>CM060360.1:92712445-94062080 GCA_030545235.1 Helianthus tuberosus
CACAAGATTTACTTGATCTTGGTTCTTACACAAATAAACCTTATTTTTGGTGATTAATAAAGTGTAGAAACACTTATGTAACAAAAAAGATCCAGGAAGAAACATTTTTAGAAAACATGAATATAAGTTGTAAAGATCTATTTTCTTTAAAAATGATGTTTTTAAAGAATCAATCACACTTTAAAGGATAACAAGGCTAACTAAGAACACTAGTAAGTTACTACAAATTTTTGTGAAATTTCAAGTTCGTGAACTAGTAGATTATGCTTGTTTTTGGCAAAAATGGTAAGTAAAGATTGTTTGTTGTTGATTATTGATTGATTGTGTTGATTTTACAAAAGAAAATGATATACCTTTAAGGTATGGAAACCTCCATTTTTAGGGGAAACTATAGCCAAAATTTTCTAAAAATTAAACACTTAGAAAAATATTTCTAAACAAATATTTACAAGTGTATTTCAAACCATAAATTTTTACATAAACTTTGCCATAATTTTTGTTCAAAAATATAAATATTGGAGGTTGGTTTTTATAAATAAAAGTGACTAAATAACTATTTAGGAAACATATATTTAGATGACACCATGTGTGTGATTATTTGTATATTTTGTGTATTAGTTATATTATTTTAGAACATTGAAATAATATAACTCATCATAATACCAAAAGTTACAATCCAAAATATTACCAAAATTCCAAGGAATAAATATACAAAGTTATACACAAAATATTGGTGAAACCGAACTAAGGAATATAACTTACAAAATATTCCGGGAATAATATTCACAAGTATATATTTTGGTAAATAATATTTTGGACACCAAGTGGATGAAAATATGATTTTTACAATCATCACAAACTTATATCATATTTTTGACAAAAAGAAAATATATTAATTTTTGGGTGAATAAAAATATGTATTTTCTTGGAAATATTAGAAGATATACTATTTTTGGAAGAAATATATATTTTCTCAAACAAAAACGGAATATATTATTTTTGGAGAAAAATAAGCATATATATATATATATATATATATATATATATATATATATATATATATAGGGTAAGGTTCATGCGAGAACCACCCTTATTGCGAGAACCGCGAGAACCAATGTGAACACAAAATAAAATCTAAAAAAAATCAAAAAAGCACTCAAAATTTTTTTTTATTTTTTTTATTTTTTTTTAATATTTTTTTAATAAAAATCGCTATATTTCGTTACCATAAAAAAAAATAAAAAAAAAAACTTTTTTTTTCGAGTAACAGTTATCTATGCACATGTGCATATGTATCATTACTTCAACAAATTCAGTAATACGTTATCAGGAATAGACAATTGCACTTTAATTTACAATACCATTAGTAATACACTACTTTTTACATTACCAATATTCAAAATGCACATGTGCATAATTAGGTATAACCATGATATAACGTGTTTTGTTACAAAAAGTTTGTGATTTTGAATGGAGAAGTAGGCTCATATACATGTTTTTTGGTTAGTTATATCTAGTGGTTGATGGTTTGGTTATAGTTGTCAATTTTTTATGTAATATGTTGATTGGATGGTATAAATGGTGTTTACATACATGTATTAAAGTGAAAATATTGTTAATGGTATTGTATCATGGATGTTAGGAGATAATGGTATTGTATTATGGATGGTAGGAGGTAATGGTAGTGTGTTAAGGATGGTATGATAGATGAAAAAGGAAAGTGTATTCAAAGTGGTGTACCAAAACACCTTATTTAATGTTGATACATATAAATGCACATGTGCATTTCTAATATTGGTAATGTAAAAAGTAGTGTATTACATATGGTAGTGTAAATAAAGTGCAATTGTCTAATATGTGTAATGAATTACAGAATTTGTCAAAGAAATGACAAAAATGCACATGTGCATGCTTGTGTATTATGGATGGAACGATAGATGAAAGAGAAAGTAGTGTACCAAAACACCTTATTTCCTGTTAATACATATAAATGCACATGTGCATTTCTAACATTGTTAACGTAAAAAGTAGTGTATTACACGTGGTAGTGTAAATGAAAGTGCAATTGACTATTATTTGTAATGAATTACGGAATTTGACAAAGAAACGATACATATGCACATGTGCATGGATAACTGTTACTCGAAATTTTTTTTTTATTTTTTTTGAAAATTTTTTTTTATTTTTTTTATTAACAAAATATTGCGATTTTTTCAAAAAAAATAGTAAAAAAATAAAAAAAAAATTTTTGGGTGTTTTTTAGATTTTTTAGGAATTACTGTTTGTGTTCACACTGGTTCTCGCGGTTCTCGCAATAAGGGGTGGTTCCTAACGGATCTTTGTCCTATATCTATACTACTTTAATAAGGATATGTGAAGGACAAGATGGTAATTGAACAAGGTGTTGAAAAAACACTTAATGCACAATGTACAACTGTTAAGGCACAAGAAAACACAAAACCATTTACCCTTTACAAGGTTATACATCTGCCGTCCAATTGTTTAACTTTCTCACACGGATCAAGATCGGGACCGTCCATTTGACTTCACACGGATCACCATATGCTTTCTCTCTCAATGCTCACACATCTCACAAAACAACATCAGATCTTCTGTCTCTCTTCTCTCTCTCTTCTCTCTCTTCTCGGCGATCTAGGGTTTCATGAGATCTATCACCAGATCCGTTTGAATCTATCACCAGATCCGTTTGATGAGCAGATCAAGGGTTTCATGAGATGTTATGGCAAGGGATCCACAGATTTGAACAAGGGATCCGTTTTATCTGGCAAGGGATCCACAGATTTGAACAAGGGATCCGTTTGATGTTCTGATAAGTTGCTTTATCTTTAATCTTGATGTAGATTTGTTAGTAGATATCTTACCATGTTCTTTTGTGATTCTTACTTTTCAGGTGAAGCGGTTGACGGATGTTCGAAGGACGAAATCTGAGGTTTACGAAGGATTTTCTCATGTGTTTTGTGATGAATCGACTCAGGTTAGGTTCTAAATGTTGATTTATCTTTAATCTTGATGTAGATTTGTTAGTAGATATCTTACCATGTTCTTTTGTGATTCTTACTTTTCAGGTGAAGCGGTTGACGGATGTTCGAAGGACGAAATCTGAGGTTTACGAAGGAGTTTCGCATGTGTTTTGTGATGAATCGACTCAGGTTAGGTTCTAAATGTTGATTTATCTTTAATCTTGATGTAGATTTGTTAGTAGATGCGGTTATTTCAAATTAGGTTGAAAGTTTTGTGATATTTGAATTTGTATTTTTGGTGATGATAGTTAGATTAATTTCAGATATGACATAGTGAAAGGATAAATTGTTTTTGTAGTTTTGATTTTACTTTGTTCTGTTATATTTTGATCTTTTCCTTCATTTTTGGGACTGATAAGTGTCATGGTTGTGTGATAATTATGATATTTAGGTCATTTAGATATGGAATAGTGAAAAGATAGATTGTTATGTATTTTTGATTTTAGTTTGTTCTGTGGGATGCTCGATGAGCAGATCTAGGGTTTCATGAGATGTATCACAAGCTTTATCTGGCAAGGGATCCACAGATTTGAACAAGGGATCCGTTTGATGTTCTGATAAGTTGCAATGAGTGTTATATATCTTACCATGTTCTTTTGTGATTCTTATCTATAATCTTGATGTAGATTTGTTAGTAGATGCGGTTATTTCAAATTAGGTTGAAAGTTTTGTGATATTTGAATTTGTATTTTTGGTGATGATAGTTAGATTAATTTCAGATATGACATAGTGAAAGGATAAATTGTTTTTGTAGTTTTGATTTTACTTTGTTCTGTTATATTTTGATCTTTTCCTTCATTTTTGGGACTGATATGTGTCATGGTTGTGTGATAATTATGATATTTAGGTCATTTAGATATGGAATTGTGAAAAGATAGATTGTTATGTATTTTTGATTTTAGTTTGTTCTGTGGGATGCTCGATGAGCAGATCTAGGGTTTCATGAGATGTATCACAAGCTTTATCTGGCAAGGGATCCACAGATTTGAACAAGGGATCCGTTTGATGTTCTGATAAGTTGCAATGAGTGTTATATATCTTACCATGTTCTTTTGTGATTCTTATCTTTAATCTTGATGTAGATTTGTTAGTAGATGCGGTTATTTCAAATTAGGTTGAAAGTTTTGTGATATTTGAATTTGTATTTTTGGTGATGATAGTTAGATTAATTTCAGATATGACATAGTGAAAGGATAAATTGTTTTTGTAGTTTTGATTTTACTTTGTTCTGTTATATTTTGATCTTTTCCTTCATTTTTGGGACTGATATGTGTCATGGTTGTGTGATAATTATGATATTTAGGTCATTTAGATATGGAATTGTGAAAAGATAGATTGTTATGTATTTTTGATTTTAGTTTGTTCTGTGGGATGCTCGATGAGCAGATCTAGGGTTTCATGAGATGTATCACAAGCTTTATCTGGCAAGGGATCCACAGATTTGAACAAGGGATCCGTTTGATGTTCTGATAAGTTGCAATGAGTGTTATATATCTTACCATGTTCTTTTGCGATTCTTACTTTTCAGGTGAAGCGGTTGACGGATGTTCGAAGGACGAAATCTGAGGTTTACGAAGGATTTTCGCATGTGTTTTGTGATGAATCGACTCAGGTATGTCACTCGCAACTCGCAAGGAAACCTTTTTTTAGGATCTGAATTTAATTAGTTATACCTTTGGTTAACGACTGTCACGATCACTATTATTACAGAACAAGCTCACTCCGATCTTCTGGCTGCCGGAGAAAGTGTATCTGCTTGGAGAGTCTCGGAATTGGCTTTGGCGACGCTGAACGCTGCTTCATTCGAATCGATGGGGGCTTCATATGCAGAATGTTCCCTCACTTAGTGGTCTCATGCTCACTCAAGCAGAGGTAAAGTAAAGTTTATCATCATTCATCAATTTTCTTTTCTTTTTTGTTTATAATAAAGCTTTTTATATTTGCAACTTGACAAAATGTGATTTATATTAAATTTATTTTAAGTTAATAGTGTACTGGTTATAACTAATATCAAATCTTTACTAATACTTGATTTCTTTTTATGATGGTTGACTTTGCGAGAACTAACGGAGCATTAGTGTCAAGAATGGGCTGAGATTCGAATTCAGTCGGTTTTTCGCTCTTTTTTGGTAATTTCTAAGCCTTGAATATTAATTTTTAACATGCTATGCTACTGAGAGAATATAAACTTGACTATATTCTCTGTTTTTTGATGTGTTTTGTTATTTTTATGCTTTTTGTTTTTTAACTGATCTTAACCCATTTGACTTATGCTACAGACAAAAAGGGATCAAGATCGGGACCGTCCATTTGACTTCACACGGATCACCATATGCTTTCTCTCTCAATGCTCACACATCTGACAAAAAGGGATGCCAAAAGCAGGGAAGTACAATCTACAGGAAAAAGCAACACTTTACTTTTGTGTGAAAGACAGCTTGCTTGCTGCAGTCTCTATAATATATCAACACTCTTCCATACACTGTTTGAAAGACAGCACTGCTTCCTTCAGTCTCTATAAATAATCCAGGGATATCTACACTCTACTCACACTTTACAAACTCTCAACTACACTCAACTGAAATTGTAAGTTTATCTCAGTTGAATAATCCTACTTTCAAAACATCAACTTAACAACTTCTATTTACTTCGATTTCAGAATATATCAACTCTTTGCATTCGGATCTTGCGTTGTTTCTCGGCTCTCACATCAAGGTTTTAAAATTTTTGTCGGCTTTTCACATCTCCCTCTTGCATTGTTGTAAGTTCTTTCAAATATGACATAGTGAAAGGATAAATTGTTTTTGTAGTTTTGATTTTACTTTGTTCTGTTATATTTTGATCTTTTCCTTCATTTTTGGGACTGATATGTGTCATGGTTTTGTGATAATTATGATATTTAGGTCATTTTTGGGGATGATAAGTGTTGTAGTTCAATGAAAATTATGATAGTTAGGTCAATTTTAGATATGGAATAGTGAAAAGATAGATTGTTATGTACTTTTTATTTTAGTTTGTTCTGTGGGATGTTTTGATATATTTTTTCATTTTTCGGGATAGTGAAAGGATAAATTGTTTTTGTAGTTTTGATTTTACTTTGTTCTGTTATATTTTGATCTTTTCCTTCATTTTTGGGACTGATATGTGTCATGGTTTTGTGATAATTATGATATTTAGGTCATTTTTGGGGATGATAAGTGTTGTAGTTCAATGAAAATTATGATAGTTAGGTCAATTTTAGATATGGAATAGTGAAAAGATAAATTGTTATGTACTTTTTATTTTACTTTGTTCTGTGGGATGTTTTGATATATTTTTTCATTTTTCGGGATAGTGAAAGGATAAATTGTTTTTGTAGTTTTGATTTTACTTTGTTCTGTTATATTTTGATCTTTTCCTTCATTTTTGGGACTGATATGTGTCATGGTTTTGTGATAATTATGATATTTAGGTTCATTTACTTTGTTCTGTTATATTTTGATCTTTTCCTTCATCATTACAGGAATTTTTTTTAAAACAGTACTGTATTCAAAACAAAATAAAACGCCGTATTCACAAAACAATACTGTATTCACAAAGCTGTATTCAAAACAATACTGTATTCAAAACAATACTGTATTCAAAACAATACTGTATTCAAAACAATACTGTATTCAAAACAATACTGTATTTAAAACAATACTGTATTCACAAAGCTGATTGTTATAGTAATTATGTGTATGTGTAAATTATAGTAAATTGTTTTTGTAGTTTTGATTTTACTTTGTTCTGTTATATTTTGATCTTTTCCTTCATTTTTGGGACTGATATGTGTCATGGTTTTGTGATAATTATGATCTTTTCATTCATTTACTTTGTTCTGTTATATTTTGATCTTTTCCTTCATCATTACAGGAATTTTTTTTAAAACAATACTGTATTCAAAACAAAATAAAACGCCGTATTCACAAAACAATACTGTATTCACAAAGCTGTATTCAAAACAATACTGTATTCAAAACAATACTGTGTTCAAAACAATACTGTATTCAAAACAATACTGTATTTAAAACAATACTGTATTCACAAAGCTTATTGTTATAGTAATTATGTGTATGTGTTCATGTATGTGGATTTCTTATTTTATATGTTTTCTTTTAACGTTTAAAACACGTGGTAAAAATAAAACGCCGTTTTGATTATATACATGAGATGAAACTTGCATAGAATATTTCAATAAAGAGAAAAAAATAGGGATATTTCGTAATACAAATTAACCATGACCAGTGGTACAACATAATCTTCCGTTAACAACATTAGTTTCTAACCATATAAGTCTAAAAAGTAAGTAGTCAAATAAATTGGATACTCTAAATTCAAGTATTATCTATTTCTCTTTTTGTATTTTTCAGTTTACAAATCACTCCAAACACATATCAATTGAGAGGTATGGGCGGTGGTTATCCAATTCCCGTTGAATCACTAGGATCAACAAACCATTTAAACCTTCCTGATTCAAACCCTCTAACTTCAAACCCACCTCCGGTGTCAACCCCACCTCCGGTTTTAACCCCACCTTCGGTTTCAACCCCACCTCCATTGGCAAACCCTGAATATGATGATCCATTTGGTTGGACGGATGAAGAGTTGAATTGGGCGTATGACTATACCTTCGCTCAACTACAATTTGGTGGACTACAAATTGAGGGGTGCCATCGTCCGGTGCCAAACACTCCTATACTTCCTATGCATCCTCCACCTTCAAACCCCCCTTATGTGGAAAACTACAGTCAAACACAAGAACTACCGACCTGGGCTGAAGGGTACGAAACTGACCCTGGGGCGGTTTACGAACCACCATTGGATGAAAAAATGGTTTGGGAACCTTAGAACAACTTTTATGATGACTGTAGTTTTTTTTTTCTCGAATTAGTTTGAATCTTAATTATGTAACTTTTAATTATGTATTAGTTTAAATTTAAATTTGTTGCTGTTTAATTTTAATCATGTTTTAGTTTAAATTTTATTTCTGGAGTTTTTATTTTTTTAGTTAACTAATATTGAACACTTAATAGGATATGTCTGATCATTTTTCCGTTGAAGAATTTTCATCATTGACAAATGATAGAGCATGGTATAATATAATCTTTGTTAAGGTGGAGTTTATTTGGCATGACGTCGATGGAAAGAGATTAGTGGTTATATTTCTTGATCAACACGTAAGAACATTATTTTAATTTACTTTGTGTTATATAAGCGTTTTTCCACCACTAAATTTCTTTTCATTTTAGAGACAAAAAATTGTTGCGTTCGTCCCACAAAATTTGATACACAAATATAATGACGCGTCATTGATGGGTGGTTTTTTTTCGTTGAATCATTTCCAAATTGAGAATCTCAACTATCTTGAGTGCCCAAAGTACCAGAATTACGTGTTAGTTTGGTCCGAGAAGAAAATTGTCATCAACGAATATACAAAGCTTTCTTCACTTATGCTTACGATTCCAAGGGGTGCTTCTTTATATCCATTGGTCCCTTCCATTATAGAATTGAAGCATGACAGGAGACCTCAAATGGATATTGTTGGTACATATTAATTCTCTATCTATAATTTTTATTAAATATATAAAACTTTATATATGGTCTATACGATTTAACTGATTTGGTTTTAGATGTGGTTGGGAGAATAATAGAAGGCAAACGTGATCGATGTTGTTTTGAACTTTCTCTTCAAGATAAGACATACGTTATTATTTATTATTAACATATTACAAACATAATATTTACGTTATATGTAAGAAAATATTATTATTAGAAGAACTTTAACCCAAAATCGTAATATACAGTGGTCACACAATACAATTGTTTTTGTCTGCCCTGAAGCCTTCCGATGTTATACGTTCCATTCGAGCCGTGCAACAAAGGTCCATCATATATGTATCACGTCTCAAGTTGGTTCATCTACCAGATAGTATGTTATGCTTTACACATGAACATTCTAATAATTAGTTAGATCTAATGGCTCATGTAGTTTAATAAAAGTTATATTTTATTTGTTATTTCAGTTAATATTTTGAAGTCTACGGAGTTGAGTACGATTACGTACGAACCGGATATGGTCGAGGCACGGGATATGTAAATTATGGATCGTTATCCAATTTGTGTTTAAGTTAGAAACATTTGGTATTGTTATTTGTTTAGTTGTTGAATATTAAAGTCTCTCTTGGTGTTTCGTGTTTTGCTTTTTGTTTCCCTCATATTGATGTAATTGTAGAAGTATTTATAATCTATCACCAAGGTATAATCTTCTTAGGTATAATCTAGCTACTTGACTGTTTTGAACTCTTCTTGTTTTTAATTACATCTACTTCCTTGTTTTGTACTATTCTTGTAGAAGATCACGAATAAGAAAACTAACTTAAGTACTATACGATATATCACGAGACGACGGATAAACTAACGGTAAACGAGTATCCTATTGTAAATCGCCACTCCCGCCGCATCGCGCGGGTAAGTGACTAGTATATATATATATATATATATATATATATATATATATATATATATATATTCTCCAACTTAGGCTTGAAAATATATTATTTTTGGAACTTATATGAAAATACAAATATTTTTGCCAAAGGAAAAAATATAAATAATTTTTCTAAGTTATATTCTTCAAAATATATATTTTGGAAATATATATAATGTATTTTTATTAGAAAGATTATTCCGGAAAAGTTGATATAACATTAAGTGTAAGGATATTTAATAATTACAAGAACTACGTATTTTCGTACGTATAATTACACTCCGGAATACGACCCCACATATATGGCAAAAATGTACAAGTATAAATATACAAATACAAATACAAATACAAGTACACCTATCCTTGGGAAGGAAATACATGTACAAATACTCGAAAGGTATCAAGTTAAATTATATTGTTTTAACAATTATTCCAAAATCTAATAAATATAATTTAAGTTAAAATATTTATTATTTTAACAAACAATTATATAACTTGGAATAATATTGAAGGCACGAAGAAACGTAACTCAAAGACACTAATTAATACTAAGTCAAGGCACGACCAGCTCGTCTAATAGATCATAGTATGTTGTAGGTAGTCGTGTTTATCTGAAGAAGCTTGAATTACTGTGATACGAAGACGCAAGACTGTGAGTTCATGTCCCCATTTTCTTTTAACTATTTACAGTTTTATAACTTCGGGGGTGAAGTACATGTTACAAACTATTTACAAACGATTATATGTGGTATGGTTAGCTAAGGAAGGGTACTGCTAGATCATGTGAGTGGTGGGTATAACACTTAAGACCATTAATCCTCGTTGTAGGACCGAGGGACATGAGTGATAGATCTATTTAGGTGTAGCGAGCCCCGCCCATGTTGGACCAGGGTTTGGCCCATGGGTTGACTATGTCTTACAGCCGGAAGCCCGGTGCAAAGTCTGCTAGGTTTGAGTCTTCCTGCATCACGTCATACATATTAATGGCCTTGCAAACCATTAACGATCTGTTTTCCTTGCTGCTTCCATACCAGGATTTTACAAACATACATACATACTTTCAATGATTCAAAGGTTTATTCATACACACAAACAAACACATGAACTCGCTCAACTTTTGTTGATGTTTTCAAACTACATGTATTTCAGGGAATTAAATGTGGATCTGGCGGGCGTTCGGAAGTTCCAAGTGTTGTTTGAGAATAAAAGATGTCATCCATGGTCTTAGGGTTTGGTTAATGTGTCTTATCCTGGACGAGACACATCTTCCAAAGTCTGGTTTTATTTAACGTCTTTTGTCGAGTCCTTGTGAACTCTTAAAACAAGTTGCATGGTTTGTACTCGAAATTGAAGTTTATGTTTCAAGACAATGTTGTTATGTTTTTAAACTTATTTAATGGATGATCATCGTTAGTTTTATCATATAGTGGTTGTTATGATTGAATGCAATGATATTAAGCAAGTCACACATAATCACGCTTCCGCAAAAGTCAGGGTGTGATAGTTTGGTATCAGAGCTTCGATTGTAGCGAACCAGGATTCTTTCTTGAGTCTAGACTACAATCATTAGGGCTCTCACAAAAATATTTTTACAATATGTTTTCATTACATACACGAAACGCCCAGACCCAGGGAAACAAACATTTTTACAAACAAAAAGAGAAGAAACACGATTGCAAGGTTTATGTTTGTGGTTTAGTCTGGGAGACTAGGTGGTTTAGTCTAGGAGACTAGGTGGTTTAGTCTGGAAGACTAGGTGGTCTAGTCTGGGAGACTAGGAAGGATAGAAAGGGGTTCGTGAGGAATCACGAGGATACATGATTTTATGATACATTAACTTTGCTTGCATACTAAGTGTTAGTGGTTAATATATGTGCATATGTTGTGATTGTTATGCTACAGACACCATGTCATCATCCGAGAGTGGATTGTCCGACGACCATAACCCCATGGCTATTGTTTTTGACGATGAGATCGTCCCTGAGCCAGAGATCTTTACTTCCGATACAGAGAGTGACCCGGAGATGATGTCCGATGACGATGACGATTTTCAGTCATTTGCGCTGCCCGATTTCGGAGACGACTTACCGCTTGCTGATGGTATCCCAGACGAGGATCCTTTTATTATTCCCATTCATGTCCACGATCATCTTATCATTGGTCATCCCGATGGTGAGCATATTGTGGCACTGATCCTCGCTCCAATTCCTTTAGTGGTCATCCCTCCTGAGGATTGACCATTCAATGATTTGTTTGACGATGACTTTGATCTGTTTGTTGATGGTCCCCCTGGTGATGCTCATGGCGATGGAGAGCTAGATGAGGACGTTGTTGCTAGTCCACTTCCTGAGATCCCTGTTTTCCAGATTTCTTCTGATTCTAGCTTACACTCTGCCTCAGATTCCTTTGAGTCTGTGACTTCTTCCGCCTTGCAGGCAGTTGGTTTGCGACGTTATGCCACTGATTCTGACGATGATACAACTGTGTCAGCTGCACCATCCCCTCCACATGACTTTGAGCTTGAACTTGAGCTAGACTTTGTTCTTATTGATCAGCCCGATGTTGCACCTGCTGATCTTGAGCTGATACCTGCTCCTGAGCCTTTGCCTGATCATGACCATATTCCTTTTGGCTTACCTGACATTGCACCCCTCATACCTGATCCAGTTCCTGCACCCGCTGACCCTCCTGTTATGGAGCCATTCATTCCTCCACCTGCACCCGCACCCGCTGATGTTGCTCCTTTTCACCCAGTGGAGTCTGATGTTCACCGTGTTGATCTACCCATTGTTTTCTTACAGGATATACCTGCACCCCGTCCAGGGGAAGGCACCTCAGGCCAGCAGCTTAGTCATGACCCTCGTGCTTTAGCAGTTTTTCCCCATATACCTCAGTCTGCACCTTTTGCTCATTTTACTTCTTCACCACTTGATGAGCCACTCAGATGGTTCCCACCATACACCATGCCGATTTCTGATCCCTACCATCCCTCGCACTTTACCAGTTATACACGGGATGAGTTACTTCTATCATTGCAGCTCCAGTATGAGATCATGAGTCGCAGGATTTTAGAGCTTGAGATGATTCCGCGTCCTTTGCCATGTCCGTGTCAGCCTGCTTTCGTTCCCCCTCGTTCATCACCATCCCCGTTTTCACATCCTCCTGCACCGCTTACTCCATTTCCTGAGTTTGACACTCGATTTCTCACCGTTGAGCAGCAGATCAGTTATCTGTTGCGTCATGTTTATGATTTTGAGGAGGAGTTTGCGCATGTACGCAGCTTGCTTTTTGTTCCTCCACCACCATCAGCATAGCCGGTTTTTGGTTTTATGTAGGTAGCTAGCTTTTGATGAGAGCACCACTATTGAGCTGAGCTTGTGAAGCCTTTTTGAGACCACCTTTTGACTGTATGACTGTTGTAGACTGATAGACATTTTGGACAAGGGTAGTGTGACCCTGTGTTCCCTTTTAATATGATACCTTTGTAAAACATGTAACAATATTGGTGGTCGATGATTAATGAAAGCTCAATCGTAATGTTCTCATTAAATACATTGTTTAATTTCATGTTTGTGCAGTAATTGTGATGCCATATACTTGCTTGCTATAATGAATACTATTACGTATACATACTATATATATATATATAGGACAAAGATCCGTTAGGAACCACCCTTTATTGCGAGAACCGCGAGAACCAGTGTGAACACAAACAGTAATTCCTAAAAAAATCTAAAAAACACCAAAAATTTTTTTTTTTTATTTTTTTACTATTTTTTTTGAAAAATTCGCAATATTTTGTTAATAAAAAAAATAAAAAAAAATTTTCAAAAAAAAAAAAAAAAAAAATTTCCGAGTAACAGTTATCCATGCACATGTGCATATGTATCGTTTCTTTGTCAAATTCCGTAATTCATTACAAATAATAGTCAATTGCACTTTCATTTACACTACCACGTGTAATACACTACTTTTTACGTTAACAATGTTAGAAATGCACATGTGCATCTATATGTATCAACAGGAAATAAGGTGTTTTGGTACACTACTTTCTCTTTCATCTATCATTCCATCCATAATACACAAGCATGCACATGTGCATTTTTGTCATTTCTTTGACAAATTCCGTAATTCATTACATATATTAGACAATTGCACTTTCATTTACACTACCATATGTAATACACTACTTTTTACATTACCAATATTAGAAATGCACATGTGCATTTATATGTATCAACATGAAATAAGGTGTTTTGGTACACCACTTTGAATACACTTTCCCTTTCATCTATCATACCATCCATAATACACTACCATTACCTCCTACCATCCATAATACAATACCATTACCTCCTACCATCCATAATACAATACCATTAACAATATTTTCACTTTATTACATGTATGTAAACACCATTTATACCATCCAATCAACATATTACATAAAAAATTGACAACTATAACCAAACCATCAACCACTAGATATAACTAACCAAAAAACATGTATATGGGTCTACTTCTCCATTTAAAATCACAAACTTTTTGTATCAAAACACGTTATATCATGGTTATACCTAATTATGCACATGTGCATTTTGAATATTGGTAATGTAAAAAGTAGTGTATTACTAATGGTATTGTAAATTAAAGTGCAATTGTCTATTCCTGATAACGTATTACCGAATTTGTTGAAGTAATGATACATATGCACATGTGCATGGATAACTGTTACTCGAAAAAAAATGTTTTTTTTTTTTTTTTTTTTTTTTTTTTTTTTATGGTAACGAAATATAGCGATTTTTTATTAAAAAATATTAAAAAAAATAAAAAAAAAATTTGAGTGCTTTTTTGATTTTTTTTAGATTTTATTTTGTGTTCACATTGGTTCTCGCGGTTCTCGCAATAAGGGTGGTTCTCGCATGAACCTTACCCTATATATATATATATATATATATATATATATATATATTATACGAATACGACCTGACCTATACAATCTTCTTTATAGAAGATGCCTCCTCGAAGGAACACTCAGTTGCCCACAACAGAGGTAGAACTGCAAGAACGGATTTCACAGGCAATCGCACAACATGAGGCCTTACACTCTGAACACAACAGAGGTACCTCAGGAAATAACCCACCTCACGTTAATGTTTAAGTCACCTAAGACACATTACGATGCGTTTGGACATTCCCTGTGTGTTTGCTAATGCTTTCTGTGAATGATGTTGCTTGTACATGCTGTACTTACAAGCAGTTCCTTGACTGCAAGCCTCTTACCTTTGACGACACTGGAGGTGCTGTAGCTTTCGTAAGATGGGCTGAGAAAACAGATTTTGTGCTACGAATGAGAAAGTGTGCGCCAAAGCACCAGGTCACTTACATTTCTGGATTGTTTCTCGATGGAGCTCTATCGTGGTGGAACCTCCAGGTTCAGACTCTAGGTGAGGCTGTAGCGTATGGTATGACTTGGGATGAGATGAAAGAGCTAATGTGTAAGAAATACTGTTCGAGAGCAGAGATTCAGAAGTTGGAAACCGAGTTTTGGAATCTTAAGATGGATGGTCCTAAGATTGCTGAGTATGTACAGAGATTCCATGACCTGTCTCGTGTTGTCCCCTATGTCACAACCCCCAAAATCCACATGCGGAGTATCACCGCTTGGAGGCGTGACTGACCAGGGTCCATCCACCAATCATATTGAACTATGCAATCAAGTAAATAAAACCAAACCCAATATAATTGGTGTTTAAAAGCAACCAAACATGTTTAAGAAATCAGCGGAAGCATAGTAATGTTTAAATAACCAAAACATAGTTTAAAGTTCAAATGTTAAGTACGGGACATATCAATCCATATCCCACAACGACCTCTTCCTCGTGCAAGCTCCATAAGCATCTAACGCCCTGCAAGGCATGCAACAACGAGTCAACAACAAAGTTGAGCGAGTTCACAGTTGGTTGTTTAGTTGTACCAGTTTGTTTTGAAAACCACAAGTTGTTTCGTAAATCACGAGTTAACCAGTTCCTTTATTTCCCAAACCATATCCATAATCAGTGGGGGATTCCCCATGTGAACCACTAGACCGTTACCATATCGACAACTGACGAACAATAGTTGTGCCCTACGTCAATGTCTATCATCATTGACAGTTTGCCATGATCCATTAGTACACGCCCGTCCGAACGGCACGGTGTGAGGTTTGTCGAACCTAATAGCGCTATTAACTAATGACCCGCTCGCCATCGGCCTCGGCGATTAAGTCGATATAAAATGAGGGACTTAATGATAGAGTTTTGTCTAGTAAGTTTAAGGTTGTTGTCCTACCCAAGGAGGACGAACGTACGTATTCTACCCAAGGAGAATACGCATGATTAACTTTGGCATCCTACACATGGAGGATGGCCGTACATATCCTACCCAAGTAGGATATGTAGGTTCCGTTTAAATTCTTTAACCCATTCCCAACCACCGGGAATCCCATGCCTTAGAAAGTGTGTGAACTCAGCTCGGTTTGCTCGGTATGCTAAAATTACTTGCACAAACAATTCAGTCAAAGCCTATAGTATGCATGTACACACAATCAGTTGACATTCACGAAGTTCACGCATAGATACAATCATAGCACATAGCAGCTGTACAAGTCCATGCAATTCATACATCACATAATTGTTTCATGGCAACACATAACTAACCTAGTTATCCCTTAACAGACTTAACTGAGTTTACTGTGCAGTTTACCCACCAGACGAAACTCCCTATTTCGTCATGACTCCCATTTGACGAAACCCTAAGGTTTCGTCGTATACCCCTTGGCGAAACCCCCAGGTTTCGTCGCCATCCAGGTTTCGTCAGAATTCATAAGTTACGTCTGACATCAGTTAATTACACAGAAACCCTAATCCTCATTAACAGTCGTTTCACACTATCACCGAACAAACAGTTATCATACAACACAGTAATCATTGATCATCATATATGTAACCTGTACCCTATGCATAACAGTTTGCTAAACATTCATACGATCTACACAATCATTACATATATACGATTGATAATCATTCAGATCTGTTGGTTCTCTATTATAAAGGATCATCATATAGTTATGATCTAAATAGTATGATCAGATTCTACACTAGCATTCATTAACATGCACCACAAATGATTATATATAAGATTCATGAAACCCTAATCAACGCAACATATGATCGTAATTTCTATAGCAAAGCCTATATTCACATAACTTTTCATCAATCAAACACATATATATATAAACATGTATCAATCAGTCAAAGAATCATGCAATCAATTAAACGAAAGTGTAGCTAACCGAGATAGAGGAATAATGGATTGATCGCTAGAGAGGGCTTGGAGAACACAAAGCTGCCGTCACACAGGAGAGGGAACTCTAGGGTTTTCACTTCTGCTAAAAGTGTGTTGAATGAAGCAGTTTCTCGTAATTATACCCACGATGGCGTACTGGGCCCTTAATGGGCTTTGGCGTAACCCCGGGCCAGCGAAACCCTATGTTTCGTCGTGAGGGTCATGACGAAACCTCTAGTTTCGTGGAGACGACCTATGGTGAAACCCTAGTGTTTCGTCGTTTGTGGTTTCATTTGTAAACTGATCACAAGTTACACATAATCAAATACTAAATAATAATACAACATCTCAACGTATCACAAACGTGCACATTTACATGACAGACAAATTATGCAGCATACTATAGAAACAAGTAACGTGTTGAGGAAAGACCTTGAAAACTCGAGTTGTCACATCATCCCCAACTTGAAAGAAATTTTGTCCCGAAATTTAGCACGTGATCACTAAGGAAGCTAGTTAAGTTGCGTGGTTTTCCTGGGGCGTCACATCATCCCCACGTTGGTTTGGAATTTCGTCCCGAAATTCCGCAGTAGCTTCAGCCTCAGTAGTGGTTGCACTGTTCTCGAACAACTGGGGATACTTGAGTTTCATTTGGTCTTCTCGTTCCCAGGTGTACTCTGGGCCACGACGGGAGTTCCAACGAACTCGAACAAGAGGAAATTCTGTCACACCCCGACCACGTAAAACAACAAACCGTGGCGGAATTGTCGGGGAGTGTTGTAACAGAAGTATTGTTTCAAACCATGGATACAAAGAGTTTTGTTTTATTAAATATTAAACATTGTCTTAAAGTTAAACAAGCAAGTCAAACATAGTCTATCATCGTTATTAAATCACTAAGGCCTAGTCCGATCCTAAGTGAGCATGCATCCTATTCGCAATCAACATTAAGTAACACCACCTGAAACATATGTAAAAACAAAGTCAGCAAAGAAATGCTGGCGAGCACATAGTTTTTGTGTGAGTGTCAGATTCATGGCTCGTTGAAATATCTCATACAACTTCGTAAATCGATATTTGAAACCTTGTTTGTAAAATGTTTGTATTGTAAAATGAATAACCAAGTCAAAACAGATTGGTTATAATTTATAAACCTCGATGCCATGAATCTCGACCCAAAACATTTGTTTATGTAAACCAAATCATGAATCGTTCTCGTAATAAAACTCGTATAGTTTATATAGTTTCGTAAACATCGTTGTGTGACATCGTTTAACTCGTTCTCGTTATAGATCATCGTTCATTTGTTTAAATCGTTCAAAATCATTCTCGTACAAATCGTTCTCGTAGAAATCGTTCTTGTTTTAATTGTGAAAACTACTTTTTGGTCGTCTTGCTAATAACATTCAACCCTTTGTGACTCGTCCATCGTTCAACTCGTTCTTGCATTAACAAACCACCAAAGGGTAAGTTAACAATCATCAGATTCAGTCGTTACCCACCTAACCCACACATAACCATGGGTCCGGTCTGATAACGGGATTTGTCGGATCCTATGGTACCATAACCTAATACTGGTCGGCTTGATCAATGCTAATGAATGTCATTCATTATGTAACTACCACCAACATGTCCGTTCACATTATCGAAATCATTATTAGTTTTGTATAAACCATCTCAATCATTTTGAAACCATCGTTAGAATATTGAAATCGTTTTGATACATATGAATCATCCCAAAACAATCGAAAATAGTAAAAAGAGGGTATCTATGTACTCACCTTTGGGTGCGTTTTTATATGATAACACAATCCCTCAAATTGTTTATTCGTCCTAAATTAAATAAGAATGATTTAATAATAAAAAAACCCACAAAAATACCGAATTTTCTCCGATACTTAGAATTTTTACATAACTTTGAGATTTCTCGAAAAGTTATTATTTTTTATTATCTTGGTGTATTTGTATATATGTACTCAAGCGTAACACACATAATCTTGTCAACACTAACACATGATCATACACATATTGTAAAACACATAGCACATTGTAACACATAAAATAACCCATGAACAACCCATTCTAGTGTATGTTGAAAAACACTTATTTTAGCGATTCGACAACATTTTTGGGCGTCGGAAGTCACGTATGACCAACCAAACACCAAGTAAACTTAATATAAGTTAAAATACTTGTTTTTATATCAAAAATATCAGTTTGGTTACTGATCTAAAACAGTTTAATAAAAATCCTCCGAAAAGGCGATTTTTGACCGTTTTACCGTATAGTTTTGCATCAAACGTTACCCGAACCATCCCAAATCGAAAGGACTTGAAATTTTAACACAACCCATGTTATTTACTGAATAAAATAATGGTTATACTCATGATAGTGCAGGTCTTAAATAAAGCACATAAATCATGCAAATTTCACATAATTTACCACTTTTTAAGCTATATGTACAACATGCAAAGCTATCAAACCTATGTCAAAGTTTCATGCCATTATAATGTAACAACTAATAATATTTTTAGTGTTTGTAACCTAATATAAAACATTTTTGTCATACAACCCTTTTTTACCATTTCTTGAGCTTTAAATCAACATGTATCTTCATGTACAAGTGTCTAAAGCATACTATCATAACATCATCATTTTATGTTAATCTAAATGCATCAAATATGTGATATATTCAGGTTTATTTGCTGATGTACTTGGTCATTTAACATATCATACATAGATCATCAACCACTTGCATTTTAACTAGTATTCAAGAACAAGCAACAACCTAAACATGTACTTATCAAAATCGAACTTCAAAACCCATACACACATATATATATGTATGGTTATATACATATATATATATATATACATCACCATATTTTTTTTTATTTGTATCATGACCCATTTCATTTTAGATTTCAAGTTTAGTGAAAATCCCAAGAGTCAAGAGAAACTTCAAATCATCAAGAACAATCAAGAATCAAAAGTATGATTTAAACATAAATGTTATACCTTCAAGATTCAAGTAGGTTGTGGGATGAAGTTTTGATGATAGGAAGCTTGAATCACTTGAGAACACCTTGGAAATACCTTTGTATCTTCACACCACTTGAAACATGTTTGAAATGGAGTTGAATCTTTGAAGAACAAGGTTGCAAAATGAAGATGGGAGTGGTGGTGAGGGGTTACGGTTTTGGAGAGAGGAAGAGGGAGGAGATTGAGTGTAGTGTGAAGATATGAAGAAGATATATAGCCAAGATCTCATAAAATCTAAGTGTATCAAGTAATATCTAAATAAAATCCAAGAAAAATCAAATAGGATTTATGCAAGATCTTGGAAATATTTAGGTGGGGGCCACCCATTGTAACCATGAAGTATATGGGGGGGGGGGGTTAAAGTGTAATTGTTTTATATAAATATGCTATATGTAGGCTAAAACGGGTGTTTAACTGGATACCGGGTATTTTATCTAGCGTTTAAATCCCCGTTTATGGCGTTCTAAATTATTTTTATTATTCTATAAAAATAAACTCGCCAAAATATTACTGAAATAAATTTCAGTTGCCGAGACTGGCTGCGTTGTCTGTGTTTTGCAGTATAAGCACTGTGTTGCGCTGTAACACGCGGTACGCACTTTAAACTTGAAAAATAACGTTTTTAGGCGTTTTAATTTATTTTTCAACACGAACCTGATTAAAAATAAAATTTTAATCATAACAGAATATTTTTGGGATTTAAATATTATCCGGGCGGTCACCAACGTTCGTTTCACAGTTTTGTCGTAATTAGTTCTTTATTCCAAATAAACATGTTTTTGCCATACCGAATCCTTCGAAACTTAATTCTAAGTTATGTAAAGGACATTTAGGGTATGTTTGGCTTATGTCACAGTTCCGGAGTGTACGTCGTGTTAAACTGATTGCGTTTATGCACCAGTTCGCGTATAACCTTCCAGAAAGTGATTTAAAGCTTGAAATCGGAATCGATTCAAATTGTAAAATCATCTAACACAATAACACATATAATAACACCAAAGCACATTGTTTTATTGATAACCAACATTGTTTTACATTATACGATGATTACAGAACACAGTTGTCACAGTCTCCCCTACTTTAGGAAATTCCGTCCCGCAATTTTATTTAAAGGAAACTTGTGAAAACAAATGCGGATATTTCGTCTTCATCTGGTCCTCACGTTCCCAAGTAAACTCGGGGCCACGTTTGGATTCCCAGCGAACTTTGACCAACCGGATCCGTTTGTTCTTCAACTGTTTGTTTGTACGGTCCACTATCTCCACAGGTTTCTCGACAAAGTGCATTGTTTCATCGATTTCAATCTCGTCGAGAGGAATGTGAAGATCAGCATCAGCTAAACACTTTCGTAAATTGGAAACGTGAAAAGTCGGATGAATATTTCCAAGCTCTGGAGGTAGCTCTAGTCGATAGGCAACCTTTCCAATTCTTTCAACAATCTTAAATGGTCCAACATATCGTGGTACAAGTTTTCCTTTGTTTCCAACTCTCACCACTCCCTTCCAAGGTGACACCTTGAGTAGGACACGGTCTCCGATTTGAAATTCTAAGGGCTTGTGTCGAAAATCCACATAACTCTTTTGATGGCTTCTAGCTGTCACAAGATTATCGCGAATTTTCTTGATTTTGTCTGTTGTTTCCAGAATGAGCTCAGGTCCAGTAAGCTGAGCTTCACCGATCTCATTCCAACATACAGGTGAACGACATTTTCGACCGTAGAGAGCTTCGAATGGTGCCATATTAATACTAGCATGATAACTGTTGTTGTAAGAGAACTCGATCAGTGGAAGATGAGAATCCCAATTACCCCCAAGGTCTATCACGCATGCTCTAAGCATATCCTCCAAAGTTTGAATCGTTCTCTCAAACTGACCATCTATTTGGGGATGATAAGCAGTGCTTAGATTCAGTTGGGTTCCCAAAGCAGATTGCATGGTCTTCCAAAAATGAGATGAAAACCGAGCATCACGATCGGAAATGATATCCAAAGGAACACCATGTCGTGATACAATCTCATCAACATAAATCTTTGCAAGTTTATCAGCAGATAGATCCTCGCGAATCGGAATAAAATGAGCTGATTTCGTTAATCGATCGATAACCACCCAAATAGCATCGTGACCTTTAGATGTGCGCGGTAACTTAGTGATGAGATCCATTGCAATGTTCTCCCACTTCCAAACCGGTATCTCGGGTTGTACAAGCAAACCATAAGGTCGTTGATGTTCGACCTTGACTTTGAGACAAGTTAGGCATTTCGATACATACAAGGCAACATCCTTCTTCATACCAGGCCACCAGAACTGAGTACGAAGATCCTTGTACATTTTATCAGCACCAGGATGGATAGAATATCGTGACTTGTGAGATTCGTCCATTATCAAGGTGCGAAGAACGTCTTGTTTTGGAATCCACAAACGATCCTTGAAATAAAGCAAACAATCGTCTTTCCTTTCGAGTTTAAGCTCAAGTTGAAGCGGTAGCTCATATTTCAATAAGCCCTTGATCACACAAGATCGTTGAGCTTGAAGGACATGAGATTGAATATCAGATAGTGTTCGAACAGAATGAAGCTTGACTCATTCCTTTTGACTAAGCGCATCGGCTACGACATTCGCCTTACCAGGATGGTAGCGGGTCTCGCAATCGTAATCGTTTAAGAGTTCAACCCAACGTTGTTGCCTCATGTTCAGCTCCTTCTGATTGAGAATGTGCTGGAGACTTTTGTGGTCTGTGAAAACCACACACTTCGTTCCATAGAGGTAGTGTCTCCAGATTTGAAGTGCGAAAACCACAGCTCCTAATTCAAGATCGTGAGTCGTATAGTTCTTCTCATGAATTTTCAGCTGTCTAGACGCATAAGCTATGACTTTACCTCGTTGCATAAGAACGCAACCAAGTCCTTGGTTCGACGCGTCACAATAGACAACAAAATCATTGTTTCCCTCATGTAGAGATAAAACAGGAGCATCACAGAGCTTCCGTTTCAGCGTTTGGAACGCTTCTTCTTGCTTAGGTCCCCACTCAAAAGGCTTATTCTTCTGAGTCAAAGCAGTGAGTGGAACCGCGATCTTTGAGAAATTAGAAATGAATCGACGATAATAACCAGCAAGACCAAGAAATGATCGAATCTCTGTAGGTGTCGTCAGTGTATTCCAATCCTTAATAGCAGCTATTTTGCAAGGATCCACATGGATACCCTGCTCATTGACTATATGACCCAAGAACTGAACTTCCTTAAGCCAAAATTCACACTTGGAGAATTTAGCATAAATTTGTTCCTTCTTTAAGAGTTCCAATGTCAAACGAAGGTGTTGCTCGTGATCGGCTCGAGACTTCGAATAAATGAGAATATCGTCGATGAACACAATGATGAACTTATCTAAATAAGGTTTACAAACCATGTTCATTAAGTCCATGAAGATAACTGGGGCATTCGTCAAACCAAAAGGCATGACAGTGAACTCGTAGTGCCCATATCTCGTACGGAATGCAGTTTTGGGAATATCTTCTTCGAGAACACGAAGTTGATGATACCCAGAATGCAGATCGATCTTGGAAAAACATGAAGCACCTTGCAGTTGGTCGTAGAGATCATCAATTCGAGGTAGGGGATATCGATTCTTGATGGTAAGCTTATTAGGCTCACGATAATCGATACACATTCAAAAAGATCCATCTTTCTTTTTCACAAAGAGGACAGGAGCTCCCCAAGGTGAAAAGCTTGGACGGATGAATCCTTTATCAGACAACTCTTGAAGCTGTTTCGATAACTCTTGCATCTCCAACGGTGCAAGACGATAAGGTGCCTTCGCAATCGGGTTGGCATTAGGTACAAGGTCAATATGAAATTTGACTAGACGAACTGGAGGCAAACCAGGCAGTTCATCGGGAAACACCTCTGGATAATCTCGAACAATCGGAATATCCTGAATACTCTTGCTCTTGCCTTTCTCCTCGGTGACATGTGCCAGGAAAGCAACATATCCTTTTCGCAAATAACTTTGGGCCTTTGTACACGACATAAGCTTCAAACCACCTGATGGTTTTTTGCCACGAACTTCCAGAATATCGCCAGACGGAAGAGGAATACGAACAATCTTATCAAAACAAATCACCTCAGCATGATGTTTGGTTAACCAATCCATCCCCACGATAATATCGAAACTCCCAAGTTGCATCGGCGTGAGGTCAATGGGAAAAAGATGGTTATCAAGGTTTAACTGACAATCACGAATAACAGAATTGAGAACAAGAGGTTTACCGGTAGCAACTTTGACAGATAAGGGTTTCCTCAGTTTAGTTCTAGGTATCGCAAGCAAAGGTTCAAAAGATAATGAAACAAAACTTCTATCGGTACCAGAATCAAAAAGAATAGATGCAGGTCGATTGTTAACAAGAAACGTACCATTAACCACCTCGTTGTCAGCCCTTGCTTCGTTAGCATTCAGATTGTATGCTCGCCCACGAGCGGGATTCACATTGGCATTAACATTTGCGTTCGCATTTGCATTCGCCAACCTCGGACAGTTGTTGCGGAAGTGACCAAACTCTCCACAATTGAAACATGAACCCGGTGGGAATCTAGCAGCATTCCCCTGAACTGGAGCTTGATTCTGAACAATCTGATTCTGACCAAAACAACAGTTGTTGGCCAGATGCCCAAACTTACCACACGTTGTGCATTGCCTACAAGCTTGTTGTGCAACATGATGACCGTTGCAGCGAGCACAATGAGGTGCGGTACCAGCATATGCTTTCTTCGCAGGCGGTTGAGATGTTGGGTTCTGAGCATTTTGTGCAGTTACTGTAAAGTTCTGAGCACCCTTTCGCTTTCTCGACTTCTTCGACGACTCACCTTTCTTACCCTTACCCTTTTCCTTGACAGATTCGGTCGACTTCTTCTTATCACCCTTGCAGGTAAGTTTACCCTTCCTGACTTGCAACTCAGTCAGGGTAGCAGATAACTCGATCGCTTGACGAACAGTATTAGGATTGACGCCAGTCACAATATCCTGTATGGAATCGGGTAAACCATCGATATACCTCTCTATCGCTTTCTCCAACGGGGTAACCATAGTAGGACACAAAAGACTGAGTTCCTCAAATCGATCCGTATACGCACGGTGTTCTCCCCATCTTGTTTTAGATCATCAAACTCTCGTTCCAAGGCTCGAATTTCGTGACGGGGACAGAACTCTCTCATCATGAGAGCTCGAAGCTCTTCCCATGTTTGTGCCAATGCCACTTCGGCACCCCTATCGCGCATCACTCCGTTCCACCATGTAAGAGCACACTTCTCAAACACACTTGATGCAAATTCAACCTTACGCCCATTCGGACATTGCACATGTCTGAATGTGTTCTCGATACTCTCGAACCATTGAAGGAGTGCAGTTGCTCCTTGCGACCCAGAAAACTTTAGCGGCTTAGCAGAGTTGAAACTCTTGAAATTACATTGTGCATTGATATTGTTATTGTTGTTGTACAGCTCATGGATTTGGGTCACAACGCCTGGAAGCACAGCAGCCATTTGCTGAGAGACAAGGGCTGCGACTTCTTCAGCAGTAAAAGTTTGTGCATCACGTCGAGGAGGCATTGTCTAACAAGGAAATATGAGAAACGAGTGAGGTCGATAATTTAGGAAAAACAAAAGAGGTATTGAAAATATCGACGAAACATAAGGAAGGCGATCATTTGTTCGTTACCTCGAACAAACAAACGACACGCAGTGACTAATCAAAGTAATGAGTCAAAATAATGTATCGCGAAGACATGCTCGCCTATAAGTGAACACTCACCCCAAGAGTTCCCAGGTAAGAGTGACTGGTCCGATTATGTGGATTTGTACGAACACTCTAGCCTTAGACAGAAAACTCAGGGTACAGGCATTCACTCTTCCAGTTTGCACGTGTTCACATTATTTAGACCCAAACTTTGACGAGATTTTGAAAACTCAGAAGGCACTAGCCAAAAATGAGTCAAACTGGACGGGTTCAAAACCTTACAACAGAGGGTTCAAAACCTAGTAACCAATCATCCTAGAACGGATGATTAATTTTTGAAGCAGATTTGGATTTTGTTTTAAAAATCTAAACGCAATTCAACTTGCGTTGGGGTCCTAGAAAGTTATAGTCTAGGTCAAAGTATTACTAATAACCTAATTCCTTATAACCATTGGCTCTGATACCAACCTCTTCTGTCACACCCCGACCACGTAAAACAACAAACTGTGGCGGAAACGTCGGGGAGTGTTGTAACAGAAGTATTGTTTCAAACCATGGATACAAAGAGTTTCGATTTATTAAATATTAAACATTGTCTTAAAGTTAAACAAGCAAGTCAAACATAGTCTATCATCGTTATTAAATCACTAAGGCCTCGTCCGATCCTAAGTGAGCATGCATCCTATTCGCAATCAACATTAAGCAACACCACCTGAAACATATGTAAAAGCAAAGTCAGCCAAGAAATGCTGGCGAGCACATAGTTTTTGTGTGAGTGTCAGATTCATGGCTCGTTGAAATATCTCATAAAACTTTGTAAATCGATATTTGAAACCTTGTTTGTAAAATGTTTGTATTGTAAAATGAATAACCAAGTCAAAACAGATTGGTTATAATTTATAAACCTCGATGCCATGAATCTCGACCCAAAACATTTGTTTATGTAAACCAAATCATGAATCCTTCTCGTAATAAAACTCGTATGGTTTATATAGTTTCGTAAACATCGTTGTGTAACATCGTTTAACTCGTTCTCGTTATAGATCATCGTTCATTTGTTTAAATCGTTCAAAATCGTTCTCGTACAAATCGTTCTCGTACAAACCGTTCTTGTTTTAAATGTGAAAACTACTTTTTGGTCGTCTTGCTAATAACATTCAACCCTTTGTGACTCGTCCATCGTTCAACTCGTTCTTGCATTAACAAACCTCCAAAGGGTAAGTTAACAATCATCAGATTCAGTCGTTACCCACCTAACCCACACATAACCATGGGTCCGGTCTGATAACGGGATTTGTCGGATCCTATGGTACCATAACCTAATACTGGTCGGCTTGATCAATGCTAATGAATGTCATTCGTTATGTAACTACCACCAACAAGTTCTTTCACATTATCGAAATCGTTATTAGTTTTGTATAAACCATCTCAATCGTTTTGAAACCATCTTTAGAATATTGAAATCGTTTTGATACATATGAATCACCCCAAAACAATCGAAAATAGTAAAAAGAGGGGATCTATGTACTCACCTTTGGGTGCGTTTTTATATGATAACACAATCCCTAAAATTGTTTATTCGTCCTAAATTAAATAAGAATGATTTAATAATAAAAAAAACCCACAAAAATACCGAAGTTTCTCCGATACTTAGAATTTTCACATAACTTTGAGATTTCTCGAAAAGTTATTATTTTTTATTATCTTGGTGTATTTGTATATATGTACTCAAGCGTAACACACATAATCTTGTCAACACTAACACATGATCATACACATATTGTAAAACACATAGCACATTGTAACACATAAAATAACCCATAAACAACCCATTCTAGTGTATGTTGAAAAACACTTATTTTAGCGATTCGACAACATTTTTGGGCGTCAGAAGTCACGTATGACCAACCAAACACCAAGTAAACTTAATATAAGTTAAAATACTTGTTTTTATATCAAAAATATCAGTTTGGTTACGGATCTAAAACAGTTTAATAAAAATCCTCCGAAAAGGCGATTTTTGACCGTTTTACCGTATAGTTTTGCATCAAACGTTACCTGAACCATCCCAAATCGAAAGGACTTGAAATTTTAACACAACCCATGTTATTTACTGAATAAAATAATGGTTATACTCATGATAGTGCAGGTCTTAAATAAAGCACATAAATCATGCAAATTTCACATAATTTACCACTTTTTAAGCTATATGTACAACATGCAAAGCTATCAAACCTATGTCAAAGTTTCATGCCATTATAATGTACCAAATAATAATATTTTTAGTGTTTGTAACCTAATATAAAACATTTTTGTCATACAACCCTTTTTTACCATTTCTTGAGCTTTAAATCAACATGTATCTTCATGTACAAGTGTCTAAAGCATACCATCATAACATCATCATTTTATGTTAATCTAAATGCATCAAATATGTGATATATTCAGGTTTATTTGCTGATGTACTTGGTCATTTAACATATCATACATAGATCATCAACCACTTGCATTTTAACTAGTATTCAAGAACAAGCAACAACCTAAACATGTACTTATCAAAATCGAACTTCAAAACTCATACATATATATATATATATATATATATATGTACGGTTATATACATATATATATACATCACCATATTTTTTTTTATTTGTATCATGACCCATTTCATTTTAGATTTCAAGTTTAGTGAAAATCCTAAGATTCAAGAGAAACTTCAAATCATCAAGAACAACCAAGAATCAAAAGTATGATTTAAACATAAATGTTATACCTTCAAGATTCAAGTAGGTTGTGGGATGAAGTTTTGATGATGGGAAGCTTGGATCACTTGAGAACACCTTGGAATCACCTTTGTATCTTCACACCACTTGAAACATGTTTGAAATGGAGTTGAATCTTTGAAGAACAAGGTTGCAAAATGAAGATGGGAGTGGTGGTGAGGGGTTACGGTTTTGGAGAGAGGAAGAGGGAGGAGATTGAGTGTAGTGTGAAGATATGAAGAAGATATATAGGCCAAGATCTCATAAAATCTAAGTGTATCAAGTAATATCTAAATAAAATCCAAGAAAAATCAAATAGGATTTATGCAAGATCTTGGAAATATTTAGGTGGGGGCCACCCATTGTAACCGTGAAGTATATGGGGGGGGGGTTAAAGTGTAATTTTTTTATATAAATATGCTATATGTAGGCTAAGACGGGTGTTTAACTGGATACCGGGTATTTTATCTAGCGTTTAAATCCCGGTTTATGGCGTTCTAAATTATTTTTATTATTCTATAAAAATAAGCTCGCCAAAATATTACTGAAATAAATTTCAGTTGCCGAGACTGGCTGCGTTGTCTGTGTTTTGCAGTATAAGCACTGTGTTGCGCTGTAACACGCGATACGCGCTTTAAACTTGAAAAATAACGTTTTTAGGCGTTTTAATTTATTTTTCAACACGAACCTGATTAAAAATAAAATTTTAATCATAACAAAATATTTTTGGGATTTAAATATTATCCGGGCGGTCAGCAACGTTCGTTTCGCAGTTTTGTCGTAATTAGTTCTTTAGTCCAAATAAACATGTTTTTGCCATACCGAATCCTTTGAAACTTATTTCTAAGTTATGTAAAGGACATTTAGGGTATGTTTGGCTTATGTCACAGTTCCGGAGTGTACGTCGCGTTAAACTGATTGCGTTTATGCATCAGTTCGCGTATAACCTTCCAGAAAGTGATTAAAGCTTGAAATCAGAATTGAATCAAATTGTAAAATCATCTAACACAATAACACATATAATAACACCAAAGCACATTGTTTTATTGATAACCAACATTTTTTTACATTATACGATGATTACAGAACACAGTTGTCACATATTCTGGTGCGCTTGAGAATCTTAACGTCTCGGTCTGTGATCTCTACAGGTTCCTCGACGAATCGCAACTGATCGTTGATAGTGAGCTCCTTCAAAGGAACTATGAGGGTCTCATCTGACAGAAATTTCTTCAGATTTGACACGTGAAAAACATTGCGAACTCCGCTGAGTTCTTCAGGTAGATTCAACTTGTAAGGGACTTTGCCAATTTTCTCAACAATTTCGAACGGTCCGACATATCGCGGATTTAGTTTGCCTCGTTTGCCAAAATGAACAACACCCTTCCAAGGTGGGACTTTGAGTAGCACTCGATCCCCAACCTGGAACTCGAGTGGTTTCCTGCGCTTATCAGCGTAGCTTTTCTGACGGTCACGAGCTGCCGCCATTCGTTGTCATACCTGAGCAATCTTCTCAGTTGTGTCTACCACAAGTTTTGGGCCAGTGATTTGGCTATCGCCAACCTCTGCCCAACAAAGAGGTGATCGGCATTTACGCCCGTACAATGCCTCAAACGGAGCAGCTTGGATGCCGGTGTGATAACTGTTGTTGTACAAAAACTCCACTAAAGGGAGGTGTTTTTCCCAACCATTGCCAAAATTGATTACACATGCTCGAAGCATGCTTCAAGGGTTTGGATGGTGGGTTCAGACTGCCCATCCGTTTGTGGGTGATATGCTGTGCCCATGTCTAATCGAGAGTCAAAAGACATGTGCATTGCCTGCCACAGTTCAGAAGTGAAACGCGCATCACGATCTGAAATAATAGAGGTTGGTACTCCGTGCCTCGAAACAACTACCTTAAGATAAACGTCTGCTAGAGTGGAGAACTTATCCATTTCCTTGATAGCCAAGAAGTGTGTAGACTTTGTGAGTCGATCCACGATCACCCAAATAGTGTCATTCCCACGTTAAGATCTAGGTAGGCCAGTAATGAAATACGTGGAAATTTGCTCCCATTTCCATGTTGGGATCTCTGGTTGTTGGAGTAGGCCTGATGGTTTCTGATATTCAATCTTGACTCTCGCACAAGTCAAACATTTACTGACGTAAGTTGCTATGTTGGCTTTCATGCTAGGCCACTAGTATGTACTGAGTAACGAGACTTATGCGCTTCATCCATCACAAGCTCGCGTAAGTTTCCGTAAAGTGGGACCCAAATACGCCCGTTTACAAAGTAGGTGTCACACCCTGGCTTTGCGGAAGCGTGGTTAATTTGGTGACTTCTTAATACCATAGCTTAATCATAACCAAGCTATATGAATTAAAAACATGCAAGATCATCCATTAAGTTTTGAAAACCAAATACAATACCATTGTTTCAACGGGAACATACCCTAACAACCATAACCTTGTTTAACAGACATTACAAACTTGAAACATAACATAAACATGGTTTAAGGATTGTGTCTTATCCAGGAAAGAGACACATCCCCTAAACCCCGGATGACCTCGGAAACTAGTGCAGCGGAAAACATGCCATACCGTGCCAGATCTCGTTAATTTCCTGAAATACATGTAAGTTGAAAAATCAACAATAATGTTGAGCGAGTTCATGTGCAAGTGAGTAAGTAAAACACTTGTAAGTATAAAAGTTCCCTGGTATGTAGCAGTGTAAGGAAAAGAGATCACCAATGGTTTGCAAGGCCATTAGCATGTGTGAAATGCATGTAGGAAGACTCAACCCTAGCCGATTTTTGTGTCGGGCAACCAAGTCACTCAAGGTCCGTTCTGTTGGTCCTCACAGAGGTCCGTTCTGTTGGGCCTAGAGTTGGGCTCGCTACACCCAGATAGATCTACCGCTTAAGTCCCTCGGTGTTCTGCCTACCCATTCACATGATCTAAGTAGTAAACCTCCTTACGTTAACATACCGTGTATAATAGTACTTGTAAACAAAGTAACATGTATTTCACCCCCGCAGTTAAGAAAACTGAAAACAGTTAGAGAAAAGGGGGACATGAACTCACAGTGAAGCGTCTCTACCAAGTGTCTCCAAATCTGAAAGCTGTGCGATGACCTACAAGTGCTAATTCTATTAGACGGACGGCCGTGCCTTAGCTTTATAGCTTAAGTCTTTGGGAAATAGTTAGACAACTATTTTTTTTGGGTAAAGGGTTACCCCGGTGATTCTATTAAAAACAATCCCAAAAAAGTACAAGTAGTGAGGATGAGTTCCACACTAATTCATATACAGGACATGCCCCGTATATGTAAACCAAAAACAAACCAAACATTCTAAGACAACCCATAACCTAGCCTACATTACATCATGAAACAAAGTAGGCAAAAAACTAAAAAACCAAAAAACGACTCAACCTCCATCATCAAAGATGAAATTGCCACAAACTGGCAACCCCTTGACTCGAATCACTACATGACTAGCCATTGGAACCCTTTATGGAGGAGTTGCTTGCCCGAGCTCTAGAAGATGAAGGATGTGTTCCCGAAGTCATAAATTCATTAGTTTCATTGTAGACTTCAACGACCTCCTCCTCATCTGAATCCTGCTTGTCATTAGACTGCTTGGCCTTCTTCTCTATACGACCCACCGTACTACCTCCCTGATCACCATCATCGTCCTTAAGGGTATCAAAGGGGTTTGACGTTGATACCTGATTATTCATCGGCTTCCTCAAGGACGAATTTGGTTTAGGGTTTACAACAGGTCTATACACTACCTTAGGTTTCTGATTTTTCATATGAAGACCTTGGCTAGTAGCTTTCTTTTTCTTGGCACCCACAACCTGAAAATCATCAATTTTCTTCCCAGAATCCTCACTCGAAACAACCTGATGGTTCTTTGGGCACGAGCTATCTTCATGACCAAACACGCAACAGGATGAGCACCTTAAAGGCTCCCAATCATATTCGATTTTTACCTCCACCTTTGAATGACCATTACCATCTAAAGATGGGATTGCAACAGTAACACTCCTCTTCAACTCAGCCCCCGCCTGAATTTCAATGAGAGCTCTAGCATAACTGCTTCGTCCCCAAGACTCAACACACATCGTAGTAGTGTTCGAATCTAGCATCTTAGGCACCCCTATCTTAGAAGCAAGCAAACTAAGACCATCCTCGGTATAAGCCGCTAACGGTACATCATGCATCTTGACCCAAACTGGGATAGCTTTATATCTTCCTTTTCCAACTTGATAGAGGCTGACCACTCCTTCAAAATTATCGGAACATTTCTAATCATCCAAGGTCCATCCTCTATCATTTTATCCATCCCTTCCTTTGTTTTGAACTTAAAGAAAAAGAACCCGTTCACATTCATCATTAGTCTAGAAATACCATATTTAACCCAGTTGTTCTTTGCAAAGTAATCAACCACAGGAAAAGCCAGACGTTTACCCAGAAAGTATCCATACAAAGTGTTGGCATACCTGCCAGTAACTTGTTTAACTGACGACACCGGAATAACGACATCAGCTCCCTCAACAGACTCGCTAGATTCCATCATTCGAAAATTAACCTTCACCTTTTCCTTAGCATTATTCACTATTTTAGCAAACGATAAAGGTTCAGCACCCCCAGGAGGTCTCGTGTTAAACTGACCAGCGTCGGCTGACATATTCATTCCATCAAAAGTTGATGTTGGCGAGAACAGTTTATCCAACTGGTCCGGAGATGTTACCTTTGTGAGTTCATCGATGATGTTTATACCACGTTTTGGTTGTATATTGTTCCCATCAACATCAAGAATACGATCAACAAATTCTTTAAACGACAGTGGCGGCTTTCCACCAACTTTCGTTCGTTCATCCATAAAACCCTAATCTGATTAATCAGAATGGGAATGACGGCTGAAACCAAAAAGAAATCTGGCAAAACCTAGCAGCCGTGACAAAACCCTAATCCGAGAGTTTGAACGTATAACAGCCGCTGAATAATTAACCGCAGATAGTTGAGATCCTAATCTGATGAACCCCAAACCACGATTTAAAGTAGTATTCGATTACCTATCAATCAGTAGCAAAACAGAACTAGACTGCCGTAACCCTAATTCGTGATTAATGGACAGTCGCTTACCCGGAAAACTTTCAAAAGGCAAAGAAGATAACGGAACCCTAGAACACGGCCACCCACTCTATCTTCAACTGATTAGGAAGATCAATCAGAACGACGGAGTGATTGAAACGGCTAGGGTTTCTATTTCGCCAAAATCGCCCAGAGCCTCATAGATCCGCTAGTTTTATAGTTAGACAACTATTCCGTGTTTACATTTCGTATATACTTGGTAGTTAATTTCCTTCCCAAGGATGGGGGATACAATACATGTGCGTAAGTTACGTTTTAATAATCGAGTGGTAATATAATTACCGGTGTAACTTATATATTCATGGTGAAAGCGTTCGTATTATTTTGGAATCGTTAACGCTTGTAAATATTATTTTTACTCTAAAAATAATATTTATGTATTTTCACAAAATAATCATAAACAGTGTGTGAAAATATATATTTATCACGTTAAATCTTGTGAAAATCCCACCTCCGAATATTTAGTAATAAAGTCATGGCGGAATTTATATTTCGAAAATATGTCAAAATAATTCTAACACTTGTTGTGTAAATAATTCTAAGTGTTAGGTTTTTAGAAAAATTTCGCCAGAGTTTCCTCTGTAACTGGAGGTGGCCACGCTTTCAAGCGTATCATTTTCTTTTATCAAATCAATCAATCAATGTTCTCAACATTATCAAACAACTTTTCAACATTTTAACCAGTCAAAGATAGACATAATCGCAAAAATATGCGAACTTGTGGTTTGTCTAAAATATGTAGTAAATTTCTTTACTTTTACTGGATCTTTTGTGTAAATAATCCGATTTCGTAAAAACCTCGTTTTTAGAGAAAATCCATCTTTACAACTTCTAGTAACTTTTGACAAAACTAGTTCTTTGTCGGATCTTTTCATTTCACAAGTGTTTACACACTTGTGGTTTATAAAATCATGCTTGTTAGTGTAAGGACCATCTTTTAAAAATACATGATTCCTTTGATATGTGGTTCTTTGAAAATACCACTTGCAGATACGTAGATCTGCTAGTTTTAAACACTATTGTACATGTTAAAACACTTTTACACAAATAAAACATTTTTACACAAGTTCATGTTTCATGTGTGGTAGAGTTTCACCTTTTAACCCTTGTATTAACCAAAACAAGCTTATGTTAAGATCCATGATCTTACCAAACCGGGTTAAATGGTGATCCGAGCTACCACAACATAGATCGGGTCTAAATAACCACATATTTCAAATACTACAACTTTTACACAACAAAAATGCTATTAACCACCATTTTTCATACTTTTAGTAGACTTTTAAGCATCAAATTGTATGTTAACGATATTTAACCGACACAATTCCTTTTAACCACTTTAGATAAGTTCAAATATGAGATTTAAGTGTTATACCTCTAGCTCAAGGCTAGGGAAGATTCTTGGCGAAAATGGCGTGGATAAAAGCTAAGCAACGAGGTCCTTCGTGTTCCGTTAGCTCCAAGACTCCTAATACGTGACCTTTATCTCTTGTATGATGATGGAAATGCAAGAACCAAACTCGAAAGATGGATGGGTGTGAGAGTGGGGTTCGGCCGAGAGTGAGTAAGGGAGGGAGAGAATGATTTTTGTGAAGTTGTTAAGTGGTAAGATCTTATGTGTTTAGGATGATACTTATAGATAAAACTTAGTGTGATTAACCAATGGATACAATGTCACAAAGATATTAAGCAAGATGATTAATTTAATCACCCAAGTACATGGTATGTCCCCTAGGGGACCGAATTCGGTCAAGAGGGGGGGGGGTACCTTGTTCGATCTCAAGTAGATAGTTAGGTAGTTAGTTGTGTTAAACCAAGTTAAGTTAAGTGTTTAACTTAGTTAGTTGTATGTTATGTGTTATGACGGGTGTTAGGGTAATCAGGGACCCTAACTGGCTTAGAAAAATATAAATAGTGAAAATAATAATATTTTCATGTTCCGGGTAAAGTCCGGTTGTTTGGTTGGATAGTAATCCGTTAAAGCGTTACAAAAGCTTTAAAGTGTCGTTATTAACATTTTTAGTGACACATCTTGTTTCCGACACTTTGGAAAGTGTCTAGTAATATTTTCCTCATGTTTTTGGCGCTTTACTAGTCAGCTAGAAGCTGGATTATTTATTAAAGTGTTGTGTTTTGTACTTAAAGTACGTTTTAGGCACATCCGTTCATTGTAACTTATTCCTAGAGACGCAGTTCTACAACCCTTGTATCCTACACTCACTATTGGTGTAGCAAAATATCTCAGGCTCTTACAGGCCTTAGAGGCAGTGTCTGCCTGATGCTGGCTTTATCAGCATGTTCAATCGGTTATCCGTTATCGTGCTACTGTGCTTTTTGTGCATCATGTTTGTCACTATGGTTCAGTATGTAAGTATTGTAGTGACAGCAAGCAAGTATGATGCAAGTAAGTACATGTATCAGTATTCAAGTAGCAGTTTATCAGCTAGTTCAAGCAAGCACAGTAATTAAGCAGTAATTAATCATTAATTAAATCGTACGGATACCTGGTTTAGTGCGGGTTGTCACATTCTCCCCCCGTTAAATAAATTTCGTCCCGAAATTTAAGTTCTGCTTGTAGAAGCAGGGTTCTTAGGAAAAAGGTGGGGGTATTTCTCTTTCATCCGGTCCTCACGCTCCCAGGTGAACTAAGGACCATGTCTGGCATTCCAACGCACTTTGACGAGTTTGACACTGCTCCGGCGGGTCTTGTTAACTTTCCAATCCGTGACCTCAACAGGTTCTTCAACGAAGTGGAGCGTGTCGTCAACATGAATCTCGTCGATGGGAATGGCAACGTCAACTTGAGTTGGACTTTTCTTTAGATTGGATACATGAAATGTATCGTGAACACCATTTAGTTCAGCAGGTAGGTCCAACTTGTATGCTACTAGTCCTATTCTTTCCAGAATTCTGAAAGGACCAATGTAGCGCGGATTTAACTTCCCACGCTTTCCAAAGCGTGCCACCCCCTTCCAGGGTGAAACCTTCAATAACACCATCTCTCCAACTTGGAAATCCACATGCTTCCGGTTTGGATCCGCATAGGCCTTTTGTCTGTGGCGAGCTGCTTCGATGCGTTTAAGAATTTGCGCGATCTTGTCTGTCGTCTCTTGGACGATCTCGGGACCAGCAAGCTGCCTATCACCCGCGTCAGACCAACATAGGGGTGATCGGCACTTGCGTCCGTAAAGGGCTTCAAATGGCGCGACACCAATACTGGTGTGGTAGCTGTTGTTGTATGAGAATTCAACCAAAGGTAAATGTTTGTCCCAGCTACCGCCCAAATCCATAACACACGCTCTCAGCATGTCTTCCAAAGTTTGTATCGTTCGCTCGCTTTGGCCGTCAGTTTGCGGATGAAACGCAGTGCTCAGATTCAATTGTGAGCCAAAGGCTTCTTGGAAGGATTTCCATATCCTTGACACAAACCTTCCGTCTCTATCAGAGATGATTGAGAGAGGTACTCCATGACGTGCGACGATCTCTCTCATGTAAATTTCCGCGAGTTTACTAGTGCTGTCTTTTTCCTTGATTGGCAGAAAGTGTGCGGATTTTGTTAGGCGGTCAACTATTACCCAAATCATATCATGACCTCCTGGCGTTCTTGGCAATTTTGTAACAAAATCCATTGAGATTTGTTCCCATTTCCACTTGGGAATCTCAGGTTGTTGCAGCAGCCCTGAAGGCTTCTGGTATTCCGCCTTAACCTTAGCGCACGTTAAACATTTGCTCACGTAGACAGCAACATCGCCTTTCATCCTAGGCCACCAATAATAATCTTTGAGATCCTGGTACATCTTATCCGATCCAGGGTGGATAGAGTACCGCGACTTGTGAGCTTCGTCAAAAATAACTTTCCTTAAATCACCAAACAGAGGAACCCAAATCCTCTTCTCAAAACATAACGTTCCTTCCTCGTTTGGTACCAGTAGCTTCTCCATCCCACGGAGATATTCTTCTTCAAGATTCATTTCCTTGAGAGCTTCCTTTTGTGCTACACGAATGCGCAAGGAAAGATCGGTTCGTATGATCATTTCCAAAGCCCTAACCCTTATGGGCTTGACTCTCTCTTTACGACTTAGGGCATCGGCGACTACATTCGCCTTCCCTGGATGATACTTTATCTCGCAGTCGTAATCGTTTAGCAACTCAACCCATCGTCTTTGTCTCATATTCAACTCCTTCTGGTTGAATATGTGCTGTAGGCTCTTGTGATCTGTGAAGATTGTGCACTTCGTACCATAAAGGTAGTGTCTCCAGATCTTTAGTGCAAAAACCACTGCGCCAAGTTCCAAATCATGTGTGGTATAATTCTTTTCGTGCACTTTCAGTTGGCGCGATGCATAAGCAATAACCTTGTGGCGTTGCATCAACACACAACCCAATCCTTGACGCGATGCGTCGCAGTATACCACAAAATCGTCAGTACCTTCCGGTAATGCTAAGATTGGCGCATTGCAGAGCTTATCCTTCAGTATCTGGAATGCTTCTTCCTGTTTGATTCCCCAATCAAACGTCTTATCTTTCTGCGTGAGGAGCGTCAATGGTTGAGCGATCTTTGAAAAATCCTCGATGAACCTTCGATAGTAGCCAGCCGAACCCAAGAATTGCCGAATCTCGGTTGGCGTCTTTGGCGTTTCCCAATCCTTGATCGCCTCGATCTTTGTTGGGTCCACGTGGATTCCATCTCCATTTACCACGTGCCCAAGGAATTGGGCTTCGCGTAGCCAAAACTCGCACTTGGAGAATTTGGCGTACAGTTGTTCCTTCTTTAGCAGCTCCAAAATGGTCCTAAGATGCTGCTCGTGTTCAGCCTTTGTCTTTGAATAAATTAAAATGTCATCGATGAATACAATTACGAACTTATCCAAGTACGGCTTGCAAACTCTGTTCATCAAATCCATAAAGACTGCAGGTGCGTTTGTCAAACCAAACGGCATGACAAGGAACTCGTAGTGTCCATAACGAGTTCTGAAGGCTGTTTTCGGAATGCTTTCCTCTTGTATTCTTAGCTGATGGTATCCAGATCGAAGATCGATCTTTGAATAAAAGCTTGAACCTTGAAGTTGGTCAAACAGATCATCAATTCTTGGCAGAGGATACCTATTCTTGATCGTCAGCTTGTTCAGCTCCCGGTAGTCGATGCACATACGGAAACTATCGTCCTTCTTTTTGACAAACAGGACCGGAGCTCCCCAAGGCGAGAAGCATGGTCGGATAAAACCCTTGTCTAACAACTCTTGAAGTTGTGTCGACAATTCTTGCATCTCAGACGGAGCAAGTCTGTATGGTGCCTTAGCCACAGGCGCGGCGCCTGGAACTAAGTCGATGCGAAACTCTACTTGCCTCTGAGGCGGCAGTCCAGGTAAGTCTTCTGGGAAGACTTCTGGATACTCCCTCGCGACAGGGATGTCTTCGATTCTCGGCTCAGCAGCCTCTTTATCCACAATGTGTGCCAGAAAAGCAACACATCCTTTCTGCAAACACTTCCTTGCTTTCAAGCAGCTCATAATCCTCAACGGCGTCTCGCGCTTTTCTCCATGAACAACAATGGTCTCACCATCATCGGTTGGGATACGAACAACCTTTTCGTGACATACTATCTCAGCCTTGTTGCTTGATAACCAATCCATTCCTACCACCACGTTGAAGCTTCCCAACTGGACGGGTAGTAGATCTAGAGCGAACTCACGTTCTCCCAATTCGATCACACAACCTCTGATAACTTCGTTGGCTTCTACTAACTTTCCATTGGCTAATTCGATCGAGTAGGGAATATCTAACTTATTAGCAGCTAGGCCAAGCATATTCTTAAATTCTAGCGACACGAAGCTATAATCGGCACCAGTATCAAATAAAACGGATGCATAGCGTTGATTGATAGGGAACGTACCAGTAACAACATTAGGGTCCTGGCGCGCTTCCCTAGCTTCGAGTTGGAACACCCTTCCACGAGCTGGGTTTAAATCTGGGCAGTTCTTCTTAAAATGCCCAACATCACCGCAGTTAAAACATCCAAGTTTTCGACCACTTCCGGCGCCATCCCCAACTTGCTGATTGTTTTGGTTCGCATTGTTGACTCCGTTCCCTCCATTATTTCCTTGTGGGCGATTACCACCACGATTATTGTTTCTGTTTCCATATCCTCCCTGGCCTCCCCGACCGGCAGGGGCCCAATAAGTGTCCTTCAAGTGACCACGTTTCCCACATACTTCGCATACTTTTAGCCCACATTGACCAGAATGGTGGCGTTGGCAGGTATTGCATTTGGGCTGGGTGCCCATGTATCCTCTTCCTTTCTTTCCACTACCAGCTGTAACCTGAGCTGGTGCGTTTGGTTCCCCTTTCTTACCAACACTGCCAATGCCTTGTTTGAAGTTCGAGAACTTTCTTTTGTTGCCTCCTGATGACTCAACGTGAGTCTCTGCCTTCTTCGTCTTGATCTCATCAAACTTGTTCAGGAGGATGGCCTCTTCTGTGAGAGCCACGCTCAAATCGATGGCTTCAGTGATAGTCGCTGGTTTGGATGAGGTTACCATGCTTATGATTTGAGGAGCTAATCCCCAAATGAAGCGTTCAATTCTCTTGAACTCGGGAGTGACCATGTAGGGTACCACTTGAGATAAGTCATGGAATCTTTGAACGTACTCCGCTACCTTTGGACCGTCCATTTTCAAGTGCCAGAACTCGGTCTCCAACCTCTGGATTTCTGCGCGGGAACAGTACTTTTTGCGCATAAGTTCTTTTAGTTCGGTCCAGGTCAGCGCGTAGGCAGCAGCTTCGCCTAGTGTTTGTACTTGTAGATTCCACCAGGATAGAGCTCCATCTAGAAATAGCCCTGAGATATAGGTGACTTGCTGATCCAGCGCACACTTGCTCATGCGAAGTACAGATTCGGTTTTCTCAGCCCAACGAACGAAGGCGACGGCACCTCCTGTGCCATTAAAGTTTACGGGCTTGCAGTCTAAGAACTGCTTGTAGGTGCACCCTGCACATACGTTATAACATATGAATGGCATTAGCATCATCGCTAAAGATATCCAATTTGGTCACGGTATGTCGTAATGACTTAGTATTACCGTGTGGTGGATTGTTGTTGCCTTGGTTAATACTTCCGCTCGTTCCGGGCTGGGATGCTGCATACTGTGCTATGGCAGCAGCAATAATCTGCTGGAGCTCTGCCTCATTAGTAGGCATGCGTGTCTCACGTCTTGGCGGCATCTTCTAAAAGATGGTTTAAGTTGGTCAGGCCATAGTAAAGCTCCGATGTTATAATGCGTAAGTCAGGTCATATTGTAGTGTACGTATATAACGATAGTAATAGTATAACCACATAACATCTCATGTTATCAATACATCACAAATACCAATCACACAACATCCCATGTCAACAAAAATACAAATAAACAATCAAGCGAATCAGTTATGATGAGAATACTGCGATTGCCATATATCGAGACTACATAGTAAGTGTATCAGTATATCATAGTGTCATACAATCATCAATCAACTAGGGGCTACATCACCCCTGTACAAAACCGTAACAAATCAGTGTCAAATACATCATCAAATACATGTCAACAAAAGTCAGGATCATAAAGTAGTCTCCAAAATACTGTGCAATCCAACAATCGTCGTCTTCTCATCCTCGTCTACCCAAACAGTACTGATGAGCTCTATACAGATGGTGGTGGAGGAGGGGGAAAGTGGGTGTAAAACATACGACGTACCTGGAGCCAGTCCTCCTCCTGGGCTCGCTGAGTACGAATGATAGAGGCAACCTGCTCCTCTAGTGTAAAGAGACGAGCAGCATAATCTGGAGGTAAAGGTCGAAATGGCTGCAGAGGAGAGTGCGCCTGACCATGGCATGGACACGGTGGCAGCTGAGCTCTCTCGAGCTCCTGGATGCGCTGCGTGTGTGACTCATGCTGAGCTACAAAAGACATCAAGACGTCCTCGATAGTGTGTCCCATGTGAAAAGCATGGTAGGGATTAGTAGGTGGCATACCAGAGCCTGGTGCCCAAAGAAACGGCTCTCTGGTGGGATCGAAAGGTGCCACGTGAAATGGAGCAACAGCGGGTGGAACAGATGACATCTGGGGCATGAAAGGGATAGGCATCGGTACATGCCCAGCAGGATGGGCTGAAGAACCCTCTCCAGGCCTCGCTGGAGGTACAAACTGTGGAATCTGAAAAGTAAAATCAACATGTCGCGTAACAGGGATCTGAGGTGGAAAAGGCGTTACGTCCTCATCAGCAGGTATCCAACCGTGCTGTGCATGCTCATCTGGTGGATCCATGCGTGCCGCGAACAGTGCATGCTCGGGCTCTAGTGGAATGGGATCAAGTGGGGGAGCAACAACAGGGTGAACAGGTGCAATGTGCTCAACGGGAGGGTCAACAGGTATAGCGACAACGGGTAAGGGATCAACAGGATTAACAACGACATGATCGCCCTCCATCAAAGGAAAATCCACAGGGAGATCATCAGCAACAGGCTCAAAAGGGATGTCAGCATGTACTGGGTCATGCTCAGGTATGGGGTCTAGAGCGGCTGCCTGCTCTGGAGCAATGGCAGGCTCGAGGTCATCAAAAGCCATCTCGAAATCAAAATCTGGGTCAACAGGATCCACTGGGTCAACGGGGTCTACTGGATCCTCCATAAACTGATCCATGGGAAGAAACTCTAAGTCACGATCTGGGTCGAATCCTGGGGGAAACATAGGATCGGAATCCCCCTCATCGTCATGGTCGAAAACAAAACTGGGGATAGGGGCAACAGAAGATGCCTGATCAGGATCTGATCCATGAGAGAAGTGTTGCGCACTCTGGACGTGTGAGGGTACAGAGGCCGCAGACTCAAAAGAGTCTGGGACTGGGGAGTGAGCAGGTGACTCCGCGGCGGGAGCATCTGCGATCAATAAGGGACCATCAACAGCAGGAAGGGCCTCGCCCTGAGCATCCTCCTCGAAAGGCTCCTCCTCAAACATATCGACATCATCCTCCTCGTCGTCGATAGGCAAATCATAAATAGGGTATGAAGCAAGCGGTATAGGAGCAGGGATCACTGCCAGTGGTAGATCCCCGGCCAAAGGACCATCTGCGAGCTCGTCAGCGCCGTCAGGTAACGCGAAGGGCTGGAAATCGTCCTCATCTGTGCTCGTGACGTCGGACGTGTGAACCTCGTGCTCCGATGACTCAAGGTCGTCTGATACGATAGGCCTAGGGCTTGTGGTGTCTGAACCACCAGTGTCTGTAGAATCCATGTGTCTGTAACATATACACAAACATGCACAAACAGTCAATCATATAATCAAATAATCACATAAGTCACCAAGTAAGCATTCAAATCATTCTCCTAGTCCCACTAGCCTCCCAGCCTCTCAGACTGCTCTTCCTAGTCCCACTAGCCAATTCTCCTAGTCTCACTAGCCAATTCTCCTAGTCCCACTAGCCAATTCTCCTAGTCCCACTAGCCAACTACCTCGTTCTCTCAGACCGAGCCTCGGCCTCTCAGACCGAGCCTCAGCCTCTCAGACTGAGCCTAAAGAATAAAATGTGCTCAACATTTGTTTGTAAAAACATTTTGGATCTGGACTTAAGTGGTATGCAGTAAAAATGTTTTCGTGAGAGCCCTAGTGATCATAGTCTAGACTCGAGAAAGAATCCTAGTTCGCTATGATCAGAGCTCTGATACCAAGCTGTCACACCCTGGCTTTGCGGAAGCGTAGTTAATTTGGTGTGACTTCTTAATACCATAGCTTAATCATAACCAAGCTATATGAATTAAAAACATGCAAGATCATCCATTAAGTTTTGAAAACCAAATACAGTACCATTGTTTCAACGGGAACATACCCTAACAACCATAACCTTGTTTAACAGACATTACAAACTTGAAACATAACATAAACATGGTTCAAGGATTGTGTCTTGTCCAGGAAAGAGACACATCCCCTAAACCCCGGATGACCTCGGAAACTAGTGCAGCGGAAAACATGCCATACCGTGCCAGATCTCGTTAATTTCCTGAAATACATGTAAGTTGAAAAATCAACAATAATGTTGAGCGAGTTCATGTGCAAGTGAGTAAGTAAAACACTTGTAAGTATAAAAGTTCCCTGGTATGTAGCAGTGTAAGGAAAAGAGATCACCAATGGTTTGCAAGGCCATTAGCATGTGTGAAATGCAAGTAGGAAGACTCAACCCTAGCCGATTTTTGTGTCGGGCAACCAAGTCACTCAAGGTCCGTTCTGTTGGTCCTCACAGAGGTCCGTTCTGTTGGGCCTAGAGTTGGGCTCGCTACACCCAGATAGATCTACCGCTTAAGTCCCTCGGTGTTCTGCCTACCCATTCACATGATCTAAGTAGTAAACCTCCTTACGTTAACATACCGTGTATAATAGTACTTGTAAACAAAGTAACATGTATTTCACCCCCGCAGTTAAGAAAACTGAAAACAGTTAGAGAAAAGGGGGACATGAACTCACAGTGAAGCGTCTCTACCAAGTGTCTCCAAATCTGAAAGCTGTGCGACGACCTACAAGTGCTAATTCTATTAGACGGACGGCCGTGCCTTAGCTTTATAGCTTAAGTCTTTGGGAAATAGTTAGACAACTATTCCGTGTTTACATTTCGTATATACTTGGTAGTTAATTTCCTTCCCAAGGATGGGGGATACAATACATGTGCGTAAGTTACGTTTTAATAATCGAGTGGTAATATAATTACCGGTGTAACTTATATATTCATGGTGAAAGCGTTCGTATTATTTTGGAATCGTTAACGCTTGTAAATATTATTTTTACTCTAAAAATAATATTTATGTATTTTCACAAAATAATCATAAACAGTGTGTGAAAATATATATTTATCACGTTAAATCTTGTGAAAATCCCACCTCCGAATATTTAGTAATAAAGTCATGGCGGAATTTATATTTCGAAAATATGTCAAAATAATTCTAACACTTGTTGTGTAAATAATTCTAAGTGTTAGGTTTTTAGAAAAATTTCGCCAGAGTTTCCTCTGTAACTGGAGGTGGCCACGCTTTCAAGCGTATCATTTTCTTTTATCAAATCAATCAATCAATGTTCTCAACATTATCAAACAACTTTTCAACATTTTAACCAGTCAAAGATAGACATAATCGCAAAAATATGCGAACTTGTGGTTTGTCTAAAATATGTAGTAAATTTCTTTACTTTTACTGGATCTTTTGTGTAAATAATCCGATTTCGTAAAAACCTCGTTTTTAGAGAAAATCCATCTTTACAACTTCTAGTAACTTTTGACAAAACTAGTTCTTTGTCGGATCTTTTCATTTCACAAGTGTTTACACACTTGTGGTTTATAAAATCATGCTTGTTAGTGTAAGGACCATCTTTTAAAAATACATGATTCCTTTGATATGTGGTTCTTTGAAAATACCACTTGCAGATACGTAGATCTGCTAGTTTTAAACACTATTGTACATGTTAAAACACTTTTACACAAATAAAACATTTTTACACAAGTTCATGTTTCATGTGTGGTAGAGTTTCACCTTTTAACCCTTGTATTAACCAAAACAAGCTTATGTTAAGATCCATGATCTTACCAAACCGGGTTAAATGGTGATCCGAGCTACCACAACATAGATCGGGTCTAAATAACCACATATTTCAAATACTACAACTTTTACACAACAAAAATGCTATTAACCACCATTTTTCATACTTTTAGTAGACTTTTAAGCATCAAATTGTATGTTAACGATATTTAACCGACACAATTCCTTTTAACCACTTTAGATAAGTTCAAATATGAGATTTAAGTGTTATACCTCTAGCTCAAGGCTAGGGAAGATTCTTGGCGAAAATGGCGTGGATAAAAGCTAAGCAACGAGGTCCTTCGTGTTCCGTTAGCTCCAAGACTCCTAATACGTGACCTTTATCTCTTGTATGATGATGGAAATGCAAGAACCAAACTCGAAAGATGGATGGGTGTGAGAGTGGGGTTCGGCCGAGAGTGAGTAAGGGAGGGAGAGAATGATTTTTGTGAAGTTGTTAAGTGGTAAGATCTTATGTGTTTAGGATGATACTTATAGATAAAACTTAGTGTGATTAACCAATGGATACAATGTCACAAAGATATTAAGCAAGATGATTAATTTAATCACCCAAGTACATGGTATGTCCCCTTGGGGACCGAATTCGGTCAAGAGGGGGGGGGTACCTTGTTCGATCTCAAGTAGATAGTTAGGTAGTTAGTTGTGTTAAACCAAGTTAAGTTAAGTGTTTAACTTAGTTAGTTGTATGTTATGTGTTATGACGGGTGTTAGGGTAATCAGGGACCCTAACTGGCTTAGAAAAATATAAATAGTGAAAATAATAATATTTTCATGTTCCGGGTAAAGTCCGGTTGTTTGGTTGGATAGTAATCCGTTAAAGCGTTACAAAAGCTTTAAAGTGTCGTTATTAACATTTTTAGTGACACATCTTGTTTCCGACACTTTGGAAAGTGTCTAGTAATATTTTCCTCATGTTTTTGGCGCTTTACTAGTCAGCTAGAAGCTGGATTATTTATTAAAGTGCTGTGTTTTGTACTTAAAGTACGTTTTAGGCACATCCGTTCATTGTAACTTATTCCTAGAGACGCAGTTCTACAACCCTTGTATCCTACACTCACTATTGGTGTAGCAAAATATCTCAGGCTCTTACAGGCCTTAGAGGCAGTGTCTGCCTGATGCTGGCTTTATCAGCATGTTCAATCGGTTATCCGTTATCGTGCTACTGTGCTTTTTGTGCATCATGTTTGTCACTATGGTTCAGTATGTAAGTATTGTAGTGACAGCAAGCAAGTATGATGCAAGTAAGTACATGTATCAGTATTCAAGTAGCAGTTTATCAGCTAGTTCAAGCAAGCACAGTAATTAAGCAGTAATTAATCATTAATTAAATCGTACGGATACCTGGTTTAGTGCGGGTTGTCACAGTAGGCGGCGTCTTCCTTTTGTTCTAACCGTTTCCTTGATCCTCGTAGGGACTCTGCCCTGATGTTTTCTGCTTTCAATGCTTCAACCTGAGCATCCCGTATCTGAGTAGGAAGACTAGATTGGATGGTAAGTTGTAACGCTCGCACGCGTTTTGGTGTAGTATCCTTTTGACTGAGGGCATCGGCCACAACATTGGCTTTGCCTGGATGGTACTTGATCGCGCATTCGTAATCATTCAAGAGTTCGACCCAACGACGTTGTCGCATGTTTAACTCCTTTTGCTTGAAGATATACTCGAGACTCCTGTGATCGGTATAAATGGTGCACATGGTACCGTACAGGTAATGTCTCCATATCTTAAGTGCGAAAACAACTGCTCCTAGCTCCAGATCGTGAGTAGTGTAATTCTTCTCGTGAACCTTAAGTTACTGTGATGCATAGGCAATGACCTTGTCACGTTGCATCAACACGCAACCAAGTCCCTGAATGGACGCGTCGCAATAAACCACAAAATCGACTGTGCCCTCAGGCAATGAGAGGATAGGTGCACTACATAGTCTATCTTTCAAGTGCTGAAATGCAGATTCATGTGCATCACCCCAACGATAGGTGACACCCTTTTGAGTTAGTGAAGTGAGAGGTTGTGCAATCTTGGAGAAATCCTTGATGAACCTTCTATAGTAGCCCGCCAAACCCAAGAATTGGCTGATTTCTGTTGGCGTACGGGGTGCAGGCCATTTCTTAATCGAGTCGACCTTAGATGGATCAACATGAATCCCATCCTTGTTTACCACATGGCCTAGGAAATGGACTTCACGAAGCCAGAAGTCACATTTCGAAAACTTAGCATACAACTGCTCTGTTCGAAGGAGTTCCAAAATAAGTCTAAGGTGATGCTCGTGCTCCTCCTGACTCTTAGAATAGATCAAGATGTCGTCGATGAAAACAATGACGAATTTATCCAGGTAGGGTTTGCACACTCGGTTCATGAGATCCATGAAGACTGCAGGTGCGTTTATTAATCCGAAAGGCATGACCAGAAACTCGTAATGCCCGTAACGAGTTCTAAATGCTGTCTTGGAGATATCCTCGTCTCGGACTCTCAGTTGATGGTAGCCTGACCTCAGGTCAATCTTTGAGTAGAAACTCGACCCTTGCAACTGGACGAATAAGTCATCGTTGCGTGGGAGAGGATAACGATTCTTCACGGTCACCTTGTTGAGTTCGCGGTAGTCAATACACATTCTGAAGGTACCGTCTTTCTTCTTCACAAATAACACTGGAGCTCCCCAGGGCGAAGAGCTAGGACGTATGAAACCCTTTTCCAAGAGTTCTTGTAATTACGTAGAAAGTTCTTCCAATTTCTGATGGAGTTAGACGATAAGGTGCTCGAGCTATGGGCGCTGCTCCAGGAGCTAGCTCGATTTGAAATTCAACTTGACGATGAGGCAGAAGACCAGGTAATTCCTCAGGAAATACCTCAGGAAAGTCACGTACGATCGGGATATCTTCTATCTTCTTCTCTTTCTTTGAGGTGTCAGTGACGAGGGCTAAAATAGCAGTGTGGCCCTTTCGCAAACACTTCTGGGCCTTAAGGAAAGAAATGATGCCCACCATGGCACCACTCTTGTCTCCATGAACTACCAAAGGTTCTTCACCAGAACGAGGAATGCGGACGATCTTCTCCTTGCAAAGAATCTCTGCTCGATGTTGAGATAACCAATCCATTCCAATAACAACGTCGAAACTACCAAGTACGATAGGAATAAGGTCGGTAGAGAAGGCCAGACCAGCTAAGATGAGATTACAACCCTTAACTATGTGTGTGGCCTCGAGACTTTTACCGTTTGCTAGTTCTACCGTGTGTTTGGTGTTCAAAAGTGTTGGAGTGCGCTTAAGCATATGACTAACCTTTAGGGACACATAACTAGTATAGGCACCCTAATCAAATAAAACAGTAACAAAGAAATCATCCAGAAGAAACTTACCCATCACTACGTTGGCATCTTTCCTCGTGTCACCCTGACCCAGCACGAAAGCGCGTCCCCTGGCACCGTTGCCATCATTGTTACCCCCGTTATTATTCTCGTTCCCCTGATTATTGTTGTTGTTCTGATTCTGGTTCAACAGGGGGCAGTTCCTCTTGATGTAACCTTCAGCACCGCACTGATAGCATCCCCTGTTACCCTGTTGTTGCTGCGGCTGATTCTGTGGAGCTGGTGGCTGTTGTTGACGGTTCTGATTTACAGGTCGTGCGCCCCTGCAATCCTTTGCTTCATGACCAAACTTGTTACACCTCAGACAACGACCCTTGTTGCACTGCCCACTATGATGCTTGTTACATCGGTTGCACTTGGGGTGGTTTCCCCTATATCCACCCTGCCCTTGACTACCAGAAGATTGCTGACCAAGACTCTAGTAGTCATCAGTCTTTCGCTGCTGAGACTGAGACTGAGCTGATGTTGAACCCTTGCTGGAGACTCCATCCCATTTGCGTTTGTTGTCGCTGGGGGCATCAGAAGTAGTAGTAGCAGTGGTAGTACCAATACGCTTGGGCAGCCTGTTCTGTTCGACTACCTGATCAGTGAGACGATGAGCCAAACGAATAACCTGCTAGATAGTGGCAAGGTTCGCTGCAGTCACATGGCTCTGGATCTCTGGCACTAAACCTTTAAGGTACAGCTCAATACGCTTGATAGGAGGATCTACCAGATTAGGACACAAGATAGCCAGCTCGTTCGTTCTCTTCGTATACGCTTCAATTTCCGACCCCGTCATCTTTAAGTTGAAGAACTCTACTTCCAGCTTGTGGATGTCATCACGATTACAGTACTCTTCCTTGATCAATTCCTTGAAATCGTTCCATTGGCTGGCATTAGCAGCAACCAACCCCAGCATTTGGACCTGAGTGTTCCACCACGTGAGCACTACACCTTCAAGAGTACCAGTAGCATACTTCACCCTACGTGCCTCAGGGCATTCACACATCTCGAAGACAGACTCGAGCTTCTCAAACCAGTGAAGGAGGCCTATAGCTCCCTCAGTGCCGTTAAAAGTAGTAGGTCGGCAGTCCATAAAAGTTTTGAAAGTACAAACAGGAGGCTGAGCATGTTGACCTCCTGCCTGAGCGGCTGCGAGTGCTGCAGTAACTTGTTCATTGATTAAAGCCGTCAGCTGGGCTTGAGTTAGGTTGACACGTCCACTCATGATCTTCATATCAAAGGAAACATGAGTGAGAAAGGTGTCGTGAAAGTGCGATGACAAAAGAGAGTAAGCATATACGTGTTTCAAACAATAGTTGCTACTTTCCTCTAAGCATATCATGAACAATGTACTATGTAACTAACAGGTAGGTAATATAAAGATAAACCATATCACCTAGAATGTTGAGTCTTGCACGTGGAGCGAAGCGTCGTTGTGGATCGTTGAGCACTGTACAGTTATAGTCTGGTTTTATCAAAAAGCTTTTCCCCTTTTTAAAACCAAGTTCACTATAACCAATGGCTCTGATACCAATCTGTCACAACCCCCAAAATCCACATGCGGAGTATCACCGCTTGGAGGCGTGACTGACCAGGATCCAGCCACCAATCATATTGAACTATGCAATCAAGTAAATAAAACCAAACCCAATATAATTGGTGTTTAAAAGCAACCAAACATGTTTAAGCAATCAGCGGAAGCATAGTAATGTTTAAATAACCAAAACATAGTTTAAAGTTCAAATGTTAAGTATGGGACATATCAGTCCATATCCCACAACGACCTCCTCCTCGTGCAAGCTCCATAAGCATCTAACGACCTGCAAGGCATGTAACAACGAGTCACCAACAAAGTTGAGCGAGTTCACAGTTGGTTGTTTAGTTGTACCAGTTTGTTTTGAAAACCACAAGTTGTTTCGTAAATCACGAGTTAACTAGTTCCTTTATTTCCCAAACCATATCCATAATCAGTGGGGGCTTCCCCATGTGAACCACTAGACCGTTACCATATCGAAAACTGACGAACAATAATTGTGCCCTACGTCAATGTCTATCATCATTGACAGTTTGCCATGATCCATTAGTACACACCCGTCCGAACGGCAAGGTGTGAGGTTTGTCGAACCTAATAGCGCTATTAACTAATGACCCGCTCGCCATCGGCCTCGGCGATTAAGTCGATATAAAATGAGGGACTTAATGATAGAGTTTTGTCTAGTAAGTTTAAGGTTGTTGTCCTACCCAAGGAGGACGAACGTACGTATTCTACCCAAGGAGAATACGCATGATTAACTTTGGCATCCTACCCATGGAGGATGGCCGTACATATCCTACCCAAGGAGGATATGTAGGTTCCGTTTAAATTCTTTAACCCATTCCCAACCACTGGGAATCCCATGCCTTAGAAAGTGTGTGAACTCACCTCGGTTTGCTCGGTATGCTAAAATTACTTGCACAAACAATTCAGTCAAAGCCTATAGTATGCATGTACACACAATCAGTTGACATTCATGAAGTTCACGCATAGATACAATCATAGCACATTGCAGCTGTACAAGTCCATGCAATTCATACATCACATAATTGTTTCATGGCAACACATAACTAACCTAGTTATCCCTTAACAGACTTAACTAAGTTTAGTGTGCAGTTTACCCACCAGATGAAACTCCCGGTTTCGTCATGACTCCCATTTGACGAAACCCTAAGGTTTCGTCGTATACCCCTTGGCGAAACCCCCAGGTTTCGTCATGATTTATGCTGACGAAACTCCCAAGTTTCGTCGCCATCCAGGTTTCGTCAGAATTCATAAGTTACGTCTAATATCAGTTAATTACACAGAAACCCTAATCCTCATTAACAGTCGTTTCACACTATCACCGAACAAACAGTTATCATACAACGCAGTAATCATTGATCATCATATATGTAACATGTACCATATGCATAACAGTTTGCTAAACATTCATACGATCTACACAATCATTACATATATACGATTGATAATCATTCAGATCTGTTGGTTCTCTATCATAAAGGATCATCATATAGTTATGATCTAAATAGTATGATCAGATTCTACACTAGCATTCATTAACATGCACCACAAATGATTATATATAAGATTCATGAAACCCTAATCAACGCAACATATGATCGTAATTTCTATAGCAAAGCCTATATTCACAGAACTTTTCATCAATCAAACACATATATATATAAACATGTATCAATCAGTCAAAGAATCATGCAATCAATTAAACGAAAGTGTAGCTAACCGAGATAGAGGAATAATGGATTGATCGCTAGAGAGGGCTTGGAGAACACAAAGTTGCCGTCACACAGGAGAGGGAACTCTAGGGTTTTCACTTCTGCTAAAAGTATGCTGAATGAAGCAGTTTCTCGTAATTATACCCACGATGGCGTACTGGGCCCTTAATGGGCTTTGGCGTAACCCCGGGCCGGCGAAACCCTATGTTTCATCGTGAGGGTCATGACGAAACCTCTAGTTTCGTCAAGATAAGTGTGTGGCGAAACCTCTAAGGTTTCATGGAGACAACCTATGGCGAAACCCTAGTGTTTCGTCGTTTGTGGTTTCATTTGTAAACAGATCACAAGTTACACATAATCAAATACTAAATAATAATACAACATCTCAACGTATCATAAATGTGCACATTTACAAGACAGACAAATTATTCAGCATACTATAGAAACAAGTAACGTGTTGAGGAAAGACCTTGAAAACTCGAGTTGTCACACCCTACATGGTAGAACCAGAATTCAAGCGAGTTGAACGTTTCATTTGGGGATTGGCACCCCAATAATGAGCATGGTGACTACTTCGAAGCCTCCAACGATCACTAAGACCATTGATTTGAGCGTGGCATTGACTGAAGAAGCGATCAGACTGAACAAGTTCTCGATTTCTGACACCAAGAAGAAGGAGACTCATATTGAGTCGTCAGGAGAGAACTAGATGAAGTTCTCGAACTTTAAGAAGGGTACCCAAGGAAACAACAACAGTGCTAGTAAGCGAAGAGATGCGAACCCACCAGCCGAGGTTAGGACTGGTGCTGCAAGTTCAGAAAACATGGGGAAAGGATACATGGGCACCCTGCCCAAATGTGATGTATGCCAGTTCCATCATGCCGGCCAGTGTAGGTTCAGGAAATGTGAATCTTGTGGAAAGAATGGTCATTCGAAGGAGACGTGCTGGGCTGGTAATGGTCGTGGAAATGGTGGTCAGAGAGGTAATGGGAATGGCAATGGTAACCATGGTGGAAACGGCAATGGGAGTAGGAATAATCAGGGAGGTAATGGAAATCGTGGTGGTTCTGGAAATCAAGCTGGTAACGGAAACCGTGGAGAAAACAACAACCAGGGCGGAAATGGGAACGGAAATGGCCGCGGCCAAGGTTGCTTTGGTTGTGGAGATGCTGGGCATTTCAAGCGGGATTGCCCGAAGAACAACCAAGCCCAGGGAAGAGTCTTCAACATTGGAGCTAGGGAAGCTCGACAAGATCCGAACGTAGTCACTGGTACGTTCCCTATCAATCAACAATTTGCATTTGTACTATTTGATACCGGTGCCGACTATAGTTTCGTATCCCTAGAATTTAAGAATATACTTGGGTTAGTTTCCAGTAAGTTAGATATCCCATACTCGATAGAACTAGCTAATGGGAAGCTAGTAGAGGCAAATGAAGTGATTAGATGTAACACCCCGTGTTTTCAAGGAGTCAAAGTCAAAGTCAAGGTCAAAGTCAACGACCGATTTTGCGCAGCCGATTAATAATAGATTTCTTTTATTTTAGCTATTATGTGGAGTAAGTTTCTATAACTACAATAATCGACGTATGTTAATCGCTATTCAATCGACCTACGACTGTGAATTATAGGAAGTAACAATGCGATAAAGTTAACTAAACGATAATCAAACTATGCTAATCAAATCGAATCGAATCGCAACTCGAACTACACTTTTTGGTTATCATTACATGTGTGTGCCTTACGTGTTACTTGTGCATGTTTAATTATGTTATATGTGGTAATCAATCGAAACTCGAAATGCAATCGAACTCAATCGACATCGAACTCGAATCACAATCGAACTATGATAATTAGTGGAGAAGGGATAGTGCGAGATATGAGTGGTTGGGATTAAAAGTAATTTGACTAGGAAACCCTATCGTATCGAACCGCTCGCAACGAAAATTGAAATATCAAAAATCATCGCACCGAACACTCGAGGCGTCCAGCTGATCGATCAGGCTACCAGCCGATCGAACAGCCAGCCGATCGGACTGCTGTCCGATCGGACAGGCTGTCCGATCGAGCTGCCTGGCCGATCGGCCAGCACTTACCTCATTTGGCATCCTATAAATACCCCTGTCATTGTCATCCTTTCCACTTTTGGAAACCTCTGTCCGACCAGCACGCTTAGCTCATCCTTTTCTCAGATTTATCTCGATTCCGGTAAGATTTCGTCCTAAATCTTGTACTTTCTTGATCTACACGCACTCCTACACCTTTCTATCATTTAAATCTTAACTTTTAACCGTGAAATCATCAAGATTCAAGTGTTCTAGGATGATATCATCATGGGTTCTTGAAGAACTTCATGTTTTGGCCTCAATCCACCAAGAATAACTTAGATCTAGCCGATTTCCACATAAACAAACAAAGATCTTTCATAGATCTAAACATATACACGGTGAAAAGGATTGAAAGATGGATTTTCCAACTTTCTTTCAACTCTTTTTCACTCAATGCCTTCAAACCGATAGAAACGGAACCTGTAACGTCTTACAAATGACTCCGGTGGTTGCATGGCTCAAGATCCGGATTCTATCCACGAGGTTAACCGATTTTGGGTTAAACGTTAAACTCCGTTCCGAATAGTTCACCGGCCGGATTTGGGTGATTCCGGTCCGACCAGGGGAACCAAGTAAGGACGAGGGATCTATGGTTCGACTCGTTGTCAAAATACCTCCATAAGACGACAAACAATCAGAATAACCAAGTGTTAGACGAATAGGCTGATCAGGTTAGGATGCTGACTGATCGGACTATTGTCCGAACGGACAGCCGGCCGATCGAACAGTCAGCCGATCGACTGGCCAGCCGATCGGTTAACACATGGTCCCACACTTAATCATTTTATTTGAAGACTAGTATTGAACGAACTGTTGTTCGATCGGACTACTGTCCGATCGGATTACTCTTCGGATCATGAGATACTATACTTCAACACTTAATCGATTTTCAACATGTTCGATGCACTAGGAGTGCCACCCGATCGAACAGTCGTCCGATCAGGTGACACCCTGCTGAGAACTTGTCTTGCTAAAAATACCTAACCGATCGGGTTGTCGGCCGATCGAACAGCCGTCCGATCGACCGACCTAAAGAGTAAGGATACTTCAATGTTTTCACAATACTACAACGAAAACTTCAAAAGACAAGCCATCATACACAAACACATCCTTCTCAAAGGAAGAAACAATCCACTCGAACAGCCATCCGATCGGCCTACCGACCGACCGGACAGCGGTCCGAACGGATTGTCAACCGAACGGTCAGCGGTCCGATCGAACTACCGTCCGACTCTCCAACACTTTGCATCGTTTTACGCGTCACTTATCGTTATGCTATCAAGCCATTCAGGCTAACTTTACTCGCTAAGCGCTCCCTTCAATCCATCAACCGCTGTGAGTATACTCGATCCCTTTTTGCTTTATGCACTTTTGGGTGTTACATACGTTGCAACTATTCAAATCACATCAAACACACTACTCAATACTATTTGAACGCTAACCGTTAATGCATGTATTACGTGGCTTATGAATGCTTGATTGTTATGTTTACACATGGAATGTTGTCTACCTGCCTTAGCTACGAATGTACTATAGTTTGGACTCAGCACCCATTCGCGAGGGTTATTAAGGACAATTACTTGCACGGTTACGGTGGTAATCATGTATTGCGAACTGCATTTGGCAATCAACCCGCAGTCATTGGTATCGATGGATCTATGTCGATAACTAACGTGCTTCATTTCACTATGTGTACGTGCTGGTTATGCGTAAACGAATTCGAACTTTATATGCTATTATCAAACTTGTATGCTCACCTTTACATTATATGTATTGACTTTATTTTAACGTATGTGACAGGTGCTTAGGATGCACATCTGGTAGGAAATCAAAGCTAGAATGAAGCTTTAGAGCCCAACAAATAGTTGTCTGTAGTAATTGAACCAAGGGTCTCTAGAAGCAGATAAACAATTGCTCTATTTTAATCTGAGTTGTCGGAACATAATCATTTGCCTAGTTTTTATCTGTAATAATTTGTTTACTGTTTAAGACATGGTATGGGACATGTTATTTTAAATTGAATAGTAATAATAATTGTTATGGAAACTTCTGGACAATCCGTTTCACTCAGTGCCATGCCCCGATGATTCCGCCATCGGTTGGGGTGTGACATTAGAGGTTGTGTGATAGAGCTTGGAGAGTGAGAGTTTACGCTTGATCTTCTACCAGTTGAGTTGGGAAGTTTTGACGTGGTAGTTGGAATGGATTGGTTGTCGAGTAACCGAGCTGAGATCGTATGTCATGAGAAGATCATTCGCATCCCAATGACGAATGGATAGACGATTGTAGTGCATGAAGAAAAGCATGATTTGCCTCTAAGGATTATCAGTTGCTTGAAGGCACGGAGGTTTATGCAAAAAGGATGTGTTGCCTTCTTAGCTCACGTTGTTGATAAAGAGGCTGAAGAACCAAAGCTGGAAGATATCCTTGTGGTAAGGGAATATCCTGAAGTCTTCCCCTAAGACTTGCCAGGATTACCGCTCCAGCAACAAGTCGAATTCCATATTGACTTGGTTCCAGGCGCCGCGCCTGTAGCCAAGGCACCTTATCGACTTGCGCCTTCAGAGATGCAAGAGTTATCGACGCAACTTCAGGAGCTTTTGGACAAGGGATTCATTAAACCAAGCTTCTCGCCTTGGGGAGCTCCAGTTCTGTTTATCAAGAAGAAGGACGGTAGTTTCCGTTTGTGCATTGACTACCAAGAGCTTAACAAGTTAACCATCAAGAATCGGTATCCTTTGCTAAGGATTGATGATCTCTTCGATCAACTTCAGGGTTCGAGTTACTACTCCAAGATCGATCTTCGATCAGGTTATCACCAGCTGCGGATTCAAGAGGAGAGTATTCCGAAGACTGCCTTCAGAACTCGTTATGGACATTACGAGTTTCTAGTGATGCCATTTGGTTTGACAAATGCACCGGCAGTATTTATGGACTTGATAAACCGAGTTTGCAAGCCATATCTCGATAAATTCGTGATTGTATTTATTGACGATATTTTGATCTATTCACGTTCTAAGGAAGAGCATGAGCAACACCTTAGAGCCATTTTAGAGCTGCTAAAGAAGGAGAAACTGTATGCTAAGTTCTCAAAGTGTGAGTTCTGGTTGCGTGAGGTACAGTTCCTTGGCCATGTGGTAAACAAGGATGGAATCCATGTGGATCCCACCAAGATCGAGGCGATTAAGAATTGGGAAACCCCAAAGACACCGACCAAGATCCGACAGTTTTTGGGTTTAGCAGGGTATTATCGCAGATTCATTGAGGATTTTTCTAAAATCGCTCAACCGCTGACCTCCCTTACTCAAAAGGATAAAAAGTATGAATGGGGAGACAAACAAGAGGAAGCTTTTCAGCTGCTAAAGAACAAGCTTTGTGATGCACCTATTTTATCCCTACCCGAAGGCACCGATGACTTCGTGGTATACTATGACGCCTCGCGTCAGGGATTAGGCTGTGTGCTAATGCAGCGACAGAAGGTTATCGCTTATGCTTCGCGCCAGTTAAAGGTTCATGAGAAGAATTACACCACACATGATTTGGAATTAGGCGCACTGGTGTTTGCTTTGAAGATATGGCGGCATTATTTGTATGGTACCCGATGCACGATCTTTACAGATCACAAAAGCCTATAGCACATATTCGATCAGAAAGAGCTTAATATGAGACAGCGGCGTTGGGTAGAGCTGTTAAATGATTATGATTGTGAAATCAAATATCATCCAGGAAAGGCGAATGTGGTGGCGGACGCCTTAAGTCGAAAAGAGAGGATTAAGCCCATAAGGGTTAGGGCTTTAGAGATGATCGTACAGACGGACCTCTCGTTGCGCATTCGTGTTGCATGGGATGGAGAAAAATTTGGTACCCAATGAGGAAGGAACCTTGTGTTTTATGGGACAAATTTGGGTTCCACTTTTTGGTGGTCTTAGAGATGTTATTTTTGACGAAGCTCATAAATCGAGGTACTCGATCCACCCAGGATCGGACAAGATGTACCAATATTTGAAAGATTATTACTGGTGGCCAAGACTTAAGGGCGATGTGGCTACTTACGTTGGAAAATGTTTAACTTGTGCCAAAGTGACGGCCGAGTATCAGAAGCCTTCAGGTCTTCTGCTGCAACCTGAGATACCCATATGGAAATGGGAACAGATCTCAATGGATTTCATAACCAGGTTGCCCAAGACACCCCGAGGTCATGATACGATTTGGGTAATCGTGGACCGTTTGACAAAATTTGCGCACTTTTTGCCAATCAGAGAGAAGGATAACACCGGTAAGCTAGCTGAGTTGTACCTAAGAGAGATAGTCGCATGACATGCCTATCTCGGTTATATCTGATAGAGATGGGAGATTTGTGTCCAGGATTTGGCAATCCTTTCAGGAAGCGTTTGGTTCTCAGTTGAATCTGAGTACTGCTTTTCATCTATAGACCGACGGCCAGAGCGAAAGAATGATTCAGACGCTAGAAGATATGCTTTGTGCTTGTGTGATGGATTTAGGTGGCAGTTGGGACACTTACCTACCGTTGGTTGAGTTCTCCTACAACAACAGCTACCATACAAGCATTCAAGCTGCACCGTTCGAGGCTCTCTACGGACGAAAGTGTCGATCACCGTTATGCTGGGCAGATGCAGGTGATAGACAGCTGGTTGGTCCCGAATTGGTCCAAGAGATGACAGATAAGATTATGCAGATCCGAGAGCGCATCAAGGCGGCTCGTGATAGACAAAAGAGCTATGCGGACCAAAGAAGGAAACCTTTGGAATTTGAAGTGGGTGATATGGTTCTATTGAAAGTCTCACCTTGGAAAGGTGTGGCACGCTTTGGGAAGCGTGGTAAGTTGAACCCACGATATATCGGACCATTTAGAATCCTGGAAAGGATTGGTCCTGTAGCTTACAAGTTGGAGCTACTGGCAGAACTCAATGGTGTTCATGATACATTCCATGTATCTAATCTGAAGAAGAGTCCAACATAAGAAATAGTGGTTATTCCTGCTGATGAAGTTCATATTGACAACACACTCCACTTTACCGAAGAACCCGTTGAGGTTATTGATTGGAAAGTTAACAAGACTCGGAGGAGTAGTGTTAAACTCGTCAAGGTTTGGTGGAATGCGCGTCACGGCCCAGAGTTTACTTAGGAGCGTGAAGACCGCATGAAAGCAAAATACCCGCATTTGTTCCCCAACACCCCTGCTGATAGTAGTAAAGCTTAAAATTTCGGGACGAAATTTTATTAACAAGGGGAGAATGTGACAACTGTCAAAATTCTAGGTATCCGTACAACTATTAAACCATGATTAGTGCTGAATTACAATTAACTGCTTACTGATTTTTTCCATATACAAACATGTGCATCATATATTGCTTAATGTCATATCATTATAGCATGAGAACTTTATTTAATTCAAATGATGCACAAAACACAGTTAGCACAGTTATCAGACAAATCAGGAAAATGCTAACAAAGCTCAGTACATAGACAGACAGTGTGTTGAGACACAGAATAATCCAGAAACTAAGTATTACACTAGTATAGTGTGTAGGAAAGTAAGGATCACAAAATTGCCTTCCTAGAGATAGTTTAAGTGCCGGAAAGTGCCTAAAACGCACATAAATTGCAGAATTCTGCAGAAAATCAGCAAATTCAGCATTTAAATATCATGCAGAAATATGGTTAAATGGTCCTGAATACTTTCCTAAGTGTCGGGAATCAAAACTGTCATACAAGGGTACATAAAGCACACTAAACTGCAAAGTTTAGCACCTTAACGAACTGGTAACCAGCCGAACAACCGGACACTACCCGGAACACCAAATTTTCACTAGAAGCACTGTTTTAACATTACCAAGCAAGTTATGGTCCCCGAACATCATAACACTACATAAATATCTAGTAACTAAAGTATCTAACTAATACTTGGATTTTAACTTAATAACTAACTAGATAGTTTAACCTAGCCTGCATACCCCCCCCCCCCCACACACACACACACCTATGAAATCGGCCAACATATGGCCCACATGAAGATTTCATTTGAATATTCTATTAGATCATGTTTTTGCTTTATGTGGCATATTATACATAAGTTAAAGTCTTGAAATGGGCTATAAGTAAACACATGAGATCATAACTCTCATTCTTACACACACTTTCTCTCCTTCTCCCTCTTGTGCTCTCGGCCGAACTCACCACCACCATCATCACTATCATTCATCCATCCTACATACATTACAAGCACATCCAAAGGTGTTAGAGGTTACATAAAGAAGCTAGGAGCTTTCGGAAGTTCAAGGACCTCTTTCATTTGCTTTTATCCATCTCTTAACTTCACTTGATCATCCCTAGCCTTGAGCTAGTGGTAAGAATGCTAATCCTTCCATTTTACATCTATCTTAAGTGGTTAAAAGATGTTACATGTTGATTAGTATGAAGAACACTAAGAATCACAAGAAAGAAACTTGAACATAAGCTTAAATCATGAAGAAATCTTAATGTTTATGTGTTGTTATGCTTGATGATTGTTGTTTATTTATGTATTTGATGTTGATCATCATATGATCTCGCTAGATCATGATTAAAAACATAATCTAGCAAGATGAGAGGATGAGAATGTTGTAGGATTATAGATCATCCTCACATAGAACATGAACTTGAAAGGATATGTGGTTTTCTTGTAAAATAATTATCAAAGTAAGTTGTAATACTTGTAGATCTAAAATTTCATGGATGGTTTTTCAAAGGAACAAGTTAAAAACACAAGATTTACTTGATCTTGGTTCTTACACAAATAAATCTTATTTTTGGTGGTTAATAAAGTGTAGAAACACTTATGTAACAAGAAAGATCCATGATGAAACATTTTTAGAAAACATGAATATAAGTTGTAAAGATCTATTTTCTTTAAAAATGATGTTTATCACACTTTAAAGGATAACAAGGCTTACTAAGAACACTAGTAAGTTACTACAAATTTTTGTGAAATTTCAAGTTCATGAAGTAGTAGATTATGCTTGTTTTTGGCAAAATTGGTAAGTAAATATTGTTTGTTGTTGATTGTTGATTGATTGTGTTGATTTTACAAAAGAAAATGATATACCTTCAAGGTATGGAAACCTCCAGTTTTAGGGGAAACTATGGCAAATTTTTTCTAAAAAATTAAACACTTAGAAAAATATTTCTAAACAAATATTTACAAGTGTATTTCAAACCATAAATTTTTACATAAACTTTGCCATAATTTTTGTTCAAAAATATAAATATTGGAGGTTGGTTTTTATAAATAAAAGTGACTAAATAACTATTTAGGAAACATATATTTAGATGACACCATGTGTGTGATTATTTGTATATTTTGTGTATTAGTTATATTATTTTAGAACATTGAAATAATATAACTCATCATAATACCAAAAGTTACAATCCAAAATATTACCAAAATTCCAAGTAATAAATATACAAAGTTATACACAAAATATTGGTGAAACCGAACTAAGGAATATAACTTATAAAATATTCCGGGAATAATATTCACAAGTATATTTTGGTAAATAATATTTTGGACACCAAGTGGATGAAAATATGATTTTTACAATCATCACAAACTTATATCATATTTTTGATAAGAATAAAATATATTAATTTTTGGGTGAATAAAAATATGTATTTTCTTGGAAATATTAGAAGATATACTATTTTTGGAAAAATATATATTTTCTCAAACAAAAACGGAATATATTATTTTGGGAGAAAAATAAGCATATATATATATATATATATATATATATATTCTCCAACTTAGGCTTGAAAATATATTATTTTTGGAACTTATATGAAAATACAAATATTTTTGCCAAAGGAAAGATTATAAATAATATTTCTAAGTAATATTCTTCAAAATATATATTTTGGAAATATATATAATGTATTTTTATTAGAAAGATTATTCCGGAAAGTTGATATAACATTAAGTGTAAGGATACTTAATAATTACAGAACTACGTATTTTCGTACGTATAATTACACTCCGGAATACGACCCCACATATATGGCAAAAATGTACAAGTATAAAGATACAAATACAAGTACACCTATCCTTGGGAAGGAAATACATACATGTACAAATACTCGAAAGGTATCAAGTTAAATTATATTGTTTTAACAATTATTCCAAAATCTAATAAATATAATTTAAGTTAAAATATTTATTATTTTAACAAACAATTATATAACTTGGAATAATATTGAAGACACGAAGAAACGTAACTCAAAGACACTAATTAATACTAAGTCAAGGCACGACCCGCTCGTCTAATAGATCATAGTACGTTGTAGGTAGTCGTGTTTATCCGAAGAAACTTGAGTTACTGTGATACGAAGACGCAAGACTGTGAGTTCATGTCCCCTTTTCTTTTAACTGTTTTCAGTTTAATAACTTCGGGGGTGAAGTACATGTTACAAACTATTTACAAACGATTATATGTGGTATGGTTAGCTAAGGAAGGGTACTGCTAGATCATGTGAGTGGTGGGTATAACGCTTAAGACCATTAATCCTCGTTGTAGGACCGAGGGACATGAGTGATAGATCTATTTGGGTGTAGCGAGCCCCGCCCATGTTGGACCAGGGTTTGGCCCATGGGTTGACTATGTCTTACAGCCGGAAGCCCGGTGCAAAGTCTGCTAGGTTTGAGTCTGTTGGATCGTCGTGTGACCCTAATGAGTCGTTCAGAAGAGTTTTTAGTCAGAATCAAAGGCGGAATCAATGATTCTAACTTGATACATCTTGATTTTCCCTAGTTAACTTCTTTTTATTGATTTCACAGCTTTTACAGATCGTTTGACAAATGGACAGCACCTCGGCTCTGAAATCTCGAACGTTACAAATGAATCAGCAACTCAGCTATATATAGGGGTGGTGATTTCGTACGAAATAGCAAAGGCTCATTTCGTGCGAAATACCTGTGTGTCATTTCGTACGAAATAGCCCTTGCTATTTCGTGCGAAATACCCCTTTGACATACAAACCCTTATTTCTAACATGTTGAGCACTGGTTTATCCTATCTAGATACAAGACTCTATAAAGACGAAGTTAACAGACATTTATGCACCAACAGACTCCCCCTTGGATGTTGATGAAGTCTTTAGCATCAAATCTTCAGTCTTTAGTCTTTTTCTATTTTCTCACTCTGCCCAAAATGTCTGACACTGTAAGCATCCTTCAATCTCTATCTTCAAACTCCCCTTTAAATGTTGATCCAGAATGTAGACTCCCTCTTTCAATATGCTGGAGCTCGAATTCTGGTTCAAACTTTACACAAACTTTGCCATGGGGATCTTGCTTCCAGCTTCTCAAGAATATAACATTACAAACTATTGACTTTTAACATCTTTTCTCGTTTTTATCAGTTATAATAATCCACTTAAGTATCTAGGTCCAAGTTAAAGACCCTAGGTGTGACACCTGGGTCACCGCGACCATCAAACAAATACCAAGCCAGTGAAATATTGTATTTCATACTTGGGATCTGTATAAATATGTGTATCTTTTGCACATATCAATTCTTGTTCGATTTCAAGTTCTAAATCGCTTTCTGGAAGGTTATACGCGCACTGATGCGTAAATATAACCAGTTTGATGCAACGAACACTCCGGAATAGTGAAATAGGCTTAACATACCTTAAATAACCTTTACATAACTTAGAAATAAGTTTTGAAGGCTTTGGTATGGCAAACACAAGTTAATTCGCCTACAGGGACTAAATTTGACAAACTGCGAAAGTATGCCAATTAGAACTGTAACAGACATTCCGGAACATGACCATAGGTTAAACATACCATAAATATCCTTTACATAGCTTAGAAATAGGCTTTGAGGTGTTCGGTGTGCTAAAATAAACTTTTGGGTCATTTAGGGACTAAAAGTGCCAAAAAGTGCATAAGTTTGCACTTTCGCGCATAACTTACGTTCTGAATACATCCGGACATCCAAAAATTTATGTAAGCACTAAAATATTTTATTTTAGTGTTTGGCATAAGAAAAATCCATTCATCGCGTCATTTGGATCGTTTTCGTGCTAATGCGCATTCCGTCGTAATTAAGCGAACATCGCGATTGTACGGCCAAACGAACCAACATCCGAGATATTTTTGAGCACATTTTAAGTTCCCTATACTTTAACTTCATTTTAGAGCTTTGAAATGGGGTTAACGGGCCTTAAACATGTCGGAAATGACTTAAATGCATGACAGGGAGTAAAATTGTAATTCTGCCAAAGTTGTTAGCTTGCGCACCGTAAGCCAACCCTTACGGTCCGTAAGGATTCCTCAGACAGCAGAATGTGCAGAAACATTGCATCTAGTCCATTCCAATTGTGCACATGGTTTTAGGGCAATACAATGGGCTCAAATGGTTTTCTAAAACCAGGGTCTTGAGGTGGAGGGTTGAGATTTAATCACGGTTTCCAAGAAACGATCTTAACGGCTCACCGAACACTATAAATATCCAACCCCATGCCTTGCAAAAACCCACTAGAATCTGATTTGAGAAGCTCTAAGTTGAAACCATTGTTTCATACCTGAGCTACTTGGATCAAGATTAGCTTTCGGGGACCCTTTGTAAGTGTTCCTTCGTTCTTTTATTGCTTTTCGAGTCCGAAAGTCAAACTTTGTTTGACTTTCTGCATTGACCTGTTTATGGTCAATGCGAAGTTCGTTTGAACTTCATAACGTGAGCGTAATCACGATGGTCATAGTCCCTAGTGACTATACCTATTGATTACCACGTTATCTTGGCTCAATGACGAGTCGTAGTTTCGGCCAAAATGCGGGTTATTGCGTATTTTGTAACCAAACTACTCTTAGGTGTCAAAATCGTTTGTTTTGATACCAAACTTGTTTTCTAACTTAGTTAAGCATGTTTCAACATGCTTAGCTCGTCACTTTTAGTTTTGTGCTTGTCTAGGGTCGTAAGGGTAAGCGATCTAATCAATCGCTTATGCTTTCGAACCCGACCCATTTGGTCGATCATTAGGATCCGACCAAACACATTAGGTGACCATATTATATAGGGAATAACCTTCCGAGGTTATACCTTAAGGTCGCTTCGTTTAAGTAGTTGTATGATAGGTAGTTTATATGCCTTAGGTAAATTACCAAAATGCCCTTTTTTATGCATAATTGATGTTTAATCATATGTAACCCAAACTTTTGTCACTTAACTGATTTGGCAACAATATTAGCCATGTTAAGGCATATTTTACTTGTCATAGGACTAGTTAGGCGGTCCGAACGCGTTTTACACGAACGACGCGTTAAAGTAGCATAAGCTACCTAAACGGGTCGTAATGGGTCGTAAGCACTTAGGTTAGGTTTCATTTAGTATGTAGGCTTTGTTAAACCATATGACACGAGTCTCTACACTCGTTTGGTTTATGAACCCTCATTCTATCTAAATCCTCCGATATAGGTCTGGTTTATTAACATAGTTACCTATATTAGGTGTCGTTTGATTCCGAGATCTCTAGCATTGCTTGGTGGTTATCTTAGGACTTCTGAGCAATCTCAAGTGAGTACATAGACCCCTCTTTTACTGTTTTCCAAACTGTTTTGGGGTGAAACACATGTGCCTACTTGTTACTTTCATGCTTTCCTGTTTTCACATCATATACTTGCTATGTTTATTAGTACATTTATAGTACATGATTTCAATACATTTTATGCTATGTATGCCCATTGTGTGCATACTTAGTACATCACTTTACAATACATTTTATGCTATGTATGCCCATTGTGTGCATACTTAGTACATCACTTTACAATACATTTCATGCTATGTACGCCCATTGTGTGCATACTTAGTACAATGTTTTACATTACACTTATGCTATGTATGTCCATTACATGCATACTTAGTACATTGTTTTACATTGCATTTCTGTTGCATATGCTCATCTAGCATATGAACACATTATACTACATTTTGAACCGTTGTAACCATTTGACTATGTGAACCGTCGTAACCCTTTGATTATATGAACCATTTGTAACTATTGAACCGTGTGAACCATTTGTATCTGTTGACATGATTTACATTTGACGATAGACATTTGACTATACATAAACATTTCTACAATTGTTAAACATTACATCTTGGTGGTTTGGTTTGAGTAAGTGATTTAAGTAACGAGGCGTATGTAATATGATACAAGCACGGTGGATACGCCACTGGTACTTCCTATATATAAGTGTTTGTATGGTATCACATATTGTAGCGTTATTTAAATCATTTCAATTTGAGACATATAACATTTTATACAAATAACATACTTTTCACAAGACATTGATTTACGAACAACTTATCTTATACAAACTCATTTTACATGGTTATTCATTTAACCATACATTATTCTCTTATTAATACATATCATCTGATCTTATCGTTTTTCAAATGATTTACAAGACAAAGCAAATTACAAGGTTCATGACTAAACATTTTCTCAAACATAAGTCATGAATTCTGTTTTCACAAAACCTATGTATCTCACAGGCATTTTTATGCTGACGTACCTATTTTCACATGTGTTTTCAGGAGATGATGCATAGGACTTATCAAGACATACTTAGGCGGACCTGTGCCTTAGTGACTTAAAACGAGACAAGAACTAGTTAATTTATTTTATGTACTCTTTAGTTTTTGTTTAAAACAATGTAAACTTTCATGTTTGATTAATAAAACGAAACTTCAATTGCTATGGATTTGAAACAATTAATTCTGTTACAACACTCCCCGACATTTCCGCCACGTTTTGTATGTTCTACGTGGTCGAGGTGTGACAGATAGTTGGTATCAGAGCCAATGGTTATAGGGAATTAGGTTATTAGTAATGCTTTGACCTAGACTATAACCTTCCTAGGACCCTAACGCGAGTTTACTTGCGTTTAGTCATAAAACAATACCGTCACCTATCCTTAGGCGACGACCACAACAAGAACATAAATTTCAAAACCGCTTTGAAAACTAATCATCTGTTCTAGGATGATTGATTACTAGGTTTTGAACCCTCTGTTATAAGGTTTTGAACCCCTTTGAATTTTCAAAACTCTCGTCAAAGTTTTGGGTCCTAAATAGTGTGAACACGTGCAAACTGGAAGAGTGAATGCTTGTACCCTAGGTTTTCTGTCTAAGGCTATAGTGTTCGTACAAATCCACATAATCGGACCAGTCACTCTTACCTGGGAACTCTTGGGGTGAGTGTCCACTTATAGGCGAGCATGTCTTCGCGATACACTATGAGGATCTATTTGCTTTGATTCAGCCTTTGTGTTGTTTGTTTGCTTCGTGGTTCAAACAAATGACCATCAACCATGATTTTGGTCGGTAATGGTAACATCCTATTCTTACCCAATGCCATTTCATTTGTTTTCTTTCTTGTTTCCCTTTTAGAATGCCTCCACGACGCGAAAATCCGGTATCTATTGAAGAGCTGGCAGCTGTCATTACACAGCAAATGATTGCTGCAATCCCGAACATCGTTGCTTAATGTAACCAAGCCCTCAACAACAATAATGCCCCCTGTAACTTCAAGACGTTCAACTCGGCTAAGCCATCAAAGTTTTCTGGGTCTCAAGGATCGACTGCACTTCTGCAATGGTTCGAGAGTCTAGAGAGCACCTTCAGGCATGTTCAATGTCCAATCGAGCGAAAGGTAGAATTCACATCTAGTGTCTTTGAGGAACGAGCTTTGACATGGTGGAATGGTGTGATGAGAGATAGGGGTGCCGATGTGGCACTGGCTCAAACGTGGCAAGAGCTTCGAGCTCTGATGATGAAGGAATTATGTCCTCGTCACGAGATCAGGGCCTTGGAAAGGGAATTCGATGATCTTAAGCAAGACAGCGGTGAACATCGAGCATACACTGATCGATATGAGGAGCTGAGCCTGTTGTGTCCTACCATGGTTACGCCTTTGGATAAGGCGATCGAAAAATACATTGATGATCTCCCTGACTCAGTTCAGGACATTGTTACTGGTAGTAAACCCACTATAGTTAGACAGGCCATTGAGCTATCTGCAACCTTGACTGAATCTCTGTTGGTGCACACATCTGTCGTCTTCGTCTTACATCGAGTCTTCGGGTTCGTTGCGGTTCAAAACAAGAATGATGTCATCATTCTTGATGATGACATCATCCAAGTGATCTAATGCTTGCATCATCAACAAGAATTCACGTGAATGATAATTAGCTAGATGACAAAATTAGATTTCATATTTGATATAGAATTGTTGTTAGCTGATTTCGCTCATAGGTCATTTTAGGAGGTGATTTCGCTTATTTGGTAGAAGGTGATTTCGCTTTTGTGGTTGTGAGTGATTTCGCCTTTGTGTCATGTGACACATAAGCGAAATCTCAACTACTATATATATGTATCTCATAAGCGAAATCAGAACAACTCTCTTGTATTCCATACCGAAGTGCTGCCGGTGTGAAGAACGATTGTACACAACGTCTAATCAATATAATCAGTGTGTTAAGGTGAAGATAATGCTGTTTTCTACCTTTGTTTCTTAGTTTCCGCCTCTGAAACAGAGTATAACTCCTCTGAACGACTCGTCCGGGTCGGAACACGATCCTACAATTGGTATCAGAGCTCAGGAGGAGGAGTTCTACAGATTACGGCTGAATTTCATTGTTTTTTCTATGATCTACACCTTCTTTTATCAGTTCAACGAGATTTCACGGTCAGAATCGTTTCAAAAATTCACAGATTATAGAGAATTGAACATAGATAAACCCTTGAAAGTTTGGAACTGAAATTCGAAGTAAAAATGGACCAAAATATATCCCGAAGTGATTCCGCTTTTATGGACATTTGTTGATTTCGCTTTTATGACCACATGATTCCGTTCATTTGTCATTCATAGACCTCTGATTTCGCTTTTCTGTCACAAGTTAATCCTGATTTCGCTTTTGTGTCACCCATCAACTGATTCCGCTTATTCGAACATCAACTGATTCCGCTTATTCGAACATCAAGTGATTCCTCTCATGTGATCATTTTGATTCTGCTCATAGTCAGATTCTGCTAAAAAATCTTCAAAGTATGATTTTTAAAAAAAAGGGCATCGAGTATTGTGAATCATTATTCAAGGTTGTCAGTTAGTTGGGATTAGACATCACATGCCTTATGTCAGTTCTTTGGGAAAAGAAATCACATGCGTGTATCAGTACATGTGATTCCAATTGTTGTCAGTTGTTTGAGTTGAACAATAAAAGTGTCTGCCACATATAAAGGTCAAATGCTCGTTTGATAAAAAGAATTCGGTTCAATCAGATTTTTTTTAAGGTGGAGTCACAAGGTCCAATGAGATAATTGTTGCAAGAATTGTTGTCGGCACATTCTTTGTGTTTAATATTTGAAAAAGAGTATTGATAATAGAAGTTAGCATGTGCCGCCATGTTATTGGTTTGTGTGAAGGTCAAATGAAATCGTGATAAGATTGTCGGCAAATATTGTAAAGTCAATTGTTGTCAGTTCAAGTATTTCAAAGGCCTAAGTCTTCAACATTATAAAGTCATCAGCCCAAGTTTCAAAATCCTTGGCCCAATCATAATCGTGTGTTGTCAGAGATGTTGGATTAGTGAAAAATGGTGGCCTAATCATAGTCTTCGGCACATGTGTTGGTTGTCTTAAAGTTGCATCAGTGTGTCCAGTCATCAGTGCATTGATATTACATGTGAAAGTGTTTGCGGCTCAATAGATTTGTTTGAGTTTTGATCAGTTTACTCAAAGTGAATTTTGTTTCACATAATTTGAATTTGATCCTAGTTCACAAGTGGTTCAGTCTGTTTGAATTCGATTTCATTCCAGGTCGTGTCTTTATAAATCAGATCATTTGAATTTGATCCGGGTTATAGCAGTCTGCACAGTTTGTCAACTCTCAGTTCGCACAGAATAGTCACCAGTCCGAGTATTAGTTTTGTTTCAGTCGTTTAATAGAGTTTAAACTGATAAGTGTTTGTTTGTTTTTTTGTTAAAGGTGATAAAGGCGTGTTACGAGGAGAACCAGTTCGTTTGAAAAGTCATGGATACCGAGTTCTACAACGCATTTGCAACACCGTCTGGTCCATCTACTATTGCTCAGAACATGAATTTGGAAAACGAGACGGGAACTACCCAAAAGCCCCCGAAATTGATGAGCATTGAAGAATACTATGGGTGGAAAGACAGATTCGAAAACTGGGTTCAGGCAAACCATCTTAGATCATGGGAGTGTATTTTGAAGAAATATGTTTTGCCACAGACTGATATGAAAGTTGATAAAAAAATATCTGAATTTACTAATGAAGAACGGGATATGTATAGATCTGAAAAGATGATGATTAGTCTGCTTCAACAAGCTATCAAAGAAGACATTTTCATTCTGCTACAGCATGACAAAACTGCAAAGTCAATCTGGGATGCACTTAAAGTCAAATTTGAGGGTAGCGAGAAAATGATTAAAAGCAAGAAAGCACTGTTAAAGAAAGAGTTTGATCTGTTCAGCAGTCTACCGGGTGAAGACACAAAGAAGCTGATTGAAAGATACTGTCACCTTGTGAGATCTATGTCAATGCTTAGTATAAAAAAGGAATCTGAAGAGTGGGTAGACAAATTAGCTGATGCGTTACCGCAAAAAGAGTGGGGAACTTATTTGATGATCTTGAAAAACACAGGAGTTTATGATGGGTTATCAATTGGTGAGTTTATCGAAAAGATTGAGGGTCAGGATCTGGAACAGCAGAAGATCGCAAGGATGAACAGTCCAAGTGGTCAACAGGACGTGAAGATGTACTACAAAGGTAGCATTCCGGTTCCAGAAGCTGAGAGAAGTCCGAAAATCCAGACTGCGTTTAGTGCTGGAGATTCTACAGAAAAGATTGATCAAAGTTCAAACAAAAGCAGCAGTGGTTTCTCATTATATCCAAGTGTCAATTCAAAGAGTTCATCAGAAAGCTTTCAGTCTCAAAGCACAAAGACAGGAAATGGATATGTCATTCAGTGCAACATAGCTCTAAATCTTCCAGAAGGTCAAAGTTTTTCAGAAGACATTGCTAAAGACCACATGGCTCTACTTGGTTCTGTGTTGTTATCGTATGAAGGTCTAGTTACAGGTCGGATCGGAAATCCTATGCTCACCAAAGAGGATTACGATCAAATAGATGCCGAAGAGATGGAACTGATGGATATCAAATGGTGTCTAGCTAGTGTTCTTAGACGTGCTGAAAAGTTCAAGACAATTACCGGGAGAAATGACTTTCTTGATGCTTGTGTATCTACTTTAGGTTTTGATAAATCTAAAGTTACTTGTTTTCGTTGCAGGGAGAAAGGCCATTTCAAGCGGGAGTGCAAGAACAGGGAAGCTAGTGGAGCTCAGAATCCGTTTGGAAAAGACGATTACTACCGGAAAGCCATTTATCAGCAAGTTGGTCAGTCACAAGACTCACAAACGGCTCATGGTAGAAAGATTGAGGATTCAAAGAGAGGATGTTTGGTAGATTTCAACTGGAGCAACTATATATCTCCTGATAGCAAAGCATGTATAGTCGATCAAGATGATGAAAGACTACCAGAAGGCTTCAGCTGGGATATGTTTGTTGATGAAAAGGGTGATTTCAAAGCTTTCATTGCAAAGATTGTTAGAGAACCAGACATGTTTGCTACATGGATGAAATCTATTGGTGAGACAGTGAAAAGTGTGAAGGAACAGTCTGTTACATCTGAAGAAAGCTCGGAAAGTGCTGATGAAGATTCACTAAGTGCAGATGAGAGTATGCAAAATGATGTTACTTCAGAAAAAGAAGTTGTATTTGATCAAACACCGTCTGATTCTGGTGTATCAGATGCTGATTCTGAAAAATCTGTACAGTTTGATCCGTCACCAGTTGATAGTAGCAGTGATGATGAGGAAGAGAAATATATCAATATTGCTAAATCTCATCTTTCTTCTGAAAGTTTTCATTTCTATTTTGCAGATCGCATGGAGAAACGAGCTGCTAAAGAACAACAAATAAAGAAATCTGAAGATGTTGTTAAGAACGAGAATGTTGAAGTTGTTGTTGAGGAGATGATTGAAACTGAGCGAGTGAAGGAAGAAGAGAAGGTGGTTGAAGAAGAAAAAGTGATTGAAGTGGTGAAAACAATCGAAGTAGAAAAGATTGTTGAAGTTGTAAAGCCTTGCGAGAAGTGTTTGGAAGCTTGCAAGGAATGTGCTACAAAAGATGACATCATTGCTGAATATGAGAAGAAGAAAGAGCAGTTACTGTTCAACCTCAACTATGTAAAAGAATCTTATGATGTCTTGAACAAAACAGTAACTGGTCTTCAAAAGACAAACTCAGAACGAGAACAAGCACTTACGATGATGAATGCTGTTATGATGACAAAGCAAAAAGCTATCAACTTTTACATCGAAGAAAGTGCTAAATGGAAGCAAGAGTTGGAAACAGAGAAGATTGAAAATGAGAGAATTAGACGTTTATTACAAAGTTATTCTAGTTCTGATTATCTCATTGATCGTATTTACCCAACTGTTGCAGGTATGGAAGCTTTTCAAGACGAGAAGCCGAAGGAAAAGAAAGATTGTGGTAAGAAACCGACTGTTAGATATAACAAGTGTCCGCCTCCAATTTGGGAAGGGTACTCTCCTAGAAAACCAAACGAGGAGCAACTTGAAAAAGCAGTCAATATAAAGTTAAAAACCGACACAACTGACGTTTTACCAGATAACATTGATGTCACGTTTACATCGTCTGATACTGATCATGAGTCTGAGTTAATAAAAAAGGTGGTCGATCAGGTGTTGGATACTGAGGAGGAGTCTGAGTCAAAGTCTGAGTCTGGAGGGTCAAATTCGTCAGTCAACAGTCAAAAGTCGTCGGTTAAACGGTCTTATAGTAAAGAATTTTTGTTATCGAAAGCAAATTTGGATGATGAAACATTTGAAGTTGCATACACTTTAAATGATTCGGACAAATTATACTCTGACAAAGAGTTTCCAATAAGAAGTGTTCGTTTTGACATGATCAAAAAGGTTTTCAAAATGACAGAAATTAATATTTCTGAAATAAAAGATTTAAATCTTACTGAAAAACCTAAAAAGTACACTTTAAGAGTTCAACAACGTCTAAACAAGAAAAAGGGTTACAATTCTGGTTCTGGTTTTCAAAAGAAACAAAACCAAAATCGTAGCTACAAAAAGAAAGGTCTTGGATTTATTCCACCAGAAAATCATAAAAATTTGAAAAATTCTAAAACAAAAACAGAATTTGTGTCAGGTGGACTTGCAGAAGAGGAACAGAAGAAACCATTCTGGAGACAGTCAAATCAAGAATTTCTTGCTGAAAAGAAGAAGAATGGAACTGAAGTGTTTTATCAAAGAGAAACTAGAACCTGTTACAAGTGCAATGAAGCTGGTCACATTGCATGGAACTGTTCGAAAAATGTCACAACAAAACAGGGAGTTTCTAAGAAATTGAAAGAAAAGGTTGTTGATGTTGAACCACCAATCGAAAAATTTAAAATTTTTGAAAACTCAACTTATGAGATTGGTGAGTGTTCTAAAAAGAATTTTTATAAAAAGAAAGAGAATGACAACCAAGTGTGGGTTGTTAAGAAAGTTGATGTGAATGTCGGTGATGAATCTGGTTCCACAAAGCCAGAAGAGCCACAGGTTGAAGTGAAAATTTCAGTGAATGATGATGAGTTTCCATCACTGAAATTTGAAGAAGTTAAACAGAAAGTTGGTAAGGTTGATATCTCGAATCAGTTTTACACAGAGAAAACTAAGTTTGATGTCGAGAAAACATTCAATGGAAGTGTTAAGAAAATTTTTGGGAAAATGTTGAATGGGAAAGCTAAGGGGGTTAAAGATTTTTATGCAACTAAAAAGGCAACTTACAACCCTACTGTGCAAGAACTGAAAGCCATCAAGTCTGAGAAGACTTGGATGGAAGTCTGTTTCCCTTGAAGTCTTAGGACTATGCCGGAGATCTCAAGTTTGTAATCGTGGATCAGGAATCGGCATCTTTCTTGAAAATTGATTGTTTGATTGAATTTTAAAATTAGTTGAATTTTTTCAGGATAAGTGTGACTTGCCGGAGCTTCCAGGTTGGTAAGTGTGAAGTAGGAATCGGCATCTTGATTGGTAAAATGGTTTGTGTAGAGGTTTATTCCTACATAGGCTTGAATGTTGTGAATATTTTTTCAAAGTGATTCGTCAAGGTCATTAGTTTGAACTTGATGTAATCCTCATATATGTGATTGAATGAACAATGTGATGAACCACACCTCGAACCTACAAATGGTTTAAAATCAACAAAACTTATTTTCCGGAAAAATCATTTTGGTTAAAACAAACTTAAGTGTTTTGAAATCATTATGAGAAAATAGTTTTGTGAAAGGGGGAGTTCTGATTGTTTATGCCAAGTGGATGGCGATTTGAGGCGATTCGATATCGGTTGTCAAGTTTGTTGTACAGTTTATTTTCATTTTTTCTTTAATGTGTTTGCATTTTAGGGGGAGTAGAAATTTCTGAAAATCCAAAAACATTAGAAAATTTGAAAAAGACAAAAACATGATAAAATCAAAAATGAGTTTTTGTGTCTCGAAGAGGAAATGATAGTACATCAGTAGACGGTCACAGTATGCTAAAGAATTGTAATGTTTAAATAGTGTTAAACGGTCTCACTGATGATATGCCGATAGGTTTTTACACATTTAGTAAACTTTTTCGGGATATAAACTAAATTTCAAACTTGCTTATTTTGTGGGGAACACTACTTGGATATATAGGTAACCCCTGAAATCTCGTTTGAAAGGTCCCTTATTCTGAGATACTAGGTCTTTATGCTCAGTGATATCTGGGGTATTATCCCGGGACTTCTGCTGAATGGAAGTTCTGACCTAGTCCCCGGATAATGCTTTCCGCATGCTTGAAATATAGCGCAGCCCTCAGCAAATTGATGAAACAATAAAATTGATAGTCATTGCTGTTGTAATGCAAAAGATCCTCTAAAGGGGACACACCGAAAGTCGAAGCCGTCATCTCTCTGCGTATCGAAAGATCGACCTGAGCTCTCACGGCCCTCGCACTATAATTTATTCCCCTGACAGATATCATCTGTAGTATACTCACCTGTAAGACTGAATATTGGGATCTGGATACGGGAGTATATTCAAGAGGTGGGACACATGAATGAGTTTAAGTTCTTAAAACACCTAACTCATATCCTGAATCAGTTGAAATTTGTGTGAAAATTTAAGTGGATCAGTATATCGGCAATCTAAGTGAATTGTTTAATTCTTAATGTGTATCTAAGCTCAACGGTACTTGTGACTTGTCAAAATCTGATATGATCCTCTTACACAAACTCACAAAAATAGTGTTTGTAAATATTTCTTTACTGCATTTACTCTCTGTCAGAAAAATCCAAAAAGATTTTCGGTGTGTTTTAGCATAAATTTTTGAAAAAAAAAAAAAATCAAAAAGATTTTCGACAACTGGTGTTGGAGAGCTGATTTTCAAAATTCCAAATGCTAAACATGATGACATTGTTGTGAGGGGGAGTGTGTCTTAAAATATCAAAATATGTTTTGGAAATCAACAAGTGGTTCATCAGATGTGTATGATCTGAGGGAGAGTGATTAATGATGCATATGATTATGAGAGGGAGTCGTCTGATTATTTCAGAGTGTTGGTGCATCAAATTGTTAAATGTGTGAAATTTATTTTTAGGTAGAGTGAGTTTGTGCAGGTTTAAGTTTGAGCTGAATTGATGATCCTGAGCTGGATGAGAGCCAGATTACAATCTTGGAACAATCTCAGAAAGAGCTAGCCAGATTACGATCCTGAAGCAGATGATGCTGAAGAACTAACGGAATGCCAGCACATTGCAAGGGGGAGTCTGTTAATGCTGAGTGAAAGAGTGAAGCTCAGAGACTGATTAAGACTGAAGATGCAAAGACTCAACATGTAAGACTCGTCAACATCTGAGGGGGAGTCTGTTGGTGCACACATCTGTCGTCTTCGTCTTACATCGAGTCTTCGGGTTCGTTGCGGTTCAAAACAAGAATGATGTCATCATTCTTGATGATGACATCATCCAAGTGATCTAATGCTTGCATCATCAACAAGAATTCACGTGAATGATAATTAGCTAGATGACAAAATTAGATTTCATATTTGATATAGAATTGTTGTTAGCTGATTTCGCTCATAGGTCATTTTAGGAGGTGATTTCGCTTATTTGGTAGAAGGTGATTTCGCTTTTGTGGTTGTGAGTGATTTCGCCTTTGTGTCATGTGACACATAAGCGAAATCTCAACTACTATATATATGTATCTCATAAGCGAAATCAGAACAACTCTCTTGTATTCCATACCGAAGTGCTGCCGGTGTGAAGAACGATTGTACACAACGTCTAATCAATATAATCAGTGTGTTAAGGTGAAGATAATGCTGTTTTCTACCTTTGTTTCTTAGTTTCCGCCTCTGAAACAGAGTATAACTCCTCTGAACGACTCGTCCGGGTCGGAACACGATCCTACAATCTCAAATCAGGAAAGGTAAACTTTTTCAAAAAAGTGACAAGAAACCAACTGAGGAATCAAAGACCATGGATGAACAGACTGGATCCCCTAAGAAGTCAAAGAAGCGAAAGGCTTCTCAGAACTTCGCCATGGTTACTCACAATGATCAAGCCGTCCCCAACCAACCAGCTCAACCCCCTGCTAGGAAGCCATACAATGGAACTGCACCCTTGTGCAACCAATGTAGCCTCCATCATCATGCCAATGTAAAGTGCCGCAAATGCCAAACTTGTGGACTTATAGGCCATACAACAAGAGTCTGCCTAGCTGCAGCTGCACCAAACCAAGCTGGCAACAATCCCGCTCAAGGTCGCTTTCTACCAGGTTCTTGTTTCAACTGTGGCGAGATGGGTCCTTTCCGAAGAAATTGCCCAAAGCTTGCTAATGCAAATCCAGCATAGGGATGAGCATCTGACCGACAACATCATTTAGAAATAATCACGTCTTATGTATTATTTTCTTTTGTTGTCATGGTCCACGAAACAGTTGTTATCATTGTTTATAAATAAATCTTTTATTTACATTGCAATGTATTTATGTGGTTGTATGTATAAACAGCATATCTCTTACAATACCAACAATCAAGGAATCGTATTCCTTGTAAAGCAAACTACCCCCCAAAACAAATTTTCCATCTTATGATCTCTTGCGTTTCCACGAAATTCCTAAGTACCCGTTTATTCTAAGGAAACGAAGTACAAGGCGCAAGTTACAACACGAGAAGAATACCCAAAGTACCACTATAAATCCTTAATAAGGGTACTTAAGGATATTTCCATAAATCCTAAAATTGTTGTGTTCCTTAATTCGAATATTACGTTTCTTTGAAAAATTGAATTTTAGGAGATCATCCTATCTTTTCAGATAGATCCCAGAGGACATTGAAGTCCAGCGACTGGTTTCCTGGTATACTTTGAATATCCATATTCAATCACTAACAAGTTAATAACAAATTAATAACTGAGTTAAGCAACTATGTGATTATGTGCTTATGTGTTCCCTTTTATGTTTTTGGTGTAATCTAAGTTTTTGTTATCTAAAATCCTTAATGGACTTCTACATTGTAGTTAAGTCCCTTGGGTTATAAAGTACTACTCCATAATTAGACCCCTTGAGTGGTCTAGTTAAACAGATTGATCCAAAAATCTGGTTAGGAACATCATGTGATGATATAGCTGAAAGGACTCCTTGGTGGCATAATTAAAAAGATCATTTGTCGATCTAATTAAAAGGACCCTATGGTAGTCTAGTCACCCTCATCACAGGTTTGATTTTTTTCCCTAAACATTACAAGACAGACTGTGCGGACTGTGCAAGGAATTACGTAATTATGGATGCATACATAATTATGGAATTTAGTGCACAGAAACCACAGCGAGCTTTGTCATGTGCCTAGAAGCTAACTCTATTCATTTCCGTTTCTGAGGAAGCACCCGTTGAAAATGACTCCGTTTGTTCATTTTCGTTTCTGAAGATTGTCCGTTGAGGAAATGAGTATCCGTTTGATTATCCTTTTCATTTCCATTTCTGATGAAGCACCCATTGAAAATGACTCCGTCAGTTCATTTTCGTATCTGAAGATTGTCCGTTGAGGAAATGAATATCCGTTTGATTATCATTTTCATTTCCATTTCTGATGAAGCACCCGTTGAAAATGACTCCGTCAGTTCATTTTTCGTTTCTGAAGATTGTCCGTTGAGGAAATGAATGTCTGTTTGTCCATCATTTTCATTTCCATTTCTGATAAAGCACCCGTTGAAAATGACTTCGTCAGTTCATTTTTCGTTTCTGAAGATTGTCCGTTGAGGAAATGAATACCTGTTTGTTTCTCCTTTTCATTTCCATTTCTGATGAAGCACCCGTTGAAAATGACTCCGTAAGTTCATTTTTCGTTTCTGAAGATTGTCCGTTGAGGAAATGAATATCCGTTTGTTTCTCCTTTTCATTTCCATTTCTGATGAAGCACCCGTTGAAAATGACTCCGTAAGTTCATTTTACGTTTCTGAAGATTGTCCGTTGAGGAAATGAATCCCCGTTTGTTTATTCCTTCATTTCCGCTTCTGAAGAATACTCGTTGAGGAAAATGACTCCGTCTGTTCATTTTCATTCTGAAGAATGTCCGTTAAGGAAATGACAGGATTATGCCTTGCATATCTCTGGTGGTTATTTGACATAAAGTCACAGATAGACTCCTACGAATAAATTTCGGGACGAAATTTCCTAAAGTAGGGGAGACTGTGACACCTGGGTCACTGCGACCATCAAACAAATACAAAGCCAATGAAATATTGTATTTCATACTTGGGATCTGTATAAATATGTGTATCTTTTGCACATATCGATTCTTGTTCGATTTCAAGCTCTAAATCGCTTTCTGGAAGGTTATACGCGCACTGATGCGTAAATATAACCAGTTTGATGCAAAGAACACTCCGGAAGAGTGAAATAGGCTTAACATACCTTAAATAACCTTTACATAACTTAGAAATAAGTTTTGAAGGCTTTGGTATGGCAAACACAAGTTAATTCGCCTACAGGGACTAAATTTGACAAACTGCGAAAGTATGCCAATTAGAACTGTAACAGACATTCCGGAACATGACCATAAGTTAAACATACCATAAATATCCTTTACATAGCTTAGAAATAGGCTTTGAGGGGTTCGGTGTGCTAAAATAAACTTTTGGGTCATTTAGGGACTAAAAGTGCCAAAAAGTGCATAAGTTTGCACTTTCGCGCATAACTTACGTTTTGAATACATCCGAACATCCAAAAATTTATGTAAGCACTAAAATATTTTATTTTAGTGTTTGGCATAAGAAAAATCCATGCATCGCGTCATTTGGATCGTTTTTCGCGCTTATGCGCATTCCGTAGTAATTAAGAGAACATCGCGATTGTACGGCCAAACGAACCGACATCCGATATATTTTTGAGTACATTTTAAGTTCACTATACTTTAACTTCATTTTAGAGCTTTTAAATGGGGTTAACGGGCCTTAAACGTGTCGGAAATGACTTAAATGCATGACAGGGACTAAAATTGTAATTCTGCCAAAGTTGTTAGCTTGCGCACCGTAAGCCAACCCTTACGGTCCGTAAGGATTCCTCAGACAGCAGAATGTGCAGAAACATTGCATCTAGTCCATTCCACTTGTGCTCATGGTTTTGGGGCAATACAATGGGCTCAAATGGTTTTCTAAAACCAGGGTCTTGAGGTGGAGGGTTGAGATTTAATCATGGTTTCCAAGAAACGATCTTAACGGCTCACCGAACACTATAAATACCCAACCCCATGCCTTGAAAAAACCCACTAGAATCTGATTTGAGAAGCTCTAAGTTGAAACCATTGTTTCATACCTGAGCTACTTGGATCAAGATTAGCTTTCGGGGACCCTTTGTAAGTGTTCCTTCGTTCTTTTATTGCTTTTCGAGTCCGAAAGTCAAACTTTGTTTGACTTTCTGCATTGACCAGTTTATGGTCAATGTGAAGTTCGTTTGAACTTCATAACGTGAGCGTAATCACGATGGTCATAGTCCCTAGTGACTATACCTACTGATTACCACGTTATCTTGGCTCAGTGACGAGTCGTAGTTTCGGCCAAAATGCAGGTTATTGCGTATTTTGTAACCAAAATACTCTAAGGTGTCAAAACCGTTTGCTTTGATACCAAACTTGTTTTCTAACTTAGTTAAGCATGTTTCAACATGCTTAGCTCGTCACTTTTAGTTTTGTGCTTGTCTAGGGTCGTAAGGGTAAGCGATCTAATCAATCACTTATGCTTTCGAACCAGACCCATTTGGTCGATCATTAGGATCCGACCAAACACATTAGGTGACCATAGTATATAGGGAATAACCTTCCGAGGTTATACCTTATGGTCGCTTCGTTTAAGTAGTTGTATGATAGGTAGTTTATATGCCTTAGGTAAATTACCAAAATGCCCTTTTTTATGAATAATTGATGTTTAAGCATATGTAATCCAAACTTTTGTCACTTAACTGATTTGGCAACAATATTAGCCATGTTAAGGCATATTTTACTTGTCATAGGACTAGTTAGGCGAACCGAACGCGTTTTACGCGAACGACGCGTTAAAGTAGCATAAGCTACCTAAACGGGTCGTAAGCACTTAGGTTAGGTTTCATTTAGTATGTAGGCTTTGTTAAACCATATGACACGAGTCTCTATACTCGTTTGGTTTACGAAACCTCATTCTATCTAAATCCTCCGATATAGGTCCGGTTTATTAACATAGTTACCTATATTAGGTGTCGTTTGATTCCGAGATCTCTAGCATTGCTTGGTGGTTATCTTAGGACTTCTGAGCAATCTCAAGTGAGTACATAGACCCCTCTTTTACTGTTTTCCAAACTGTTTTGGGGTGAAACACATGTGCCTACTTGTTACTTTCATGCTTTCCTGTTTTCACATCATATACTTGCTATGTTTATTAGTACATTTATAGTACATGATTTCAATACATTTTATGCTATGTATGCCCATTGTGTGCATACTTAGTACATCACTTTACAATACATTTTATGCTATGTGTGCCCATTGTGTGCATACTTAGTACATCACTTTACAATACATTTTATGCTATGTATGCCCATTGTGTGCATACTTAGTACATCACTTTACAATACATTTCATGCTATGTACGCCCATTGTGTGCATACTTAGTACATTGTTTTTCATTACACTTATGCTATGTATGTCCATTACGTGCATACTTAGTACATTGTTTTACATTGCATTTCTGTTGCATATGCTCATCCAGCATATGAACACATTATACTACAATTTGAACCGTTGTAACCATTTGACTATGTGAACCGTCGTAACCCTTTGATTATATAAACCATTTGTAACTATTGAACCGTGTGAACCATTTGTATCTGTTGACATGATTTACATTTGACGATAGACATTTGACTATACATAAACATTTCTACAATTGTTAAACATTACATCTTGGTGGTTTGGTTTGAGTAAGTGATTTAAGTAACGAGGCGTATGTAATATGATACAAGCACGGTGGATACGCCGCTGGTACTTCCTATATATAAGTGTTTGTATGGTATCACATATTGTAGCATTATTTGAATCATTTCAATTTGAGACATATAACATTTTATACAAATAACATACTTTTCACAAGACATTGATTTACAAACAACTTATCTTATACAAACTCATTTTACATGGTTATTCATTTAACCATACATTATTCTCTTATTTATACATATCATCTGATCTTATCGTTTTTCAAATGATTTACAAGACAAAGCAAATTACAAGGTTCATGACTAAACATTTTCTCAAACATAAGTCATGAATTCTGTTTTCACAAAACCTATGTATCTCACAGGCATTTTTATGCTGACGTACCTATTTTCACATGTGTTTTCAGGAGATGATGCATAGGACTTATCAAGACATACTTAGGCGGACTTGTGCCTTAGTGACTTAAAACGAGACAAGAACTAGTTAATTTATGTTATGTACTCTTTAGTTTTTGTTTAAAACAATGTAAACTTTCATGTTTTATTAACAAAAACGAAACTTCAATTGCCATGGATTTGAAACAATTAATTATGTTACAACACTCCCCGACATTTCCGCCACGTTTTGTATGTTCTACGTGGTCGGGGTGTGACACTAGGCACTTAATTTATCTACCAAGTTCAACTTAATGACCTTGGTTGATCTGAAACGAAACAAAACTGACTTTTGTTCAACATAGTTCAAAAACATTTTTCTGAAAATTACAAGTTTCAACTTAATGAACTTGTTTTGACTTTTCATTTTCAGGTTAAACATATTAAGCTCACAACTCTATTGTCCAGCTCAGAAACTTCCTGCATCTTCTTCAAACTGCGAATCTGAAGATTAGCTTTCCACTTTGGTTTGTCAGAAAATAAAGCAGAAATGTAAAATCTTTTTGGATTTTGAATAAAGTTTCTAAACTATAATGCTAAACAGAAATAAAATGCAGTAAATGTAAACTATTTACAAACATATTTTTGGTGAGCGTGTTAGGGAATCATATCAGCTGTCAACAAGTTACAAGTACCGTTAAGCTTTGATTTCATACTCAGAATTAAACAATTCGCTTAGATTGTCGATATACTGATCCACTTAAGTTCTCACACAAATTTCAATTTGTTCAGGATAAGAATTAGGTGAATTAAGAACTTAAACTCATTCATGTCTCCCACCTCTTGAATATACTCCCGTATCCAGATCCCAATATTCAGTCTTACAGGTGAGTATACCTAGATGATATCTGTAAAGGGTTAAATGCGAGGGCCATGAGAGCTCAGGCTATTGCTTCCGCAAAATCAGAGAGATGATGGCTTCGACTTTAGGTGTGTTCCCTTTAGAGAATCTTTTCTTCAACAGCACATGATTAGCATTTTGCAATGTTTCATCATTTTTATGCTGAGGGTGATGCTATTATTTCAAGCAAGCGAAAAGTATTATACGGGGACTAGGCCATTGCTTCCGCAAAATCAGAAGTCCCGGGATAATACCCCAGATATCACTGAGTATAAAGACCTAGTATTTCAGAAAGAGGGATCTTTCAAACAAGATTTCAGGGGTTACCTATATATCCAAGTAGTGTTCCCCACGAAATAAGCAAGTAATGATTTAGGTTTATATCCAAACAAACCTACTAAATGTGTAAAAACCTATCGGCATATCATCAGCGAGACTGCTTAAGACTTTTAAACTTTACATATCTTTAGCATACCGTAATTGTCAAGCCGATGTACTATCATTTTCCCTTTTTACACAAGCTCTTTTCCAATTTTCTATTGTTTTTGGATTTTGAAATATCTCATGTTTTTTTATTTTTAAATTTTTTTTACTGTTTTTGTATTTTCTGAAAATATAAACCTACCTCCCCCTAAATACCAAAACAAGTAAAAAATCGACAAACCATTGCAGATTTCTTCTCAACATCATCTACCGTGGTACCTTCATCTACGCCAAAAATCTCCTCCAACATCAATAAAAGCTTCATACCGTTCAATTTTAAAAGATATTAAAAACGAGTTTTATCAAACGCTTTGGTATGTAAATCAGCTTTTTGTTCGTCAGTGTGGATTTTCTCAATTCGTATCAACTTCTTCTCGAAACAGTCTCGGATGAAGTAATGAAGAATTTCAATGTGTTTCGTTTTAGCGTGATGAACAGGATTTTTTGTTATGTTTATCGTTGCCTCATTATCAACAAAGATAGGGGTGTTAAGAAATTGCAAACCGTAGTCTCTCATCTGTTGCTAGATCCACAAGATCTGAGAGCAGCAGCTGCTAGCAGATACATACTCGGCTTCACATGTGGATAACCATCTTGTTGTTCTTGAACTCTGTACCGTTGTCACTCCTGATTCTTCTGATTTGAGTTTGGTACAAGTTTTCAATTTTTCTGAGCAATGTCATCAAACTTTCAAATGTCTCATCTTTTGTCTTCAGAAATGATACCCACGAAAATCTCGAGTAATCATCTGTTACTACTAGACAGTAGAGATCACCAGTTATGCTTTTGACGTTTACTGGACCAAAAAGATCCATATGAAGTCTCTCTAACTGTCTCGAGACTGAGTTAACCTTCTTTCCAGGGTGAGATTTCTTCTTTTGCTTGCCTTTGATACAGCTAATGCACTCCCCCTCAAGATGAAAACCTTTCACATGAACACCAATTACTAAGTCGTTATGCACCAGGTGATTCATTTTTCGCAGGTGAATGTGGCCCATCTTTCGATGCCACAGTTGCGATTCTTTTTCCGTTGCTCTTGACATAAAAACAGTGAGCCTGACCCGTGGTAGTAGTTGCTACACTCATGTCCAACACGTACATATCATTCACTCTAGGTGCTCTCATGATAACCCATTCTTCGGGAACAACAAATCCTGGTTTCAATATCAAATATTCCTTATCCGTAAAGTGCGTTGTATACATACAATCACAGATCTGAGAAATGCTCAGAAGATTGTTTTCAAGCTCGGCGATGTAGTTTACTCTTTCAAACGTGACAATTTCATTTGATAAAGTTCCTTCACCAACTATTAGACCACCTTGATTACCTGCAAATCCCACATATCCTCCATTAAACCCTTGAACATCATACAGAAGCGTCTTCTTCCCCGTCATGTGCCGAGAAGCTCCACTATCCATAATCCAACGTGAAACAGATCTTGGAAGCTCATGCACATATCACAAACACTTAGTTAGATTTTGTTGCCACCCAAGCCTCTTTTGACTCAGGTAGCTTGACTTTGAGGTGAGTTTTTGCAGTGTAAAGTGGTGGAAAATTCTTGTCATTCATCTTTAAGCTCTCCTCAGACCCAATCTCAACCTCTTTGTATAAAAAGAAATCATTTTTAGGAGGTTGACCAGGTGATTGGTCTTTCTTTGGTACATACTTCTTCTCAGAAGTAGTAGGCTTTTGATTCTCAAGTTTCTCAAAGTAATCCAAAGGAACATTCATCTTTACCGGAGTGGTAGAGGATGATTGTTTTTCCATCTCAGAAACCTTTGGTTTTGGAGAACTTGGTTTCTTTTCAACTGATTTTGGCTTCCATGCTTGTTGAGGCGAAGCAACCCGTTTGTAAAATTTATCAGATTTAGTTACCACATTCTTTGCGGGTTCAGTTTTGATTTTGATGTTTTCATTTTTCAAAAACTTTCTTCTCAACAACCATTGGAGCTTTGCCTTTTGCATCAGCTTTCTTTTTCTGACTCTCAGCAACTTCAGACTTAGGCTTTAAGTTGGTGCACTTTCGTGCAATGTGTCTAACTTTGTTGCACTTAAAGCATGTACGAGTATCAGCTACCCGACTTGTGCCTTCGGTCTGAGGCTGTGAGGCCTTTTCTTCAAAAAATTCTTCATTTGATTTTGAAAAAATTTCAGATTCCTGCTCGGAATGAGAACTCAAGCTTTTTACAAACACCTTTTCTCAACAAACTTCTTGTTTTGAAAATTCCTTCTTTGATAATTCTTACCACCCTTATAACCACCCGACCATTTGTTTTGATTGTTGTTAGAAAAACGCGGCAGTACAATAGGTTTTTGTAGTAAGCTTTATCTTTTTCAAAATTTAATTGCCTTTTAGAACGTTTCAAACCTTCGATCTCAGACACATCAATCTCAACCAGTTTAAAAACATTTTTCAATTTGTCAACATTCACATTTTCCAAAGGAAACTCAAGATCCGAATACAACTTATCTGATCCCGACATCTTGTACATCACAAGATTAGGTTCTTCACTTAAGTTGTTTTTGGATGTTGATTTCGGAATATATTTTTCCAAGAAACATTCTTCATCCTCAGTTGAATCTCTCTAAGATTTTAAAACATTTTCAGTCATGCTTTTAACAATTTCAGACTGAACACTGTCCTCATCGGATGATGAATTGAATGTGACATCAATTGATTCTGGAAGTTTAACCTCATTTGTGTCTTCATCATTAACCAACCCGGACTTTTTCTTTGAAAAATTATTTAACACTGGCGGTGGAACCTGATGATACCCAACCCCAGTTCCGTCCGAATAAACATCTTCGCCAGCTTTGTTCTTTCCAATTGGTTTAGGAACGATATGTTGAAGAACAAAACTTGCAGAGTTGTAACTGTTCAGTTTTAGATTGATGCGCTCATTTTCAATCTTAGCTTCCTGAACTTGAAGCTTCAGATTAGCAATCTCATCCAACTGTTGGTTGATTTGCTCTTCTTTTGACCGAAGTACTCCTGAAAGTTGTAAATTTTCTTTGTTTGTTTTACCATTTCTTTCATCAGAATCTTTTACGGTTCTTTTTAACTTCTCATAATTTTCTGAAAGTTGACTATTTTCATGAACTAACTTTTCGTTTTCTTTCCTGATTCGTTCTACGTCAATTTTATCATTTTCAATTTTCTCAGTTAATTCTTTTAATCGATCATTTGAAGCTTTTAACATTTTTGCCACGGTTTAAGATTTGATTTTCAACTTCTCTGACTCTTTCTGTCAGTTCTTCAGTCTTTTTACCGCTGGGGTAAGCAAGTGTACTGTCACACCCCGACCACGTATAACATACAAAACGTGGCGGAAAACGTCGGGGAGTGTTGTAATAGAATTAATTGTTTCATAACCATGGCATTCAAAGTTGTATTTTATTTATCAACATAAAGGTTACATCGTTTTAAACAGAAATCAAAGATTTTATAACATAATTAAACTAAGTCTATCTTCATTTTATGTCTCTAAGGCACAGGTCCGCCCTAGTGTCATGATCATCATCCTATGCAAAAGCTCCTGAAAACACATGTGAAAATAGGTACGTCAGCATAAAAATGCCTGTGAGATACATAGGTTTTGTGAAAATAGGATTCATGACTTATAAGTTTAGAAAAAGTTGTTTAGCAAAAGTCAGTCATGAACCTTGTAAATTGTTTTGTTTTGTAAATTGTTTAAAAAGCGATAAGATCAGATGATATGTATAAATAAAAGAATAATGTGTGGTTAAATGTATAACCAAGTAAAATGTGTTGTATAAAGTAAGTTATTTGTAAAGCAATGTCCTGTGAAAGATAGGTTATTTGTATAAAATGTTATATGTCTAAATTGAAATGATTCAAATAACGCTATGATATGTAATACCATACAAACACTTATATATAGGAAGTACCAGCGGCGTATCCACCATGCTTGTATCATATTACACACGCCTCGTTACTTAAATCACTTAAACAAAACCACCAATGAATAAAGTCCATGTTTAAACCAATTGTGCAAAAAGTCCTTGTATAAGCCATGTCGAATGTTAAAAAGTCCAAAAGTAGTCAAGTACTGTGTAACAAATGTTATGTATTGTAAGTAAAGTATTGTCACATAATCCAAATGTAGAAATGTACAAAACAAAGTATTTTGAATATATCAAAAAGTTATGTTTTGCAAAGTAATGCATGTTACATTGATACGAACATTTATGTGGTAAGTTAACGCATACATTCAAGCCTTGAGACAGTCGGATAACCCTTTCAGACAAGGTTATCAAAAGCAATGTTTTCGGATTCAGTCATTCCTTACATCCAAACAAACCCGAGATGTCAGGAATGGGATTTGTCAAGTCCTATGGTACCAGTACTTACTACCGAGCGGCGTAGCTAATGTTAATGAACGTATATAGGTCTCGTTTGTGCAAACCAAATGTTATAGCAGTTGTATACATGTCATATGAAAACAATGTACTAAGTATGCTAAGTTAACATACAAAGCAGAAAGGTCATGTAAATCAATGTAATGTAAAACGATGTACTAAGTACGCACACAATGGGCATACATAGCATGAAATGTAATGAAATCGTGTACTATAATGTACTAACGAACCTAGCAGGTATATGATGTGAAAACAGGAAAACAGGAAAGCATGAAAGTAACAAGTAGGCACATGTGTTCCACCCCAAAACAGTTTGAAAACGGTAAAAGAGGGGTCTATGTACTCACTTGAGATTGCTCAGAAGTCCTAAGATAACCACCAAGCAATGCTAGAGATCATGGATATCGAACGGCACCTAATATAGGTAACTACATTAATAAACCGGACCTAAATCGGAAGATCGGATAGAATGTGATTTAGACCCGGCAAGTTTGAAGACTTGTTTAATATGAGTATTTCATACACATTCTGGATTTCTAGATAAAACCGATAAGGTTTGACCCGCTTCGGCTAATTTATGTAAACTAGTTATATAAACCGAACCGAACGCGTAATAAGCGTAACGGGTATTCGTAAGAGCCACATACAGGTTTCGTAAGTTAATATGCTTCAAATATGTTGTGACATCAGTAAGATGTCTTTTATTATGCCCGAAACGAATTTAAACACAAACTATGCACCGTAGGGGCATTTTGGTAAATTCACATAAGCCGTGAAGCTCAAAACTGAAGTCTGAGTTTAACAACTTTTTCTTACTGTTAAAACATTATAATTTACCTAAAATATCAGTAGGTATCAACCCTTGTATGTGTAAAATAGTTCTAGTACATACTATGCATTAAAAACGCTTAGAAAGGCGATTAGGAGCCGTTTCCGGGTTATATACCTAAAGCTGATATTTTTATTATTCCAGGAGGCTTAAAATAATTCATTTATCATTTAAAATCAGTAGCAAAAGGTTTGGAGTCGTTTAGATATGTAAAACTCATTTTATAGCCCGTAAGGGCAAAACCGACAATTACCGGATTAAGCCTACGACTATAAGTTATGCTCAGCCTAAAATTAATTAAAAATCTTCAAAAATCCCAAAATAATATATTACATCAGTGGGTAATAAGTTTGATATCAAAAAGTAGGCTTAACTAGGCTATACGCTAGTTACGCCATTTAATTAACATAAAGCTTTCATTTTGCGCTAATGAGCATAACTCTCAATCTACACCACCAATTGATCTCAAATTTTGGATACAAGTTTATATATCAGTAACAAAGGTTTCTACTCTTTTACATTTTCAAAAATCATGTTTTAAGGTAAAAAGGGCATAATGGTCAACATATGAGCAATTAACGGAAACATGCATATTAATTGGATAACTAATGAACCAAGGTGTATAGTCACAGAGGGTTATACTAGTATGTAACCTAGTCCAATTAAAGCTCTGAGGCATTTCTAAAACATGCCTAAATGGGTCAGAACTAAAAGTCAAAGCAAAAGTCAAACTATGCGACTTTCGGTTCCGAACCGGGTCTAAACAGGAAATTGTCGGGTTGAACATGTTTAGACATGTTCTTACACTAATTACCAAGTTATAATAATGATCAAACAGGTTGTATATGTTCTACATTGCTAATTATGCATAAATTAGAATTTAAGCATCCTGTTGACTTTTTATTAGCAAGTTTGACCCGACTTTTGACATAGTTAGAGTGGGAATCAGGGGGAACCCTTTGGAGGGTTTATTACCCACATAATTACCATCTTATAACTACTTTTGATTCGACTAATCACTGGACCATTAGTGATTAATCTTAAAGTCAACCGTTAATTACGACGGTTTGACTTTTAAGCTATAACTAAGTAAAAACTAAACTAAGGAAGGATTAGCAAACTTACTGAAGTCCTAAGCTTGATTAGTGATCACTTGGGAAAAGACTTGTGCTCCAGAAATGCTCCAGAAATGCAGAAGTGAAGTGTGAAGAACTTGTTGCAACTTATGGCCTTTTATAGTGTTTAAATCACCACAAAATGTTGACACATAGGTCTACAACTGACCACAATTCACTAACAAGTGTCCCTAGTGTTCTAGGAGTCGTTTAGGGGCCATCCAAGATGAGGAGAATCGAATTTAAGTCGGTTAGAAGGCATAACAGGCTGCTGCCTGTTTTTTCTGCAACTGGGCGTCTGACGCGGCCCGCCTAAGATCAGGTTAAACTTGACGCGGCCCGCGTCAAACATATTTTCAGGTTAAAAAGTTTCAAGTTGTTGCAACTTGTCCCTTGGCCCTTCGAAAGGCCAACTAAGCTTATTTCTTGCAATTTGACCCATTCATATTTACATACAAGGGCTTCAAGACTTGTACCCCATTTTCTAAGTCCTCGGTTAACTTTATTGTTACCCGAAAAGTCCTAAACTTCAACGTTGACGCTTTAACCCCTTGTACACGGATTTGATCATAACTTTCTCGTACGATAACGAAACTTTATGAAATTTATATCGTGCATTCTAGTGAGCATAATTAACCGTTACAAAGCTTCGGGTTTGTCAAGTTTAGTCCCTGTAAGCGAATTAACTTGTTTTTGCCATACCAAAGCCTTCAAAACTTATTTCTAAGTTATGTAAGGGTTATTTAAGGTATGTTAAGTATATGTTGAAGTTCCGGAGTATTTTTCGCATTAAACTGATTACGTTTACGCACCAGTTTGCGTATAAATCTCCAGAAAGCGATGTAGAGTTTGAAATTGAACAAAAGTCAAAACATGAAAAATGTAAAACATAACCAAACAAACATTGGGATCAAATAACATTGTTTTATTGATAAACGAACTGTTCACAATGATAACAAGCACATATGTTACATGTACTACAAATCTTGCAGTCTTTCATGCAATTTTTGCAGTCACTCTTAATTTTGGCTTTCTTACCTGATTCATTGATCGAATCATTTGAACTGACCTTGCTTTTAGACTCAGAACTGGACTTAAAGTCTACCTCTAACTATTTTGCTGCAAGTACTTTGTCAGCCATTTGCTTCAAGTTTTCTGCGGTAAATTCTTTCGATGTGTCAATTATCCCGTCATCCACTTTCTTTGGCTGCAATTCTTTCTCTTTTTCTTTCTCATCAGCTTCTCCTCCTCCCCACCACATTCTCTGTCTTGCTTCTTCTTGTTCTGCAATTTGCTGGGTAAGAGTCTCAACACTGATAGAATCTGGAACAAAGCTATATTTCCCTTGGGATCTAGGTAACATTCTCTATCAACATCCCATTTATTCGCCCTTTTTGCTTCTTTCAATGTTTGATAGATTTTACTCTTCATGTATTGAGCTGCCATCTTTCTGTTGATGTATTTCACTTCTTCAGTTCTGGAATCTTTTAAAGGCACAATCTTTGCTGTGAAAGCATATCCCACTGCGTCTTCTTCTGGTAACACTTCACTCCAATCATATCCCTCGTCATCATGAATAACAGCAAGTGCTTTAGACTTTTCTTTGGGAGTATCTTCTAGCTGCTTCATTCTGGGGGGTTCAGATTTGTTTTGATGGTAAATCGCTCTTTTGTAATAATCTTCTCGAAAAGGATTTGTCGTTTCATCTGCAGAAGCATTTCGACATTCACGTTTAAAATGACCTTTTTGTTTACATTTAAAGCACGTGACCTTCGACTTATCAAACCCTAGCTTGGTTGAAGGTCCACCAATAGAATGTCTACCGGTAATCTCCATGAATCTTTGCGCTCTCCTAACCGCACTCGCCATACACCACCTGATATCAATCAACTCCATCTCCTCTGGGTTGATCTGATCATAATCTTCCTTGGTGAGGTTAGTGTTTCCGATCTTTCCCGCAACGAGGCTTTCATAAGATTCTAAGACAGATGATAAAAACACCATTTGCTGCTTGGCGGATTCTTCACTGAAATTCTGTGCATTCTTTAGATCCACAGCAATGTTGCACTGAAACAGATTCTTCGGAACAGATTGACTTGAAGCAGTTGACGATGACCCTCCATGATATCCACTGTTTGAAGTTTCTTGACTTGACATGTTTGAATTTTCTGCTGAAAATGCAGTTTTCGGTGATAAAGTTTTTGGGATCATACTTCCTCGATAATACAAGTCAACATTTTGCTGATACGAGGAGTTGTTGACTTTGTTCGTTTTCCTGATCTCCAATTCATGACTCTCCAATCTTTCGATTAACAGATCAACTGTCAGATCAGTCGATTTAACTGTGTTCTTCAGCATCAAAGCAAAGTACTGCCAGTCTTTCTCATCAGGCAGTGAATCAAACAGTTTGTCAACCAATTCTTCCTGAGTATACACAATTCCGTGTCTTGCAAGTTCCATCTTCAAATGACAAAATCTTTCAATCATCTTTATCACAGATTCGTTTTTCAAACACCCAAACATATCAAATTCTTTTCTTAACAACTTCTTTTTGTTTTTAACAATTTCGGCACTACCCACACATTTTATTTTTAGTTTCTCCTATAGATCTCTCGAATTTGTGTATTCGATTAGTGATATAATGTCATCCCTCACGGATTGATGAAGTAAGGCGATGCATTTCTGTTCAGAAACAAATCTTTCCATTTCATTCTCTTCTATGTTTTCATAATCCATTCTTCCCATATCAAAACCATTCTTCATGCTCTTCCAACTTTGATATGCAAAAGCTTTCAGCCATTCTTCAAACCTAGTAGCCCATCTATTGTATTCCTCTATCGCCATTAGCTTGGGCGGTTTGTTGTATGTTCCATATGCATTATCAACACTTAAGGAATCAGCAATGGTTTTCTTTGCATTTGTTGGTCCCGTTGATACAGGATCTGATCGTAGGAACAAGATGAATTGATTTCGTCTAATGTGCGGAATCCATTATGACGAATCACAGATTTGTTCAACACAGAATTCAACGTTTAACTGCTTGTCTGTTCGTTCTATTTAGTGTTCTGAAAGTTACAAGATCCGGTAGAAGTACAGACTATCCGTGCGTGTCAAAAAGTTCTAACAAAGTTGCACCGGATCTCCTATTTATAGACAAACTCAGGAACCTAACAAGTGTTGTACGTACGGGTGGGCTATCCGTGCATATGACTCACCCGTGCGTATGAGTTATCCGCGCATATGACTCACACGTACGTATGACTGATACGTGCGTATGACTTATCCGTGCGGATAAGTCATCCGTGCGTACATATTGTCATCCGGACGTATTGCCATGCGTGCGGATGAGCTTGTTCCAACCAACACTTTTACAAACTGAACCTATTCCTGAGATGTCATGCTATCTACATACATACTTATACACAGAATACAAAATATAACAATATGCTGACGGAAGCTACAGACGTTATGTACTAACAGACTCCCCCTCGGATGTAGCTGTAGTACCTTCCAGCATAGTCTTCAATTCTTTCTGCTGCGTCTTCGTTCACGCGCTTTCTCCCTTCTTTTCTGTGCCTTTTCCTCCAACATTCTTTTACGTTTCTGTCTTCCTTCAGTCATCCACCAATTTCTGTAGACAGGATCTCCATCACGCTTCTGTTCCCACTTTGGAATTTTGTTTTCTTCAGATTCATTTGGTGTTTGGTCTGTTGGAGGAACAATCCCCAGTTTTCGTCTTCCCAACTTAGCAGCATGCTCAGCAATCTTTTTAGAACGTTGTTCATGCTTGTATACTTTTAAGAACTCGTCAATCTCCAGATCTCTCCATTTAGTCTTCCAGTATCTTCCGGAGTTGATATCTTTTGCGTAACATACATCCACAACTTTTTGATATTGCATAGCTTGCTCTCTGTCAGGTCTCTCATAAACTATCTTGTTGTAGAACAGACAATCTATATCTTTCTTTGAGCAATTAACAAGCCACATAGGATCTAACACACAGATCCTTCTTGCTTCTCCAGTGGACTTGTTATTTATTGAGATTATTGCTTCAGCTGTAGTTTGATTATACAACCACCCTTCAAACTCTTCGTGTAAATCTTGCTCCATTGCCCGTAAAGGCATATTCTTCAAACAACTTGGAGGTTTGATATCCAGAGTAATATCCTTTTCACCACTATCTAAAATTCTAACAATTTGTTGTGGAAAGTGTGGCTTCCAATCAGGATATCTTTTCTCAGCTTGCAGCTTCACATAATTCCATAACCTCTGATCATGTTGCTTCACATCTAACCCATGGTAAAATTCTTTGATGTTCTTTGTTTTCACCAATTCGTCTATATCCCACCAGGGCAGAGTTTTGATATCAGACAAGAACTCAAAATACTGTACTCCCTGTTCTCTTCTGATTGCATAAACTTTCAAGTCTTCCAAATATCCCCAAGAGAGAATGTCACCCCAAGAGAGTTCTTTGTCGTGTGTAAAAAATTGAAGTGCCCGAAGCTTCTTTCTCTCTTTTGGCATGACTTTGTACCATTTCTTTCTTTCTTCAGCAAGATTTTCTCTCGGTATAGTATCTGGAATACCTTCTGTAGACACTTTTTCCACTATCTTTCTTCTAATCTCTTCTTCATTTCGATCTTTGAACATTTCCGATAACGAAGGAAATGTTGCATCAATTCCAGAATAATGAAAATCGACTTCATCATCAGATGAATCTGAAGCATCTTCAATGATTACATCATTGTAATGATCAGCTTCGAAAGCATATCTTGGCTCAAATACATCTTCAGAAGTTTCAGGAATCTCATCTTCAATATCGAATTTAAATTTTCCTTCTTGTAAACCCAATTCCTCTAACATCTCTTCCCTTGTTCTTCTAACCTCAATCACTTCCTGATTTTTATCTTGTAAGAAAATGACGGTAGGATTTGTGAGGAATACCTGATCCATGTGCTGCTTTCCAGAAGTAGAAGTTTCTTGCTGATCATCATCTTCTTGTTCGTTGATCTGATCATTCAGAAACTCCTCAATCTTTTGTTCATCAATAGGATTCTTCACAATCAATCCTGAAGAACCTTGATCATCGTCATCATTCTTCTTATCATCATCTTTCTTATTATCATCGTCTTTCTCATCATCATCGTCTTTCTCTTCATCTTCATCTGCTTCATCATCTACAAGAAGTTCTTCATCAGAATCACTAACTTCCTCTCCACGAGCCTTCTTTGCTTCTTTTCTCCTTTTCATAATTTTCATTCTGTGAAGAGCTTCTTTTACGTTGAGAGGCGCTGCATGAGCATTACCAACAAGAACAAACTGCTTTGTCTTCCATTCAAGTAGCAAAACTTCTTTGACCTTTTTCTTCTTTTGAATAGCAGCAACTCTACGCATAATTTCATCAGAATCAACATGTAGAGAAGGCTCACCAACTAACATGAAATCTTGACCATGTTCAATTTGTTCTTGAGCAACTTGTTCTTGAGCATCTTGTCCTTGAACATTCTCAGCATCAATCATTTCAGCATCAACTTGACTTGAAGATCCACCAGCTTCTTGAACATCTTCAACTATACTTTTGTTCTTTTGAATAGCATCCTCAGCTAGTCTTCTCTCTCTTTCAAGTCTTCTTTCATCAACTTTTCTTACTTCAAATTCATTATAGGCAGCATGAACATCTTTTTCAAAAGATTTTCCACCACAGAGTATAACATCTTAAGTTGTTCATCTTTCATTACTTTGTCTGCTTTCATGGCTTCCATCTCCAACTTCATTGCTTTCATTTCATTTGAAGTAGATTCACTCATTTCACTGAGCAGTTGATTGAGTGTTTGATTTACATCTTGAAGATTCTTTGTCTTCTCGTTCAATGAAGAAATTTCTGCCATAAGAGCTTCAATCAATTTAGCATTATTCTCACCATCTTCCTTTATTTTCTTCATGGTGTCTTCATCCTGGATTAACACTGCTCTGAGTTGATCATGAGCTTTCATTATTTTATTAACTTGCTTCAATAAAAGATCACGTTCGCTTTCAGCCTTTTCTTTTTCTTTTTCAAGCTCTTTGACTTTCTTTGCCAGGACTCTCACTGCTTCATTGTTGAACAAGTCAACATCAAAATTCAGATCTTCTAACGGATCACCTGAAGCAGGTGGATTATTGCTAAAGAAATCATCTGAGTCTCTTGGACGTGAAGATTCTGGAATCTCTATGTTTTCTGGAACTTTTGGAAAATCTGAATAAAAGACTCCAGCATCAGAAACTTCAACATAGTCATCGTGACTAGTCTGCTTTTCGGCTTCTGTTTCTTGTGGTTGAGGTGATTCAACATGTTGAGTATCTTTACCATCATGTTCCTTTTGAGCTTGACTTTCGCCTTTTCTTGCTCGAACACTTCTTGGTATAAGGCCAGCTACAACTGCTTTTCTTTTCTTGATTTGTTTCTTTGGATTCTCAGGATCATAAGTTGAATCTTCTTCATCTGGCCCTTTCCTTTTCTTTGTAGACTTTTTCTTCAACTGAGCTTTTCCTTTGCCAAGAGTAAGTGGATCAAGTTCAGATTCTGACAAAGTGGCTTCAGAATCATCATCACTTGATAGATCTTGAATGACACCTTCTTGATCTTTAACACCTTTAGCAGCATCCTCGTTCTTCTTTAAGAAACTTTGAAGAGATTGAGATAACAACTCGGCTCCTTCTTGAATAACTGCTGACGGTTCCAAAACTGTTTCATCTATCAACTTGTGCTGTTGTTTTCCAGAAGACCCTGCAAAACAGATGTTTGATGAATTTATTAGAAATTTTTACAATATAAAATTCTAATTCCCTTATGACTCCCCCTTTCATAATACCCTTTTCTACATTCTTCGGAATAGAAACTGCAGGGGACGTCTTTGGAGTTCTCTTTCTCTTTCCATCCTTGATACACCACCATCTTGTATCTTTCTTGTAAAACAAACTCATCTGGTCATCTTCATTGTCAGAATTACTTTCTTCATGTCTCCATGCATCATTCTCAGGAGCCACATAGTCTGGATTTGAAATTTTGCAGATCGTTCTTTTTGCTCCTGGATTTGGACCTTTAATCAACCTGTTGATTGTGTCTGGTGACATATGCCTCAGCCCCAAAATGTCATCACTTCTCTTTTCTAAACCTTCAAATTGATCATCTATCAACATCTGGACAAACCTAGGATACATAAGAAACCTCTTGCTTCCATCCTTTACATTCTCTGACATGTGATCAAAAATTACTTGAGAGATATTGTACGGTCTGTTCAGTACAAGACAAACAATGATATTCAGGATGTAATCTTGAGTTTCATCATATCCGCCCTTTCTGTGTGACAATGCATGAATAACACAATGAGCCAAGAATTTATACGCGTGACTGAAACTTGTCTTCTGCATCTTTCCATTTACACTACCAGCAAAACCCATTCTGCACCACAACCCTTTTACAAGACGTTCGGAAACAATGGTTGGGTCGCTATCAGCGTCTCCTAAATTCAACACTCTCCTTACATCACCAACTGTCACTTTCATCTCCAAATCTATATCTGTTCCATTTTCGTCCTTCTTTGATACAGCAGAATAAATGGTTTTATCACTCTCTTCGTATCTTGCAGCACTCCAAAATCGTTTCACATGAGATTCATATGCTACAGTCTTATCAGTTAAAGCCTTAGAGATTCTGCTTTCTCTTAAGAATTTTGCAACATCTTGAACTATTGTGTTTTCGGTAAACTCTTTATTCAACACACAATAAATATTATGAGATTTATCCCAATCCTGCAAAAATTTTATTCATTTGAGAAATACTTTTGGGATCTCAAAATATTCTAGCAAAGAAAAACTTTCTGTACTGTTTGACACTTAGATGGTTATCCGTACGCATGACTTATCCGTGAGTATGACTTATCCGTGCGGATAAGTTATCCGTGCGGATAAGTTGTCTATGCCCCGTATTGCCATCCGTGCATACAGCATAACATTGCCCCGGATTGCCATCCGTGCGTACAACATGACATTGCCACGGATTACCATCCGTGCGTACAGCCTGACTTTGTCACGGATTGCCATACGTGCGTACAGCCTGACTTTGTCACGGATTGCCATCCGTGCGTACAACATGACATTGACACGGATTGTCATCCGTGCGTACAAGTTATACGTGCGGATACAAATCACAGATGAAGAACAGTCTTAAAGCATCAAAAAATTTCTAAAGCAAATCCTAAAATTGAACACAGATCTACACAAAGGATGTCAACGCGATCAAAACCCTATGTTCAAAGATGTCTAAAGCTTCCTATTCACAGGTTAATTTCACAAAAACCTAGCCGACACTTCGTACCGTCCAAACATCAGATCTACAAGATTTAAACATGTTTTTAACAAAAATTAAACCGGTAAAACTCTAGATCTAATCATTCCGAACAAAACCCTATGATTCATTCATGACAAAACAAACTAACACAGGCTAGATCTAAGATTAAAGCTCCGAAAGAAAAGATAAGCGATGAACAGATATCAAACAATGAATTAATGCATATTTGAGTTAGAAAAACATACTTTTGCCATTGTAAATGTTGTGCAAACCAACGAAAACAAAGATCCGTGCAAAGAATTCCGAAATCAGAAAGTCAAAGTGCGAGTGAGAGAGAAAGAGTATTGTACGTGCGGATAACATTGACTGACTCTTTGACCCTCTATATATACTATCAACAAACGCGTATTGTCACCCGTGCGGATTACCATCCGTGCGTATGGCTATCCGTCCGGATGAGCATCCGAATGAGACACACTTTAACCTTTTAATGGAAACTTTGATTTTTCTCAAATTTTGTCAGATTTTAGAAATCCACTTAAGTTGATTGGTTCAAATTAATGACCCAAGATACTTAATTTGTCGACCAAGTCCAACTTAATAACCTTGGTTGACCTGAAACAAATCATACTGGCTTTTGGAATTTTTTATCAATCAATTTTCTGAAAAATTACAAGTATCAACTTAATGAACTTGTGTTTGACATTTCAATTACAGATTAGTTATGATTAGCTCCAAACCCATCTTCTGTCCCAGAAACTTCCTGCATCTGCTTTCAACTTTCGAATCCGAAGATTAACTCTCCACTATGGTTTGTCGGAAAATAAAGCAAAAAAATAAAATCTTTTTGGGATTTTTTAAAGAAGCAATTAGACTAGAAATGAAAAACAGTAAATGTAAACTATTTACAAACATATTTTTGGTGAGCGTGTTAGGGAATCACATCAGCTTCCGACAAGTTACAAGAACCATTAAGCTTGAATTCATGCCAAACATTAAACAATTCACTTAGATTGTCGATATGCTGATCCACTTAAATTCTTACACACATTTCAATATGTTCAGGATACTGATTTAGTGTTTTAGAGACTTAAACTTATACGTGTGTCCCACCTCTTGAATATACTCCCGTATCCAGAATCCCAATAATCAGTCTTACAGGTGAGTATACTACAATGATATCTGTACTTAAATTAGGTATGCGAGGGCCGAGGGATCTCAGGTCGATACTTCCGTATACGCAGAGAGATATCAGCTTCGACTTTAAGGAATGTCCCCTTTAGAGGATCTTTTAGCTACAACAGCAGCGACTATCAATTTTATTGTTTCATCGGCATGCTGAGGGTTTATGCTATGTTTCAAGCAATTGCAGAAAGTATTATCCAAGGACTAGGTCAGAACTACCGTTCAGCAGAAGTCCCGGAATAATACCCCAGACATCATTGAGTATAAAGACCTAGTATATCAGATTATGAGACCTTTCAAACAAGATTTCAGGGGTTACCTATATATCCAAGTAGTGTTCCCCACGAAATAAGCAAGTAAGATTTTAATGTTTTTGGCTTTTTCAAATTTTTTATTGTTTTTGTATTTTCTGAAAATAAACTACTATCTCCCCCTAAAAACCAAAACAAGTAAAAATTCGACAAACCATTGCAGATTGTTTTTCAACATCATCTACAGTGGTACCTTCATCAACGCCAACGATTTCTTCCGCATCTGATAGTAGCTTCATACCATTAAGTTTCAAAAGATATTTAAAACGTGTTTTGTCAAATGCTTTGGTATGTAAGTCAGCTTTTTGTTCATCGGTGTGGATTTTCTCTATTCGTATTAACTTCTTCTCGAAACAGTCTCGGATGAAGTGATGACGAATTTCAATGTGTTTTGTTTTAACGTGATGAACAGGATTTTTTGTTATGTTAATTGCTGCCTCATTATCAACAAAGATAGGGGAGTTAAGAAATTGCAAACCGTAGTCTCTCATCTATTGCTGGATCCACAAGATCTGAGAGCACCAGCTGCTAGCAGATATATATTCAGCTTCACAAGTGGATAAAGCGACAGAGGTCTGCTTCTTGCATTGCCAGGTGACCAATCGTGGTCCGAAAAACTGGCACCCCGCTGTTGTTGATTTAGCATTCACTTTGCAGCATCCGAAATCAGAATCAGAATATCCTTCGAGCATGAAGTCGCCAACTTTTGGATACCACAACCCCAGAGATGGAGTTCCTTTCAGGTAGCGTAGAATCCTTTTCACAATTACCATGTGCGAAGCTCTAGGATTTGACTGAAATCGAGCCGCGAGGCAGGTTGGATACATAATATCCGGTCTTGATGCCGTCAAGTACATTAACGAACCGATCATGGAGCGATACAATGTTTCATCTACCTTTTCTCCGGTGAGATCAGGGTTTATCCCATGGTTCGTCGCTAATGGGGTGGACATTGGTGACATTCCTGACATCCCGAATTTCTCCAGAACATCATGAACGTATTTTGTTTGATGTATGAAAGTTCCCTCGGGAAGTTGATCAACTTGAAGTCCCAAGAAGAACTTCATCTCACCCATTGAAGACATTTCAAACTTCTGCTTCATAACTTGTTCAAAATCTTTGCAGAGTTGTTCATTTGTAGACCCGAAAATTATGTCGTCCACGTAAATTTGGACAATCAGAAGATGCCCGTCGACTTCTTTTGTGAACAGAGTGGCGTCTATCTTTCCTCGAGTGAAGTGGTTGGCTAACAGATGTTGAGACAAGGTCTCATACCAGGCTCTCGGGGCCTGATGTAAGCCGTACAACGCTTTGTCAAGGAGATAAACTTTATCTTTGTGAATTGGGTCGGTGAAGCCCGGTGGCTGTCTGACATAAACCTCCTCTTTCACCTTGCCGTAGAGAAACGCCGACTTCACATCTAGCTGAAAAACTTTAAATCCTTTCCATGATGCAAATGCAAGGAAGATTCTGATTGCTTCAAGTCTTGCGACAGGGGCATATACTTCGGTGAAATCTATCTCCTCCTGCTGACTAAAGCCTTGGACAACGAGTCGAGCTTTGTTTCGAATGATAACTCCTCGATCATCCCTCTTGCATTTAAACACCCATTTGGTATTAATCTTTCGGTGACCATCGGGCAAATCTACTAGCTTCCACACACCTAACTTCTCGAATTGGCTTAACTCCTCCTTCATTGCATTTACCCACGAATCTTCAGTAAGCGTCTCTTTGTATGTCCTTGGTTCTATCTGCGAGATAAAACAACTTAATGAAAATTCAGTTTGTAAAGGAGCAACTTTTGTATAAAAACATGTAAATCCTTGATCAAGCTGTCTTCGAGTGCGGACGCCTGATTGCAGTTCTCCGATTATCAGTTCCTCTGGATGATAAGAAAGCGTTCTTGGCATCACCTCGCCTGAAACATCTACTTCGCTCTCCAAATTTGTGACGTTTTGATTAGCAACTTGTTCACTGACTGGAATAGTTTGATTTGAAAACTGGATTAGCTCCCCCTTAGAGTCTGAATCATCATGATCGAATATTGGTCTGTTTTCAGATTCTTGATTATCATTTTCTACCGTCTGATTTTCTTGAGCAACATCATTTTCAAAATCGTCATGTTCTCCAGCATTGCTTGGACCCGCTTCTTCATCATTTGAAGCATGTCGTTTTCGATAAGTTTCTGCTGGAAACCTTTCATCTTCATACTCTCTTAGAATATCCAACTCATCAAAGAACTCTGGTTCTTCCTCCATGTTGAAGGACTCCCACAGAATATCATAATTGAAACACCATGAATCGCCAGGATTCTGTGGAGGCATTATATAACCTTGACTTTCAACATTTTGAGCTTCAATAATCCGCTTCAGACTTGGAACGAAGACTCGTCGTAATGGACTTGCATATCCTACGAATATTCCTTCAATACTCTTCGGACCAAACTTTCCAAAAGGCTCTAGAACAGTACAGGGTGACCCGAACGGTTCAAGATACTTCAAATTTGGTTTTCGGTTATTGATCAACTCAAAGCATGTTTTGTTGAAATTCTTGACAGTGAGAACTCTGTTGAGCGTATAGCATGCGGCAGAAACTGCTTCTGCCCAGAAATTTATCGGTAACTTTGAATCATCAAGCATTGTTCTAGCCGTTTCGATTAGCGTCCTGTTTTTACGTTCTGCAACTCCATTCTGTTGCAGAGTGTACGGAGCACTAAACTCATGCAAGATACCTCTTTCATCACAATATTCTTCCATCTTGTTGTTCTTGAACTCAGTACCGTTATCACTTCTAATTCTTCTGATACGCCTTTGGTACAAGTTTTCAATCTTTCTGAACAACCCTCTCAAACTGTCAAACGTTTCTTCTTTCGACTTTAAGAATGACACCCATGAAAATCTGGAATAATCATCAATAACCACAAGACAATAGAGTTCTCCTGTAATACTTTTGACATTCACAGGACCGAATAAATCCATGTGAAGTCTCTCCAAAGGTCTTGAGACTGAATTGACTTGCTTTTTGGGGTGTGACTTTTTCTTTTGCTTGCCTTTCATGCAACTAATGCATTCTTTTTCAAGATGGAAACCTTTAATGTGAACTCCCAGAACCTGTTGGTGCACTAAATGTCTGTTGATTACGTCATAATCAAGTCTTATGTTTAGAATTTTTTGAATGATCACACAATAGGGTTAATCTAGGGTTTGTAGTAGATAAGCTTGAAAATTTCGCTTGAAATCAGTTCAAGCGAAATCAACAACACATGATTTCGCTTCAGACTGTTTCAAGCGAAATCATCCTCCTATATATATGTGTTGTGTGTTTCATTTGAGTAGTAGAGGTCATTGTGTGAAACACGAAGTGCTGCCGGATTTGTATCAGAAAACATTGTACAAGCACTTAAATCAATCAGAAAAGAAAGATTGAAAGGATTAGAGCTGTTATGACTTTGTTTACGTTGATTCCGCCTTCGTACGCAAAGATGAACTGCCTTATCTGACGGTTTAAGGTCGTAGAACGGTCCAACATGTGGTATCAGAGCTCAGGACAAGGAGTTCATACCATAGCAGCGGATTCTCTTCTTTCTACTCATTTCTTTTTATATTTTTCAGATCTGAACAAGTTCCAACGGTCGAAATGGTCTGATTTTCGAGTATCTTGTGTAAAACTGAGTTTTAACAAAGCCTACAAAGTTTCGGACGAAAATTCAGACTAAAACATGTTAAAAATGACCTAATACAGGGTTTCGCTTGAAAAGTGTTCGAAGGTTATAGTTGATTTCGCTTGAAATCAGACATATTTGCTTGAATATTGGACGATTTCGCTTGAAACTTGTTGAAGCGAAATTGATATTCTGGATTTCGCTTGAACTGTTGAAAGTATTATCTTAGATTTCGCTTGAGTTCAGTTGAAGCGAAATAGATCTTCTTAGTTTTCGCTTGAAACTGTTTAAACTAAACTTGTGGGATTTCGCTTGAAGGTCTGATTAGTTGAAGCGAAATAGTTGATTTCGCTTGAAAAAACAGTTTGAATCAGATTTCGCTTGAAGCTTTATATACTTCAAGTATTTCGCTTGAAGTTGCTGAATTTTCAAAACTTGAAAATTTCTAAGTGTTTTGCTGATTTTGCAGGTACGTTCAAAATGGATGATATTTTCATGAACCCATTTAGCGATATGTACGCATTCGCTGGAGATTCCGGAAACGATAATACTTCGTCAAGCAATGTGAATGATAACCCACCAAAAGAGAAGAAAAAGGAAGCTTGGGAGTCGGAAAGTGCTTTCGGAACGTTCAATAAACCTCCAAAGCTAATGGCTATTGAGGAGTATAGTCGGTGGTCCAGAAAGTTTGAAGACTGGATGATGGCATTTGCATTTCCAAGTTGGAAAAGTCTGAAGAACGGTTATGATCAAGGAAACAAGAATGGTGAAGTCTTAACAGCATCAGATGAGATTGAATCATTTGTAGCCGAACAAAAGTGTGTAGCATTGTTATTTCAATCTGTTCGGGAAGATATCATCTCACTGATAGACTATTCAAACGCTAAAGACCTCTGGGCAAAGTTAAAACAAAAATGTTTAGGAAGTACAGAGATAGTAAAAAACAAAAAGAAACTTCTTAGGAAAGAGTTTGATATGTTTGGTTGTCTTAAGAATGAATCAGTGTGTAAAATGATAGAGAGGTTCGGTCATCTGAAGCTGGAATTAGCAAGACATGATATCAAGTATTCTGATGATGAGCAAGTAGACAAGTTGTTCGATTCATTGCCAGACGAGATGGAGTGGAGATATTATGCTCTCATGCTTAAGAACACTATTCCTTCTGAAATGTTGAAACCAGATTTGGTAATTGAGAGACTTGAAAGTCATGAACTGGAATTGAAGAAGACGTACAAAATTAATCACTCATCTTACCAGCAGAATTTGGATCTATACTATCCAAAAAGCATGATGCCAAAAGCAACATCTCCAAAAACTGTGTTTTCTGCTGAAAATGTGTCGACAGCTGGTAAAGAAAATCAAAGTGATCAAAGCAGTGGAAATCACAGTGGTTATCATAGTGGATCTTCATCTTCTGGAAGTCATTCTGATGCAAAGAATCGTTTTCAATGCAACATTGCAATAGACTTGAAGAATGCTCAGAACTTTGATGAGGAATCGGCCAAGCAGCAGATGATCTTTCTAGCATCAGTGTTGGAATCGTATGAAGGATTGGTAGCTGGGAAGATTGGCAATACAAATCTGACGAAAGAAGATTACGATCAGATTGATCCGGAGGAAATGGAACTGATCGATATTCGTTGGGCCATGGCAGGTGCTGTTCGTCGTGCACAAAGATTCATGGAAATCACTGGAAGAAAAACAATTGGTGGTGCTTCTACTAAGTTGGGGTTCGATAAATCGAAGGTGACTTGCTTCAAGTGTAAGCAGAAGGGTCATTTCAAACGAGAATGCCGAAACGTTTATGCTGATGAATCAGAGAATCCTTTCAGAGATGATTACTACAAGAAGGCAATTTATCATCAGAATAAATACGAGTCGCCTAGATTGAAGCAGGTTGAAGACAACAAAGAGAAATCTAGAGCTCGTGCAGTGATTTATGATGATGAGGGGTATGATTGGAGTCAAGAGGTTCTACCAGAAGAAGATGCGGTTGGTTACGCATTCATGGCGAAAAATGAACCTATTCCATGGAAAGATGAGAGAACTGAAGAGCAGAAGTATAAATACAGAAAAATGATTTCGGAAAACAAAATTACTAGACTTTCTATAATCTTTTTGGAAGCAAAGAGAGCCAACAGATGGGATCCAGACAGAGAGTGTTATCTTGATGAGTATGGAAATATTGCAATCGATCACAAAACTCTTGATCTGGAAGTCTTGATCAAGGAAATGAAAGAAAATGTTGAGTATTGGCAACACAAATGGTGGGGAACTCCAACTTCAAAAATGATTGAAGAAGAACAAGAGAAAGAGAGAAAGGAGAAAGAGGAGAAAGAGAGAAAAGAGATAGAAGAGATCGAAAAATCAAAGAAGATTGATACTGGAGTTATTGATACAACGCAGGAGTTGACTGCAGAGAACCTGGGAAAAATGGCTGACAAAGTGCTGGCTGCCAAAGCACTTGAGGTAGACTCTAACTCCGTGTCTGAGTCAAAAAGCCAGGTCAGTCCAGATGTGTCAACAAATGCGTCAGGTAAAAAGATCGAAGGAAATGTTGATTGCAAAAATTGCAACAAAGAGTGCAAATTTTGTAATACTGTCACGTATCTCAACGGTGAGAAAATTAAAGATCTGGCAGCAAAGGTCAGAAACGTTGAGGATCAGATTCTTGGTCGTGACAAAACAGTTAAAGCTTCAACTGAATGGATAAAAGAATTAACTACTCAAATGGAAACTGATAAAATTGATCATGACAAACTTAAACAAGAAAATGAAAAGTTGATTCTTGAAAACCGTCAGATTTCTGAAAAATTTGAAAAACTCAAAAGCACAATGAAAGATTGTGATGATCGAAATGGTAAAACTTTTAAAGAAAATGAACATTTAAAAGCAGTGCTCAGAGTTAAAGAAGAATCAATCAATAAACAACTGGATGAAATCGCTAAATTGAAACTTAAAGTTCAAGAGGCTGTAATCGAAAACGAGCGAATCCAGTTGAAGCTTAACAGTTATAGCACCGCATGTTTTGTTTTGCAACATATCATTCCGAAACCCATCGGGAAAGACAAAGCGGGCGAAGATGTGTATTATGATGGAACCGGGGTGGGTTTTCATCAAGTTCCACCACCTGTTCTGGCTAACTACACGAAAAAGCAATCTGGTTTGCTTGAAATTGAGGAAGAAAAAGAAGTTAAACTTCCTGAAAACATTGATGTTACTTTTACATCATCTGATGATAGTGTTTAGACAGAAATTGTTAAGAGTACAGCTGAAAGTGTTTTAATGTCTGATTCAACTGAAGATGATGGGTGTTTCTTGGACAAGTACATTCAGAAATCAAAATCCAAAAACAACTTAAGTGATGAATCGGGTCTTGTGATGTACAAGATGGCTGGATCTGATAAGTTGTATTCGGATTCTGAGTTTCCAATTGAGAATGTTAATGTGAAAAAGTTGACAAATGTTTTCAAATTGGTTGAAGTTGAGTTGTCAGAAGTGAACAGTTTGAAACAAACAAAAAAGCAAATGAATTTTGAGAAAGATAAAGCTTACTACAAAAAGCCTGTTGTTCCACCAAGGTTTTATAATAACAATCGAAACAATTGGTCGGGTGGTTATAGGGATGGTAAGAGTTATCAGAAAAAGAGTTTTCAAAACAAAAGGTTTGCTGAAAAGAAGGTGTTTGTGAACAGTTCAAGTTCACTTTCTGATGAGGTGAATTTTTTTCAAAATCAAACAAAGAGTTCTTTGAGAAAAGAGCTTCACATTATCAGTCTGAAGGCACAAGTCGAGTTGTTGATACTCGTACATGTTTTAGATGTAACAAAGTTGGTCACATTGCAAGAAATTGCACCAACTCCAAGTCTAAGATTGAAAATGTGAAGATTCAACAGAAGAAAGTTGATGTGAAGGGTAAAACACCAATCGTTGTTGAGAAAAAGAGTGTGAAAAATAATAACATAAAAGTGAAAAATGAACCTGTAAAGAAAGTGGTAACTAAAAACGACAAGTTTTATAAACAGGTTGCATTATCTCAACAAGTTTGGAAACCAAAAACTGAAATGAAAATTTCAACTTCTGAAGTGAAAAAGGCTGAAGAATCAATTTCGGTTGATTATGATGCAAATTTTCCACCTTTGAAGGCTGAAAATTTCAAAATTCAAATTGCTAGAGTCAAGGTTACACCTAAGGCTGATGAAGCCTGGGTGGACACCATGTTTGAATAAGCAGTTTGAATTGCCGGAGCTTTCTTGTTTAGCGAAGCATGAATCGGCATCTTTATTGTTGGTTGTTAAATTGTAGTTTATTTTGTGCAGGATCTTCCACAACTGATATCCAGATGGATTATGGATAGTGGTGCATCTCGACATATGACAGGAAAAACTGCATTGCTGTATGATGTGAGAAACATTAATGGTGGTTATGTGGGATTTGCTGGTCATGAAGGTGGTAGAATTGTTGGTGAAGGAACGTTATCCAATGGGATTGTGACGTTTGAGAGAGTTAACTACATCACTGAGCTGGAGAACAATCTGCTTAGTATCTCGCAGATTTGTGACAATCAGTATACTACTCACTTCACTGATAAAGAATGTTTGATTCTGAAACCTGGTTTTGTTATCCCTGAAGAATGGATTATTATGAGGGCACCTAGAGTGAATGATTTATATGTGTTAGATATGTCTGTAGCAACTACAACTACTGGTCAAGCACATTGTTTTGTGTCTAGAGCAACTGAGAAAGATTCAAGATTGTGGCACCGAAAGATGGGGCATATTCACTTAAGGAAGATGAATCACTTGGTGCACAATGATTTGGTATTGGGAGTTAATATCAAAGGTTTTCATCTGGAAGGGGAGTGCATTAGCTGCATCAAAGGCAAGCAGAAGAAAAAGTCACACCCTACAAAGCAAGTCAATTCAGTTTCGAGACCTCTGGAAAGACTTCACATGGATTTGTTTGGTCCGGTGAATGTCAAAAGTATTACAGGAGATTACTATTGTTTGGTCGTTACTGATGATTATTCCAGATTTTTGTGGGTTTCTTTCTTGAAGATGAAAGATGAAACATTTGACAGTTTGATGGGGTTGTTCAGGAAAATTGAGAATTTGTACCAAAGGCGTATCAAGAGAATTCGAAGTGATAATGGTACTGAATTCAAGAACAGCAAGATGGAAGAATTTTGTGATGAAAGAGGTATTTTGCATGAGTTTAGTGCTCCGTACACTCCGCAGCAGAATGGAGTCACAGAACGCAAAAACCGGACGCTAATCGAGACGGCTAGAACTATGCTCGCAGATTCAAAGTTACCGATTAATTTTTGGGCTGAAGCTGTTTCTGCCGCATGCTATACGCTCAACAGGGTTCTTACTATCAAGAAGTTCAACAAAACGTGTTTTGAGCTAATCAATAATCGCAAACCGAATTTGAAGTATCTAGAACCGTTCGGGTCACCTTGTACGGTTATAGAGCCTTTTGGAAAGTTTGGTCCGAAGTGCATTGAGGGAATATTTATTGGTTATTCAAATCCGTTGAGACGTGTCTTCGTTCCAGGTGAGAAGCGGATTATTGAAGCTGCAAATGTTGAATGTCAAGGTTATACTATGCCGCCTCAGAATCCTGGTGATTCATGGCGTTATCATTATGACAAACTTTGGGATTCGTTTGACATGAGAGAAGAATCAGAGGATGATGAAGATTTCTTTGATGAGTTGGATATTTTGCGTGAATATGAGTCACAGTTAAGGTTCCCAGCTGAGTATTCGAGGAGACCACGGGAAACTTCAAATGATGATGAAGCAGGTCCAAGTAATGCTGGTGAACATGATGATGTCCAACAGAATGAAGTTGCTCAAGATAATCAGTCGGCTCAGAATGATAATCTAGAAGCTGAAAACATGCCAATATTTGATCATAGTGATTCAGATTCAGATTCTGAGGGGGAGCAAATTCAGATTTCAGGTCAAACAAACCAAGTTGGTGATCAAGATGCAGAGCAGAATGTTACTAATCTGGAGGGAAATGTAGAGGTTCCGAGTGAAGTGATGCCGCGAACTTTTTCATATCATCCAGAGGAGTTGATTATAGGAGAATTGCAAGCTGGAGTTCGCACTCGAAATCAGATTGATAAAGGGCTTACATGTTTTTATACAAAAGTTGCTCCTTTGCAAACTGAATTCTCATTAAGTTGTTTTATCTCGTAGGTTGAGCCAATAACTTACAAAGAGGCGCTTACTGAAGACTCTTGGGTCAATGCAATGCAGGAGGAACTTAGTCAATTTGAGAAATTGGGAGTGTGGAAGTTAGTTGATTTGCCGGATGGTCAAAGAAAGATTAACACTAAGTGGGTGTTTAAGTGTAAGAGGGACGATAGAGGAGTTGTTGTAAGGAACAAAGCTCGACTCGTTGTTCAGGGATTTAGTCAACAGGAGGTAATTGATTTTACCGAAGTTTATGCTCCTGTAGCACGACTAGAGGCAATTAGAATTTTCCTAGCATTTGCGTCTTGGAAGAACTTCAAAGTTTATCAGTTGGATGTTAAATCGGCGTTTCTTTACGGGAAGGTTAAAGAGGAGGTTTATGTCGGTCAGCCGCCGGGCTTTACCGATCCAATCCACAAAAACAAGGTCTACTTATTGGACAAAGCGCTGTATGGTTTACACCAGGCCCCGAGAGCCTGGTACGAGACTTTGTCTCAACACCTACTAGCCAACAAGTTCATTCGTGGAAAAGTGGATGCCACTCTCTTCACTAAAGAGGTCGATGGTCATCTTCTGATAGTTCAGATTTATGTGGACGATATAATCTTTGGGTCGACAAATGAAAATCTATGCAAAGATTTTGAATCAGTGATGAAGCAGAAGTTTGAAATGTCATCAATGGGGGAGTTGAAATTCTTTCTGGGATTACAAGTTGAACAACTTCCTGAAGGAATTTTCATTCATCAGTCAAAGTATGTTCATGATATTCTAGAGAAAGTTGGGATGTCAAGTTCTACTCCAGCTGCTACCCCACTTGCAACAAATCATGGGATTCACCCAGATCTCACCGGAGACAGGGCTGATGAAACGTTTTACCGTTCCATGATAGGTTCTTTAATGTACCTAACTGCTTCACGTCCTGATATCATGTACCCAACGTGCCTCGCAGCAAGATTTCAGTCTAACCCAAGAGCATCGCACATGATCATTGTGAAGAGGATATTGCGCTACCTGAAAGGAACTCCTTCATTGGGGTTGTGGTATCCTAGGAAAGGCGACTTTACGCTCGAAGGGTATTCCGATTCGGATTTCGGATGCTGCAAAGTCAATTCAAAGTCAACAACTGCAGGATGCCAGTTCTTTGGTCCTAGATTGGTTACCTGGCAGTGTAAGAAACAAACGTCTGTGGCGTTATCTACATGTGAAGCGGAGTATGTTTCTGCTAGCAGTTGCTGCTCTCAGATCTTGTGGATACAGCAACAGATGCGCGACTACGGTTTGCAGTTTCTTAACACACCTCTTTTTGTTGATAATGAGGCCGCAATAAATATAACTAAAAATCCAGTACATCACGCTAAAACTAAACACATAGAAATTCGTCATCACTTTATTCGTGATTGCTTTGAGAAAAAGTTGATACGAATTGAGAAAATCCACACTGACGAACAGAAAGCTGATTTACATACCAAAGCTTTTGATAAAAATCGGTTTAAATATTTGTTAAAACTGAATGGTATGAAGCTTATTTCGGTGTCGGATGGAATTGTGAGCGTTGATGAAAGTAATGTTGCGGATGAAGACGAGAAACAATCTGCAATGGTTTGTCGAATTTTTACTTGTTTTGGTATTTAGGGGGAGTAGATGTTTGTACATAGTTTATTTTCAGAAAATACAAAAACAGTAAAAAATTGATAAAATACAAAAACATGATAAAATGAAAAAGAGCTTGTGTATATAGGGAAAATGATAGTACATCAGCTAGACGATTACAGTATGCTAAAGATTTGAAAAGCATAAAAGAGTTAAACAATCTCACTGATGATGTGTCGATAGGTTTTCACACATTTAGTAGATTTATTCGGGATAAAATCCTAAATTCAAACTTGTGAATTCGTGGGGAACACTACTTGGATATATAGGTAACCCCTGAAATCTCGTTTGAAAGGTCTCTTAATCTGATATACTAGGCCTTTATACTCTATGATATCTGGGGTATTATTCCGGGACTTCTGCTGAACGGTGGTTCTGACCTAGTCCCTGGCTAATACTTGCTGCAATGCTTGAAACACAGCTTTAAACCCTCAGCATGCTGAAACAATAAAATTGATAAATGCTGCTGTTGTAAGCAAAAAGATCCTCTAAAAGGGACACACCGAAAAGTCGAAGCTGATATCTCTCTGCGTATACGGAAGTATCGATCTGAGATCCCTCGGCCCTCGCATACCTAAATTATATACAAATATCATTGTAGTATTCTCACCTGTAAGACTGATTATTGGGATTCTGGATAAGGGAGTATATTCAAGAGGTGGGACACATGAATGATCTAAGTTCTTAATTCATCTAAATCGTATCCTGAATAAGTTGAAATTTGTATGGGAATTTAAGATGGATCAGTATATCGACAATCGAGGTGAATTGTTTAAGTCTGAGTATGAAATGAAGCTTAACGGTACTTGTGATTTGTCTGAAAAGCTGATATGATTCCCTGACACACTCACCAAAAATATGTTTGTAAATAGTTTACTTTGTTTACTTTCTGCAATTTAAGTTTTCTGTATTTCATTTCTTAGTTTAGAATACTTTGATAAAATCCAAAAAGATTTTATTTATGCTTTATTTTCTGACAAACCAAAGTGGAGAATTGATTGTTGGATTCTCAGATGTTTGAAGCAGATGCAGGAAATTCTGAACTGAAGAATGAGGAGAGCTTACTTTGAAGAAGTTTGTTTTGTTTGAAATGTCAAAAACAAGTTCATTAACTTGATACTTGTTATTTTCAGAAATGTTTGAAATTGTTGTTTTAAAATCAGTGTGATTCGTCAAAAGATCAACCAAGGTCATTAATTTGAACTTGGTAGATTAATCAAGTGATCAGGGTCATTAACTTGGACCTGAATACTTGAGTGGATTTCTAAAACTGATTGAGTTTGTGAATTATTGTTAAAAAGATAGAATTGTAATGTTTGTTGGTTGAGTAACAGGATTGGATTTCATTATTCCCAACGGAAGCTAAATGACAAAGCTTGAACCAGATTTCTCAGATTCTAGCATATCGAGAGGGGGAGTCTGTGAAAGGGGGAGTCTGGATCAATAGCCAAAGGGAAGATTGAAGTTTAAAAGTTTAAAGATTGAAGATAAAGATTGATGAGAGATTTTACAATGTTTGAAGAATGATAAAGACAAAGACTTGAAGCCAAAGACTTCATCAACATCCAAGGGGGAGTCTGTTGGTGCACTAAATGCCTGTTGATTACGTCATAATCAAGTCTTATGTTTAGAATTGTTTGAATGATCACACAATAGGGTTAATCTAGGGTTTGTAGTAGATAAGCTTGAAAATTTCGCTTGAAATCAGTTCAAGCGAAATCAACAACACATGATTTCGCTTCAGACTGTTTCAAGCGAAATCATCCTCCTATATATATGTGTTGTGTGTTTCATTTGAGTAGTAGAGGTCATTATGTGAAACACGAAGTGCTGCCGGATTTGTATCAGAAAACATTGTACAAGCACTTAAATCAATCAGAAAAGAAAGATTAAAAGGATTAGAGCTGTTATGACTTTGTTTACGTTGATTCCGCCTTCGTACGCAAAGATGAACTGCCTTAACTGACGGTTTAAGGTCGTAGAACGGTCCAACAGAACCAAATCATTATGCACCAGATGATTCATTTTACGAAGATGAATGTGCCCCATCTTACGATGCCACAACTTTGATTCTTTCTCCGTTACTCTAGAAACAAAACAGTGTGCTTGACCCGTTGTTGTAGTTGCTACAGTCATGTCTAAAATATACAGATCATTCACTCTAGGAGCTCTCATGATAATCCATTCTTCAGGAATAACAAAACCTGGTTTCAAAATCAAACACTCTTTGTCTGTGAAGTGAGTAGTATACATCCGGTCACAAATCTGCGAGATACTTAGTAGATTATTTTCCAGCTCAGCAATGTAGTTAACTCTTTCAAACGTGACAATCCCGTTGGATAACGTTCCTTCACCAACAATTCTACCACCTTGGTTACCAGCGAACCCTACATAACCTCCATTGATATTTCTGACATCATATAGCAGAGCTGTCTTTCCTGTCATGTGCCGAGAAGCTCCACTATCCATAATCCAACGTGAAATGGATCTCGAAAGCTCCTGCACATATCAAAAACATTTAATGAGATTTTGATGCTACCCAAGCCTCTTTTGACTCGGGTAACTGGATATTAATGTGAGTTTTTGTAGTGTAAAGTGGCGGAAAGTTTTTATCATTCATTTTTAGGCTTTCAGCAGTCCCAAATTCATCTTTTTGAGGTTGAGCAGTTGGTTGGTTTTTCTTCACCACATACTTCTTTTCAGAAGTCGATTTTTGTTTCTCATAAAACTCCAAAGGTACATACATCTTCTTGTTTGAAGATGATGATTTTTCAGTTTCAGACGCCTTTGGTGTATTTGCTTTCTTTTCAACAACTTTTGGCTTCCATGTTTGTTGAGGTGATGCAACCCGTTGATAAAATTTATCAATTTTAGATGTCGAATTCTTAACAGGTTCAGTTTTGATCTTGGTGTTTTTATTTTTCAAAACATTTTTCTCAACAATCAATGGAGCCTTTCCTTTCACAACATCTCTCTTGATAGAGTTCTTCACAGTTTCAGTCTTAGGCTTCAAGTTGGTACACTTTCGTGCAATATATCCAACTTGATTACATTTGAAGCATGTTCGGGTGTCAGCTACCCGACTTGAGCCTTCAGACTGAGGCTGTGAGGCCTTCTTTTCAAAGAACTCTTTGTTTGTTTTTGAAAAAATTTCAGACTCCTCATCAGAAAGTGAACTTGAACTGTTCACAAACATCTTTTTCACAGCAAACTTCTTGTTCTGATCATTCTTTTTCTGATAATTCTTACCACCCTGATATCCTCCTGACCATTTATTTCGATTGTTGTTTGAGAAATGTGGTGGAATAACAGGTTTTTTATAGTAAGCTTTATCTTTATCGAAATTCATTTGTCTCTTTGTCTGTTTCAAACTGTCTACTTCAGACAAATCAATTTCAATCAATTTGAAAACCTTTTTCAATTTGTTCACATTAACATTCTCCAAAGGAAACTCAAAGTCTGAATACAACTTATCAGAACCAGACATCTTGTACATCACAAGACCCGGTTCATCATCTAAGTTGTTTTTAGATTTTGGTTTCGGAACGTAATTATTCAGAAAACATTCTTCATCTTCAGTCGAATCACTATCCAAGACACTTTCAGCCATGCCTTTAATGATCTCGGTTTGAACACTATCATCAGATGATGATGAAGAAAATGTCACATCAATTGACTCTGGCAGTTTTATCTCATTTGTTTCAACTTCATCATTAACCAACCCTGATTGCTTCTTTGAGAAATTGTTTAGAACAGGTGGCGGAACTTGATGAAACCCCACCCCAGTTCCATCACAGTATACATCTTCACCAGCTTTGTTTTTCCCAATGGGTTTTGGAACAATGTGTTGCAAAACAAAGCTTGCAGAGTTGTAACTGTTCAGTTTCAAATTAATACGCTCATTCTCAATTTTAGCTTCTTCAAACTGAAGCTTCAATTTCGCAATTTCATCAAGTTGTTGGTTGATTAACTCTTCTTTTACTCTAAGAACCCCTGATAGTTGAAGATTTTCTTTCGTTGTTTTACCATTTCTGTCATCAGAATCTTTAACCGTTCGCTTTAGCTTCTCAAAATTTTCAGAAATTTTATGATTTTCAAGAATCAACTTTTCGTTTTATTTTCTTATTCTTTCTATGTCATTTTTATCATTTTCAATTTTTTCAGCTAATTCTTTTGATCTATCATTCGAAGCTTTCAGCATTTTGTCACGGTTTAAGATTTGATTTTCAACACTTTTGACTCTACTAGTCAACTCTTCAACCTTTTTACCATTGAGGTAAGTGATTGTACTACAAACTTTGCACTCTTTCATGCAATTTTTGCAGTCATTTTCAGTTTTAACTTTCTTACCTGACTCAAGTGTACCATTTGAACTGACCTTGTTTTTGGACTCAGTTCCAGAACCAGAAACTACCTCAAGTTCTTTTGCTGCAAGAACTTTTTCAGCCATCTTCTTCAAGTTTTCAGCCGTTAACTCTTGTGATGTATCAATGATCCCATCATCAGCATTCTTTGACTTTGGCTTCTATTCTGCTTCTTTGACTTTTTCTTCTTTCTCTACTAGTTTCTCATCACCACCTCCCCACCATTCTCTTTGTCTAGCTTCTTCTTCCTCGGCAAATTGCTGGGTGAGAGCATCAACACTAATGGAATCTGGGTCAACTGCAATGTTTCCTTGTGGATCAAGATAACATTCTCTGTCGGCATCCCATCTCTTAGCTCTTTTAGCTTCTTTGTATGTGTTATAAATTCTGCTCATCCTGGTTTGGGCTTTCATTCTTCGGTTGACGAACTTTTCTTCTTCAGTTCTATTGTCTTTAAAAGGAACAGTCTTTGTCACGAATGCATTACCCACCGCATCTTCCTCTGGTAACAGTTCGCTCCAATCAAAACCTTCATCATCATGAATCACAGCAAGAGCTCTAGATTTCTCTTTGTTGTCTTCAACCTGCTTCAATCTAGGTGGCTCAGATTTATTCTGGTGATAAATTGCCTTTTTGTAGTAATCATCTCTGAAAGGGTTCTCTGACTCATCAGCATATGCATTTCTGCATTCTCGTTTGAAGTGACCTTTCTGCTTACATTTGAAGCAAGTCACCTTGGACTTATCAAACCCCAGCTTGGTAGATGCACCACCAATTGTCTTCCTGCCGGTAATTTCCATGAAACGTTGTGCTCTACGAACAGCACTGGCCATAGCCCAATGAATATCGATCAGCTCCATTTCCTCAGGATCAATCTAATCATAATCTTCTTTCGTCAGATTGGTGTTACCTATCTTCCCAGCTACTAACCCTTCGTTGGACTCTAACACAGATGCTAGAAAGATCATTTGCTGTTTGGCCGACTCTTCATCAAAATTCTAAGCATTCTTTAAATCCACCGCAATATTGCATGAAAACACGTTCTTTGGAACAGATTGTTGTTGATTTGAAGAATTTGAAGAAGATCCCTGACTTGGAGAATTGGATGAAAAACCTCCATGAAAACCATTGTTTGAACTTGGACTTTCTTTACTTGAAGTGTTTGAATTTTCAGCGGAGAAAGCAGTTCTTGGAGAAACATTCTTGGGAATCATACTCTTTGGATAGTACAGCTCCATGTTTTGTTGGTATGATGAATGATTTACTTTGTGTGTTTTCTTTATCTCCAATTCATGACTCTCAAGTCTTTCAATCAGCAAGTCAACGGTCAGATCTTCAGCTTTGATTGTATTCTTCAACATCAATGCATAGTATTGCCAATCCATCTCGTCTGGTAATGAATCGAACAGTTTGTCAACTAGCTCCTCTTGAGGATAGAGAATTCCGTGTCTTGCCAATTCCAACTTTAGGTGCCCAAATCTTTCAATCATTTTACAAACAGATTCATTTTTTAAGCATCCTAACAAATCAAACTCTTTTCTCAACAGTTTCTTTTTGTTTTTGACTATTTCAGCACTTCCTACACATTTTATTTTTAACTTGTCCCATAAATCTTTGGCGTTTGTGTATTCAATTAGTGAGATAATGTCGTCTCTTACGGACTGGTGAATCAACGCGACACATTTTTGTTCAGCCACAAAGTTTTCTATATCTTCATTTTCTTCCAGATTCTCACAATCTTGTCTACCACTTTTGAAACCGTTCTTTAAGCTTTTCCAGCTTGGATATGCGAATACTCTCAGCCACTCATCAAATCTTTTTGCCCACCGATTATACTCTTCGATTGCCATTAGCTTTGGTGGTTTGTTATAAGTACCATATGCGCTTTCAACACTTAGGGCATCGGACAAAGTTTTCTTCGGGTTTGGATTATCATTTGAATGGTTGGAAGTATCGTCTCCGGAGTTACCCGCGAAAGCATAATTAAAGTAGTAAATGAGCAACAAATTAACTAACATATTCACCTGAAGTGGGAATAAATTTGTTGATCTCATTTATTACCATGATTCCACATTAGATACAAAGACTATTAGTCTCATTTATTAGCATTACCCTGATTCCCCTTTAAATACCAACAGTCCTGATCTCATTTTTAAGATCATTTTGTCACACCCCGACCACGTTAAAACAACAAAACCGTGGCGGAAACGTCGGGGAGTTTTGTAACAGAATCATCGTTTCAACAACCATGGTAATTAAAAGTTTCGTTTTATTGAATCATCAAGTAATTTACATTGTCTTAAACCAAACAAACAATTTAAACATCGTCTACTATCGTTTTAATGTCACTAAGGCCATGTCCAGATCCTAAGTGAACATGCTTCCTAGCGATCATCACGCAACATCACCTGAAACATATGTAAAAACAAAGTCAGCAAAGAAATGCTGGCGAGCACATAGATTTTGTGAGAGTATTGGATTCATGGCTCGTTTGTATGTTGCAGTACCTCATTAGACTACAAGAGTCAAAAGTACAAACCTTGTTTTGAAAAGTGTATTGCAACATAATTAACCAACTCAAATCAAGATGGTTATGGTTTATAAAATCCCGTATCCATGATTCTTAACCCCAAAACATTTGCTTTAATAAACCAATTCGTAAAACATCTCGTTAAAAACTTGTTAATAAAACTCGTATGGTTTATATCATTTCGAAAACCTCGTTGTGTGACATCGTTTCAAATCGTTTCCCAAGTGAACTAAATAATGACATGAAATGTAATATGATAGAAGCACTTATATATAAGATGTACCAGCGGCGTATCTACCATGATTCTATCATGCTACACCCGTCCCATTATCTAATCACTACCCAAAACCAATCGTTCGTTCAAATCGTTTATTTCGTTTAAGTCATTCCAAATCGTTTAATTCATCCCAAAATCGTATTCGTTTTAATTGTGAAACTACTTTTGGTCGCCTCGTTAATAACATTCAAACCTTCGTGACTCGACTACCTCGTTTCTCGCATTAACAAACCACCAAAGGGTAAGTTAACAATCACAGATTCGGTCGTTACCTACATAACCCCCACACATAACCATGGGTGTAGTTTGATAACGGGATTTGTCAGATCCTATGGTACCATAACCTAATACTGGTCGGCTTGATCAATGCTAATGAATGTCATTCATTATGTACCTACGTCCAATAAGTTTGTTCACATTATCGAAATCGTTATTAGTTTAATATAAACCATCTTTATCATTTTTGAAACCATCGTTTAAGTATTGAAATCGTTTTAATACATATGAATCACCCCAAAAAAATTGAAAATGGTAAAATAGGGGAACTATGTACTCACATTGAATGGAAGGGTATCCTTGATCTAAAGAACTTAGCGAAGCTCAGACAAACCAAGGAAATTCAAGTAGGACCTAGTAATCGGATTACTAGTAAATAAATCAACACCTAAATCGGAAGATCGGATAGAATGAGGTCTTGTAAACCAAATGAGTGTGGAACTCATGTGATATGGTTTAACAAAGCCTACATCCTAAATTGGAACTTAGCCTAAGTGCTTTCGACCCGTTACGACCCATTAAGGTAGCTTATGCTACTTTAACGCGTCGTTCGTGTGAAACTATGTTCGGATGGTTAACTATGTGCTATGTCAAGTCTTACATGCCCAATAATACCTAAACATATTACTAAATCAGATTATATGTCAAAAACATGTTCACATATGTAAAATATGGATTTTTGTTTCAAAAGGGCGTTTTGGTCATTTCTTATGGGCATACAAGCTACTTAACAAATAACTAACCAATCCTATGTGATCAGAAGGTATAACCTCAAGGGTTATTCCCTATGCAACTATGATCACTAATCAAGCTTGATCGGATCCTAAAGATCGACCAAACGGGTCGGGTTTGAAAGTCTAAGCGGTTGTTTAGACCGCTTAACTTACGACCTTAAACAAGCACTAAACTAATAGTGACGAGTTAAACATGTCAAAACATGTTTAACTAGTTTATAAAACTGATTTGGTATCAAAACAATGGGTTTTGATACCCGAAAATAGTTTCGTTGCAAAATGCGTGCTAAAACGCATTTTGACCGAAACTTTGACTCGTCACTACGCCTAGTTAACGTGGTAATCAGTGGGTATAATCGCTGAGGATTATAACCATCGTGATTTCAATCACGTTACAAAGTTCAATTGAACTTTGACTTGACCAATTGATTGTCAAAACCGAAAGTCAAACTATTGGCCAAACTGTTTGACTTTTTGCTTAAGCATAAAGAATAAGCATGAAAGAAGACTTACAATAGGTCCTAGCTATCTTTTCTGCAAGAATAATCAGATTGGAAAGCTCTAAACACTTGGGAAAGAGCTCCAAATCAGATGTAGAAGAGAAGAGAAGGAAATGAGCAAATGAAATGGAAGAGAGCTTGGCTATTTATAGTTGTTGCAACTCAACAAGATCATTACACATGTTTTTGTAACCTCCAAGCATGAAATCTCATCCATACACTTGTTTGTTGCAGGTACAAAGCCTTGGAGAGGTGGTAACTTGGCTACCACACAAAGAAATTGCATAAACAGCCCCTGAAGTTGCAACAGTTTGCAAAAACAAACTTTCTGGTCGCTGGGCTATTCATACGGGCCGCGTAAGAATAGGGAGGGGGTTTACGCGCCCCGCCTGGCCTCCCCAGTTTAGCACAAGTTTGATAAATGGCAGTTTAGGTCCCTGCACTTGTTTTGAGCTCATTTTAGGCCCTTTTGACCCCCGTGAAGCCATTTTCAAGGCTCTACAAAGTCAATAAAGTTTAGAGGACTCAAAATATGCTTGGAACACTCTCGGATGTCGGCTCATTTGGTCGTACGGTCGCGTTGTTCGTTAAATTACGATGAAACTCAAACGGACGCGAAAACGAACCAAATTAAGTGACGAATGGTATTTTTGCATGTCGATCACTAAAATAAAAATATTTTAGTGTATACAAAAATTTTGAGTGTCCAGATGTGGTCAGAACGTAAGATATGTGCGAAAATGCAAACTTACATCGTTTTTGACACTTTTATTCCCTGTAAGATCAAATAAGCATATTTTTGCACACCGAACAACTCAAAGCTTATTTCTAAGCTATGTTTAGGTTATTTATGGTATGTTTAGCTTATGATCAAGTTCCGGACAGTTTGATACCATACGAATCGGTATAGTTTCGCAGTTTGACGCAAATAGTCCCTGCGATCGAATAGACTTGTTTTCAACACACCAATCCATCCAAAACTTATTTCTAAGTTATGTGGAGGATATTTAAGGTATGTTAAGCCTATGTCACTATTCCGGAGTGTTTGTCGCATTAAACTGACTGCGTTTACGCACCAGTTTACGTATAACCTTCCAGAAAGCGATTTAAAGCTTGAAATCGGAATCGAATCGTAAAATCATCAAACACAAATACACATATAGTAACACCAAAACACATCGTTTTATTGATAATTAACATTGTTTTGCATTATACATCGATTACAGAGCACAGTTGTCACACATTTCACAATAAATATAAACAATAATTTGAATTCATGACTAAACATGTAAACCACTACTTACTCTAACTCTTGAATATCGCTTTTCATACTGTTAGTTTCTTTTGAAGGTCGGTCAACGAATTCAAGACCTCCACACCAAATAACAGATCCAGCAACATCTACCTGAAGAACATTTAAACAAAGTATTTTTTTAGCATACAAACCTACATTTTGTGATAAAAAGAAAAAAATAAAAGAATATACAACCTCAATAAACTACCGTACAAAACTCAGGAACATTTATATTACAAACCTACAAAGCAAAGAATCAGGAATCCACACATATACATCTATTTTTAAACACAAATAGACATTACCTTTTCATCAATGAAGATGAGATCCATTTTATAACCTTGATTCCATTTGCGGAAGATCTTCGCTCTCATGTGCCACAAATCTTTCCCAGGAACAATTATAATAGAAACCTATAAAGCATAGAAACAGGAATTCACAGATATACATCCATAGAATCCTTTATACATGAACGGAAAAACACAAATACACCATACCTTTTCATCAATGAAGATGAGATCCATTCTATAACCTTGATTCCATTTTCGGATGATCCTCGCTCTCATGTGCCACAAATCTTTCCCAGGATTCAAATCGTTAACTAAACTAAAATTGTTAATCTCAACTGATGCTGACGTGCTTCTAATTCAGAAATCGGAATGACTTCAAATTTCAAAATACAAAAGCAGAGAACAGGAGAGTGGAAATATGAAGAGGGAAATGAGAAAAAAAAACATTTATATAAGAAGATGATTGACAGAAGTGAGTGAGTGACATGCATTAATTGCAAATTACGTATTCCCAGGCATTTTGAATCTGAAATTACCGGCAACTAAACATCTGCTGAGATATAGCATTATATGAACCTTCAACCACTGCTGCTTTTAAAGTATGGATGGATATGAGCAGGGGCGGACCTACCTTGGCCCGTGGGTGGGCGGCCGCACCCCTCGTCCCAAAATTTAACTAGAGGAAACTTGTGAGAACAATTACGGATATTTTTCCTTCATTTGGTCCTGACGTTCCCAAGTAAATTCTGGGCGACGTTTGGATTCCCAGCGAACCTTGACCAAATGAATTTGTTTGTTCTTCAACTGTTTGTATGTACGGTCCACTATCTTCACAGGTTTCTCGACAAAGTGCATCATTTCATCGATTTGAATTTCGTCTAGTGGAATGTGAAGATCAGCGTCAGCTAAACACTTTCGCAAATTGGACACGTGAAAAGTCGGATGAATATTTCCAAGCTCTGGAGGTAGCTCTAGTCGATAGGCAACCTTTCCAACTCTTTCAACAATCTTAAATGGTCCAACATATCGTGGTATAAGTTTTCCTTTCTTTCCAAATCTCACCACTCCCTTCCAAGGTGACACCTTGAGTAGGACATGGTCTCCGACTTGAAGTTCTAAGGGCTTGCGTCCTAAATCCGCATAACTCTTTTGACGGCATCTAGCTGTCACTAGATTATCGCGAATTTTCTTGATTTTGTCTGTTATTTCCAGAACAAGCTCCGGTCCAGTAAGCTGAGCTTCACCGGTCTCATTCCAACAAACAGGTGAACGACATTTTCGACCGTAGAGAGCTTCGAATGGTGCCATTTTAATGCTAGCATGATAACTATTGTTGTAAGAGAACTCAATCAATGGCAGATGAGAATCCCAATTACCACCAAAGTCTATCACGCATGCTCTAAGCATATCCTCCAAAGTTTGAATCCTTCTCTCAGATTGTCCATCTGTTTAGGGATGATAAGCAGTGCTTAGATTTAGTTGGGTTCCCATAGCAGATTGCATGGTCTTCCATAAATGAGATGAAAATCGAGCATCACGATCAGATATGATGTCCAAAGGAACACCATGTCGAGATACAATCTCATCAACATAAATCTTTGCAAGTTTATCAGCAGATAGATCCTCGCGTATCGGAATAAAATGAGCTGACTTCGTTAATCGATCGATAACAACCCAAATAGCATCATGACCCTTAGATGTACGCGGTAATTTAGTGATGAGATCCATAGCAATGTTCTCCCACTTCCAAACCGGTATCTCTGGTTGTACAAGCAAACTAGAAGGTCGTTGATGTTCTGCCTTGACTTTGAGACAAGTTAGGCATTTCGATATATACAAGGCAACATCTTTCTTCATACCAGGCCACCAGAACTTAGTACGAAGATCCTTGTACATTTTATCAGCACCAGGATGGATAGAATATCGAGACTTATGAGATTCGTCCATCACTAAAGTGCGAAGATCGTCTTGTTTCGGAATCCACAAACGATCCTTGAAATAGAGTAAACCATCATCCTTCGCTTCGAGTTTAAGCTCAAGCTGATGTGGTAATTCCTTACCTATCAAATCTTGTGAAACACAAGATTGCTGAGCTTGAAGAACACGAGTTTGAAGATTAGATAGAGTTCGAATAGAATGAAGCTTGACTCGCTCCTTTCGACTAAGCGCATCGGCTACGACATTCGCCTTACCAGGATGGTAGCGAATCTCGCAATCATAGTCGTTCAGGAGTTCAACCCAACGTCGTTGCCTCATGTTCAACTCCTTCTGATTAAGAATATGCTGGAGACTTTTGTGGTCTGTGAAAACCACACACTTTGTTCCATAGAGGTAGTGTCTCCAGATTTTGAGAGCAAAAACTACGGCTCCCAACTCAAGATCGTGAGTCGTGTAGTTCTTTTCGTGAACTTTCAATTGTCTAGATGCGTATGCTATAACTTTGCCTCGTTGCATAAGAACACAACGAAGGCCTAAGTTGGATGCATCACAGTAGACAACGAAATCATCGACTCCCTCGGGCAAAGATAGAACAAGAGCATTGTAAAGCTTCTGTTTCAGCGTTTGGAATGCTTCTTCTTGCTTGGGTCCCCACTCAAAAGGCTTATTCTTCTGAGTCAAAGCAGTGAGTGGAACCGCAATCTTTGAGAAGTTTGAAATAAAACGACGATAATATCCAGCGAGACCAAGAAAAGAACGAATCTCTGTAGGTGTTGTTGGTGTATTCCAATCCTTAATTGCAGAAATCTTGGATGGATCCACATGAATACCTTGCTCGTTGACAATATGTCCTAAAAACTGAACTTCTTTAAGCCAAAATTCACACTTGGAGAATTTAGCAAATAGTTGCTCCTTCTTAAGGAGTTCCAAAGTCAAACGAAGGTGTTGCTCGTGATCGGCTCGAGACTTCGAATAAATGAGAATATCGTCGATGAACACAATGATGAACTTGTCTAAATAAGGTTTACAGACCCTATTCATTAAGTCCATGAAGATAGCTGGGGCATTCGTCAAACCGAAAGGCATGACAGTAAACTCGTAATGCCCATATCTTGTTCGGAAAGTAGTTTTGGGAATATCTTCCTCGAATACACGAAGCTGATGATACCCAGAACGCAGATAGATCTTGGAAAAACAGGTAGCACCTTGCAGCTGATCAAAGAGATCATCGATTCGGGGTAGGGGATATCGATTCTTGATGGTAAGCTTATTAAGCTCACGATAATCGTTACACATTCGAAAAGATCCATCTTTCTTTTTCACAAAGAGGACAAGAGCACCCCAAGGTGAATAACTCGGTCGGATGAATCCTTTATTAGATAACTCTTGAAGCTGCTTCGATAATTCTTGCATCTCAGACGGTGCAAGACGATAAGGTGCTTTCGCAATCGGGTTAGCATTGGGTACAAGATCAATATGGAACTCGACTTGACGAACTGGAGGCAAACCAGGCAGTTCATCAGGAAACACCTCTGGATAATCCCGAACAATCGGAATATCCTGAATACTCTTGCTCTTGCTTTTCTCCTCGGTGACATGTGCCAGGAAAGCAACATATCCTTTTCGCAAATAACTCTGGGCTTTCGTACACGACATGAGTTTCAAACCACCAGATGGTTTCTCGCCACGAACTTCCAGAACGTCACCAGACGAAAGAGGAATACGAATGATCTTATCAAAACAAATCACCTCAGCATGGTGTTTGGTTAGCCAATCCATCCCCACAATAATGTCGAAACTCCCAAGTTGCATCGGTACGAGGTCAATGGGGAAAAGATGGTTATCGAGGTTCAATTGACAACCATGAATAACAGAATCGAGTACGAGTGGTTTACCAGTAGCAACTTCGACAGATAAGGGTTTCCTTAGTTTAGTTCTAGGTATCGCAAGTAAAGGCTCAAAGGACAACGAAACAAAACTCCTATCGGCACCAGAATCGAAAAGAACAGATGCAAGTTGATTGTTAACAAGGAACGTACCGTTAACAACCTCGTTGTCTACCCTCGCCTCGTTCTCGTTCAGATTGAATGCTCGTCCACGAGCGGGATTCACATTCGCGATTGCGTTACCATTCGGATTTGCATTTGCATTTACCAACCTTAGACAGTTGTTGCGGAAATGACCCATTTCTCCACAATTAAAACACGAACCAGCTGGGAATCTTACAACATTCCCTTGAGCTTGTGCTGGAACCTGGGCAGCTTGATTTTGACCAAAACGACAAATGTTGGCCAAATGCCCAAGTTTACCACATGTAGCACACTGTTTACAGGCCTGTTGGGTAACATGGTGACCATTGCATCGAGCACAGTGTGGTGCCGTACCAGCATATGCTTTCTTCGCAGGAGGTTGAGTCGGTGGGTTCTGAGGGTTCTGCGCAGTTTGTGCTGTAACAGCAAAGTTCTGGGAAGCCTTGCGCTTCCTTGACCTTTTAGAAGACTCACCCTGCTTCTTTCCTTTACCCTTTTCCTTGTCAAAATCGGTCGACTTCTTTTTATCACCCTTGCGGGTGAGTTTACCCTTCCTAACTTGGGACTCAGTCAGGTTAGCCGACAACTCGATCGCGTGACGAAAGGTAGTAGGATTAACACCGGTCACTATATCCTGAATGGAATCGGGTAAACCATCGATATATCTCTCGATTTCTTTCTCCAGTGGAGTAACCATAGTGGGACACAACAAACTGAGCTCCTCAAATCGATCCGTATAAGCACGGTGTTCTCCCCCGTCTTGTTTCAAATCATCGAATTCTCGTTCCAAACCTCGAATCTCGTGACGGGGACAGAACTCTCTCATCATGAGAGCTCTGAGCTCATCCCAAGTTTGTGCTAATGCCACTTCGGCACCCTATCACGCATCACTCTGTTCCACCATGTAAGAGCTCGCTTCTCAAACTGTTGGACCGTGTTCGTGACCCTAAACAGTCAGTAAAGGCAGTTCATCATTGATTACTAAGGCGGAATCAAAGTAAATAATGTCAAAACAGCTTGTTCCTTTCAATTCTTTTCTATTACTGCTTTTCCGAGACTTTACAATGATTTCTGATGAAATTTTGGCAGCACCTTGTCTCACATACAATGATCATGTCCGCTTCAAATGAACAACACACAACCTATTTATAGTTGTTGCCATTTTGCTTGAATGCACACCATGTCGTTTCAAGCGAACTAACAAGTTGTTGGTTTCGCTTGAACATGACATGTTGTCATTTCAAGCGAACTCACCTATATTAACACATAAACCCTAAATGCTAACCCTGTTGCGTGCTCGTTCATCTTATCTAAACCTAAGACTCGATTAAGACAAAGTTAACAGACATTCAATGCACCAATAGACTCCCCCTTGGATGTTGACGAAGTCTTCGGCGTCGAGTCTTAAGTCTTAGTCTTTCTCCAAATTTCTTCATATTGTAAAAACTCCTTCAATCTTTATCTTCAACCTCTAATCTTCAATCTCCCCTTTGATTGTTGATCCAGAATTCTGACTCCCCCTTTCGCATACTCCCCCTCTCGATAAGCTAGGGCTTTAATTCTGGTTCAAACTTTGACATTTTGTTGCCATGGGGATTTCTGTTACCTGCATATGCTCTACCCAAATATAAGATATATGACAATAACAGTATCAATCCATACTTACCATTCAACCACAATTGATAGACTTATCAGTGTTTAGAAATCCACTTAAATATTCAGGTCCAAGTTAATGACCCTGATTACTCAATTTATCTACCAAGTCCAACTTAATGACCTTGGTTGATCAGAGATAATTCACACTGACATTTTATTCAACTTTTTCTGAAAAAATTACAAGTTTCAAATTAATGAACTTGCTTTAACTTTTCATCTTTCACAAACTTATCATATTTTAGCTCCATACTCATCCTCCAGTCCAGAAACTTCCTGCATCTGCTTCAATTCGAATCTGAAGATCAACTCTCCACTTTGGTTTGTCAAAAAATAAAGTAGAAATGTAAAATCTTTTTGGATTTTTAATAAAGTTTCTATACTAGAAATGAAATACAGAACTAAAAAGCAGTAAACGTAAACTATTTACAAACATATTTTTGGTTAAGCGTGTTAGGGAATCATATCAGTTATTCGATAAGTCACAAGTACCGTTAAGCTTCAATTACATACTCAGAATTAAACAATTCGCTTAGATTGTCGATATACTGATCCACTTTAAATTCTCACACAAATTTCAATCTGTTCAGGATACGGATTTAATGTTTTAGAGGCTTAAACTTATACGTGTGTCCCACCTCTTGAATATACTCCTGTATCCAGATCCCAATATTCAGTCTTACAGGTGAGTATACCACATATGATATCTGTAAGGGAAATAATTTAATGAACATACGAAACCGTGAGAGCTCAGGTCAGAACTACCGTTCAGCAGAGAGATCACGAATCGACTTGGGTGTGTCCCCTTTAGAGGATCTTTTTTACAACAGCATTGCTAAGCAATTTTATTGTCTTATCATTTATGCTGAGGGTGATGCTATGTTTCAAGCATTGCGGAAAGTATTATTCGAGGACTAGGTCAGAACTTCCATTCAGCAGAAGTCCCGGAATAATACCCCAGATAACACTGAGTATAAAGACCTAGTATATCAGAAAAAGGAATCTTTCAAACAAGATTTCAGGGGTTACCTATATATCCAAGTAGTGTTCCCCACGAAATAAGTAAGTAAAGATTTTAAGTTTATATCCCGAACAAACCTACTAAATGTGTAAAAACCTATCGGCACATCATCAGCAAGACTGTTTAACACATTTAAACATTCCAATTCTTTAGCATACCGTAACTGTCAAGCCGATGTACTATCATTTTCCCTTTTTACACAAGCTCTTTTCTGGTTTTCTAATGTTTTTTTTGGATTTTGAAAATATCTCATGTTTTTGTATTTTTGTCATTTTTTAATGTTTTTGTATTTTCTGAAAATATTACCCTATACCTCCCCCTAAATACCAAAACAAGTAAAAAAAATCGACAAACCATTGCAGATTGCTTCTCAACATCATCTACAATGTCTCCTTCATCAACGCCAAGAATCTCTTCCAACACCGATAAAAGCTTCATACCGTTCAGTTTTAGCAAATATTGAAAACGTGTTTTATCAAATGCTTTGGTATGTAAATCAGCTTTTTGTTCATCAGTGTTGATTTTCTCAATTCGTATCAACTTCTTCTCGAAACAATCTCGAATAAAGTGATGACGAATTTCAATGTGTTTGGTTTTAGCGTGATGAACTGGATTTTTAGTAATGTTAATCGCTGCCTCATTATCAACAAAGATAGGGGTGTTTAGAAATTGCAAACCGTAGTCGCGCATCTGTTGCTGGATCCACAAGATCTGAGAGCAGCAGCTGCTAGCATATGCATACTCTGCTTCACATGTGGATAAAGCCATAGAGGTTTGCTTTTTGCATTGCCAGGTGACCAATCGTGATCCAAAGAACTGGCACCCTGCTGTTGTTGATTTAGCGTTAACTTTGCAGCATCCGAAATCGGAATCGGAATACCCTTCGAGCGTGAAATCGCCTTCTCTTGGATACCACAACCCCAATGATAGAGTTCCTTTCAGGTAGCGCAATATCCTTTTCACAATCACCATATGCGAAGCTCTCGGGTTAGACTGAAATCTTGCTGCGAGGCATGTTGGGTACATAATATCGGGTCTTGAAGCTGTCAAATACATCAGCGATCCGATCATGGAACGATACATCGTTTCATCTACCTTCTCTCCGGTGAGATCAGGGTTTATCCCATGATTCGTTGCTAATGGGGTGGAAGCTGGAGTAGAACCTGACATCCCGAATTTCTCCAAGATATCATGAACGTACTTCGTTTGATGTATGAAAATTCCTTTGGGTAGTTGATCAACCTGCAATCCCAAAAAGAATTTCATCTCACCCATCGATGACATTTCAAATTTCTGCTTCATTACTCTTTCAAAATCTTTGCACAAATTTTCATTTGTTGACCCAAATATGATGTCGTCCACGTAAATTTGAACTATCAGAAGATGTCCCGTCAACCTCTTTGGTGAAGAGAGTGGCATCCACTTTTCCACGAATGAAGCTGTTGGCTAGTAGGTGTTGAGACAATGTCTCGTACCAAGCTCTCGGGGCCTGGTGTAAACCATACAGCGCTTTGTCTAGCAAGTAGACCTTGTCTTTGTGGATTGGATCGGTGAAGCCCGGTGGCTGACCGACATAAACCTCCTCTTTTACCTTCCCATAGAGAAACGCAGATTTAACATCTAACTGATAAACTTTGAATTTTTTTCCAAGAAGCAAATGCTAGGAAGATTCTGATCGCTTCTAGTCGAGCAACTGGAGCATATACTTCAGTAAAATCTATACCCTCCTGCTGACTGAACCCCTGGACTACGAGTCGAGCTTTGTTATGAACAACAACTCCTCTATCGTCTCTCTTACACTTGAACACCCACTTGGTGTTTATCTTCCTCTGACCATCAGGCAAATCCACTAACTTCCACACTCCCAACTTTTCAAATTGGCTCAGTTCCTCCTGCATCGCATTGACCCAAGAATCTTCAGTAAGCGCCTCTTTATAAGTCCTTGGTTCAACCTGCGAGATAAAACAACTCAATGAAAATTCAGTTTGTAAAGGAGCAACTTTTGAATAAAAACATGTAAGCCCTTTATCAAGCTGTCTTCTAGTGCGGACACCTGTTTGCAATTCTCCAATGATCAATTCCTCTGGATGGTATGAAAGAGTTCGTGGCATCACTTTGCTTGGAACATCTACATCGCCTTCCAGATTAGTAACATTCTGATTTGCACCTTGTTCACTGACTGGGTTTGATTGACTTGAGATCTGAATTTGCTCTCCCTCAGAATCTGAATCACCACGATCAAATACTGGCATGTTCTCAGATTCTTGATTATCATTCTGTGCCATCTGATTATTTTGAGCAACTTCATTTTGTTGGACATCATCATGTTCACCAGCATTGCTTGGACCTGCTTCATCGTCATTTGAAGTTTTCCGTGGTCGTGTATAATACTCAGCTGGAAACCTTTCCTGTGATTCTTCATACTCTCTTAGAATATCCAACTCGTCAAAGAAATCTTCTTCTTCATCATGTTCTTCCATCATGTCAAACGAATCCCACAATTTATCATAATTAAAACGCCATGAGTCACCAGGATTCTGCGGTGGCATTGTGTAACCTTGACACTCAACATTCTGTGCTTCAATAATCCGCTTCAAGCTTGGAACAAACACTCGTTTCTGAGGATTTGAATATCCCACAAAAATTCCTTCAATGCTCTTTGCACCAAACTTTCCAAAAGGCTCTAGAACAGTACAGGGTGACCAAAACGGTTCTAAATACTTCAAATTTGGTTTGCGGTTATTGATCAGCTCAAAACACGTTTTGTTAAATTTCTTTACAATAATAACCCGGTTGAGCGTATAGCATGCGGCGGAAACTGCTTCTACCCAAAAATTTATCGGTAGCTTTGAATCAGCAAGCATCGTCCTAGCCGTTTCAATTAGCGTCCTGTTTTTACGTTCTGCAACTCCATTCTGCTGCGGAGTGTACGGAGCACTAAACTCATGCAATATACCTCTCTCATTACAAAATTCTTCCATCTTGTTGTTCTTGAACTCAGTACCATTATCACTTCTGATTATTTTGATACGCCTTTGGTACAAGTTTTCAATTTTCCTGAACAACGCCATCAAACTATCAAACGTCTCATCTTTCGTCTTCAGAAATGAAACCCATGAAAATCTGGAATAATCATCAGTAACCACAAGACAGTAGAGATCCCCTGTAATACTTTTGACGTTTACTGGACCAAACAGATCCATATGAAGTCTCTCTAACGGTCTGGAAACTGAATTGACTTGCTTTTTAGGGTGTGACTTTTTCTTCTGCTTGCCTTTGATGCAACTAATGCACTCCCCTTCCAGATGAAAACCTTTGACATGAACACCTATAACCAAATCATTATGCACCAAGTGATTCATTTTTCTAAGATGTATATGCCCCATCTTCCGGTGCCACAATCTTGATTCCTTCTCTGTTGCTCTGGACACAAAACAATGAGCCTGACCTATTGTTGTAGTTGCTACACTCATGTCTAACACATATAAATCATTCACTCTAGGCACTCTCATGATAATCCATTCTTCAGGAATAACAAATCCTGACTTCAAGATCAAACATTCTTTGTCCGTGAAGTGAGTGGTATACATCCTGTCACAAATCTGCGAGATACTCAGCAGATTATTCTCCAGCTCAGCAATGTAGTTAAATCTTTCAAACGTAACAATCCCATTGGATAACATTCCTTCACCAACAATTCTACCACCTTGATTTCATGCGAATCCCACATAACCTCCATTGAAATTTCTAACATCATACAACAATGCAGTCTTCCCTGTCATATGTCGAGATGCTCCACAATCCATAATCCATCGTGAAACAGCTCTCGGAAGTTCCTGCACATATCACAAATTGATTTAAAAACACATTTCAATAAAGATGCCGATTCATGCTTCACAATTACCAACTAGGAAGCTCCGGCAAGTCCAAAATTTTTAGTGAGATTTTGATGCTACCCAAGCCTCTTTTGACTCGGGTAATTTAACTTTAATGTGAGGTTTACTAGTGTATAGTGGCGGAAAATTTTTGTCATTCATTTTTAAACTTTCCTCAGATCCAACCTCAACCTTTTTGTATAAGAAAAACTCATCTATCTTAAGTTGACCGGTTGGTTGATTTTTCTTTTGAATCTTCTTCTTCTCTGGTTGAGTAGAAGATTGTGTAAGTCCCGTTTAACCGGATCTTTCAATGATATCAAACAACACCAAGTTTGTGCGGAATCCAAACTTGATGTGATTCAAGAATAAACCGAAGAAATATAAAAATATGAACCGAATATGAAAAACACACCGAATCACTTTTAAACTTGCACACGATTCTATTACTATGAACTAGCAAAATCGTCTGGTACAAGCTCTCAACCAAATCGCCTCTCTCTCTGTAACTCTAGAATTTCTGTAACTAGGAGTTCCCAAGGTTCCAACCTAAAAACAAGTTAGAAACTTGTTTATATACTCAACCAAGCCCACTTCCCTACATGGGCTTCCCTTGGGCCTGCTTGGCCCACATGGCCTAAAGCTTGGCCCAAGTGACCTATAAAGGTCCACAACCTAATACTAACTAACCCGGTAAAACCCAGTTCGTAACCATAATCCGTTGTGTTAATTTGATGCGTCAGTCTCACACTTTAGGGCCTAACAATCTCCCCCTAGACTGATGCCATCAAATTGTCTTCATAGCATGAATTCAACAACGTCTTCAACGAAGTCGATGGTCGTCGCTATGCTGCAGATGTTGTGGAAGTTCTTGACTTCTGAACTCTCAGCACTGGGTCACTTTTCTTCAGCTCTTGTGGTTAGCTTCATATCAGGATCTCGATCAGCTTTGCTTGAAAATCTTGTTAAAAAGAATGTGAGAGGAGAATTCTCAACAACTCTTTTCTTCTTCAATATTTTTCTTTCAAGCAGGTTCACGGTACTTCTTCAAATGCACTTTCACTGTCAGACGGTGTCACGTGTCCGGTTCTTCTGACTCAGGTACATCTTGTTGTTGTGCTGCTTCAGGCTTCTTCAGCAACTAACAGCATCTCAGTCTTCATCAACCCCTGTTCTTGATTGAAATCAAGTTCTGCACATTCTCACAAACTCATAAGCAAACATTTCTTATGCAACAGGGAGAGTACCATATGAACACTATGTACAACCAAGTACTTATACTCAGATTTCACAATTTAAATTCTTTCAACTTTTGATGATCAGTCAAATCTTCAAGAACGGTTATATTTTTTATTTTAAGAAAAACAAATAAGCACTCTATTTTTGGATTTTTTTTTGATTTTATAAAAAAACAAGACACTATTTTTGTATTTTTGAATTTTTCCAATTTTTTTATTTTTATTTTTATTTTTTAATATTGAGAACTAAAAAACAAATAAAAACTCAAAATATAAACAACTACCATAATATACAATTGCAATGGGATCAAAATTCGTTCTCAGGCAAACTAAGGAACACTTTTCAGTACGAGCCTAATCAAACTGGTCTATGCGATTGCCAATATGTTTGTCCACTTAAACTTTAACGCTCAAGTTTCAATTTTCAACTTCGTGATATGCTTTAGGTAATATTATACTATTATACCCGTGTGTCCCATTCCAAGGCATACCCCCGCGATCAAGGTAAGCACAACGATTCATCGTAGCAGGTGAGTATACTGATGTCATCCTTTAAGATATCCTGACTGTGTCTAGGTCTGCATATAATCTGTTTTATCATGTTTTGATTTCTTAACAATGAACACCCAAATAAATATTAATCAAATCGGGTGTATTAGATCTATAACGCGACAACGTACAGCTAGGTCAGCATGTATCTGGATGCAGCAGAAGCTGTCGTTGCCTAGCACCTCCAGGTCAGCATATATCTGGATGCAGCAGAGGAGGTACACGAGTTTTTCAGAGAAGATTTCAGAATCAGATCAAAATTGTGTGTATCGGGACAACATACAGACATTCAAATAGAAATGAGCTAATTCCAAGTGACTTTCTTTCCTGGGGTCATGTACAATTTTAATTCTGAACAGAAGGACAACCAAGATATCCCCGGATGATTCAACAATATAAAGACCCGAAACCTCAGATGTTGGCTATCTATCAACGCAAGATTTAAGACCATAAAATCATACGCCGTTGGTATGTTACCCACATGGTACATAGTTCGTTATGTTTATATCACTTAGTATCTTTTATCATTTTGAGCGTCAAGTCTATCGACATATCGCAGTAGATCCTAGTCTTTTCAGCTATGGCACCTTACATGTGTTAGTCAAACCCTTTAACACGAACATTTATTTCACTTCCCATATCATGCAATTTTTCTTTTTGGCTTTTTCATTTTTCAAATGTTTTTGTATTTTTCTCATTTTCTCCCCCTAAAACAATACATATTTACAACAAACTCTTTCGGGTGTATTAGATCTATAACGCGACAACGTACAGCTAGGTCAGCATGTATCTGGATGCAGCAGAAGCTGTCGTTGCCTAGCACCTCCAGGTCAGCATATATCTGGATGCAGCAGAGGAGGTACACGAGTTTTTCAGAGAAGATTTCAGAATCAGATCAAAATTGTGTGTATCGGGACAACATACAGACATTCAAATAGAAATGAGCTAATTCCAAGTGACTTTCTTTCCTGGGGCCATGTACAATTTTAATTCTGAACAGAAGGATAACCAAGATATCCCCGGATGATTCAACAATATAAAGACCCGAAACCTCAGATGTTGGCTATCTATCAACGCAAGATTTAAGACCATAAAATCATACGCCGTTGGTATGTTACCCACATGGTACATAGTTCGTTATGTTTATATCACTTAGTATCTTTTATCATTTTGAGCGTCAAGTCTATCGACATATCGCAGTAGATCCTAGTCTTTTCAGCTATGGCACCTTACATGTGTTAGTCAAACCCTTTAACACGAACATTTATTTCACTTCCCATATCATGCAATTTTTCTTTTTGGCTTTTTCATTTTTCAAATGTTTTTGTATTTTTCTCATTTTCTCCCCCTAAAACAATACATATTTACAACAAACTCTTTTTGTATTTTCTGAGTTTTCTCCCCCTAAACTCTATATCTATATATATGTTCCTCTCCCCCCCTAAATTTGTGCATAAATCTTGTATTTTTGCGCAAATTTACCATTTACTAGAGAAAGGACACAGTATGTACAAAGTTATAAACTAAGAAAAAGAGAAAAATATTTTTGCTTAACCGTTCCGTCATTAGATTGAAGACTAATCAAATTCAAATCAAAGTACTGAATTTAAACGGTACCTTTTGCTGATCATTTCTTACTTCTTTAATCTCCTCCAAAGGAAACATAGCATCTGTAAAAAAAAATTTGAACTTTTTGCAACAGAGAAATGTTACCCGTTTTTATCTCTGGAACAACCGCTATCAACATTCCAGAGATTGTCAACAGCTCCTCCTTGGTTGTTCCTGAAAGGTAAGGAGATTAGTAAGACATGGGTACCCAGGCCATCGTGGTCCTGGGATTTCCTAAAGCATCAAAATAAGACACTTCTTTTAAACACAAGTCCCCTTTCGTTTCAAGGATTGGAGACGTTGCTGCTTTTTGTTTTGCTCTCCAAATTTGTTTAGGCTTTTCTAGTTTCTTAGATGCCTTTGGCAAAACAGTTGGCTTATCAACCTTGTTATTTTTCGAATTTATGTAGGTTTCACAGCTTGTTTTCTTTTTGCTTTAGCAGCATTCCAATCCCCATCAGAAGGTTTAACCTTGGGATTCCCATTCTTCATTGCCTTAGGTGAAGATACCTTCATTGACTTAGAATGGTATTTATCCTTTGATGTAACCCTCTGATTTTGAGCATAATACGGTTCATGGGAATGATATGTGCAGTTTCGAGCAATGTGACCAGCAATGCCGCAATTGAAGCATGTTTGTCTCTTCACGTAGAAAGCATTCTGCTCAGCTGGATTTGCTCTTATGGGCCCTGAAGAACGAACCGGCCCTTTCTGTGCTTGTTTGTGTTGCACATTTCCTGCAAACGAGGATGAATTGGGATGTCTGTATTTGTCGTTTGCAGGGGCCTTCTGTAGTGGAGATTTCTTCTGAATTTTCTTGTTTTGTGTCGACTGCAAGTCTTGCTTAGAAATCTCACCAGTCTTTCTGAAACCCTTATTAGCACAGTCAAATGCATATTTCTCACATTTGCCATTACAGACTGGCTTAACAAAAGCATTTTTCACATCACGAGTCTTTTGAGAACTATTGCTGCCCGTTGAGGACTGTGGAGAGCCTGACTTCTTATACCCTCGATTTTGATCTGCTCGTTTTGGCTCCTTTTGCGTGTTGTGAACCGGCTCACAAACATCAGCACACAAGTGAGTGTTGGCATTTTGTTGCACTTTTGGATGATGAACACAATTTCTAGCAATGTGTCCAGGAATTCCACAGTTGAAACATGTCTGCCGTTTCAAAGTATGGAGATTCTGATAGCTAGCAGCATTAGCTGATCTGGTGGGTCTAGATGATCGAGCTTGCGTTGCATGTGTTCCATGTGCCTTTTCTGAGTTTTTCTGTACCTGCTGATCAGAACTAGCACAAGCATGAGATTCAGATGGATGATGTTTTTCGTCTTTTATAATTTTATCAGGATCATTTTGAAAAGACGATTCAGTTTCTATTTTAATTTCCTTTTCAGAAACATTTTCTTGTGACTGTTCATTTATTGTGACCACCTCTTCTTTTACAAAATCAGACCCAGTTTTAATTTCTGAAGATGCAGAAGTTTCATCAACACATGTTTCTTCAACATATGTATCATGTGAATCCTTATGAGATTTGCTTTCAGCCACGGTTTCCAATGGGGTCCCACTAGATTCAACATTAGGAACACCCACTGAGACAGATTCAGAAGAAGAATCAGGATACTCTTGATTTTCTTGAGAAGAAGTTTCAGTGGTTTCACTGAATGTGTCCCGAGGAACCTCACCTGAAACATTTTCATTAACTGAAACGTTAGAAACATTAGGATCACACACATTAGCTGAAAAACAATCATCACCACACTTATTGTTCAAACTATCAACACAAACATCATCAGTTTTGCCCAAAACAACAGGCTCACAAGACGAAACATAAGCAGAAAAGGACGCAAATAAAGAACGACTAAAAGCCATGTCAGATTCAGTTGGTTCAGAATAAGGTTCAAAATAAGGTTCAGAAATATTTGAAATAACGACTGGTTCACTCCCATGAACATCTCCACACGTTACTTCAGAAACATCATCTGCACATGAAGATGAAACGTTAGGATCAATCGAGCCTTTTGAAACAAAATTTAATGGAGTAGACTTCTGTTTCTCAACTTTTCTGTCATGAGAAGACGACTTGTTGGTTTTGGAACCAAAAATCATGTTACTCTCATTCATCATCTCCTCCTCAGTCATTGGCAGATAAGTGTAATTATCATTATATGGAGGAGGAGTCTGATTATAACCCAAACCACGCCCTTTCTTTTCTTTGTACACAAGCTGTTGATCGCACAGGTTTTTAACTAGTTTGCTGGAAGAATCAATTTTTTTAATATTAAGCTCATTAATTTGATATTTGTCTCTGATATCTTCCAGTTCCTTAGTCATTGTGCAAAGTTTTTCCTGAACGTATAAGAGTTGAGATGATTTTACACTTACATCATCCTTGAGTTTGATGATGTCTTTTCGCTAAGCTTCGATCTTTTCTTTGAAAAGTTTTTCGTTTTTCGATAAAGTAAAGTTTTTATTTTTTATGTCTTGATAATCTTGAATTAGCTCAGCGTTGTGCATTCTATAAACATCAACTCTTTGTCTACATTCAGGAGTACAGAAAGTAGAAAGTGTATCTTCAACAGTCATTTCTTGAACCACAGGTTTGTGAAATATGAATGCCATAATTTCAGCGGGTGGTTGATACTTTTGTTCTTCTCCTCAAAACACAAACCAAACAAGAACCCGTGTACTCGCCAACTCAAACCCTTTGCACACGAATGAACCCGCTTTCTGAACCGCACCTCAAAACCTGTCAAACCTTATCACAAACAAAACCTTTTTTTTTTAATTCATAAAATAAACCTTTTTTTTAATTAATTAATTAAATAATATAACAAAACTATTATTATTATTATTATGATTAGGTAATGATTGATAAATGATTTTAATATTATTATTAATATTATGAAACCTAATGATTATTTACTGATTAATATTATTATTATAATAACCAACTGTCTTCCTCGTTCAAAACAAACACCCCGTAACCCTAATTTAATTTCAGACCCCAACAATGATTTATGATGACGGTGACGGTGCGGTGATGAAGAACGAGGATGACTCGAAATGATGGAGATGAAGGTGGTGGTCGGAGATCGTCGGAGAAGGTGGGATGGTTTTGAGAATGTGGTTGCCGAAAGATATGACAGACGGTGATGATGATGATCGGAGGTACGGTGATCGGAGTTGAACGGAGATGATGAGTTAATGGTGGACAGTTATGGTGGTAACAGTGGAGGACTGTTGTCGACGGAGTTGGTGACCGGAGATGAAGTTGCAGGTTCCCGGTGATCAGTGTTCCAATGATAATGGTGGATGGTCGGAGTTGGTCGAATCGTCTGAGATGGAGAGTTGCACGTGGTCACTGGAGTCGCTGTTCGAGATGGTTGAACAATCTACGGAGAAGAGGCGATGATGATGAGTGATGACTCGAAATCGGACACGAAAACAGTGGACTCGAAATCGAAAGGATGATTGACTCGAGACCTTGGTTGCGACTTGTGATGAAATGACTGTGATGATGATGGTTGTAACTCGAAACCGTGAGTCGAAATGAAGATTGCGACTCGAAATCGAGGTTGCGATTCGGAAACGAGATGGTTGCGAGTCGAAACCAGAGCAGGATGAGCCGAAACTAATGATGATTGCGAGTCGAAACCAAACAGGATGAGCCGAAACCGTGATCAAGAGATGAGTCGAAACCAGTGATGAAGGATTCGAAACAAAGATGATTGCGGTTGCGACTCGAAATCTGATGAGAGTCGGAACGATGATGAATATGATGAACGTGTGGACTCGTAACTGTGGTTGCGAGTCGGAGAAGGTATGAGGTGGACTCGAAATCTCTGTTGCGACTCTAATGTGGTAACTCGAAACCGTGATTGTTGACTTGAGAACTAAGATGAATTGGAGCTCTGGTTGCGACTCAGAAGATGATGACTCGAAACCGTTGAAAGCTCCTTTACACGTCAAGGAAGTTGTAAACAATTTTGAATTTCCAATTTTTTAAAAAGGAAACAAATAATTTTAAGCAAACTAATCAACCAGATTTTTCGAAAAAGTTGGGATTGATTAAATCGTTTTTCAAACTTATCGAAAAAAAATTCAAATCTTAACAACTTTAGAAAAATCAAAAACACCAAAATCCACTAATTTTTGATAGAATTTCGATGAACACTACGAAGAACACGAAGAACACCGAACCAAAAATTACGAAAAACTTGAATCTTTGATATCACACCGAGCCTAGAAACAGGTTCTTAAGGCTCTGATACCACTTGTAAGTCCCGTTTAACCGGATCTTTCAATGATATCAAACAACACCAAGTTTGTGCGGAATCCAAACTTGATGTGATTCAAGAATAAACCGAAGAAATATAAAAATATGAACCGAATATGAAAAACACACCGAATCACTTTTAAACTTGCACACGATTCTATTACTATGAACTAGCAAAATCGTCTGGTACAAGCTCTCAACCAAATCGCCTCTCTCTCTGTAACTCTAGAATTTCTGTAACTAGGAGTTCCCAAGGTTCCAACCTAAAAACAAGTTAGAAACTTGTTTATATACTCAACCAAGCCCACTTCCCTACATGGGCTTCCCTTGGGCCTGCTTGGCCCACATGGCCTAAAGCTTGGCCCAAGTGACCTATAAAGGTCCACAACCTAATACTAACTAACCCGGTAAAACCCAGTTCGTAACCATAATCCGTTGTGTTAATTTGATGCGTCAGTCTCACACTTTAGGGCCTAACAGATTGTTTCTCCAACTTTTCATAATAATCCAAAGGAACATCCATCTTTACCGATGTGGTAGAAGACGATTGTTTTTCCAACTCTGAAACCTTTGGTTTTTCAACAACTATTGGCTTCCATGTTTGTTGAGATGAAGCAACCTGTTTATAGAATTTGTTATTTTTAGTTGCCAATTTCTTAACAGGTTCAATTTTGACTTTTGTTTTCTCATTTTTCAAAATTTTCTCAACAACCATTGGAGCTTTGCCTTTTGCATCAACCTTCTTCTTTTGACTCTCAACAACTTCAGTCTTAGGCTTGAAGTTGGTGAAATTTCTTGCAATGTGACCAACTTTGTTGCATCTAAAACATGTACGAGTATCAACTACCCGACTTATGCCTTCAGACTGAGACTGTGAGGCCTTCTTCTCAAAGAATTCTTCATTTAATTTTGAAAAAAATTCATTTTCCTCATCAGAAAGTGAACTTGAACCGTTCACAAACACCTTCTTTTCAGCAAACCTTTTGTTTTGAACATTCTTTTTCTGATAATTCTTACCACCCTGATAACCACCCGACCAATTGTTTCGATTGTTGTTATAAAAACGCGATAGAACTACAGGTTTCTTGTAGTAAGCTTTATCTTTTTCAAAATTCATTTGCCTTTTTGTTTGTTTTAAACTCTTTACTTCAGACAAATCAATTTCAATCATTTTGAACACATTTGTCAATTTTGAAACATTTACGTTCTCCAGAGGAAAATCAGAATCCGAATACAACTTATCAGATCCAGCCATCTTGTACAACACAAGACCTGGTTCATCACCTAAGTTGTTTTTGGATTTTGGTTTTGGAATGTAATTGTCCAGAAAACAGTCATCTTCCTCAGTAGTGCACTTTCAGATTTTAGAACATTTTCAACCACACTTTTTACCACTTCAGTTTGGACACTATCGTCATTGGAAGATGAAGAAAATGTCACATCAATAGAATCAGGAAGTTTCACTTCATTTTCATCTTCAAGATTAACCAACCCAGATTGCTTTTTCGAATAATTGTCTAGAACTGGTGGTGGAACTTGATGAAACCCGACCCCAGTTCCGTCACAGTATACATCTTCGCCTGCTTTGTTTTTCCCGATGGGTTTGGGAACAATGTGTTGCAAAACAAAGCTTGCAGAGTTGTAACTGTTTAATTTCAAATGGATGCGCTCATTCTCAATTTTAGCTTCTTCAAATTGAAGCTTCAATTTAGCAATCTCATCCAATTGTTGATTGATTAATTCTTCTTTGATCCTCAAAACACTTTGTAAGTGACAATTTTCTTTGTATGTTTTACCGTTTCTATCATCATTATCTTTCACCGTGCTTTTAAGCTTCTCAAATTTTTCAGTAATCTAACGATTTTCAAGAACTAACCTCTCATTTTCTTTCCTAACCTTTTCTTGATCAATTTTATCATTTTCAATTTTGTTGGTTAATTCTTTTACTCTGTCGTTCGAAGCTTTCAACATTTTATCACGGTTAAGGATCTGATCCTCAACACTTCTGACTCTAGCAATCAGATCATCAATCTTCTTACCTTTGAGATAAGTGTTTGTACTACAAACTTTGCATTCTTTGATGCAATTTTTGCAGTCTACATCACCACTAACTTTCTTACCTGACTCATCCGTTGACGCGTTTGAACTGACCTGGCTTTTAGACTCAGAGACGGATTTAGAATCTACCTCAAGTGCCTTAGCAGCCAGCACCTTGTCAGCCATCTTTCCCATGTTTTCAGCATTCAACTTTTGAGTTGTGTCAATGATTCCAGTATCAACCTTCTTTGACTTCTCTTTTTCTTATTTCTCTTCCTCTTCTTTCTTTTTCTCTTCTTCCTCTTCTCCGCTTCCCCACCATTTTCTTTGCCAATAATCATCTTCTTCTTTCATTTCTTTAATTATGGTTTCCATATCAAGAGTGTTATGATCAATGGCTATATTTCCATAAGGGTCAAGATAACATTCTCTGTCTGGATCCCATCTCCTCGCTCTTTTTGCTTCACTATAGATAGCAGATATTCTGATCATTCTTTCTTGAGCTATCATCTTCCTGTAAGCATATCTCTTTTCTTCAGGTCTGGTGTCTTTCCAAGGAACAGGTTCAGATTTTGCAATGAATGCATATCCAACCGCATCCTCCTCAGGTAACAACTCGCTCCAGTCGAAACCTTCATCGTCATGAATCACCACAAGAGCTCTAGATTTCTCTTTGTTATCCTCAAGCTGCTTCATTCTCGACGGCTCCGGTCAATTCTGATGATAAATCGCTTTCTTGTAGTAGTCTTCTCTGAACGGGTTTTCAGACTCGTCAGCATACGCATTTCGGCATTCACGCTTAAAGTGACCTTTCTGTTTTCACTTGAAGCATGTCACTTTAGACTTGTCAAAGCCCAACTTGGTAGATGGTCCACCAATAGACTTTCTTCCGGTTATCTCCATGAAACGCTGTGCCCGACGAACTGCACTGGCCATACACCACCTTATGTCGATCAGTTCCATCTCCTCAGGATCTATCTGATCGTAATCTTCTTTTGTCAGGTTGGTGTTGCCAATCTTCCCTGCTACAAGACTTTCATACGATTCTAGCACAGAAGCGAGAAAAACCATTTGTTGCTTTGCCGACTCCTCGCTAAAATTTTGAGCGTTCTTTAAGTCTACAGCGATGTTGCATTGAAATAGGTTCTTTGCATCAGATTGACTTGATTGTGACGAAGAACTACTGTGAAATCCACTGCTTTGACTTTCTTTGTTTGAAATGTTGGAATTCTCAGCAAAACAAAGTTGTCTTGGGAGATGTATTCTTTTGCATCATGCTCTTTGGATAATACAAATCCAAGTTCTGTTGATAAGACGAGTGATTGACTTTGTGTGTTTTCCGTAACTCCAACTCGTGACTCTCTAGTCTTTGAATCAGCAAATCTATAGTCAACACTTCTGGCGGCTTGATAGTATTCTTCAACATTAAGGCATAATATTGCCAATCCATCTCATCTGGCAATGAATCAAACAATTTGTCGACTAGCTCTTCTTGAGAATAGAAAATTTCATGTCTCGCCAGCTCCAGCTTTAGATGCCCAAACCTCTCAATCATTTTACAAACTGATTCATTCTTTAAACAACCAAATAAATCAAATTCTTTTCTAAGCAATTTCTTTTTGTTTTTCACTATTTCTGCACTTCCCAAACATTTAGCTTTCAATTTTTCCCAAAGATCTTTAGAACTTTTGTGCTCGATCAAAGATATTATATCTTCTCGGACAGATTGAAATAGCAGTGCGATGCATTTTTGCTCAGCAACAAACGATTCGATTTCTTCAGATGTAGTCAAACTTTCACCAGTTTTGCCTCCATCAGCGTATCCATTCTTTAGACTCTTCCAGCTAGGATATGCAAAAGCCATCAACCAATCTTCAAACTTCTTGGCCCATCGACTGTACTCTTCGATAGCCATCAATTTCGGGGGTTTGTTATAAGTTCCAAAAGCACTTTCCACACTTAGAGCATCCGATAAACTTTTCTTTGTATTCGGCGTGTTCTCATTGGTGTTGTTAAGAGAAGTATCGTCTCTAGAATTTCCAGCAAAGGCATACATATCGCTAAACGGATTCATGAATAGATCATCCATCTTGTACGTACCTGAAAATTCAGCAAACACTTAGAAAAAATTTTAAGTTTTGAAAATCAGAAATTTCAAGCGAAAACTGATTTTAAGCTAACAATGCTTTTCAAGCGAAATAGCAAAACAATCTCAAGCGAAACTCTTCAAGCGAACTCAAAATACTTGAAGCGAAATGGCAATATCAACTCAAGCGAAAACCCACTCAAGTGAACTAAGACAATATGTACTTTTCAAGCGAAACCAACAGTAAATTCAAGCGAAATGACGATTTTAAAGAAGTTTCGCTTGAACTTTTCAAGCGAACTGTGATGATGTCAGCTTTTTTGAACCGGTTTCAAGCGAAAAGTCAAGTTTTTATATGAATTTGATCGTTTTTAAGTCCAATTCACTCAGGGATTAGTTAATTCTATGATTCGCTTGTTATGTGAGAATTTCAGGCCATTTCAACCGTGAATTAATGTTCAAATCAGAAAAGAATGAGTAGAAGTAAGAAAATCCGATGATTTCAAGCTGCAATGGTATGAACTCCTCGTCCTGAGCTCTGATACCACTTGTTGGACCGTGTGCGTGACCCTAAACAGTCAGTAAAGGCAGTTCATCATTGATTACTAAGGCGGAATCAAAGTAAACAACGTCAAAACAGCTTGTTCCTTTCAATTCTTTTCTATTACTGCTTTTCCGAGACTTTACAATAATTTCTGATGAAATTTTGGCAGCACCTTGTCTCACATACAATGATCATGTCCGCTTCAAATGAACAACACACAACCTATTTATAGTTGTTGCCATTTCGCTTGAATGCATACCATGTCGTTTCAAGCGAACTAACAAGTTGTTGGTTTCGCTTGAACATGACATGTTATCATTTCAAGCGAACTCACCTATATTAACACATAAACCCTAAATGCTAACCCTGTTGCATGCTCGTTCATCTTATCTAAACCTAAGACTCGATTAAGACAAAGTTAACAGACATTCAATGCACCAACACAAACACGCTTGAAGCAAATTCAACCTTACGCGCATTCGGACACTGCACATGTCTGAATGTGCTCTTGATACTCTCAAACCACTGCAGGAGCGCAGTTGCTCCTTGTGACCCAGAAAACTTAAGCGGCTTTGCAGAATTGAAATTCTTGAAATTACACTATGCGTTATTGTTGTTATTATTGTTGTTGTATAATTCATGGATTTGGGTCACAACGCCCGGAAGTACAGCAGCCATCTGCTGAGAGACAAGGGCCGCGACTTCCTCAGCAGTAAAAGTTTGAGCATCGCGTCGAGGAGGCATTTTCTAACAAGGAAACATGAGAAACGAGTGAGGTCGACAATTGGAAAAACAATAGAGGTATTGAAAACATCGACAAAACACAAGGAGTGCGATCATTTGTTCGTTACTTCGAACAAACAAACGACACGCAGTGACTAATCAAAGTAAATGGGTCAATATAATGTATCACTGAAGACATGCTCGCCTATAAGTGAACACTCACCCCAAGAGTTCCCAGGTAAGAGTGACTGGTCCGATACTGCGGATTTGTACGAACACTCTAGCCTTAGACAGAAAACTTAGGGTACAGGCATTCACTCTTCCAGTTTGCACGTGTTCACATTATTTAGACCCAAACTTTGACGAGATTTTGAAAATTCAGAGGGCATAAAGCCGAAAATGAATCAAACTGGAAAGGTTCAAAACCTTACAATCAATCATCCAAGGATAGATGATTAATTTCCGAAGCGGATTTGTTATTGTGTTCTCATTGTGGTTATCACCTAATGATAGGTGACGGTATTGTTTTAAAATCTAAACACAAGTAAACTTGCGTTGGGGTCCTAGAAAGTTATAGTCTAGGTTAAAGCAATGCTAATAACCTTATTCCCTATAACCATTGGCTCTGATACCAACTCTTCTGTCACACCCCGACCACGTTAAAACAACAAAACCGTGGCGGAAACGTCGGGGAGTGTTGTAACAGAATCATCGTTTCAACAACCATGGTAATTAAAAGTTTCGTTTTATTAAATCATCAAGTAATTTACATTGTCTTAAACCAAAAAAACAATTTAAACATCGTCTACTATCGTTTTTATGTCACTAAGGCCACGTCCAGATCCTAAGTGAACATGCTTCCTAGCAATCATCACGCAACATCACCTGAAACATATGTAAAAACAAAGTTAGCAAAGAAATGCTGGCGAGCACATAGGTTTTGTGAGAGTATTGGATTCATGGCTCGTTTGTATGTTGCAGTACCTCATTAGACTACAAGAGTCAAAAGTACAAACCTTGTTTTGAAAAGTGTATTGCAACATAATTAACCAACTCAAATCAAGATGGTTATGGTTTATAAAATCCCGTAGCCATGATTCTTAACCCCAAAACATTTGCTTTAATAAACCAATTCGTAAAACATCTCGTTAAAAACTTGTTAATAAAACTCGTATGGTTTATATCATTTCGAAAACCTCGTTGTGTGACATCGTTTCAAATCGTTTCCCAAGTGAACTAAATAATGACATGAAATGTAATATGATAGAAGCACTTATATATAAGATGTACCAGCGGCGTATCTACCATGATTCTATCATGCTACACCCGTCCCATTATCTAATCACTACCCAAAACCAATCGTTCGTTCAAATCGTTTATTTCGTTTAGGTCGTTCCAAATCGTTTAATTCGTCCCAAAATCGTATTTGTTTTAATTGTGAAACTACTTTTGGTCGCCTCGTTAATAACATTCAAACCTTCGTGACTCGACTACCTCGTTTCTCGCATTAACAAACCACCAAAGGGTAAGTTAATAATCACAGATTCAGTCGTTACCTACATAACCCCCACACATAACCATGGGTGTAGTCTAATAACGGGATTTGTCAGATCTTATGGTACCATAACCTAATACTGGTCGGCTTGATCAATGCTAATGAATGTCATTCGTTATGTAACTACGTCCAATAAGTTTGTTCACATTATCGAAATCGTTATTAGTTTAATATAAACCATCTTTATCGTTTTTGAAACCATCGTTTAAGTATTGAAATCGTTTTAATACATATGAATCACCCCAAAACAATTGAAAATAGTAAAATAGGGGAACTATGTACTCACATTGAATGGAAGGGTATCCTTGATCTAAAGAACTTAGCGAAGCTCAGACAAACCAAGGAAATTCAAGTAGGACCTAGTAATCGGATTACTAGTAAATAAATCAACACCTAAATCGGAAGATCGGATAGAATGAGGTTTTGTAAACCAAATGAGTGTGGAACTCATGTGATATGGTTTAACAAAGCCTACATCCTAAATTGGAACTTAGCCTAAGTGCTTTCGACCCGTTACGACCCATTAAGGTAGCTTATGCTACTTTAACGCGTCGTTCATGTGAAACTATGTTCGGATGGTTAACTATGTGCTATGTCAAGTCTTACATGCCCAATAATACCTAAACATATTACTAAATCAGATTATATGTCAAAAACATGTTCACATATGTAAAATATGGATTTATGTTTCAAAAGGGCGTTTTGGTCATTTCTTATGGGCATACAAGCTACTTAACAAATAACTAACCGATCCTATGTGATCATAAGGTATAACCTCAAGGGTTATTCCCTATGCAACTATGATCACTAATCAAGCTTGATCGGATCCTAAAGATCGACCAAACGGGTCGGGTTTGAAAGTCTAAGCGGTTGTTTAGACCGCTTAACTTACGACCTTAAACAAGCACTAAACTAATAGTGACGAGTTAAACATGTCAAAACATGTTTAACTAGTTTATAAAACTGATTTGGTATCAAAACAATGGGTTTTGATACCCGAAAATAGTTCCATTGCAAAATGCGTGCTAAAACGCATTTTGACCAAAACTTTGACTCGTCACTACGCCTAGTTAACGTGGTAATCAGTGGGTATAATCGCTGAGGGTTATAACCATCATGATTTCAATCACGTTAACTTTGACTTGACCAATTGATTGTCAAAACCGAAAGTCAAACTGTTGGCCAAACTGTTTGACTTTCTGCTTAAGCATAAAGAATAAGCATGAAAGAAGACTTACAATAGGTCCTAGCTATCTTTTCTACAAGAATAATCAGATTAGAAAGCTCCAAACACTTGGGAGAGAGCTCCAAATCAGATGTAGAAGAGAAGAGAAGGAAATGAGAAAATGAAATGGAAGAGAGCTTGGCTATTTATAGTTGTTGCAACTCAACAAGATTATTACACATGTTTGTGTAACCTCCAAGCATGAAATCTCATCCATACACTTGTTTGTTGCAGGTACAAAGCCTTGGAGAGGTGGTAACTTGGCTACCACACAAAGAAATTGCATAAACAGCCCCTGAAGTTGCAACAGTTTGCAAAAACAAACTTTCTGGTCGCTGGGCTATTCATACGGGCCGCGTAAGAATAGGGAGGGGGTTTACGCGCCCCGCCTGGCCTCCCCAGTTCAGCACAAGTTTGATAAATGGCAGTTTAGGTCCCTGCACTTGTTTTGAGCTCATTTTAGGCCCTTTTGACCCCCCGTTAAGCCATTTTCAAGGCTCTACAAGGTCAATAAAGTTTAGAGGACTCAAAATATGCTTGGAACACTCTCGGATGTCGGCTCGTTTGGTCGTACAAGCCATTTTCAAGGCTCTACAAGGTCAATAAAGTTTAGAGGACTCAAAATATGCTTGGAACACTCTCGGATGTCGGCTCGTTTGGTCGTACGGTCGCGTTGTTCGTTAAATTACGATGAAACTCAAACGGACGCGAAAACGAACCAAATTAAGCGACGAATGGTATTTTTGCATGCCGATCACTAAAATAAAAATATTTTAGTGTATACAATAATTTTGAGTGTCCAGATGTGGTCAGAACGTAAGATATGTGCGAAAATGCAAACTTACATCGTTTTTGACAATTTTAGTCCCTGTAAGATCAAATAAGCATATTTTTGCACACCGAACCACTCAAAGCTTATTTCTAAGCTATGTTTAGGTTATTTATGGTATGTTTAGCTTATGATCAAGTTCCGGACAGTTTGATACCATACGAATCGGTATAGTTTCGCAGTTTGACGCAAATAGTCCCTGCGATCGAATAGACTTGTTTTCAACACACCAATCCATCCAAAACTTATTTCTAAGTTATGTGGAGGATATTTAAGGTATGTTAAGCCTATGTCACTATTCCGGAGTGTTTGTCGCGTTAAACTGACTGCGTTTACGCACCAGTTTACGTATAACCTTCCAGAAAGCGATTTAAAGCTTGAAATCGGAATCGAATCGTAAAATCATCAAACACAAATACACATATAGTAACACCAAAACACATCGTTTTATTGATAATTAACATTGTTTTGCATTATACATCGATTACAGAGCACAGTTGTCACACATTTCACAGTAAATATAAACAATAATTTGAATTCATGACTAAACATGTAAACCACTACTTACTCCAACTCTTGAATATCGCTTTTCATACTGTTAGTTTCTTTTGAAGGTCGGTCAACGAATTCAAGACCTCCACACCAAATAACAGATCCAGCAACATCTACCTGAAGAACATTTAAACAAAGTATTTTTTTAGCATACAAACCTACAGTTTGTGATAAAAAGAAAAAAAATCAAAGAATATACAACCTCAATAAACTACCGTACAAAACTCAGGAACATTTATATTACAAACCTACAAAGCAAAGAATCAGGAATCCACACATATACATCTATTTTTAAACACAAATAGACATTACCTTTTCATCAATGAAGATGAGATCCATTTTATAACCTTGATTCCATTTGCGGAAGATCTTCACTCTCATGTGCCACAAATCTTTCCCAGGAACAATTATAATATGTTAGTGCATTCATCTGTCGACTTCGTCTTATATCGAGGCTTGGGTTCGTTGCGGTTTTGGTAAAGCATGATGTCATGATGACATCATCAATATGACATCATCAATGACATCACCTCACAAGAAGACAAAGAAATTCTCACTTCAGATTGTTATATATGTGATTTCGCTCTTATGGATAAAGTCTGATTTTGCTCATAGGTGATTCCGCCCGGAATCTTAAGTTTTGATTTCGCTCATGTTTAAGTCTTGATTTCGCTCCTGTTGTCTTATGTAATTTGGAGTGGAATCAACACAACTATAAATAGGGGTGTGTTCATGTCATTTGTAACGATTTTCCAGAAGTAATACCGAGGTGCTGCCGGTTTTTCCTCTGATGGTAAACATTGTAAATCGAATATAAAAGAGGTTTAAAGTGTATTAAGTTGTTTTGTTATCCGTTTCTCTGTTTCCGCCTTTGAAACTGACGAGAGCTCTTCCGAACGACTCGTTTGTGTCGGAATCCGATCCTACAAGTGGTATCAGAGCTCAGGGCGAGGAGTTCTATACGATTCAGCTTGAAAATCTTTGTTTTTCTACACTTTCTTTAAAAAATTCAAGATTTCACGGTTAAAATCGATTCAAATTTTCACTAAATTGTATAAAAGTGACTATTAACAAATCCTTGAAAGTTTCATTGCTAAAATCGACTTAAAAATGGGTAAAAATGATGTCCGAGTTGATTCCGCTCGTAATGGATATTTCTGATTTCGCTCTTGGGATACAAAGTTTTTGATTTCGCTCCTGATAACTTGCTGATTCCGCTCCTGATAACTTGCTGTTGATTTCGCTCCTGGTTACCATACTTCTGATTCCGCTCATGAATACCAGACTTGAAAGATAGATAGTGTGTGAAATCGTAACTACGTGTGTCAGTACATGTGATTAAAGTCTTTATCGAGAATGACATAATTGTTTGAAAGTGCTTCGAGTAATGTGAATATATCGGTTTCTGTGTGCATGTGAATAGGTTCTTGTTGTCTCGTAAATTGATGTGCATCGTAAATGATAATCCATTAAGGTTCATTCAGATTAGAACAATTCTATTGGCTTTTATAATGTGCATGTGATTTCCGAGAAACATTGAAATTGTTAATCTAGTTTGCATGTGTTGTTGACCAGATTTGATTTTAATAGATAAGTTCATAAAAGTGGATGGTCCAATCAGTTTATATTGAGTGTTTAAAAAGGTGTCGGTTCTTTAAACTTTACATGTGAATCACTATAATACTTCTCGGGCCCTATGTTAAACATCAGAAGTGTCAGCCCACATTGTTTACATCGACCCACTCACTTGTTTTTAAATAGATAATTGTTGTGAAAGCCCATGTGCATTTGATTAAAAAAATGTCAGTGAAATCCTTTGTTTGATATTGGCTCATTAATCAATAGAATTGTTGTCAGTTTATGTGGGTGTTATCAATACAAATGGTAAGTCTATTAGTCATGATAATATCGGTTTGTGAGATATTATTGAAATGATAAAAAATTGCATGTGATACATGGTTTTATGTGATCTTTGTCAGTGAATATATTGTTTTGTCGGAACATTGGTGTCAGCTTAGTGAGATTGATATTTGGAATTGCATGTGAGCATGTGATTTTATGAGTTTCAATATACATTGAAAGTTGTTGTCTGCTCATTGATTACTCGACATCTGTGATAAATATTTTACACATGCAACTTTGAGATCCTCGAGATATTGAAACATACAAGAGGTCCAATTAAATCCAATTTAGGTGCTTAGTTAACTGTTGTCGGCCCATGCTTTGTTGTCCGCCACTTAGATTGTGATCATTTGAATTTGCATTGAATATTGTTTTTGTCGATACATGTGATAAGGTCAAGTGTTTGTAGGTGTTTTTGATCGAAAATACATTCCAGTTCACAAGAGGTGGTTCAGTCCGTTTTGAATTCAAACTCGTTCCAGGTTGTGTGGTTTAGCAAGGTCATTGGAAAGGGTCGTTTGAATTTGATCCGAGTCATAGCAGTTCGCACAGTGTGTCAACTTTCAGTCTGCACAGAATATTTACCAGTTCGAATACCAGTCTTATTCTGTTAATTGATAAGTCTTTAAACTGATTGTGTTTTGTTTGTGTGAATACAAGGTATTTGCCAAAGACATGGAAGAGGAATTCTACAACGCTTTTGCGACACCGGTTGCACTTGTTACAGCTGCAAAGAATTTATACAGTGAAAATGAAACGGGAACTCATCAAAAGCCACCAAAGCTCATGTATATTGAAGATTTTCAGGGTTGGAAAAACCGTTTTGAGAATTGGGTTCAGGCTTACAGATTCGATGCTTGGTGTTCTTTACTGAAAGATTACGAGAAACCAAAGAATGAACGTGGGTTGGAAAAGGGTTTCAATGATTTTACTGAAGCTGATAAGTTGAAATACACTAGTGAGAAGATGATGATCAGCATTTTACAGCAAGAAGTTAAAGAAGACATCTTTGTCTTACTTCAACATAATGGAACTGCTAGATCAATCTGGGAAGCTTTACTTCAAAAATTCCGAGGGAGTGCTGATATGATCAAAAACAAAAAGGCCTTATTGAAGAAGTCGTTTGACATATTTACTGCATTTGATCATGAAACCACAAAGGAAACAATAGATAGATACTGTCATCTGGTTCTAGAAATGAAAAGAATGGATATTCAGAAAGATGATGATGAGTGGGTTGATAAGTTAGCAGAGGCATTACCCCAACAGAAGTGGGGAACTTATCTGATGATTGTGAAACTCATGAGGAAGACTGAGAGTATGAACTTGGCACAGTTTATCCAGAAGATTGAGGAATAAGAGCTGGATATTCAAAAGACTGCTATAATGACGAATCCAAATGCAAAACAAGATGTCAGTTTGTATTACAGAGGGAACAAGTTTGATGCTACCCCCAGCCCTAGTCCAAAGATTCAATCTGGTTACAGTGCTGATAGTTCGTCTAGAACAAAGAACAGTAATATGACTCAAAGTGGTGGATCTTCATCATTCTCAAGTTTTGATCCAAACAGCACAACATCAAGTTCTCAACGAAAAAAATTCAACAAATCTTCAGTGTAATGTTACCTTAAACATTCAAAATGGTCAGAATCTGTCTCCAGAAGTTGCCAAGCAACACATGGCATCACTTGTTGCTATGTTAGAATCTTACGAAAGTTTGATCGATGGAAAGGTTGGTAATCCGATGCTTACCAAAGAAGATTACGACCAAATTGATGCTGAAGAACTTGAAGTGATGGATATCAAATGGTGCTTAGCAAGTGCTTGGAGGAGAGCTGAAAAGTTTCAAGAGATCACTGGTAGGGATGAATTTCGAGGAATGGCTACCTCTCCATTGGGTTTTGACAAATCGAAAGTTACCTGTTTCTGTTGCAAAGGAAAAGGACATTTTAAAAGAGAGTGCAAAAGCAAAGAAGCAACTGGGAATCAAGAAAAGAACAACTATTATCAGAAATCAATTTTCCATCAGATTGCTCAACAACCACAAACTGCACATGGTCATGCTATTGAAGATGGAAAGAAGAAAGCTTTCCTTATCCATCAAGATGATGAATTTGTTGCTGAAGGATTTAATTGGGACAAATACATACCTGGTTCAGCTTATGTTGCAAGAATTCAGGGTGAAGATGAGACTAATCAGAAAAGAATCTCAATTTTTTCAGATCTTGGAAGTGATGTGGATACCGATGATGAGGAAGAACATCTCAACAGAGCTAGAAAAGGCATTGATCCTACTAGTTTTAATTTGTTTTTTTGCAGATAAAATGGAGATGCTGTATCAGAAGAAGATGGCAAGATTGAGGAAAGAGCTGGAAGCAACAAGAAGGCTAGCTGAAGAAAAGACAAAGACAGAAGCTGGAGAAGAAAAGGTTGATCAAGTGATTGAGAAAGTTGTGGAGAAAATTGTTGAAGTAGAAAAAGTTGTTGACAAGATTGTCGAGATCGAAAAGATTGTTGAAATTGAAAAACTTGTCGAAGTTGAAAAAATAGTTGAAGTTGAAAAATTTATCGAAGTAGAGAAGGTCGTCGAGGTTGAAAAGATAGTTGAAAAAGAGGTTGAAGTTGAAAAACCGTGTTCGAAGTGTTCAGAGTCTTGCAAAGATTGTACTGAGAAGGATACAAAGATTGCTGAGTTAGAGAAGATAAAAGAAGATTTATTGTCTGATGTGAAGTATGTGAAGGAGTCGTACGATGTGCTGAATAGGACAGTTGATAGTTTGAAAAGAACAAATTCAGAAATTGAAAAAGCAAATGACAAAATGAGCGCAACATTAATGACAAAGCAGAGTGTTATTAATGAATATATTGAAGACTGTGCTAAGCTGAAGAAAGAAGTGGAGATCGAAAAGATCGAAAGTGAAAGGATTAAACGATTACTGTTGAGTTACACTACTTGTGATTATTTGATTGATCGTGTTTATCCTACTGTTGCAGGTCTGGAAGCATTCATGGATAAAAAGATTGAAGATACTGATACTGGTAAGAAACCAAGTGTCAAGTATAACAGATGTCCGCCCCCGATCCATGAAACTTATTCTCCAAGGAATCCTAACGAGGAGCGTCTAAAAAAGGCAGTCAACATCAAGTTAAAGTCTGAAATCATTGATGAATTACCATACAATATTGATGTTACATTCACAGCGTCTGACACTGATCATGAGTCTGAGTTAGTAAAGAAAGTTGTCGATCAGGTGTTAGATACGGATGAAGAGTCAAAGTCGGAGTCTAAGTCTGAAAGTCAGAGTTCGTCAGAAAGGAGTCCGAGTTCGCCGGTCAAAAGGGTTTATGATAATGAATTTCTTCTATCAAAATCTAATTTGAATGATGGACCAATCAAAGTGGCTTATTCTTTGAATGATTCAGACAAATTATATTCTGATGAAGAATTTCCAATAAGAAGTGTCAAAACTGAAATGATCAAACAGGTTTTCAAATTAACAGAAATTAATATTTCTGAAATAAAAGATTTAAATCTTGCTGAAAAACCTAAAAAATACACTTCAAGAGTTCAACAGAGATTGAACAAGAAAAAGGGTTACAGTTCTGGTTCAGGTTATCGAAAGAAACCAAACCATAACCGTAATTACAAAAAGAATGGATTAGGCTTCAATTCTTCAGAAAATTATAAAAATCAGAAAACTTATAAACCAAATACAAAATTTGTTGAAGGAGGAAGTTCAGAAGATGAGTAGAAGAAACCGTTTTGGAAGCAGTCAAACCAAGAGTTTCTTGCTGAAGTAAAGAAGAATGTGAGAAGGTTTGCTGAAAGAGTTGACAGAAGAATCTGTTTCAAATGCCAAGAAGTTGGTCATATAGCTTGGAGTTGCCCCAAGACCAACTACCAAAAACAGGAAGTTTCTTCTAACTCTGTTTTGAGAAAGACTTGTGTTGATAAGAAAGAACAACCTGTGAAAAATGTTAAAAAATTTGAAAATTCTACTTCTGAGGAAGGAGAAAGTTCAAAAAGGTTTTACAAAAGAAGAGGTGATTTGAGTAAACAAAAGTGGGTGGTTAAATCTGAGGGTAATTCTGACAATGAATCTGATTCCATAAAATCAGAGGAGTCTTTGGTTGATAAAAAGGTTGTGAATTCCGTTCCAGATATGAACGATGAGAATTTTCCTCCATTGTCAAAGGAAAACTTGATGAAGAAAGTGGGAAAGGTAGAGATCTCAAATCAATTCTTCGCTGATAAGGGAGAATTTGATGTTGAGAAGGTTTTCAATGGAAAAGTCAAGCATATTTTTGGGAAGATGGTTGATGGGAAGGTTAAAACTGCAAAAGATTTTTATAAATCAAAGTGCTGGTGGGACAGATGTGTTCCAGAATCTCCCAAGGATGGTCAGCCTTGGGGGAAAGTTTTTCCAAACTAAAAATCTGACTTGCCGGAGCTCCCAGGTTGGTAAGAGTGGAGCAGGAATCGGCATTTTTCTTAGCAAATAATCCTACATGTGATACAGTTGGTAAAGTACAGGTGGTATATTTAAATTGTTATATGTTGATTTACAAGTGGTTATAGTTGGTGAGTGAACCTGTAAGTGGTTGAAAGAGGTTTTCATTGACAAGTGGTTAATCAAGGTCATTAAGTTGAACTTGATTGGACCATACTTACAAGTGATATTTTGGAGAATAAAATGATGAGTTTATCCCCTAACCTACAAGTGGTTTGAAATATCAACAAAACTTATTTTCCGGAAAAACCATTTGATTAAAACAAACTTAAGTGTTTTGAAATCACAATGGGAAAATAGTTTGTTGTGAGGGGGAGTTCTGATTGTTTATGCCAAGTGGATGGCGAATTGAAGCGATTTGATATCGGTTGTCACTTTATTGTACAGTTGGTTTTCAAATTTCCTAAAATGTGTTTGCATTTTAGGGGGAGTAAAAATTTTCAGAAAATCCAAAAACATTAGAAAATTTGAAAAAGCCAAAAACATGATAAAATCAAAAATGAGTTTTGTTGTCAAAAAGAGGAAATGATAGTACATCAGTGGACGATCACGGCATGCTAAAGAAATGGTAAGTTATATAGTGATAAACGATCTCACTGTGGATGTGTGAGTAGGTTTTTTGCACATTTAGTAGATTGTGACGAGATATAAACCTAAATTTCAAACTTGCTTAATTCGTGGGTAACATCTCTCGGATATATGGGTAACCCCCGAAATCTCGTTTGAAAGATTCCTTTTTCTGATATACTAGGTCTTTATACTCAGTGATATCTGGGGTATTATTCCTGGACTTCTGCTGAATGGAAGTTCTGACCTAGTCCCCGAATAATACTTTCCGCAATGCTTGAAACATAGCATCACCCTCAGCATATATGATAAGACAATAAAATTGCTTAGCAATGCTGTTGTAAAAAAGATCCTCTAAAGGGGACACACCCAAAAGTTGAGTCATGATCTCTCTGCTGAACGGTAGTTCTGACCTGAGCTCTCATGATTCTTCATAATTTATTCCCCTTACAGATATCATTTGTGTCATACTTACCTGTAAGACTGAATATTGGGATCTGGATACGGGAGTATATTCTGAGGTGGGACACGCGATTGAGTTTAAGTGCTTAAAACATTAATATCGTATCTCGAAGCAGTTGAACTTTGTGTGAAAATTTAAGTGGATCAGTATACTGACAATCTAAGTGAATCGTTTAGAACTTAAAATGTTTAAAGCTTAACGGTGTTGGTGATTTGTCTCAAAAACTGATATGCTCCTCTTACGCAAACTCACAAAAATATTGTTTGTAAATATTTCATTTCTGCATTTTATTTCTGTTATTTGAAAAATCCAAAAAGATTTTCGGTGTGTTTTAGCATAAATTTTTGAAAATTCAAAAAGATTTTAGACAACTGATGTTGAAAAGCTGATTTTCAAAATTCCGAGTGCTGAACATGACGAACAGGTTTGGGAAAGTTTGTTTAAAAATGTTTGAAATGAAAATGATATATATTCATGTGGTTCATCAGAAATTGACATAATAAATCTTTATATTCAGGATTGTGTCTTCAAGAGTTTAGCAAAGTTTCTAAATTTGTTATATCTTATCTTTTATGAAACTTACTTTTGGGTAGAGAATATGCAGGTGAATCAGGTTACGATACCTGAACCTGTGAAAGCCAGACTACGATCCCAGTACAAGTTGAGGGGGAGTCTGTTAGAGAAAGAGAGTCTGAAGATGCAAGAGCTAGGAGCCAGAGATACTGAAAGAGAATTGGAGATAGGATAGAGCCAGTTAGAGTGAAGGAAGCACGAAGACTGATAAAGACTGAAGATTGAGAAGACTCGACACTTAAGACTCGTCAACATCTGAGGGGGAGTCTGTTAGTGCATTCATCTGTCGACTTCGTCTTATATCGAGTCTCGGGTTCGTTGTGGTTTTGGTAAAGCATGATGTCATGATGACATCATTAATGACATCACCTCACAAGAAGACAAAGAAATTCTCACTTCAAATTGTTATATATGTGATTTCGCTCCTATGGATAAAGTCTGATTTCGCTCATAGGTGATTCCGCCCGGAATCTTAAGTTTTGATTTCGCTCATGTTTAAGTCTTGATTTCGCTCCTGTTGTCTTATGTAATTTGGAGTGGAATCAACACAACTATAAATAGGGGTGTGTTCATGTCATTTGTAACGATTTTCCAGAAGTAATACCGAGGTGCTGCCGGTTTTTCCTCTGATTGTAAACATTGTAAATAGAATATAAAAGAGGTTTAAAGTGTATCAAGTTGTTTTGTTATCCGTTTCTCTGTTTCCGCCTTTGAAACGGACGAGAGCTCTTCCGAATGACTCGTTTGTGTCGGAATCCGATCATACATAATAGAAACCTATAAAGCATAGAAACAGGAATTCACAGATATACATCCATAGAATCCTTTATACATGAACGGAAAAACACAAATACACCATACATTTTCATCAATGAAGATGAGATCCATTCTATAACCTTGATTCCATTTTCGGATGATCCTCGCTCTCTTGTGCCACAAATCTTTCCCAGGATTCAAATCGTTAACTAAACTAAATTGTTAATCTCAACTGATGCTGACGTGCTTCTAATTCGGAAATCGGAATGACTTCAAATTTCAAAATACAAAAGCAGAGAACAGGAGAGTGGAAATATGAAGAGGGAAATGAGAAAAAAACATTTATATAAGAAGATGATTGACAGAAGTGAGTGAGTGACATGCATTAATTGCAAATTACGTATTCCCAGGCATTTTGAATCTGAAATTACCGGCAACTAAACATCTGCTGAGGTATAGCATTATATGAACCTTCAACCACTGCTGCTTTTAAAGTATGGATGGATATGAGCAGGGGCGGACCTACCTTGGCCCGTGGGTGGGCGGCCGCACCCCTTGAAAAAAAAAAATTAGTGTTATTTTTCGCGAAAAATCCCGACCGCACCCCTTAGAAAAAAAATGTTAGGAATTTATACAAAAAAAATTGTGAACACGGATTTAAACCCGACCCAATTATGTAAACAAGTTAGCGCACTAATCTTTTTAAATAAAACTTGTATTCCTATAACCCAACATCAATCCCAATTGAAGAAGTTTATGTTAATACCCAACCCAAATAACTAAATCAATTAACCAAAAACTAACCCAAATAAACCCAATCGACCATTCATCTCTCCCGCCCTCCCCTCTCTGCTGCCAGCGACCAAGATTTACCACGAAACAGAAAGATCAACCTGCAGACAGAGTGCAGCCAGGCTTCGATCGATCAGCCACAACCACAAATCTCGCCGTAGTGAGAGTGCAGACCAGGTAGCAGTCGATTTCATTCTTCAACTTGAAGGTTGCTGATAAGGTCCTCTTTTCTCTTTTGATAAGGTTGCTGTTGTGTTACGCAAATGGCAATTATAGGATTATTATAGATTTATAGTTCATTTTATTATTAAATATTAAAAAGTGACTGGCGTTAAAGCTGTGTTCCATTATCAATTGTTGATTCCATCAAGGAATATTGTTTATTTTATTATTAAATATTATAGATAAAGTTGCTGTTGTGATTAAGGAATTAAAAATTAAGGAATATTGTTTATTTTGTATGTGATAGGCATAATGAGTAAGGATGTTATGGCGTGATTTCTCAACAAGAGGAAAACGGTTGAAATTGGATCATCTTCCGATTTTGTTGATGTGAACGATCTTCCCTCGGATCCTCATGATCGCAAGGCGATAGCATCATACAACGTGAATCAACGAGATGATGTTAGAAGGGCATACCTACTAAGAGGACCAAGTCAACCAACGAGTATTAAATATCCAATATCAACGTTTCAAGGTAAAGAGTTGAGAAAATTCAAACAAGAATGGTATGGCCGAAAGGAATACTAGGGATGGTTAGAGTATAGTATAAAATCGGATCGTGTGTTTTGCTTATGTTGTTACTTGTTTAGGTCCGAATTTAGTGATCATAGAGACACATTTGTTTTGAACGGGTATAACAATTGGAAAAAAAGTACATGAGGTACTTACAAAACATGTTGGGTTAGTTAATAGCGCCCACAACAAATGTTTCCAAAAGTGTGCCGATTTACTTAACGAAAAGCAAGGGTAAACACACAATGGGACAAAAGGACCCCTAAGGAGAAACGTGATTACAAACTTAGATTAAGTGCTTCTACTTTGCATGTTTGTAACAATGTTTGACGTGTTTTTGATGATTATATAAATTTAACTTTGATGTTCTTTTTTACATGACCCGACCCGACCCGAACCGATTTTTTATGTATATATCTAGACGCCTAAAAGTTTAAAAAAATTTCCGCACTCCCATGGAAAAATTCCTGGGTCCGCCACTGGATATGAGCAGAGGTTTTGGGAGGCAGAGTTTTAGATAGATTTTAAAGTGATTTTATATATTAGGCTTTATGATGCAGTAATAACATAAGAAAAACATTTTTGGACAGCCTCTCTAGCTGCCACATCATCTTCTTATATCACTCAGATTTCTCCTTTTATAGCTTTTTATGTCACTCACCATTTTTATAGAAAGTATCATTTTATACCAAGTATAAATGTTACCCCGGCCCAACAGTCGAAGACACATTTTAAGCCCAGTATCATCATCACCAAACTAACCAGACCAGAACACACAGATCAGATTCCGAGCACCGGAATCAACATCAACGATCGTGTCCAAATTCCCCTAACAAATCAACCAAAACACGCTTGTTCACAATCAAATCTCATGGCGGTAAGACTTCAATTTCTCACAAAACCTTCATACACTTGATCTACAAATCTGAATCATTCATTTTGCAATATTTGATCTACAGGATTCTTCCGGAACTACTCTGATGGATCTGATCAGTTCTGATCCTACATCGGTGCCTCCGCCGTCGTCCACGGCGGCGCAGGCTTCGACGGCGAAACCGCCCTCGCATCAGCGAGCTGCCAGTCCGTTTAGTAAAGCGGTTACGGCGGTTACTACTGCTACTACTACTGACCGGAAGTCTAAGAAGTCGACTTTGATGCAGATCCAGAGTGATGCGGTTTCTGCTGCGAGAGCTGCTGTTCGTATACCGCATAAAAGTCATAAGAAGAAGGTAGTTGTTATGTTGAATTGGTACTTTAGAGTCGGATATTGATGGGTATATAGTTAGTCAGTTCGATTATTGTGGAGGTTGTTCTGTGATTTTAAGCATTGTGATTAATTAGGTTGTCTTTTAAGCCAATTGATCTGATTTGAGTTGGTTCTGGTTCATTATATAATTGTATATATATTATGTTGAATTGGTACTTTAAAGTTGGATATTGATGGGGATTGTTCCGTAGTTTTTAGATATGATGGTGAATTGGTGATGGTAGCTTTAAGTTTGCAAATCAAACAAGACTTGGTAGTGATGTGAGGGATCAGAGCATGTAAATTGTTGCAATGTTTGGGAGTTTTAACTAAGTTAGGCAGAACGTTTAGCAAATTGAGCTGATTTGAGTTGGTTCTGGTTCATGGCACTAGTGATATACTTTCTATCTTTTAACTTAGAGTGTCCAATGTTGTAGAAGGCGCTAGGTGCTAGTCGGGCGGTGAGGTACCGCCTAGGGATTAATCGGAATGGATTTTTTTTTTGTATATTTTTACAAAATTATATAAATATACCGCTAGTCGGGCGGTGAGGCTCCGATGAGCGTTTAATCACCGCCTAGGCGCGATTTCTGCAACATTGAGAGTGTCCTTGATTGTTTTCAGTGCTCCCTAATTTAAGTTTGGTCTTCTGATTTGTTATGTTGAATTGCCACTTTTAAGTTGGATACTGATGGATATGAAGTTATATAATTTGATTAGTGTGGAGATTAATCTGTAACTTTTTAGATATAACAGTGAATGCATGATACCAACTTTAAGTTGGTGCAATGTTCAGGAAACATAACTAATCATTTGGAATTATAATTAATTAATTAGGTTGAATCTTAAGCCAATTGAGCGGATTTGAGTTGGTTCTGGCTCATTCTATATTAGATTTGAAATTGGAGGCCCATGGCACTAGTGATATACTTTCTATGCATCAACTTAAGGGTGTTCTTGATTAACTTTGATCTTCTGGCTTGTGAGCAGTTCAAGATCTAATTTAGAATTAATGTTTGAACTGACTTATTTTATACTGGCTGATGCTTTTTACGTTCTTTTATATAGCCAGTTTCTTATTTCTTATGTACAACTTGTAAGGAGTGTCCAGGTATTCGATTAGTATGGAGTTTATTCTGTAGTTGTTTAGATATAACAGTGAATTGGTGATGGCAGCTTTAACTTTGAAAATAAACCTTGCCCACAAACTAAAAAGAGCGATTGAGAAATAAGAATTGCTAGTGATGTGAAGTATCAGCTTCAATTAGGAAGAACTTTTACCCAGTTGAGCTGATATGAGTTGGTTCTGGTTCATGGTACTAGTGATATACTTTTTATGCATTGACTTAGAGAGTCCTTGATTGTTTTCAGTGCTACGTAATTGAACTTTGATCTTCTGGCTTGAGCAGTTCAAGATCTGATTTAGAATTAATGTTTGAACTGAGTTATTTCTTACCGGCTGATTCTTTGTATATTGTTTTTATATAGCCGGTTTCTTATGCACAACTTGCAAGGAGTATCCATGAATTAGCTGCTTCATCCGACCAAGTATGAGTCCTTTACCTAAACTTGAATAACGGTTTAAAGTATGTATCACGTTTGGTACCCACTAAAATAGTGTTTTTTGTGTGGCACTGCAGAAAAAGTCCCAGAGACAGTTGGTGCATCATGTGTTCCCGAAACTAGCTGTGTACAACTCCGTTGATCCATCTCTTGCACCTTCTCTTCTTATGGTATGAACTTACTTGCATATGCTTCTCTCTTTTCTAACACACTCATTTGTATTGTTGATGAGTTACAAACTTACAACTTACAATTGTGATTATGAGCTGAGTCTTAAGCCTTGATGCGGTTTTAGGTGTTACTTTAGCAATTTCAGTTTAAGTAGAATTGACTGTATCTATTTGAAGTCCTTGAAGCATAGTCTGTTTTAGATTGGAGCATATTTTGCATCTGAAATGTCTAACAAAATCACCTGTGATTTTCAAGAGGAATGGAGTTTCTGCTGGTGTCCATTATAAGTTCATGATCTAATCGTGTGCGTTCTATAGTAATTTTATTGGACGTATCTATCTTTCCAGATTTTCTGTATATATTTGCTTTGACTTGAGCTCTAAGAAGTTCCCCTGACATTTGCATATTTTAATGAAATTTTACATTGGGTTTGGTTGCTGATTAGTAAAACAAGCGTCTTCTTTTGTGTTTCATTTTGTAGCTTGGTCAGCAATGTGAGGATAGGACTATTCTACGATATGTATATTATTATCTAGCAAGAATATTGCCTGATACTGGAGCGCAAGGTTTAACTCCGGGAGGTGGGATCCCTACACCAAACTGGGACGCTTTAGCTGACATTGATGCTATTGGCGGGGTCACTCGAGCAGATGTTGTACCTCGAATACTAGATCGACTTTCTACAGAGGCCATAAATCCTGATCCTGAATGTAAGTGATTATCTTTTTTAATTGCAATGTGGTGTTACTACTACTTATTTAATATTAGACATATCCAACTATTGGTTACATTTTTGTGGCTATAAATTTAAAGTTAGGAAGATCATCTTTGAGAAATTTGACAAGTGTGATTATGATGTTCTCACTATGGAGTTTGATAAGTCTGATTGCGACAAACGACAGGACACACTAAGCACAACTAGGCTCTGATTTGATTCCCGTGTCAAAGGAAAATTGATCACTTACAATATTTCTTTCCTGTGTCAAAGGAAAGTTGATCACTTAAGATATGTCTAACTATGCTAGATACATGATTCTTCACAAGAAGATACTACTTGGAATCTCAAATTTATACATGACTGGGAAATTATAATATAGATATAAATATTAATCATGAATGAGCTTGATGGTTATACATGACTGGGAGAATTTTTTATTGGTAAATGGATCAATTGTTTATAGTGGTCAATTACTGTTGCGGGCCTTCACTCATCAACATGGATTACCTCATGAATAGGAATAAAACTTTTCCACACATCATGGTCTTATTAGAAAACATCTTGCTATGAATACAAGAGTTGCCAAGAGTTAAATTTGGAAAGAAGAATGTCTAATTGTATGGAAGTACTTATGGAATTTCATAATCATTTTACACTGCAATGGGTAATTGCAGACCAAAAGTAGCATGTGTGTTGACAGGCAAATGAGTTGATTGCTTGAAGTTAAACAAACCATTTTCATTTAGCCTTTATTTAAGCTGAGCTCTTAAATATTGATCTGGAAATTAAGTTTCATTTAAATTTATAAGGGTAATGGGCACACTAAAACTGGAGGTCAGTCTTTATGCTGGTACGTTGCAGTTAATTTATCATCTAATGACGGTCTCTTGGTCTACATGGAGGCTTTAATTTTGAAGTGGCAAGCCGTCTAATCTTCTTGCTCATTGTAAATTATAAGGAACAATCTCTATGCTATAAGCATTTTATAGCATGTATCAATCTTCATTGAACTTGTTTGTCACTCTGATTGTGTTATTAGCCATGCCATTGACGAATACCTGCTGCAAGGTTTTACCTTACCAACTGTGAATGATATCACACTTTGTGTTTTTTTTTTTTTTTTTGATAAAGTAACTTATCATGACTGACAGTTTGACATTTCATTGTTCATATGGTGTTGTTTAATATTAACTTGTTTAAATGTTTTTAACATCATTACATTCAATGTCTAACACTCTAACGAGTTATATAGTTGGTGTGGTTATATTCTAAAGTTAGGAATTGAGTGTGAGTGTGACATAACCTTCCATCGAAGGTTGTATATGAAGTAAAATAAGTTGCAGGTTTATCCGGGGGACTTCTCTCGTTTTGTGCACCCTTTTTATCTCAACACATTACAAAGGAGAACTATAACTTTTTTTTTCAGTCTATTTAAGCTTTATTTCAGAAAACTTTCTCATTTAATCAATAGCCATTAGCCAAAACTGTCTGGATATATGCTTTCTCATGAAAAGCATAGTCTATTCTCAAATAGTAATAGTAAAAATAAGTAATTGTTTCTCATCTATCTTCAAGTGATGGTCGTGCAATCTACTTTTAAGATACTATACTATGGGCTTTCTTCTCATGATATTATTTAATGATGTTTTTTTTCTTTTGAAGTTCATGCGCGAAGGCTTCAAGCACTGAAGGCTCTTACATATGCTTCTAACAGTGATGAGATTTTGCAAAAATTATACGAAATTGTATTCGGTATACTTGATAAGGTTTGATTTATAAACATCTATACATTTTTCTTGATTTCTTGTAGTTTAGATATTGCTCCTGTTTCTCTTTATCTTATAAGGACTAGCATAGATTGTAAACCATCTTTTTATGCTTCTTTATGCTGTTGATCAGGTTGCTGATATGCCTGACAAGCGTAAGAAAGGCATATTTGGGGCAAAAGGTGGTGACAAAGAGGTAAATTTCAGTAACTGCAATATCTAATGCTTCAGCATTTGAGAACTTAATGCCTTTAATTATTACTTCAAAGAACAAGATGCCATTATCTAAATATGCTCATTTTACAAACATCACTCTGCGGTTAATATCCTGATTGCCATAGCATATGAAATACCAGGATATTCTTGTAAATAAGTTCACATGGTTATCATCTTTCTCAAAGTCTCCAGCCTATTCTGTGGTATTTAGTGTAATAATCTAAAACAAGTGAAATAATTGTTTCAGTTGACTCCATCCATCTGTTTTGTGTACTACATTAGTTAGTAGGTTGTTAGTCCCCTTGTTCTTTGCGTATCTATCTCTATCCTCGAGGATCCAAATTAACTTTTTTCCACTCATGTTCATGCATTTGTTTTTTTAATTCTTTGAGGCGATTTGTTTAGTAGGATGCATTATTTAATGACATGAGAAGTTTCTTAGAGCTATTTGTTCTTTTGGTGTAATGATTTAGCACCCATGGTTTTTCCTTTCTACAGTAAAAGTGCACATCTGATCTTTCTCATAACATAACATATTGGCATGTTCATCCATTTGTATATTTGATTGAGTGTTCTCTTTATCTTATCCTTATTAACATCAATGTGGATAAGCAGTCTATAATTCGAAGTAATCTCCAATACGGCTCCATGAGTGCATTACGAAGACTTCCCTTGGATCCAGGAAATCCGATATTTCTCCATCGTGCTGTGCAGGGGTTAGTTTGTTTCCTTTTAATATATATATATGATTTTGCTAGTAATTACTTGGCATCTTAATATTTATTATTAGCTTTATGCTTTAGTTAACACTTTCTTGGTGATTTGTATGATAAGTCGGTGGTTTATTTTTTTTTATCACTTGAAGAATCAATGTCATGGTTTATTTTGTTAACCATAATTGGCTATATATATCAGGAGTTGGCTACAAAGTCCAAAACTCCTAAAGAGTGTGCGAAGCCATAGGAGTGTGGTAAAACCCCATCATAAAACACCCAAAACCCACAGATAACAAAGTGAAGATTACTAAAACACCATATTTGAACCCTAACAATCTATAAAACTTCAAACATACCATCGTACAACTATGAATATAGAAAACCACAATACCACATGATAGTCAATATAAAACGCCATACTATCGTATATTCGATTATTAGAGTCTTATCATCCAACAAAAACAATACTCATAGATAACAGAGTGAAGATTGCTAAAACACCATATTCGAACCCTAACAGTCCATAAATTATTCCAATCTGAAGGCCTACATCACTTTTTACACTTTTTAGACAAAACACACTTTTGTAGCTGAACCACACATGTTTTTTAAGGTTCGCTGGCTAAAATAAGTACAACATTAAAGTTTCTTGGCATGTTAGGAAATTAACTTATCTATTACTCCTGAATTCAGATTTAAGACTTTGAGGGAAATGTGTAATTTCTTGTAGAGTTTTTATTGTTGATTGGTTATAGGTGAGGTTCTATCTTTGATTAGGCTTGTGACTAATAATGTGGTGTTGAGCGTTATTAGCAGTACTCTTATATATTGGTGAATATACTCTTATATATTGGTGAATATACTGATTGTGTTATTTTTCTCAGAGGATTAAATAGTCATTCTACTATACCATTAAGCATTGTACTTGTATCTATAAGATAGAATGATTCTGAATGAATTGTATTGATCAATAACCTAGAATATATATACAAGAGAATTGAGAGATCTTCTCTCAATTAACATAAATCCTATCCATATATACAATCATTACTATAAATATGTACGATGTCTATTACACCCCCGCAGTCGAAGCGGGAGGAGAGCGTATGCTGAGACTGGACCGAAAGTCTTCAAATATTATTCGCGGGAGCCCTTGGGTGAATATGTCAGCAATCTGGTAACGAGACGGCACATGGAGAATACGGTCATCACCTCGCTGAACATGTTCCCAAACAAAGTGAATATCCAGTTCAATATGTTTGGTAAGCTGATGTTGAACTGGATTGCCAGATAGATAAATGGTACTGACATTGTCACAATAAATTAGGGTTGCACGTGAGAGAGGACGTAGCTCAAGAAGCAAATTCCGAAGCCAGGAAATCTCGGCTACAACATTAACAACGCCGCGATATTCAGCTTCCGCACTGGAGCGAGAGACGATGGACTAACGTTTAGAGGACCAATATATGAGATTGTCCCCGAGATAAACGCAGTATCCGGATGTGGAACGACGAGTGTCGGGACAACCAACCCAGTCGACATCAGTGTAGGCAAGCAAGGATAGCTGTGGTGTGGGTCCTAAGAGAAGACCAAACTCAGAAGTGCCCTGAATGTACCGAAGGATTCTTTTGAGGGCATTCCAGTGAGCAAGACGAGGTGAGTGCATATGCATACAAATTTGTTACACGGCATATGTAATATCAGGACTTGTGAAGGTAAGATACTATAGAGCACCCGCAAGACTCCTGTAGGTAGTCGGGTCGTCGAACAAAGGACCCGAGGAGTCACTCAGCTTAGATTGAGTGTCAGCAGGAGTGGGGACAGGCTTGCAAGAATCTATAGCAGCTCAATGTAGAATATCTTTAGCATAGGCCTGTTGAGATAGAAACATTTGATCACCAATGCGAGTGACCGAAATGCCTAGAAAATAGGTCAAGGGCCCCAAATCTTTCATAGCAAATTCACCGGTAAGAGAAGACATTAGGTGTTTGCGAAGATCATCAGAGGATGTGGCGAGGATGATGTCATCCACATAGATGAGAAGATAAGCTGTGTGTGATCCTTAATGATAGTGGATGAGAGAGTTGTCAGACTTGCTCTGCATGAAGTCTATCCTGAGAACAATCGTTGATACCACGCGCGAGGTGCCTGTTTTAAACCATATAGAGATTTTTTAAGGCGACACACATGATTCGGATAATCCCGATGTCGAAATCCAATGGGCTGATGCATGTAGACCGTTTCAGCAGATTCCCATGTAGAAAGGCATTGGCGACATCAAGTTGGTGAATGTTCCATGACTGAGAAAGAGCTAAGGTAGGCTGGGCCGACGGTTGGGCTGAAGGATGGATGGCATTGGGCTGGGCCGACGGTTGGGCGGAGGAGAGGTATCGGGTTGATGTTCAGTTTGGGAGATGTGGGACCATAAAGAGGGATGAATGAGATGGGAGAGATCATAGGAGGAAGTGATGGTGGGAGAACTTATTTGATAAGGAAAAATAGATTCCTCGAAATAAACATGGCGATTAATAAAGATTTTGTGGGTATGTAGGTCAAGGCACTTGTACCCTCGATGGTTAGAGGGATACTCGAGAAAAACACAGGGTTGTGAACGGTTAGCTAATTTGTGAAGTGTGTTGGAGGGAAGAATGGGGTAACACAAACAGCCAAACACGCGTAGGTGTTCATAGGTTGGTTGGCACTTGTAAAGTAGGGTGGTGGGTGAGAGAAAGTTATGGTTTTTATTTGGGAGAATGTTGAGGAGATAGGTTGCAACCTCGAGCGCATGATGCCATAAGTTACGAGGGAGAGATGTTTGAGCAAGAAGTGTGTGGAGCATGTTATTAATTGTGCGGATTTTGCGTTCCGCTTTCCCGTTTTGGGAGGAGGTGTGGGGGCAAGAAAAACGGAAATACATGCCATTTTGGTGACAAAAGTTTTGAAAGTTATTATTTGCATATTCTTTTCCATTGTCACACTGGAATTGTTTTATTTTGCGTTCAAATTGGGTATGTATAAAGTTGTTAAAGTGCGTAAACGTTTCAAAGACTTGTGACTTGTTATTGATTGGAGATGTCCACAAAAAATAGTGTAATCATCAAGGAACAATATATAGTAACGGTGCCCACCGGTGCTAAGAACCGGTGAGGTCCATAAATCACTGTGTATAATGTCAAAAGGGAAAGACGTTTTATTCAATGAATCATAAAAAGGCAGTTTAACATTCTTGCCAAAAACACAAGATTGACAAATAGTAGTATTGGATTGTCCAAAATTAATACAAGAAGAAGATTTCAAAGATTTCAATAAATTTTGTCCCGGGTTCCCAAGTCGTTGATGCCAACGGTCTTGGGTAATGGCAGCAAATGTTGAAGGTGGAGAGGATAGAATGTGGAGAGGAGTGGTGGGGGGATATAGATCATTCGAGCTATTGCATCGTAGGATAAGAGCCTTGGTCTTGAGATCCTTCACAAGAATTCCGAACGGATCAAATTCAATAGATATTAAATTATCAGTGGTAAGGCGGCAGACAAAAATAAGGTTCTTAATTAAATGTGGTGCGTAGAGGACATTATTTAATTTGAGGGGTGGTAAGGTGTGGGGTTGCCCTGTCCAACGACGGGAATGGTCATGCCATTTTCGACTATAATATGTTTAGAAGTGCAATCGTTAAAACAGACTGGGAAATGTTACCTTGCTGATTTGTCATGTGACCGGTAGCTCCAGTATCCATGATTCCGATTGGATCCTGTTGATTGAGAGACAAAGTGTAGAGGGCTTGAGCGATGTCGGTTGGAACTGGTCCTGCAGTGTAAGCTTGCGAAGGAGCAGCGCCCACTATACTAGCACCTGTATTGGGCCTGGGCATGGAAGGGTATGGGCATGGTGGGCTGGGATTTCCTGCTGGCCATTGTTGGGCCTGGTTTATGAGACTGGCCCACTGATTAGACGCCCAAGATTGTGGGAAAACAATGTATGGGTGTTGATTTGACAGGACGAAACTACGTCCTCCTCTCCCTGCGTTGCCCTGGCCCCGTGTACGACGGCCGCGCCCGCGGTCAGTGGTGGAACCAGGGTTGGTGTGTGTATCAAGGCTGCTGTGTGTGGTGGAAACTGTCGCCGCAAAGGCTGTGGTAGAAGTAGATGCACGATGTTTACGCTTAGTTTCTTCCATGAGGAGGCGGGAGCGAGCTTCATGAAAGTCGGGTAAGGGCTCTCGGTTCTACAGGATTGTGGAGATACCATCATAGTGTTCAGTGAGACCAGTGAACAGTTGAAGAACAAGGCGTTGATTGTCAACCGGAGCACTAACACTAGCAAGTTGATCAACAAGAAGCTTGATTTCTTGACAGTAGGCGGCCATGCTGGAGAAATTTTCAAGTTTGATGTTGGAGATAAACAGCCCTGGTATAGCTATTATCTTTGAACTGGTTGGCCAGGGTAGTCCAGGCTTCGTGGGCCATGTTACCAGGTTTCAGGATTGTATGAAGGAGATATGTGGATATGGTGCCATAGATCCATTGTAGGACTATGGCATCAATCCGTTTCCATAGGGCGTCAGCATCAGAGGGAGGCGTGACAGCCTTGCCAGCGGCTGTAGAAGAAGGGGAAGCAGCGGTAGACCTGGGACTGAGATGGTCAGCAACATCATAGGTTGTACAGAGAACCTTGAAGAGTTCGGACCAGGTTGTGTAATGGCTGGTTTCAACCTCAAGAGTGATGGGTATGAAGTTCTTGATGCTAGACACTGTCATGGCTAGGTGAAGTTTAGAATCCATGGAGACTAGAAGAAGAGAAAAGACAGGCGGCAGAAGAGAATAGTCGCAGGAAACAGGTCATAGGAAAAAAATTAGGGTTGGGAGAGAATTAGGCTTGATACCATGTAAGATAGAATGATTCTGAATGAATTGTATTGATCAATAACCTAGAATATATATACAAGAGAATTGAGAGATCTTCTCTCAATTAACATAAATCTTATTCATATATACAATCATTACTATAAATATGTACGATGTCTATTAGTATCTTTGTAGCAAAGTTACTTAAATGATTTTACTCTAAATAAAGCTCATATTGACTGCAGAGTTTCATTTTCTGATCCGGTGGCCGTTAGACATTCTTTGGAGATTATTTCTGAGCTAGCTACAAAAGATCCTTATGCTGTTGCAATGGCTTTAGGTAATTTTAATTTATCAAAAAATTAAATCCATCAAGTTTGATCATCTCGTTGTCTTTCCTTTTTATTAAATTCTGTATCTTATTTATTTGATTTAACCAAATGAAACATGATATTGTATCAAGAAACAAGACATCTAAATAATCATGCTTTTCCTGTGTATGCTCTGCTCTATGTTTTGGTTTGTGGCCAAAAAGCATGTTCATAATATTATTTGTTTATATTCACATCAATATTAAGTTGATGTACCTATTTGAATTCCATCATCATACATACAAATTTGTATGATGAGTTTTTTTTAATCAAGTTTCTAATCTTTTTTTTTTTTTAATCTCAGGGAAGCTCGCCCAGCCTGGTGGTAATTTGGATATTTTTCTCTGTCATTAATGTCATCATCATTAATTTTTTTATGTTATCCTTGTAATCGCCACTAAATTTTTAGATGTTATATGAATCAGGAGCTCTGCAGGATGTTCTGCATTTGCATGACGTGCTTGCTAGAGTTGCTCTTGCCAGATTGTGCCATGCAATATCTAGAGCTAAATCACTGGATGGTGTGTGTTGATATTGTGAAATTCTTTGCTTACATTTGAAAAGTAACTGTTACCAAGATCTGATTTTTTTTTTCAAATTCTTTTATAGAAAGGCCAGACATTAAAAACCAATTTACCTCCTTGCTGTATCAACTCCTCCTTGATCCCAGTGACAGAGTTTGTTTTGAGGCTATCCTCTGTGTACTCGGGAAATCTGACACTGCTGACAGGTACTTTGTCCATGAATTGTATAGGTGTCATTTTCGACCCGTTTACTTTTAAATGGGTAAATTCGTGTTGTTTAATATTTTTAACATGTACTATTGGGAAAAAATCACCCAAGTGCATTTTTATTGAGTTCAATCTATCATGGTTTAATAGAAAAGTTAGATTATTATTGAACTAATATAGTTTCATAGTCTTAACACACAAATTACTCATAGTAGAAATAAAGTTATGGAATACTAAGGAGGTGGTTGCGATGTTTCTGATTGATGTGCAGATCTATTATGTAATGTAAGCAAGCATGCTTTCTTTCTATGTTTTTGCTAATATTTTGCCAATAACAGGACCGAAGAACGAGCTCTTGGGTGGTATAAACTAACGAGAGAAGTTCTTAAGGCCCCTGAAGCACCTTCTGTGAAGGACAAGGATAAATCTTCAAAGGCGAGACGTCCACAGCTTCTTATCAAACTTGTCATGAGAAGGTCATAGTGCTTATCTAAATAATTATACATGTTTAGGTGGGGAGTGGTTTTTTAGTTATGCATCTAGAACTTTATCATTTTCGTCTTGATCTGTTGCAGATTAGAGAGTTCTTTTCGTAGTTTCTCGCGGCCTGTACTTCATGCAGCTGCCAGAGTTGTACAGGAGATGGGGAAAAGTCGTGCTGCTGCATTTTCTTTGGGTGTACATGAAATTGATGAAGGAGGAGATGTTAATACTTTTGCTGAAAGTAATGAGCAGGAAGATGCAAAATCTCAACATGAAGGTAAATGGATGTGATTCCGATTTCAATATTGTGATAACCATAGTTCTTATGTGTTTGACTAGAGGTAGCAAGTTGAACCTGTTCATGTGAAAACAGGTCCATTCGGGTAGGAGTTTGTTGATAATGGATCAAATGTGTTAAATAGTTTAAACTAGCTGTAAAGGAAATACGTCAAACGTGTCAAACCGACCAAATGTTAAGAATATTCAAATAGTCATCACGTCTTAAATTGTTTTATCTGAATATATTTGATGATTTTGATCATTATATTAGCAATACAGTTTTTCTTGTTGTATACACTACATTTTTTTAGTATAGAAAAAATGGATAAAAATTGTGTTAGTGGGTCAACCCAATACGGCATGACCTGTTTTAACACATGCTTAAAAGACCTGAACTCATTTTGACCCATCTCTTGACAAACATGGAAACTTTAGAGCTCTTTCAAGCTGTAGTCTTTTACAATGTTGATAACTAAACTCCTAAGAATCTGTTTTGAGTTATGCACGATTGACTTCTAACTCAACTTTCACAAATAGATTTTAGGAGCAAACATATAGCGAATGAAGGAAATTAGGATGATTGCCAATTTTGGTCATTCTATGTAGATTCTGGTTATGCAAATTTTGCAACAGAGTTCCAGAAACATTGTATGTAGTTGGATTGATGTAGTTTTATGCTGAGCTTAACCTGATAGTTTTGTTATCGTCATCCATGTTAGTGGGAATTTTTCTGCTTCTTTTGCACTCCCCTCCGGTCATTCATTGCATGTGAATTGAATCAGGTAACAAAGATACAGTGGCAAGTCTATTGGCCTCGTTAATGGAGGTGGTGCGTACAACTGTGGCATGCGAATGTGTTTATGTTCGTGCAATGGTGATTAAAGCACTTATATGGATGCAAAGCCCACAAGAAACATTTGCTGAGTTAGAATCAATGATTGCATCGGAACTCTCTGATCCTGCATGGTCAGCAGCTTTATTAAATGATATTTTGCTTACTTTGCATGCTCGTTTCAAGGTACTTGGTTAATTATAACTTATTACTTTTGTTTTTGGTTTTAATGTTTTAGAGATCCCTTTTGGATTCAGTTTTGCGATAACATGTTGATTTTCATTACTTTAGCTCTTTTTTTACAACCTGTCATCTTATTCTTTCTTTCTGGTTTTTAATCTTATTGTGTACTTTTGTTGTTTTGTTATTTCTTATAGGCTACTCCAGATATGGCAGTTACACTACTTGAAATTGCACGAGTATTTGCTACTAAAGTACCTGGAAAAATTGATGCTGATGTGCTGCAACTACTATGGAAGGTGGGTTTTTCTTTGTTCTTCCTGATGCCAATGCATTACTTCCTACTGCATTTAGTATGGCAGCATCTTATAAGTTGATACTGTAAACTATTAGCTTAAAAGATAACATTCACATGGTAATTTGGTAAATTTAGTTTATCATTAAATCTCATAGATCACTGAGAGGCTTAATGTTGTATGCATACATCAAGATATTTGATAGGTATCTACTACTACATCTATCACACCAAACTTAACAAAAATGTGTAGAATATGCTATTTCTGAAATCATAGGCTTACATGTTTTTCTTTTTCAGACTTGTCTGGTTGGAGCTGGTCCAGATGGGAAACATACAGCACTAGAAGCAGTGACTATAGTTCTTGATCTGCCTCCTCCACAACCTGGTTCAATGTCTGGGCTTACATCAATTGATCGGGTATTTGCATCTGATCCAAAGTCAGCTTTGGCTTTACAGAGATTAGTCCAAGCAGCGGTACTACCTATCATCATCATATCCTTTTAAATGCATACCTAACGAGTGTATTACACATATTGATTTATTACTGAGCATGCATACTTGTAGGTGTGGTTCCTTGGTGAAAATGCAAATTATGCTGCATCTGAGTACGCTTGGGAATCAGCAACCCCTCCTGGTACAGCATTGATGATGTTAGATGCAGATAAAATGGTTGCAGCCGCTAGTTCTCGCAATCCTACTCTAGCTAATGCTCTCACTCGACTCCAGCGATGTGCTTTCATTGGCAGTTGGGAGGTACATCTATTCATTTTCCTATTCTCCATGTCTCATTCATTTAGTTATTAGCTACAAACTTAATCATATTCACGTATCTACAATGTATGTTACTATGTCATAGATTTTTGTATGCTTTAAAACAGTATATATGTCACTCATAGACTAAAGAGTGCAGAGACGCAGTTTATACATGGTTCTCTCCATAGTCATCAATAGCGTCCATAGCGGACGCTATAACAATTAATAGCGTGGCGAGGCGGCCATACGCCGCTAGAAGGTACATATTGACCACATATTGAGCAGATAGCGACTCCAACGGCGAATTCCGGCAAAAAATTCTGACTCCGGTGATGCTTTCTGCCAGAAACCAGGGCTTTTAGGGTTAAATAACTTTATGTATTTTAACACTTAACTCTTTCACTAGTTTACATCTAGTCCCTAAAACATGTAAAAAATTTCATAAAAAGTATAAAATTAACATTATATATATATATATATATATATATATATATATAGGATGAGGATCCGTTAGGAACTGCCCTTTATTGCGAGAAACTTAAAAAAGCTTAAAAACACAATTTTTTTTGGTTTAAATTCACAACATTTTATTTATATAAAAAAGTTCTTTACTTTTTTTTTTTGGGTTTGGGGGGGGGGGGGGGGGGGGGGGGGGGGTGTTTAGGTTTTTGGGTGGTGGTGGGGTGGGTTTAAGAGTTAAATGCTTGGTTGATCCCTGTGGATTGCAGATATTGCAGAGTTGGTTTCAAGACTTCAGTAATTACAGAGTTGATCCTAGTGGTTGTAATTATTGCACTCGTGTGGTCCTTATCACTAACCTATGTTAAGTTTCTCAGTTAAGTGTATGCGAAATGACTAGATTCCATTTGAAAAATTAAAAGAAAATAAAAAGAGTATAAAGATAGGCCCACCCTCATCATCTTCCTCCTATCTCTCTTTCTCTCTCTCTAAAAAAACCCTACCGCCACCACCTCCACCTTCAACCCACCATCTCCACCGTCAACCCACCACCACCTCCACCATCACCTTCAACCCACCACCTCCACCATCACCTTCAACTCACCACCACCACCACCTCAACTGTCACCTTCAACCCACCACTACCACCTCGACATAATATTCCTAACCTAATCCTAATAGTAAAATGTAATAGTGGCCACCAACTCCTTCCATCCAGTTTCACACCTTTCCTACCTTGTTTACAAAGCACCAATTTCTTTATGTTTTTGCAGGTTCAATGTGGGGTTCTTCACGACCACTTGCACATATTTGACTTTTTCGATGCGATTAAAATAACATAGATTTACATCTTCCCCAACAGCTAATACCTGCCACATTTTACAAGTTATTTGAAATTGTGTTGGATTTCTACATAGGAGTCACCAAGCCCCTATCTCTTACCAACTTTTTTGCTTATTTAAACACCAAATCGAAACCGTGATTAACCAGAATTAACTTTTTTTTATTTGGTTTTTTTGTTGTTTAGAGATTAAGGGTCATGGTTAGTCTCGGTGTGTTGAGAAAAACAACAATGGTGTATGTGCCATTGACGAGTCATTCCGTCCAATAGTTTGTGGGTGATATGTTTTAGGCCAAGAATGAAGGTGCTAACCTTGTGGAAATCCGGCTTGACTCCAAGAATGACGGTGGAGGTGGTGGTGGTGGTGGGTTGAAGGTGACGGTGGAGGTGGTGGTTGGTTGATGGTGGAGGTGGTGGTGGTAGGGTTTTTTTAGAGAGAGATAGGAGGAAGAAGACGAGGGTGACCCATCTTTATATTATTTTTATGATTTTTAATTGTTCAGGGGCAATCTAGTCATTTCACACACACTTGACTGAAAAATTTAACATAGGTTAGTGATAAGGACCATACGAGTGCAAAAATTACAACCACTAGGACCAACTCTATAAGTATTGAAGTCTTGGGACCAACTCTGTAGTATCTGCAAAGGACCAAACAAGCATTTAACTCTATATAATAGCTATTTTTTATTTCTTAAATTTTTAACAACCTTATCGCTAAACACGATATAGCGGGCGCTATTTCGTTGCTATCGCCACGTAGCATATAGGTAACTTGTCGCTATTCCTATCGATAACTATGTTTCTCTCACAGAGGCTCATAGAAACTATAATTGACATTGTATATAGTTTTGGCCTTTCTCGCATTGGAATTACGTTAAGAGGTCTCTTTTTTTCTGTCATGTAAGCCTACCTACTTGTTTGATTCTAAGTTCATTTTTTTATACACATTGGCTTAAATGTGTACTTCTTACATGAAATGTGAATACTCATCTTTGCTGAATGGTTCTTCCTTTTTTTATTATGTTTATATTGTGCAAGAGGTCAGAAATCAGAATGCCTCTGAACAGTTAAAGGAGTATATTTTTCATTCTCAGAAATGTATAAACATCCATGGTAGTCTAGTGTTAGAGCAGCTATATGCCTATTTGGAGTTTTTTTTTTTTACTTTTTTTTTATATGGCCTAGACGTCAATCGTCATCGTCATTTACTGATTTACTCTTTTGTCTGTCTTTTCTGATTCATTCTGTCTTTTCTGATTCATTCTTGTTATCATTATTTTTATCTCAGGTTCGTATAATTGCTGCCCAAGCTCTTACCACGATGGCAATCAGATCGGGTGAGCCTTACAGAATACAAATCTATGAGTTCTTACATGCTCTAGCACAAGGGGGTGTGCAGTCCCAGTTTTCAGATATGCATGTTAGTAATGGTGAAGATCAAGGAGCTAGTGGCACTGGTCTTGGATCTCTGCTTAGTCCAATGCTCAAGGTCCTTGATGACATGTATAGTGCACAAGATGACCTCATAAAGTGCGCACACATGATTATTTCTTTTTACTTTTTTTTTTTGAAAACTTATTCCTTTTAATTGTGTAATGAATGTTTTTGTACCTGAGGTTGCAGGGATATGCGTAACCATGATAATGCCCAAAAAGAGTGGACTGATGACGAACTGAAGAAGCTCTATGAGACACATGAAAGGCTTCTAGATCTTGTTTCACTATTCTGTTATGTTCCAAGATCAAAATATCTACCTCTTGGGCCAACAAGGTAACTGTTACTGTCCTATGCTGTTGACCTTCATTGACCTATGCTGTTAGCCTTTAGCAGGTCTTTTGATCAATTATTTGTTTCACTTATAGTCTTGTTTTCAATGTATAACAGTGCAAAACTTATTGAGATTTATCGCAATCGGCATAATATAACTGCATCAAGTGGCATGAAAGATGTTGCTGTTGCTACAGGGATATCTGAACTGATATATGAGGCCACTAAACCAGCACCTGCGGAGCCTGACAATCTTGATGATGATCTAGTAAATGCTTGGGCAACAGGTCTTGCTGACGATGGTTTGTGGAACAATGCTCCTGCAATGAACAGGGTGAGATATGTTCTAATTTGCTTCTCACTCATTAGTCTCTCCGTCATTATCTACATTTACTGAAGAGCTAAAGGAGAAGACCCATGGCTAAGATAATTTGTTTTTGTAGGTGAATGAGTTTCTGGCTGGGGCTGGTACTGATGCACCTGATGTTGATGATGAGAACATTATATCTAGACCTTCCATGAGTTATGATGACATGTGGGCTAAAACTCTTTTAGAGACTGCAGAAGCTGATGTATGATTTAACTTCTAAATTTTCCATTACGGTTAATTGATTATGCATGATGATGTAAGAAATATATTTGTTTTTTGCAGGATGATGATGGTAGGTCTTCTGGATCTTCTTCTCCAGATTCAGTAGGGTCAGTTGAGACATCAATTTCGTCTCACTTTGGAGGAATGAATTATCCTTCATTATTCAGTTCTAAACCATCTACTTACGGGTCTTCACAACCTGCGGTATGTAAATCATGCTAAATAAATTAATGTTTCAATAATGGTTGAAGCTGGTTAGATGATACGAGTGTTTTTGATGCTCCTAATCCTATAATCCATTTTAATTGCAAGTCATTTTAATGTTTATTAAGATGCCTAGTTAACTTGTATCTTAACATGATGCCTGGATACTAGAGGTGGTTTATAATCGGGTTCAAACCTGTGTAACCTCCCAAACACGTGACACTTCTTAAAAAAATAAAAACAAAAAAAATTACATATTTTTATAGATTACTAATATTCACAGGAATTAAGAAAATAAATGTAAATCGACGAGCTACAGCCTACATATATGTAGCTCGTGAACTAGATCGTCAATCTAGGCATATATTGTTTATAGTTTTTTTTACAATAACTTATAATAAAAAAAGGTTGAAAAAAATAATAAAAAGAGTTTGCTTGGTTGATAGTGGTTCTCTCAAGTTTTCAAGTAACTTTGTGGTTCTCTCATGATCCTCATCCTATATACGTATATAGCGATTTAATTTCGTTACTTAATAAATCACTGTGCTGTGTGTCATTCCTTAGTTTTGTCATTCTGTGCGAGAAAATATTTTTATCTATGTCTTCTTTTGTACAAAGTCAATTGTTGATGTCTTCAAGTATTTAGCGTATTTTTACTGGTTCCAAAATTAACCCATTTTGACAGACAACCTCCACTGTATATGTTTGATTTTCTTCTGCTTTGCCTGACCTGTAAGGGCAAACAATTATTGTTTTTGGTTTGGTAATAAACGAGTTAGAACCGGTAGTCAGTTGTACAATAAAATGTGTTAATTGGGTGCATAATTTCAGGAGAAGTCGAGTACGAGCAGAAACAGAAAGCCATCTGGTGGGTCCTCTTCTTATGAGGCTTATGGCTCTCCGGTTAGTTTTTTCTTTTTTCTTTTATAGGTAACAGATTAGTGTTGTTAATTGGTCAAAGTTTATTGAATTTACGAACTTTTTTATTATAGATTACGGAAGAGCCACCTCCATACTCATCACCCGTTCACCAAAGATACGAGTCATTTGAGAACCCTCTGGCTGGACAGGGGTCAAGCAGCTTTGATTCTCATGAAGAAGAACGATCTTCTTCAGGGAATGTACAATCTGGATCAGCTCTCTATGATTTCACTGCTGGTGGTGATGATGAGGTACTTTGACTTTTAGTCAATACCCTTTTTTTGTTTGAAATTACACCATTTCTCCGACTTATAAGAATTCCTATATTTCAGTTGAATTTAACCGCTGGGGAAGAGGTTGAAATTGAGTATGAAGTGGATGGGTGGTTCTATGTAAGTACACCGTCTCGTCATTATGCTGAATGTTTTGTTTACGGGTGACAATTTAACCTATCTATATACAAATGGGTCGACTTCAGTATGTTTTATCTACGGTTTAGCTAGAAGATCCAACTAAATAGCAAGCGGGTTCAATAGTTCAAGCAGGTTAAAAATGTATCCAGATCCTTAAAACCTTGTAAATCGATTATCAAGACGTTATTTTGCAATCACATTTAATTATCTGTAAAACCGTTATAAAATTAATCAAAAGTGTTTTTGGTGGGTTTCCCAACTCGTTATGTTTTGAGCCGTTACTCAACCCGCCCATTTAGCCACTTCTGGTTTTGTCCATCAATGTTTGCTGGAGTACATATGTCGAGTCTTGTTTCTCACTATCTTTCCTTTTGTCGCTTATGATTTTTGATATTTTGTTTTGATCGCAGGTGAAGAAAAAGAGGCCGGGTCGGGATGGTAAATTGGCAGGTTTGGTCCCTGTTCTGTATGTTAGCCAATCATGAGGTGTATTCTGGAAGGCTGATAACATTGAGTATGGTTTTTGATGTGATAGAATAGGCATTCATGATGTTGTGCATTATGTGTAGAAGTGATGAGGTGTGTGATTGATTGGTTTCCAATGTACATTTAAGTATACAATTAGAATCGTGTAATTGCTATTAAATATATATTTTTTTTGGTGTGAGATCGTTATCATGATTGTGCATGGATGGGTCATGGCTTGAAATTCGTTTATCATGTTTCTTGAATGTGTGGCCCCGATAGGCGAAAGACAACTCTTGTTATGATGTTTTTGGGATTGGATTAAGCTCAGAGAAGATAACAATTGAATTGATAAGCTGCAGTGGGAAACAAATATTGTGTCTGTTTGTTGTTTACATGCAACTAACTTATTCATGATGAAAATATTGTGTCTGTTTTATTTAAATGTTACAAATAGGCAAAGAGGCTTTCTCATGTTGTAATGGTAACAACCTGGTCATTTTAGTTCTTCCATCTTTAATTTTTGTTGAAACAAGTTTAGGGGACAACAAACTTTTACATTAAGCCGGTTGTATATAAATTAGGGCAGAAATCAATATAAAATTCTTACAACTCAGGCTTCTACAAAAGAAACCGAGTAATGACACATAAGACTAGGCCATGTAAGTCTAAATACTATGAATTCAATAGCAAAAGAAAACATGGTCAGAGGTTTATTCCTCATTCAACTTCACATTTGCAACATCATCTGCTTTTTCTTATTGGGTTATTAGATTTTAATAATCAAGGTTTTATCAGTTGGCAGATAATAATCCCAATATACAAAATTTCCTCTGACAATCTCAACTTGTAAGATTTTGGCCTCCATTGATCCCTTTCTAACTGGGTTAGTTTTTGATGATGTGGACGCTCACATGGATGCTAGCTTGATTATGTGGATGATGATGTGGATATTTATATAAAAAAATATTTTTTATATATACATACTCACCATCTTCACCACCACCACCTCATTAGCACCATAACCACCATCTCATCACCACCACAACCACCCACCTCCCACCGCACGACTACCGTCTTCAAGTCTCTCCGATCACCACCTACCACCATTGCACCAACTAACAACTTCCATCTCCCCGTAAACCTCCACCCTCAAAACCTCCAATCTTTAACCATCTCAACCGTAAACCTCCACCCTCGAAACCCCCCCAATCTGCAAATTTTATCAAACACGACATGCTCATAGGTAGCCATGGAAAATGCCATTCGTCGGGAAATGCCCATTCGTCGTTCCTATGAATCTTCGTCAATCGATGGGCATATTCGATGATGAATCGATGTGGTGTTGCATCGATGGGTACGGTTCAGATGATGTTTGACCCTTATCGTTCCTTTTAAGGAACTCACTATCGACGATCAACTACGCTTTGTTGAGGAACCGGTTGAGATCATGGATCGAGAAATCAAAGCCCTCAAGCGTAGCAAGATACCTATTGTTCGAGTTCGTTGGAACTCGCGCAGTGGCCCAGAGTTTACCTAGGAACGGGAAGACCAGATGATACGCAAGTATCCCCAGTTGTTTGTAAACAATACTTCCAACACTAAGGCTACAGCCGAATTTCGGGACGAAATTCCAAACTAATAGAGGGATGATGTGACACCCCGCGAAAACATTTTAACACACTAGCTCGTCAGTGGCTGCGCTCTAAATTTCAGGACGAAATTTCTCCGACTTGGGGATAATGTGACACTTCGGGTTTTCCTGCACGCTTTGTTTTATGTTATAACTAGGTTATAACCCCGTGTATTACACGGGTCGAATAAATGAATTTTATATACTAAATAATAAAACAATAGATCTTTAAAAACCTCCTTTATTGTACGGGTTGAATAAATATAATTTTATATATTAAATAATAAAATGTTATATCTATAGAACCATATTGTACGGGTTGAATAAATATAATTTTATATACCAAATAAAAAAGTTATATCTTTAAAACCACGTGTATTACACGGGTTGAATAAATGTAATATTGTTTACCAAATAATAAAATAATACATCTTTAAAAAACCTCATTTATTACACGGGTTGAATAAATGAATTTTATATACTAAATAATAAAACAATATATCTTTAAAAATATGTGTATTACATGGGTTGAATAAATGTAATTTTCTATACTAAATAATAAAAAATATATATCCTTAAAAAAACCCTGTGTATTGTACGAATTGAATAAATCTAATTTTATATATCAAATAAAAATTTATATCTTAAAAAACCTCATGTATTGCACGAGTTGAATAAATGTAATTTTGTATAGTAAATAATAAAAAAAATATATCTTTAAAAAATCATGTGTATTACACGGGTTTAATAAATCTAATTTTATATAACAATAATAAAAAAGTCATATCTTTCAATATACTAATGGATAATACTCGATACGCAATGGATATGATGATTGTGAAGATGGTTCTTGAAAAGAAGATATGTTATTCAAGAAGGAAATCAGCATCTATTTGAGTGATAAAATGTTGGTACCAATTCCGACAAATTGATTTATAAATTATGTAATAAAATTGATATAATAATTTTTTTAGTAATGAAAATAAAAATATTTCATATATTAATACAAAGTTTGGTTTTCATAATAAATAATTTGTTTTATTTAAAAATATCTTAAATTAACAATTTAAATTTTAGAATAATATTTTATTAGAAAAATAGAAGAATGGTATTCGAAATTTAAAGTAGGATGAAATTTAATATTAGCTCATTATTCATTTATTTATTTAATTAATATAAGATAAGTTTGGAAGTGAAGCGAGAAAATCATAAAATAATTGCTTATAATGAATGATAGGTGTCACAAATTTATTATATAGTATAGTATAGGTATATATTTAGATTGATATAAATAGATTATTCTATTGTAGTAAAATTCGTTAACGAAGTCTCAATAAATTTAACCCTTTATTTAAAACTTGTAAATGTAACGATGTCTCAATAAATTTAACCCTTTATTTAAAGGCAAATTGGAAAATAATAATCCCACCTCTCTGGAATTGGCCAATAATAATCCCAAGTCACGAATTGGAAAACAATAATCCGACCTCGTCCATTTTTTTTGTAAAATACTCCACAGTTAACTTTACCCTAACTGAGTTAGTAAAATGCTGATGTGGCTCATAAATGTCATCTAACCACCACATATGTCTGCCACATGTTAAATTATTGATGACATGGATTTTTTTAATCCAAAATTGAAATTAGGTAAATACATAACACTGAACGAATTGATCAAAACATTACTTCTCTCTTCAAAACACTAAATTCTTATCAACTGTCATTTCCCCTCTTCAAATATCCCCCAAGTTCTCCCTCCATCTTCACCTCCAAAACCCTAATTTCACCATTCATTCTTCTAATTTCTCCATATCTCAACACATTTCAATCACATATTTCTCAATTAAACCTCCAATTCCACCACATTCACACTCAATTTCACTCAAACACATCACAATCGCTCCAATTCTGACCAGATCTACTGCGTTTTTCTGTGTGTTGAACATCTCACAGATCTCTTACATTCAACAATGGTAGCTGAACCATGGCTAGTCAGATTAGGTAATCAAATCAGTTCGAAACACTCGAATCAATCGAAACAATCGAAGAACAACAAGCATGAAGCTAATCGAGCCGTTGAAACGATCGGAATCTTATCATTCGAAGTGGCGAACGTGTTGTCAAAAACAGTTCATCTTCACAAATCGTCAAAAACGTGTTGTCAGACGAAACGTATCTTCTAGAACTTGCGGTATCCGAGAAGCTAGAGGACTTGAATATCATTGCTGGAGTTGTATCCAGGCTTGGTAGGAAGTGTACGGTAACACAACTGCAAGGGTTTCAACATGTGTATAATGATATTATTACTGGAGTTATTGATGTTGGTGAATTAGGGTTTTTAGTGAAGGATATGGATGCAATGGTGAAAAGGCTTAATTTTGGAGATTGGGGGTTTGTTTATGAATTAGGGTTCATGCTTGGTGAACTCTGATCGAACATGTGGTCAATTCCCCCTTTTATAATTAGTAAACTAAACAATTAAATGATTTAATAAAATCCATAATCCAAGTCATTTAAAAAAATCCATGTGGCAGTCATTTATGAGCCACATCAGCATTTTACTAACTCAGTTAGGGTAAAGTTAACTGTGGAGTATTTTACAAAAAAAATGGACGAGGTCGGATTATTGTTTTCCAATTCGTGACTTGGGATTATTATTGGCCAATTCCAGAGAGGTGGGATTATTATTTTCCAATTTGCCTTATTTAAAACTTGTAAATGTAGAAATGATAAATAATATTAGTTAATTTTATTTTAAGTTTCGTAGAATCTATTTGATGCCAAACTAAAAAAAACGTTCAAATATGTAGTTAATATCAAGAGTACATTACGATTTTGGCCCCTATGATTATATCACTTTTACCCTTTTAGCCCAAAAAATGAATTTTTTAACATCTAAACCCCTAATGCCTTTTTTCTAACCCTTTTGGGCCCTAACACTAACCCCATCCATTTACTTTTAGGGGCGAAAAGGGTTAGAAAAAAGACGTTGAGGTCCAAAATGGTTAGAAAAAAAGACGTTGAGGGCTCAGATGTTAAAAAATTCCTTTTGGGGCTCAAAAGGTAAAAGTGATATAACCACAAGGGCCAAAATCGTAATTTATTCTAATATCAAATTAGGTAACTAAGTTTGAATTTAAAGTAAATAGATAAATATAAAAGTGATAATTAAACTAAATAATATTTGGTAGGAGATTATCTATAATTAATTAGAAGAGATTAAACTAAAATAATAATTATCTATAACACATGGCCTAATATGATGACAAGTGTCCCTAAAATGATTTCTTTTATTATATAGTATAGATTATGTTAGTATAAGAAATAAGATTTATGGATGGATAAAATGTGCATTATGTGATAAATATTTGGATTATTATTATCATCGTTACTACTTTTAGATCGGTCGAACACTTGTACCAGCCGCACACTTCCTTGACACCATGCACACTACACTGGTCGCACAACACCTCCGATTTTACACCGCACACCACTGTTGGTCCAGGCCCAGTGTCACTAAGAAGCCCATAATGGAACCCTAATACACCGCACACTAGTGGGTGCACACTTAAAAGTGTGCGACATCCACAAGCATATAAAAATGGCTTTTTCAGCCGACAATTAGAAGGTTTTGGCAGCAATCATTTTGCTCATCAATCCCAAAAACATTATCCCTGTCTCTCTAACTTTCTCTCTCTAAAAACCCTAAAAACACACATCTTCTCCCTTCTTTTTGATCTCGGCGGCAACCTTCAAGATAATCATCAATCATCATTTTGGAAGCTTTATCTCTTGATCTTTCTGCACATTTTTACTCTCAATCAAACCGGTTAGTGTACCACCTCTATACAAGATAGGAATACATGTTTACGGTGCATGTTGGTCAATGATTCATATGATAAATGATAACTGTTTTTGTGTAATATATTGATACATTGACAAAAATTATTTGATGCTAGAATATAAAAGTTTATATAAGGATCATGGGTTGGTTGTAGCAAAGCTCGGATTTTTATGAATATTGGATGATGGTTCCAGACAGTATGATAACTTGTTTGAAAGGAATGATAGTGGAATGTGCTAGATTGATTCAATGATGGTATAGTGATAGTCGTTGAACAACCACAAATGTCACACCCCCAAAAATACCTTAAGCGGGAACCCCTGCGAGGCGTGTGACGTACCAGAATCTAGCCACCAATCACACTGAACTCATACAAGATTTTAATAAAACTTTCATTCATTAGCATAAAGTGTTACAAAAGAATAAATACAAATCATCGTATCCAGCGGAAGCATAAATCATTAATTAAATGTTTCATAAACCATGTGTATGATAACCGTTAGACTCGTCTCACGATTCCATGTATCTCGACCCATGACCACTCCAGCATCCCAGACAGCAAGTTCCCCATCCACACATACCTATAACCTTCGAGCATGCACACACGTGTATCAGACAACGCTGGTGAGTTCATAGTTTTACGAAAACGTTAGTTACCAAGTGTTTAGTTCAGTTCATTGATTACAATGTTGATAATACCTCGGATACAAGACGGCTCTTGATTTATGTTTTGCCCGTTCCCCAGTGCTCCTATCAAAGCACTGGGCATGACTGGGTCATTAGTTCACACCCGTCCTCTCCGGTACGGGGTGAGGGTGCCAAACCTAAGTAGCGCTACCAACTAATACCCCGTTACCTCTCCGGTAACAAAAAGATGGGACTTAAAGGTGATAGGACGAGTGTATTATCCAACATCCCAGATTTTACCCACAAGACGTATTCCTCTCAGAATACCCAATTGATTTACCCAAAAACCTATCCCTCTCAGGGATACTCAATGCCTGTCCCAACCACCGGAACGCATGCTCAAGAGAAATGAACTCACCTTGGGTTGCTCGGTATGTTACGTTACACTGTTCGTTCCAAAATGATCAACCAAACCCTAGTGTGGTTACCAATATCAGTCAGTTTCGTATGCACATAGATCACGTATTCGTTACACATACTACACTTGCAGTGTACACAGATTTCACATATCGTTACGCAAGTCACCTCAGTAATTCATGCAACCTATCAGTTTATCATCATCATATAATCACATATTATATGTTCGAGTCACATACTAGGTCACATTATAAGTTTATGTACAATAGATACCCAACAACCCATTATCATACATCATCCACTTATGCAGCCCAAAAGATAAACATGTTAAGCCCAAACAATATACTAAGCCACACACATGTGTGGCTCCCCTTTTAATGCCTCTCGGCCCAATTATGGTTGTGCAACTGGGCCCGATGTGTTTCAGTTATATATATGTGGCCCAGTAACCACTTCAGATAACAATCGAAGTGGGCCGGTTTCTTTTAATGGGTCTCACCCTCACCGACACCCAAGAATGTCCGTTTTAACATATGGTCAATTAGTATGGCTCGGCCCATTAGCATATGTGGTCAGATCTCATTTAGGTGACTAGTTGGGCTTGTGACCAAGCATCATTGGTGCGGCCCAAAAGATATCAGCCTACACAAAATGTGCCACCCGTTGGTCCGAGGCCCAACCGAACCCGTATTAAGCTGCGCGGCCCATCAGTGTGTAGCCCAACCCTAAGTCCGATTGGGGCTGTGCGATGGATCTAGATTCGCGGCCCAGTTTTCTTTAAAAATCAATCTACAAGGTGTGTGGTTTAGTTTCAAATACTTTTCTCATTACTTGCAAACATCAAATATCATCATCACAGGTTTCAACATGGATCAATCAACACAATACCCCTAAGAGTCAAATAATAGTTCATGCATTCACTTTCGCTAGTTAAATCGGGTCAATCACTATTAATTATTCCAACAAATGCATATTACCATTCCATATTCTATTCGATTTTATGCTCTCATCATGTAACTGAATAATCCCTAACACATGCATATTTCCTCATGATACACATGAACTTCTACTTATAATTCAACTGTTAACTATCAATTCACATAAGATCACCTAAATCGAATTGATCATATAATATCAAACTAGACATCATCATTCAATAATAAAACTAGCAATCATCTAAATTAATGTCCCTAATTAATCTGATATCACGATCTTCACCAATAATTGTTTGTAACACATTGATTAAATATCATACCCTCACAACCATAATGAATTATTAATCTAGTAACACATTGATCAAATATGTTTGCAATCATATATATCAAATAATTAATTCATTGATTCTCAACTAATATTTATGAATAACACAACATCCACTAACCTGATTGAGAGATACGAGAGGGGTGGGCTACTATCAAAGTGGCTGCCGTCAAGGGTAGGGTGGTGGGGAAGGAGAGTAGGGTTTATTATTTTGTGATTGAGAGATATACAGAGGGTTACGTACAACTCTAAATATAGTGCCAATCACCTAAACAAGTGGGCCAATTATAATAATTCTTTGGGCTACAAGAACTTGGCCGCTATGATCAACATATACAAAGTTGGGCTCGGGTGATCAATGTTTTGGGCCGATACAGTGTGGAGTTTTTGAGTGTGAATATGTGGCCCACTACACGTGCGGCCCAAAAAAATGCCAATACGTTACTTAACAAAGTTATCCTACGTTAAGGTTTAACGGAGTTATAACTGAACAGAACGTTTTAACACATTAGAGAGGGATAACGAGAAGTTAAGATCGCAAGATAAAACGTTACTAACCTTGGAAGTTTGGGTTGTCACATCATCCCCAACTTGAAAGAAATTTCGTCCCGAAATTTGATAAGTAAGCATAGAGAAGTGAAGTGATAAATCAAGATTGCTGCAGGTTTTCTCCAGGAGCCACATCATCCCCAACTTGAAGTGGAATTTCGTCCCGAAATTCACCAGTGGTACCAGAATCAGATTGGTCATCAGGAAAAATTTGAGGATACTTGAGCTTCATTTGATCCTCACGCTCCTACGTGAACTCTGGTCCACGTCTTGAGTTCCAACGAACTCTCACAATCGGGATTCGGCTATGCTTACGAACCTTGACCTCCCGGTCCATAATCTTGACAGGTTCTTCGATAAACTGTAACTTATCGTCAATCTTGAGCTCTTGAAACGGCACAACTAGTGTTTCATCAGACAAACACTTCTTCAATTGCGAAACATGAAAAAACATCGTGAACATTACCCAACTCGACGGTAACTCGAGCTTGTACGCCACTTTGCCAATACATTACAAAATTGAATGGCCCAACATAGCGTGGATTAAACTTACCGCGTTTCTCAAACCGCACCGCACCCTCCCAGGGTGAGACTTTCAATTGTGATATGTTCGCCTGCAGTGAACTCCCAACGTCTCCTAAGCTTATCAGTTTTCCCTGGCGATCATGCGTTATCGACACGCGATTCCCGATCTAAATAATCTTCCCAAGAGTTTAGAGTACAAGTCCTGGACCTGTGATTAGGTTGTCACTCACCTTAGCCGAACAAGAAGATCGGCATTATCATCCATACAATGCCCCAAACAGAGCTGTCCTTCCAATTTTCACTAAGTCAATCACACACATTGTAGGATCGCGTGCTGACCCGAACGAGTCAATCGGAGGTGTTCTAATCCGTTTCAGGTGCGGAATAACAAGAAACGGTCACGAAAAACAGCTTGTTCTACTAAATCTTGCCTTGTATATTGATTTCACACTGATTACAATTCAAACGACACTTCGGCAGCAATTCAATACCGGAAACTAGACGTGTCCAACTGATTTCGCCCAAGGGGTATATATAGGTGAATCGGGTTTCGCTCATAGAGACATGGGACCATATGAGCGAAATCAGACAGGTCCAAATAAGCGAAATCACCTGTACTGACCCTAAGAGCGAAATTAGCTATCTATACACATATACTTTCCTATTTTCTCGCAAAACGAGCCCTGATCTAACAATCTAAGACTAAGACTCGATACAAGACGAAGTCGACAGATGTATGCACCAACAGACTCCCCCTCAGATGTTGACGAGTCTTAAGTATCGAGTCTTCGCATCTTCAGTCTTGATCAGTCTTCGGGCATCCAGAATCTCTATCTATCTCTTGCATCTTCAAATACTTCCTCTAACAAACTCCCCCTCAAAACATGCTGGGATCAAAGTCTGGCTTTCACAGGTTCAGATATCGCAACCTGACTCACCTGCATATTCTCTACCCAACACATAAGTTTCATAAAAGATAAGATATAACAAATTTAGAAACTTTGCTAATCCCTTGAAGACACAACCCTAAATACATCATTTATCATGTCAATTTCTGATGAACCACATGAAAAAATATCATTTTCATTTCACACATTTTCAAACTAACTTTCCCAAACCTGTTCGTCATGTTTAGCACTCGGAATTTTGAAGATCAGCTTTTCAACATCAGTTGTCTAAAATCTTTTTGGATTTTTCATAAATTTATGCTAAAACACACCGAAAATCTTTTTGGATTTTTGATAGAACTGAAATAAAATGAAGTAAAGAAATATTTACATGCAATATTTTTGTGAGTTTGTGTAAGAGGATCATATCAGTTTCTGAGACAAATCACCAACACCGTTAAGCTTTAAACATTTTAAGTTCTAAACGATTCACTTAGATTGTCAGTATACTGATCCACTTAAATCTTCACACAAAGTTCAACTGTTTCGAGATATGAAATTAATGTCTTAAGATACTTAAACTTATTCGCGTGTCCCACCTCAGAATATACTCCCGTATCCAGATCCCAATATTCAGTCTTACAGGTGAGTATACCTAGATGATATCTGTAACGGGTTAAAATGCGAGGGCCGTGAGAGCTCAGGTCGATACTTCCGTATACGTAGAGAGATGACGGCTTCGACTTTTGGTGGGTCCCCTTTAGAGGATCTTTTGATTCAACAGCAATGACTATCAATTTTATTGTTTCATCAATTTGCTGAGGGCGGCGCTATGTTTCAAGCAAGCGTAAAGTATTCTCCGGGGACTAGGCCATTGCTTCCGCAAAATCAGAAGTCCCGGGATAATACCCCAGATATCACTAAGCATAAAGACCTAGTATCTCAGAAAGAGGGATCCTTCAAACAAGATTTCGGGGGTTACCCATATATCCGAGAGATGTTACCCACGATATAAGCAAGTTTAAAATTTAGGTTTATATCTCGTCACAATCTACTAAATGAGCAAAAACCTACTCACACATCCACAGTGAGATCGTTTATCACATTTGACTTTCCAATTCTTTAGCATGTCGTGATCGTCCACTGATGTACTATCATTTCCTCTTTTGTACAATAGAACTCATTTTTGATTTTATCATGTTTTTGACTTTTTCAAATTTTCTAATGTTTTTAGATTTTCTGAAAATTTTTACTCCCCCTAAAATGCAAACACATTTTAGGAAATTTGAAAATAAACTGTACAATAAAGTGACAACTGATATCAAATCACTTCAAATCGCAATCCACTTGGCATAAAACAATCAGAACTTCCCCTTACAACAAACTATTTTCCCATTGTGATTTCAAAACACTTAAGTTTGTTTTAATCAAATGGTTTTTCCGGAAAATAAGTTTCGTTGATTTTACCACTTATAAGTTAGGGGATAAACTCATCATTTTGTTCTTCAAAATACCACTAGAAAGTATGGTCCAATCAAGTTCAACTTAATGACCTTGATTAACCATTTGTCAATAAAAACCTCTTTCAACCACTTACAGGTTTACTTATCAATCATAACCACTTGCACATCAAAATATAACAATTTAAATATACCACCTGTACTTTACCAACTGTACCACTTGTAGAATCATTTGCTAAGAAAGATGCCGATACCTGCTCCACTCTTACCAACCTGGGAGCTCCGGCAAGTCAGAATTTTTAGTTTGGAAAAACTTTCCCCCAAGGCTGACCATCCTTGGGAGATTCTGGAACACATCTGTCCCACCAGCACTTTGATTTCTAGAACTCTTTAGCTCCTTTCACTTTTCCTGCAACCATCTTACCAAAAATATGTTTAACATTTCCATTAAACACCTTTTCAGCATCAAATTCTTTCTTATCAGCAAAGAATTGATCTGAAATCTCAACCCTACCTTTTGATTTCAAATAATCTTTTGTCAAGGATGGAAAGTTTTCCTCGTTCATCTCAGGAACAGAATTATCAACCTTTTTCTCAACACATGACTCCTCTGATTTTATGGAATCAGATTCATTGTCAGAACAACTATTTGTTTTAACAACCCACTTTTGTTTACTCAAATCACCTCTTCTTTTGTAAAACCATTTTGAACTTTCTCCTTCCTCAGAAGTAGAATTTTCAAACTTTTTAACATTTTTCACAAGTTGTTATTTCTTATCAACACAAGTCTTTCTCAGAACAAAGTTAGAAGAAACTTCCTGTTTTTGGTAGTTGGTCTTGGAGCAATTCCAAGCTATATGTCCAACTTCTTGGCATTTGAAACAGGTTTTTCTATCAACTCTCTGAGCAAACTTTCTTACATTCTTCTTCACTTGAGCAAGAAACTCTTGATTCGACTGCTTCCAGAACGGTTTCCTCTGTTCATCTTCAGAACTTCCTCCTGAAACAAAATTTGTATTTGGTTTATAAGGTTTCTGATTTTTATAATTTTCTAATGAAATGAAACCAAGACCTTTCTTTTTGAGATTACCATTATGGTTTGATTTCTTTTGAAAACCATAACCAGAACCGTAACCCTTTTTCTTGTTCAATCTCTGTTGAACTCTTGAAGTGTATTTTTTAGGTTTTTCAGCAAAATTTAAATCTTTTATTTCAGAAACATTAATTTCTGTCAATTTGAAAGCCTGTTTGATCTTTTCAGTTTTAACACTTCTTATTGGAAATTCCTCATCAGAATATAATTTGTCTGAATCAAACAAAGTATAAGCCACTTTGATTGACCCGTCATTCAAATTAGATTTTGATAACATAAATTCTCTATTGTAAACCCTGTTAACCGGTGAACTCGGACTCTTTTCTGATGGACTCGAACTTTCAGACTTAGACTCCGGTTTTGACTCTTCATCCGTATCCAACACCTGATCGACAACTTTCTTTAATAACTCAGACTCATGATCAGTGTCAGACGCTGTGAATGTAACATCAATATTGTCTGGTAATTCATCAATAATTTCAGACTTTAACTTGATGTTGACTGCCTTTTTAAGACGCTCCTCATTAGGATTCCTGGGAGAATAAGTTTCATGGATCGGGGGCGGACATCTGTTATACTTGACACTTGGTTTCTTACCAGTATCAGTATCTTCAGTCTTTTTGTCCATGAATGCTTCCAGACCTGCAACAGTAGGATAAACACGATCAATCAAATAATCACAAGTAGTGTAACTCAACAATAATCATTTAATCCTTTCACTCTCAATCTTCTCAAGTTCCACTTCTTTCTTCAGATTAGCACAGTATTCGATATAATCATTTATAACACTCTGCTTTGTCATCAATGTTGCGCTCATCTTTTCCATTGCTTTTTCAATCTCTGAATTTGTTTTCTTCAAACTGTCAACTGTTCTGTTTAGCACATCATATGATTCTTTAATGTACTTCACATCAGACAGTAAGTCTTCTTTAATCTTCTCTAATTCAGCAATCTTCATATCTTTCTCCTCACAAACTTGGCAAGATTCTGAACACTTCAAACATGGCTTTTCAACTTCAACCATTTTTTCAACTATCTTTTCAACCTCAACAATCTTTTCAACTTCAACGACTTTTTCAATTTCAACAATTTTTTCTACTTCCACAATTTTCTCAACTTCGACCAGTTTTTCAACTTCAACTATTTTTTCAACTTCAACAATCTTCTCCACCATTTTCTCCACTTCAACAATTTTCTCTACTACTTTTTCAGTCACTTGATCAACATTTGCTTCTCCAACTTCTGTCTTTGTCTTTTCATCAGTTTGCATTTTTGCTGCTTCCAGCTCTTTCCTCAATCTTGCCATCTCCTTCTGATACAGCATCTCCATTTTATCTGCAAAAAACAAATTAAAACTAGTAGGATCTATGCCTTTTCTAGCTTTGTTGAGATGTTCTTCCTCATCATTGGTATCCACATCACTTCCAAGATCTGAAAAAATTGGGATTCTTTTCTGATTGGTCTCACTTTCACCCTGAATTCTTGCAACACAAGCTGAACCAGGTATGTATTTGTCCCAACTAAATCCTTTAGCAACAAATTCATCATCTTGATCAATGATACCAAAATAAGCTTTTCTATTTGCATCTTCAATCATTTTCCTTTTGTCATCCACAATTGGCCGAGCATGTGCAGTTTGTGGCTCCTTTTGTTGAGTAATCTGATGAAAAATTAATTTTTGATAATAATTGTTCTTTTCTTGATTCCCATTTGCTTCTTGGTTTTTGCATTCTCGTTTAAAATGACCTTTTCCTTTGCAACGGAAATAGGTAACTTTCGATTTATCAAAACCCAACTGAGAAGTAGCCATTCCTCGAAATTCATCTCTACCAGTAATCTCTTGAAACTTTGTAGCCCTTCTCCAAGCACTCGCTAAGCACCATTTTATATCCATCAGCTCAAGTTCTTCAGCATCAATTTGATCATAATCCTCTTTGGTAAGCATCGGATTACCAATCTTCCCACCGATCAAACTTTCATAAGATTCTAACATAGCAACCAGTGATGCCATGTGTTGCTTGGCAACTTCCGGAGACAAATTCTGACCATTTTGAATATTTAAGGTAACATTGCACTGAAGATTTGTTGAGTTTTGTCATTGAGAACTTGATGTTGTGCTATTTGGATCAAAACTTGAGAATGATGAAGAATATCCACCACTTTGAGTCACATTACTGCTCTTTGTTTCAAACGAACTGTCAGCACTGAAACCAGTTTGAATCTTTGGGCTCGGGCTGGGAGTAGCCTCAAACTTGTTCCCTCGGTAATACAGACTGACATCTTGTTTAGCATTCGGATTTGTCATGATTGCAGTTTTCTGAATATCTAACTCATGCTCTTCAATCTTTTGAATAAACTGTGCCAAATTCATATTCTGAGACTTTCTTAAGTGTTTCACAATCATCAAATAAGTTCCCCATTTATGCTGTGGTAGTGCTTCAGCAAGTTTATCAACCCATTCCTCATCTTCTTTCTTTATATCCAATCTCTCCATTTCTAAAACAAGATGACAATATCTGTCAATGGTCTGTTTCGTTGTTTCATGATCGAAAGCTACAAACATATCAAAAGATTTCTTCAGTAATGCCTTTCTGTTTTTAATCATATCTGCACTTCCTTTGAACTTTTGAATCAAAGCTTCCCAAATTGATTTGGCTGTACCATCATGTTGGAGTAAAACAAAGATATCTTCCTTAATTGCTTGTTGAAGAATACTGATAATCATTTTTTCACTTGTAAATTTCAATTTGTCACTCTCTGAATAGTCTTCAATTGCCTTTACAATCCCACGTTCATTCTTTGATTTCTCATAATCTTTCAACAATGAACACCAAGCATCAAACTTATACGCCAGTACCCAGTTCTCAAATCGATTCCGCCATCCTTTAAAATCTTCAATGTACATCAGCTTTGGCGGTTTCTGATGCGTTCTGGTTTCATTCTCACTGTATAAAGTCTCAGCAACAGTAACAGGTGCAACCGGTGTCGCAAAAGCATTGTAAAACTCTTCGGCCATAATTTGATAACACGTTTTTCAATATCAGTGACTTATGAGCGAAACAGCAGATTGAAATGATATCACAGGTAATCTGGAGCGAAATCAGGGGTCTTGTGTGTCCCTATAAGCGAAATCAGGGTTTATGGGTGACACAAGAGCGAAATTAGGTTGTATTGATGACCTTATCAGCGAAATCAGGGTTCTTGGATGGACATATGAGCGAAATTAGGGTTTTTGGATGGACATATAAGCGAAATCAAGTGACCTTGGGGCGAAATCAAGTGATCTTAAGAGCGAAATTAGGTTGTATTTGTGTACACAAAAGCGAAATCAACAATTGTCCATAAAAGCGAAATCACTTCGTACATCAATTTGGTCCATTTTTACTCCAAATTACAGTCTCAAACTTTCAAGGGTTTGTCTATGTCCAATTTCAAACAATCTGTGAAAATTTGGTCCGATTCTAACCGTGAAATCTTCCCGAACTGATGAAAGAAGGTGTAGAAGTTAGAAATAGAAATGGAAACAAGCTGATATATGCAGAACTCCTCGTCCTGAGCTCTGATACCACTTGTAGGATCGCATGCTGACCCGAACGAGTTAATCGGAGGTGTTCTAATCCGTTTCAGGTGCGGAATAACAAGAAACGGTCACGAAAAACAGCTTGTTCTACTAAATCTTGCCTTGTATATTGATTTCACACTGATTACAATTCAAACGACACTTCAGCAGCAATTCGATACCGGAAACAAGACGTGTCCAACTGATTTCGCCCAAGGGGTATATATAGGTGAAGGGGGTTTCACTCATAGAGACATGGGACCATATGAGCGAAATCAGACAGGTCCAAATAAGCGAAATCACCTGTACTGACCCTAAGAGCGAAATTAGCTATCTATACACATATACTTTCCTATTTTCTCGCAAAACGAGCCCTGATCTAACAATCTAAGACTAAGACTCGATACAAGACGAAGTCGACAGATGTATGCACCAACACACATGCTCGCAGTATGTCATCAAGTGTCTAGACGTGCGTTGAGGGTGTTGTGTTTTGTCTGCCATAAATCAGGTATAGACCAAAATCAAAGGTATCAAGAGTTGGCACCTCGTGCCTAAAAGTCGCCTCTCTCAGAGGAACATTCACAAGCTGTGAAGACTCGTTAGTTCCCCTGATTGCAAGAAAGTGTACTGGTTACATGAGACAATCAACGATCACCCAGGTGATATTGTTTCCGTTTCGAGTTGTAAGTAGACTAGCGACAAAATCCATGGCAGTCTGTTCTCATTTCCATATGGGTGTTTCTGGTTGCTGATACTCCACCTTGACTTTCCCACAAGTCAAACATCATTCTTATACATTACTGGGTGGGCCTTCATGCCCGATCATCAGTACAAGATTTGTAGATCCTAATATCTCTCGTCAATACCCAGACGACTAGAATATCGAAGCCGGTGTGCTTTGCTCAACACATGTTCCCTACAGTTGCCGTATAATGAGATCCACATCCGTTCCATGGGGTAGCGAATATCGTCCGACCTGCCAAAGGTTGTTTCTCCATGCCCCGCATGGGTTCAACTTGAAAATTCTCTTTCTTCAGTTCTCCAGTTTGAACAGAGTGAGTCTGATAAGGTAGGTTAGAGTCGATAGTGAGTTGCAAAGCTCGTGCACGTTTAGATCTCCATAGCCGAAATCATTCAAAAGTTCCATTCACCGATAACATCACACGTTTAGCTCCTTTAGTAACAAAGGTACACGGGAGGCCCTTGTGATCGGTCTAAATAGTGCAACTGGTACCGTCCAAGTGATGCCTCCATCTTAATTCCAAAGACCATGGCTTCCACCGCAGGTTGTGCGTCGTGCAGTTCCTCTTTGTAGCTCTATTACGTAAGTCATCACCTTCTTGTATTGCATCGGCGTGTAACTGAGATTCCGACTCGGACCATCATGGTATACCACTAGATCACCCTTACCCTCGGGTAAAGACAATACCTAGTGCATTGTAGAGTTAAGTTTCAAAAGCTGAAGAGACGTTCTCCTGTTCCGTCTCCCACGGATACACAACACACTGATGTGTTAAAGAGGTTAGAGCTGCGCAATCTTTGAAAATCCCGTGCTGAATCTGCGATAGTATCTTGCGATACCAACGATTTGTCGTATCCCCAAAGGGATCTTTGGTGTTGATCAGTTTCTAACAGAATGGATAATAGCAAGATCCACGTGTATTCCCACTTCGTTGGCTACGTGACCAAGAAAAAAATATGTACCTCTCGAACCCAGAAGTTACACTTAAGGAGACTTCGCATGCAGTGGCTCCTCCCTCAGGAGCTCTAAGATAGGATACAAATGCCGCCCATGGTGTTCCTTTCTCCTGGAAATGATTCAAAACGTCCTTAATAAACACGGTCGATTCATGTGATGCATAAAGCGGCTGGTGTGTTGGTTAACCCAAAGGTCATGGAATACAAAGTCGCAATGGCCGCATTGCGTTTGATATGCCGTTTTAGGAACATCCTCCCCTTGGACTTCCATCTGACGATAGCTCGTTCGTTCGCCAATCATCGAATGGGAGCTTGACCCTCGCAGCTAGTCAACAGGTTGTCAATACATGGTCTAGGCAAACGGTTCTTGACTGTCACCTTGCTGAGTTCTGGATAATCAGTACACATACGAAAAGGCTTATCTTCACGGATATAACTGGGGCTCCCCAAAGCGAAAAACTAGGTCCATCAAAACTCTTGTCCAACAGTTCCTGCAGTTGATTAGGCAGTTCTTGCAACCCTCCTGGTGCAAAACGGTAAGAGTACGAGTAATCAGGGCTGCCTCTGACGTGAGATCAAACTGGGATTCCGCCTAACAGTTGTGGAAGTAAACCTGAAAGTTTCCTCGTGTAGCACACCGAGAGGAATCACGAACAATTGGTGGATCCTCGATCCCCTTTCCTATGCCTTAACACCAGTAATGGTTACTACCATAGTAAGGTAATCCCTTCGTAGACACTTCTGGTCCTCCATGGCTGAAGTGATGCTAATCCTTACTCCACCCTGACACTTTAGGTTAGACGACGATTCTCCACTAGGGAGAGAGATACGCAAAATTTTCTCCTCACCGGGTATATCTGCGTGATATCTGGATAGCCAATCCACACTAGCTACTGCATCGAAACCATCAAGGATAGTAGAAGGAAGGTCGGTGTCGAACACTTGTCCCACAAGGTCGAGTTTGCATCCCAACGAACTTAGGAGGCTTCAATTTGGCTTGCCATCAGCCGATTTCATAACAAATTCAGTTCCAAGGAGTATCAGGGTTGAACAAAACAGGGACTAGATGATTAGTTACCAAGAACGTGCTAGTCACCATGTTGCTAAAATCCTGGTGTTGCCCACGCCAATCCTAGATACCCTCCCACGAGCACCACTTCTAGTGTTGTTGTTACGGTTGCGTGGATTCCCAATACGGTCATTGTTCCCTTGGTTGTTGTTATTTTGACTTAACAACAGTCAATCCCTATCGAAGTCACCTTCGTTTCCATACTGTAAGCTACGATGAAGAGCATCTCAATGTCGCCGTGACTGTTTCCTCTAACGTCGCTACTTGTAACGGGGTCCTGTGACCTTTCACCAACATGGTCCATCTTTTCACATTCCAAGTCTCGTACTAAGGCACTACTCACTGCGTGGGAAGTTACACTTTCCACTCTATAATCAATTGTCATCGCTCATGTCCCGATTGATCCGTAAGAGTTGACTCCCATAAGTCGCTGACTAGGGTTAGGGATTCGATTGGAGTCAAATTGCTGATGTTCGTTGCTGGTAGCCAGGGCCGTCCAAATGCTGAAGTCGGTAAAGTACTACGCTCATCCTCTTGTCCATCGTTCTTGCAAGCTGATGGAGTAATACACGGTATGTTGCTAGAGTATTACAGAAACGATCGCACTTACAGAATCTAAGGCGTCAATACACAGAGTTCCAACCAATGAAAAGGAGTGAAAAGGTATCGACCAATCATTTGACGCTGCAACACCCAACTCAGGGACGTTCGTACAAGCACCTAACATTCTACACAATTCGCTAGGCGTTCAGATGGGTGTTCAGGTAGTACTCGATAACATCGAGATTCATAAGGATTCAGAGAGGAGTGAAAAGATCGCGTTCAAGTAAGAGACAATCACTGCTATGACTCTTATAGACTGTTGTGTTTCACATCGATCAGATAACGGAACAGAACCCCTTTTTCACTCGTTAAGTCTCACTGGGACTCACATGCACCCCACATTATTATTATGTGTGCACCCACAATAATATCGATTTGCATGCTCATCTCAGTTCCTCCTAACTCATGTCAAATGGTTCCTCAAACTCGAATAGCAAACAAAGAACATCACAAAACATGAGTCATGAATGTCTAAGGTAACACCACACTATCAACCACTTAACACATGCAAGTAACACATGAATCCATACTGTTGTGCTAAACGTGCAATCACATGCAATATCATATGTAAGTGTTCACTAGTTATGCAGTACAATGAGTAAACGAGAGACGAACCCTGCAATCTGGAGCTGAGTGTCATGGTCGTATTCAGAACTTGTTCGGTTATAGTCTGGTTTTATAAAAAACGTTTTAAAACCAAGCTCACTATAACCAGTGGCTCTGATACCAAACTGTCACACCCCCAAAAATACCCCAAGCGGGAACCCCTGCGAGGCGTGTGACGTACCAGGATCTAGCCACCAATCACACTGAACTCATACAAGATTTTAATAAAACTTTCATTCATTAGCATAAAGTGTTACAAGACAATAAATACAAATCATCGTATCCAGCGGAAGCATAAATCATTAATTAAATGTTTCATAAACCATGTGTATGATAACCGTTAGACTCGTCTCACGATTCCATGTATCTCGACCCATGACCACTCCAGCATCCCAGACAGCAAGTTCCCCATCCACACATACCTATAACCTGCGAGCATGCACACACGTGTATCTGTAACACCCCAAAAATTATGGTAAATGATAAATAAAGAATTTAACTTAGTTAATGGAAAGATTTGATTTAATGATAACTAGTTAAATAAAAGGGCTTAAGTTAAATACTCCCTCAAGTGGGAGGACTAAAGATGTAATTAGTTAGTAAAAGGGCTAAATAAGAAAAACTCACAACAAACACACACAGTACGTGTGTGTATCGATCAGGAGCCAAGAAAGAGCAAGGGTTCACCCTTGTTCTCATCAAATTCATCAAATTAACAAAGAAGAATCAATGTTTATCAGTTGCATGTGGTGAAAACTCGATCAATCACCCATACCTAATCAAGTGGTGTGAAGGAAGAAGGTTCGAATTCTAAGAAATCGGAAGGATCACAAGACCGAGGTATGATTCGTTGCATACAAATATCTTATTTATAATCTTGTTATAACATCATAATTAGATATTGTTCAAATGTTACGGTGATTACTAACTAATTAGCAAATCCTTTGCGGGTTTGGCTAGTATGAGAATTGTGATAAGTTATGCAAGTCGACCGGTTCTAGTGAACAAGTCGATCATGAATAAGCTTCCATCCGTTTTGAACGGGTTGTATTGTATGCTATATTAAATGCTAGAAGCTTAATCCGTTATACGGGTAAGATGAAGAATTTTATGTTGAAAGCAATCAACCCGGTTAAACGGGTTGGATATGTATGCTTAACTCTCATTGAGAGTGTTTATGCCAAACCCAAGTAATTGGGGTAGTCTTATGTATGCTTAACTCTCATTGAGAGTGTTTATGCACAACCCAAGTATTTGGGTAGTCTAATGCGCAAGAAAGATGATGTTCATAATGGATTGAATTAAAACGAAAGGGATATATATATATAACTAGTATGATGACTAACTTTTAAAATCCGTGTTGAATGTAGGTAAAACCTCACTATAGGCGATCCGGAGCTTGGAGCGAGCACATGTCTATGCCTTGTTATACCGAACGCTTCCGCTAGTTTATATGCATACTTTTTGGGTCTATGTCATGTCATTTTGTTTTATCTTGTTAGAAGTCTTACACTTAAAAACTTGTTGTCTTTGTTTTGGGTAGTTTAATGTTAAAAGGGTCGTAGACGGATGATGCTTATTATGTGTAAAAACAGGGGGTATGCTCGTTGCACGGACGGGTCATGCCCAAATTTTGTTAAAAAGTTTGTAAACAATGTTAATTACAAGGTCTTGAAATAGATAAGGTTGTTGTTTTTATTAATATGGATAAGCGGTCGTAACAAGTTGGTATCAGAGCCAAGGTTTGAGGGATTCGAACGTTAAACGCGATGCTTGAACTCAAACCGATGGCTCATTCGAAAGAGTGCTCGCTCCAAGATCGCCAAGGAGGTAAAATTTTAAACTTTCGTTTTATATGAACTTGTATAATGCACTACGGTTTAAGAGTTAAGACTCATTATGTTATGAAGCGATAAGATGGGTTAAATGAGAAATCCCGAGACCCGGGAAGCTGGAAACAGACTCGGGAGTAGTCGGAACAGCCAGAAAAACAACCAGCAGCGTTTTGCTAAACGAGGGCCCGTCGCCGACGGGTTAGCCCCCCGTCGCCGACGGCCCACCTTTACCCGACGGCTTAACCTCCTGTCGACGGCTGCTCTTGTCCGACGCCCAAATCCAGAGCCCGTCGCCGACGGCCCACCGAATACAGTTTGCTGATTTTTGTTGTTTTTCACATGATTATGCTGTTGGGCTATCCAAAGGCTTATTTAATAACTATGGGAGGTCGGTTTAAGGCTTAATAAGTGTATGCAATCACAATTAGTGATTACAATAGGAACGGATTCGTAAGAATCCAAAAGCAATGAACCGAATGACACTATATGGATTAAGTAAATGCTGGTTAAAGAATAATGATATACCAGAAATTTATGATTTGTATTAAACGAAAGCATGATATTGTGTAGATGGCTGATGCAAGAAACGTTAATGATGACGATGATACTGCTCGTCAAGAAGCAATGTACAATAAAGTCACTGAAGTGGCAGAAGGGGTTATGCAAGCTAATCTTCCACGATTAGCTCAGGAAGTAGAAAGTCGGGTGTTGGGAGTTGTGGATGCCATGATGACTAGCAAGATTGAAGAACTAAAGGAGCTGATAGAGGGAACTAGAAGCAAAAGCAAGGAACGAAGGTGCACGTATAAAGACTTTATGGCGTGCAATCCCGCGACATATGATGGTAAGATCGATCCGATAGCATGCCAAAGATGGATTTCAAACATAGAAGCAGTATTTGTTCGAAGCCGTTGTGATGTTGAAGATAAGGTGATGTTCGCCACTGGCCAACTCACGCTTCAGGCAAAAGATTGGTGGGATGCACACAGTAAGGAGATAGGGGAGGATAGACTACAAGTGATGACTTGGCAAGAATTCAAGGAACCCTTTATGAGGTACCATTGCCCTCAGTCGGCTATTGATAAGATCCAAGAGGATTTCTTGCGCCTCCGACAGAAAAACGAGTCGATAAATGAAATATCAAATACTTTCTTGGATAAGATGAAGTTCTGTGGGGATTTTGTGAAGACTGAAAGAATGAAGATCAATCGCTTTTATGGGGTTTTAAAGGCGGAATTTAGGGAGTTCATTACTCCCTCGAAATGTGAGACCCTAGATGAGCTCATCAATCTGGCACGGGATAGAGAAATCGAAATTAAGAGACAAGAAGAACGTGGGGAAAAGAGATCAAACGAGAAAGGTGCAAGTTCGAGTCCATCCAAAAAGGGGAGGTATCAAGATCAAGGAAGGAAAGATAAGTCGAAAAGTGGTATCCCTTCTTGTAAGACTTGTGGAAAGCTTCATACCGGGGAGTGTTTGTTAGGCAAGAAGGGGTGCTACAAGTGTGGTAAGGAAGGACACTCGTCTTTTCAATGTCCAGATAACTCGAAGACTTGCTTCAACTGTTTTGGAAAGGGGCATGTTAAGTCGGAGTGTCCAAAACTCCAACAAGGATCAAAGAATGAGGGAAAGAACGAAGAGAGCTCTAAAGCGAAAGGGAGGATGTTTCAAATCACCTCCGAAGAAGCTAAGTCTCATCCGAATGTGGTTTCAGGTATCTTTTTACTCAACTCCATACCGGTTTATGTCTTGTTTGATACCGGGGCCACTATGTCATTTATTTCAAATGAAATCATACAACATCCTTCATTTAAGATCGAACGAATGCCGATGCCTCTAGAAGTAGAAATAGCTGATAGCAAGATTTATGTGTTACATGAAATTTGTAAAAATTGCAAATTTACCATAGAAGATGAAGAATTCGATATTGACCTCATACCTATGGTTTTGGGGGAATTTAAAATGATTGTGGGTATGGATTGGATGACCCGACACCAAGCGGGAATTAATTGTGAAACCAAAATGGTACATGTTCAGTCCCCAAGTGGGAAACGAATAGCTATACAAGGTGAGAGAAGGGTGGAAGCGAAACTTTGTACCCTCATTCAAGCCGCTAAGTATACACTTAACGGGGGTAAGGCATACCTAGCTTGCGTGGTAGATGCTCATCGAGATTTTCCGAAGCTTGAAGATGTAGAGATCGTGAATGAATTTCCGGATGTATTTCCGGATGAATTGCCGGGACTTCCTCCCGAAAGAGAAATAGAGTTTCGTATTGAATTGAATCCGGTTGCGAAGGCTCCTTATAGATTGGCTCCCACCGAGATGCGGGAGCTAATGACACAATTACAAGACCTGTTAGACAAGGGCTTTATACGTCCGAGTGTGTCACCTTGGGGAGCGCCTGTCTTATTTGTTAAGAAGAAAGACGGGTCGATGCGCATGTGCATCGACTACAGAGAATTAAACAAGCTAACTGTCAAGAACCGCTACCCTTTACCAAGAATTGACGATCTCTTTGATCAATTGCAAGGGGCGAGTTGGTTCTCAAAGATAGATTTGCGTTCGGGGTACCATCAAGTTAGAGTACGGGAAGAAGATATTCCGAAAACCGCGTTCAGAACCCGTTATGGGCATTATGAATTTTTAGTCATGTCTTTCGGGTTGACGAACGCGCCGGCTGCGTTTATGGATCTTATGAACCGGGTATGTCGCCCCATGTTAGATAAATCTGTGATCGTGTTCATAGATGATATTCTAGTCTACTCGCGAAGCAAGGCCGAACATGCAAAACACTTGCGTGAAGTACTTGAAGTTCTCCGTAAGGAGAAACTTTACGCGAAATTTTCAAAATGCGCCTTTTGGCTCAGAGAGGTGCAGTTTCTGGGCCATGTGATCAATTCAGAGGGTGTCCTAGTAGATCCATCAAAGATCGATGCTGTAATGAAATGGGTTCCTCCGAAGAACCCGACTGAAATAAGAAGTTTTCTAGGCCTTGCGGGATATTACAGAAGGTTCATACAGGATTTTTCAAAGATAGCTTTGCCTTTGACAAAGCTGACGAGGAAGAAAGAGAAGTTCGTGTGGGGTAAAGAACAGGAGGAAGCCTTCCGAGTATTAAAAGAGAAATTATCATGTCCACCGGTCTTGACATTACCGGATGGGACTGAAGACCTGGTGGTCTATTCAGACGCTTCACATCAAGGTTTAGGGTGCGTTTTGATGCAAAGGGGAAGGGTTATCGCATATGCTTCACGACAACTGAAGCTGCATGAAGTAAACTACCCAACACACGATTTGGAACTGGCAGCGGTAGTATTTGCCTTAAAAATTTGGAGGCATTATCTATATGGCGTTAAATGCACAATTTACTCAGATCACAAAAGCCTTAAGTATTTCTTTGAGCAGAAAGACTTAAATATGAGGCAACGGAGGTGGTTAGAACTTATCAAAGATTACGATTGTGATATCCTTTATCACCCGGGGAAAGCGAATGTGGTAGCCGACGCGTTAAGCCGAAAAGAGTATCCGTCTCCCATTAGAGTAAAATCCATGAAGATGATAGTTACGCCACGATTACTCGAGACGATACGTGATTCTCAAATAAAGTCGCTTGGAGCGGAAGATGAAAAGAAAGAAAGATTAAAAGGTGTGACCGATAAATTAGAAGAAAATTCGATCGGACTCAAGACGAGATTCGGCCGAATCTGGATACCTCGTTTCTGTGAAGTCAAGACTGCGTTACTTGAAGAAGCTCATAAATCACGATATTCGGTCCACCCCGGGGCTACAAAGATGTATCATGATTTGAAGACCAATTATTGGTGGCCGGGCATGAAACGTGATATCGTTAAGTATGTCGCGAAATGCTTAACATGTTCTCAAGTGAAAGCAGAGCATCAAAAACCATACGGGGAGTTACAACCTTTAGAGATCCCGGTATGGAAGTGGGAGGAACTAACAATGGATTTGGTAACTAAGCTTCCTAGAACGAAAAAAGGGCACGATACAATATGGGTAATCGTAGATCGACTTACGAAAAGCGCTCATTTTCTACCTATCAAAGAGGCTTACTCCTCCGAGATGATGGCATAAATATATATGAATGAAATCATATCTCGACACGGGGTGCCTGTATCAATCGTTTCGGACCGGGACACCAGATTTACCTCACGTTATTGGCGAAAGTTTCACGAAAGTGTGGGCACGAGGTTACACATAAGCACCGCCTACCACCCTCAGACTGACGGCCAGTCAGAAAGAACCATTCAAACCCTTATCGATATGCTGAGAGCGTGTGCATTAGACTTTGGGGGAAGCTGGGCTGACCATCTACCCCTAGTGGAATTCTCTTATAATAATAGTTACCATAGTGGCCTTAAAATGGCTCCATATGAACTCCTGTACGGAAGAAAATGTAGAACTCCCGTATGTTGGGGTGAAGTGGGGCACTTTTGGCAAGTGATGTCCGACCTGCACGCATTCTTCACCTTTTCTTCGATTTCTCTTAATCCAGGTAAGATCTCGCCCTAAATCTTGTACATTCTTGATCTACACACACTTCTACACCTTTCTATCTTTCAAATCTTAACTTTTAACCGTGAAATCATCAGGATTTGAGGTATTCTAGGGTGATGTCATCATGAAGTTCTCGTGAACTTCAAGTGTGACCTCATTCCACCAAGAATAACTCAGATCTGAATGATTTCCACAAGGTTTCACCACAACTTCACCTAAATCTAAACTTTTCTAAAGGATAAAAGAGTTGAAAGAAATAAACACAAGTTTTCCTCTTCTTTTTCCCTCAAGAACGGTTAGAATCGGATCAGTTCTAGTCTTCTACTCGATGTTAGTGGAGCACTAGTCCTAGATCCGGATTTTACCTACAAGACATCTGATTTCGGGTTAGATCGGAATAACCATTCTGAACCGCGGACCGGTCGAACTGGGGTGATTCCTGGCCGGCTTAGTCATGCGGATAAGAGTGCGATTCCAAATGGTTCCCACGTAATCAGAACGTCTCGATATAACGACAGAGGCGACCAAGAGTGGACGAACGGAACAACCAGAACGAGATGTTGTCCGCACGAGGAAGTTGTCCGCACGGACGGATCATCCGGACGGGTTGTCATCCGGGCGAACTACACTTGGGACCCACATTCAAAACAAGGTTTGAGTATCGACGAATGAACAATCTGCACGAGCAATGCTCTGAATGGATTACTCTTCGGATCATGAGAAACTAAGACCCTAAACAATTTTTAACATGTTCAACCGCACGGACCGTTTGTCCGCACGGACAGACTATCCGGACGGATGGTCGCTGTCTGCACGGACAGACTATCCGGATGGATTGTCGTTGTCCGCACGGACTACCATCCGGACTCACCCTGAAAGCTGTTGTCCGCATGGACTACCATCCGCACGGACCGTCGTCCGCGCGACCGGCTTGAAGGGTAGAGATACTTAAATGTTTTCTAAATGCTACAACGAAAACTTCAAAGGACAAGCCATCATACACAAACACATCCTTAGAATAGGAAGAAACAACCCACTCGAATAGTTATCCACACGGACAAGTTATCCGCACGAGTAACTAATCCGCACGGATGACTAATCCGGACGGATTACCATTCGCACGGATTGCTAATCCGCACGGATGACCAATCCGCACGAATGACCAATCCACACGGATGACCAATCCGCACGGATAACTAGTCCGCACGGATGACTAATCCGCACGATCAGTCATCCTACCCACTCCCACTTTGTACTGTTTTACGTGCCACTTATCGTTACGCTATCGACTCTATTCAGGCTAACCGTACTCGCTAAGCGCTCCTTTCAATCCAACAATCGCTGTGAGTATACTCGATCCCTTTTTGCTTTTAGCACTTTTGGGTGTTACATACGTTACGAATATTCAAGCTACAATTATCACACTACTCAAACTATTTGAACGCTAACCGTTAATGCATGTTATACGTGGCTCGTGAATGCTTGTTTGTTATGTTTACACATGGAATGTTGTCTACCTGCCTTAGCAACGATAGTACTATAGTTTGGACTCAGCACCCGTTCACACGGGGGTTGTTAAGGATCTTTTACTTGCATGGATTACGATGGTAATCATGTATTGCGAACTGCCTCGGGCAGTCAACCCGCAGTCGTTGGTATCGATGGATCTATGTCGATAACTAACGTGCTTCATTTCACTATGTGTACGTGCTGGTTATGCGTAAACAAATTCGAACTCTATATGCTATTATCAAACTTGTATGCTCACCTTTACATTATATGTATTGACTTTATTTTAACGTATGTGACAGGTGCTTAGGTTGTTTCTGTGCTTAGCTTGCTGGTGATGAAATTGAGGCTAGGGAAGGAGTCCTAGAAACCAACAAATAAATTAGTTATGTTTAAATCTGAGTTGTCGGAACAGAATATTTGTCTTGATGTTTTTCTGTAATAATTGTTTAACTATTTGAGATACGGTATGGGACGTATTATTTAAATCGAATGGTAATGATAGTTGTTATGGAAACTTCTGGACAATCTGTTTCGCTCAGTGCCATGCCCCGATGATTCCACCATCGGTTGGGGTGTGACAATAATACTCTCATAAATACCTAATATGAATTAGATAAGGCTTCAATACTAATAAACGATGATATGCGCAAGTCTGCGCATTAGAGGGACTATTTGCGCCAAACTGCAAAAGTCTATCGATTCGTATAGTATCGAACCTTCCGGAATATGACCATAAGTTAAACATGCCCTAAATATCCTTTACATAGCTTAGAAATAGGCTTAGAGGTGTTTGGTGCGCAAAAATAAACTTATTTGATCAACAGGGACTAAAAGCGTCAAAAAGTGCATAAGTTTGCATTTTCGCGCATATCTTACGTTCTGAATATATCCGGACATCCAAAAATTTATGTAAACATTAAAATATTTTATTTTAGTGTTTGACTTGATAAAATTCCATTCGTCGCGTAATTTGGTTCGTTTTTCGCGTCCGTCCGTGTTTCGTTGTAATTAGCCGAACAACGTGACCGTACGACCAAACGAACCGACATCCGGCATATTTTTTAGCATACTTCATGTTCCCCATGTTTATGCATCATTGTAGAGCCTTAAAAATGGTTTAACGGGCCTTAAATGTGTCAGAATGACATTTATCAAGTGCAGGGGCCAAACATGTCAACTAATGAAAGTTCACATGTGCAAACCTGGTCCTTACGGACCGTATGGCTGGACTCTTTCAGTCCGTAAGCCAATACCCAGCATCAGAAACTTCACAGCTGCCTGTTCCAGCCGGTTACACCGCCTCATTTTTCCATTTCTTGATTCTAGGGACTTGTTTAATGATTTAAAGGGACCTAGGGACACTTGGGATGATCCCATAACACTTGTAGACTTGTTTGTAATGATCTAAAGGCATCAAGAACTCCTATATAAGAAACCATTGTTGCCACATTTGATCACATTCATTTGAAAACTTCATAACTTGGTTTCTGGAGGTTCTTGGTGCTCAAGACTCATTCCTAGTGATCATTAGCCGTGCTTAGGACCTTGGTAAGTATTCTTAACCTTCCCTAATTCAGTTTTGATTAGTTAATTGGCGAAAAGTCAAACCGTCGTAATTAAGATTTGAATTGCTCATTAATCTTAATTTGTCCAGTCAAATTACAAATTGAAAGTACCTATGAGTTGGTAATTATCTGGGCAATAAACCCTTAAAAGGGCACCCTCTGATTCTCACTCTAAGAAGGTCAATTGTCGGGTCAAACTTGACCTTAAAAAGTCAACAGGAAACAATTTTGCAAATAAATGCATAATTAGCAATGTAGAAGCTATACAACCTGTTTTGTCATTAATATAACTTGGTAATTAATGTAAGAACATGTCTAAACATGTTCAACTCGACAATTTTCAGTTTAGGCTCGGTTCGGAACCGAAAGTCGCATAATTTGACTATCGCTTTGACTTTCAGTTCTGACCCAATTTAGATTAGTTTAGACATGCCTTAAAGTTCCATTAGGACCGGGTTATATGATAGTATAACCCTCTGCGATTATACTACTTGACTCGTTGATTGTCCGATGTTCCGTTAATTGCTTAATGTTGACCATAATGCCCATTTGACCCTAAAACGAGAATTTTGGAAATGTAGGAGGACAATAATATTTGTTACCAATTTATAAACTTGTCCCTAAATTTTCACATCAGTTTGAGGTCGGGATTAGGAGTTATGCTTAATAGCGTAATTAGAAAGCTTTTTATTAATTAAACGGTGTAATTAGCGTAAAGCCTATCTAAACCCAATTTTGACACCAAATCTTTTACCCACTGATGTAACATAATATTTTGGGATTTTTGAAGATTTTTAATTATTTTTAAACTGATCATAACATAGGGTTATTACCTTGATTCGGTAATTACCAATTATACCCTTTTCGTTTATAAAACGAGTTTTACGCAACATTTAGACACCAAGTCTCTTGCTACTGATTTTATATGTTAAATGAAGTATTTTGAACTTTATAAACTGTTCAAAAAACTCAGATTTCCTGTTATAACCCGGAAATCGCTTAAAACGACTTTTTACACGTTTTAAACGCATAGTATGGGTTAAAATCATTTTTGTCATATAGGACTCATCACCAACTAATATAACTTATTAATTTAAGTAGTTTTACTGATTTTTCATACCCGAACCTCAGAATTATATGTAACCTCTTTTATAATCTTTAAAATGACCAAAATACCCCTACGGGACTTAAATTGAGATTAAACTCGTTTTGGGCATAATGGAAGATATCTTACTGATATCACAACATATTTAAGGCATATTAACTTAGGAAACATGTATATGACTCTTATGGTTACCCGTTACGCATATTTCACGTTCGGATCGGTTTATGTAACTAGTTTGCATAAATTGACCAAAACGGGTCAAACCTTATCATTTTTGCCTCAAAATCCAGAATCTGTTTAGTTTACCCATATTATACAAGTCTCCAAACTTGATTGGTCTAAATCACATTCTATTCCGGTCTTCGCTTAATCATGCGTTTGGAACCGTGAACCTTTCCTTAAAACTAACCGGTCTAAGTTTCAACTTAAATAAGACCCGTTAGGAATCTAATAGGTTAATAAAACCTTCGTTCCAGATTAAGAGCCCCAGTAGAAGTACTTGTGCTTGCTGATTAGAATATACGGCTGAGTATAAATTGCATTGCTAGCTCAGGTAAATACTTTGAACTTATTTTGCCTATACGGGCTTGGGATACGGTATTATAATAATACCGCTTGGTCGGGTATTGAATGTTTAATCATATTGTGGTTAAATTATTGAGGTAACCCGTTTTAATCTGTATTGTTTGAAATAAAAACCTTTAGGGGTTAATGACCATATCCCGGATATCCTTGGCATCATTATAAAATAAAAATGGCCACGTCTTATGCACGGGGTGTAGGCATACACCTGACAGTTGCATAAGGGAAACGGTATCTCACTCTCTTGTGGGCCTATACTTGTGGTGTGTCTGTTAATCTTGACTCGGTTTCTACATCGGGCCCTGAACGTATAACGAACATGTAAATCTGTATAAAAGATTACTTTTATATAATTGTCCCAAGTTATAAAAGATATTTTGTGCCTGGTGCATCTAAATCAATTTTCTTAAACTCTTTTTTTATGAGTCGGTTAATTGTATTTACCAGTGTAAACTGACGTATTTTCCAAAAAGGGTAAGTGACAGGTACTGAACGTAATTGGCTGGAAGCTCAGGGCGTTAATAAGGAATCTTGCAAGTTCTAGGCGTTTAAAGTCTGTTGAACAATGTTTATGTTTTAAGATCCGCCTGTGGATCCATCTTACAATCCGTTTGTAATAATTGATGTTACTGTTGAATCGGTTTGTAATATATTTATCTTTTGCTTCCGCTGTGCATTTTAAATTGTGTTGTTTGACTATGATGATATCGATTACGTCACGATACTCCCCACCGGGCCCACCGGTAATACGTGGAAATATCGGGGTGTGACAGGTTGGTATCAGAGCCAACATTGAGTGAATTAAACACTAGCCTTTGTGTTTAATCTCAATGACACAGTAGCACATTCCTTAGACCTTTTGAGTCTAGACTTAACATAGGAATACTCTCAACCCTAATCTGAAAACTATTGCTTCCGAATTTATATATTTTGAATATGTCTCCAATCAAGAAGCCGTAATGGAAATTCTCCACATCCGGAGCCTTGAATTGCCGAGCTTCGTACCGCAGCTAGGGTACAACGTGCAACCAAGGAGAAAACATTCAGAAATAAAGTGAGGAAGAAAACTCATTTTTGCTGAAATTCGTTTCCTTAATAGTCCTTATAAGGACATATTTATTTTCTACTCCCTTCATGGACAACATTATTTCTTTTAAGTCCTGCTTAGGGCAAATTCTGTACTTCTTTTAAAATCATTGGAATATTTCATCCAAATTTCATTTTATCATTATACATGAATATAATAAATGAAATAAATCAAATTTTTATTCCTTTTCGTTATTGATCTGCCAATATATGTTAAAAAGAATCTTAAAGGGGTATAACCTAGCTTGAATGTCATTAAAGACCTAGCTATGATGGTAAAACCTGTTTAAAAGAGATTCAGATTCTTGTTAACATCTGAAAACATGTTAACACTCCTGACAACAGTGATGCGATAAAATCACACTTGTCATCTTTATATTGGGAATTTCCAACCCCTTTTATTTAGCCTAGTGATTTAGAAATCATGGCTTAAATCATCAAATAAAGATGATCATATTATAAACATCCATTAGTGATGAAGTGCCTACGGGTTAAACTTGTTGTCCGATAAGACAACGACAGTGGTGGTCTTTGACCCCCTGTCTAAAGACGTTGGACTACGTCCAAGCATAATAGTCTGTATGATCAATGCGATCTTGACTAATATCATCAGTTAAGATGATCATATCATAAACATCCTTAGAGTGATGAAATGCCTACGGGCCATATCAATTGTCCAAAAAGATAAAAGACAGTTGTAGTCTTTGACTCTCTGTCAAGAAAGGTAATGAGCTACGTTCAAACCTTAATGCCTCGATCCTATAAGATCATGGCTTATAAATCCAAAACTATCCTTGTGATTAGGCCTGTTATGCCACTTTATTATCCTTAATGTTTTATATACTAGGATAAATTATAATGAAAATACTAATATAATTAACAAATTAACCAATATGGTGTATATTACCATGGTTAATGAATCATCTAAATGATGATTCCATAATAAACTCCCGAATAAATCTTTGTCAAAATTTGTGTAGCAATCAAGCTACATGGCTGGATCGGATGAGGTCAACAGCCACCCAAGGGAGAATAATGATGCTACCAGAGTTAATATAGCTGGTGCGGAACTGCAGGCAATGATAGACAATGCCGTTACTCGAGCTCTGGAGAGAAGAGATAATGAATCAAGTGGTACCCATAGTAGGACCCTATCTGTACCTCATACAAGGCAACCCTCCAAGACTCATACAGATCGCAATAGCGATTCTCATCATTCTTCGAATCAGAGGAGTGTTCCATCTAGACAGGTTATGCTTCATCAAGAACCACGTGTTAAAGCATGTTCATATAAATATTTTATCTCCTGCAAGCCTAGAGACTTCACAGGAGAAAAGGGAGCCATCGATTGCATGACGTGGCTCGATGAGATGGACACCGTTGTGGATATTAGTGGATGTGTAGAGCAAGACATTGTGAAGTTTGTTTCACAATCCTTTAAAGGAGAGGCTCTAGCTTGGTGGAGGTCACTGATCCAAGCTACAGGGAAGATCCCTTTGTATAAATTGACTTGGGATCAGTTCGTTGCTCTTATCAAAGAAAATTACTGTCCTCAACATGAAGTTGAGAAAATTGAGACTAATTTCTTGACATTAGTCATGAAGAACTTAGATTGTCAAGCATATCTTACAAGTTTCAATACCATGTCTCGATTGGTTCCTTACTTGATCACACCGAAACCAAAGCGTATAGCTCGCTTTATTAGGGGTCTAGCCCCAGAAATAAAGGCAAGTGTGAAAGCATCGAGACCTACTACATTCAGGTCAGCGGCAGATTTGTCGCTATCTCTCACACTCGATGTGGTCAGAAACAAGGCTGCCAAAGTTTCTGAAGATGGAAAGCATAAAAGGGAGGATGAGAATTATCATCGCTCCGATATGAAGAAAAAGAGGAACTCTGAGGATAAGAAGAGTTCCGGGTTTAAGAATGACAACCAGCAGTCGGGTGAAAAGACCAGATGCAAAACCTGTAGGAAATACCACCTCGGGAAATGCAGATTTGAATCTCAGCCTCTACCTTGTGGAATCTGCAAGTCCAAGGAGCATAAAACCTTGGAATGCAAGAAGTTGGAGGATGCAACTTGTTACGGTTGCAACGAAAAGGGGCACATCAAGACTAACTGCCCTAGGAATCAGGAGAAGCATGAAGAGGCCAAGAAAACAAACGCGTGAGTCCTTCAAACGAACGCCCTGGAGATGGTACAGAATGATGATGACATAACATGTACCTTTCCTTATCAATGAAGTTTATGCAGGAATTTGTTAATCCTGACGCAGATAAGTCTGTTGTGGACAATAAATGTTGTAAACGATTGTATCAGCCTGATTAGGACTCTAGATATATAATGCGAGGTAGAATTGGCCGATGATACTTTAGAGACTGCTTCAACAACCTTAGATGGATATTTTATATCTATCAGGAATTACTCTTCTCCAATATCCTTGTGACAAGCTTTCCAGCTATCCAAAATTATCAATATGATCAAGACAGATGTGACATTTTGATCCTCTGTCAAAAAGGTGATGGACTAGGTCCGAACCCTAAAAGCCATTAACGGTCTTATATGGCCTAGGCTAAGTATAATTGATATATATATATATATATATATATATTCTTCAATAACATTCATTAAGAATGTTCGTACTGTATTAGCCTGTATGGTTTAATGATACCATGGTTAGTATATGTTAGGTCATCAGGATGATGAATAGCGATTGTTAGATTGCAACTAAGTAATTGTTTTATTTGGTGTTAGGAACCAAATATCGAGTATGACAAACTCGGATAAGACAACCGTTGATCATGTTATGGACAATGCGACACATGTTAATGATGATACAATTGTGAACCTCAGAATTTCCAAAGATGTTCTTCAAACTATGATAGACGCAGCTGTTGGAAAAGCTGTGAAGAAGGCCGTGAAAAAATTCAAGGAGCCCAATGCAACTTGCTCCAAATTTCATCCAAGACTACCCTTCATTACTCACGAGAAGGATCTCATTCATGCCTCTAATGTAAAGGATGAACTAAAAAGGAAAAGGGAGGAAGATAACTCCCAGAGCTCTAAAAAGAAGAACGAACAAAAGTCCAACCAGAAACCTGTATGCAAGACCTGCAAGAAGCGCCATTATGGAAAATGCAGGTTCGAATCAAAATCCCAATCACAGCCTAGGGCTTGTGGGATCTGCAAATCTGGTGAGCATAGAACATTAGAATGCAAGAAGATAGGAGATGCGACTTGTTACAACTGTAACGAGAAGGGGCATATCAAATCAAATTGCCCAAAATATGCAAAGAAGCTTGAAAAAGTTAAGGAGACCAACGCTAGGGTCTTTCAGATAGGGGCAGAAGAGGCCATGCAAGATGACAATGTTATAACCGGTACGTCCTTATCAATAATGTATATGCAAGGGTGTTTGATTCGAGTACAGATAAGTTGATTGTGGATAATAAATTTAGTAAGTTATTACATCTGCCTGTTAGAACCCTAAGCATAAAATACGAAGTAGAATAAATTCCAAGAGTTCTATTTTGAATAGGATGCCAATATATCCTTCATAGATGGTAAGCATAACAAACTTTTAAAGCCTTCCATTAGAACCTCAGAGATTAGGTGTAAGGTAAAACTTACAAATGAAAATCATAGATTCCATTTCTTTTACTCCTGTCAGAAATCTTCAATCGTAAAGTCCTAATGTACCCTCTCTCCAGATAAAGTACATCATCATATGGAATTGATATCTCTTTGATCTCTATTGATTACGCATACCAAATGGTATGACAAAAGTGCCATATGAGGATTGGTGTATCTTAATATGTTCCATAGATTGCTTCCATGCCTGATCAGTATGGAGGTTTAATGCATGGAACCACAAGGATATTCCAATAGTCATACGGCATTAAAGTCAGCTAATGGTGTTCAAAGAAGATATCTAGAATGGAATTATCCAAGTAAATATCCCTGATAAAGGAATCTGTGGACTCATAGCATAAATGTGTCACTTATTTGACACAGGCAATGATAGATAAACTGAGGCTTGAGATTTGGAAAAATCTTTGTAACTTCCTTGTGTCTTGACTATCATCTCCATAGACTATCCTGTTTACCTCCTGAAAGGCTAGTAGAATTAAGGTATACATCCCGCTAAGGGCTGCAGTATTGTGAAATCTCTATGTTAGTACCTTCAACTCGGGAATAATAGAAACCCTAGTTAGATAAATTTTAAGATAAAGGTTCTTAAGGCCTAATCCGTAATTCAAAGAGTTTCAATGTTATTAAAGATGGTTCTCTTGCTTATGCATCGATTACCGCAACCCTATTTAGGCAACAATTAAGAATCGCCACCAACTGCCCAGGATCGTCGATGCGTTCAAATAACTGTAAGGATTAGCTATTCCTTAAGACTGGTTTTAAGCTGTATTTAGAGTAACCATCTCACCTTAAATAAGCTATTCTATAACTAATAGTCAATATATAAATATCAAGGCTGCTCCTTTGGGGACCTTGTATAGATAGAATGTCAAACGTCCATTTGATGGACGGGACTTGGGTAAGTCCTATTATTGGGATCTGAAAGTTGCATTAGAAACAAAGAATAAGATCATACAAATTCGTAATCATCTGTAAGATTGCCAGTAATCGGCAGAAAATTTAGGATTGATGAAATTCGCAACCCTCGTAAGTCCTTAATAAGGAATAAGGTTCAAATTGAAAGCATCGCTCTAAGAAGGGTGTGCTAAAATTTTTTTTTTGCAACAAGCTAGTTAAGCTCTGACTATATAGAGGATCATTCGAGGAAATCAAATACATCAAAGGTCAAAAGCTTATAAGCTAAAACCTATTTATGGAACATGGTGGAACTCGCAATGTGACCCGCACTAATGATTTAAGGATATGTTTCACCAATAAGTCGAGAAGCATTATCACATCATGATATGCAGATTAATGAAATTTCTTAGTTTGATAAAAAAAACCAGTATCAATTAAGGATCGACAGGATTAGAAACTAAGGAAGACAACGTGAACCTATTATAAAAGTCATTTGGGATGCCTATAGAGGCCCAAATAGGTTGTGGAAGTTAAAATCCATTGTTCAACAGAAAGTATATCTATTACTTTAACAAATCTCCAGGTTGAGATTTCTTTTAAGGGGGTGAGGATGTAACACCTCGAAAAATCACGTCCAATGATGTATTGACACGTGTAACCCTAATAAAGTCAAACCTTGAATTTAAGGGACTAATTTTTCGAAAAATCGAAAACTTTGATTTTGAAAGGACTGGAAGTATTAACATACTTAAAATAAGTTTCTAAATAACCTTTTACGGTAATTATATTCGCAATTGAGCCACTTGTTGATCAAGTGTAGCCGTTTGCATAATTAATTGAAAGTTTGCGCAATAAAGGGTTAAAAGCGTCAACATGTTAAGTCTTACCTCTGAATGACCTTTTAACAAACCGGGAGCATCATGATATTTGATTATACTCTCGGGAATGCCTAATATTGGTTATTAAGGGCTTTTATGCCTATAAGTGAAGTTACGCGCAACTTTGCAAGTTAGAGGGACTAAAAGTGTCAATATGTTTAATCATACCTCTGAATGACCTTTTTATGAACCTGAAGCATTATGATGCTTTATAATACTCTCATAAATACCTAATATGAATTAGATAAGGCTTCAATACTAATAAACGATGATATGCGCAAGTCTGCGCATTAGAGGGACTATTTGCGCCAAACTGCAAAAGTCTATCGATTCGTATAGTATCGAACCTTCCGGAATATGACCATAAGTTAAACATTCCCTAAATATCCTTTACATAGCTTAGAAATAGGCTTAGAGGTGTTTGGTGCGCAAAAATAAACTTATTTGATCAACATGGACTAAAAGCGTCAAAAAGTGCATAAGTTTGCATTTTCGCGCATATCTTACGTTCTGAATATATCCGGACATCCAAAAATTTATGTAAACATTAAAATATTTTATTTTAGTGTTTTTCTTGATAAAATTCCATTCGTTGCGTAATTTGGTTCGTTTTTCGCGTCCGTCCGTGTTTCGTTGTAATTAGCCGAACAACGTGACCGTACGACCAAACGAACCGACATCCGGCATATTTTTTAGCATACTTCATGTTCCCCATGTTTATGCATCATTGTAGAGCCTTAAAAATGGTTTAACGGGCCTTAAATGTGTCAGAATGACATTTATCAAGTGCAGGGGCCAAACCTGTCAACTAATGAAAGTTCACATGTGCAGACCTGGTCCTTACGGACCGTATGGCTGGACTCTTTCGGTCCGTAAGCCAATACCCAGCATCAGAAACTTCACAGCTGCCTGTTCCATCCGGTTACACCGCCTCATTTTGCCATTTCTTGATTCTAGGGACTTGTTTAATGATTTAAAGGGACCTAGGGACACTTGGGATGATCCCATAACACTTGTAGACTTGTTTGTAATGATCTAAAGGCATCAAGAACTCCTATATAAGAAACCATTGTTGCCACATTTGATCACATTCATTTGAAAATTTCACAACTTGGTTTCTGGAGGTTCTTGGAGCTCAAGACTCATTCCTAGTGATCATTAGCCGTGCTTAGGACCTTGGTAAGTATTCTTAACCTTCCCTAATTCAGTTTTGATTAGTTAATTAGCTAAAAGTCAAACCGTCGTAATTAAGATTTGACTTCGTCATTAATCTTAATTTGTCCAGTCAAATTACAAATTGAAAGTACCTATGAGTTGGTAATTATGTGGGCAATAAACCCTTAAAAGGGCACCCTCTGATTCTCACTCTAAGAAGGTCAATTGTCGGGTCAAACTTGACCTTAAAAAGTCAACAGGAAACAATTTTGCAAATAACGCATAATTAGCAATGTAGAAGCTATACAACCTGTTTTGTCATTAATATAACTTGGTAATTAATGTAAGAACATGTCTAAACATGTTCAACTCGACAATTTTCAGTTTAGGCTCGGTTCGGAACCGAAAGTCGCATAATTTGACTATCGCTTTGACTTTCAGTTCTGACCCGATTTAGATTAGTTTAGACATGCCTTAAAGTTCCATTAGGACCGGGTTATATGATAGTATAACCCTCTGCGATTATACTACTTGACTCGTTGATTGTCCGATGTTCCGTTAATTGCTTAATGTTGACCATAATGCCCATTTGAACCTAAAACGAGAATTTTGGAAATGTAGGAGGACAAAAATCTTTGTTACCAATTTATAAACTTGTCCCTAAATTTTCACATCAGTTTGAGGTCGGGATTAGGAGTTATGCTTAATAGCGTAATTAGAAAGCTTTTTTATTAATTAAACGGCGTAATTAGCGTAAAGCCTATCTAAACCCAATTTTGACACCAAATCTTTTACCCACTGATGTAACATAATATTTTGGGATTTTTGAAGATTTTTAATTATTTTTAAACTGATCATAACATAGGGTTATTACCTTGATTCGGTAATTACCAATTATACCCTTTTCGTTTATAAAACGAGTTTTACGCAACATTTAGAGACCAAGTCTCTTGCTACTGATTTTATATGTTAAATGAAGTATTTTGAACTTTATAAACTGTTCAAAAAACTCAGATTTCCTGTTATAACCCGGAAATCGCTTAAAACGACTTTTTACACGTTTTAAACGCATAGTATGGGTTAAAATCATTTTTGTCATATAGGACTCATCACCAACTGATATAAATTATTAATTTAAGTAGTTTTACTGATTTTTCATACCCGAACCTCAGAATTATATTTAACCACTTTTATAATCTTTAAAATGACCAAAATACCCCTACGGGGCTTAAATTGAGATTAAACTCGTTTTGGGCATAATGGAAGATATCTTACTGATATCACAACATATTTAAGGCATATTAACTTAGGAAACATGTATATGACTCTTATGGTTACCCGTTACGCATATTTCGCGTTCGGATCGGTTTATGTAACTAGTTTGCATAAATTGACCAAAACGGGTCAAACCTTATCATTTTTGCCTCAAAATCCAGAATGTGTTTAGTTTACCCATATTATACAAGTCTCCAAACTTGATTGGTCTAAATCACATTCTATTCCGGTCTTCGCTTAATCATGCGTTTTGAACCGTGAACCTTTCCTTAAAACTAACCGGTCTAAGTTTCAACTTAAATAAGACCCGTTAGGAATCTAATAGGTTAATAAAACCTTCGTTCCAGATTAAGAGCCCCAGTAGAAGTACTTGTGCTTGCTGATTAGAATATACGGCTGAGTATAAATTGCATTGCTAGCTCAGGTAAATACTCTTAACTTATTTTCCCTATACGGGCTTGGGATACGGTATTATAATAATACCACTTGGTCGGGTATTGAATGTTTAATCATATTGTGGTTAAATTATTGAGGTAACCTGTTTTAATATGTATTGTTTGAAATAAAAACCTTTAGGGGTTAATGACCATGTCCCGGATATCCTTGGCATCATTATAAAATTAAAATGGCCACGTCTTATGTACAGGGTGTAGGCATACACCTGACAGTTGCATAAGGGAAACGGTATCTCACTCTCTTGTGGGCCTATACTTGTGGTGTGTCTGTTAATCTTGACTCGGTTTCTACATCGGGCCCTGAACGTATAACGAACATGTAAATCTGTATACAAGATTACTTTTATATAATTGTCCCAAGTTATAAAAGATATTTTGTGCCTGGTGAATCTAAATCAATTTTCTTAAACTCTTTTTTTTATGAGTCGGTTAATTGTATTTACCAGTGTAAACTGACGTATTTTCCAAAAAGGGTAAGTGACAGGTACTGAATGTAATTGGCTGGAAGCTCAGGGTGTTAATAAGGAATCTTGCAAGTTCTAGGCGTCTAAAGTCTGTTGAACAATGTTTATGTTTTAAGATCCGCCTGTGGATCCATATTACAATCCGTTTGTAATAATTGATGTTACTGTTGAATCGGTTTGTAATATATTTATCTTTTGCTTCCGCTGTGCATTTTAAATTGTGTTGTTTGACTATGATGATATCGATTACATCACGATACTCCCCACCGGGCCCACCGGTAATACGTGGAAATATCGGGGTGTGACACTGTCGATGTCACACCCTGGCTTTGCGGAAGCGTGGTTAATTTGGTGTGACTTCTTAATACCATAGCTTAACCATAACAAAGCTATATGAAATAAAACCATGCAAGATCATCCATAGATTTAAGTTTTAAAACCGAAGTAACATAACATTGTCTTAGAGACTACAACACCAAAACATAAAACATTGTTTTGAAAGACATAAACATCAACATGAATAAAACGCAGTTTAAGATTTGTGACTCGTCCAGGAAAAAGTCACATTTCCTAAACCGGGATGACCTCGGAACCCATATGCAGCGGGAAAACATAACATACCGCGCCAGATCTTTAATTCCCTGAAATACATGTAAGTTGAAAAATCAACAATAATGTTGAGCGAGTTCATGTGTAAACCTTTGTATATATAAAAATCCTGGTATGTAGCAAATAAGGAAAAAGAGATCACCAATGGTTTGCAAGGCCATTGATATGTGTGAAGTGCAAGTAGGAAGACTCAAACCTAGCGATTTTGCGTTGGGCACAAAGTCACCCCAAGGTCCGTTATGCTGGACCTGGAGTTGGGCTCGCTACACCCAGATAGATCTACCGCTTACGTCCCTCGGTCCTATAATGAGGATTAATGGCCTCCAGTTCCCGCCTACCCACTCACATGATCTAAGTAGTAAACCTCCTTACGCTAACCATACCATGTATAAAGTACTTGTAATCATAGTAACATGTATTTCACCCCCGCAGTTTAGAAAACTGAAAACAATTAAGAGAAAAGGGGGACATGAACTCACAGTGGTGCGTCTCTACCAAGTATGTCTCCTGATCAAGCAGCTGTGTGACGACCTACACGTACTAATTCTATTAGACGGACGGCCGTGCCTTAGCTTTATGGTTTAAGTTTTTGGGAAATAGTTAGGCAACTATTTCGTGTTTACATTCTGTATATACTTGGTAGTCATTTTCCTTCCCAAGGATGGGGATTTAATACATGTGTGTTCGCATAATTTCGAAATATATTATTAAGTCTCACTTAAAATATATTTTATTTCCAACTTCAAAATATAAATATTCTTCTCAAAAATATTATACTTTAATACATGTGATTTTCCCAAAATAATACTTAGTAATATTATTTTTACCCTAAAAATAATATTTACGTAGTTCACAAAATAATCATAAACACTTATACCAGTGATGTTGTGAAAAATATATACTAAATATATATATGTATCACGTTTTATTTTGTGAAATCCCACCTCCGGTATTTTGTAAATATAATCGTGGCGAAACTTATATTTTTGAAAACACGTCGAAAAGTATTTCTAACACTTATAGTGAAAATAATTCTAAGTGTTTGGTTTTTAGAAAATTTCGCCAGAGTTTCCCCTATAACTGGAGGTGGCCACGCTTTCAAGCGTATCATTTTCTTTTATAAATCAAATCAACCATTTTTATCATTCAATCAAAACAATGTTCAAACCACAACTAGTCAAAATATATATAAATCGCATAAATTTCATGAACTTGTGATTTATCCAAACTATGAAGTAAATCCCATTACTTTTAGTGGATCTTTATATAAAACAATCCGATTTTGTAAAAACCTCGTTTTTAAAGAAATTCCATCTTTACAACTTCTTGTAAAATTTGACAAAACTAGTTCTTTGTCGAAACTTAGTGTTACACAAGTATTTACACACTTGTGTGTTCTGAAAACCATTCGTGTTAGTGTAAGACCCGTCTTTAAAAGTATGTTTTCTCTTGACACGTGGTCCTTTGAAAATACCACTTGTAGATATGTAGATCTACTAGTTTTAAACACTATTTCACAAACAAAATCGCTTTTACACAAGTTCATGATTTATGTGTGGTAGAGTTCATCCTTTAACCCTTGTTACTTCCAAAACAACCTTATGTCATGATCCAAGATCATGACCATTCCGGGTTAAATGATGATCCGAGCTACCACAACATAAATCGGGTCCAAATAATCACACAAATCAATTACTACAAGATTTACACAACATATGAGCTTTTAACCAACATTTATAGCATTTTAAGTAGACTTTTGTGTGTCATCTTGTATGTTTATGAGTTTTAACCGTTACAAATCATATTAACCACTTTAAAATAGTTCAAGAAGGTGATTCAAACAACTTACTACTAGCTCGAGGCTAGGGAAGAATCTAAGCGAAAAATGCGTGGATAAAAGCAATAGAGTGAGGTCCTTCGCCTTCCGATTGCACCAAGGTTCCTTGTACGCGATCCTTAACACTTGTATGAGCTTGGAATGTGATGAAGGAAGCTCGAAAATGGTGAATGGGGGTGGGGTGTGTTCGGCCGAGAGCTCTAGGAGAGGGAGAGAGAGCTTGAGTGTTGAGTTGTGAGATGGATGTTATGTTGTGTTAATGGTCTAACTTATAGACAATTAGTGTGAGTATTAACCAAAGGTTCATATGTCTTCTTGATATTAGGCATACTTAATATTATAATCATCAAATAGGACAAGGGTGTCCCCTAGGGGACGATTTCAGTTCAAGGGGGGGGGGGGTCCCTAGTTCATTTCCAACCAATAGTTAGGATATTAGTTAGGTTAATCTAGTTAAGTTAAGTGACTAACCCGGTTAGTAGTGTGTCGTGCTTTAAAACGGGTGTTAGGGTATTCAGGGACCCTAACTGGCTCAGAAAAAGATAAATAATGAAAATGACAATATTTTCATGTTCCGGGTATAGTCCGGTTGTTTGGTTGGATAGTAATCCGTTAAAGTGCTTAACAAAGCTTTAAAGTGTCGTTAATACCCTTTTTAGTGACACAACTCATTTCTGACACTTTGGAAAGTGTCTAGTAATATTTTCCTCATGTTTTGGCACTTTATTAGTTAGCTAAAAGCTGAATTATTATGTAAAGTGCTGAATTTTGTGCTTAGAGCACGTTTTAGGCACATCCAGTCATTGTACTTATTCCTAGAGACGCAGTTTTACAACCCTTGTATCCCTACACTCACCACTAGTGTAGTAAAATATTTCTGGCTCATACAGGCCTAAGAGGCAGTGTCTGCCTGATGCTGGCTTATCAGCATGTTCAATAGGTTATCCGTTATAGTGCTACTGTGCATTTTGTGCATCATGTCTGTCACTAAGGTTCAGCATGTAAATAATGTAGTGACGGTAAGTAAGGTATGAGGCAGGTATATGCATGTATCAGAAATCAAGTAGCAGTTTATCCACAAGTTCAAGCAAGCACAGTAATTAAGCAGTAATTAATTATTAATTAAGTCGTACAGATACCTGTTTTAGTGAGGGTTGTCACATTCTCCCCCCGTTAGAAAAATTCTGTCCCGAAATTTTAAGTTCTGCTTGTAGATGCAGGGTTCTTAGGAAATAGGTGGGGGTATTTCTCTTTCATCCGGTCCTCACGCTCCCAGGTGTATTCAGGACCATGTCTGGCATTCCAACAAACTTTGACGAGCTTGACACTGCTCCGGCGGGTCTTGTTTACTTTCCAATCTGTAACCTCAACCGGTTCTTCAACGAAATGGAGCGTGTCGTCAACATGAATCTCGTCTATGGGAATGGCAATGGTATCTTGAGTTGGACTTTTCTTCAGGTTGGATACATGAAATGTATCGTGAACTGAATGGAGTTCAGCAGGTAAGTCCAGCTTGTATGCTGTTGGTGCACTTGTGTCTGTACTTTGTCTGTATTTTGTCATGATACAAAACGATGTCTTGTGTTAGTCTGAGTAACGTCTTAGGTGTGTTAATATGTGTGTTTGATGTAAGTTTGACCAAGTCAACCATCCTCCTGGTTTGACTTGGCCAAACAGTTAGAGCATGGTTTGTAATATGTTGTGTCGAAGGATGAGTCTTCGAAGGATTGTTTATATCCTTCGATGAGCTCGAAGGATAAACCTTCGATGGATATAGATGGACCTCGAAGGATATCATCCTTCGAGGTACATGTGGATCTTTCGATAGTTTTCAGTTCGATAGATGATCCTTCGATCAGACTATCTGATCCTTCGACCAGACGACCTGGTTTGGGTATATTGTGACACCTGTGTCACTGCGACCATCAAACAAATGCCAAACCAATGAAATATTATATTTCATACTTGGGATTTGTAAAAATATGTGTATCGTTTACACATATAAACTCTTGTTCGATTCCAAGCTCTAAATCGCTTTCTAGAAGGTTATATACGCACTGATGCGTAAATATAACCAGTTTAATGCAACGAACACTCCGGAATAGTGAAATAGGCTTAACATACCTTAAATAACCTTTACTTAACTTAGAAATAAGTTTTGAAGGCTTTGGTATGGCAAAATCAAGTTAAATCGCTTACAGGGACTAAACTTGACAAACTGCGAAAGTATGCCAATTTGAACTGTAATAGACATTCCGGAACATGACCATAAGTTAAACACACCTTAAATATCCTTTACATAGCTTAGAAATAGGCTTTGAGAGGTTCGGTGCGCTAAAATATACTTTTGGGACATTCAGGGACTAAAAGTGTCAAAAAGTGCACAAGTTTGCATTTTCGCGCATAACTCACGTTCTGAATACATCCGGACATCCAAAAATTTTTGTAAGCATGACTATATTATGCTTTAGTTTTTGGCTTGCCAAAAATCCATTCGTCGCGTCATTTGGATCGTTTTTCGCGCTTATGCGCATTCCGTCGTAATTAAGCGAACATCGCGTTCGTACGGCCAAACGAACCAATGTCCGGCATATTTTTGAGCATGTTTCATGTCCATAATGTTTAGGCATCATTTTAGGGCCTTAAAGTTGGCTTGACGGACCTTAGAAGTGTCGGAAATGGCCTTAAACACGTGCAGGGGCTGAAACTGTCATTCTACAAACTTGTTTTCTGATCTGAAGAGCTAGGCGACCCGCCTCAGCCAAGCTTAAATCTTAGGCGGCCCGCCTCAGCCTTCCTGATCAGATAAGAACGCTTAGTCAGCTGATTCCAGCTGTTTAAACCTCATCCACACACTCACAAATGCACATTCAACTCATTTGGACCATTTTTAAGTTACCACAACTTTGTGACAAGTGTACGCACAAGATTCGAGCACGGTTTCCATGAAATGATCCTAACGGTTCGGGTATTCCTATAAATACCCATCCACCCCAACCTCATTTCTCACAAGAATCTGGATTTGAGAGCTCTAAGTTGAAACCATTGTTTCATACCTGAGTTCTTGGATCGAGATTAGCATTCGGGGACCCTTCGTAAGTATTCTTTCGTTCTTTTATTGCTTTTCAAGTCTTTCGAGTCTGAAAGTCAAACTTTGTTTGACTTTCTGCGTTGACCAGTTATGGTCAATGCGAAGTTCGTTTGAACTTCGCAACGTGAGTGTAATCACGTTGGTTATAGTCCCTTGGGACTATGCCTACTGATTACCACGTTGTCTAGGGTCGTAGGGTAAGCGATCTAATAAATCGCTTATACCTCGAACCCGACCCATTTGGTCGATCATTAGGATCCGACCAAATACATTAGGTGACCATAGTAGGTAGGGAATAACCTTCCGAGGTTATACCCTATGGTCACATCGTTTGAGTAGTTGTATGATAGGTAGTTTATATGCCTTAGGTAAATTACCAGAATACCCTTTTCATGTATAATTGGTAATTAAGCATATGTAACCTAAACTTTTGTCACATAACTGATTATGTAACATGTTTAGGCATATAACACTTGTCATAGGACTAGTTAGACGGTCCGAACGCGTTTCACGCGAACGACGCGTTAAAGTAGCATAAGCTACCTAAACGGGTCGTAATGGGTCGAAAGCACTTAGATTAAGGTTTCATTTAGTATGTAGGCTTTGTTAAACCATATGACACGAGTCTCTATACTCGTTTGGTTTACGAACCCTCATTCTATCCAATCATCCGATTTAGGTCCGGTTATTAACATAGTTACCTATATTAGGTGCCGTTTGATATCCGCGATCTCTAGCATTGTTTGGTTGTTACTCAAGGACTACTAAGCAATCTCAAGTGAGTACATAGACCCCTCTTTTACAGTTTTCCAAACGTTTTGGGGTGGAACACATGTGCCTACTTGTTACTTTCAAGCTTTCTTGTTTTCACATCATATACTTGCTATGTTCATTAGTACAATTATAGTACATGTTTTACATTACATTTAATGCTACGTATGTCTATTGTTGTATACGTAGTACAGGTCGCATGCTACGTATGTCTATTGTTGTATATGTAGTACAGGTCGCATGCTACGTATGTCTATTGTTGTATACGTAGTACAGGTCACATGCTACGTATGTCTATTGTTGTATACGTAGTACAGGTCACATGCTACGTATGTCTATTGTTGCATACTTAGTACAGGTCACATGCTACGTATGTCTATTGTTGTATACGTAGTACAGGTCACATGCTACGTATGTCTATTGTTGCATACTTAGTACAGGTCACATGCTACGTATGTCTATTGTTGCATACTTAGTATATTTGTTATTCATCACATGATTACATTTTGGATACATATTACATGATTTACATTAGACATGAACATTTTACTTTAGTAGTTTGGTTTGATTAAGTGGTTTAAGTAACGATGCGTGTGTAATATGATACAAGCATGGTGGATACGCCGCTGGTACTTCCTATATATAAGTGTTTGTATGGTATCACATATTGTAGCGTTATTTGAATCATTTCAGTTTGATACATATAACATTTTATACAAATAACATACTTTTCACAATACATTGTTTTACAAACAACTTATCTTATACAAACTCAGTTTACAATGGCTATTCATTTAACCATACATTATTCTCTTATTTATACATATCATCTGATCTTATCATTTTTCAAATGATTTACAAAACAAAGCAAATTACAAGGTTCATGACTAAACATTTTCTCAAACATAAGTCATGAAACCTATTTTCACAAAACCTATGTATCTCACAGGCATTTTTATGCTGACGTACGTATTTTCACATGTGTTTTTTAGGAGCTGTTGCATAAGATGATCAAGATACACATAGGCAGACTTGGGCTTTAGTGACAATAAAAGAAGCAAGACTAATTAATTATGTTGTATTTCCTTGTTTGTTAAGACATTGTAACACTTGTAATCAATAAAACGAAACTTCAATTGCCATGGATTTGAAACAATTAATTCTGTTACAACACTCCCCGACATTTCCGCCACGTTTTGTATGTTCTACGTGGTCGGGGTGTGACAGAAAAATGGTATCAGAACCAATGGTTATAGGGAATTAGGTTATTAGTAATGCTTTGACCTATCGTCACCTATCCTTAGGCGACTACCACAACAAGAACATAAATTTCAAAACCACTTTGAAAACTAATCATCTGTTCTAGGATGATTTATTACAAGGTTTTGAACCCTCTGTTATATGGTTTTGAACCCCTTGGAATTTTCAAAATCTCGTCAAGGTTTTGGGTTTTAAATAATGTGAACACGTGCAAACTGGAAGGGTGAATGCCTGTATTCTGGGTTTTCTGTCTAGGCAAGCACTTCGTATACATCTCATCAGACGCGAGACCAGTTGTGCTTACCTGGGAATTCTTGGGATGAGTGTTCACTTATAGGCGAGCATGTCTTCGCGATACATTATTTTTGACCTATTTACTTTGATTAATCACCGAGGTCGTTTGTTGCTTTGTAGTAACAAACAAATGACCACTATCCTTGCTTTCATCAGATTTGTTTCATCTCATTCTTTTCGTCTAATTCTCTCACTCGTTTCCTTTCATGTTCTTCTCTTTTAGAATGCCTCCACGACGCGAAAATCCGGTATCTATTGACGATCTGGCAGCTGTCATTACACAGCAAATGACTACTGCAATCCCGAACGTCGTTGCTCAATGTTACCAAGCTATCAACAACAATAATGCCCTCTGCAGCTTCAAGACGTTCAACTCGGCTAAGCCATCAAAGTTTTCTGGGTCTCAAGGAGCGACAGCACTTCTGCAATGGTTCGAGAGCCTAGAGAGCACCTTCAGGCATGTTCAATGTCCAAACGAGCGAAAGGCAGACTTCGCATCTAGTGTCTTTGAGAAACGAGCTTTGACGTGGTGGAACGGTGTGGTGAGAGATAGGGGTGCCGAAGTGGCACTGGCCCAAACTTGGGAAGAACTTCGAGCACTGATGATGAAGGAATTCTGTCCTCGTCACGAGATCAGGGCATTGGAAAGGGAATTCGACGATCTTAAGCAAGACAGCGGTGAACATCGAGCATACACCGATCGATATGAGGAGCTGAGCCTGTTGTGTCCTACCATGGTTACGCCTTTGGATAAGGCGATCGAAAAATACATTGATGGTCTCCCTGACTCAGTTCAGGACATTGTTACTGGTAGTAACCCCACTACGGTTAGGCAGGCCATTGAGCTATCTGCAACCTTGACTGAATCTCAGATCAGGAAACGTAAGCTTTTCCGAAAGGGTGACAAGAAACCGGTCGAGGAATCGAAGCCAATCGAGGAATCAAAGACCATGGATGAACAGTCTGGATCCCTTGAGCGGTCAAAGAAGCGAAAGGCTTCTCAGAACTTTGCCATGGTTACTCACAATGATCAAGCCGTCCCCAACCAACCAGCTCAACCCCGTACTAGGAAGCCATACAATGGAACTTCACCCTTGTGCAACCAATGTGGCCTACATCATCATGCCAATGTGAAGTGCCGCGAATGCCAAATTTGTGGACGTAAAGGTCATACAGCAAAAGTTTGCGTAGCAGCAGTTGCACCAAATCAAGCTAACAACAATCCTGCTCAAGCTCGTTTTCCACCAGGTTCTTGCTACAAGTGTGGCGAGATGGGACATTTCCGAAGAAATTGCCCAAAGCTTGCTAATGCTAATCCAGCACAGAGATGAGCATCTGACCGACTAGAAGACAACACTCTTTAGAAATAACCACATCTTATGTATTATTTTCTCTTGTTGTCAAGGTCCATGAAACAGTTGTTAACATTGTTTATAAATAAATCTTTTATTTACATTGCAATGTATTTATGTGATTATATGTATAAACAACATATCCCTTACAATACCGACAATCAAGGAATCATATTCCTTGAAAAGCAAACTACCCCCAAAATTCTTCCATTTTACATTCTCTTGCGTTTTCCACAAAGGTCGTAAGTACCCGTCTCTTGCAAAGAAACATAGTACAAGGTGCAAGTTATAATTCTGTACGAATACCCCAAGTACCACTATAAATTCTTAATAGGGTACCCAAGGGTATTTCCGTATGTCCTAAATTATTGTGTACCTTAATTCGAATATTGCGTTTTCCTGAAAACGAAAATCGAATTTTTGGTAGATCATCCTATTTTCATGGATGGATTCTTGAAATAATTAAAGTGCCAAATGAAATCCACGAATTGGATTCCTGGTGTACTTTAAGTACCCGCGTCCAAAGATAACAAATTAATAACCAAGTTAAACAACTATGTGATTATGTGCTTATGTGTTTCCTTTTATGTTTTTGGTGTAATCCAAGTTTTGTTATCCAAATCCTCGTAGAATCTTCCATATCTTTGTATAAGGAAATTCATAGTAGGATATCCAAAGGTACTATATTAAATCCTCAATGGGATTTTACGTAATAGTAAAGACCCTCGGATTATATTGTACTATTCCATAATTAGACCCCTAAGTGGTCTAGTTAAACAGATTGATCCAAAAATCTGGTTAGGAATATCATGTGATGAGATAGCTGAAAGGACTCCTTGGTGGCCTAATTAAAAAGATCAACTGTCGATCTAATTAAAAGGACCCTATGGTAGTCTAGTCACACTCATCACAGGTTTGATTTTCCTCCCCTAAAACATTTCAAGACAAACTGTGCGGACTATGCAAGGAGTTACGTAATTATGGATGCATACATAATTATGGAATTCAGTGCACAGAAACCACAGCAAGTTTTGTCATGTATCTGGAGTTAACCATGTTCATTTTTGTTTCTGAAGAAATGGTGAAAAAAATGACTCATTCTGTTCATTTTTGTTTCTGAAGAAATGGTGAAAAATGACTCATTCTGTTCATTTTTGTTTCTGAAGAGGTTGTGAAAAATGACTCGTTCTGTTCATTTTTGTTTCTGAAGAAATAGTGAAAATGACTCATTCTGTTCATTTGAAATGGTGAAAAATGACTTATTCTGTTCATTTTTGTTTCTGAAGAAATGGTGAAAAATGACTCATTCTGTTCATTTTTGTTTCTGAAGAGGTTGTGAAAAATGACTCATTCTGTTCATTTTTGTTTCTGAAGAAATGGTGAAAAATGACTCATTCTGTTCATTTTTGTTTCTGAAGATGTTGTGAAAATGACTCATTCTGTTCATTTTTGTTTCTGAAGATGTTGTGAAAAATGACTCATTCTGTTCATTTTTGTTTCTGAAGATGTTGTGAAAAATGACTCATTCTGTTCATTTTTGTTTCTAAAGATGTTGTGGAAAATGACTCATTCTGTTCATTTTCGTTTCTAAAGAAATCGTGGAAAATGATTCGTTTCGTTCATTTTCGTTAACTCATTTCTGTTCATTTTCGTTGCTGAAGAATATCCATCGAGGGAAATGAATATCCTTGTTTATTCCTTCATGTTCCATTTTCTAAAGAATGCCTGTTGAAAATAACTCCGTTCATTTTTCCTTTCTGAAAAATGTCTGTTAAAGAGAAATTACAGGATTATGCCTTACATATCTCTGGTGGTTATTTGACACAAAGTCAGAAATAGACTCCTACGAATAAATTTCGGGACGAAATTTCCTAAAGTAGGGGAGACTGTGACACCTGTGTCACTGCGACCATCAAACAAATGCCAAACCAATGAAATATTATATTTCATACTTGGGATTTGTAAAAATATGTGTATCGTTTACACATATAAACTCTTGTTCGATTCCAAGCTCTAAATCGCTTTCTGGAAGGTTATATACGCACTGATGCGTAAATATAACCAGTTTAATGCAACGAACACTCCGGAATAGTGAAATAGGCTTAACATACCTTAAATAACCTTTACTTAACTTAGAAATAAGTTTTGAAGGCTTTGGTATGGCAAAATCAAGTTAAATCGCTTACAGGGACTAAACTTGACAAACTGCGAAAGTATGCCAATTTGAACTGTAATAGACATTCCAGAACATGACCATAAGTTAAACACACCTTAAATATCCTTTACATAGCTTAGAAATAGGCTTTGAGAGGTTCGGTGCGCTAAAATATACTTTTGGGACATTCAGGGACTAAAAGTGTCAAAAAGTGCACAAGTTTGCATTTTCGCGCATAACTCACGTTCTGAATACATCCGGACATCCAAAAATTTATGTAAGCATGACTATATTATGCTTTAGTGTTTGGCTTGCCAAAAATCCATTCGTCGTGTCACACCCCGACCACGTGGAACATACAAAACGTGGCGGAAATGTCGGGGAGTGTTGTAACAGAATTAATTGTTTCAAATCCATGGCAATTAAAGTTTCGTTTTATTGATTAAAAGTGTTACAATGTCTAATCAATCAAGGAAATACAACAAAATTAACTAGTCTTGCATCTTTTATTGTCACTAAAGCCCAAGTCTGCCTATATGTATCTTGATCATCTTATGCAACAGCTCCTGAAAAACACATGTGAAAATAGGTACGTCAGCATAAAAATGCCTGTGAGATACATAGGTTTTGTGAAAATAGGTTCCATGACTTATGTTTGAGAAAATGTTTAGTCATGAACCTTGTAATTTGCTTTGTTTTGTAAATCATTTGAAAAACAATGAGTTCAGATGATATGTATAAATAAGTGAATAATGTATGGTTAAATAAATAACCATGTAAGATGAGTTTGTATAAGATAAGTTGTTTGTAAAACAATGTCTTGTGAAAAATATGTTATTTGTATAAAATGTTATATGTATCAAACTGAAATGATTCAAATAACGCTACAATATGTAATACTATACAAACACTTATATATAGGAAGTACCAGCGGCGTATCCACCATGCTTGTATCATATTACACACGCATCGTTACTTAATCACTTAATCAAACCAAACCAATGTCAAAATGTCTATGTCAAATATCCATGTCAAATGTCTATGTCAAATATCCATGTCAAATGTCTATGTCAAAATATTATGTATGGCAAGTGAAATGTCTCAACTAAACCATATACACAAAAACAAAGTATTGAAGTAAAACTTGGTTTAAATCAAAGTTATGTTTTGTGGGAAATGCATGATCAAATGTCAATCATGTTAAAATGTCTATGCCGAAATGTCTATGTCAGATACGGTTCACACGGTTCACAGATACAAACGGTTCACAGATATCAACGGATCACAGTCAAATGATTACAACGGTTTAATATGTAGTATAATGTGTTCATATGCTGGATAAGCATATGCAACAGAAAAGCAATGTAAAACAATGTACTAAGTACGCACACAATGGGCATACATAGCAGGAAATGTAATGAAATCATGTACTATAATGTACTAATGAACATAGCAAGTATATGATGTCAAAACAGGAAAGCATGAAAGTAACAAGTAGGCACATGTGTTCCACCCCAAAACAGTTTGGAAAAACAGTAAAAGAGGGGTCTATGTACTCACCTGGGATTGCTCAGTAGTCCTTGAGTAACAACTAAACAATGCTAGAGATCGCGGATATCAAACGGCACCTAGTATAGGTAGCTACATTAATAAACCGGACCTAAATCGGAAGATCGGGTAGCATTAGGGTTTGTAAACCAAACGAGTGTAGAGACTCGTGTCTTTTGGTTTAACAAAGCCTACATACTAAATGAAACTTAACCTAAGTGTCTACGACCCATTACGACCCGTTTAGGTAGCTTATGCTACTTTAACGCGTCGTTCGCGTGAAACGCGTTCGGACCGCCTAACTAGCCCTATGACAAGTGTTATATGCCTAAACATATTACATAATCAGTTATGTGACAAAGGTTTAGGTTACATATGCTTAATTACCAATTATACATGAAAAGGGTATTCTGGTAATTTACCTAAGGCATATAAACTACCTATCATACAACTACTTAAACGATGTGACCATAGGGTATAACCTCGGAAGGTTATTCCCTACCTACTATGGTCACCTAATGTGTTTGGTCGGATCCTAATGATCGACCAAACTGGGTCGGGTTCGAGGTATAAGCGATTTATTAGATCGCTTACCCTACGACCCTAGACAACGTGGTAATCAGTAGGCATAGTCCCAAGGGACTATGACCATCGTGATTACAATCACGTTGCGAAGTTCTAGCGAACTTCGCATTGACCATTACTGGTCAACGCTGAAAGTCAAACAAAGTTTGACTTTCTGACTCGAAAAGCAGTAAAATAAGGAAAAGAACGAAAGAATACTTACGAAGGGTCCCCGAATGCTAACCCAGATCAAAATAGCTCAGGTATGAAACGAAGGTTCCAACTTAGAGCCCAAATGATCAGATTTGTGGGTTTTTAAGCCAAAGGGGGGGGTGGGTATTTATAGAAAAAGTAGAGCCGCTAGGATCGTTTCTTGAATATCGTGCCACGATCCGAGCCGTACACTTGTCACAAAGGTTATGGAGCCACATATGCTCCTAATCTTAGTGATTAAGCAAGTTGCAAACATGTGGTTGTGGTTAATCAGCTGAAATCTGATTGCAAATACACTTAATCTGGTCAGGTTAGGCAGTCGCGTAGCGCTAGTGCAAAGGCACTATGCAGTCGCGCTACGCTAGCACCTCCCTGTTTCAGAAATGTTTCAAAAGTGGCAGAAATGGTCCCTGCACGTGTTTAAGGCCTTTTTCGATGCGTTTGAACCCCGTTAACCTCATTTCAAGGCTCTAAAATGAAGTTAAAGTATAGGGAACTCAATACATGCTCAAAAATATGTCGGATGTCGGTTCGTTTGGTCGTACGATCGCGATGTTCGCTTAATTACGACGGAATGCGCATAAGCGCGAAAAACGATCCAAATGACGCGACGAATGGATTTTTCTTATGGCGAACACTAAAATATAATATAGTCATGCTTACATAAATTTTTGGATGTCCAGATGTATTCAGAACGTAAGTTATGCGCGAAAATGCAAACTTGTGCACTTTTTGACACTTTTAGTCCCTAAATGACCCAAAAGTTTATTTTAGCACACCGAACCCCTCAAAGCCTATTTCTAAGCTATTTAAAGGATATTTAAGGTGTGTTTAACTTATGGTTATGTTCTGGAATGTTCGTTACAGTTCAAATTGACATACTTTCGTAGTTTGTCAAGTTTAGTCCCTGTAAACGAATTAACTTTGATTTCACCACACCAAACCTTCCAAAACTTATATCTAAGTTATGTAAAGGTTATTTAAGGTATGTTAAGCCCATTTCACTATTCCGGAGTGTTCGTTGCATTAAACTGGTTATATTTACGCATCAGTGCGTGTATAACCTTCCAGAAAGCGATTTAGAGCTTGAAATCGAACAAGAGTGGATATGTGTAAACGATACACATATTTTTACAAATCCCAAGTATGAAATACAACATTTCACTGGTTGGGCATTTGTTTGATGGTTGAAATGACACAGGTGTTACACGTCGCGTCATTTGGATCGTTTTTCGCGCTTATGCGCATTCCGTCGTAATTAAGCGAACATCGCGTTCGTACGGCCAAACGAACCAATGTCCGGCATATTTTTGAGCATGTTTCATGTCCATAATGTTTAGGCATCATTTTAGGGCCTTAAAGTTGGCTTGACGGACCTTAGAAGTGTCGGAAATGGCCTTAAACACGTGCAGGGGCTGAAACTGTCATTCTACAAACTTGTTTTCTGATCTGAAGAGCTAGGCGGCCCGCCTCAGCCAAGCTTAAATCTTAGGCGGCCCGCCTCAGCCTTCCTGATCAGATAAGAACGCTTAGTCAGCTGATTCCAGCTGTTTAAACCTCATCCACACACTCACAAATGCACATTCAACTCATTTGGACCATTTTTAAGTTACCACAACTTTGTGACAAGTGTACGCACAAGATTCGAGCACGGTTTCCATGAAACGATCCTAACGGTTCGGGTATTCCTATAAATACCCATCCCCCCCAACCTCATTTCTCACAAGAATCTGGATTTGAGAGCTCTAAGTTGAAACCATTGTTTCATACCTGAGTTCTTGGATCGAGATTAGCATTCGGGGACCCTTCGTAAGTATTCTTTCGTTCTTTTATTGCTTTTCAAGTCTTTCGAGTCTGAAAGTCAAACTTTGTTTGACTTTCTGCGTTGACCAGTTATGGTCAATGCGAAGTTCGTTTGAACTTCGCAACGTGAGTGTAATCACGTTGGTTATAGTCCCTTGGGACTATGCCTACTGATTACCACGTTGTCTAGGGTCGTAGGGTAAGCGATCTAATAAATCGCTTATACCTCGAACCCGACCCATTTGGTCGATCATTAGGATCCGACCAAATACATTAGGTGACCATAGTAGGTAGGGAATAACCTTCCGAGGTTATACCCTATGGTCACATCGTTTGAGTAGTTGTATGATAGGTAGTTTATATGCCTTAGGTAAATTACCAGAATACCCTTTTCATGTATAATTGGTAATTAAGCATATGTAACCTAAACTTTTGTCACATAACTGATTATGTAACATGTTTAGGCATATAACACTTGTCATAGGACTAGTTAGACGGTCCGAACGCGTTTCACGCGAACGACGCGTTAAAGTAGCATAAGCTACCTAAACGGGTCGTAATGGGTCGAAAGCACTTAGATTAAGGTTTCATTTAGTATGTAGGCTTTGTTAAACCATATGACACGAGTCTCTATACTCGTTTGGTTTACGAACCCTCATTCTATCCAATCATCCGATTTAGGTCCGGTTATTAACATAGTTACCTATATTAGGTGCCGTTTGATATCCGCGATCTCTAGCATTGTTTGGTTGTTACTCAAGGACTACTAAGCAATCTCAAGTGAGTACATAGACCCCTCTTTTACAGTTTTCCAAACGTTTTGGGGTGGAACACATGTGCCTACTTGTTACTTTCAAGCTTTCTTGTTTTCACATCATATACTTGCTATGTTCATTAGTACAATTATAGTACATGTTTTACATTACATTTAATGCTACGTATGTCTATTGTTGTATACGTAGTACAGGTCGCATGCTACGTATGTCTATTGTTGTATATGTAGTACAGGTCGCATGCTACGTATGTCTATTGTTGTATACGTAGTACAGGTCACATGCTACGTATGTCTATTGTTGTATACGTAGTACAGGTCACATGCTACGTATGTCTATTGTTGCATACTTAGTACAGGTCACATGCTACGTATGTCTATTGTTGTATACGTAGTACAGGTCACATGCTACGTATGTCTATTGTTGCATACTTAGTACAGGTCACATGCTACGTATGTCTATTGTTGCATACTTAGTATATTTGTTATTCATCACATGATTACATTTTGGATACATATTACATGATTTACATTAGACATGAACATTTTACTTTAGTAGTTTGGTTTGATTAAGTGGTTTAAGTAACGATGCGTGTGTAATATGATACAAGCATGGTGGATACGCCGCTGGTACTTCCTATATATAAGTGTTTGTATGGTATCACATATTGTAGCGTTATTTGAATCATTTCAGTTTGATACATATAACATTTTATACAAATAACATACTTTTCACAATACATTGTTTTACAAACAACTTATCTTATACAAACTCAGTTTACAATGGTTATTCATTTAACCATACATTATTCTCTTATTTATACATATCATCTGATCTTATCATTTTTCAAATGATTTACAAAACAAAGCAAATTACAAGGTTCATGACTAAACATTTTCTCAAACATAAGTCATGAAACCTATTTTCACAAAACCTATGTATCTCACAGGCATTTTTATGCTGACGTACGTATTTTCACATGTGTTTTTCAGGAGCTGTTGCATAAGATGATCAAGATACACATAGGCAGACTTGGGCTTTAGTGACAATAAAAGAAGCAAGACTAATTAATTATGTTGTATTTCCTTGTTTGTTAAGACATTGTAACACCTGTAATCAATAAAACGAAACTTCAATTGCCATGGATTTGAAACAATTAATTCTATTACAACACTCCCCGACATTTCCGCCATGTTTTGTATGTTCTACGTGGTCGGGGTGTGACATATATATACTCATGTAATGTGTTCACTTCAAAGGGGGTGAGAAGTGAGTGAACTTAGTCTTGTAGAGAGCGTATTTTTAGTTTGGTTAAGGGCTGTAACCGTGTCCACTGAAATACAAGAGAAAACTTTGATATCTCGTGTGTCTACCTTTCTCTTTGTAGCTTGTGTTCTCATATAAACTACCGGTTTGCATTCTAGCTTGGATTCCGCACTTGCTAGTGTGTTAAGCATAACAAGGATAAGGTTTAACCTCAACCTCCGAGGGACCTACAAGTGGTATCAGAGCTTTGGCTTTTTTCAAAAACACAAAAACAATAGTACATTATCACACTCTTTTCAAAATTTGAAAAATCCAAAAACATCGAAAAATTTCAAAAACACAAAAACAATAGAAAAACAAAAATGAGTTTCCTGGCGAGCAAAAGAGAAAATGATAGTACATCAGTGGTCTGTCTAAACCTCTTTAAACCTTAAATGAAAAATGATAAGCAGCTCTATATAAGATGTATCGGTAGGCTCACAATCATTTTAAAGTGTGCAGGGTGATATAAACTTAAATCGACTGAAGACCAGGTGGGAACCATTCATTGGCATATGGTCTTAGTACCGAAATTTCGTTTGAGAGATTACCGAGGTTCTGAGATATTCGGTCTTTATGCTGCTTATCATCTGGGTATCATGGTTGTATCTTTTACCGAAAAATAACGGGGACGCAAGTCTAGATCTTCCATGATACCATACATACGTGTACATACTGCATACGACCTCAATAAGTGATAAACTATCACATGTCCATACAAATAAGTGATAAAATATCACATCTATCCGGGAGTCAAGTTCGTCTCTCTGCTGTACGAAAGTACTGACCTGTTCACGGACTTGCTCCTGTGCCCTCATGCATCGAAAATCAAGTTCCTCATCAATAAGTGATTCTATCACATAGGGCTTGTTTTCAAATCAAAATAAGTGAGAATCTCACATCATATACGGTCAAACAGATGATAATCGGTATACTCACCGGTAAGATGAACTCTCGTGCATACCTTGATACGGGAATGTGTCGTGATGTGGATGAACACCGGTCGGTAAGTATAAATCATACCTTAACGTATCCCCTCGCCATGATTACATCTGATAAGTTGAGCTTATGTGGACAACAATACCGATAATTTTTATAGGATGCTTATCTTAATGTTAATTAACTGAACAACAAGAGCGTTTTGGACATGACCGTACACTGATATGATTCTCTTACCCTCGAAACTCACAAAAAGAATGTTCTGTAAATATTTATTTAATGCTTTCAGTTTCTGTAACTTTGTATATATTTATTTACTGCTTTCTGTCTTTACATTTGAAATATTCAAAAATTCCAAAAAGATTTTAGGTGTGTTTTAATATAAACTTTTTAAAATCCAAAAAGATTTTGCTTCTAGTTTATTTTTGATTGACCGATGTTGGATCTCGAGTCTTCGTTACCTGAAACCTGATTGAAAACCGAAACGACTGATTCTTCATAAACGGTCGAAATTTGCAAGTTTTGGAAGTTAAAAACCTAAAACTGAACAATTTGTTAAACTTTCAAACTGTCGGACGGTGATTGATTGAAAAAAATGGTCACATGTGTGTCGTTTACTTATGATATTCCAAGCAGTTGTTCTCATTACGCGTTTAGATTTCTTGCATGTGCAGATTCTAAAGGCAAGGAGAACATGGTCGATGACAAGCTTTGGAATGAAGACACGACGTGAAGGCACTCAAATGATGAAGATGATCGAGTTGCTACTGACCATCATCAACACCACAAGGATCTCAAGTTGTAAAGATCAAGACATTCACGAGCATAACTCAAGGGGGAGCTTGTGTTAGGGGGAGTTTGTCAACACACTTCCTACATGAAACGGGGAGTTTGTTGGTACACTTTCTGCTTTCAAGACGTGAAGACTTTAAAGATCCTCCGACATTGAAGACTTGAAAGGACGTCAAAGACTTGAAGACACGAAGATCGAGACAAAGCTACAGCCAAGGGGGAGTTTGTTAATATGTGTGTTTGATGTAAGTTTGACCAAGTCAACCATCCTCCTGGTTTGACTTGGCCAAACAGTTAGAGCATGGTTTGTAATATGTTGTGTCGAAGGATGAGTCATCGAAGGATTGTTTATATCCTTCGATGAGCTCGAAGGATAAACCTTCGATGGATATAGATGGACCTCGAAGGATATCATCCTTTGAGGTACATGTGGATCTTTCGATAGTTTTCAGTTCGATAGATGATCCTTCGATCAGACTATCTGATCCTTCGACCAGACGACCTGGTTTGGGTATATATACTCATGTAATGTGTTCACTTCAAAGGGGGTGAGAAGTGAGTGAACTTAGTCTTGTAGAGAGCGTATTTTCAGTTTGGTCAAGGGCTGTAACCGTGTCCACTGAAATACAAGAGAAAACTTTGATATCTCGTGTGTCTACCTTTCTCTTTGTAGCTTGTGTTCTCATATAAACTACCGGTTTGCATTCTAGCTTGGATTCCGCACTTGCTAGTGTGTTAAGCATAACAAGGATAAGGTTTAACCTCAACCTCCGAGGGACCTACATATGCTACTAGTCCTATTCTTTCCAAAATTCTGAAAGGACCAATGTAGCGCGGATTTAACTTCCCACGCTTTCCGAAACGTGCCACACCCTTCCAGGGTGAAATCTTCAATAAAACCATTTATCCCACTTGGAATTCCAAGTGCTTCCGGTTTGGATCTGCATAGGCTTTATGTCTGTGGCGAGCTGCTTCGATGCGTTTTAGAATCTGTGCAATCTTGTCTGTCATCTCTTGGACGATTTCGGGACCAGCAAGCTGCCTATCACCTGCGTCAGCCCAGCATAGGGGTGATCGGCACTTGCGTCCGTAAAGGGCTTCAAATGGCGCGACACCAATACTGGTGTGGTAGCTGTTGTTGTATGAAAATTCGACCAGAGGCAAATGCTTATCCCAGCTACCGCCCAAATCCATAACACATGCTCTCAGCATGTCTTCCAAAGTCTGTATCGTTCGCTCGCTTTGACCGTCAGTTTGCGGATGAAACGCAGTGCTCAGATTCAATTGCGAGCCAAAAGCTTCTTGGAAGGATTGCCATATCCTTGACACAAACCTTCCGTCTCTATCAGAGATGATTGAGAGAGGTACTCCATGGCGCGTAACGATCTCTCTCATGTAAATTTCGGCCAACTTGCTCGTATTATCCTTCTCTCTGATAGGTAAGAAGTGTGCTGACTTCGTTAATCGATCCACTATCACCCAAATAGTGTCATGGCCTCTTGGCGTTCTTGGCAACTTTGTAACAAAATCCATTGAGATTTGTTCCCATTTCCACTTGGGAATCTCAGGTTGTTGCAGAAGTCCTGAAGGCTTCTGGTATTCCACTTTCACCTTAGCACACGTTAGACACTTGCTCACATAAACAGCAACATCGCCTTTCATCCTAGGCCACCAATAGTAATCCTTGAGATCCTGGTACATCTTATCCGATCCAGGGTGGATAGAGTACCGCGACTTGTGAGCTTCATCGAAAATAACTTTCCTTAGATCACCAAACAGAGGAACCCAAATCCTTTTCTCAAAACATAACGTTCCTTCCTCGTTTGGTACCAGTAGCTTCTCCATCCCACGGAGATATTCCTCTTCAAGGTTTCCTTCCTTGAGAGCTTCTTTCTGCGCGGCACGAATGCGCAAGGAAAGATCGGTTCGGATAATCATTTCTAAAGCCCTAACCCTTATGGGCTTGATCCTCTCCTTTCGACTTAGGGAATCGGCGACCACATTCGCCTTCCCTGGATGATACTTTATCTCACAGTCGTAATCGTTCAGCAACTCAACCCATCGTCTTTGCCTTATATTCAGCTCCTTTTGATTGAATATGTGTTGTAGGCTCTTGTGATCTGTAAAAATTGTACACTTTGTACCATAAAGGTAGTGTCTCCAGATCTTTAATGCAAATACCACTGCGCCTAGCTCCAAATCATGTGTGGTATAGTTCTTTTCGTGCACTTTCAGTTGACGCGATGCGTAAGCAATAACCTTTTGGCGTTGCATCAACACACAACCCAATCCTTGACGCGAAGCGTCGCAGTATACCACAAAATCATCTGTACCTTCCGGTAGTGCTAAGATTGGCGCATTGCAGAGCTTATCCTTCAATATCTGGAACGCTTCTTCCTGTTTGATTCCCCAATCAAACTTCTTATCTTTCTGCGTGAGGAGCATCAATGGTTGAGCGATTTTTGAGAAATCCTCAATGAATCTTCGATAATAGCCCGCCAAACCCAAGAATTGTCGAATCTCGGTTGGCGTCTTTGGCGTCTCCCAATTCTTAATCGCTTCGATCTTGGTTGGATCCACGTGGATTCCATCTCCATTTACCACGTGCCCAAGGAATTGGACTTCACGTAGCCAAAATTCGCACTTAGAGAACTTGGCATACAACTGTTCCTTCTTCAGCAACTCCAAAATAGCTCTTAGATGCTGTTCATGCTCAGCCTTTGTCCTTGAATAAATCAAGATGTCGTCGATAAACACAATCACGAACTTGTCCAAGTACGGCTTGCAAACTCTGTTCATCAAGTCCATAAAGACTGCAGGTGCGTTTGTCAACCCAAACGGCATAACAAGGAACTCGTAGTGTCCATAACGAGTTCTGAAGGCTGTCTTCGGGATACTTTCCTCTTGTATCCTTAACTGATGGTATCCAGATCGAAGATCGATCTTTGAATAAAAGCTTGAGCCTTGCAGTTGATCGAACAGATCATCAATTCTTGGCAGAGGATATCTATTCTTGATCGTCAGCTTGTTCAGCTCCCGGTAGTCGATGCACATACGAAAACTACCGTCCTTCTTCTTGACAAACAGGACCGGAGCTCCCCAAGGCGAGAAGCTTGGTCGGATAATTCCCTTGTCTAACAACTCTTGAAGTTGTGTCGACAGTTCTTGCATCTCAGACGGAGCAAGTCTATAAGGTGCCTTAGCCACAGGCGCGGCACCTGGAACTAAGTCGATGCGGAACTCTACTTGTCTCTGAGGTGGCAGTCCAGGTAAGTCCTCTGGGAAGACTTCTGGATATTCCCTCACGACAGGGATGTCTTCTATTCTTGGCTCAGCAGCCTTCTTATCCACAATGTGTGCCAGGAAGGCAACACATCCCTTCTGCAAACACTTTCACGCTTTCAGGCAGCTGATAATTCTCAACGGCGTATCACGCTTCTCCCCGTGAACCACAATTGTTTCGCCATCTTCGGTTGGGATACGAACAACTTTTTCGTGACAAACTATCTCAGCCTTGTTGCCTGATAACCAATCCATTCCTACCACTACGTCAAAGCTCCCCAGCTGGACTGGTAGTAGATCCAAAGCAAACTCACGCTCTCCCAATTCGATCACACAGCCTCTGATAACTTCATTGGCTTCTACTAACTTCCCATTGGCCAATTCGATTGAGTAGGGGAATTCTAACTTACTAGCGGCTAAACCAAGCGTATTCTTAAACTCTAATGATACGAAGCTATAATCGGCACCAGTATCAAATAAAACGGATGCATAGCGTTGATTTACAGGGAACGTACCAGTAACGACATTGGGGTCCTGGCGCGCTTCCCTCGCTTCGATTTGGAACACTCTTCCACGGGCTTGGTTTAACTCTGGGCAGTTCTTCTTAAAATGCCCAATATCACCACAGTTAAAGCATCCAAGTCTTTGCCCGTTTCCACCTCCGTTTCCAGCTTGGTTGTTGTTTTGGTTCGCATAACCAGCTTGATTCCCATTATTGCCTCGACTCCTGTTTCCTCCATTGTTCCCCTGTGGGCGATTCCCAATACCACCGCGATTATTTCTATTCCCAAATCCTCCTTGGCCTCCCCGGCCAGCACTAGCCCAACAAGAATCCTTCAAGTGGCCAGTCTTTCCACAAGCTTCACATACTTTTGGCCCGCATCGGCCAGAATGATGACGTTGGCAAGAGTTACACTTGGGATGTGCACCCATATATCCTTTTCCTTTCTTCCCACTACCAGCTGTAACCTGAGCTGGCGCGTTTGACTCTCCTTTCTTAACAACCACACTGGCGCCTTGTTTGAAGTTCGAGAACTTCCGTTTGTTACCTCCTGATGACTCGACGTGAGTCTCTTTCTTCTTTTGCTCAACATCAGAAAACTTGTTTAGGCGGATCGCCTCCTTAGTGAGAGCTACGCTCAAATCGATTGCCTCAGAAATTGTCGCAGGCTTGGATGAGGTCACCATGCTTATGATTTGAGGAGCTAATCCCCATATGAAACGTTCAATCCGCTTGAACTCCGGAGTGACCATGTAGGGTACCACATGCGATAAGTCATGGAACCTTTGAACGTATTCTGCGATCTTTGGACCTTCCATTTTCAAATGCCAGAACTCGGTTTCCAATCTTTGGATTTCCGCGCGAGAGCAGTACTTTTTGCGCATAAGTTCCTTCAGTTCGGTCCAGGTTAGCGCGTAGGCAGCAGCTTCACCAAGTGTCTGTACTTGCAAATTGCACCAAGAGAGGGCTCCATCCAAAAATAGCCACGAGATATAGGTGACTTGCTGATCTAGCGCGCATTTGCTCATGCGAAGAACAGATTCAGTTTTCTCAGCCCAACGAACAAAGGCGACAGCACCTCCCGTGCCATCAAAGTTGACCGGTTTGCAGTCTAGAAACTGCTTGTAGGTGCACCCTGCACATACATTATAACACGTGAACGGCATTAGCATCTTTGCTATAGATATCCAATTAGGTCATGGTATGTCTAAATGACCTAGTATTACCATGAGGTGGATTGTTGTTGCCGTTGTTGTTTGAGCTGCTTCCGCTGGGTCCTCCTTGCGAGGCGGCGTATTGCGCGATGGCAGCAGCGATGACTTGTTGGAGTTCTGCCTCATTGGTAGGCATTGGTGTTGGACGTTTAGGCGGCATCTTCTAAAAGATGGGTTTACGGTCAGGCCATAATAAAGATCCCATGTTATAACACGTAAGCCAGGTCATAATATAGCGTACGTATATAATGATAGTAATAGTACATAACATCTCATGTTATAATCATATCAATCACACAACATCCCATGTTACAAACATCAATCACACAACATCCCATGTCATAGAATATAAATAACCAAATCAAGCATCAAATGTGATGAGAATACTGCGATTGCCATATATTGAGACCACATAGTAAGCGTACAGGTACATCACGGTGTCATACAACATCAGTCGACTAAGGGCTACATCACCCTAGTCCAAAAACTATATCAAATCAGTGTCAATACATCAAATACATGTCAACAAAAGTCAGAATCAAAATGTAGTCTCCAAAAATGTTGTGCAGTCAAAAGCATTCGCCGTCTTCTCATCAACGTCTACCTATATGGTACTGAAGAGCTCTACACGGATGGCGGTGGAGGAGGGGGAAAGTGAGTGTAAAACAAGCGGCGCAAATGGAGCCAGTCCTCCTCCATGGCTCTCTGGGTACGTAACCAAGAAGCAACCTGCTGCTCAAGTGCCAAAAGGCGTGCAGCATAGTCTGGTGGTAAAGGTCGAGAGGGCTGCAAAGGAGAGTGGGTCTGACCCTGACACTGACACGGCGGCGGCTGAGCTCTCTCAAGCTCCTGAATGCGCTGCGTGTGTGCCTCGTGCTGGGCGACAAAAGACATCAAAACGTCCTCAATAGTATACCCCATGTGGAAAGAATGGTAGGGGTCGGTCGGTGGCATGGCAGAAGGTGACGCCCAGAGAAACGGCTCACTGGTGGGATCAAAAGGTGCCACATGAAATGGATAAACAGGAGGAAAAGTAGCAGACGGTGGCATAGCAGGGATAGATACCGGTACATGTCCAAAAGGGTGAGCCGAAGAACCTTCTCCAGGTCGCACTGGAGGTGTAAACCGAGGAAATGAAAAGGAGGTATCAATGTGACGGGTATCAGTGATCTGAGGGGAATAGGTGGAACCTCATCATCAGCAGGAATCCACCCACACTGGGCGTGCTTAACTCGTGGGTCAATCTGTGCCTCAAAAAGCGCACGGTCAAACTGAACTGGCATAGGATCATGGTGAGGTGCAACAAGAGGGTCAACGGGTGCATCAACAATAAGTGGGGGATCAACATGATCAGCAGCAATGACATGATCGCCCTCCAACAATGGAGCATCTATAGGATGATCATCAATAGGTGGGTCAGCAATGACAGGCTCAATAATAGGTGCGTCAGCATGAACTGGGTCATGCTCAAGCACTGGGTCAGGAGCAGGGTCGAGTGGCTGCTCGGGCTCATCAAAGGCCATCTCAAAATCAAACTCAGGGTCGATGGGATCAACTGGGTCAACCGGATCCTCCATAGGCTGATCCATGGGTATAAACTCTATATCCTCATCTGGGTCGAATCCTGTGGGAAAGACAGGATCGGAATCCTCCACATCATCGTGGTCGAAAGTAAAACTAGGAATAGGGGCAACAGAGGATGCCTGGTCGGGATCTGATCCATGTGAGAAGTGCTGCGCACTCTGAGTGTGTGAAGGTGCGGAGGCCACAGACTCGAAAGAGTCTGGGACCTGAGAGTGAGCAGGTGACTCCTCAGCGGGAGCATCTGCGATCAACAAAAGATCTCCAGCAGGAAGAAGGGCCTCGCCCTGAACCTCATCCTCTAAGGGCTTGTCATCAAACAGATCGACGTCGCCATCATCGTCAGCGTCGAGAAGCAAATCGTAAGCAGGATATGAAGCCAAAGGTATGGGGGCAGGGATCTCCACTAACGGTAGGTCCCCGGCCAAAGGGCCATCAGCGAGCTCATCAGCACCATCAGGTAAAGCAATGGGCTGAAAGTCGTCCTCGTCCGTGCTAGTAACGTCGGATATGTGGACCTCGCGCTCCGAAGACTCTAGGTCGTCTGATACTATAGGTCTAGGTCCTGTGGTGTCTGAGTCACCTGTGCCAGAGGTGTCCATGGTGTCTGTAACATAAACACAAATATGCACAAACAGTCAATCATACAATCAAATAATCACATAAGTCACCAAGTAAGCATCAAATAATTCTCCTAGTCCCACTAGCCTTCCAGCCTCCCAGACTGCTCTTCCTAGTCCCACTAGCCATTTCTCCCAGCCTCTCAGACTGCTCTTCCTAGTCCCACTAGCCTTCCAGCCTCCCAGACTGCTCTTCCTAGTCCCACTAGCCAATTCTCCCAGCCTCTCAGACTGCTCTTCCTAGTCCCACTAGCCAATTCTCCTAGTCCCACTAGCCAATTCTCCCAGCCTCTCAGACTGACTCCCTAGTCCCACTAGACAACTACCTCGATCTCCCAGACCGAGCCTCGGCCTCCCAGACCGAGCCTCAGCCTCCCAGACTGAGCCTATAAATAAGAAATAAAATGTGCTCAACATTTGTTTATAAAAAGTTTTGGATCTGGACTTAAGTGGTATGCAGTAAAAATGTTTTCGTGAGAGCCCTAGTGATCATAGTCTAGACTCGAGAAAGAATCCTAGTTCGCTATGATCAGAGCTCTGATACCAAACTGTCACACCCTGGCTTTGCGGAAGCGTGGTTAATTTGGTGTGACTTCTTAATACCATAGCTTAACCATAACAAAGCTATATGAAATAAAACCATGCAAGATCATCCATAGATTTAAGTTTTCAAAAACGAAGTAACATAACATTGTCTTAGAGACTACAACACCAAAACATAAAACATTGTTTTGAAAGACATAAACATCAACATGAATAAAACGCAGTTTAAGATTTGTGACTCGTCCAGGAAAAAGTCACATTTCCTAAACCGGGATGACCTCGGAACCCATATGCAGCGGGAAAACATAACATACCGCGCCAGATCTTTAATTCCCTGAAATACATGTAAGTTGAAAAATCAACAATAATGTTGAGCGAGTTCATGTGTAAGTGAGTAAATAAACCTTTGTACATATAAAAATCCTGGTATGTAGCAAATAAGGAAAAAGAGATCACCAATGGTTTGCAAGGCCATTGATATGTGTGAAGTGCAAGTAGGAAGACTCAAACCTAGCGATTTTGCGTTGGGCACAAAGTCACCCCAAGGTCCGTTATGCTGGACCTGGAGTTGGGCTCGCTACACCCAGATAGATCTACCGCTTACGTCCCTCGGTCCTATAATGAGGATTAATGGCCTCCAGTTCCCGCCTACCCACTCACATGATCTAAGTAGTAAACCTCCTTACGCTAACCATACCATGTATAAAGTACTTGTAATCATAGTAACATGTATTTCACCCCCGCAGTTTAGAAAACTGAAAACAGTTAAGAGAAAAGGGGGACATGAACTCACAGTGGTGCGTCTCTACCAAGTATGTCTCCTGATCAAGCAGCTGTGTGACGACCTACACGTACTAATTCTATTAGACGGACGGCCGTGCCTTAGCCTTATGGTTTAAGTTTTTGGGAAATAGTTAGGCAACTATTTCGTGTTTACATTCTGTATATACTTGGTAGTCATTTTCCTTCCCAAGGATGGGGGATTTAATACATGTGTGTTCGTATAATTTCGAAATATATTATTAAGTCTCACTTAAAATATATTTTATTTCCAACTTCAAAATATAAATATTCTTCTCAAAAATATTATACTTTAATACATGTGATTTTCCCAAAATAATACTTAGTAATATTATTTTTACCCTAAAAATAATATTTACGTAGTTCACAAAATAATCATAAACACTTATACCAGTGATGTTGTGAAAAATATATACTAAATATATATATGTATCACGTTTTATTTTGTGAAATCTCACCTCCGGTATTTTGTAAATATAGTCGGGGCGAAACTTATATTTTTGAAAAACGTCGAAAAGTATTTCTAACACTTATAGTGAAAATAATTCTAAGTGTTAGGTTTTTAGAAAATTTCGCCAGAGTTTCCCCTGTAACTGGAGGTGGCCACGCTTTCAAGCGTATCATTTTCTTTTATAAATTAAATCAACCATTTTTATCATTCAATCAAAACAATGTTCAAACCACAACTAGTCAAAATATATATAAATCGCATAAATTTCATGAACTTGTGATTTATCCAAACTATGAAGTAAATCCCATTACTTTTAGTGGATCTTTATATAAAACAATCCGATTTTGTAAAAACCTCGTTTTAAAGAAATTCCATCTTTATAACTTCTTGTAAAATTTGACAAAACTAGTTCTTTGTCGAAACTTAGTGTTACACAAGTATTTACACACTTGTGTGTTCTAAAAACCATTCGTGTTAGTGTAAGATCCGTCTTTAAAAGTATGTTTTCTCTTGACACGTGGTCCTTTGAAAATACCGCTTGTAGATACGTAGATCTACTAGTTTTAAACACTATTTCACAAACAAAATCGCTTTTACACAAGTTCATGATTTATGTGTGGTAGATTTCATCCTTTAACCCTTGTTACTTCCAAAACAACCTTATGTCATGATCCAAGATCATGACCATTCCAGGTTAAATGACGATCCGAGCTACCACAACATAGATCGGGTCCAAATAATCACACAAATCAATTACTACAAGATTTACACAACATATGAGCTTTTAACCAACATTTATAGCATTTTAAGTAGACTTTTGTGTGTCATCTTGTATGTTTACGAGTTTTAACCGTTACAAATCATATTAACCACTTTAAAATAGTTCAAGAAGGTGATTCAAACAACTTACTACTAGCTCGAGGCTAGGGAAAAATCTAAGCGAAAAATGCGTGGATAAAAGCAATAGAGTGAGGTCCTTCACCTTCCGATTGCACCAAGGTTCCTTGTACGCGATCCTTAACACTTGTATGAGCTTGGAATGTGATGAAGGAAGCTCGAAAATGGTGGATGGGGGTGGGGTGTGTTCGGCCGAGAGCTCTAGGAGAGGGAGAGAGAGCTTGAGTGTTGAGTTGTGAGATGGATGTTATGTTGTGTTAATGGTCTAACTTATAGACAATTAGTGTGAGTATTAACCAAAGGTTCATATCTCTTCTTGATATTAGGCATACTTAATATTATAATCATCAAATAGGACAAGGGTGTCCCCTAGGGGACGATTTCGGTTCAAGGGGGGGGGTCCCTAGTTCATTTCCAACCAATAGTTAGGATATTAGTTAGGTTAATCTAGTTAAGTTAAGTGACTAACCCGGTTAGTAGTGTGTCGTGCTTTAAAACGGGTGTTAGGGTATTCAGGGACCCTAACTGGCTCAGAAAATGATAAATAATGAAAATGACAATATTTTCATGTTCCGGGTATAGTCCGGTTGTTTGGTTGGATAGTAATCCGTTAAAGTGCTTAACAAAGCTTTAAAGTGTCGTTAATACCCTTTTTAGTGACACAACTCATTTCTGACACTTTGGAAAGTGTCTAGTAATATTTTCCTCATGTTTTGGCACTTTATTAGTTAGCTAAAAGCTGAATTATTATGTAAAGTGCTGAATTTTGTGCTTAGAGCACGTTTTAGGCACATCCAGTCATTGTACTTATTCCTAGAGACGCAATTTTACAACCCTTGTATCCCTACACTCACCACTAGTGTAGTAAAATATTTCTGGCTCATACAGGCTTAAGAGGCAGTGTCTGCCTGATGCTGGCTTATCAGCATGTTCAATAGGTTATCCGTTATAGTGCTACTGTGCTTTTTGTGCATCATGTTTGTCACTAAGGTTCAACATGTAAATAATGTAGTGACGGTAAGTAAGGTATGATGCAGGTATATGCATGTATCAGAAATCAAGTAGCAGTTTATCCACAAGTTCAAGCAAGCACAGTAATTAAGCAGTAATTAATTATTAATTAAGTCGTACGGATACCTGGTTTAGTGAGGGTTGTCACAGTCGCATACTCAGCTCCTTCTGATCAAAGATATGCTGAAGGCTCTTGTGGTCGGTATAAATAGTGCATTTAGTACCGTACAAGTAATGCCTCCAGATTTTTAGCGCAAACACCACAGCCCCCAACTCCAAGTCGTGAGTCGTGTAATTTTTCTCGTGAATCTTCAACTGTCGAGAAGCGTAGGATATCACTTTCTCGTGTTGCATCAACACACAACCGAGACCCTGAATAGAAGCATCACAATATACCACAAAATCTTCGGTACCCGCAGGTAAGGCCAAGATCGGTGCACTACAGAGTTTTTGTTTCAAAAGTTGGAATGCGTCTTCCTGCTTTGTTCCCCAAGAGTATACAACGCTTTTCTGTGTTAACGCGGTGAGAGGATGAGCGATCTTTGAGAAGTCTTTAATGAATCTGCGATAGTACCCAGCGAGACCAAGAAATTATCGCACCTCCAAAGGATTCTTTGATGCCGCCCAAATCCTGATAGCATCAATTTTTGCGGGATCCACATGTATCCCTAGCTCGTTAACTATGTGGCCCAGGAAGTGTACTTCTCGAATCCATAAGTCGCACTTAGAAAACTTCGCGTAGAGTTGCTCCTTCCTCAGAAGCTCCAAGATAAGACGCAAGTGCCGCTCGTGGTCATCCTTGCTATTAGAGTAGATCAGGATGTCATCGATAAACACGATGACAAATTCGTCGAGGTACGGCTTGCACACACGGTTCATGAGGTCCATGAAAACCGCTGGTGTGTTAGTTAACCTGAATGGCATAACTAGGAATTTGTAATGACCATACCACCTCCAAAAAGTTGTTTTAGGGACATCCTCCTCTCGAACTCTCATTTGATAATAGCCTGATCTTAAGTCGATCTTCGAATAGAAGCTTGACCCTTGCAACTGGTCAAATAGATCGTCGATGCGTGGTAAGGGATAACGGTTCTTGACGGTCACCTTGTTGAGTTCCCGATAGTCGATACACATACGAAAGGACCCGTCTTTCTTTTTCACGAATAGAACTAGGGCTCCCCAAGGCGAAGAACTGGGTCGGATAAAGCCCTTATCCAAAAGTTCTTGTAGTTGATTAGACAACTCTTGCAACTCTCCTAGTGCAAGACGATAAGGAGCACGAGCAATCGGGGCTACCCCTGGCGTAAGATCAATCTGGAATTCTACCTTGCGACGTGGAGGTAAACCTGGAAGTTCCTCGAGAAATACGTCAGGAAACTCACGGACAATGGGTAGATCTTCGATCCTCCTTTCCTCAGGCTGAGTGTCAGTGACAAGTGCTAGAATAGCAGGATAGCCCTTCTGTAATCACTTCTGGGCTTTCATAGCTGAAATGATACCAACCATTGCACCACTTCGATGACCTTGAACAGACAGTGATTCTCCCCCAAGGAGTGGTATACGTACGATTTTCTCCTTACAAAGTATGTCAGCGCGGTGCTTGGACAACCAATCTATACCAACCACTACATCGAAACTACCAAGAGTAACAGGAAGAAGGTCAATGTCAAACACTTGACCCACAAGGTCGAGTTTGCATCCTAAAAGAACGTGTGAGGCTTCAATTGACTTGCCATCAGCCAATTCCACTACATGTTTGGTTTTAAGAGGCGTTGGAGTTAACTCTAACAGTCGACTGAACTCCAAGGACATATAACTCCAATCGGCACCAGAGTCAAATAACACAGAAGCAAAGAGGTTGTTCACAGAAAACGTACAAGTCACGACATTGCCATCGTTCCTAGCATCACCAGCTTCGATCGTAAATACTCTCCCGCGTGCACCATTACCACCATTATTTCCATTGTTGTGGTTCCCAGCATTGTTGTTGTTATTGTTATTTCCCGTGTTGTAGTTGTTCTGACGGTTATTGTTTTCGTTGTTATTGGCATTCTAATTCAACTAGGGACAATCCCTTTTTATGTGACCCTCATCCCCACACTGGAAGCATCCTTTCCTATTGCCTTGGTTCTGTTGGGGTTGTTGTCTTTGCTGTTGTTGTGGCTGCTGTTGTTGCTGCTGATACTACTATTGCTGTTGCTTTGGAAACGGAGCCCTGCAGTCTTTTGCCATATGGCCCACCTTATCGCACCTATGGCAGGCTCAGGTACACGGTCCACGATGATGATAGTTACACTTGTTACACTTTGGCTGCCTTCCCACGTAGGAGCCTTGGTTCGGATTGCTACTCTGACCCTGATTAACAGAGGATGACTGGCTGAAACTTCGGTTGTTGCTGTTGTCTGGCTTCTTCTGTGATTGTTTCGAGTTGGACACCTTGTCCGTATCATTCCACTTATGTTTATTATCACTAGTAGGAGTGGTAGCTGTAGCAGTAGCGGTTGTAGTAGAAACACGAGGTGGTAGCGAACCACGCTCGACCTCTTGGTCTGTAATCTTGTGTGCTAAATGAATGATTCGGGGCAGGTTATCAAGGTTTGCGGCAGTGACTAAGCCCTTGACCTGCGGCGCTAAGCCGTTGATGTACAGTTCAATTCTTCGATGCGGTGGTCGTGATAAGTTAGGACACATGTTCGCCAGTTCGTGAGATCATTTCGTGTAAGCCTCGATCTCAGATCCCACCATCTTCCAATTGTAGTACTTATTCTCCAACTTCTGAATTTCATCGCGTGGGCAGTACTCCTCCCGCATCAATTCTTTAAAATCAACCCAAGTGGTTGCATTTGCCATCTCGATGCCCAACATCTGTACCTGGGCATTCCACCAAGTTAAGGCACCATCCTCCAGTATGCCTGTAGCATACTTCACCCGGTCCCCCACAGGACAGTTACACATAGCAAAAACTGACTCAGCTTTCTCGAACCAACGGAGTAGTCCCACTGAACGTCTGTGGTTTACAATCCATGAACGTCTTAAACGTACAAGCAGGCGGATTGTTCTGGTTCTGATTCGCATGTTGACCTAAGAACGAAAGAAGATACAACGCATGAGTGAGAGTCAAGTACACGATACAAGGATAAAGATCGTTTGATACATATCGTACCAGCTTGCTGAGCCGCTAAGGCTTCAGCCACACGAGTGTTGATTAAGTCGGTTAGTTCTGCCTGGGACATAACAATGTTGCCACGTCCACCGCCACGGCCTCCACCACGTCCACCGTTTCATCCGCTCATGATTCTATATAAGAAGAGTGGAAAAGGTTAAGGGTCGGGATTGAGTAGGAGTCAAACATCGCTATGACTTCTACAGATTACAAAATCCTATCATCATGTCAGATAATGGAACATAACCCCTTTCACACTTGTTAAGCTTACTAGGACTCACATGCACCCCACATTATTATTATGTGTATAATGATAATTTGTGACAACCGTCACTTTTCCATACATTCCGTACACTAAATAAACAGTAATTTGTGCTTTAATAGTTGTGCATGATCTAGTTCACAAGACAAATGAATTTTTGATTACTGTTATATACATACAATGGCATTTCACATTACAAGACTTTATTCGTTGCTACATGCAACATGAGATAGTTCAAATGATACACAGAACAGAATTGGCACCATTATCAAACAAACAAAAAAATACTAACGATGTTCAGTACATAGACAGACAATATTTTGAGGTCCAGTATGAGCCAGAGACCAAGTGATACACTAGTATAATGTGTAGGGAAGTAAGGACCACAAAACTGCATTCCTAAGTGATAGTTTAAGTGCCGGGAAGTGCCTAAAACCCACATAAAGTGCAGAATTCTGCATAATTCAGCAAAAAAATCAGCTTTTAACAAGCTAGTAATGTGCAAAAATATGACAAAATGGTCCTGTATGTTTTCCTAAGTGTCGGGAATTAAAAGTGTCACAAAAGGGTACTTAAATAACACTAAACGGAATGATTTGACACTTTAACGAACCGGTATCTAACCAAACAACCGGACATTTCCCGGAACACCAAAATATTGCTAGAAGCATTGTTTTATTATTTTTGAACTAGTTAGGATTCCCGAACACCTCAACACTCACTAAAAATAGCTAGTAAGTAACACTTGTAACTAAACACTTGGATTTGAATCTTAAACTAACTTATTGGTTGGAATTTACACTTAAACCCCCACCCCCCATGCTAGTAATCGGTCACCTAGTGACCCCACCATAATCCTCATAAGATTTTCCCTAATCTTTCCATGATCCTCCTAGGATTTGAGCAAGATTCATTTAGATTGTGTCATGTACTTATGGGAACATAAGACACAAAGGTTAAAACCCAAAATTTGGTTTATAAATAAGCTTGATGGATCCTTATCTTCTACACACTTCACACCACAACTCTTCTACTCTCTCTCCCTTTCTCGGCCGTAAGTAACACCAACACCACCACCACTTTCCATTTCAAGTTTCACCAGGGAGCTAAGGTCCAACATCCATTTCCATCCACTACGGTTCTGTTTGGTGTCTTTCGCACGACTTTCGCACCTCGAATTCAAGCTGAATTTTAGTTCACGGTCCGCGACCGTAAGAATCGAGTCTCGAACCCCCGCGGAAAGCAAGCTCAAGTTCTTCGCCATCTCGTCTTTCGAACGCAACCTTGCTTGCTTTTGTAAGTGTTTATCATGGTTATCCTTTGAATTTCCATGTTGCTAATGCCTAATCAATCATCCGAGTAGAGTTTTGAACCAAAACAAATACTTAGACCCTTGTGTCGTCATTAAGAAAATCATAGTTTCCTAACAAGCTTTCAAGTCGGTATTTATTGCGACGGTACACATGTTGCTATTAGTAGTTTTTCATGTCGCTAATAAAACAAAAGTTAGATTTAAAACTTGTCCATAAACTTATACAACCACAATTGGTTTTAAACCAAGTGAACATTCTCTTTAAATCCTACACACTACATGCATACGTTATTACAAAAATGGCCATTTTGGATGAAACCATTTTTTTTTAATGCTTCTGATCATAATTTTTGGTCCTATATGTATGAACCATGCATGGATTTTAAAAATTGTCTTGAAGTAATCATATTATGATTTTTAATATATATTTATTTTTACAACTTATAGTATAAGATCTTGTAAAAAGTTATGGTTTTAAGGACCAGACTATACACCTCTGTGTGTTTATATGCATACTCATAGTTGTTAGAGCCAAAAATAATAATAATAATAATAATAATAATAATAATAATAATAATAATAATAATAAAAATAAAAATATAAAAGGTTTTCCCAATTAGGTACTACGATGAAAACCTCGTGTTTCATAAGTAAGAAGAAATTTTATGACAATATATATTCCCGAAAGAAATATGTACTGTTGGAATGAAGATAATTTTCCTTTATTAGAAATAGTTAGTGATGGACTCAATATCTAGAAATTTTATTTCATACATATATATGTTTATATATATTATTTGGAGTAAATAATGTGCAAGAAAACTATAAGCTGATATTTTTTTACACAAGTATTTGTTGTATTAAGAGAGTTATTCTCTAAACATAAGTATACAATTTTGTATACGTATATAGTTTTTCTCATGGAACCAGGGTGAAAGTATATTTACTTTTTCACCCGTATGTGATTTAACCAAAGACTACTACGAATATAATAATGTTGATTCATAATTATTGTCATAAAATATATATTTCAGTGTAATTATATTTTGTCAACTTGGAACAAATCACCAACGTGTCAGCACGTCGTGCTAAAAACAAGAAAATACGTATTTCAAAACTAGCTAGTTGGATGATTTGATTATGACCAACACATGTGCTAGGGCTTTGTGTTATGGACCTTAGTGTCTTATATGAATTAGGATACGTGTAGGTCGGGAATTATTTTGGACATTTGATTTTGCTAGCATACGCTTCAGGAACGCAAAACAGTGAGTTCATGCTCCCCCTTTTCTTTAACTGTTTTTGGTTTTATAACTCTCGGGGGTGAAATACATGTTACAAATGTTACAATGTTTACAAATGGTATGATACAAAAACAAGCACTCTTGGTGAGAACGAGTACCAAGTATGTTGCGTTTTAAGAAATGCCTATGAAATACTAGATCATGTGAGCATAGACTAAATACAGAAATGCCATTAATACATAATTAGGGACGAGGGTTAGATCTAACGGGTACGGCTGAACCCCACTCATGGTTAAAACTAGTACCTAGTAGTGCTTCGGAGTCCCAGTCGAGGGAAATCGACACAGTCGAGGGTAATCGACACAGTCAAGGGAAATTGACACAGTCAAGGTAAATCGACACAGTCGAGGTTAATCGACACAGTCGAGGTTAATCGACACAGTCGAGGAAAATCGACAAGGGTATGAGCCAATACTAGTGCTCTCTATGTCCTCATATGCCTTAAAGTCCTTGTAAAACATTCATGTACATACACGCTTTTCATACCTGTTTACAAAGGAGTCTCTTATAGATTTACAAGAATTACAGTACACAAACAAGACGCATGAACTCGCTCAACTTTTGTTGATGTTTTCCAAAATTACATGTATTTCAGGTAACAGGATGGATCTTGGGCGCAGGTGTCGTAACTAGAAGTAGACTTCAAGTTTAGATGTCATCCACTTTTGTTGGTTTGTAACCTAGTCGAAGGTTGTGTTTTAAAAACTTGAATAACCAGTGTTTGTAATACTCAAATTTTATGAATGGATAAACATCGTTTTGATCATGTAGTTGTTTATTACGATTGAATGCAATGATATTAAACCAGTCACACATCATACGCTTCCGCAAAAGACAGGGTGTGACAGTTTGGTATCAGAGCTTCGATTGTAGTGAACTAGGATTCCTTCTCGAGTCTAGACTACAATAACTAGAGTTCTCTCACGAAAACATTTTACAAAAAGGTTTTCATTGCATTCACGTAAGCGTCAAGATCCACGAGTTAAACACTTTTCAAAAAGAGACAAGGCAAGGACATTAGTGGGGAATACAATCAAGATAAGGTGCCAATTAAGGCATAGTCTACACGAGTTAGACTTACCAAAGATAAAGTACACTCTTGGTGAAAACTAGTACCAAGTAGTGTTTCTTTCGTGAATCGACAACTAGAAAAATGACCCCCCAAAAACGAGAGTTATACATGATATGTGTTGGGATTGAACCCTACCAGAGGAACAGATAATGTAAAGCCAAAACCAGGTCACAATAGAGGATTCACAATAAGCAGCAGTTTACACTTTGCTTTCCCCTTGAAAGTGATTTATAACAACTGATAGTCTCTATCCACTGTCCATATACAACTGCTGCCTTGCAACTGCTGACCACTCTAAAGTACTGATGAAGTTTAAAAGCTGAAGCTCAATCTACTGACGGAACTCTAGCACTGCTGAAGGATTAAAGCACTTCCCATTCAAGGTCTGATCACCCTTTGAAGAAAGCACTGATACTAGACATCAGTGGTTGACTACATCAGTGGAATGGAGAATCAGTGTTTATACATCAGTAGTTAGAATGTAATCAGTGTTTGTATGGTCAGTAGTCATAGATCAGTTGTTAGAGGTTGTTAGGTTGTTAGACGTCGCTTTCATGGTGACGTCAGCTGAGATACCTCAGTGGTTTGGTTTGCCTATAAATGTATCAGTACCCTGTACTGTTACATTTGATTGACTGAGCGAGTTCTTCTCCTCATGTCTAATCCTTTCATCTTGTGTGCAACCAACCTTGGGGCATCAGGCTGAGGGGGAGTTTAGTTTGTAAGCTTATCTGTAATCTTTTGCTTTGATTTGTAAATCTTTTGACTCAATGAGAAGCAATTGTTTTATCAAACTATTTTCTCCATTTGATTGTGTTTACAAAGTTTATTCTCATTTCCGCTGCACTTTACATGTGTTCATATTCATTGATCATTCATTTTAAACAAACAAACACAATCATGAGAGCCTCCGATCCTAACAATTGGTATCAGAGCCTGGACAGTCAAATTCGATCTAACAATCAATTTGACATAACAGTTCGGCTCAAAATTCATTGATACTAAGGTTGGTTGTAATTAGTTGAAAAACAGAATACCGTGTAAATCATGTTCAAAATGGTTATTCAAAAACTCTGTAAATCAACCAAGATGTCATATGACACACAAATTTCACACAACAAGTAAATTCATGAACAAGACACTCATGGTTTCTAGATCTGAAAGCAATATCTGTTAAACCATGAGATTATTTTCATTTTCTAAATTGATTTAAACTGTTGATGTGCAATATGTGATGTTTTCATTAATACTAAAGTACAAACCTCAGATTAACAAAACTTATGTTCATAAAAGCATTGTTGTTTTGTTAACACAAAAAGAGGGAAATTAAAACTTTAGTTATTTAGATCTTATGTGTTGAAAACAGGTTGAGTTCCTAAAAAGGACAAAATCAACTATGTTCAAATACATTAAGAAAACAGGGGTCAACATAGTCCGTATCATATGTAATGTGAGATTGGGTGAAAAACTTGTGAAAACCTGACCAAGTCTCTCAAAACATTACTGCAAAATGATTTTGGACTAATAATCACAAAAACTCGAAAGTGTGTTTATCTCAAAACTTTTGAAGTCAAAAGAAAAGGGAATAAACTCAAAACACTTAAGAGTCAAAGCTTGGGGTAATAATGGTCAATTAAGCAACTGTTTGTGCTCATTGGTTCAAAAAAAAAAAAGGTTCAAGTGACATTAGTGTTCCCAGTGATTGAACTTACAAAAGGACTAGACAAATTTTCAAAATCATCACATAGAAATTAGATTTACAACAGGATCTTCAAAATTCATGTGTCCATGTGTCCTCATGTTTGCAATCAACTGACACAGAAAATGGTACCCAACAGTGGTCAAAATGTTGTTAAAATATTCTACCACTGCTGTCAAACCACTGACCATTTTCATAAAACTTGAGAATGATATGATTATGTTTTCTATTGAAAATACACCAGATCCTTTTTGATACTGTTCTCAGAAAATCCTTTAACCATTTTTTTCTCAAAGGATTTTCACAAATAACCAGGATATATTATTCATTTTTTTTTGGAATAATATATTTGGAACTCTTGCTTGTTTTTTATTGGCAATAGTTCCAGCTCCTGTCAGGATGTAATACCTTATTTTTAGTGGTATCTGTGTCCTCATAAATGGGTCAACAGGAAATGGTACATATGTCATGATCATGTCATACTCAGGCTTGCTCCTAAATTTTCATCAAAAATTGATTGCAAATTGTGCTTGAATTACTAGGGTACTCATGTTTTAATTGAATATTAAACGAAAATGAGTTGCCTTAGCAAAAAGTTTTCATCATCTGGGGTACTAAACCACTGTATTTCAAAATTGACATGTGGCAAAACCTTGAATGAAAATCTTCAAAACTGTTGCTGAAACACCTGTCCTTCAGTGTTGTACTATTTACCCTAACCACTGTTTTGTTCCAACGTCTGATCTCTAAACACTGTCCACTGCTGAAAGTTAACCACTGATCCCTCATTTTCTTGAAAAGCACTGATGCTCAAAATCAGTGTCCTATCCACTGATATGCTATCTACTGATAGTAAAAATCATCCACTGCCCAAGATTTTTACCGTTGTAATCACTGATGCTTGATACGTCAGTGGCTCTTAAAACAACTGTTCTCCATAATTCATCCGTTTCATCAGTGTTTGACACGTGGTCAGTTTTTAGCCCTCAGATCGTAATAACCGCTGCCACATCAGCAATCATTTTTCCTAAATAAAACCCTGCCCTAAACCCCCAAACAGGGTTTTACACTGTCGAATTGAATTCCAAAATTCTCTACTCATAGCAGTTTCCAACCCTTCTTCTCAAAATCTCCAAAAATCCTTCTTTGTTCCTCTTTGCAAAAATGACAAAATCAAAATCAAAATCACCACCACCTTCAACAGAGGCCGCTCAAACTGCTGAAGAAATCGTCGAAATACCATACAAACAATCTCACAACTATTTGGGTTTACTCACAAAACCCGCAAACAACCATACCTTCGATTCCATTATCGACACTATATCTACATCAAAGTACAAAACTTTGTTGACAATAGATGCCCCCATATATCTGCAAACCCAGAGAGAGTTCTGGAAAAATGCTGCTCTTGACAAACAAGATGATAAAGTAGTAGCCATTAACTCCTCGATACAGGGTACAGCGATTCAAATCACTCCGCAATCACTATCAGAAATCTTCAAACTCGATGATCAGAAAGGTATAGCTTCCTTTGACAAAAACGAGTTAAAAGCTGATTTTCTGAAAAGGGGCTATGCAGAACAGTCAAAGGTAGATACCCTACAAAAGGGTTATTTTCCATCTGCACCCAGATTTTTATTTCACACACTTCTGATGTGTGCTTCGAATAAAACAACATCTTTTAACGAAATACCTTTGAAAATTCAATGCCTGGGTTACGCTATTTTGAATAATAAAGATTATAACTACTCCCAGGAAATTTTCAATGACTTGGTGAAAAACGTTGAAAGTAAAGCATTTTTGTTGTTTCCAAGATTTTTGAGTTTTTATTTTTTACAAAAATTTGATAAGAAAAATGAAAATTTACTTAAACAAGGTGTCTATTTTCAAATAAAAAGCTTAACAAAAGAAACATTTTCAAGGATGATGGCACCAATAAAAACAAAAGCAGGGGTACCTGAGCAGATTTTAACAGTTACAACTGCTCCTCAGGTATCAGCTGCTGAGCCCACTGCTCCAGGTGATCATAGCAGCACAACCACTGCTTTGAAACCCACACCTGACATAACCAAAAAGACCAAAAGAAAAACATCCAGAAAACCCACCAAACCCAAAACAAAGGCAACTCTGGAAGATGAGATCCCAGAGGAAATGCCTGTGACAACACAAAAGTCACCACAAACCACTGCTGCTACTTCCTCACAGCAGTTGGAAGAAAGATCTCAACCCATGCCTAAAACTCCTCCTGCATCCTCACAAAAGGATCAGGTTGTAAGCACAGGGAAACCACAATATGAAGCTCTGAATCCACTTGGATCCATCTTCCTCAGTCCTGATCCCAAGGACATGTCTCTTTCAACTCCCATCCCCTCACCAATAATAATGCCACAATCCATGCTACCTTTGTTGCATGCAGCTGCTATAGCTCAGACACAAACCAGTTCCTCTCTATCACCTGTCACTGAGAGTATACCCCCACAAGTGACTGGGTCTGATGCTACTACTCCTGCTATCCCAGCAACAATTGAGGAGGTTACACCCCCTGAGTTACAAGTAACTCTTGGTGGTAGTTCAAGTGGAGCAGCAACTACAACTGGTGGATCAACAGGTCTCCAGTTGGCCAGTTGTTTCATAAATCAGACTCCCTTGAAGGCAATTTCTTCAATAGCACCAATGTTAACCACTAGTGAGCCTATTTTGACCACTAGTAACATCAAAGGTTTATCAAGTGCTGAAGAAAGAAGTCCCCAGTACCAAGAACAAGGGGCATCAATGGGTGATTTTTGGGACTCTGTTCCTAAGACACACATTGATATAACCACTGCTGGTGGGGATTCAGATGATCCTACTAAAGTAGGTGATGATTCAAGATATCAGGAATTGACGGGCAGAGTTGACAAACTTGAAGAATCAGTTGCTGAAATAAAGGAGATTGTGCAAGAGATTTTAAAAGCTCAGAAAGCACAAGCCACTGTTGTTCCTGCTCAAGCATCTGCACAACATGCATTTGCTGAAAATGAGCTTTGGAATATTTTTCAACCCATGCTTGAAGCACAGCAACTTATGGCTAACAAAAAACATGCTATTCAAGTACAAATGCTGACCAACATGGTTGAATCAAGATTTAAAGACACTCAAGCAGATATCAAGGCTATAAAGGCTAGCATTCAAAATGCTTCTGGCAAAATTCCTTCTTCCATACCATTTCTTGTAAATCCCCCTTCAGATAATGCCAAAAAGGGGGAGAATAACAAGCTGTTGGGAAAAATGAATAGGATGGGAATAGAACATGGCCTTCATGTTGTGCCTGAAAAGGAAAAAGAAAAACAGGTCTCAAAACCTGTTAGCCAAACAGCTGATACAGCAGTAGTTACAAAAACTGCTGTCAGTAGCCAAACAGCTGCCATGACATCAACACACACCACTCTACCACACACCACTATAACTACTGCTCCACCATCATCATCTACAATCATACCATCACCACTACCTCATGTCATAAAACAGAAGACAACAGATGTTACAACATCTGTTGTAATGACAACAGTGATTGAAACACCAGTTGTTTCAACCACTGTCAGTCAATCACTGTCACAAACCACTGCTATCCAATCTATCACCACTGATCCACCCAAAACATCATCTGCTCCTTCTTCATTAAAAAGGAGAAGGAATCTCATATCAGATGATGATTCACCACCATCAAAAACTACCTCACCACTTCCATCCCCTGCTCAAAAGCAGAAGACAACTGCTGACATATCAGGAGTTGTAATGACAGTAGATGTTGAGACACCAGTTGTCTCAACAGCTGTTTGTCAGTCATCCACCACTGCTCTTACTTCTCCTACTTCACAGCCAAAGCTCTTCAACAGAAAAAGAAAGCCAATAACTGCCGAAGAGGGTATACATGATCCTAATGCTGCACAACATCCACTGGAACTTGAAGCTATCAAAAATGAGATGAGGCAATTCTATACAGAAGAAGATCCTTCAAAAAGAAGATTTTCCTCACTCATAGGCTACATGCCACCAGAGGATATGGATGATTACCTCAAACTCAAGGCAAGGCAGGCTAAAGTAAAAGCCAAGGTTGATAGTGAAAAAGATAAGTTAAGCGAAGATGGCATAGCTAAAAGCCTGGAGTTCTACTTCACAAAAGTAAAGCAGATAGAAGGGTTTGCACAAGACCTAAACAAAGAAAAGGCTGATCAAAAGAAAGAATTAAGAAAACAATATCTAGCCTACATCATGAAAGAAAAATTCTATCCTGCTGAAGAACAACAGTTCAGAGAATGGCCAGTAGTAGCTCTTAAGCGTGAGGTAGAAAGGATTGAAAAGATTAAGAATGATCCTACGAAGAAGAAGAATGCTCCTAACTGGAGAAAATATGAAAAGCTCATTGCTGACTTAACTGCTGAATATAAGAGAAAGAAAAGGGAGCTGGTGGATGGGAAAATGGATACTGCTGAAGCCATATCAAAATGGTCAAAACAGCAAACCGATGAAGCCTACGAAAGGCTGAAGAAAAGAAAGATAACTGTTTCAGGCACTTCTAAGAAGAAAGAACAAATGATGAAGCTTGAACAGAAGATGGGAAACCTCGACACACTGTTCCGGTCTACTTTTGTAACAAATCAAGAAGAGGGAGAACAGCTGACTGAAGAAGAGGTAATAGAAAAGGAAGCAGAGTACTTCAAAGATACCATCACGAAAATGGGTCTAAAAGAAGAAACTTCAACAAAGCTTCAAAGCCTTTTTAAGGCATTAAACAAACCTGCGTCTCCAAACACTGCTAAAGACAAGACAGAAGCTGAAAGACAAGAACTTATTGAACAAGAAACTGCAGAAGATATAGCTGCAGCAGACAAAGTCATTGAAGAAACTTTCAAAAGAATGTCTGAAAGTCTGCAGGTGTTTTCAAGGCCATCATCCCTCAACTCATCATTAAATAAATCTCTCCCAAGAAATCCATTGGGTTCGAAAGTACTAAAGTGGATGTCTGATCAAAAGACCCATGTATTGACTATTGTCAGATCCAATGGAAATGTGAAGTACATATCAAGGAAAGAAGCACTAGGCCTTAGTGTTCAAGATTTGCAGGATCTCCTTGAACTTTCACTATGTAGGGATGAGGATGACCAGAGTGCAAAGGAATTTGAAGCTGAATTCAAAGAACAAGCTAAGGCACTCTTGATGAGTAATAAAGGTCCTGAATAATGAAAGGTTTTGGCATTATCTGTTCCAGGGGGAGATTGTTGGGATTGAACCCTACCAGAGGAACAGATAATGTAAAGCCAAAACCAGGTCACAACAGAGGATTCACAATAAGCAGCAGTTTACACTTTGCTTTCCCCTTGAAAGTGATTTATAACAACTGATAGTCTCTATCCACTGTCCATATACAACTGCTGCCTTGCAACTGCTGACCACTCTAAAGTACTGATGAAGTTTAAAGGATGAAGCTCAATCTACTGACGGAACTCTAGCACTGCTGAAGGATTAAAGTGTCACACCCCGACCACGTAGAACATACAAAACGTGGCGGAAACGTCGAGGAGTGTTGTAACAGAATTATTGTTTCATAACCATGGTCTAAATAAATTCTGTTTTATTGAATAAATGAACTCATTGTTTTAATACAATCAAATAAGTACAACTATGATCTTCCAAGTTTTAAAGTTGCTAAGGCACGAGTCCGTCCTATATGTAGCATGTATCAACAATCATTGCAAAGCAGTACCTGAAACATGTGTAAAAATAGGTACGTCAGCATACAAATGTCTGTGAGATACATAGGTTTTGTGAAAATAAGATTCATGACTTATGTTTAAGAAAATGTTTAGTCATGAACCTTGTAGTTTGCTTTGTTTTGTAAATCATTTGAAAAGCAATAAGATCAGATGATACGTATAAGTAAAATAATAGTGTATGGTTAAGTGAATAACGAAATAGAATGTGTTTGTATAAGAGAAGTTGTTTTGTAAAACAATGTCTTGTGAAAAGTATGTTATTTGTATAAAATGTTATATGTCTCAAATTGAAATGATTCAAATAACGCTACAATATGTAATACCATACAAACACTTATATATAGGAAGTACCAGCGGCGTATCCACCATGCTTGTATCATATTACACACGCCTCGTTACTCAATCACTTACTCAAACCAAACCAACAATGTAAGATGTCTATGTTTAAACCAATTGCCAAATGTATTGAATAATATGTCAAAATGTTTATGTGTCCAACGTAATGTGTAACCAATGTGATTTGTATAAATAAATGTAAGATTTAAACAAATAACCTTATAGTAGCATATTAAAAGTATACTTTGGATTTGTAAGTAACATATTAAACTATGTTTTGGTTTCATAAATAACATATCAAAATATGCTTTAGATGTGATAAATAACATATATGTTGGTTTTGTACAATATCACACATGGGAGTATATCAAACTATACTTTAATAGTGTGATTTGAGAATTCATTCAGACCTGGTGCATCAAAATACACCTTTGAGACTATAGAAATACCACAAAGGCAATCCCTATTTGGATGGAGCAACAAATTGGTTTCAGACATTCCATGACAACAGGAATGGGGTGTCAAATCCTATAGCGCTATATCATACTAACAATCGGTCTGGTGAACATAAAATAAGTACAATTCAACATTTTATTTTATGTTCTTTGAGAAATCAATGCTTAAATCATAGATAGTCATTCAATTTGTCAATAGATAAGTAATAACATGTATAATCAATTATACTTTTGGAAAACATGAAAGTAACAGATAGGTACACATGCTTCACCCCAAAAAAGTTTGGAAACAGTAAAATAGGGGAACTATGTACTCACCTGAGATTGCTCAGAAGTCCTAAGATAGCCACCAAGCAATGCTAGAGATCACAGAATATCAAACGGCACCTAATATAGGTAACTACATTAATAAACCGGACCTAAATCGGAAGATCGGATAGAATGAGGGCTCGTAAACCAAATGAGTATGGGAACTCATGTAGTATGGTTTATTAAAGCCTACATACTAAATGAAACCTAACCTAAGTGCTTGTAACCCATTACGACCCGTTTAGGTAGCTTATGCTACTTTAACACGTCGTTCGCGTGAAACGCGTTCGGACCGCCTAACTAGTCCTATGACAAGTAATATATGCCTTAACATGTCTAAAATGGTTGTCAAATCAGTTTAGATGTCAAAAGTTATGTTACATATGTTTAAAATGAATTTTGGCATCAAAGGGGTATTTTGGTAATTTACCTAAGGCATATAAACTACTTATCATACAACTAACTAAACGTCGAGACCATAGGGTATAACCTCGGAAGGTTATTCCCTATACTATGGTCACCTAAAGTGCTTGGTCGGATCCTAATGATCGACCAAACGGGTCGGGTTCGAAAGTATAAGCGATTGTTTAGATCGCTTACCTTACGACCCTATATAAGCACTAAACTAAAAGTGACGAGCTAAGCATGTTAAAACATGCTTAACTAAGTTTAGAAAGCAGGTTTGGTATCAAAATAAACGGTTTTGATACCCATAAGTAGTTTGGTTACAAAATACGCAAGAATACATATTCTGACCGAACTACGGCTCGTTACTGAGCCTAGATAACGTGGTAATCAGTAGGTATAGTCACTAGGGACTATAGCCATCGTGATCACGCTCACGTTATGAAGTTCAAACGAACTTCGCATCGACCATAAACTGGTCAATGCAGAAAGTCAAACAAAGTTTGACTTTCGGACTCGAAAGCGATAAAAGAACGAAAGAATACTTACGAAGGGTCCCCGAATGCTAATCTAGATCAAAATAACTCAGGTATGAAACAATGGTTTCAACTTAGAGTCTTTTTAATCAGATTCTAGTGGTTTTGGCTATGGAATGGGTTGGGTATTTATAGTATTCGGAGAACCGTTAAGATCGTTTGTCGAATATCGTGCCTAAATCTTGTGCGTACATTTGTCAAAATGTTATGGTTACTGAAAATGATCCTTAATGTGCTGAAAGGTCAAGTGTTGATTTGTGGTTGAGGATTAAACAGCTGGTAATCTGCTGACTGTTTAATCTGATCTGATCTGACACAGGCTAGCGCACCGTTACATAATAAGGGTAGCGGTGCGCTAGGCCTTAGTTTGGCAGAATTACCATTTTAGTCCCTGTTATGCAATAAGGTCATTTTCGACACGTTTAAGGCCCGTTAACCCCATTTCAAAGCTCTAAAATGAAGTTAAAGTATTGGGAACTTAAAACATGCTCAAAAATATCTCGTAAGTCGGTTCGTTTAGCCGTACGGTTGCGATGTTCGGTTAATTACGACGGAATGCGCATAAGCGCGAAAAACGATCCAAATGACGCGACGAATGGATTTTTCTCATGCCAAACACTAAAATAAAATATTATAGTGCTTACATAAATTTTTGGATGTCCGGATGTATTCAGAACGTAAGTTATGCGCGAAAATGCAAACTTGTGCACTTTTTGACACTTTTAGTCCCTGAATGACCCAAAAGTTTATTTTAGCACACCGAACCCCTCAAAGCCTATTTCTAAGCTATGTAAAGGATATTTAAGGTGTGTTTAACTTATGGCCATGTTCCGGAATGTCTGTTACAGTTCAAATTGGCATACTTTCGCAGTTTGTCAAATTTAGTCCCTGTAAGCGAATAAACTTTGATTTCACCACACCAAACCTTCCAAAACTTATATCTAAGTTATGTAAAGGTTATTTAAGGTATGTTAAGCCTATTTCACTATTCTGGAGTGTTCGTTGGGTTAAACTGGTTATATTTACGCATCAGAGCGCGTATAACCCTCCAGAAAGCGATGTAAAGCTTAAAATCGAACAAGAGTTGATATGTGCCAACGATACACATATTTTTACAAATCCCAAGTATGAAATACAATATTTCATTGGTTTGGTATTTGTTTGATGGTTGAAGTGACACAGGTGTCACATAAAGCACTGCCCATTCAAGGTCTGATCACCCTTTGAAGAAAGCACTGATACTAGACATCAGTGGTTGACTACATCAGTGGAATGAAGAATCAGTGTTTATACATCAGTAGTTAGAATGTAATCAGTGTTTGTATGGTCAGTAGTCATAGATCAGTTGTTAGAGGTTGTTAGGTTGTTAGACGTCGCTTTCATGGTGACGTCAGCTGAGATACCTCAGTGGTTTGGTTTGCCTATAAATGTATCAGTACCCTGTACTGTTACATTTGATTGACTGAGCGAGTTCTTTTCCTCATGTCTAATCCTTTCATCTTGTGTGCAACCAACCTTGGGGCATCAGGCTGAGGGGGAGTTTAGTTTCTAAGCTTATCTGTAATCTTTTGCTTTGATTTGTAAATCTTTTGACTCAATGAGAAGCAATTGTTTTATCAAACTATTTTCTCCATTTGATTGTGTTTACAAAGTTTGTTCTCATTTCCGCTGCACTTTACATGTGTTCATATTCATTTATCATTCATTTTAAACAAACAAACACAGTCATGAGAGCCTCCGATCCTAACAATATGATGCATCGAAATGCCTGTTTATGCTAAGTAACAAATTTGTTTATCGATACATACATACGAATAAGTGTACAGAATAAATATTGACGTGAATATATACAAATAAGTGTACGGAATAAATATTGACGTGAATACATACAAATAAGTGTACAGAATGATTATCGACATGAATAAGATACTTTCGACTCCGACTCCTATTACTGTACGTAACTCGCACGATGAAGCTGTCGACCTCGCGTTCATTGCAAAGCTAATAGCTAGAGTGATTACCAGACAAGATTCTGAGCTTGCTTCCGTAGGAGATGGCTGCTCTTCCCTCTAGATTGTGAAGGTGCTTGACTACGGTGATGATGACGAGGCAGAGGCGGCAACCTTGAACGAATTCTTGATCAACGAGACGAGATCCCTACGGCTTATGTGAAGCAAGATTGATGACATACTTGACCGGAAAAGGAAGATGAAGTATTCATCTTGAAGGTGCCCCTCCAACTACTAGGAATTCTCTTTATTCCTATTCCATTTAATCATCGTGCCTATTCGCGCGTAACGATAACAAGTGTTAGCGCGTGGACCACTGCAATGGTCTTTTCCATGACAGAAGTATAAGGACAATAGCGTCCCCTCCTTGATTGATCATCTGCTTGGACGAGAGAAAATTGGGGTAACTGTGCAAGATAATTTATTATTACGGGGGCCCACGTAATAACGACTTGTAGTGCACAGAAATCCTGGTGGACTCTGCGGGTCGAGCTAATGAAAACCACACAAAAAAAATAATCTATAGGTGTTCACAATATTTTATTACAATATTTTATAAGATATGTTGGATTAAATTGGAACATTATAACCTAAAGATAAACACTTGTTGGAAGAATTTTCTTATAAATCACAAGGTTTCATCACTTCTCATTTTCACTTCAAACCAACATCACAACTCTTCTCCTTCTTCCCCATAGCTACGGCCCAAGCTTCCCCCTCACACACCTCCATTTTCAATTCATTCTCAAGTATTCTAAGGGTTCTCTAAGGTGTAACAAGCATATCTTAGAAGGTTGGAAGCATTGGAACTTGAAGGACCACTTCCTAGAGCTTTTATCCACCTAGTTTATCATCTTCATCATCTTGAGTTCTTCCCTAGCCTTGTGCTAGTAGTAAGCCCCTTTGTAACTTGATTTTACTTCTTATTTAGATGGTTAAAAGGTTATGTATATAATTAATCATGAAGATCATGAAGAAACAAGAAGATGATCACTAATATAAAGCTAAATAACATGAAATCTAAGTTGATTAAGTGTATGTATGGAACTTGTTTGTGGATTTCTTGTGTTTATGGTGTAGATCACCATAAAAAGCTTGCTAGATGATGATTAAACACATGATCTAGCAAGTATAAGGATAGATCTTGAAGAAATCATAATGATCATCATTTATGTGAATCATGAACTTGGAAATGAAGTTGTTTTAGAGTATGATGATGATTAATACATGTTAAAAGTCTTGTAAATGGATGATTACCAAAATAATTTTCTCAAGAAACCAAAGTTACTTACAAGATTAACATGATCATGATTTTTAAAGGAAGTAAATATGTTTTTAGTGTAAAAATAAGACTAGAAACATGTTTGTAACAAGAAAAATACAAAAGAATTATTTTTGGAAAAATCATCTTACAAGTTGTTAATGACTAAATCTTTCAAGAATGTGATTTACAAACTAATAACCATGTTTTAAAGGGTAACTAAACCTACTAAATAACATATTAAGTTACTACAAGTTTTTACAAAAATTTCGAGTTCATGATGTAGTATAAATTGCATAATTTTGGCACATGGTAAGTCTTGAATGATTTGTTGTTGATTGGTGATGATTTTAAAAGAAAATGATATGCTTTGAAAGCATGGAAACCTCCATTTTTAAGGGGAAACTATGGCAAAATTTTTGTAGAATTTAAACACTTAGAAAAATATTTTTAAACAAGTGTTTATAAGTAAATTTTAATCATGGTTTTTCATATAAAATTTGCCATAATTTTTGTTACAAAAATTACAAATATTGGAGGTGGGTTTTGATAAATAAAAGTGACTAAGTATATATTTAGGAAAATATATATTTAGATGTCACAATTTGTGTGATTACTTGTATATTATGTGTATTAGTTATATTATTTTAGGACTTGAAATAATACAACCCACCAAAATGCCAAAAATTATAATACAAAGTAATACCAAAATTCCAAGAAAACAAATATATAATTTACACCCGAATATTGGCCAAACCGAACACGGACGTATGAACTACACTTACATATATATTCCGTAAATAGATATATATTGTGACAAACGAGTTAAACGGTATTTTGGAAACCGAAAGAACGGAAATTATAATTTTTACAAGTGTTACAAAATATATCATATTTTTTGTCAAGTAGAAAATACATTATTCTGAGTGGAGAAAAATAAATATATATTCTTGAACAATTAGAAAATATACTATTTTTGGAGAAAATATATATTTTCTTAAACAAATTAAGAATATATTATTCTAGGGGTGAAAATGGATTTATATATATATGTTCTAAGTTAATCTTGAAAATATATTATTTTTGAGGTTTATATGAAAATATAATTATTTTTGCCAAGGAAGAAATTATGAATAATTTTCTATAAAAGTTTCTTAAAATATATATATTTTAAGGATACAAATTGGTGATTTTTATTGGTTAAAAATAATATTCCAGAAAATGTAAATACAAAAATTAAGTATAAGAATACTTAATAAATACAAGAAAATATGTATTCTCATACGTACGAATATACACCGAAATACACCACAAATACTTGGAAAAATACACAAGTATAATTATACCCATACTTGGGAAATATCCATGAAAAGAATTACAACACAAACTAAGGCAAACATATATTATTTTGACAATGTTCCAAATAAATGGATGAAAATAATTTAGGTTAAAATATTATTATTTTAACTGATAATTATATACTTTGGAATATTACAATATACATCAATGATGTAACTCAAAATACACCAAGATTTCCAAAACAAGTCTTAATGAACAACTAAGACAAAGAGTCGTTACACGACCTAAACGTCTAATAAAACATGGCACGTGTGTAGGTAGTTGTACGACTCGTAGGAGGACCTTTGAATATACAAGACAGCTAGACGCAAACTTGTGACTTCATGTCCCCCTTTTCTCTTAACTATTTTCGAATTTATAACTCTCGGGGGTGAAATACATGTTACATGTGTTTCAATGGTATGATTTGGCTATTGTAGGGCCCCTTGTTCGTACGGATCGTCACAGAATTGTATATCCAATCTAGAGTGCGGAATCCTCTAGACCAGAATAGCACAGAAATGAGTAGAAACAGAGAATTCACAAATAATCGGTCTTCTATTGATTATCCAAACGAACTGTTTTACAATCAATTCAAGACTCACACAACCTCATAGCCTCTCTCTGTGATCTTGCCTCTAAACCCTAATTCGTTTTTTCTCTTTCTCTTTCTACGATTTCTCTGTCTAGCCTCTTAGTTCATGAAACCCTAATCACAAAACATGTTTATATACCACATGTTTGTGAATTGGGCTTCCTACTGGGCTAGGCCATTTTCCAAGCCCATTACAACAATAAACTCATTAACCAATAAGCTAAGCCCGTTACAAAATATCCAAAGACTAAATAATCAAACTATTAAGCTGTTGTCACAGAATATGCACCAACAGACTCCCCCTTGACAATAGCTTCATAGTGTAACTTTGTCTTCAAATATCTTGTGTTCTTTTGGTCTTTGGATATCGTCAGCTACACAGTTTCTGACATCAACAGACTCCCCCTTAGCTGATGCTTCCAATCTCCAAAACTTTCATTCTTTGTAGATCAGTGAACTAGCAATCTTTGGTTAAGCAAGTAAGCTCCAACTCTTCATATCACTCTGTAATGTAGTAGAAGGATCCTACCATGCATCTTCACACGTCTTCACTTCACTCTCAATCTGCACTTTACTTGTATTATGCACTTCATTTTGATAACTGCATCAATCTGTTTAGCAACACAAGCAAGTATCTCGAAAAACCATTAGTCTTTTTCACATTAAAGATAAACCAACATTTTATCTAGATATGCAAAAACAACTACCTTTCAGTTCAAAATGGAAGTCCTTTTTTTAAAAAGAAATCTTTTTGGTATTTTTGATATTTTTCAAAACAAAACAAACTAAACTAAACTCACAAATATTTACAACTTCATCTTTTTGTGAGTATCATGTGCAAGAAGATCATATCAACAAAATCAAACTGTTTGACATTTGTAGTTAATTCTTTATTTATTTTCGTGAAAAGCAGTTCAAGACGATTACCAGTATGTTTGTCCACTTAAACAAAATGCATGAACATTTCAAGTACCATTACCGTATGATACGTTAAGGTAATATTATTACTGAAATAATAGTGTGTCCCACTTCAGGATGTACCCCCACGATCAAGGTATGCACAAAGATTCATCGTAGTAGGTGAGTATACTGAATTCATCATTTTTGTATTTCAACGATAGATAATTGGTGATCAGGTCAGTACTTTCGTACAGCAAAGAGACCAAAATATCTAACGAGGGCTAAGACAAATACCATTTTTGGTACGAATTATGCATTTTGCACATTTGAATGACTCTCTAGGAGAGCTTCTTCATTTATGGGGTTTTGGCATTTTTAGCTCTTTTAAGATATCCTGGGTGTGCCTAGGTCAGCATGTATCTGGATTCAGCAGAAGGACACCCCTGATACCCCCGGATGAAATAACAGTATAAAGACCCAAAACCTCAGATTTTGGCAATCTATCAACGCAAGATTTAAGGTCATTAAATCATACGCCACTAATGTGTTCCCCACTCATACACAGTTCATTTAGGTTTATATCACATTGGTAAGTTGATTATTTCATGCTTTTGCCTACTGGTACATCGTATGATGAAGCTGCTATCACACTTAAGGATTTTAATTCAGTTTCAGTGTGACAGTCTAACTTGCTGATGTACTATCATTTCTTCTTTTTCACACCATGAAATCTCTTTTTTCAATTTTTCATTTTTTTTATGTTTTTGCATTTTTCAATGTATTTGGATTTTTAAAATTTTATAACTTACTCCCCCTAAACTCACGCACTAACTAAACTCTTTTCGGCTTAGGAAAATTTCTCCCCCTAAATTTTGTTTTATGGAGTAAGTTTCAAAAACATAAATTTACAAACACAAACAGGCTCCCACTTTAATCTGACAATAAGTTTTTCACCAATAAATCATCAATCAATCACTAAAGTAAATATTTAGTTACCAATTTTAACCTACTATTCACATCAGACACTTTACAGGAATAACCACTGTTGAACACATCAATAGTCCTTCTTGGTCATCCTGCACAATCTCAACAACTTAGTTAGACTTAACAACTCAATCCTGACCGGTTTTGAGTCGACCATGTAAATCCATATAAGATGCTTCTAACCAATATCCATCACACCTTTCTGGTGTCTTGGATGTTTTACCCGTTGTTGAACAAGATTTATAACTTCCACTAGGTCTTTGATCGCGAGAGTTCCAATAAAATCTCGGATTTTCTGACCTTTGAAACTTATTATCTTGATACCTTCTTCTCCCATAATCATACCATGAATTTTGATAAAATTTTGGATGTTGTTGAACATTCGAGTTACTAAAACCCCTATGTTCGTTTCTTCTTTGAAAATTCCAATTACCAGAAGTGTGGTATCGATTTTGATATCCAAAATTTCTATTTTGACTTTGAAATCGATTTGATTTACCATTATAATGACTAATTGTGGAGAAATGCTTCTCGGTCTATCAAATCTTCCTGATTTTGAAGTTTTAGATTCAAATCTTGGTTGATTAGATTGACAATGTGGTTGCACATTGTTATTTAAACCAACCCTATTCCCATCCTTTACCTCATCAACCTTTTGTTTATCTTTCTTCAAAGGACAACAACTCGCTACATGCCCTTTGTTGTGACATTTAAAACAAGATTTTTTCTTATAAATTTTCTTTTTCTTAAATCTCTTTTTAAATGTTTTGTTCTTTTCTTCTTCAGTATCCTCATCCGATTTATGAGGTGTACTGTTAGACTCAACAGATTCTTTCAAAGATACTCCACTATTAGGCAAGTCCACAGTTATCGAATCCACTACAGCTGGTGTAGTAGTCAAAAAATCAGTTAACTCATTCTCATCAGGTAAAAATGAGTAATCTTGATCCTTAGAAGGGGAAGCTTTACTAAACCCCACTCCTGTTTTATCATTACTCTTTTTCAGCCCTTTTTGAATTTGAGTCCTCACTAATGAAGATTTTCCAAATTTGTCTAACTTTCCTTTAAGTTCAACAATTTATCTTGTGCAATGGCCAATTCCCTGCACTTTTCAAAAAATTCATTAGTTTTATCCTTCACAGTTTCATGAGCCAAATCAATGATCTGTAACAGTTCATTGACTTTGCTTGTTAAACTGCTGATTTCTTGTTCATTTGATTTGAGTTTATTTAAACAATTTGACTCTCTTTTAATCAAAAGAACATTTGACTCTTTTAACTTTTCTAAATCAGCTAACAGGATTTTGTTTTGCTCCGATAATCTGTTAATTTTACCTTGTAGCTCAGTGAAATTATGACATGTATGACTTACAGATTCTGATGATACATTTACCTCTGTTGTAAGTCCATTCACATCATTCAAGCCCTTTGAAACTTCTGTATGTTTCTTCTCAACATTCTCCTTCTTCTCTTCTTTCACAGCATCTGCTTCTTCATCTAAAGCACCACCTCCTACACTCCGTCTTGATGAACTTTGATAACGTTTTTCCAAAGATTCCCACAGCTCTCTAGAAGTCCCATACTTCTTGAAGATATGTTTAATTCCCCCTAGCAAGGACATCTTGATCACTGCTAAAGCTTTCTTCTCAGCATCAACCATAAGTTTCTCAGATTCATCCATCTTCTCATAAGACATCACTATAACTCTTCCATCAACACGACGTGTGGGAGCAATGAACCCATCAATCATACAACTCCACATTTTAGTATCTTCACTCTTCACAAATGCCTCAAACTCCTCTTTCCAGACAGTATATTGTTTAACGTTTATTAGCTTTGGCCAATTTTTAACTGTCTTACTAACATTGTCCATTTTAACCATCTTTAAACACGTTTTTACTGTAACCGTACTGATAAAACCGTAAAAAAAAATTCCAAAAAACTGTGATTACCAAATTATACCGTTAGAATCGTCTCGAAAAAACGAATCCAATGATATATAATGTCAAACACCTATTTCGGGATTTTCCAGAGTTTTTTTTTTTTTGTCCTAAAAATCCAACGAATCCAACCGTGCAAACAGTTTAGCCAGATGAGCTACGGATCACTTTCTATTTTCAAAAACGTTAAATACTCTAAACGTATCTAATTACTCCACAAAAATAAATACTCCACTTTTTAATTCCTCCAGCAAATACTCCACTTTTTTTAATTCCTCCAGCAAATACTCCACTTAGCCAAACTAAATATGCTGGTTAATTCCTCCAGGTAATTTCGCTGGTTAATTATGCTGGTGATTATATATGCTGGTCCAAGTTAATTATGCTAGGTCACGCTAATTATGCTGGCTGAATAAATATGCTGGTAAATATGCTAAGAATTAAATACGATGGCTAATCAGTTTACTATTACGACGACTAGCAAATTCGCCGATCACCGTGATAATGTCGTTGAGGACTATCACCACAGTTACCAAAGTCGTCTTTGGATTTAATTATGCTGGTCAGTCGGTGTAATTAATAATTATGCTGGTAGAGTAATTATTAATTATGCTGGTAGAGTAATTATTAATTATACTGGTAGTGTATTTGTTAATTATGCTGGAAATCCAATCTTTTCAAAATTTGAAAAGATTTTATCCAGATTCTCCAAATCTCTTTAATACTTCATGCAGAATCAAAATAGCAAACTATCAGTAATTTTCAAGAAACAACGAAGAACTGTATGAAGAACACGAAGAACACGAAAAACAAATCTTCAAGTTTTTCTTCAAATCTTCAAGTTTTTCTTCAAAATTTTCAACTTTCCTGCAATTAAAACACTAAAAACAGAAAAATTAAATACGCAATAAGATCAAAATACCCTAAAATTTTCGAAAATCCCAAGAACAAAACCAAAAATTTCGAAATTTCTTCCAAAACCCTAGTTTTCTGCAGCAACCAATTCTAAACCGAGCTTCTACAAGAGCCTAAAGCTCTGATACCAATTGTAGGTACCCTTGTTCGTATGGATCGTCACAGAATTGTATATCCAATCTAGAGTGCGGAATCCTCTAGACCAGAATAGCACAGAAACGAGTAGAAACAGAGAATTCACAAATAATCAGTCTTCTATTGATTATCCAAACGAACTGTTTTACAATCAATTCAAGACTCACACAACCTCACAGCCTCTCTCTGTGATCTTGCCTCTAAACCCTAATTTGTTTTTTCTCTTTCTCTTTCTACGATTTCTCTCTCTAGCCTCTTAGTTCATGAAACCCTAATCACAAAACATGTTTATATACCACATGTTTGTGAACCGGGCTTCCTACTGGGCTAGGCCATTTTCCAAGCCCATTAAAACAATAAACTCACTAACCAATAAGCTAAGCCCATTACAAAATATCCAAAGACTAAATAATCAAACTATTAAGCTGTTGTCACAGAATATGCACCAACAGCTATGAAATGAACTATTAGATCATGTGAGCATAAGCTGAAACTGAAATGCCAATAACTCTCATAAGAAACATGGACAAAGGTTAGATCTAACGGGTACGGCCGAGCCCCACTCAGGGTCCTTATGTGACCACCTAGAGTGCTTTAGTGTCCCAGTCGAGGTGATTCGACAATGGTCAAGGGGATTTGACACAGTTAAGGTGATTTAATACGGTCAAGGGAATTTGACACAGTCGAGGGAATTCGACACAGTCGAGGAGATTCGACAAAGACAAAAGTCTACTCATATTGAGTACTCCCTATGTCTTCACATACATTAATGTCCTTGCAAAACATTAATTGATCTGTTCACAGACGCTTTTCACACCTATTTTCAAAGGAATCTCTCAAATGTGTACAAGTTTATCTGTACTCATACAAAACGCATGAACTCGCTCAACTTTATTTCAGGAAACAAGTTGGATCTTGGGCGCTGGTGTTGTTTCGAGATGTGAATTTCAAGTTTAGATGTCATCCACTTTTGTTGGTTTGTAACTTAATCAGAGGTTGTGTTGTTTGAAAACTTAAATGACTAGTGTTTGTAATATTTTAAACTTTATGAATGGATGAACATTGTTTTGATCATATAGTTGTTTATTATAATCGAATGCAATGAGAACCGATCGAGTCACACGCATACGCTTCCGCAAAAGTCAGGGTGTGACAAATGTCATACTACCAATCACATAACATAAGCAAGAAACACATGAGTTCATACTGGAGTTCTAAGTGTGCAATCTGTGACAACTCGAGTTTCTGAGATTTCCATCTTCGCATTTAGTGCACGTTAATTTTTTTTTATTGTTTATGTGTTTGTTTACACGACTCGTTGTTTCACAACGCTTACCTTTGTAATACGTTATATCGTATTTCGATTAATATTTTATACTTGGGATCCATAATATATTTTTCTATGTGATTGTATGGTAATAAGGTGTTGTATTAATTAACATATGTTAAATAAAGATGAACTCTTACTGAAAACAATACCCATGAAATCACCCAAGTGATGAAAACACTTTAGTGTTTTCGTCCAGAATGTTTGGCGAAATCAGAGATGGGCTTTAGGCCCAGTAGGGTATCATATATATTTATTTAATCACAATCTTCTCCGAGACGTTACCCATTTACCAAACCTTATCACTTTGTCTCTCTCTACCTCTGAAAACCCAACAAACAGAATTCTTCTTTGTGAAGCCAAAACCCCTGTTAAATCTACGGTTAGTGATTTACATGAAGATGATATCTTATATTGACTGCTACTGTGAGATATTATGATCTTATGATTTGATTTTGATTGATGATTAAATGCTTAGATCGTTGTTCTCTGTTAATGGTGATTGTTAATCTTCGAGATAAAGTGCTTGTAGATAGTCAGTTGATAAATGCATAAACTAGATTTCCTGTTAAATGATAAACACTATGATGTTGTTGGATGTTAATTCTGGGAATACAGATGAGTAGATATCTAATCAAATGTTTTAGCTTTTGTTTGTTTGATTGTTTGTACAAAAGGGTTGAATCTGTTAAGAAATGGGATTAGAATTGCTGGGTTTAAGTTACAGTGAGTGTTGGGGAAGATGATGTCCTGGACGAAATCACCCCCCCCCCCCCACAAGTGAAACTGGATGAAATCACAAGAGTGATTTCGGCCCATGTTTGTGATTTCGGCCCAGATAAGATCTCGGCCCACTAAAGGGATTTCGGACCTTAGTGTTTTCGACACTTATTGGATTTCGGCATATGTAATAATCTTTTAAACATGTTGGACGAAATCACAAGAGTGATTTCGGCCCAATGATGGTTTCCGGCCCAAAGGGTGTTTTCGGCCCAAGTTGGTTTTCGGCCATAAAGGGTTTTCGGCATAAGGTGATTTCGGCCTATAGTGTTTTTGGCTCATGTGTTCTGTGTGTTGTTATTAATCTGTTAGTTTATTAATTCAGTTAGTTTTTGATGCAGTTAGTTGTTAACTCTGTTAAGTTAGTAAGTTGTTAACTTTTATGGTTTGTTAACCTTGTTAAGTTGTTAACTCTATTTATTTAATTTACACAGTAAGTTATTAAACTTGTCTGTATGTAACTCTGTTTGTTCTTAACTACATTAAGTTGTTAATCCAGTTACATATGTTAACTCTGTTAGTTCTTATTCAACTATGTTATGGCTCATTAACTATGCCAAGTCAGTAACTGTATTAAGTATGTTATTGGATAATATGCTATAATAAACTGTGATTAACTATTATGTGATGTGCGATTAACTGTCAAACACGCTTTGTGATATTACTGTGATAATAATTACATGTGAAATATTACGAACGTAAACTGACTGAACATACGTGCACTATAGGACTTGACTGATTAATTGTGAGCACTTAACTTAGCATACCGAGCAAACAAGGTGAGTTCACACTCTTACCAAGGCATGGGATTCCCGGGGTTGGGAATGGGATTGAAGGAATGGATTTGTACTTACAATGTTACTAGACTATCTACCATCGTCCTCGGATGCACAGGATACATACGTAAAACCTACGTATACTTGTACACATCACTGTCCTCGGTTGTGAAGGGCACTTACGTAAAACCTATGTAAACTTATACTCATTACTGCCTCGGGTTGTGTCAGGCACTTACGTAAAACCTACGTAAACCCCCGCGTACCCCTGTCCTCAGTTGTGAAGGACACTTACGTAAAACCTACGTAAACTTTGTACGTACTACTGTTCTCGGTAAGAAGAACACTTATGGTTGCAAATAGTTTAGTGTATATGCAAACATGGGAAGCCCCCACTAATAGAACATACTATCGGCCCAGTATAGCCGCACGTTACGAAACGAACTTGCATTTACGAACTTACTTACTGTGAACTCGCTCAACTAGTTGTTGACTCTCTGTTACATGCCTTGCAGGACCTTAGGTACTTTTGGAGTTTGCACGGGAGGCACAGTCGTTGTGGACATGGATCGTGAATGTGTTGTTAAACATTATGACATTTTGTACTTAAACTTATGTTGGGTTTTACATTATTGCTTCCGCTACACACTTGTTTATATTTGGTTTTGGAAACACCTATCGTATTGATGAATGACTTTTACTATATACTTATGTTCAATATGATTGGTGGCTTGATCCTGGTCATGTCACGCCTCCAAGCGGTGGTATTCCGCGTGTGGATTTTGGGGGTGTGACAGATTGGTATCAGAGCCATTGGTTATAGAGAACTCGGTTTTAATAAGGGGAAAACGTTTTTATTAAAACCAGACTATAACCGAAATAGTGCTCAACGATCCACAACGACGCCTCGCTCCTCGTGCAAGACTCAACATCCTAGGTAATATGGTACATGTCTTATTGCCTACTTGCTAGAATTGCATAGAACTTTGCTCCGGGTATGCTTAGGTTAACTTAACACTATTGCATGAGAACACTTGTGTGCTTACTCTCTTCTGTTATCGCACTACTCGCGAACCTCTCTCACTTATGTTATCTTTGCTATGAAGATCATGTCTGGACGTATCAACATGACACAAGCCCAGCTGACGGCTCTCATTAACGAACAAGTTGCTGCGGCAGTTGCAGCCGCACAAGCAGGAGGTCAACCACCTGTTTGTACCTTCAAAACTTTCATGGACTGTCGTCCTACTACTTTTAGTGGCACGGAAGGAGCGGTTGGACTCCTCCATTGTTTTGAAAAGCTCGAGTCCGTATTTGAAATGTGTGAATGCCCTGAGGCTCGCAGGGTGAAGTACGCCACTGGTACTCTAGAAGGCATCGCGCTGACTTGGTGGAATGCGCAAATTCAGATGTTAGGGTTGGCTGTTGCTAACGCCACACCCTAGAATGATTTCAAGGAGTTGATCAAAGAGGAATACTGTAGCCGTGATGACATTCATAAGCTGGAGGTAGAGTTTTACCACTTGAAAATGACGGGGTCAGAAATTGAAGCGTACACCAGAAGATCGAATGAGTTGGCTATTCTGTGTCCTACTATGGTAGACCCTCCCATTAAGCGTATCGAACTGTATCTCAATGGTCTGGTGCCGGAGATTCAAAGCCACGTAACCTCAGCAAATCTTGGCACTATTCAACAGATCGTCAAGCTAGCTCATCGCCTTACCGATCAGGCAGTGGAACAGAACAGGCTGCCTAAACGTATCAGCGCTACTACCGTTACCACTTCAGCTACTCCTGCTACTCCCAGTGACAACAAGAGGAAATGGGAAGGGGATTCCAGTAGGGGTTCAGCTACCGTACAGTCTCAAGCACAGCAGCAGCGCAAGACTAGTGATTACCAGAGTCCGAGTCAGCAATCTTCGGGCAGTCACAGGCAGGGTGGTTATCGAGGGAACCTCCCAAGGTGTAACAACTGTAACAGGCATCACAGTGGCCAGTGCAACAAGGGTCGTTATCAGAGGTGCCTCAGGATGGGCCATGAGGCCAAGGATTGTAGGAGCCCACGGCCTGTAACTCAGAATCAACAGCAGCAGCAAACGCAGCAGAACCAACAACAGGGTAACAAGGGATGTTTTCATTGTGGTGCTGAAGGTCACTTCAAAAGACACTGCCCTCAGTTAAACCGAAACCAGAACAACAACAACCAGGGCAATGGGAACAACAACAACAACCAGGGCAATGGGAACAACAACAACGGGGGAAACAACAACGATGGGAACAACGGCGCTAGGGGTCGTGCATTTGTGATTGGTCGGGGTGATGCGAGGAACGATCCTAATGTGGTTACGGGTAAGTTTCTTCTCGACGACTTTTATGTTACCGTATTATTTGATTCGGGTGCGGATACCAGTTATATGTCTCTGAAAGTTAGTCAAATGCTTAAACGCGCACCAACACTTTTGAACACCAAGCATGTCGTAGAGTTAGCTAACGGTAAAAGTCTAGAGGCCACACACATAGTTCAGGGTTGTAATCTTATCCTCGCTGGTCAGACTTTCTCTATCGATCTCATTCCTATAACTCTGAGTAGTTTCGACATTGTCATTGGTATGGATTGGTTATCCCAACAGCAAGCAGAGATTCTATGCAAGGAGAAGATCATTCGTATTCCTCGTTCTGGCAAAGAACCTCTCGAAGTTCAAGGCGACAAGAGTGGTGTTGTGAGTGGCATCATCTCCTTCTTGAAGGCACAGAAGTGTCTGCGAAAGGGCCACGTAGCTATTTTAGCACTCGTTACTGATACATCGATGACAGAGAAAAAGATTGGGGATATTCCTGTAGTACGTGACTTTCCTCAAGTGTTTCCTGAAGAGTTACCTGGGCTACCGCCCCATCGCCAGGTCGAATTTCAGATCGAGCTAGCTCCAGGAGCAGCACCCATAGCTCGAGCGCCTTACCGCTTAGCTCCAACTGAACTGGAAGAAATGTCTAAGCAATTGCAAGAACTCTTGGAAAAGGGTTTCATACGTCCTAGCTCTTCGCCCTGTGGAGCTCCAGTATTATTTGTGAAGAAGAAAGACGGTACCTTTCGTATGTGTATAGATTACCGTGAACTGAACAAGGTGACGGTGAAGAATCGCTATCCACTTCCACGCATCGACGACTTATTCGACCAGTTGCAAGGGTCGAGCTATTACTCAAAGATTGACCTGAGGTCAGGTTACCATCAACTGAGAGTCCGGGATGAGGACGTCTCCAAAACAGCATTCAGAACTCGCTACGGCCATTATGAGTTTTTGGTCATGCCATTCGGGCTAACGAACGCGCCTGCGGTTTTCATGGATCTTATGAACAGGGTGTGCAAACCTTATCTTGACAAGTTTGTTATTGTTTTTATTGATGACGTCCTGATCTACTCGAAGAATCGGGAGGAACATGAGCAGCATTTACGACTTATTCTGGAACTCCTTCGAACGGAACAGCTGTACGCTAAGTTTTCAAAATGCGACTTCTGGCTTCGTGAAGTCCACTTTCTAGGCCACGTGGTAAACAAGGATGGGATTCATGTTGATCCATCCAAGGTAGATTCGATCAAGAACTGGCCTGCACCTCGTACACCAACCGAAATACGCCAATTCTTGGGTTTGGCAGGTTATTACAGACGGTTCATCAAAGACTTCTCAAAGATTGCACAGCCGCTTACATTACTGACACAGAAAGGTATTGCTTACCGTTGGAGTGATACACAGGAAACAGCGTTTCAGCACTTAAAGGATAGACTCTGTAGCGCACCTATCCTCTCATTGCCTGAAGGCACGGACGATTTTGTAGTCTGCTGCGATGCATCTATCCAAGGTCTTGGATGTGTGTTGATGCAACGGGATAAAGTTATTGCTTATGCTTTGTGACAACTCGAAATTTAGAACCTTTCGTTGTAAGCTTAAACGTGTGGCTAGATAACTTATGTGATTAATGACAAATGAACCTTTATGTGATTGTGTGTTATTTATGTGAACATATATGGCTATGTTTGCGATCGTATGTATGCGAGTATGTCTAGGAACCGAAACAACAAGGACCCGACTCGAGACCATGTGGTCTCGAGTAAACATCACGCCACTCATGGGCCGGTTGGGCCACACATACACATTTAGACTAATTCGAAACCCATTAGGGTGCACCACATGAAGCTAGTATATATGTTATGCACCTAGCTATCCTTGCCATTTTCTTGGACACACACACTCTCCACTCTTTCACACTAAAACCCTAAACACTAAACATCATACTTCTCCTCCTTCATCTCGGATCCAACCAACCGACCACCAAAGGGATTCTCGGGTTTTGCTTGTTCACACCAAACAAAGCTTCATCTTTCACCACCTCACAACCGGTTAGTGTTTATGATGTTTGTTAGTGATTTTATGATGTTTGTTGTGTTAAATGATAGCATGAATGATAGAACTTAACTAGTGTGGTGTATGCTTGATAATGTTTGTGAAACCGAAGGTGTATTGTGTTTTGAGTTGATAATGATGTATGATAATCGGTTGAGCATGTTTGATAGTACACATTGATGTTAAGTTAGTGTTCATGATACTTGTGGTTAATGATTCTTGTTATACATTTCGGATTTGCATGCTCTTAGGTTACAAATCAAAATGTTTTGTTACAAGATAAGCTTGTTGTCTAGTTTAGGATTGATGATGCTTGTCCGAAAATGCAAGAACTTATGAACAAATGTTGAATGAAGATATGAATATCCGAATATGTGTTGAATGCGTTTTGAATATTTGATGAACATGAAGAACTTGTTGAATATCATAAGAACATGGTTGAATATTTGAAATCTGATTTGTTTGATCCATTTTTAGTAAATTGCTAGACAAGAAACATGTTTAAGGATTTTGGTTGGATAGTACAAACTGCATGAAATCAGAATGTTAGTGGATAGTACACTGTTCCGAATCAGCTTATGTCCACTCGAAACCATCAGTTGCGACTCGAAACCAAGCACAACGAGTCGAAACCTCCCGGTTGCGACACAGATTGCGAGTCGCAAACACCTGGTTGCGACTCGAAACCACACATGATCAGCGCACCAAACTTGGTGACTCGGAACCCCGGTTGCGAGTCCAGTTGCGACTCGTAACCAAACCAGCATGGACCGAAACCACGATTGCGACTCAGGTTGCGAGTCGCAAACGCCTAGTCGCGACTCGAGACAATACGCGGATACACACTGTTGGACTTGTCTAATTATGGGCTTATTTGATTGGGCCGGACTCTTGGGCCTAGCGTACAGACCTGATATATTACTGTTGAATGTGATTATCGATGAACTGCCATGATTAAACGTGTAACCTATACGTGCACTACTTGAATACGAACCTGGTTGTATGATACAACTATGATAGGACGTGAGTAGCCTCAACGTTGCTTGTTTGACTTTTCTGTGTTTTCTACCGAGCAAACCAAGGTGAGTTCACACCCTCTACAAAGCATGGGATTCCCAGGGGTCGGGAATTGGGGTTAAGGAACATGGGTTCCTCGTCCTCCTTGGGTAGGACAGCAAAGGTTCAGGAATGTAATTCCTCGTCCTCACGGACAGATAACTCGTACTAGACCAAAACTCTATCACGAAGTCCCTCATTTTTTATATCGACTTAATCGCCGGGCCAATGGCGAGCGGGTCATTAGTTAGATAGCGCTATTTAGGTCTGACAAACCTCACACCGTGCCGCAGAGGACGGGCGTGAACTAATGGATCTGGGGCACGTCAATGATGATAGACATTGACAGTTTCAGGGCACATAAACATGACTACAGTCAGCAGTCGATATGGTAACGAGTCTAGTAGATACATGGGGTAGCCCCCACGGCCGAAATGCCAGATAACTAACACGGGGTAGCCCCCACGGCAGGATTGCCAGAGTAACCGGGAATAAACAAGTCACGTTTTTAACTATGGGGTAACCCCCACGGCAGGATGCCAGCTAAAGGAAACTGTTTCGAAACAACTTAAAACGAACACCCAACCGTGAACTCACTCAACTAGTTGTTGACTCGTTACTACATGCTTTGCAGGTCCTTAGGTTCTTGAGCTGGAGCTTGCATGGAGGAGGATCGTTGTGGGACATGGACGACAGTGTGCCATGTTAAACTATGAAACAATTAAACTTATGTTTTTATTTAAGACTTATGCTTCCGCTTGCAACTTAACTATGTTTTGTTTGAACACCAATTGTATTGGTTGGATTTTATAACTACTTATAAGCTTGTTCAATATGATTGGTGGCTGGATCCTGGTCAGTCACGCCTCCAAGCGGTAGTACTCCGCAGGTGGATTTTGGGGGTGTGACAGATTGGTATCAGAGCCATTGGTTATAGAGAACTTGGTTTTAATAAAGGGAAAATCGTTTTTGTTAAAACCAGACTATAACCTGTACAGTGCTCAACGGTCCACAACGATGCTTCACTCCACATGCAAGGCTCGACATTCTAGGTAATATGATCTGTGTATATATTGCCTACTAGTTAGTTACATGGTACATTGCTTATGGTATGCTTGGTTAGTATAACTACTGTTGCTTGAACACGTGCGTGCTTACTCTATCCTATCATCGCACTTTCGCGAACCCCACTCACTCACGTTCTTCTTGGTGTGAAGATCATGTCTGGACGCGTTAACATGACACAAGCCCAGTTGACGGCTCTGATCAACGAACGAGTTGCCGCAGCACTGGCAGCTGCACGCGCAGGAGGTATATCCTGCAGTCCGAACTCATTCTAGGATCTTTAGGATCCTACTCTCGTGAACCAACCTTTGTGTTAAACTCTGTCTTTTCTTTCACCTACGATAGGTCATCATGTTCAGCCACCCGTGTGCACTTTTAAGACTTTCATGGACTGCCGACCAACTACTTTTAGCGGCACTGAAGGAGCAGTAGGTCTCCTACACTGGTTTGAGAAACTAGAATCCGTCTTCGAAATGTGTGAATGCCCTGAGGCGCGCAGGGTGAAGTACGCTTCTGGTACTCTCGAGGGTTTAGCCCTCACGTGGTGGAACGCTCAAGTTCAGATGCTAGGGTTGGTTGCTGCCAACGCCACCCCATGGGAAACTTTTAAGGAAATGATCAAAGAGGAGTACTGCAGTCGTGATGAGATTCACAAACTGGAAGTGGAGTTCTTCAACCTCAAGATGACGGGGTCGGAAATTGAAGCTTATGTGAAAAGGTCGAACGAACTGGCAATTCTGTGCCCTACTATGGTGGATCCTCCCATCAAACGCATCGAACTATTTCTTCAGGGCTTAGTGCCGGAAATTCAAAGTCATGTGACTTCAGCGAACCTCGCTACCTACCAGCAAACTGTACAATTGGCTCACCGTCTCACGGATCAAGCGGTGGAGCAGAACAAGTTACCAAAACGCATTGGCGCTGCTACTATTACTGGTACCTCTAGTGACAACAAACGGAAGTGGGATGGAACTTCAAGTAAGGGTTCGACTTCTTTTCAGACCCAGTCTCAGCAGAGAAAGACTGAGGACTACAAGAGCCCTAATCAGCAATCGTCTGGTGGTGGGTACAAAGGAAATCACCCCAAATGCAATCGCTGCAGCCTGCACCACAGCGGACCATGCACCAGGGGCAACTGTCATCGGTGCAACAAGCCTGGTCACGCTGCAAAGGATTGCAGGAGCTTATACCCCGCCAATCAGAATCGTCAGCAAGCTCAACAGAACCAGCGCCAGCAACAGCAACAGGGTGATAACAAAGGGTGCTTTCAGTGTGGAGCTGAGGGCCACTTCAAGAGAGATTGTCCCCAGCTGAACAGGAACCAGAACAACAACAACAACAACAATAACAACAATCAGGGGAATGGTAACAATGGGAACAACAACAATGGCGCCAGGGGGCGAATGTTTGTGATCGGCCAAGGTGAAGCAAGGAATGACCCCAATGTTGTGGCGGGTAAGTTCCTTCTCGACGACTTTTATGTTTCAGTTTTATTTGATTCGGGTGCCGATACTAGCTACGTGTCACTAGAAGTTAGTCGAATGCTTAAGCGTATTCCAACACCTTTGAACAACAAGCACACAGTAGAGCTAGCGAATGGTAAGAGTTTAGAAGCCACACACGTAGTCAAGGGTTGTAAACTCATTCTCGCTGACCAGACCTTCTCTATCGACCTCATTCCTATCGTCTTGGGTAGTTTCGACGTTGTCATTGGGATGGATTGGTTATCCCAACACCGAGCAGAGATTCTTTGCAACGAGAAGGTCGTCCGTATTCCAGGTCCCGATGGTGAACCTCTCATGATTCATGGCGACAAGAGGAGTGCTGTTGAGAACGTCATTTCTCTCCTTAAGGCCCAAAAGTACTTGCGAAAGGGCCACACCGCCATTTTGGCTCTTATTACTGACACCACAGAGAAAGAGAAGAAGATGGAAGATTTTCCAGTTGTACGCGATTATCCAGAGGTATTTCCTGAGGAATTACCTGGTCTTCCGCCTCATCGTCAAGTCGAGTTTCAGATCGAACTAGCTCCTGGAGCTGCGCCCATAGCCCGTGCACCTTATCGTTTGGCCCCATCAGAGTTGAAGGAACTCTCCACGCAACTACAAGAACTCTTAGATAAGGGCTTCATTCGCCCAAGCTCATCGCCCTGGGGAGCTCCAGTATTATTCGTGAAGAAGAAAGATGGTACTTTCAGAATGTGCATCGACTACCGAGAACTCAACAAGGTGACGGTGAAGAATCGTTATCCTCTACCGCGTATCGACGACTTGTTCGACCAGTTGCAAGGGTCGAGCTACTATTCGAAGATCGATTTGAGATCGGGTTATCACCAGCTGAGAGTCCGGGAAGGGGACGTCTCCAAAACAGCTTTCAGAACTCGATACGGGCACTATGAGTTTTTGGTCATGCCTTTTGGGATGACAAATGCACCTGCGGTTTTCATGGACTTGATGAACCGAGTGTGCAAGCCTTACCTGGACAAGTTTGTTATAGTCTTCATCGACGACATCCTGATCTACTCTAAAAGTCGGGAAGAACACGAGCAGCATCTGCGACTTATTCTGGAACTCCTTCGAACAGAACAGCTTTATGCAAAGTTCTCGAAATGCGACTTCTGGCTTCGAGAAGTCCATTTCCTAGGCCACGTGGTGAACAAGGATGGGATTCACGTTGATCCATCCAAGATAGACTCGATTAAGAACTGGCCTGCACCTCGTACACCAAAGGAAATTCGCCAATTCTTGGGTTTGGCGGGATACTACCGGAGATTCATAAAGGATTTTTCTAAGATTGCACAGCCTCTCACCTCACTAACGCAGAAGGGCGTTGTTTATCGCTGGGGAAACGCACAGGAGTTGGCATTTCAGCACCTAAAGGATAGACTTTGTAGCGCACCTATCCTTTCCTTGCCGGAAGGCACGGACGACTTTGTGGTCTACTGCGACGCATCGATTCAAGGTCTTGGTTGCGTGTTGATGCAACGAGATAAAGTTATAGCCTACGCCTCACGCCAACTCAAGGTTCATGAAAAGAACTACACGACGCACGATTTAGAGCTGGGAGCTGTTGTTTTTGCGCTTAAGTTATGGCGGCATTACCTGTATGGTACCAAGTGCGCGATCTACACTGACCACAGGAGCCTCGAGCACATCTTCAAGCAGAAAGAACTGAATATGCGACAACGACGATGGGTCGAACTTCTGAATGACTACGAGTGCGCAATCAGATACCACCCGGGCAAAGCCAATGTTGTGGCTGACGCCCTCAGTCGGAAGGACACTGCACCTAAGCGCGTGTGAGCTTTACAACTCACGATCCATTCTAGTCTTCCCTCCCAGATACGAGCTGCTCAGATAGAAGCACTGAAACCAGAAAACGTCAGGGCTGAAGCCCTACGCGGATCGAGGCAACGATTGGAACAGAAGGAAGACGGTGCTTATTACGTAACGGGACGCGTTTGGGTCCCACTCTATGGCAACCTACGAGAGCTTGTGATGGATGAAGCACACAAGTCTTGCTACTCGGTACATCCGGGGTCGGATAAAATGTACCACGACATCAAAACTACGTACTGGTGGCCTAGCATGAAGGCCCACATAGCGACCTACGTTAGCAAGTGTTTGACTTGTGCGAGAGTCAAGTCGAAATACCAGAAACCATCAGGCCTGCTCCAACAACCAGAGATACCTCAATGGAAATGGGAGCAAACTTCCATGGATTTTGTTACTGGCCTACCTAGATCCCAGCGCGGGAACGATACTATTTGGGTGATCGTGGATCGACTCACAAAGTCTGCACACTTCTTGGCCATCAAGGAGACGGATAAGTTCTCCACTCTTGCAGAAATATACATCAAAGAAATCGTTTCGAGGCACGGGGTGCCCACCTCCATTATCTCAGATCGAGATGCACGATTTACTTCAGAGCTGTGGCAAGCAATGCACAAGTCCTTCGGCTCACGATTAGATATGAGCACAGCGTACCATCCTCAGACGGACGGGAAGTCCGAGCGCACTATTCAAACCTTAGAAGACATGCTTCGTGCATGTGTAATCGACTTTGGCAACCGCTGGGAAAAGCACCTGCCACTTGTGGAATTCTCGTACAATAACAGCTACCACACCAGCATTGGAGCTGCTCCGTTTGAGGCATTGTACGGACGTAAATGCCGGTCTCCTCTTTGCTGGGCAGAGGTGGGAGATAGTCAAATCACTGGTCCAGAATATGTGGTAGATACAACCGAGCAGATCGCTCAGATACGAAAACGCATGACGGCCGCTCGCGAACGTCAGAAAGTTTACGCCGACATGGGCAGGAAACCACTTGAGCTCCAGGTTGGGGAGCGGGTACTACTCAAAGTTTCACCCTGGAAGGGTGTGGTTCGTTTTGGTAAACGCGGCAAACTAAACCCACGATACGTTGGACCTTTCGAGGTCATTGAGAAAATAGGCAGGGTGGCCTACAGACTAAACTTACCAGCGGAACTCGGTGCAGTTCACAACGTTTTTCATGTGTCGAATCTGAAGAAGTGTCCGTCAGATGAGACCCACGTAGTTCCTTTGAAGGAACTCACGATCGACGAGCAGTTACGATTCGTCGAGGAACCAGTCGAGATCACGGACCGGGATGTTAAGGTCCTCAAGAGCACTAGAATACCTCTCGTTCGAGTTCGTTGGAACTCACGTCGCGGCCCAGAGTTCACCTGGGAGCGCGAAGATCAGATGAAACAAAAGTATCCCCAACTGTTCGCAAACAGTACACCCACTACTGAGGCCGAAGCTACGGAATTTCGGGACGAAATTCCAGATCAACGGGGGGTGGATGTGACACCCCAGGAAAACCGGGAAAACCATACAACTTAACTAGCTTCCTCAGTGAGTGCTTACCAAATTTCGGGACGAAATTTCTTTCAACTTGGGGATGATGTGACAACTCGAAATTTAGAACCTTTCGTTGTAAGCTTAAACGTGTGGCTAGATAACTTATGTGATTAATGACAAATGAACCTTTATGTGATTGTGTGTTATTTATGTGAACATATATGGCTATGTTTGCGATCGTATGTATGCGAGTATGTCTAGGAACCGAAACAACAAGGACCCGACTCGAGACCATGTGGTCTCGAGTAAACATCACGCCACTCATGGGCCGGTTGGGCCACACATACACATTTAGACTAATTCGAAACCCATTAGGGTGCACCACATGAAGCTAGTATATATGTTATGCACCTAGCTATCCTTGCCATTTTCTTGGACACACACACTCTCCACTCTTTCACACTAAAACCCTAAACACTAAACATCATACTTCTCCTCCTTCATCTCGGATCCAACCAACCGACCACCAAAGGGATTCTCGGGTTTTGCTTGTTCACACCAAACAAAGCTTCATCTTTCACCACCTCACAACCGGTTAGTGTTTATGATGTTTGTTAGTGATTTTATGATGTTTGTTGTGTTAAATGATAGCATGAATGATAGAACTTAACTAGTGTGGTGTATGCTTGATAATGTTTGTGAAACCGAAGGTGTATTGTGTTTTGAGTTGATAATGATGTATGATAATCGGTTGAGCATGTTTGATAGTACACATTGATGTTAAGTTAGTGTTCATGATACTTGTGGTTAATGATTCTTGTTATACATTTCGGATTTGCATGCTCTTAGGTTACAAATCAAAATGTTTTGTTACAAGATAAGCTTGTTGTCTAGTTTAGGATTGATGATGCTTGTCCGAAAATGCAAGAACTTATGAACAAATGTTGAATGAAGATATGAATATCCGAATATGTGTTGAATGCGTTTTGAATATTTGATGAACATGAAGAACTTGTTGAATATCATAAGAACATGGTTGAATATTTGAAATCTGATTTGTTTGATCCATTTTTAGTAAATTGCTAGACAAGAAACATGTTTAAGGATTTTGGTTGGATAGTACAAACTGCATGAAATCAGAATGTTAGTGGATAGTACACTGTTCCGAATCAGCTTATGTCCACTCGAAACCATCAGTTGCGACTCGAAACCAAGCACAACGAGTCGAAACCTCCCGGTTGCGACACAGATTGCGAGTCGCAAACACCTGGTTGCGACTCGAAACCACACATGATCAGCGCACCAAACTTGGTGACTCGGAACCCCGGTTGCGAGTCCAGTTGCGACTCGTAACCAAACCAGCATGGACCGAAACCACGATTGCGACTCAGGTTGCGAGTCGCAAACGCCTAGTCGCGACTCGAGACAATACGCGGATACACACTGTTGGACTTGTCTAATTATGGGCTTATTTGATTGGGCCGGACTCTTGGGCCTAGCGTACAGACCTGATATATTACTGTTGAATGTGATTATCGATGAACTGCCATGATTAAACGTGTAACCTATACGTGCACTACTTGAATACGAACCTGATTGTATGATACAACTATGATAGGACGTGAGTAGCCTCAACGTTGCTTGTTTGACTTTTCTGTGTTTTCTACCGAGCAAACCAAGGTGAGTTCACACCCTCTACAAAGCATGGGATTCCCAGGGGTCGGGAATTGGGGTTAAGGAACATGGGTTCCTCGTCCTCCTTGGGTAGGACAGCAAAGGTTCAGGAATGTAATTCCTCGTCCTCACGGACAGATAACTCGTACTAGACCAAAACTCTATCACGAAGTCCCTCATTTTTTATATCGACTTAATCGCCGGGCCAATGGCGAGCGGGTCATTAGTTAGATAGCGCTATTTAGGTCTGACAAACCTCACACCGTGCCGCAGAGGACGGGCGTGAACTAATGGATCTGGGGCACGTCAATGATGATAGACATTGACAGTTTCAGGGCACATAAACATGACTACAGTCAGCAGTCGATATGGTAACGAGTCTAGTAGATACATGGGGTAGCCCCCACGGCCGAAATGCCAGATAACTAACACGGGGTAGCCCCCACGGCAGGATTGCCAGAGTAACCGGGAATAAACAAGTCACGTTTTTAACTATGGGGTAACCCCCACGGCAGGATGCCAGCTAAAGGAAACTGTTTCGAAACAACTTAAAACGAACACCCAACCGTGAACTCACTCAACTAGTTGTTGACTCGTTACTACATGCTTTGCAGGTCCTTAGGTTCTTGAGCTGGAGCTTGCATGGAGGAGGATCGTTGTGGGACATGGACGACAGTGTGCCATGTTAAACTATGAAACAATTAAACTTATGTTTTTATTTAAGACTTATGCTTCCGCTTGCAACTTAACTATGTTTTGTTTGAACACCAATTGTATTGGTTGGATTTTATAACTACTTATAAGCTTGTTCAATATGATTGGTGGCTGGATCCTGGTCAGTCACGCCTCCAAGCGGTAGTACTCCGCAGGTGGATTTTGGGGGTGTGACATGCTTCACGTCAACTTAAGATTCACGAACGAAATTACACTACGCACGATTTAGAGCTTGGAGCTGTTGTTTTTGCGCTCAAGATATGGAGACATTATCTGTATGGCACCAAGTGCACCATCTACACCGATCACAGGAGTCTTGAGCATATCTTCAAGCAGAAAGAATTGAACATGCGACAACGTCGATGGGTCGAGTTACTGAACGATTACGAGTGTGCTATAAAGTACCATCCGGGCAAAGCCAATGTGGTGGCCGACGCCCTCAGTCGAAAGGATACTACACCTAGGCGTGTACGAGCGTTGCAACTCACTATTCAGTCTAGTCTTCCTTCACAGATACGAGATGCTCAGGTAGAAGCATTGAAACTAGAAAACATCAGGGCTGAAGCCCTACGCGGCTCAAGGCAACGGTTAGAACAAAGGGCAGACGGCGCCTATTATGTAACCGGACGCATCTGGGTCCCACTCTATGGAAACTTACGCGAGCTTGTAATGGAAGAAGCTCATAAGTCTCGCTACTCAGTACATCCTGGTTCGGATAAGATGTACCACGACCTCAGAACTACATATTGGTGGCCTAGCATGAGGGCCCACATAGCAACTTACGTTAGCAAGTGTTTGACCTGTGCGAGAGTCAAAGCGGAATATCAGAAACCATCAGGCCCACTCCAACAACCTGAGATACCACAATGGAAATGGGAGCAAATTTCCATGGATTTTGTTACTGGCCTGCCTAGATCTCAACGTGGGAATGATACTATTTGGGTGATCGTGGATCGACTCACAAAGTCTGCTCACTTCCTGGCTATCAAGGAAACGGATAAGTTCTCCACTCTAGCAGACGTATACCTTAAGGAAGTTGTCTCGAGGCACGGAGTGCCCACCTCTATTATCTCTGATCGTGACGCACGTTTTACTTCAGAACTGTGGCAAGCAATGCACAAATCTTTTGGCTCTCGTTTAGACATGAGCACAGCTTATCATCCTCAGACAGACGGGCAGTCTGGGCACACTATTCAAACTCTAGAAGACATGCTTCGGGCGTGCGTAATTGACTTTGGCAAGGGCTGGGAAAAACATCTGCCACTTGTGGAATTTTCGTACAACAACAGTTACCACACCAGCATTAAAGCTGCTCCATTTGAGGCATTATACGGGCGTAAATGCCGATCACCTCTTTGTTGGGCAGAGGTGGGTGACAGTCAGATCACAGGTCCAGAAATGGTAGTTGATACTACTGAAAAGATTGCTCAAATACGACAACGCATGGCGGCAGCTCGTGACCGTCAGAAAGTATACGCCGATAAAGACAGGAAACTACTCGAGTTCCAGGTTGGGGATCGAGCACTACTCAAAGTTTCACCCTGGAAGGGTGTTGTTCGTTTTGGCAAACGAGGCAAGCTCAATCCACGATACGTTGGACCATTTGAAGTCATAGAGAAGATAGGCAAAGTGGCCTACAGACTGAACTTACCAGCTGAACTCAGTGCAGTTCACAACGTCTTTCACGTGTCGAATCTGAAGAAATGTCTGTCAGATGAGACCTTCATAGTTCCTTTGAAGGAGCTCACTATCGACGAACGGTTGCATTTCGTCGAGGAACCAGTTGAAATCACGGACCGGGATGTTAAGGTCCTCAAGAACACCAGAATACCTCTTGTTCGAGTTCGTTGGAACTCCCGTCGTGGCCCAGAGTTCACCTGGGAACGCGAAGACCAAATGGAACTCAAATATCCCCAGTTGTTCGAAAACAATGCAACTACTACTGAGGCTGAAGCTACTACAGAATTTCGGGAAGAAATTCCAAATCAACGGGGGGATGATGTGACACCCCAGGAGAACCAGTAAACGATAACTTACCTAGCTTCCTCAGTAACCGCATGCTAAATTTCGGGACGAAATTTCTTTCAAGTTGGGGATAATGTGACAACTCGAGTTTCTGAGATTTCCATCTTCGCATTTAGTGCACGTTAATTTTTTTTTATTGTTTATGTGTTTGTTTACACGACTCGTTGTTTCACAACGCTTACCTTTGTAATACGTTATATCGTATTTCGATTAATATTTTATACTTGGGATCCATAATATATTTTTCTATGTGATTGTATGGTAATAAGGTGTTGTATTAATTAACATATGTTAAATAAAGATGAACTCTTACTGAAAACAATACCCATGAAATCACCCAAGTGATGAAAACACTTTAGTGTTTTCGTCCAGAATGTTTGGCGAAATCAGAGATGGGCTTTAGGCCCAGTGGGGTATTATATATATTTATTTAATCACAATCTTCTCCGAGACGTTACCCATTTACCAAACCTTATCACTTTGTCTCTCTCTACCTCTGAAAACCCAACAAACAGAATTCTTCTTTGTGAAGCCAAAACCCCTGTTAAATCTACGGTTAGTGATTTACATGAAGATGATATCTTATATTGACTGCTACTGTGAGATATTATGATCTTATGATTTGATTTTGATTGATGATTAAATGCTTAGATCGTTGTTCTCTGTTAATGGTGATTGTTAATCTTCGAGATAAAGTGCTTGTAGATAGTCAGTTGATAAATGCATAAACTAGATTTCTTGTTAAATGATAAACACTATGATGTTGTTGGATGTTAATTCTGGGAATACAGATGAGTAGATATCTAATCAAATGTTTTAGCTTTTGTTTGTTTGATTGTTTGTACAAAAGGGTTGAATCTGTTAAGAAATGGGATTAGAATTGCTGGGTTTAAGTTACAGTGAGTGTTGGGGAAGATGATGTCCTGGACGAAATCACCCCCCCCCCCACAAGTGAAACTGGACGAAATCACAAGAGTGATTTCGGCCCATGTTTGTGATTTCGGCCCAGATAAGATCTCGGCCCACTAAAGGGATTTCGGACCTTAGTGTTTTCGACACTTATTGGATTTCGGCATATGTAATAATCTTTTAAACATGTTGGACGAAATCACAAGAGTGATTTCGGCCCAATGATGGTTTCCGGCCCAAAGGGTGTTTTCGGCCCAAGTTGGTTTTCGGCCATAAAGGGTTTTCGGCATAAGGTGATTTCGGCCTATAGTGTTTTTGGCTCATGTGTTCTGTGTGTTGTTATTAATCTGTTAGTTTATTAATTCAGTTAGTTTTTGATGCAGTTAGTTGTTAACTCTGTTAAGTTAGTAAGTTGTTAACTTTTATGGTTTGTTAACCTTGTTAAGTTGTTAACTCTATTTATTTAATTTACACAGTAAGTTATTAAACTTGTCTGTATGTAACTCTGTTTGTTCTTAACTACATTAAGTTGTTAATCCAGTTACATATGTTAACTCTGTTAGTTCTTATTCAACTATGTTATGGCTCATTAACTATGCCAAGTCAGTAACTGTATTAAGTATGTTATTGGATAATATGCTATAATAAACTGTGATTAACTATTATGTGATGTGCGATTAACTGTCAAACACGCTTTGTGATATTACTGTGATAATAATTACATGTGAAATATTACGAACGTAAACTGACTGAACATACGTGCACTATAGGACTTGACTGATTAATTGTGAGCACTTAACTTAGCATACCGAGCAAACAAGGTGAGTTCACACTCTTACCAAGGCATGGGATTCCCGGGGTTGGGAATGGGATTGAAGGAATGGATTTGTACTTACAATGTTACTAGACTATCTACCATCGTCCTCGGATGCGCAGGATACATACGTAAAACCTACGTATACTTGTACACATCACTGTCCTCGGTTGTGAAGGGCACTTACGTAAAACCTATGTAAACTTATACTCATTACTGCCTCGGGTTGTGTCAGGCACTTACGTAAAACCTACGTAAACCCCCGCGTACCCCTGTCCTCGGTTGTGAAGGACACTTACGTAAAACCTACGTAAACTTTGTACGTACTACTGTTCTCGGTAAGAAGAACACTTATGGTTGCAAATAGTCTAGTGTATATGCAAACATGGGAAGCCCCCACTAATAGAACATACTATCGGCCCAGTATAGCCGCACGTTACGAAACGAACTTGCATTTACGAACTTACTTACTGTGAACTCGCTCAACTAGTTGTTGACTCTCTGTTACATGCCTTGCAGGACCTTAGGTACTTTTGGAGTTTGCACGGGAGGCACAGTCGTTGTGGACATGGATCGTGAATGTGTTGTTAAACATTATGACATTTTGTACTTAAACTTATGTTGGGTTTTACATTATTGCTTCCGCTACACACTTGTTTATATTTGGTTTTGGAAACACCTATCGTATTGATGAATGACTTTTACTATATACTTATGTTCAATATGATTGGTGGCTTGATCCTGGTCATGTCACGCCTCCAAGCGGTGGTATTCCGCGTGTGGATTTTGGGGGTGTGACAGATTGGTATCAGAGCCATTGGTTATAGAGAACTCGGTTTTAATAAGGGGAAAACGTTTTTATTAAAACCAGACTATAACCGAAATAGTGCTCAACGATCCACAACGACGCCTCGCTCCTCGTGCAAGACTCAACATCCTAGGTAATATGGTACATGTCTTATTGCCTACTTGCTAGAATTGCATAGAACTTTGCTCCGGGTATGCTTAGGTTAACTTAACACTATTGCATGAGAACACTTGTGTGCTTACTCTCTTCTGTTATCGCACTACTCGCGAACCTCTCTCACTTATGTTATCTTTGCTATGAAGATCATGTCTGGACGTATCAACATGACACAAGCCCAGCTGACGGCTCTCATTAACGAACAAGTTGCTGCGGCAGTTGCAGCCGCACAAGCAGGAGGTCAACCACCTGTTTGTACCTTCAAAACTTTCATGGACTGTCGTCCTACTACTTTTAGTGGCACGGAAGGAGCGGTTGGACTCCTCCAATGTTTTGAAAAGCTCGAGTCCGTATTTGAAATGTGTGAATGCCCTGAGGCTCGCAGGGTGAAGTACGCCACTGGTACTCTAGAAGGCATCGCGCTGACTTGGTGGAATGCGCAAATTCAGATGTTAGGGTTGGCTGTTGCTAACGCCACACCCTGGAATGATTTCAAGGAGTTGATCAAAGAGGAATACTGTAGCCGTGATGACATTCATAAGCTGGAGGTAGAGTTTTACCACTTGAAAATGACGGGGTCAGAAATTGAAGCGTACACCAGAAGATCGAATGAGTTGGCTATTCTGTGTCCTACTATGGTAGACCCTCCCATTAAGCATATCGAACTGTATCTCAATGGTCTGGTGCCGGAGATTCAAAGCCACGTAACCTCAGCAAATCTTGGCACTATTCAACAGATCGTCAAGCTAGCTCATCGCCTTACCGATCAGGCAGTGGAACAGAACAGGCTGCCTAAACGTATCAGCGCTACTACCGTTACCACTTCAGCTACTCCTGCTACTCCCAGTGACAACAAGCGGAAATGGGAAGGGGATTCCAGTAGGGGTTCAGCTACCGTACAGTCTCAAGCACAGCAGCAGCGCAAGACTAGTGATTACCAGAGTCCGAGTCAGCAATCTTCGGGCAGTCACAGGCAGGGTGGTTATCGAGGGAACCTCCCAAGGTGTAACAACTGTAACAGGCATCACAGTGGCCAGTGCAACAAGGGTCGTTATCAGAGGTGCCTCAGGATGGGCCATGAGGCCAAGGATTGTAGGAGCCCACGGCCTGTAACTCAGAATCAACAGCAGCAGCAAACGCAGCAGAACCAACAACAGGGTAACAAGGGATGTTTTCATTGTGGTGCTGAAGGTCACTTCAAAAGACACTGCCCTCAGTTAAACCGAAACCAGAACAACAACAACCAGGGCAATGGGAACAACAACAACAACCAGGGCAATGGGAACAACAACAACGGGGGAAACAACAACGATGGGAACAACGGCGCTAGGGGTCGTGCATTTGTGATTGGTCGGGGTGATGCGAGGAACGATCCTAATGTGGTTACGGGTAAGTTTCTTCTCGACGACTTTTATGTTACCGTATTATTTGATTCGGGTGCGGATACCAGTTATATGTCTCTGAAAGTTAGTCAAATGCTTAAACGCGCACCAACACTTTTGAACACCAAGCATGTCGTAGAGTTAGCTAACGGTAAAAGTCTAGAGGCCACACACATAGTTCAGGGTTGTAATCTTATCCTCGCTGGTCAGACTTTCTCTATCGATCTCATTCCTATAACTCTGAGTAGTTTCGACATTGTCATTGGTATGGATTGGTTATCCCAACAGCAAGCAGAGATTCTATGCAAGGAGAAGATCATTCGTATTCCTCGTTCTGGCAAAGAACCTCTCGAAGTTCAAGGCGACAAGAGTGGTGTTGTGAGTGGCATCATCTCCTTCTTGAAGGCACAGAAGTGTCTGCGAAAGGGCCACGTAGCTATTTTAGCACTCGTTACTGATACATCGATGACAGAGAAAAAGATTGGGGATATTCCTGTAGTACGTGACTTTCCTCAAGTGTTTCCTGAAGAGTTACCTGGGCTACCGCCCCATCGCCAGGTCGAATTTCAGATCGAGCTAGCTCCAGGAGCAGCACCCATAGCTCGAGCGCCTTACCGCTTAGCTCCAACTGAACTGGAAGAAATGTCTAAGCAATTGCAAGAACTCTTGGAAAAGGGTTTCATACGTCCTAGCTCTTCGCCCTGGGGAGCTCCAGTATTATTTGTGAAGAAGAAAGACGGTACCTTTCGTATGTGCATAGATTACCGTGAACTGAACAAGGTGACGGTGAAGAATCGCTATCCACTTCCACGCATCGACGACTTATTCGACCAGTTGCAAGGGTCGAGCTATTACTCAAAGATTGACCTGAGGTCAGGTTACCATCAACTGAGAGTCCGGGATGAGGACGTCTCCAAAACAGCATTCAGAACTCGCTACGGCCATTATGAGTTTTTGGTCATGCCATTCGGGCTAACGAACGCGCCTGCGATTTTCATGGATCTTATGAACAGGGTGTGCAAACCTTATCTTGACAAGTTTGTTATTGTTTTTATTGATGACGTCCTTATCTACTCGAAGAATCGGGAGGAACATGAGCAGCATTTACGACTTATTCTGGAACTCCTTCGAACGGAACAGCTGTACGCTAAGTTTTCAAAATGCGACTTCTGGCTTCGTGAAGTCCACTTTCTAGGCCACGTGGTAAACAAGGATGGGATTCATGTTGATCCATCCAAGGTAGATTCGATCAAGAACTGGCCTGCACCTCGTACACCAACCGAAATACGCCAATTCTTGGGTTTGGCAGGTTATTACAGACGGTTCATCAAAGACTTCTCAAAGATTGCACAGCCGCTTACATTACTGACACAGAAAGGTATTGCTTACCGTTGGAGTGATACACAGGAAACAGCGTTTCAGCACTTAAAGGATAGACTCTGTAGCGCACCTATCCTCTCATTGCCTGAAGGCACGGACGATTTTGTAGTCTACTGCGATGCATCTATCCAAGGTCTTGGATGTGTGTTGATGCAACGGGATAAAGTTATTGCTTATGCTTCACGTCAACTTAAGATTCACGAACGGAATTACACTACGCACGATTTAGAGCTTGGAGCTGTTGTTTTTGCGCTCAAGATATGGAGACATTATCTGTATGGCACCAAGTGCACCATCTACACCGATCACAGGAGTCTTGAGCATATCTTCAAGCAGAAAGAATTGAACATGCGACAACGTCGATGGGTCGAGTTACTGAACGATTACGAGTGTGCTATAAAGTACCATCCGGGCAAAGCCAATGTGGTGGCCGACGCCCTCAGTCGAAAGGATACTACACCTAGGCGTGTACGAGCGTTGCAACTCACTATTCAGTCTAGTCTTCCTTCACAGATACGAGATGCTCAGGTAGAAGCATTGAAACCAGAAAACATCAGGGCTGAAGCCCTACGCGGCTCAAGGCAACGGTTAGAACAAAGGGCAGACGGCGCCTATTATGTAACCGGACGCATCTGGGTCCCACTCTATGGAAACTTACGCGAGCTTGTAATGGAAGAAGCTCATAAGTCTCGCTACTCAGTACATCCTGGTTCGGATAAGATGTACCACGACCTCAGAACTACATATTGGTGGCCTAGCATGAGGGCCCACATAGCAACTTACGTTAGCAAGTGTTTGACCTGTGCGAGAGTCAAAGCGGAATATCAGAAACCATCAGGCCCACTCCAACAACCTGAGATACCACAATGGAAATGGGAGCAAATTTCCATGGATTTTGTTACTGGCCTGCCTAGATCTCAACGTGGGAATGATACTATTTGGGTGATCGTGGATCGACTCACAAAGTCTGCTCACTTCCTGGCTATCAAGGAAACGGATAAGTTCTCCACTCTAGCAGACGTATACCTTAAGGAAGTTGTCTCGAGGCACGGAGTGCCCACCTCTATTATCTCTGATCGTGACGCACGTTTTACTTCAGAACTGTGGCAAGCAATGCACAAATCTTTTGGCTCTCGTTTAGACATGAGCACAGCTTATCATCCTCAGACAGACGGGCAGTCTGGGCACACTATTCAAACTCTAGAAGACATGCTTCGGGCGTGCGTAATTGACTTTGGCAAGGGCTGGGAAAAACATCTGCCACTTGTGGAATTTTCGTACAACAACAGTTACCACACCAGCATTAAAGCTGCTCCATTTGAGGCATTATACGGGCGTAAATGCCGATCACCTCTTTGTTGGGCAGAGGTGGGTGACAGTCAGATCACAGGTCCAGAAATGGTAGTTGATACTACTGAAAAGATTGCTCAAATACGACAACGCATGGCGGCAGCTCGTGACCGTCAGAAAGTATACGCCGATAAAGACAGGAAACTACTCGAGTTCCAGGTTGGGGATCGAGCACTACTCAAAGTTTCACCCTGGAAGGGTGTTGTTCGTTTTGGCAAACGAGGCAAGCTCAATCCACGATACGTTGGACCATTTGAAGTCATAGAGAAGATAGGCAAAGTGGCCTACAGACTGAACTTACCAGCTGAACTCAGTGCAGTTCACAACGTCTTTCACGTGTCGAATCTGAAGAAATGTCTGTCAGATGAGACCTTCATAGTTCCTTTGAAGGAGCTCACTATCGACGAACGGTTGCATTTCGTCGAGGAACCAGTTGAAATCACGGACCGGGATGTTAAGGTCCTCAAGAACACCAGAATACCTCTTGTTCGAGTTCGTTGGAACTCCCGTCGTGGCCCAGAGTTCACCTGGGAACGCGAAGACCAAATGGAACTCAAATATCCCCAGTTGTTCGAAAACAATGCAACTACTACTGAGGCTGAAGCTACTACAGAATTTCGGGAAGAAATTCCAAATCAACGGGGGGATGATGTGACACCCCAGGAGAACCAGTAAACGATAACTTACCTAGCTTCCTCAGTAACCGCATGCTAAATTTCGGGACGAAATTTCTTTCAAGTTGGGGATAATGTGACAACTCGAGTTTCTGAGATTTCCATCTTCGCATTTAGTGCACGTTAATTTTTTTTTATTGTTTATGTGTTTGTTTACACGACTCGTTGTTTCACAACGCTTACCTTTGTAATACGTTATATCGTATTTCGATTAATATTTTATACTTGGGATCCATAATATATTTTTCTATGTGATTGTATGGTAATAAGGTGTTGTATTAATTAACATATGTTAAATAAAGATGAACTCTTACTGAAAACAATACCCATGAAATCACCCAAGTGATGAAAACACTTTAGTGTTTTCGTCCAGAATGTTTGGCGAAATCAGAGATGGGCTTTAGGCCCAGTGGGGTATTATATATATTTATTTAATCACAATCTTCTCCGAGACGTTACCCATTTACCAAACCTTATCACTTTGTCTCTCTCTACCTCTGAAAACCCAACAAACAGAATTCTTCTTTGTGAAGCCAAAACCCCTGTTAAATCTACGGTTAGTGATTTACATGAAGATGATATCTTATATTGACTGCTACTGTGAGATATTATGATCTTATGATTTGATTTTGATTGATGATTAAATGCTTAGATCGTTGTTCTCTGTTAATGGTGATTGTTAATCTTCGAGATAAAGTGCTTGTAGATAGTCAGTTGATAAATGCATAAACTAGATTTCCTGTTAAATGATAAACACTATGATGTTGTTGGATGTTAATTCTGGGAATACAGATGAGTAGATATCTAATCAAATGTTTTAGCTTTTGTTTGTTTGATTGTTTGTACAAAAGGGTTGAATCTGTTAAGAAATGGGATTAGAATTGCTGGGTTTAAGTTACAGTGAGTGTTGGGGAAGATGATGTCCTGGACGAAATCACCCCCCCCCCCCCCCACAAGTGAAACTGGACGAAATCACAAGAGTGATTTCGGCCCATGTTTGTGATTTCGGCCCAGATAAGATCTCGGCCCACTAAAGGGATTTCGGACCTTAGTGTTTTCGACACTTATTGGATTTCGGCATATGTAATAATCTTTTAAACATGTTGGACGAAATCACAAGAGTGATTTCGGCCCAATGATGGTTTCCGGCCCAAAGGGTGTTTTCGGCCCAAGTTGGTTTTCGGCCATAAAGGGTTTTCGGCATAAGGTGATTTCGGCCTATAGTGTTTTTGGCTCATGTGTTCTGTGTGTTGTTATTAATCTGTTAGTTTATTAATTCAGTTAGTTTTTGATGCAGTTAGTTGTTAACTCTGTTAAGTTAGTAAGTTGTTAACTTTTATGGTTTGTTAACCTTGTTAAGTTGTTAACTCTATTTATTTAATTTACACAGTAAGTTATTAAACTTGTCTGTATGTAACTCTGTTTGTTCTTAACTACATTAAGTTGTTAATCCAGTTACATATGTTAACTCTGTTAGTTCTTATTCAACTATGTTATGGCTCATTAACTATGCCAAGTCAGTAACTGTATTAAGTATGTTATTGGATAATATGCTATAATAAACTGTGATTAACTATTATGTGATGTGCGATTAACTGTCAAACACGCTTTGTGATATTACTGTGATAATAATTACATGTGAAATATTACGAACGTAAACTGACTGAACATACGTGCACTATAGGACTTGACTGATTAATTGTGAGCACTTAACTTAGCATACCGAGCAAACAAGGTGAGTTCACACTCTTACCAAGGCATGGGATTCCCGGGGTTGGGAATGGGATTGAAGGAATGGATTTGTACTTACAATGTTACTAGACTATCTACCATCGTCCTCGGATGCGCAGGATACATACGTAAAACCTACGTATACTTGTACACATCACTGTCCTCGGTTGTGAAGGGCACTTACGTAAAACCTATGTAAACTTATACTCATTACTGCCTCGGGTTGTGTCAGGCACTTACGTAAAACCTACGTAAACCCCCGCGTACCCCTGTCCTCGGTTGTGAAGGACACTTACGTAAAACCTACGTAAACTTTGTACGTACTACTGTTCTCGGTAAGAAGAACACTTATGGTTGCAAATAGTCTAGTGTATATGCAAACATGGGAAGCCCCCACTAATAGAACATACTATCGGCCCAGTATAGCCGCACGTTACGAAACGAACTTGCATTTACGAACTTACTTACTGTGAACTCGCTCAACTAGTTGTTGACTCTCTGTTACATGCCTTGCAGGACCTTAGGTACTTTTGGAGTTTGCACGGGAGGCACAGTCGTTGTGGACATGGATCGTGAATGTGTTGTTAAACATTATGACATTTTGTACTTAAACTTATGTTGGGTTTTACATTATTGCTTCCGCTACACACTTGTTTATATTTGGTTTTGGAAACACCTATCGTATTGATGAATGACTTTTACTATATACTTATGTTCAATATGATTGGTGGCTTGATCCTGGTCATGTCACGCCTCCAAGCGGTGGTATTCCGCGTGTGGATTTTGGGGGTGTGACACAATCACATGCAATGTCATACGTAAGTGTACACTAGTTATGCAGTGCAATAAGTAAACGAGAGATGAACCTTGCAATCTGGAGCTGAGTGTCATGGTCGATTTCAAAACTGTTCGGTTATAGTCTGGTTTTATAAAAGCGTTTTAAATCCTAGTTCACTATAACTAGTGGATCTGATACCAAATTGTCACATCCCTAAAATACCATATGCAGAAACCCCGCGAGGTGTGTGACGTACCAGGATCCAGCCAACAATCACATTGAACTATTACAAGATATTAAATAAAGTTTCCAATCATTAAGTTATAGTATTTCCAAAACATAACTTAAAAGCCCAACATAGTCAGCGGAAGCATAATGTAAACCATTGTTCAAGTATTCCAAAAACCAAGTGTTTTAAAACATACAAACTTATCATGCAATTCCAAGTATCTCGACCCATGACCACTCCAGCACACCCAGATAGCAAGTTCCATGTCCAAGAATCTAACGATCTGCAAGCATGCAGACAAGTGTATCAGCATAACGCTGGTGAGTTCACAGTTTGTCAAAACGTTTAGTTACCAAATATTAGTTTAAAAACATGTTGATAATAACTCGATACCGCAAGATGGCGTCAGTTTGTTTGCCCTTCCCCAATGCTATATCAGACATTGGTCGAGTGGTTAAAGTCATTAGTTTAAGCCCGTCCTCCCCGGTACGGTGTGACGGTGCCAAACCTAATAGCGCTATCAACTAATAACCCCGTTGCCTCCCCGGCAACTAAGTCGGTAGTAGATGGGACTTAAGTGATAGAAAGTAAGTGTGTTATCCAACATCCCAGTTTAACATTCCAGTTAAACCCCATAACCCAATATTCCTCCCCGGAATATTTACCAGATGTCCCTCCCCGGGACGCATGCTTGAAAAAGAGCAGTGAACTCACCTTAGATTAGCTTGGCAGATAAAAGTACTTGAGCTAATGTGGTCAACCACATCCTATTATGGTTACCATACAAGTCAGGTTCGTACTCAAGTATCACACATATGGTTTTACACGTATACTAACAGATTGCATACAAGCAGGGTTTACAGCATACACATAACATGTTTAACAGTAGCATATAGGTGCAGGTTTTAAGCCCAAGAGTGCGGCCCAAGTACATGGGCCTACCAACAGTGTGCAAGTTTCATACAACGCGGCCCAATCAAGATAAGTGTCGAGACCAGGAGGTCTCGAGTCGAGACTAGAGATCTCGAGTCAAGATCATGCGGTCTTAGGTTGTAGTTCAACGGTCTCGAGTTGAGACTAGGGGATTCCGGATCATGCAATTGCAACTCGAGACCATGAGGTCTCGAGTCAGGTCTCGAGTCAAAACCGGAGTCGTAACTAAGCTGTCTCGAGTACTCTTGTTTGGTGATGGTTGGTCTCGAGTCGAAACCATGAGGTCTCGACTCGCAACCTCAGTCGGGACCGAGAGATGTAACTGATTTCCTTAATTGTAGCCCATTATCTCCGTAACATCAATTAACAATTTTTGGCAGTTTCAATCAAGATCAAACAACAATATTTCTACACATTCATACAACCTAATTGCAGTCGTTTATGTTAACAGAAATCCCAATCATTGTCGCCGATTTACAATTATTCATAGTCTTATTAATTAACATAGCCCTAATCATCATTTAGTCATTGACATTAATTAACAATACAATCAGCATTCAACTCGGATCAAAGCACACTTGTATATCATCAATCCTTCATTCATGAATCATGTATTCGCAGGTTATGAAAACCTTATTCATAAATTCATCATAAACGATATTAACATTAAGTCAAGTTTATGCCTAACACCATATCAAACCTTGTTCCTATCATACAAATCTTTTCTAATAGTTTGCTACTATCACACAAAATTATCAAATCACGTCCTCATATTAATTATGTTTTCATGCGATCAAAACATATTACCTCCGCCGCCACCTGCCACCGTCATTGCCACCACCTACCGCCGCCACCCACCTTCGTCCTCGCCACCGCCGTCACCGCCACCCACCATCGCTACTGCCACCTCTAATCATCGCCACCACCCACCTTCGATCATCACCGCCACCATTGCCACTGCCACCTCCGGTCACCCGCTGCCACCGCTATCAACCGCCACCACCCACCGCCACCTCCGACCACCGTCGTCGCTACTACCACCTTCGACCACCCCTGCCACCACCATCGCAACCACCGCCACCTACCTCCACTGTCATCCACCACCACCACCGTTGTCACCATCCGCCGTCGTCTCCACCCACCACCGCCAACCGCCGCCGCTACAACTGACACCCAGCACCATGCCCCTTCATCGCCCATCACTGACCACCGCCTTGTGATTTTATTCCTTCGTCTTTTTTCGCATACCAAACAAAAAAAAAGTAATTGTTCATTCCATTCACACATGGTAACCAAATAAGACATGGAATGGTAATGATCAATTCCATTACCTCGTCCATTCCATTCCTTCGTCCATTCCATTACCCCATACCAAATAGACCCTAAGATCTTGTGGCTGAGAATCGTTCTCACACTTTGAGGCATTTTCTCCTGATCCTGTCCCTATATATATATTATATAAACACATGAACCCTATCTCTTTATCTCAAAACCCTCTATCCTCTAACTACTGAACCACCACAACCACCTGCCCCCCCCCCCACCACCCACATGCCACCATTGCTCCCTAACAAACCCCTAATCTAGATTCAAACCCTAGTACAGATATAACCTACTAACCCCCAAACAAACCCCCAATCTGGATTCAAACTAGTTAGACCCCCAATTCAAACACAACACCCCCCCTCGATTTACTCACCACCAACATAGCCTTTGCAAAGAGAACGACGAGTGGCCGACGGGATCTCGAGCTCAGGCAGTGGCCCAGTTTGCTAAATAAGGGTGGATCGACGAAGGCAATGATGGGATCTGGTTGGATTAGGTTATGTGGTGGTGGTTGTAGTGGTGGCAATGACGGGATGTGGTTGGGTGGTGGCGGTTGCGTGGTGGTGGCTGGGTGGTGATGGCTGGGTGGTAGTGGCTAGGTGGTGGTTACGTGGTGTGGGCTAGGTGGTGGTTGCGTGGTGGTGGTTGTGGTGGTGGCATGTGATGGTCAGAAGAGAGAGATAGAGAGAGAGAATGCAAAGTGTATTTTTAGAGAGAGAAAGGGTTGGGTGGGGTGGGTGGGTTTTATTAATTAGGTAAAAAGACTAATTTGCCCTCACATGGGGTCCACTTGGTCATATTTAAGCATTAAAAGTAACCGAGTTGAGGATAAATGTCACACCCCAACCGATGGCGGAATCATCGGGGCGTGGCACTGAGCGAAACATATTGTTCATGAGAATCCATAACAACTATTAATGACAATATTTTTAAGGTTCAATATCCCATACTATTAAACAAATAAAGCATAACATCATTACAAATATCAGTCTCAAAAACAAGTTATATTCCGACAACTCAGATTTTTATTCGATGGGTTTCTAGACTTCCTAACTTGATTCAGCATAGCATAACATCCAAATCAACCTGTCACATACGTTAAAATAAAGTCAATACATAAAGTAAAGGTAAGTACACAAGTTTGCATGGTAATAGTATGAAAAGCGTTTACGCATAACCAGCATGTATCACGTAACGGGCGAAGCATGTAACTATCAAACAATGAAACAACCTAACCACGAGAATGAGTTGTAGAGTATGCGCGACACATGTTCAGCGAACACGTGAAGTAAAGTAATGTGATCCCTAGCAACCCATGTCCACGACAGGTGCTTAGTCTAAACTATAGTACTATCGTTGCTAGAGGCGGTCTAGTGTAACACTGTATAAGCAAAGTACAAGCATTCATAGATCACGTATAGCATGCGGGAGCGGTTAACGTTTAAAGTGTTTGTGTTGTGTGTTGTGTTTTGATATAGAACGTACGTAACACCCAAAAGTGCGTTAAACGAAAATGGGTTCGAGTATACTCACAGTGTGTGTTTAGCTAGTAAACACAATCTAGATTGGATTGAAGGGAGCGCGTTGAGTTAGCCTGTGCATGGGAACAGAAGCATAAGTCTTCGAATGGTTGAACAGTGCGTAAACAGAATGTCGGATGGTTAAATGTTCGACTGGTGATCCGAACGGATGGGTTCCATCTGAGCGGATGGTCATCCGGACGGATGGTTATCCGAGCGGATGGCCACTTGAACGGATGGCCATTCGAATGAGTAGGTGGGTGTTTGTAAATCATTGAAAATTCGAAGTTTAGTTATAAGTGTTTAAATAATGGAAATTATAAGGGTCAGGTCAGCCGGTCGGATGGTCATCCGAACGGATGGCCATTCGAGCTGGATGATCTGTAGTTGAATTTTTTGTAAAATTTTCTAAGTAAAAGTTTCTGAGTTAACGGAGACGGCGTGACGACGTGTCAAACAACGGAATAGCACAGAGTCCAGTTTATTCGGTCGAATGGTCTCAGCCCACCCCGAAAAAACGCACTGTTCTTGATAAGGATTCATTTTTGACCCGTTAATCGGTCCATCTCTCCGGTGGAAATCCGTTTTCAAGCTGCCTTTAGACTAAGGAACGAGTCTAGAGTCTTATTGAGTCCAGATCCCATCAATATTGTGTAAAACTCAAAGAAAAGTTGAAAATAGATGAAAAAGTGTTGAAATCTTTCATAACTTAGTTGAAAAGTGTGAAAATCCTTTAGATCTAGAACCAATCTTGATTAAATGATGCTCCACAATAGTTTGCATAAGCAACCGAGCGGAAACCACCTTCAAGAGGTCCAAATCAGATGATTTTCGGGAAAAAGTTAGGGTTTGTGTGTGATTTTGATGAAGAAGATGATGTAGAAATGATTAGAGGTGAAGATTCGGGGAGAAATGCTTACAAAATGGCCTTGATTCGCGATTGAGAGCGACTGAGAGCGTGTGAGTGAATGGGAGTGTCAACATCAGAGAATGGAGGTGTACGGGTAGTATTTATAGGGCGGGAGCGAGAGTTAAGTCGGTGTAAGTGGCAACGTTCAGGCGGATGGTCATCCGGACGGATGTCCATTCGAGCGGATGTCCATTCAGATAGCCTGGTTGCGTTTGTTAGTTTCCCAACTTTTGTTTCGTGTGTTAAGCGTTGCGTTGCGTTTAATCGAGTTGCGAGTGTGCGTTTAAGCGTGTAAGCGTTGCGTTGATAACCACAAAACAAATCAACAAATAATCACACAATCTAACACATATAAACTAAATGCATAAAATAAATCTGCGTTTCGAGTCTGCGTTGAGTTTGCGTTGCGATAGCGTTTAGTCTAAACAAGCGATGTAACATGCGAGGAAATGCGTTTAAGTGGTAAGCGTTATAAACAACGTTTAAATGCAATAACTGCGTTTTGTATAAGTGTTGTAATATGCGTTTAAAATGCGTTGAAAATATGCGTTGAGAAATATAGTTTAAACCCTTAGCGTTAATCGAAATCTCGGGAGTACAAGCGATTAAGAAAGAAAAGACAGCGTTAAGTAACTATCCGAAAAGTCAGGTTGTTACAATAAAAGACATAACGTGCAAGGGTTTGCAAACATTGAATATATTTTTTGTGTTTTTTGAAAACAAAAAACACACTTTGTAATCTATGTTATGTTCTGTTCCGAGTTCATTTAATGAGGGAAAAGAAATGTCACACCCCGACCACGTGGAACAACCAAACGTGGCGGAAATGTCGGGGAGTGTTGTAACAGAATCATTGTTTCGTAACCATGGAATAAATAAATTCTGTTTTATTGAATAAATGAACTCATTGTTTTAATACAATCAAATAAATACAACTACGATCTTCCAAGTTTTAAAGTTGCTAAGGCACGAGTCCATCCTAAATGTAGCATGTATCAACAATCATTGCAAAGCAGTACCTGAAACATGTGTAAAAATAGGTACGTCAGCATAAAAATGCCTGTGAGATACATAAGTTTTGTGAAAATAGGATTCATGACTTATGTTTGAGAAAATGTTTAGTCATGAACCTTGTAATTTGCTATGTCTTGTAAATCATTTGAAAAACGATAAAGTCAGATGATATGTATAAATAAGAGAATAATGTATGGTTAAATGAATAACCATGTAAAATGAGTTTGTATAATATAAGTTGTTTGTAAATTAATGTCTTGTGAAAAGTATGTTATTTGTATAAAATGTTATATGTCTCAAATTGAAATGATTCAGATAACGATACAATATGTAATACCATACAAACACTTATATATAGGAAGTACCAGCGGCGTATCCACCATGCTTGTATCATATTACACACGCCTCGTTACTTAATCACTTACTCAAACCAACCAACAATGTAAGATGTCTATGTTTAAACCAATTGCCTCGTTACTTAATCACTTATAAGATGTCTATATTTCTCGATCGCTTTATCCACAGGAGTAACCATAGCAGGGCACAAAAGGCTCAACTCTTCATAACGGTCAGTATAGGCTCGATGTTCCCCACTGTCTTGCTTCAAATCATCAAATTCCCTTTCTAGAGCCCTTAGCTCATGACGAGGACAGAATTCCTTCATCATAAGAGCCCTAAGCTCAGCCCAAGTCTGTGCTAATGCAACCTCAGGACCGCGGTCTCTCATCACCCCGTTCCACCATGTGAGAGCCCTCTTCTGAAACACACTTGAAGAAAACTCGACCTTGCGATTTTCAGGACACTGAACGTGACGGAAGGTATTCTCAATGCTCTTGAACCATTGAAGAAGCCCAGTCGCTCCCTCAGAACCACTAAACTTGAGTGATTTAGCCGAGTTAAAAGTTTTGAAATTGCATGGAGCATTGTTGTTGTTGATGGCTTGCATCATTTGAGCATAAAGATTTGGGAAGGCAGCAGCCATTTGTTGCGCGATGATTTCCGCCAGTTCGGCATTCGCTATCTGATTGTCGCGTCGAGGAGGCATTCTAAAAGAGGAACATGAAAGGAAACGAGTGAGAGAATTAAACCAAAAGAATGAGATGAAACAAATCTGATGAAAGCAAGGATAGTGGTTATTTGTTTGTTACTACAAAGCAACAAACGACCTCGGTGATAATCAAAGTAAGTAGGTCAAAAATAATGTATCGCGAAGACATGCTCGCCTATAAGTGAACACTCATCCCAAGAATTCCCAGGTAAGCACAACTGGTCTCGCGTCTGATGAGATATATACGAAGTGCTTGCCTAGACAGAAAACCCAGAATACAGGCATTCACCCTTCCAGTTTGCACGTGTTCACATTATTTAAAACCAAAAACCTTGACGAGATTTTGAAAACTTAAAGGGGTTCAAAACCTTATAACAGAGGGTTCCAAACCTTACGATAGAGGGTTCAAAACCTAGTAATCAATCATCCTAGAACAGATGATTAGTTTTCAAAGCGGTTTTGAAATTTATGTTCTTGTTGTGGTCGTCGCCTAAGGATAGGTGACGGTATTGTTTTATGACTAAACGCAAGTAAACTCGCGTTAGGGTCCTAAGAAGGTTATAGACTAGGTCAAAGTATTACTAATAACCTAATTCCCTATAACCATTGGCTCTGATACCAACTTTTCTGTCACACCCCGACCACGTGGAACAACCAAACGTGGCGGAAATGTCGGGGAGTGTTGTAACAGAATCATTGTTTCGTAACCATGGAATAAATAAATTCTGTTTTATTGAATAAATGAACTCATTGTTTTAATACAATCAAATAAATACAACTACGATCTTCCAAGTTTTAAAGTTGCTAAGGCACGAGTCCAACCTAAATGTAGCATGTATCAACAATCATTGCAAAGCAGTACCTGAAACATGTGTAAAAATAGGTACGTCAGCATAAAAATGCCTGTGGGATACATAGGTTTTGTGAAAATAGGATTCATGACTTATGTTTTAGAAAATGTTTAGTCATGAACCTTGTAATTTGCTATGTCTTGTAAATCATTTGAAAAACGATAAGGTCAGATGATATGTATAAATAAGATAATAATGTATGGTTAAATGAATAACCATGTAAAATGAGTTTGTATAATATAAGTTGTTTGTAAATTAATGTCTTGTGAAAAGTATGTTATTTGTATAAAATGTTATATATCTCAAATTGAAATGATTCAGATAACGATACAATATGTAATACCATACAAACACTTATATATAGGAAGTACCAGCGGCGTATCCACCATGCTTGTATCATATTACACACGTCTCGTTACTTAATCACTTACTCAAACCAACCAACAATGTAAGATGTCTATGTTTAAACTAATTGCCAAACGTATTGAATAATGTGTCAAAATGTTTATGTCAAGATGTAAGTCATGAAATGTATAACCAATGTCAATACTGTTTATGTGTCCAATGTAAATCATGTAATATGTAACCAAAATGATATGTATAAATAAAAGTAAGGTTAAACGAATAACCTTATATTAGCATATTAAAAGTATACTTTGGATTTGTAAGTAACATATTAAACTATGTTTTGGTTTTGTAAATAACATATCAAAATATGCTTTGGATGATTAACAAAATATATGTTGGTTTTGTACAATACCACACATGAGAGTATATCAAATTATACTTTTGGGAGTATATCAAAATATACTTTAAAGGTGTGATTTAAGAATTCATTCAGACCTAGTGCATCAAAATACACCTTTGAGACTATAAGGATACCACAAAGGAAATCCCTATTTGGATGGAGAAACAAATTGGTTTCAGACATTCCATGACAACAGGAATGGGGTGTCTAATCCTATAGCGCTATATCATACTAACAATCGGTCTGGTGAACATAAAATAAGTACAATTCAACATTTTATTTTATGTTCTTTGAGAAATCAGTGTTTAAACCATAGATGGTCATTTAGTTTGTCAAATGATAAGTAATAACATGTATAATCAATTATACTTTGAAATCATGAAAATAACAGATAGGTACACATGCTTCACCCCAAAACAGTTTGAAAACGGTAAAAGAGGGGAACTATGTACTCACATTGAGAGTGCTTAGGAGTCCTTGTGTAACAACCAAACATTGCTAGAGATCACGGATATCGAACGGCACCTATTATAGGTAACTATGTTAATAAATCGGACCTAAATCGGAGGATTTAGATAGAATGAGGGTTCGTAAACCAAACGAGTATGGAGACTCGTGTCATATGGTTTAACAAAGCCTACATACTAAATGAAACCTATCCTAAGTGCTTTCGACCCATCGCGACCCATTTAGGTAGCTTATGCTACTTTAACGCATCGTTCGCGTGAAACTCGTTCGGACCGTCTAACTAGTCCTATGACAAGTGTTATATGCCTAAACATGTTACATAATCAGTTATGTGACAAAAGTTTAGGTTACATATGCTTAATTACCAATTATACATGAAAAGGGTATTCTGGTAATTTACCTAAGGCATATAAACTACCTATCATACAACTACTCAAATGATGTGACCATAGGGTATAACCTCGGAAGGTTATTCCCTACCTACTATGGTCACCTAATGTGTTTGGTCGGATCCTAATGATCGACCAAATGGGTCGGGTTCGAAGGTATAAGCGATTTATTAGATCACTTACCCTACGACCCTAGACAACGTGGTAATCAGTAGGCATAGTCCCAATGGACTATAACCATCGTGATTACAATCACGTTGCGAAGTTCAAACGAACTTCGCATTGACCATAACTGGTCAACGCAGAAAGTCAAACAAAGTTTGACTTTCAGACTCGAAAAGCAATAAAAGAACGAAAGAATACTTACGAAGGGTCCCCGAATGCTAATCTCGATCCAAGAATCTCAGGTATGAAACAATGGTTTCAACTTAGAGTTTCTAAGATCAAAATTCTAGTGGGTTTTGAAGTTGTGGGGTGGGGTATTTATAGTTTTTGGGTAACCGTTAAGATCGTTTTCATGGAAACCGTGCTCGAATCTCATGCGTACACTTGTTGGAAAGTTATGGTGGCTAAAATTGGTTCTTATCAGCTGACTAAGCATGTGTGAGTGTGTGGTTGTGGATTAAACAGCTGGATCTGCTGTTAAATGCAGTTAATCTGGTCCAGAAGGCGGACGCAGCACGCGTTAGGATGCACATAAACTCAGGCGGGCCGCCTGGCCATGTCAAATCAGAACAAAGTTTCAGAAATGACAGTTTAAGTCCCTGCACGTGTTTAAGGCCATTCCCGACACTTCTAAGGCCCGTAAAGCCAACTTTAAGGCCCTAAAATGATGCCTAAACATTGTGGACATGAAACATGCTCAAAAATATGTCGGATGTCGGTTCGTTTGGTCGTACGAACGCGATGTTCGCTTAATTACGACGGAATGCGCATAAGCGCGAAAAACGATCCAAAATGCGTGACGAATGGATTTTTCTTATGCCAAACACTAAAATAAAATGTTTTAGTGCTTACATAAATTTTTGGATGTCCGGATGTATTCAGAACGTAAGTTATGCGCGAAAATGTAAACTTGTGCACTTTTTGACACTTTTAGTCCCTGAATAATTCAAAAGTTTATTTTAGCACACCGAACCCCTCAAAGCCTATTTCTAAGCTATGTAAAGGATATTTATGGTATGTTTAACTTATGGTCATGTTCCGGAATGTCTTTTACAGTTCAAATTGGCATACTTTCGTAGTTTGTCAACTTTAGTCCCTGTAAGCGATTAAACTTTGATTTCACCACACCAAACCTTCCAAAACTTATGTCTAAGTTATGTAAAGGTTATTTAAGGTATGTTAAGCCTATTTCACTATTCCGGAGTGTTCGTTGCATTAAACTGGTTATATCTACGCATTAGTGCGCGTATAACCTTCCAGAAAGCGATTTAGAGCTTGAAATCGAACAAGAGTTGATATGTGCAAAAGCTACACATATTTATACAAGTCCAAAGTATGAAATACAATATTTCATTGGTTTGGAATTTGTTTGATGGTTGAAGTGACACAGGTGTTACAAGAAAATAAAATAAAAGGAAGAAAGGAAAGGAAGAGAAAGGAAAAAAAAAAGATGTTCTTCCTTCCAATAAAAACTAAAGAATTTAGTCTGGTTTTCCTTCTATTTCCTTCCTTAAATGAAACTCGGGAACATAACATGTTCTATTTTCTTTTGTTTTCCTTCCTTAAATGAAACTCTGAAACACAAAATATTTTTACTTTTTTTTCTATTTCCTTTCCTTTCCTTGGATTAGTGAATCTGGAACACAATGCTAGTATCAACATAAAAGACGATTTTTGTAATTTACTCGTAATAAAATTTCAATCGGAGTAAAAAGTGGATGACAAACACAATTCATGAATACATGAAGCTACTTTAAAAAATAAAAATAAATCAAGTTAAAGACCATGTTCTAGTTAAACAAACCCAACCGTTTATATGAAGACTTGCATCGCCTTTAAAGTCAATGGCAGAGCTAGCCCATTAACTTAGGGGTATTCCAATTTTTTTATCGTGCAATGATACAATAATAATAATAAAAAATATAATAAATAAAGTAAAACAAATACCTAATAGATTTGTCATCTTCTTGTTTTCATAGCTTGAAATCGTTCCATCACAGCGTCGTCTTTTACTTTATCAAAAGTTTATTTTTTCAACCGCACAAACCATAGCATTGTTCAAATATTTCGGGCCCATTCGAGATTGTTTTTTAGATTGTGATTTCATCTTCACTTCAAGGAATCAACCTTCAACTTCAAAGAATTCAAGTACCAAGTTTAACAAGAAAACTATAACTTTTTGTAAAATTTAACTTATCTAAACATTAAACCCTAACAGATTTACAAATAGCAATACTACATAAACAATAACAACAAACAAAAAATCAAAGGACAAAAAACACTCACCAAAAACGCAGGTCAACAGAGCAGCAGCAGGGACATCGGGATGATCGCAATTCACTGTGACTTTCTGTTTCCAACTTTGCCGCCCATACACAAAAGGATATTTTATTATTTTGGGCTTGGGCTAAGTTTATCAATTGAGTCTCTTTCAAATAAATTATTCATAATTTGGGTTAACTCTATAGTACGGGCTTAAATATTATACAAGTTTGATGTTGTTAAAGGTTTCGTCTTTTAAAAACTAGTGGGAAACCCACGCGTTGCCGTGGAGTCGACAATATGAGGTGTGAACATACCACCAACGGATCATCAACTCTTGCCATCTACATATCCAACTTTGTTGGAATATAGTGAAAAAACTAATCGAGTCTATTGCTTGTTTTGTTACTTATTCAAGGAACCTGGACAAAAAGATACATTTGTTAGTGATGGCTATTATTATTAGAACTAAAAAGACAGAATTGAAACACATTTTGGTGACAAGAACAGTTTCCACAACAAGGCCATTAAAAAGTGTGAAGATTTACGTCATTCAACCTGACTTGACCCGACCTGGCCTGATCGGAAAATTTTGACTTCGGGTTATTGTAAACCCGAGTATCGGAAAAAATGACAACATACGAAAAAAAATCCTAGCACCGCCACTGATTACATTAGGACTTCACAATCGAATATTCAAGGATCAATTCCTATTTTCTAATTCGTTGAATCAAAGGCCGATTCATATTATAGGGTTGTCCAAATTGTTTGACTCTCAATAGAAAAATGCTTGGATTGAAAATACACTCATTCCATTCTGGCTCAATTTGCAAACGAGTTGATCAGCTCGGTTTGGTTTGTAAATGAAGATATATGGTATTTTTGCAAGTTTGAAGGAAAATATATTGAATTTTCTAATTGTTTTTCTAATCAGTGTATGTTAATGCATAATTATGTACAATTCACATCTACTTATAACATCACTTTTTAAACTGCTTATTACTTGAAAGAAAAAAACAAAAGAACATAGTAACCAGATGGAATGCCAGTAACCAATCTCAAACACCTCATTACAAACCCTTCATGACCAACATACCTATTGCATGTACTTTTGATAATGCTGCATAACTTTTAAGATTTCAATCAAACAAAATTTTGTCTAACATAATGTGAATTTGTAAAACAAGTTACTATGGTAAGGAATCAAGAAAGCCTACCATTCCATGACTCCATGAGATATATAAATCTCTACTACCCTTCATATGATTACAACAACATCGACCCAAACCAGTTTTGACCCATTACACGTCCTGGCCTGCCCGTTTTTTCAGGCTTACTACTTACACATCACGATTCACAAACACACATATGTGAACAAGTTTTAAAAATGCAGGATGTACAGGACAGAAGCATACATTGGATGAATATACATACATATATCATATATGTATATATACATGAATTGCTATTTAAATAGAGAAATGGAGAAAGATATGAGTTTGTTAATTAACCATCAAGCAGGAATTCAAGTGACAAATCTTTCTTGCTTCGATCTCTACCCACGTCTTTCAGTAACTGGGCCAACCTTCTATTCTCACCATCCACATCTGAACTCGTGGTTCCCAGCTTCTCCTCTCTCATCTATCTCAATTGCATACTCCCACCTGTAGGTACCAAGACATTCATCTTTTTAATTATAACACAAACAAGAAAACCATAATAACTATTGTAAATATGGTCAAGCCTATTAGGATTAAGCCCATTAGTGTTAAATACCTGCCCATTGCATCATATGTTCCAGCAAGATTGTTGTAAACCCCAAGTGTATCTGGATGATGAGGCCCATATTCCACCTCCAAAACACCCTTTGCTTCTTCAAAAAGATCAGCAGCCTCGTCGAACATATCGATCTGAACACAAGCGAGTCCTATTTAGTTCAAAACATTACCAAATAATGTCGATTTCTTCTCTTTAACCACTCTTATTTTTAAAACAGCAACCGTAAAATAATCATACGAGTCCGAATAACTCCTCATCATGTAATACAAAACTCCCGACGATGTCAGCTCGGGATGGTGTTGTGGCCCGGCGACAGGCCAGGACGAGCCAAGCCGAGCCCCACATCGAGTTGCCTTATGTTTGGAAATAGAAATTGGTCTTGTACCAAAACTTGTTTTGCTAAAATGGAACGTACTTCTCGTTCATGATGTTAAACATATGAGCAACACCAAACATTCTCCATGCTTCACCTGAAGGAGTACCATGTCGTTATCATCATCATAATCGCCTTCATGTTGATGGCCTCAGATCTTGAGACAAGCTTCAACATCACGCCATTGAGATAAGTTTATATACACCATAGCCAAATCATGCCATGTTTCTAATTCCATATATGTATAATGTTTTCCACGAACCTTCGTCAAACACTTGGCGAGGAGAGATACATCCTAATGCAATCCATGGAGAGATTTTGCAAGAAAAACTTGCACCATAAACGCTATCGTTATTTCCATCATTGGTTTCTTTCGGAGGATGGGCTTGGCATTCGGCTGCAAACTTTTTAAGCCTATTTAATGCTTCGGTTTCACTGCCAATAAGGGGGCCATTAACAACCGGTTTGACCTGCACAGAAGTCAATGATATTATCAGAATGTACCAAATTTGGGTCCATTGTTATTTCAGCTAAGATCCATTATGTTCCTTGTGTCTAAATAAAGTCTTGGGGTTATTTGGATGATGTTATTAAGTAAGGGCCATAATCTTTGGTGTCGGAATAAATTCGAGGGCTATTTGGATTGTCGTTTTTGGAGTAATTATTGTGACTTGAAAAATCTTAATCAGATAATTAGTTAATTAAAGGGGAGCATTTGAAACAAGTTTGACCTATACAAAAGTCAATAATATTAACAAAAGTCAAAACCTAAAAAATGGATTGATGTAGAAATTTAACCTACTGGATGTAAACAAGTTGAGCACTTGAGCTAGGCCTGTGTTCAGAAGAGAAAGATTATGTCCTGATCATTCGAAAGCATCTTCACTCATTCATGGTGTGAGATTTCAGTAGTCGTGCCACTGTCATCGTCTATTGGGAGAGGTTGTTTACAAGGTTCCGCGTCCATCCGCATATATGTGCAGTCTGCTACACCCTTTATGGAACTGAAATCTTACTCAGCGTGTCTAAATACCAAAAAAAATCAATTTATTTTTTAACTAAATGGTAAATACCCATTCTACAAATTTTTAACTTACATAACTTGTGCAAGTCGGGTCCCATGTCCCTTCGGTGCAAGCAGAACGTGCCTATGACATGCATCTCTGAATCCAAAAGCAAAACGATGCCGAATTATCATCTAGATCAGGAAAAGCTATGATCATATTATCTGCATATACACATCAGATTACAAATGATAGTATTTACACCTACATTCATATAGATCACAACATTACAGGATGCACAAAAGAACATGAAACCTTGAGATAATCTTAAAAACTTACCCGATTGAGACCCGAATGCTAAATTCACCATCTGCTATCCATGGATCCTCCATTCCTTCCTTCCAAACGCACCATCTCCACTTCAGTCTCAAATTTAATTCACGTAGTTTTGCAACTAAAGTACTAAACACAATGCGAATAATGAGCAAAGAAAAGTAATGAGAATCATCATAGAGACGTTTTACAAACCATTTATATACAATGATGATTCAACTTTAATCAACCACATATGATGATTCAACTTTAATCAGCCACATCCAAAATTAAATCGTTCCATCTGAGGAGAAATCGAACCTGGTGGAACAAAATTAAAAAAAGATCCAAAAAATTTAAAATCATAATGGTGAAAAAAATCGAACCTGTAAAGTCGTCATTTAAACATACGGGTGCACTTAATGAAATCGACTAAATACTTTATATCTGGGAGTTGGGTGGACTCCAGATATACTATTTCACAAGGATTTTACTATTTTGTCAACAATCGCAAATGAGCTAAAAGTTCGGCCTGAGCTCGCTTCGAGATCTCGACTACGCTTATTAGGATTGGGTATTTGGGTTATAATCATCTATATCATTATGTTAGCAATGTTGTTTGTCACTGTGATAATCCAATGACAAATAACAGATCCAAACACTTTTTTTCTACAGCTCGTTTGATTCGAGTTGGTACCTGATTCTGGTTATTTAATTACAAATAGGCATTTTCAAAACACATACCCAAACACACCATAAAAATTATATGCCATACCTCAGAAGCCCATAGGCAGTCTCAGGCCCTACGGAGAATTATATGCGGAACCAAGAACAATAACAAGATAATCAGTTAATGTTTATAAAATGTATATAAATGAATAATTTGACTTTTTTTTACATAGAATCAGGGAAACCCTAGTTTTATTTCTTGGTTATTCCTACTTACATGAAATATAACTTGCCCTGCATCCACACCATTGTTGACTAACAAGTTGAATGAATCTGAGAGTTTTATTAGAATTGATGTTAAAAGTATTATAAGAAAAAGATGAGCAAAATAAAACATTGTAAGATTAACCAAATCAGCATACAAACATCATAGAAGCATTACCTTGAAATAACTTTCTTGCACAGGGGAACAACCAGTTAGCAGCGAATGGGTTGATGGCAATGATTCAGGTTTGAAGGGCGAAGGGTAGAACACACGGAAGTGGGCTTAAAGTAGGCTTCAATTGAAGCGGATAGGGGATTCAATCACGGGTAAATGGAAACGGTTGGGTAATCTGAAGCGACGCAGGTGAAGCACTCAATCGCTGGTGAAGCATTCAATCTTGTATTCAGTTGCCAACGTGGTGAAGCATTGAATGTCACATTCAATTATAGGTGTCGATGTATTAGGGTAACATCACATGAATTGGGGGAGAGAGGGGCAGAATGGGAAGAAAAAATGTTAAAAAGGGATATTTGTTCTTGCCTTTTGGACTGCCATCTTAAAATTTTGTTAAAAATTACTATTTGGTACATAGGAGATGCTTTATATAGTATATTATTGTTTTGGTAAAAAATACCGAAGCAATTAAGTGATCAAATTAGTTAAGTGAGGTAGTGTGCTAGAAATGTGTGTTGAAAATATGCTAGTTAAGTTATTTGCAAAAACAGTTTCAGGATACGGCTCAGGATATAGAGTTGTATCTATGATCAAACAATCAGCAAAAATGTAAAGGGTGACACAGGATGTACGAGGAAAGCCCTTGATCAATCTAGATCGCCGGCACAAAACCTCGGGAGCTGACAATCGCAGCTGCCTTGTTCTTCTATTACTTCAAATATCAGGATACAGTGCAGGATATGATGCGGATCAACTAGGTGTTACAATGTAATTCGAGTACAAGTGTTTGTGTGTAGTGATTGTTTGCTGCCAGAGAGAAAAAGTGTGCGTAAGAGTGTGTGCCTTAATCTGATCCGATCAATCTATTTATAGTAAAAGGAAACTAACTAAATATCCTATTATTCCGGGATTCAGCGGATATTCCCCATATGAACGTTGCAATCCTGGTCTTACGGCTTCAACGTCTCCAAACTAACTGATTTGCCCGAGTCTCGAGGAGAAGAAGTCCACCTGACCGTTAGAGACTTGTTACAATAATCTGCATGTGAGCTAATTAGTTACTACCAGGATATCGTATCAGGATGTTATCAATATCCTGATCCGGTATCCTGGTCAACAACAAAAGAAATACAGTCAGAATATTATCCAGGATATATGACCGGAAAATCACCCATAACAATTGTCCCCAAAATATATCTGTTGGTATACCAATTCCAACGGATATATTTTAAACCTTATTCCTCGAATCGAGGTTATTAAATTGGAACGACAGTCAAGATAGCACTATGCAACTCCCTACGCGGTTTTCACTCGATGGATATCCATTACGCCCCTATATCTTCTCTCTTTTTGTTTGAAAATCAAATATCATCAACAGAGTCTCCAGGTAATTACTCATCCCTTCCTCATTTCCTGTTAATCTCTTTACTCTACTTCCAATGGCCACTATAACCTTCTCTCAAACCGGTGAATCGTCGGAGACCTTCGTCCAGCAAAACCTTCTCAAAAATCCCGAGAAGGAGATCTGTGCTTTTGATAACGCAGACATTGCAGCGTTGAGAGCCTCCGACGCTTTCCCCGATGGCACGGTTTTTAGACCATTCTGTTAGTGCATTCATCTGTCGACTTCGTCTTGTATCGAGTCTTGTATAGATCTAGATAGATAAGTGTGAATTAGAGGTAATTCCGCTTGAAATGACACTAGGTCATTTCAAGCGAAATCAGACGGTTTAATTTCGCTTGAGCTTACATGATGATTTCGCTTGAACTCATTTGGAGCGAAATCAGGTTTCGCTTGAAGATGTTTCAAGTGGAATCAGGTCTTCTATAAATACCTGATGTTAGGTGTCATTTAGAGCGAAATGAGCAGAGAGTTTTCTGACGGCGAAGCTCTGTCGAGGTGTCTTCTGAATTGTAATTGTTCCAGAATCAATATTCAAGACAGTTTAAAGTGAATACAGCTGAAATAACACTAATACACTTGTTTCCGCCTTGTATTGGTGAATTACTCTTCTGATCGACTCGTTCGGGTCTGAAAACGATCCTACACATTTGATCGATCAATTCGATCAGATGTTTCTTCTACCGATTGGGTCTGTTTTCCGGCATACCCTTTCTCGCTAGGTCTTCGGTATCCATTTTCTGAATTCATGATGCAATTCTTCCGAACCACTGGTATTTCCTTTGCCCAAACCATGCCCATGGTTTGGAGAGTACTAATTGTGCTCAACCAAATCAAAAATATTCATTGTCTTGACCTCTGCATCGAGGATATCCCGATTGCTTACCTCCTCCGATCACACAGTTCCAGTCGGTTCTTGCTCTTTTCAACTTCCAGCAAACCCCTTATACTTAAAGCCACCAAGAACGAGGATGGATGGCAACGTAAATTCTTCTTTGTCAAGCGAGACTCCATTTATGAGGGTGCTAGCCTTCCGGTGGAGTGGTTAACCACCGGTAGGGTTTAAGGTTTTAAGAATATCCCCAGATTTTTCCAGGCCTTTATCCTGTGCTAATATTTTCTTCTTTGGCCTTTATGCAGTGAACTTTAAAGTAGTAGCTCCTCCTACTGCGGAATCCGAAAAAAGAATCGAAGCAATTTACCAGTTACCGGAAGGTGACAGGAGTTTTTCTACACACATCCCAAGTTCCGGTCAATATTTATCATCTGAAATGTCTGGTAAGAGTCATTTCGTAAATAATTGATTAACGTAATATAATGAAGAGTAATAAGGATGTAGAATTTCCCCTTTATGCAGCACCAGCCAAGATCCCAGAGGTTTTCGACCTTGAGGAGTTGGATAGTTATTCTGACCACGTCCAGGTCAAGAAGGAGCCCAGTCCCAAGGCTACGGCCTCATCCAAGCCCAGCAGCTCCAAAGCCATCATCATTCCCAAGCCTTCGCCAGCTACTAAGCCCCGGAGTTCAAGTTCTCGCAAAAGGAAAGAGACTGACTCACCTACCATGTCCGATACGCTCCCCTATGAGAATCATGGGTTTATTGTGGTAAGCGGGTTTATGACTTCCTTTCTCAACCAGGTATAAATTCCTAATCCACATCTTGCACATATACGTCAAACCAATATCCTGGTTATCATAATACCTGTGTTTTTGGGTGTAGGGCCTTGAACGTCTGGTTCATTTGTATCAAGAATCCTGTGGGCCCAACAAGACGCTCGAGTCCAAGTTAAAGAAAGCTGAGGTTACCATTTCCGATCAAGGTATGATCGCTGACGCCAAAACTCGACACTACGAAGACAAGTTCAAGACCATGACTCAGGAGCATCAGACCGCTCTCAAAAAAGCCACTCATGAAGCCCAAGCCCATCTGGACGCTGCACATGCCCAACATCAGCAGGATATGGCCACTTACCGGGAAGGCCTCAAAGGCTCCGTTGTCATCTCCCTCTTGCAGGCTCGGCTAAAAATGGCTCACGAGGCCAAAGCCCTGGGCTTCGAATGCCCTTCTTGGAACGTCGACGCCTGGGAGACCAAGCTAAAAACTCTTGGAGGTAATCCCGTTGAGCATCCCGTCAAGTCTGCAGCTGCAGGGTCTTCAAAAGCGATGGAAAAACTAACGGGTGCTGGTGATGAGGCTGAGAAGGAGGTTCAAGCTAATCATGAGGCGGATGCTGGTGAAGACGCGATGATCGAAGAAGGCGTTGCCCCCTAAAACTCATTTCTTTTAAATTTGATGGTTATGTTTGTTTGAACAATTTCTTTTCCTACATTAAAACGATTTGATAACCAAATGTGGATGGGTCCTAGGTTTTAGGATGAAGCCTTTGGTTATCAACTAGTATCGCTTATTTTAGATAATACCACCTTCTTTTAATTTATTTGTTGTTGTTTTTCAATCTTTTGTTACACATCGCTTAGTTTAGATTTCAACTTTGCAAAATTAGTGCAATTATTTTTTTGAAAATATCCTGATCAACATACTAGGTGATATCCTACAAAGACTTTCGTCAAATAGGGTTTTTCAAAATTCGAACAATTTAGATAAAGTCTTTAGAGAAAAAAGGATAGTTTATTTTTCAAAATTCGTTTTGATAATACTTGTTTGACCAGAGTATTAGTTTTTAACCCAAGCATTATATCCCAAATATTCCAACCAAATATCCTGAAACATATTCCGAAAGCACATTTCGGTGTTGTTTGTTTTTGCAGACATAAACTGTCTGCAAGCTGATTTCATCTGTTTTCACGTCTGCAACTGAAGATGTGGTCTGAAGCTCTGCAAACTGAAAATATAAGACTGTTTGTTTTTTTGTAGATAATCCTAAAAACCTGTTCATGTCGAAAACCTATTCATCACATGAAATATCTTCCAATAATTCTAAAAACCTGTTCATACCGAGTCGTCACAGACCGCAAATCATCATCAATTTCAATAGCAGCAAATCTTCATCCGCATCGGCAACAGCAAACCGTCATCATCCTCACAGTAACAATTCATCATCAACAACAACCGAACATCAATTTTTCAGAAAAGAAAAATAAAAGAAACGGGGGAGAGTTTTACCGGAAACTCGTCAGAAACCTAAGAACCCCACCGTCGATGCCGGAGCTTCTGGCTGTCGGCCCGACCGCCCGTCAATGTCTGTCGTCTTTCACTGTCTTTATCATAATCGATCACCGGAAAAGCAGAATGGAGAGGAACGAGGGTATGGTGTCGGAGGCGGTGTCCGGCGTGACTGCCTTTAGCCATCGAGAGGGAGAGGTAAAGAGTTGTGTCGGCCGGTGAGAGAACGATCGGAAACCGGCTCCCCTTCGTGGTTGCTGGACGGATCAGAGAGATGAGAGGGTGATTGTTTGAGTTTGATGCATCTTTGATGAGATGAGGGTGTGGCCGTATGAACATATGGGGTTCTGTGTTTTGTGGACTTTGACAGAATGATGGAGATGGGGTTGTATGTTTTAAGGATTTGTGAAGATGTTTTAAGAAGAGGGTATATAGCTTATTTTTTAAGATGAAAAAAGCTAAGTTCAGATCTGTTTTAATAAAAAAAAAACAAACAGTCTTCAAGGGTAACGTCTGCGCGCCTGCAGACATCAGCCCCCTTGAAGATGTTTGAAGAAAAAACAAACACCCCCTTCGAGAATATATCCTTAATCAGGATATTTAAACCTTTTTCAAACATAGTTTCAAAAGTTCAAATGACTTAAGTAAAGTTCACAAAGAAAAGATCATACCAGGAATAGAGTGTAACCCTAGTATTGAACTTCAATCCTTTTGCAACTTCATCCACTAAGATGTCCCCAGTCCGAGATACTTAGTACACTAGGTCCAAATTTGATCTTTTGAGCTCCACACAATCGCCTCAGAAGGAATGTCCCCTGTGCATGAAGTCTTTGAACACTTAGAAAATTTTTGAATTTCAGTTCCAACTGTTTGGACAGTTCTTGTGTTACAGGGGTAAAACTCAAAAATATACTTGAGATAAATCCTTAGTATCCTGGGGAAAATCCCATATTTTCATACGCTACAGGCGGGAGTGTATAAACTCCAAGACTTAGAAAGGTGATAACCTTTAAACCTTAGAGAGTATGAAAATACCCTTCCGTGAGAGAGGGTGATCAATCCTCATATACCTTTAGGATCCAGGATATAGCCAACAATAACGAAATTGTCAGCCACTTTTACATGGACTGGTCCCGCTATCTTGAACTATCCCTGGATAACTTGTGCTCCATGCGGGGTGTTTAAACCCAATTCGAGAGAAAGGTGAATACCTTTAAACCTGTTAAGGGATCAGGATCCCTTAAACGTGAGAGAGGGGGTCAATCCTCTAAACTTTCAAAGCATCCTCAATGTGTATCCTGGAGCTATATCCCGAAGCATATATTGCAAAACAATTGTAAGCTAAGGTGGGTGTTAGCCTGGCTAACACCCCTCCGATGCTTAAGTCAGTAATGGGTTCAAAACAATAAATAATATTAAAACATATTAAAAGAGATAGAATCCATACCATCCTGAGTTAGAATTTAAATTCCAAACTCACTTGAAATAGAGCTTTAGATGTATAGCATTCCAGGATCTTGGTAGCATATCCCCCTCCATATTCTTGAGTCGGTATGCTCCTTTTTCCGGATTCTGATTCAATCTCATAGGGTCCTTCCCATTTCGGAGCCAACTTTCCATCAGCAGGATTAGTAGCATTCTGAAAAGCCTTTCTCAATACCCAATCTCCAACCTGGAACCTTTTAGTCCTTATATTCTTGTTATTTGCTTTAGATATCCTCTGTTGATATGCTGCCATCCTTAGCCTTGCTGCGTTTCTTGTCTCATCAACCGTATCCAATTCCGGGCAAAGGACTTCAGGATTCTCCTCAGGATCCCGGAGGTTGGATCTTGCTGTTGGTATCACCATTTCCGTTGGGATTACCGCTTCTGCTCCAAATACTAAGGAAAATGGGGTTTGACCATTTGCACTTTTCACCGTCATTCTATCAGCCCATAAAACAAAGGGTAGTTCTTCTGCCCATTTTCCTTTTTAGCTCCTAGTCTCTTTTTCAGGTTGTTGACAATTATCTTGTTTGAGGATTCTGCTTGTCCATTTGCTTGAGGATGTACCGGTGTGGATGTGATCATTTTGATTCCCCAACTCTTGCAAAAGTCAGTAGTCCTCTTACTTATAAACTGAGATCCATTGTCACAAATTATCTCAGCTGGTACTCCAAACCTAGTCAGGATATTCCTTTTTATGAAGGATACCACTTCTTGATCTCTAACTTGAACAAATGCTTCAGCTTCGACCCACTTAGAGAAATAATCAGTCATTGCCAACATGAAGACCTTTTCTCCTGGAGCCTTTGGCAATTTTCCTACTATATCCGTTCCCCACTTCATGAATGGCCAAGGGGAAGCTATAGGATAAAGTGGCTCAGCCGGCTGATGTAATATATTACTGTGTCTTTGACAAGCATCACATCTTCGAGCATATTCTGCAGCATCTTTTCTCATCGTCGGCCAATAATATCCTGTTCTTAATACCTTTGAGAATAACGACCTGCCCCCAGTATGGTTACCACAATCCCCTTCGTGTATATCCTGAAGCACTTCTTTGGTTTCGGGATCCTCCAAGCACCTCAGATATGGTCCTGCAAGAGATTTCTTATACAAAACATTATTTATAATAGTGAATCGTGATACCTTCATTCTAAAGGCCTTAGGATTTTCATCCTTTGGGATGTGTCCTTCTTTAAGATATCTTAAGATTGGAGCCATCCAAGACTTAGGATCCTTCTCAGGATATTCATCACCAGGATCCTGAACACTTACTACTTCCTTATCCTGAGGATCCGTCGCAGGATATAGGATATGTAATATCGGTATTCAGGTTCCTTCCGGTATCCTGACTGATGATCCTAGATTTGCCAAGGCATCAGCTTCAGCATTATCCTCTCTTGGTACCTGTTCAAGTGTAAAAATATCGAAGTATCCTGCTAATTTTTTTAGAATTTCGAGATACTCGATTAACTTATCCCCTTTAACTGCATAGGTTCCATTAAAATGGTTAGTGATTAACAAGGAATCAATAAATACTTGTAAACTCTTGATATTCATGCTTTTAGCCAATTCTAATCCTGTAATTAAAGCTTCGTATTCTGCTTCATTATTAGTGGCAGGAAACTCACATCTAATAGCCTGAGGTAATATGTCCCCCTGTGGTGATTTTAGTAGTATACCCAAACCTACACCTCTTACATTAGACGCACCATCAGTATATAATGTCCAGGATTCTAAGTTTTCTCCTAGCTGTTGTACTTCTAGGTCTACTTCATTTTGAATATCACTACTAAAATCAGCCACAAAGTCAGCTAAAGCTTGAGACTTTATGGCATTTCTAGGCTCATATACTAGATCATAGGCACTTAATTTCACTGATTACTTAGCCATCCTACCTGACATCTCGGGTTTCCTAAGCACATTTTTAACAGGATAGTTAGTTTTAACATGAATCCTATGTGTTTCAAAATAATGTCTAAGTTTCGTTGACGCCATAACTAGGGCTAATATTAATTTCTCTAAATGAGAATACCTAGTTTCAGCATCTAATAAGCTTTTGCTAACATAATAAACAGGATACTGCTGACCTTCATGATCCTTTACAAGGACAGCACTTACTGCATTCCCCGATACTGCAAGATACATGGATAATGGTTCACCATCCTCAGGCTTCATCAATAGAGGTGCGGTTGAAAGATACCGCTTCAAATCCTGCAAGGCCGCTTCATGCTTTACTCCACATTCAAACTTCTTGTTCTTCTTTAGGATATCATAAAATTCCTTGCATTTTTCTGAGGATCTTGAAATAAATCTATTCAATGCTGCCACTCGTCCTGTCAGTCTTTGAACATCTTTCATGTTAAAAGGTGATTTGATATCCAAGATGGCTTTGATCTGTTCTGGGCTTGCTTCTATCCCTCTTTTAGTCACCATATATCCAAGAAACTTTCATGCCCCCACTCCAAAATGGCACTTAGCAGGATTTAGCTTCATGTTATACTGATCCAGGATATCAAATGCTCCTTTAATATCCTGGAGGTGATCCTCAGCCTTTTTAGATTTTACTACCATGTCATCGATGTACACCTCCATAGTGTCCCCCAGCTTGTCTTTGAACATCATGTTCACCAATCTTTGATATGTTGCACCTGCATTTTTCAAACCAAAAGGCATAGCAGTGTAGCAATAAATACATGTTGGTGTCATGAAGGCAGTATCCTCCTGGTCTGAAGGTTCCATTTGGATCTGCTGGAATCATGAGGATGCATCCATGAAAGTTAACATCTCATGGCCGGCAGTAGCATCCACTATTGAGTCAATATGAGGAAGAGGAAATGGGTCTTTGGGACAAGCTTTGTTCAAGTCTGTGTAATCTACACAAACTCTCCATTTCCCATTCTTCTTTTGCACCACCACTACATTTGCTAGCCATCTTGGAAACTTGACTTCTCTGATCATTTTGGACTTCAATAACCTCTCTACTTCTTCCTGAATAATCATATTTCGCTCCGGAGTAAACTTCCTTCTCTTTTGTTGGACAGGCTTGAATGACCTGTCAATACCGAGCTTATGTGTTATAATATCCTTGGAAATACCTGTCATATCCTCGTGCTTCCAAACGAATGTTGACATCCTGCATTTCAAAAAATTAGTCAATCGATCTTCAATATCCTGAGGGATATTGGTTCCCACGAGCACCGAGATATCCGGATTATCCTGATCCAGGATAATTTTCTTTACATCCTGTTCTGAAGCCTCCATGATATCCTGGCCTCGCATCTTTAATTGCTATGCTGCACTAGGCTTTGTTGAGGATTTCATTGAAGAAGAATAACACTCCTTTGCTTCCTGTTGATCACTTTCCACCTTGACAACTCCCCAAGGAGTAGGGATCTTGATACATTGATGGTAGGTTGACGGAACAACTTTCATATCATGGATCCAAGGCCTACCTAATATAATATTATAGCAGGATAGAGAGTCCATGACACAAAAGTGCTGCATTGAGTTGACCCCTTGAATATACACGGGAAACTTTATCTCTCCTACGGTATTCCTAGCTTCTCCACTGAAACCAAAGAGCACAGTGGACTTCGAAGTAATATCCATCGGGGATACATTCATCCTCTTCAACGTTTCCAGCTGAATTATGTTGACTGAGCTGCCATTATCCACTAATATCATGCGTACAAAATGGTTAGCAACATATAACGTTATTACTAAAGCATCATGATGGGGATCCTGGACAGTATCCCTGTCATCATTATCGAACGTGATGACTTTGTCAGTCGTGAGGGTTGACATCCTTGTCGGCATATCTCCCCTCTCTGCTTTGGCTTCCTTCGCGTGTCTTTTTCCCACAGAATATGATGTGCCGCGGATGTCGGATCCTCCTGAAATAAAGTTAATTATTTTTGCATCCGCAGGAGGTGATGCTGCACGTTCAGGATCCTTCTCAGGATACTGACCCTTATTCTTCTTTCTTCCCAAGAGGTCCTTCAGATATCCCTTACTCAAGAGATAGCTTATTTCTTTTCTTAAAGCGATGCAATCCTCAGTAACATGTCCGAAATCCTCATGGAATGCACACCATTTGGACTTGTCCTTCCAATCAGCCTTTTGTTGATTCTTTCGAGGCCATCTTGCTTTGTCTCCTAAACCCTGCATAGCATACATCAGTTCAGGTAAGTTAACAGAAAAACAATATTCAGACAACTCAGGATACTCCTCAGGATCCTCGTCTTCAACAGCATTCACTTTTTTGCCATCATTTCTGCCATACGGTTTAGAGCGATATGGTTTATACGAGGATTCTGATTTCCTGTTGGTTGACTCATAGGTTGTGGACGAATTCATCCTCTCTTGCATCTTTTTGTCGTCCTCCAGGAGAATGTATCTCAAAGCCCTGTTACGAGCTTCGTCCAGATTCCTGCAGGGATTCATTACAAGATCCTGATAAAACTGAGAATCTTTTTGTAATCCCATCTTAAAAGCCTGCACAGCTGTTGCAACATCAAGATGTGGGATATCCAAGGATTCCTGACTAAACTTGTTCACATAATCCCTCAAGGATTCCTGAGGTCCTTGAGTTATCCTGTAAAGATCGCTGGTTAGTTTCTCAAAACTCCGGCTGCAAGAACATTGACTATTAAATAAATTAACTAAATGAGCAAATGAAGTAATCGAGTGAGGAGGAACGTTCAAGAGCCATTTTAAGGCTGATCCTGTTAAGGTAGAACCAAAACCCTTGCACATGCATGCTTCTTTGAGATCTGGAGGGATAGGGTTGATCTCCATCCTTTCCCTATACTGGGCAATATGCTCCTTAGGATCTGTAGTTCCGTCATAGAGTTTCATGTTGGGGGTTTAAAATCTTTTTGGGATTTCAGTATCACAAATAGGATATGCAAACCGTGATATCCTGCGGCTGTCCTGGGACACTTCTGGAATTGGCTGGACCACCTCGGGCACACTGGATATCATGTCTTTCAGTTTTTGGAGCTCCCTGGAAAATGCCGATGTCATACCTGCATCCTGCAAAGATCCAACACCATTAGTAGCAAGAGTATTATTATTATTAGATACATTACCAGTTTGGGGATTCTGGCCATATCCTGAAGCATATCCTGAGCTTCTCACAATTGATACTCTTACTGAAGAGGGTATCTCAGGAGTACGATTCTGGGAATGGCTAGGCACAATATTCCCCCGGTTATCCTCAGTATAAATTGCAGAACTGAAGTTCAAAGCCCTGGGTTGCAAGGGAGTGACAGTATCTTCAGCAGGCCTACTTGGGCCGGATTTCAAGAGTTGTATCTCTCTCATCAGCATCTGATTAGTTTCCTGCTGCTACCTCTTCTGTTCCTGTACACTACCAAACGAATTTAGAATTTCTTCGTTAGAAGCCAAAACAGGACCAGATCCCTGGATATTGCGAGTGGGGATAACATCCCGAGCCACATGACTTTCAGTTCCCTGTGAAGAGGCTTGCATTCTCGGAGGAGGTGGTGGAAGCACCGAACCAATTGTTGCAGAGGTTGTAGCAGACGCGGTGGAAGAACTCATGTTTGATCTCGAGGCCATTGAAAATAGTGTAGCAAAAAGTTTTTGTAACACCCTAGCTATTTTATATGAAAATACCATCAATTAGATGTGTAGTTAAGACTACACATGCTATATAAAAATACGGGTTTATTAAAACTTTTACAATTCATAGGTTATTCTACAAAACGTGATCGAATTCTTTGATTAAAATCTACAACGTTACAATGTGCGGAAGCGTGTATCTTTATCGTGTTCGGTTCTTCGCTGAGCTTGATCGTCTTCCGGCATCCCAGAAAGTACCTACATTTCATAAACATGAAATGCTTTAGTCATACGGTATTTAAAACGCATCTAAACGAGTCCGGAAAACAACACTGATCAAAAAAATACATTTTTGTACAAGGTCCACCGTAAATTACGGTGGACACCGTAATTTACGGTAGTCCTTGTTTTGATTTGTTTCCCACCGTAAATCAGGAGTGATTCACCGTAAACCATTTCAGGTCCACCGTAAATTACGGTGGCACCGTAATTTACGGTGGTACCTGCATTCCACCTTTCCATTTTGCCGTAATTTGATACGAAATCTTTCGTATCTTTCAAACCGCTTATCCGTTTGACCTATTAATGCGAAATCCATCACTTATAAACAATCAACTTTATTCTTTATTCAACCCATTCGACTTCGAATAGTTGAACATATTTACTCCCAACTTCTATATACGAGATTTTATAGTCATAACTCGTAATCCAAGTTACTTTGATTTTTCAACCCGAGTTCACGTCTCATGGTTTACGCATGTGTTCAATTCTTACCCATCAACTGGGTGTTTTACCGAGATCATTATTATTGCAACCCTCCCGGTGTGCATTAAGACCTCGCTTCATTTTTTTATATCCCGACTTTGTCTTTAAGTTTGACGTTTTACAAAAACGACCCGTTAAGGGACATATTTGCATTTTCCAGGTTCGAGTGTAAGTACACTCCCTCCCAATGCTTGTCTAAATCATTTTACATGCTTGCGTTTTCTGGGTTCGAGTGTAAGTACACTCCCTCCCAATACTTGTCTAAATCATTTTTCATGATTGCGTTTTCTGGGTTCGAGTGTAAGTACACTCCCTCCCAATACTTGTCTAAATCATTTTTCATGCTTGCGTTTTCTGGGTTCGAGTGTAAGTACACTCCCTCCCAATACTTGTCTAAATCATTTTACATGCTTTTTTTTTGTCCCTTCGCTCGGGCTCATTATCCTGATGTAATACGCTTCAGTCACTCGGTTGTGCGTTTACATTATTATCAAATATTTTGCTTATCTGATTCATTTGGGTACTTTTTAATTAGTCCCATTTACTCCGCCCTTACTACATCGGATGTAAATGTGTCCACTATAAGAAACTCGTGGTATCATATGCCACTACTTACTTGGCCAGAGTAAGCGATTTAACACATGACGTACACGACCTTTTTATAGTTTTCACATCACGCCCTATGTAAGTAACGCCTCTATTCAGTTTTCTTGGAAATTATATCCTGGATATGTATTCCTGTTCAGGCTTTCCAAGTTTCTAATTTACCCATGCAACGATCATTCTCTATGTGTTTGTTTCATATTGCTAATTGTGCGATTATTTAAAATGTGCACCTTGTAATGTTTGCCCCTACGGGCGTTCCTTGCTATTAACCTTGTTCGTGACCGTTACGCGATTTTGGTCCTTGATGAGTATGCTCTTCCTGTCATACCTCGTACCGTTCCATCATCATATCCATAATTCGTTCAACTCCCGTCATCTTCAGACGCGAGTGTCCTTAAATTAAAACATTCACAAGAGTTAGTAATGTCAACTTCAATAATCGCCCGTATTATAATACAAGGCTTTTCCTACTATACGCGTCAACACGCGTATTTTCGTCAACCATATCAATCATTTAAATTGGGGTAACATATACCACACGATAGCTCTATGTGTTGTTTACAACACTCTAGCATACTAACTATTCACGTACTTGTACTTACCGGATTTGCGATCAAGCCTCGAACCGAACACTATTCTTTGTCAAGAGCATAAGGTTTAAGTCCAAGCATGGTTCCTCCCCACCATACTCGAATCTCTTAAACCAAGGCTCTGATACCAACTTGTAACACCCTAGCTATTTTATATGAAAATACCATCAATTAGATGTGTAGTTAAGACTACACATGCTATATAAAAATACGGGTTTATTAAAACTTTTACAATTCATAGGTTATTCTACAAAACGTGATCGAATTCTTTGATTAAAATCTACAACGTTACAATGTGCGGAAGCGTGTATCTTTATCGTGTTCGGTTCTTCGCTGAGCTTGATCGTCTTCCGGCATCCCAGAAAGTACCTACATTTCATAAACATGAAATGCTTTAGTCATACGGTATTTAAAACGCATCTAAACGAGTCCGGAAAACAACACTGATCAAAAAAATACATTTTTGTACAAGGTCCACCGTAAATTACGGTGGACACCGTAATTTACGGTAGTCCTTGTTTTGATTTGTTTCCCACCGTAAATCAGGAGTGATTCACCGTAAACCATTTCAGGTCCACCGTAAATTACGGTGGCACCGTAATTTACGGTGGTACCTGCATTCCACCTTTCCATTTTGCCGTAATTTGATACGAAATCTTTCGTATCTTTCAAACCGCTTATCCGTTTGGCCTACCGTTTCTTCCTACATGCTTGTAATTTGATTCTCCATCATATGGAGTTAAAATCCGACGTCCGGCTTAACACGATTTAAGACTTTTAAGTCTTCTTCTTATTTTCCCTTTTTACCACATTTTGACCCATTCGCGGTTTTATCAAACAAACGTATTTGTTTGATTCCTATATCACATAAATCTTATAATTTCAATGTTATCTATCATATTAGGTTCAATTCACGAGTTTATGTATATTCTTAAACCCGTTTGTACTAAAATGCTTATTTTGACCCGTTAAGGGTATTTAAACCCTTTTCCGCATAATTCATAATTATTTGTTTCTAGCATCCTATTTTCGCAATATTTGTCAGATGAACTTCCACCACAACTATATTTGTGGTGATTTTACTAAGGTAATCTATGCAAACCAAGTTTTACCCCTTAACTCTTTATTTTACGGCAAAGACCCAAATAGAGCCGTTTGACTAACGTAATACATCTTTCAACTTCTATACTTGTCCTAAGTATTTATTAAATCGTAAAAATCATTTCCAAACAACTTTTAAAGGTTGTTTGCTCAATTTAGCCTCCAAGGGCATTTTGGTCCATTTAGTCTCTTATTAACAATGAAGGACTTTTGAAAGCATATTTGACCCAAAATCCCTCTTTTAACCTATGATTTTGTTTGAAAAGTCATTAAGCTTTCCAAACGTAATGTCCATTACTTAAAACATTTGGTTTACTTATCAAGTAACCAAAAGTCCATTTTGACCTCTTTTAACACTCTTGAACCACATGTTCTAAATGAGTGTTACCCTATTTCACATACCTGGCGCAGATCAATATATTGACCCGTTTTTAATACCTTGCTTTTATAACCGCTAGTTCATAGTATTGCTAATACCCATTTGACATTTATACCTGAAATAAAGTAGCTCGACAATAATCATTAGTCGTTATTGTCAAAGGGTGATATTTTCACCTTTTGACCCATTTGGTCTAAGTGAACAATTATGTTGGCGAGATGATATTTATTACCATCTCATCTATATGACTCGCTTTGGTTTACACCGTGTGGTCATTTCACTTATTAATCGTTTTCTTAACGCTTTTTAGCCTATCATGGCTTGCGCCTTACAGTGTCTTTCAAAACAAATAGTTATGGTCAACGCATGACCAACTTACCGTTTAATTCCTTTTTAAACCATCAACATGGTTTCTTGTCACTCTCGACTACCTTGTTCCGTATGTTTACACGTCGGAACATCAAACCTCAATTCTGTATTTATCTTATTCGTAACTAATGCGATAAGAGAATATTCTAACTTATAAGACTAGTGTAAGCTATACTTACCTTGCCTCCGAATTATGCTTTTCCACCATTCTTGCTTCGTTTGACCTGCTTCCTTTCCAAGCCTCCACCTAGCTTGTCAAGCGTCAAACTATCATCATAATTCGTAAGACGGTTATATTAGTCATCATTAAATTATGACTATTCCATCTTACATATTTTCTATCACAATTACCATTCGATCTTATTAATGGTCGGTTTGACTACTAAAAGTCAAACGCCCCTTAGCATATAAATGCACATTCAAGTTCTATCTATCAATTAGTAGCTAACATGATCTTATACACTTAGTTACATGAACATGGCTACCAAATTTCATCATAACATTCAAACCCATTTTAATCATGTATGAACAAGTTCCCAAATCACTTAATTTGTTTGAGTGCCTTGTTTCTATTATCCAATATGATGATTTTAAACATAAACTTATCATCATCTTTACTATTACATAAAAACCCACTTCCTAGTTTACTTGTTAATCACATACAAGTGATATTACTTCAAGTTCTTCATGATTTCATCATATCTAACAAAACCCACTTCTAGTTACTTATGAACTCTTAACAAATCTCTAATTTGTTCAAGTAGTTCATTCATATGAATTAGTGTGATGTTTATAAACACCCTTAGAACATCAATTTCTTCAATTCAACCAAAACCCACTTAGCTCATAATAGGGTAATTATCAAATCCCTTGTTTGACAACAATTCATCAAGATTTCTACTAGGGTTTGCTTCTAAACCAAGATATAATCAAAATAACACTCATAGATTTAACATTCATTCCAGAATTTCGATTATGATTGTTCATCATAATCTCAAAGTATCACCAAATCATAAAATTCAACATACCTTGTGATCCCCTCGACTAGGTGATCATTAATATGTGTTCATGCATCCGATTTGGGTTAAATTTGACCTTCAATTTGCTGGATCTTGTTGAGTTAGGGTTTTTGGCTCTTGGGAGCCTTTTCTTGGTCGACCAGAACACGCACCACACACACTTGTGTGTGTGTTGTGTTATTTTATTTGGTTTAATTAAAACCATTTCCAGGTTATCCCATTTTGGTCCCTCATGTTTGGTTAGTTATTAATTAGATCACAACCTGATTATTTTCACTAATATTCCCACTTTTTAACTAGGTTTAATATTCCTAGTTAACTTAGTGGGTTCAGGAATATTTATGACTAAGTTTATTTTAGGTCCCGTTAACTCGGGCCTTCTAAGCTTCTATTTCTTAAAAGCTTTTATTCACTTTTATTTATTATTAGGATTAATTATTTAAATCCTAATATTTACCGGGTTAATTTTACCACTAACGGTATTTTCCCCGTCTTTAGTATTAACGGGGTTTAATTACCAAACCCGTTTTCGGGGTGTTACAAGTCTACCCCCCTTAAAGAGGTTTCGTCCTCGAAACCTGTTCTTACATAATTCATTGAGTTTAAACTCAATGTATTCTATTCGAGAAATTACTTATACTTTTTAACCAATCGTTAGTATTACCCGAAAAGTGTGGTAACATCTTTTTGGTTGCTAATTGTCTACATATCTCATACGACATAGTGTAACTTCGAAATAACGTAGTCTCGTTATTTCCACTAGTTTAGGTAACTTAGTGATATCCATCGCTTTCATATACTATCGAATTCCTTATGAATCCGTTATTTTGACCCGTTTAAAGATCTTTAGTGAAATCTTTCACTTTTAGCAACTATTTCTTTTGTTTTCAAATTCATTTATTCGGTTTAGTTATACCGAATTTACCGTTTACAAGCGAACCAAATTTCTTAACTTGAATTGCTGACTTTAACCGGTTTCACTAACTAGACTTATTTGTCCAGTTCCTTTTTACCGCTTGCTTGGTTATAATGTGATTCTACTTCACATTACATTTCTTGACCGTGATTGTGTTACATCATGTTTAATTTATATCAAGTTTCATTTTCGAAAATATCACTTTTCGAATATATCGTTTTGCGCCTATCAGTATCAAGACTTGTATCTTTCATGCTTACTATTTAAATTCCTATCAGAATTTATGTTTGTTAAAACATTATTTCTTACCCAAAACCGAAGTTTTAGTTTTAGGATCTTCTCTTTAACTTTTGTCAATTATCCATACCAGGATATTGACAGTCCATAATTTATTCTTATTTGGTTATATCCCATTATCGGGCTCATTATTCTCTTGCATTTAACGCTACCGTTATCTGGCTAGTGCTCATTTGTGCCATTCGGCGTTATATTGTATTCAACATGTTTGACCTATTAATGTGAAATCCATCACTTATAAACAATCAACTTTATTCTTTATTCAACCCATTCGACTTCGAATAGTTGAACATATTTACTCCCAACTTCTATATACGAGATTTTATAGTCATAACTCGTAATCCAAGTTACTTTGATTTTTCAACCCGAGTTCACGTCTCATGGTTTACGCATGTGTTCAATTCTTACCCATCAACTGGGTGTTTTACCGAGATCATTATTATTGCAACCCTCCCGGTGTGCATTAAGACCTCGCTTCATTTTTTTATATCCCGACTTTGTCTTTAAGTTTGACGTTTTACAAAAACGACCCGTTAAGGGACATATTTGCATTTTCCAGGTTCGAGTGTAAGTACACTCCCTCCCAATGCTTGTCTAAATCATTTTACATGCTTGCGTTTTCTGGGTTCGAGTGTAAGTACACTCCCTCCCAATACTTGTCTAAATCATTTTTCATGATTGTGTTTTCTGGGTTCGAGTGTAAGTACACTCCCTCCCAATACTTGTCTAAATCATTTTTCATGCTTGCGTTTTCTGGGTTCGAGTGTAAGTACACTCCCTCCCAATACTTGTCTAAATCATTTTACATGCTTTTTTTTTGTCCCTTCGCTCGGGCTCATTATCCTGATGTAATACGCTTCAGTCACTCGGTTGTGCGTTTACATTATTATCAAATATTTTGCTTATCTGATTCATTTGGGTACTTTTTAATTAGTCCCATTTACTCCGCCCTTACTACATCGGATGTAAATGTGTCCACTATAAGAAACTCGTGGTATCATATGCCACTACTTACTTGGCCAGAGTAAGCGATTTAACACATGACGTACACGACCTTTTTATAGTTTTCACATCACGCCCTATGTAAGTAACGCCTCTATTCAGTTTTCTTGGAAATTATATCCTGGATATGTATTCCTGTTCAGGCTTTCCAAGTTTCTAATTTACCCATGCAACGATCATTCTCTATGTGTTTGTTTCATATTGCTAATTGTGCGATTATTTAAAATGTGCACCTTGTAATGTTTGCCCCTACGGGCGTTCCTTGCTATTAACCTTGTTCGTGACCGTTACGCGATTTTGGTCCTTGATGAGTATGCTCTTCCTGTCATACCTCGTACCGTTCCATCATCATATCCATAATTCGTTCAACTCCCGTCATCTTCAGACGCGAGTGTCCTTAAATTAAAACATTCACAAGAGTTAGTAATGTCAACTTCAATAATCGCCCGTATTATAATACAAGGCTTTTCCTACTATATGCGTCAACACGCGTATTTTCGTCAACCATATCAATCATTTAAATTGGGGTAACATATACCACACGATAGCTCTATGTGTTGTTTACAACACTCTAGCATACTAACTATTCACGTACTTGTACTTACCGGATTTGCGATCAAGCCTCGAACCGAACACTATTCTTTGTCAAGAGCATAAGGTTTAAGTCCAAGCATGGTTCCTCCCCACCATACTCGAATCTCTTAAACCAAGGCTCTGATACCAACTTGTAACACCCTAGCTATTTTATATGAAAATACCATCAATTAGATGTGTAGTTAAGACTACACATGCTATATAAAAATACGGGTTTATTAAAACTTTTACAATTCATAGGTTATTCTACAAAACGTGATCGAATTCTTTGATTAAAATCTACAACGTTACAATGTGCGGAAGCGTGTATCTTTATCGTGTTCGGTTCTTCGCTGAGCTTGATCGTCTTCCGGCATCCCAGAAAGTACCTACATTTCATAAACATGAAATGCTTTAGTCATACGGTATTTAAAACGCATCTAAACGAGTCCGGAAAACAACACTGATCAAAAAAATACATTTTTGTACAAGGTCCACCGTAAATTACGGTGGACACCGTAATTTACGGTAGTCCTTGTTTTGATTTGTTTCCCACCGTAAATCAGGAGTGATTCACCGTAAACCATTTCAGGTCCACCGTAAATTACGGTGGAACCGTAATTTACGGTGGTACCTGCATTCCACCTTTCCATTTTGCCGTAATTTGATACGAAATCTTTCGTATCTTTCAAACCGCTTATCCGTTTGGCCTACCGTTTCTTCCTACATGCTTGTAATTTGATTCTCCATCATATGGAGTTAAAATCCGACGTCCGGCTTAACACGATTTAAGACTTTTAAGTCTTCGGCTTATTTTCCCTTTTTACCACATTTTGACCCATTCGCGGTTTTATCAAACAAACGTATTTGTTTGATTCCTATATCACATAAATCTTATAATTTCAATGTTATCTATCATATTAGGTTCAATTCACGAGTTTATGTATATTCTTAAACCCGTTTGTACTAAAATGCTTATTTTGACCCGTTAAGGGTATTTAAACCCTTTTCCGCATAATTCATAATTATTTGTTTCTAGCATCCTATTTTCGCAATATTTGTCAGATGAACTTCCACCACAACTATATTTGTGGTGATTTTACTAAGGTAATCTATGCAAACCAAGTTTTACCCCTTAACTCTTTATTTTACGGCAAAGACCCAAATAGAGCCGTTTGACTAACGTAATACATCTTTCAACTTCTATACTTGTCCTAAGTATTTATTAAATCGTAAAAATCATTTCCAAACAACTTTTAAAGGTTGTTTGCTCAATTTAGCCTCCAAGGGCATTTTGGTCCATTTAGTCTCTTATTAACAATGAAGGACTTTTGAAAGCATATTTGACCCAAAATCCCTCTTTTAACCTATGATTTTGTTTGAAAAGTCATTAAGCTTTCCAAACGTAATGTCCATTACTTAAAACATTTGGTTTACTTATCAAGTAACCAAAAGTCCATTTTGACCTCTTTTAACACTCTTGAACCACATGTTCTAAATGAGTGTTACCCTATTTCACATACCTGGCTCAGATCAATATATTGACCCGTTTTTAATACCTTGCTTTTATAACCGCTAGTTCATAGTATTGCTAATACCCATTTGACATTTATACCTGAAATAAAGTAGCTCGACAATAATCATTAGTCGTTATTGTCAAAGGGTGATATTTTCACCTTTTGACCCATTTGGTCTAAGTGAACAATTATGTTGGCGAGATGATATTTATTACCATCTCATCTATATGACTCGCTTTGGTTTACACCGTGTGGTCATTTCACTTATTAATCGTTTTCTTAACGCTTTTTAGCCTATCATGGCTTGCGCCTTACAGTGTCTTTCAAAACAAATAGTTATGGTCAACGCATGACCAACTTACCGTTTAATTCCTTTTTAAACCATCAACATGGTTTCTTGTCACTCTCGACTACCTTGTTCCGTATGTTTACACGTCGGAACATCAAACCTCAATTCTGTATTTATCTTATTCGTAACTAATGCGATAAGAGAATATTCTAACTTATAAGACTAGTGTAAGCTATACTTACCTTGCCTCCGAATTATGCTTTTCCACCATTCTTGCTTCGTTTGACCTGCTTCCTTTCCAAGCCTCCACCTAGCTTGTCAAGCGTCAAACTATCATCATAATTCGTAAGACGGTTATATTAGTCATCATTAAATTATGACTATTCCATCTTACATATTTTCTATCACAATTACCATTCGATCTTATTAATGGTCGGTTTGACTACTAAAAGTCAAACGCCCCTTAGCATATAAATGCACATTCAAGTTCTATCTATCAATTAGTAGCTAACATGATCTTATACACTTAGTTACATGAACATGGCTACCAAATTTCATCATAACATTCAAACCCATTTTAATCATGTATGAACAAGTTCCCAAATCACTTAATTTGTTTGAGTGCCTTGTTTCTATTATCCAATATGATGATTTTAAACATAAACTTATCATCATCTTTACTATTACATAAAAACCCACTTCCTAGTTTACTTGTTAATCACATACAAGTGATATTACTTCAAGTTCTTCATGATTTCATCATATCTAACAAAACCCACTTCTAGTTACTTATGAACTCTTAACAAATCTCTAATTTGTTCAAGTAGTTCATTCATATGAATTAGTGTGATGTTTATAAACACCCTTAGAACATCAATTTCTTCAATTCAACCAAAACCCACTTAGCTCATAATAGGGTAATTATCAAATCCCTTGTTTGACAACAATTCATCAAGATTTCTACTAGGGTTTGCTTCTAAACCAAGATATAATCAAAATAACACTCATAGATTTAACATTCATTCCAGAATTTCGATTATGATTGTTCATCATAATCTCAAAGTATCACCAAATCATAAAATTCAACATACCTTGTGATCCCCTCGACTAGGTGATCATTAATATGTGTTCATGCATCCGATTTGGGTTAAATTTGACCTTCAATTTGCTGGATCTTGTTGAGTTAGGGTTTTTGGCTCTTGGGAGCCTTTTCTTGGTCGACCAGAACACGCACCACACACACTTGTGTGTGTGTTGTGTTATTTTATTTGGTTTAATTAAAACCATTTCCAGGTTATCCCATTTTGGTCCCTCATGTTTGGTTAGTTATTAATTAGATCACAACCTGATTATTTTCACTAATATTCCCACTTTTTAACTAGGTTTAATATTCCTAGTTAACTTAGTGGGTTCAGGAATATTTATGACTAAGTTTATTTTAGGTCCCGTTAACTCGGGCCTTCTAAGCTTCTATTTCTTAAAAGCTTTTATTCACTTTTATTTATTATTAGGATTAATTATTTAAATCCTAATATTTACCGGGTTAATTTTACCACTAACGGTATTTTCCCCGTCTTTAGTATTAACGGGGTTTAATTACCAAACCCGTTTTCGGGGTGTTACAGTTTTGAAAATAGAAAACCAAGTAACGATTTTGCAAAAGCTTTTAGTAGAAATAGCACCACTTGCCCCACGGTGGGCGCCAAATTGTTTTGGTCAAAAATTACCGAAGCAATTAAGTGATCAAAATAGTTAAGTGATGTAGTGTGCTAGAAATGTGTGTTGAAAATATGCTAGTTAAGTTATTTGCAAAAACAGTTTCAGGATACGGCTCAGGATATAGAGCTGTATCTATGATCAAACAATGAGCGAAAATGTAAAGGGTGACACAGGATGTACGAGGAAAGCCCTTGACAATCTAGATCGCCGGCACAAAACCTCGGGAGCTGACAATCGCATCTGCCTTGTTCTTCTATTACTTCAAATATCAGGATACAGTGCAGGATATGATGCGAATCAACTAGGTGTTACAATGTAATTCGAGTACAAGTGTTTGTGTGTAGTGATTGTTTGCTGCCAGAGAGAAAAAGTGTGCGTAAGAGTGTGTGCCTTAATCTGATCCGATCAATCTATTTATAGTAAAAGGAAACTAACTAAATATCCTATTATTCCGGGATTCAGCGGATATTCCCCATATGAACGTTGCAGTCCTGGTCTTACGGCTTCAACGTCTCCAAACTAACTGATTTGCCCGAGTTTCGAGGAGAAGAAGTCCACCTGACCGTTAGAGACTTGTTACAATAATCTGCACGTGAGCTAATTAGTTACTACCAGAATATCGTATCAGGATGTTACAAATATCCTGATCCGGTATCCTGGTCAACAACAAAAGAAATACAGGCAGAATATTATCCAGGATATATGACCGGAAAATCACCCATAACAATTATATTATAGATAGATATAGAATTTTAATAAATTAAAATAGGCAAATTGGAAATAAATAATCCGAACTCACTGGTATTGGCCAATAATAATCCCAACTCATTTAATCACCAATAATAATCCGAACTTTTCGCTTTTGTTTGTAAAATACTCCGGCGTTAAAAAACACTAACTTGGTTAAAAAAATGCTGATGTGGAGTGACATGTGTGGTCCGACGTGGCAGTTTAATTATAAATGAAAGCCAACTCATAAGCCACCTGTGTATAAATGTTTTCATCCCCCAAATAAAGAAACAGAGCATCACGATCAATGCCACGACCTTTTGATCCCGTATTCCTTCATCACCCATATCGTAAATTGAGAGTCGTAGGTAACAGATTGACTTAAACAACCATTTAAGACTGCCAAACTTCGGAAATGGATGCTACTACCTTCTATAGCTTCAGATGGGGGAGATGGAAATAACTGAAATGTCTCCTTGTCGAAATCGAAAGTACAAAGCTTTTCTGGGGCATCCTGGTCAACAACCATCCAATGAGCTTTGCCGTATAGAAATGGATGCTACTACCTTCTATAGCTTCAGATGGGGGAGATGGAAATAACTGAACGAGTATGGGAAGCAAGGATTGAACCGTTAGAGGGTGAGTTCGAATATCTAAAGATGAAAGAGACAGAGTCGATTGATCTGGTTCTTTTTCTAAACCTTTTACCTCTTTTACACCATCATCGGTGCTGTTGAAGGTCTAAAAGATCTGGTTCTTTTTCTAAACGAACCCAAAATTCAAACCCACATAAACTGATCCATTATCCATGCCATGCCATGCTTTTGTTTTAAAGATTTGTCATCCATCCTGATGACATGCTTTTACGATGACTTTGTCATCCATCCTGATGGGTTTAGTAGTGGATTAGGATTGAATCACATATAAACAAGAAGAATGAACTACAAAACAAACCTGATACAATGACTTGATTGTTTGCTTTCTCGAATGTGATTAGGGTTTCTGTTTAATCGTGATGCTCTGTTTCTTTATTTGGGGATAGTTGTAATTTGGGGGATGAAAACATTTATACACAGGTGGCTTATGAGTTGGCTTTCATTTATAATTAAACGGCCACGTCGGACCACACATGTCACTCCACATCAGCATTTTTTTAACCAAGTTAGTGTTTTTTAACGCCGGAGTATTTTACAAACAAAAGTGAAAAGTTCGGATTATTATTGGTGATTAAATGAGTTGGGATTATTATTGGCCAATACCCGTGAGTTCGGATTATTTATTTCCAATTTGCCATTAAAATATCCTTTTTTTTAGAGGTGTCCCGTGTTTTTGTTAGGTATCCTTTGTGTGTAACCGGAAAAATAATAAAAAATTTACACTAAAGCCCGTGCTACACCTCGTTACACTATACTTCCGCCCGCCCTGGTTAGTCATATTCACTCCTCCGTTTATGCTCATAAGAACGAACAAGGTAATGTATACAATTTCTATTTACAGATCTTCTTTGTTCGATTATTGTTTGAATTAGTTAGGGTTTCGGATTCTGGAGATTCAGTGGGGTTTGTTTTTTGTATGATCTGTTTATGCATATATTTGATTTATGTTGTGTAAATCTTTTGTTATTTCTTCTCTAGATGATCTTCTACATGGCTGGCTCTTCCACCGCCACGGTAATGTAATGCCTTTTGATATACTTCCTGTAAACATAAATAAATAAAGGTTTTATTTATATAACCGTTGCTCAGTAGTTAAAAATGAAGCATGCACTTCTAAAATTATATGTTTTTTTAGGACTTGTTGCAAATTAATTATTAATTTTAATAAAAGAATAAATGGATTTCCACTAAAGTTGATGTGGGCTTGAAAATTTCTCTATGCATTCTAGAGAATGATACCAGTTTTATTGAGGTTTTAAGATGCACAGTGCATTCCTTTTTACTAGAATATAAAGTTTATGCCAACTTTGATTAGTTTTGTGTGTGGTTTCCTTTTGTAATGTCAACCAATGATATTTGAACTCACAATTGCAGGTAGGCCAAAGAGAAATTTATCAACCAGTTGGGTACATTTGTGAGTGCGAAAAGGCTTGTGGCTCGGAGTTTTCATAAGGTTCTTTCTCTTTTCCCTTGTATGTGCATGTTTATATCCCTTAAACAACAAGATTTTCTCTATCTATGTCATTTGTGAAGGTAAAAGAGATGTTTTATGTGTTTCTAGTATGTTACAATCTACCGGTATATATAGACACAATACAAAAGCCTATTGCTAAGAATCCAAATTGTATTTTTAGCAAGACACAGAATCCTGTAGTTGATCGTGGACTGAAAGGATATCAATCATTATCCGAATTTAATAAACATTGAACCTCTTTGTGACCTTGTTGTTTCTCGTGAAACAAAAGAACGATAGTCACATCAAATGAGAGTCACAAGGAGATTTTGAGAGTCACAAGGAAATTTTGAGAACTAAAGAACGATAGTTACATCAAATGAGATATCTAGTACTATTAGATAGTTGATCTTCCCACTATCATGTGATAGTGCCCTATGCAACCTCAATGTCACAAAATTAAATTGGAAAACTAAGTACTCTGCCTCATTACGTGCGATGCCAAATTTGTTTATCACGGTGTTAAATCAACCAAACCATGCCCTTGGAAACTGCTTATGGCCATATAGAAGCTTCAGCAATTTGCAAACTAATCCGGACTTCCCCTAACAACAAACCCACTAATCTCAGAGATTGCTCCTCGTATTCTTCTTTTTTTGTAGATCATTGTGACAGAAGGCATTTCTAATATCAAGTTGATGAACGGGCCAATAACAAATATTGACCATAGATATTAAAATGCGTATCGTCATTTTGGCAATGGAACTAGCTTCTAGTCTTTGTTTAGTGTAATGATGTTTTTTCATTAATCAATGCTACTGACACCAACCATGATGGGATAAAGCCTCTCCTGCATGTAGTCTTAGGAAAAGGAATAGAGGCAAGACTTGCAACACAAGTAGAAAAATTAGGTGATAAACGATCATAGTTTAGATATCAATTTGACGGATAAGGTTTAGTAGTTTAAAATTCTAAGCAGTTAATGCGGAAAAATATCGGTTATCGGTCAAGGACCGATATTTGAGATATCGTTTATCGCGGTGAGATATCGGTAATTTATAATATCATGCATAAATATATATATTCATATCTAGAGCCTATATATATATATATATACTAGAAGTCTAGAACCTATATAATTTTAATAGCAAAATAAAGATTTGTTCATCAAGAGGTGGTAGAAATCTAGGTGTGGGAATGAAAGTCTCAGAAGGTGGTAAATACTTTGTCCCACATTGGTGTGGGAACAAAGTGAGTGGTTGTTTATAAGGTAAAGTCTTTACTACTCCATTGTAGCTTTATGACATGTTTTACCACAAGTCCTACCCGCGCGCAGGGGGGGAGTGCAAAAAATGAGTTTCTGAACTGGAATTTAATTGAACACGAATGCAGCTCCGAAAACCCAAACCCGGGCCCGCGCCGATATTATTTTTAATTTTTTACAAAAATGCCTTTTTTTACTGATTTTGCAGAAAAAATGACCCCAAACAAGATTATCGGCGAGACGACCGAGATGGAATATGCAAAATATCGGCGGTTTCTCGGAAGTTATCGCCGATATTCTCGCTGCCGATATTTTCTCCGATATTTTAAACCGAGATTTGGCCCCAGGTCCGATAACCGATATATCGGTGATATAGCACCGATATATCGCCGATATTGACTGCTACCTTTCCGTTGGGAAATACGCATATCGTCAGCTTGCGAGGCCTCAACTGGAGAATCAACCTTTGAAGAAGAGTTACAGGGACATATCATATGTGGATCATTAAGAGGATTATCTAACACAATCATTGGAGGTTAGAGTTGGAGGGCGAGGACGTCTACAGTTGGTTTTTTAAGGTGGATTTTGACGAGGCTTGGTTTTAAAAAGTGCGAGGCGTTTAGGTCCCAAAATCCGAGGCACGAGGACTGAGGAAAGAGCTTCATGTACGCGAGGTGCCATATATTATATAATATTTATACACTAATTCCAGATCATATTAATCACAATACTAATCCTTAAATACCAAGAACTTTGCACAAACAAAATTAAAAAGGATTTCAAATGTACAACCAAATTATGCTCCATGTATGATCAAAGAAGCACGATAAAAACAGAAAAACAATCAAAAGTATTAATCAGAAAAATAAAGAAAGAACACATAAAAAAGGAAAAGATCATTTAAAATATGAAAAACCTGTAGTGCCCGGTGACAAGTCATTATCTTTTGTGTCATTTACAAGTGTTTAAGGTTGGCAATAGGTTGGGCACCGTATTACATGTCCCATACCCGTCGCGTACCCGTTACTCAATACCAATAAGGTAAGGGGGTATATCTGCTGGTATTGGACCCGTCTATGATTTTGTGTAGTAAAAGGGTTACCCGTTGGGATTCTTATTATCCGAAACCCGATCTTAAATTCACCTCAACAACTGAATTTAAATATTAAATACCTTACTAGACTTCTAACAACAATTTTATAATTTTAATAGTTCTAACACCTTTAACATACTATTGGTTATATATTCTTTGAAAGATATAATATAATTATATATTTGGGTAAACTTGATCGAGTAATCGGGCGGGTATCACCTAATCACATACCCGTCCGAAACCTATAAAAAATCTCAAACTAATCCCACAACATGAATACTCGTCCCGAATGTTATGGAATTACGAGTTTTCCCGTCATGTTCAGTTTATTTTGCCATCCCTAGTTCCATTCCGTAACATACATAACGTTGTTATTTACACGCAATATACATAATTGCAGATATTATCTTTTCAAGTAATTGTAATTTCAATTATTTGGGATTAACCATTATTATATATCATTTCATCTAAATAATATTGCATTTAATGTTGTTTAGGTTGTTTAAATAAGCAAACATACACGGTAATGTCCCACCCGTTGGTAGGGTTTGGGTAGGGTGAGACGAGGGCAAGCCATACCTCTATCCCAGAAGTATCGATAGGTTGTTTCCAATGAGTCCCGGCTTGACACACCTGTTGTTTGGGTTGTTTAAATCACTTTTTAACATATGTATTTGATATTAACTTGCTTAGGGGCTGTTTGGTAGCCTTTAATGATTCCATAATTTCCATTAAGAGGTTACCTCTGAATCAGTCAACATTGTGTGTTTGGTACTTTGGTTCACTGATAGGATACCTCTGAATAGTCAGTAAACCTCTTACCCATTAAGTTTCAAAATGATGTTGAATGAAAATTTTACCCCTTTATCCATTCATCTGTGTTCATAACCCTCGGCCGGCCACTCATGCACCACTTCCTCGACCCACCACCACCAACCAATCAGGCCGAGCCAAGTCAGTCATCTTATTGGTTAAGAGTCTTTTACCCAATCAGACCTCTTAATGACTCAACACTTACCGCGGCACAGAGGTTGCCAAACAACCCCTTAATGTGTGACCTTGTTACATCATATGTCATTAGCAATGTTATATGTTGTGTAATGTATGTAATATACATGTTATATTACAGTGACGTAGTGAATAACGCCTTTGCTATATTCAGATTCGAGTTATATACTATTGGATTCGAGAAATATGATCTGGATTCGAATAATAAGATAACTTTGTAATCAATAAATGACATTCAACATCAAAATCGTTTTAAATTTGACAAGTAAAAATTTAATTCAAGTGGTTGACAATGCACTATATAAGGCATACAGTGTAGAAGAGCTAAGTAACAACGTGGAGCCAGTGCTTTGTTTTCTCATTTTCCCTATTCCTTAAAATTCTAGTAGTCCTACTATTAAGAAAGATGGATTCTTCGACTGAAAACATAGGTGAATCGTTTACTTATTAGCATTTTCATATTATTTTATAATCATTTTGTTATTTTCTTGAATTGGTAATGTATGTTATTTGTTTTGTTATTTCATTATGTTGGTTTCAAGATCTGCAGTTTGTTCTTGATCGACGTTTATATGAAATTTATCACGCAGTTGGTCTTTATATTCCTATAAATTTATATAACCAAAAAGGATATGGTTAAAGGCTTAATTCAGACCACATAGATTTCTCCAAATCCAGTTTCTTGAATGAATGAGGGGTTTCATATTCACTTTTTAAGTTAAATACATGTTTTTATTAATTGCAACTCATATGCAATGCATACAGATCCGAGAAAACAATGAAATTTCTTGTATTCAGGGTTGTCATTTTTTTGACGCAGTTAATGTACTTTTAATTTCAGGTAATTATCAGGCTCAGTATCTTCATGCTCAGTTATGGCATGAATGCGCCGGTCTCACAGTTAAAATGCCCTGCACAGGCGATAGGGTGTTTTACTTCCCTCAAGGCCACCTTAAGCAGGTTTTTAGTTAATTTCTTTTTTTTTTCTTGATGCTAAACTAGGTTAGAATCCTTTGTATTACACGGGTTGAATAAATGTTATGCTAGATAAATTTGTAATAAAAAAAATATGTCTTTAAAAAACTTGTGTATTGCATGGGTTGAATAAAACCATGTATTAGACGGGTTAAATAAAATAAAATGTATTTCTGTTAAGACATACAATCGTTAAGATATGTCTTTATAAATTTGATTTTGTCATGACATTTATAAATTCTGTTAATTTAATTTTTAGGACATTTTTTTCAACTGTGTATTAACTTTTTTATGTAATTGATAACTGTTGATTCAAGTTAAGTGTACTTACGCCTTTAAATATCATTTTAACACCGTTTTGTTAACTTAGATTACAATTATAAATATATAGAAATATTAATACATAAAAAAATTAAGGACTAAGATTTAGATTGTTTTCAATGCCACCTATTATTTGACATATTTTTACCATTCAAACCATCCAACCACATTAAGTATTTGAAACTTTTTAGAAATCACTTGTAAAAAGTAGTTATTAACTTATTAGTATAATTCTTCCTATTTTGTAATATTTTAACCAATATAATTTGAATTTGGCTATATTTGAAGACTTAAATATAAGTTTTTTAAGTAAAATAATAAGTTTATTTATAAAATTCATAAATAATTTCATATCAAATTCATTTGTTAATGAATATAATAACTATCAACAATTAAATAATAACTATCCATATTAAGTAGAAGAGAGGGGCGGAAAAACCAAAGATTAGATAGTCTAGAATGATGACTAAGTGTCACCCAACATTTTCTTTTATTATATAGTATAGATTTGAGCTATTAATTTGTAATCTTTCTTATGGTTAGATCACATTTATTACAACCTTAAAGCTAAATTGGGCTATCAACTAGCTCTATCAGATATCTTTCATAAGTGGTAAAAGAATGTAATAATTACTTTTTTTTAATCAATTACTATGTAGTTGTCCTTGATGTAAACTCTGAGAATTTACCTAGTTTTCAGGCATGTTTAACAGCAAATTACTCAGTTGTTACTGAAATCAGCTATGGAGGGGCGTTTATTTCAGAATCAATAATTTGTTAATAAGTGCGAGAACTGCATAATGCATTTGTACCTATTGTTTGGAAAGTAATACATGAGACAGTTATGACTGTTATGTAACCGCCTCTGTTTCTCTGTTCCACTACTTCTAGTTGTCTTTTATTCGCTGCATACAAATACGTTATGTGGTTCTCAACACATTATTGGTTCTGAAACAAACGTGCACCTCTGCTCTCTGCTGTATTGGTGGAAATGTTTTAAGCCACACAATTGTGTGCTTACCATGATTTTTTTAGGTGGAGGAAATCACGATGCAAGATGGCATCGATCATATACCCATCCACGGGTTACCTTCAAAGATACCGTGTAAGGTGGTTGATGCTCAGTTAAAGGTATATTCATCTCAACTATCCAACTTTAAATTACCAACATTTTTATGCGTTAGTATTTATATCCAGTTGTAAATTGCAGGCACATTCCAAGACTGACGAGGTGTATGCTAAAATTACTTTGCTTCCATACGTAAGTCACGTAACCACATATATGCCACCAATGATTTATTGTTTTTATTTTGGACCTTTTTTAACAATCCAATTTCTTTACTTGATTGATTTTAAAATTTGGATTAATTAGTTTGAACATGAGGGGCCAAACTTTAGGACTGTTCCTCAAAACATTCCTTCAAGGTCTTTCCGCAAGATTTTGACACCCACAGATGTAAGCAAAGTCGGGGCATGTGGCCTACACTCGAGAGATGCTGAGAGAACCTTCCGACCTCTGGTATGTGATATTTATTACTTATTTCATAAGTCTCTAATGTTTATGATTAGCGTTGTCGTGTTTATCTAAAACCACTTTGTAACCTTTAGTTGTCAATAGAGCTCAAGTTCGAGCCCTATGTCTAACTTCGTGCACAACTCGTGACTCGTGAGTAGTTTTTTAAGTTTGAGGTCGACTCGGGCTTGTCTGGTTCATTATTTATCTTATTATTTCATTTACATTTATAATTATTTCGAGACATATTTATAGCTGTAGTTTTTATATATCATAATATAGTATACATTATTTAGTTATTTTATCAAATTTAATATATAATAATATTTATTATTTAAATATATATTCAATGTATTAAATATGAATTATATAAATAATAGGCTGGATTAGGCTTGCAAGCCTAGTCAAACTCAATAAGTGAAGCTTGAGTTTAAGCTCGGCTCGAATCTAGCTTTTAGCAAGACGATCTTGAGTAGTTCGTGAGCGTGTCGGCTTGCTTACAACCCTAAGTGTCACCTGGAAAAGCTATGTTGAGTTCTTGATTTTCTCGCGCAATAACATTTCAGTTTTTGGATTCATCTCTCACAATCGTTCTCTGTTTTGGTGCAGGACATGAGTCAGGATCCAGCTTCACAAGATATAGTTGCCAAAGATCTACATGGGTCAACATGGCAATTCAAACACACATGTCGCCGTAATAATTATTACCCTTTTCATATAATTCATGCAAATCAAAACCTAAATACTTCACAAACCTAATAAAGCTTTACAAGATATAGATGCTAGTTTTTTACTCCAATTTTTTTAACTTTGAGGAGTACTTCGTGTGTTCTCAATGAGACGCGGTATGATTTTTGAGTTGAAACCAAAATACTTCAAAATTTGAATATTATTCAGATCTTATTGCAAAGTTTAACTCACAAGTTTGTTATATGCATTTCTGCAACAAAGTTTACTGTATTTACCAAATTTTTGTTTATACTTCAAAAATAACTTAAAAGCATTGTTAGTGATAACATTTTTAAGATAATATTACTTATTCTATATACTATAATAGCAATATTAGTAAACAAAAATAAATGACAGATAATTAGATTATCAAGGTCGTTTCTTATGTGCCAATACAGGTCGTCAAAAGAGACATACACTAGTAAAAGGTTGGGGTAATTTTGTGCGTCAAAAGAAGCTACTTGCAGGAGATGCCTGCATTTTTCTAAGGTTCTCTTTCTACTCCCTACAATGAGTGAAAGAATCATTCTTCGTATATCTTTAAATAATATCTTTTTTAAGCCTAAAACGATGACCATGCATTTTTATTCTCGTGACAGATGGCAAACTGAAATATATGTTGGGATTTGTCGAGCAGTTAGATTGCATAGGCCGCCACGCGTCACTGTGCAACATCGCGTGCTATCTGATGCTTATTTATCTATCAACGCAGGAACCCCGTTTACAGTATATTACTATCCTTGGTGAGCTTCTCTATGACATTTACCGTCATTTTTAGTTTAGGCTAAAAACATTTACCACCCGTTCATAAGTAAAAGGGTCAAGATATGTTATATAATCTATAAAAATATATTGCAGGACGAGTGCTTCACCATTTGTAGTTGCCTATGATGAAGTCATGGAGTCACTTAAAGTTAATTATTCGCGTGGAATGTGTTTTGAAATGCAGTTTGATGATGAAAAGCCTCGTCATATCTTGAAAACGTGGGCATTTTTTACTTAACTACAAGTATGCTCTTATTTATGAATTGTATAAGTATTCTTTAATCTCTCTCACCAGATTCACAGGTATCATAATTAGCAAGGAAGATGTTGATCCTGTCAAATGGCCTCAATCAGAATGGCAATGCCTAAGGGTAAGTTAATAGTCCATCCACACTTTAAGACGTTGTATAGGGGTGTAAACAAGTCGAACCACTTGTGAGCTACTCGAGATCGGCTTGCTAAAAGATCGAAGAGCCTAAAAATAAGCTCATTCAATAAACAAGCCCGAGTCCGAGCCCGGCTAGGCTCGCTGCTCCCGAGCATAAATGTTTTATAAATTATATCTATTTTTGTTTAACATAATAAATTTATAATACATAATGTAAGTATATATAATTATGATATTAATATATATATATATATATATATATATATATATTATATATGAAGTTATACTTGTAAGTATATCTAAAAATAATTATACATGTGTATATATAAAATAATAAATGGATAACAAATGAGTCAAGCCCGAGCGGAGCAGAGCTCAAGCTTGAAAATCTTCTCACGAGCAGAGCTAAAGCTCCATTGCATTTAGCTAAAGTATAACAAAAGTTAACTGTGTGCATATATTTTTTTAATAATGCAGGTTAGTTGGGATCCCCGAGCATGCGGAGATGGTCTTCCTGAGAGGGTTTGCCCATGGCACATCCGATGTCTTGGCGTAGCTGCGCCACATCAGCAGTCATTAGTTTCTGTTTACCAAGAGGGGTTTATGCCCAACATTCGCCACTTGCCATTTTCAACAACTAATGGTTAGCATCCCCTTTAAAATTAATCGTCTATTTTGATATTTAATAAAAATACCACTGTTTTTCATGATTCCGTGTCACATGGGGTGGAGTGCAGGTCAAGGAAATGGAAACAGAACATTGACTCTTCCCGATATCAACGCCCCTAGTTCATCAAACCAAGATCAGCCTCGCGATAAGAAAGATGGTCGTAGAGTCAAGCTGTTTGGAGTATACATCGGATAACCAGTTATATTATGAAGGTCTTGTAAGTTACTTTGTTAGGGTGGATCAAGTGTTTCTCTTTATCTTGGTGCCCTACTGCCCTTATGTTAGTTAAAATCGAAGTATGTAAGAGCTCATAAGAAATCTTCAGCTCAGACTTTACAGCTTTGTAGTATCAGTTGTTACATAAAAGCTTATCTTGTGGTATGTGTCTTTGTACTTCTTTAAATTTTATAACCAACTTTGTTATTCAATTCAACAAAACTATCGGGTTACCACCAGCACTCCGTGGCGGGTTCGAGACATAGATAACAAAAGCACATGCGACAAAGAAGTTATCGGTTCAGTCCCTGACAGTATTGGCACTCGTTATAACCATAAAAATGAATACCGGCGGCGGTTCGGAACGTAAATAAAATAACCTACTTACAACGGTACATACAAAATTTAGAGAAACATTACGTTGAAAAAAAAAAACTAAAAAGAAACGATTAAAAATATGTAAAATGAAAAAAAAAAAAACTAAAAGTTCAGGGTGTAAATAGTAATTACAATAAAGTGTAATGGAAAAAAAACTAAAGTTGCGGGTCAAATAATAATTATAATAAAGTGTAAAGGTAAATAATAAGAATTAAAACAAAAAAGAAAACCTTATTAAAGTTAGACTTAATATGTTATTGCCAAAATTGAAAGACCATATGATAAACTTATTAAAGATTAGATGTAAATGAAATTCCAAGACAAAATAAAAAACACTGTAGCAAATGTTCCAAAAATTGTTATAGTCATAAGAATTATACTTAGTATAAAATAATATAATAAAAAATAATGGTAAAATTAAAAGTAAAAAAAAGAAGAAGATAACAATAAAATATTCATACTTACTTAGAACCCTATTTCAATTAATAAAGTTACTCATTGAGGAGTTGAAACTTCATATTAACCAGAGCTTCATGTTGTTAAAATCAAAGCCGAACTCTTACACTGACCGCAAATGACTATAGCTATGAAAAAGTTAGATCATTAACTTAAGAGAAGCAATAGACCAAGTCGTGAGGACTACGAGGTCTTGTGTCGCCCCTTTTATGAATTGTTGATGTCAACATTCTTATCACTAAAATCATATGATCAACATTTATAACACTAAAATCATCACATTTCTTCTTATGTTCTCAAAGAAGCGACTTGTATAGGAGAAAAAGTGTTTGTAACATTTGGGATTAAAGATCACTGTATATAAAGAAACTAGATTATAACCCCGTGTATTACACGGGTTGCATAAATATAATTTTATATATTAAGTAATAAAAAAGTTATATTTAAAAAAAAATGTGTATTACACGAGTTGAATAAATATAATGTAACCGGTTAATACATACAATCATCAAGATATGTATTTAAAAAATAAATTTTGATATACAATTTACCTATTATATCTTTTTTATTTACTATTATGTTCAAAACATGTGTATTACACGGGGTTAAACAAATGAAATATTAGATAGTTATTAGTAAACGGTAAACATAAAAGAAATAGTTGAGAAAATAAATACAAATAAATAAGAGAGAAGCATGAAGATTATGATTATTAATTTTCTATTTCTCTCTTCTATTAAATAATAATTTAAATAAATTTAATAATAAAAACAAAAATTTATATACTTATCCTAATTATGGTTTTACGAATACTTAATAATAAAAACAAAAATTTATATACTTATCCTAATTATGGTTTTACGAATACATTTAAAAAAAAAACTTCTTCATTTTTCTATGGAGAAGATGTAAATCCAAAGAATATATATTATTATTAATATTAATTTAAAGTTGAAAAAAAATCTTTATTTTTTTATCTAAATTAGATTTAGTAAATTTATTTTTATTATGATTTTTATTATTTAATAAAAGAGAGAAATTAAAAAATAAGGTGAGAAACAATAATTTAACTAAATTTAATTGAATAATAAAAATAAAAATTTATATACTTATCCTAATTGTGATTCTATAAATAAATTGAAAAAAAAAACTCTATCTTCTATGAAGAAGAAGTAGATACGATGAATATATATTATTGTTAATATTAATTCAAAGTTGAAAACAAATCCTTATATTTATCTAAATTAGAGTTAGTTAAATTATTTTTTAATATTATATTTATTTAATAGAAAAGAGAAATTGGAAAATAAGGTGATAAAACACCAGAGAATGACACGTGTCAAAAAAGATTTTTGTTTATTAGTATAGGAAATACTTATTCTCGTTTTGAGAAATGCATTCATCACATAAGCAATCATGTTATTTTGGTCTCATTTGAACAACTTTTATAAAATTGTAAATTCAACCGCTACCACCTGCAGTTTGCAAACAAAATTGGTCATGTACATTGGGTGGACCGGACTGTATTTTTCATTTTCCCTTTTTAAAAAAATCAACATAATTACTTTGTATTCATATTTTATAAATGATAAAAGATAATTCATTCATTTTATACACTAAAAAAGTGGAGAACCGGGGAACACTCTTACAAATTTAACTTAACATGTTAAAAATTAATTTTTTTAAAAAAAAAAATTCGGCGCTTCTCCTTATATATACTTGTAGAAGCATTTTTAATAAAAAAAAATCAAAAACTAAAAATATTAAAAAAACAATTAAAAAAGGCTAATTTTTTTTTAGAAAAAATTATTTTTTTATTCGACTAGTTTCTCCTTTTTATAAAGAAAAGCGCTGAAAAATTTTTAAAAAATTTTGATTTTTAACATCTTAAGTTAATTCTATAAGATATAACTGTTTTTTAAACAATTTTTTTTATCTTTTTAGTTTTTGATTTTTTTTATTAAAAATGTTTCTACTTGTATTTATAAGAAAAAGCGCCGAAAAAAATTTAGAAAAAAATAATTTTTAACATGTTAAGTATAATTTTTAAGAGTGTTCCCCCGTTCCCCACTTTTTTAGTGTTCCACTGTTCCCCAATGAACCCTCACCTGTACAACTATATATTTAAAAATGTAAAAAAAAATGTGGTGACATTTAAAGCTGTCATTAAGGTTGAATGGTTTGGTTTAACATAACGCCTCGTCACGTAGGTAATGAACTTTAACTAACCCAACCGTTAACTATCACGGTGTGGTACTAATAATTAAATAAAAGAAAAAGGAAAGAAAATCTATGATTGGTGTATTTAGAGTGGCCCCACCTCTTTCTTCCTCTTTCACCCGTTAAAGGCTTGTCGGTGCTCCCTTAGCGCCCTGGGGCGGTGTTGAGGGTTGTAAAGGGCCGAGCTGAACGAGGGCGCTGGCCCACACTGTCCAGACTAAGTGTTCTCTTTCTACCATGAGATGTGAACCAAGGGGTTTTACTGTTTTTTTACGACTGACAAATAAGTCTTGAAATATCAGATTAACCAGAATGGATTTAACTCAAAAAATGAGCTTAGTAATTTGTACAAGTTAATGTTTTTTAGTACACAAGTATAATAACTAATAGTAAGGGAACAAAAGATTAGATTCTCATCTACTTGTATTATCATACAAAGATATAGGAAACCACACATCATATTCAGAAATGTTACCAGAATCCCATGCATTAACAAAACAACAGTTTTCATGTAATGATACTCGTTTCAAGAACAAATGACAACTCCCAAACATACATCTTTAAAATTTACCCAGTTTTTTTCACAAAATATACCTTTTATGAGCAAGGCCGAAAAGAAGATTATTCTTGCAGCAGCGGATACACCTTGAAAAAACAAAGACCAACAGCGATTAGTATCAAGATGAATGTAAGTGACATATTTATAAATGTGTAGGTAACATCTATACAACAACTCAACTTTCTGCATACCGCATTATCCAAACATGTCATTGAAAGGCATCATCTCCATCATTCTCTCTATGTCATACGAACCATCAATAATAAAGTCTGAGTAATCAAAGTGTCCATCATGTCCATAATAGTCAGCGTAATCATCATATTCACCATAATAGTCGGAGTATGCATCATATTCATCATAATCGTCAGAGTATGCATCATATTCATCACCTTGATCGTCTAAAAGATCACGTATAGACGATTCAAGATATTGATTTGGAAGTTTCAGATGTTTAATCTGTTGTGAACATCTTTTCCCTAAGTCCTCGTTTAGATCAAGGTGTGTGCACCGACGCAAGTCAAGTGATTCAAGGTGACAGCAACCATCCAGAATGGCCTGCAACTCGGTGTTTTTAATGCTGCTCCCAATGAGTTCAAGGTGAGTTAACTTAGGTAAGCTTTTCGCAATCGCCAAGGCTATCTCATTCTGCAGAGTCATTGCGTGTTGGTTCACTTTGAGTGTTTTTAGCAATGGGCAATGCTGTCCAACAACTTCAATATCTTCTTGCGAAATGTCTGTTCTGAGAAGGCTGAGTTCCTCCAATAATGGGAATTTCTTGAAAGCTTCACTCCAGATTCCATGGTCAACAAAATAATACATTATTTCTAGACGTCGAAGCTGACTTGATCTGTGGAAGAGAAGCAGAAACATATTAAAAGTTTAATCTAATAGACAGGCATGCAGAACAGAAAGTGAAAATGCATACATTAAATATGTCCCTTTGAGCTTTCATCACATTCTGCTTTTTATGTTTCACTAATCAAAGAACTTTTAAAAGAAAGGTATGAAAAGCTTTAGTGAATATGTGGAAGATTACGGAGCAATTATACGCAAAAATGCACAATATATCCAATACCTAGCAGCAACATATTGAAGAAGCTCATGATCCAATACATCGATGAGAGTTAAATCAACCAACTGGCCTTGGCTTCTATCCACAGCATGCTTCAACATCTGTTGGCATTCGGTCTTGTCAAATGGACAACGGAAAGTATTGTCCAAATGAACGACCCTCCACAAGGCAGGGTCCTTGCAGATTTCACGCCACGCAGTGCACACTAATTGGGCGTTCTCGAGTATGTCCTTCAAGCCGATTCTTTGTAGTATATTCACCATTAAATCTGATGGAAGCTCCAACCAGTTCCTCGTTGGAGGCTTCACACGCCATACCTGCTTGGGTTTTGGAACCGTCTTGCCTTTTCGTCGATTTGATTTTGATGTTGATGGCATTGTCGCTTTAACATTCACAGAGCAAATAAACTGTTAATCGTTTTCGTAATGAATATATAATCGAATGAATGCCCTAACAAACACTTTTCATGACCTGAAGTTCCAAAACCCTAACGATTAGCAGGCATCATAAGAACATGTAACTGGCATTAAAATAAAGCAGCAATGACTCAAATTACTGATTAAAAATTCAAAGAAAGAAAACTTTTAGCATTCAGTAAAAGAAGAGCTCATTCAAAAGCCCTAACGATTGATTAGCAGGCAACACAGAAACATATAATTTGCATACACATAAAGGGCTCTGCTACATGAAATACAAATTCAAAAAACCCTAGCTTTGGAAAATAAAATAAATTCTACTAATTCGTGAAGTAATTAAAAGAACACCGAACAAGATAATCTGATAATGAACTCACATTGCACTGAACACGGAGAGAATCCTTATAAACCCTAGAACCGTAGGAGGCGATGCAGATGCGGGCCCAAATTGTAGACGCGTATAAATACATACATGTTTACCACCCCACCTTGTTAACAATTTAAATATAATAAAAAAAATATATAATTTAATGGGACCATGAGATTTAAAAAAAATATAATTTAATGGGACCATGAGAGTTGAAAACATGATCTTATTATTTATCTCTCTAGTTTCCCTAACTCTTCTCGTTCCCATTCCAATTAACATATTAAAAAGGAAAAATTACACGTTTTGTCCTTTATCTTTATATCACTTTTCAGGCGGTGTCCTTTTTAACGAATGTTGACAGACGATGTCCTTTACTAGGTATTTTGTTGCAAGTTTAGTCCTTTACACCCAACCCAGTTAAAAACCCCCGTTAATTGTTGGGTGTAAAGGACTAAACTTGCAACAAAATACCTAGGTAAAGGACTAAACTTGCAACAAAATACCTAGTAAAGGACACTGCCTGTCAACAATTAACAGGGTTTTTTAACTGGGTTGGGTGTAAAGGACTAAACTTGCAACAAAATACCTAGCAAAGGACACCGCCTGTCAACATTCGTTAAAAAGGACACCGCCTGAAAAGTGGTATAAAGATAAAGGACAAAACTTGTAATTTTTCCTATTAAAAAAAACCCATAATTCTTCCCCTTCTCCAGCCCCACTCCCAACTAGGGGTGTTCAAAAAAATTCGAATTAGAAACCGAATCCGAAATATCCGAAAACTCGTATTCGAAATATCCGAATTTTCGGATATCCGAAAATCGGATAATCCGAAAATTCGGATTCGGATAGTGATTTTGAGAATTTTCGGATAATCGGATTATCCGAAAATATCCGAAAATTTAATTTTTATTTTTTTCGGATACCCGAATATCCGAAGTATCCGAAAAATATCCTAAGTATCCGAAATATCCGAAATTTATATTCGGATATCCGAAACTATCCGAAAAATCTGGTTCCAAATATTAAAAAATAATAAAAATAATAAAAAAAATAAAAATTAAATAAAAAAATTGGATATTCGGATATCCGATTAGATTTCCGAACCCGAATCCGAAATTTCGGGTTCGGATGTCAATATTTCACTATCCGAAATTTCAGATATCCGATTTTCGGATATCCGAAAACCGGATTATCCGATCTTGAACACCCCTACTCCCAGCGACACCACCCCACCAACCACCGGTCGTCGAGAAGAAAGACCCATGTGAACTTTGAATTGAAGATTTGAGAAGAAAGACCCATGTGAATTTTACATTGTTTTGAATGGATGTTATGAATTATTTAAACCTTTTGTGATTTGTCGTTTATGGATTTTGTTTCAAACTTGTTACGGATTATGCGTTTATGCATTATTTAAGCCTATTGTGAACTTTTGGCAACTTTTGTTTCACTAAACAGGTTCCTAGATATGTAATTATTGAAACATTCGTAAACAGGTATTTACAGGTAATTATCGTGTATACCTGTTAAAAATATTTCATGTTCGTGTATGGAAAACAGGACACGAAACCTTCTCGTGTCGTGTTCGTGTATGGGATTTAGTGTATCATGTATTATGGTGTTCGTGTATTATCGTGTACAGGTATACACGATATGCCAGCCCTATTGGCGGGTGGCGGTGATGGGTGGTGGCAGCGACAGGGGGTAGTGGTGGTGGTAGCGCCGGTGGTCGGTGGTGGCGTCGGTGGCGGAGGGCGGCGGCGACGGGGGGTGGCGGTGGTCAGCGGCGACGGGGGGTGGCGGTGGTTAGCGGCGGCGGTGGGTGGCGATGGAAGTGGGTGGTGTTGGTGGTGAAGGTGAGATAGGGAATGGAATGAAAAAAATATGAGGGTGAATGGAATGAATTTGAGGGAATAGAATGCTTTATGTAATGGGTGATTCCGTTACCTTGACTAATCAAACACATTTTTTTTTATTCCCTCACAATAGTCCGTTCTATTCCGTTTTGCATTCTTGCATACCAAACACTACGTTAAGTCTAACACTAATGAAGACCCTAAAAGATGTAAGCACGCATGACGTGAGCACAATGTGACCTTTCCAACCGCACCATTCTCATTGCTCAGGATGGCAATTCTAGTTGACCACTTAAATCCATTTTTATTACAATTTAATCTCGTTTATTAGAAGATTAATAAAAATTTGGTTTCATCTCTTTTGGAAAAAATTAAAAGTGAGTTTTTGGGTTCACATTTGAGAGGAGCACTCTCAAAATTCTTTCTACAACTTCATCTTTTGGGGTGCACACTAAAACACCAAATAAACCGGTTCGTCCAAAAGGGGACATGAAATTTGTTTTAATAGACTCATGTGGAACATGAACTCTCAACAAACTAACGGACTAATTTGTTCAAGTGTTGTAGTCAAGAACAAAGCCGAAGCCACCACTTGCTCAAGACACTAGTTTGAATCAATTTTGTTTATGTAATCCTCTTTTTTATTTTATATTTGTTCGTTTATGTATACGGTATTATACTAGTCTACCTCTCTGAATAACGAGAGCATCTATGGTTATATTTTTTAAATAATAAAAATGTGACCTACTTTCCTACCAATCTAATGTAACATCATCCACAAATCTTTTCAAAATTCCAGCATGCACCATCATTTATCATGGCAACTCACGCTATTTTGTTAAACAAACCTTAGAAGTTCAATTGAAATGGTATGCAACTCTTTACTACTTTGTTAAACAACATACTTAAAGGTACATAATCTGACGAGTTAATAGCCAAAATGGTCCCTGAGGTTTGCTCACTTTTGCCACTTTAGTCCAAAACCCAAATTTGTTACATCTGGGTACCCGAGGTTTGCATTTTGTTGCCATTTTGGTCCAAAAATAAATCTGGTCAGATTTCTCAAAAAAAACCTCAAGTTTTGTCCTTTTGCACAGGGGTAAAATGGTCATTTTGCACACCACCCCCACCCCTTTTCTTCTTTTTCCCCTTCTGCCTTCACATTAAACCTAGCACCGATTCACTCCCTTCTCTCTCTCTCTGCTCACCGATCACCGGTCACCGGTCACCGGAGCCGGCGGCGCCGATACACCCACACACCCCACCCCGCCTGCATCCTCTCTAAAATACACACACCTGGCCGCACCCCCATCTCGATCTCTCTCGTTTTAATAGGTGTTGTGGTTGTTGTTAATGATATTGATGATAGTGATGGCGGCGTTGGAGGTGTTTGGGTTACGAAGATGATGATTACAGTAGTGGAGGTGTTTGGTTGGGTGCGGTAGCGGTGGCGGCGGCGGTGGAGGTGTTTGGTTGGGTGCGGTAGCGGCGGCGGTAGTGGAGGTGTTTCCATCACCATCTCTGATCGTAAACATCAGTTTCTCCACCTTGAAACCCCAATGCCGCCACCATTCATCATCATCTTCGCCGTAAACATCAGTTTGTTCAGGTGTTTGGTTGGGTGCGGTTGTGGCTGCAAAAATTGAACCACGTCTCCTTGTGCGATCCTTCAGGTGGTTACTTTGGTTTGATTTGTTTAGAGATTACTTCAGGTGGTTTGATTTGTTTGTGAATTTGTGTTGCTTTGATTGAGTTATTTTTTATTTAATTTTGACCTAGATAGATGTCTGTATGAAGAAGAAGAAGAAGAAATGGGCGGTGGTGGCGGCAGAGAGGAGTAGAGGGAGAGAGAGAGAGGTGGTGGTAGGTTTATTATTTTTAATTAATAATTAGTTATAATAAAATGAAAATGACCATTTTACCCCTGTGCAAAAGGACAAAACTTGAGGTCTTTTTTGAGAAATCTGACCAGATTTCATTTTTGGACCAAAATGGCAACAAAATGCAAACCTCGGGGACTCAGATGTAACAAATTTGGGTTTTGGACTAAAGTGGCAAAAGTGAGCAAACCTCAGGGACCATTTTGGCTATTAACTCTAATCTGACAGTAGAATGTGACGATGTTGATAAACAATATTATATCTACTGTTACAATTTTCTTTCAAAATGTAAAGAGAACATGTTTCTTTTTAGAGTAAATTACAAGTTTTGTCCTTTATGTTTGTCCCAGATTTCAGGCGCTGTCCTTTACCTTTATATTTGACGAGTTTTGTCCTTAACGTTTCAAAATCCTGCACGTTATGTCCTTTAGCCCTAACCCAGTTAATTTTTTTTGTTAAATCTGATCATGTGCAAGGCACATGAGGGCATTCTTGTCATTTGACCTTTTCAGGGGCTAGTTTGTAAAGAACTTTTCAGGGACTTGCATGTGAGGGCATTTTAATAAAAGTTCTTTACAAACTAGCCCCTGAAAAGGTCAAATGACAAGAATGCCCTCATGTGCCTTGCACATGATCAGATTTAACAAAAAAAATTAACTGGGTTAGGGCTAAAGGACATAACGTGCAGGATTTTGAAACGTTAAGGACAAAACTCGTCAAATATAAAGGTAAAGGACAGCGCCTGAAATCTGGGACAAACATAAAGGACAAAACTTGTAATTTACTCTTTAACAAAAAAATATAACTGAGTTAGGGCTAAAGGACATAACGTGCAGAATTTTGAAACATTAAGGACAAAACTCGTCAAATTTAAAGGTAAAGGACAGCGCCTGAAATCTGGGACAAACATAAAGGACAAAACTTGTAATTTACTCTTCTTTTTATGATTATAATCGTATAGTGCCGGCCCAGTCAGATCAACACACTGGCAGCTATCCGCATGTAATGAACTCCGTTGCCATATCAAAACCATCTAGAGCCCCGCCATTGTAACAGCCATGAAGTGCATCAAAAGGTGGTTGGTCAATCATCATGCAAGGGTTGCTCTTTTCCCTTTTGCATCTCTTGACTGCACAAAGAGTCGGGTCAAGGAATTGAGTCAGTCAAACACATATACTCCAGTCAATTCAACACTTTTGACTTTAAGGGTCAAAGCAGACTACTTTGGAACTTAAATTGAATATAGAGTTACGTATACTTCGCTTAAAGAACATGGATCAAATTACCCAGAACCTCCTAAACCATTCTATTCAAACCATTACACGATGGTTGAAATAATATACTTTTTATGATCATATTCTTATTAAAAAAAGGGAACCCCCCACCCCCTACAATTATCCAACCCACACATTTTGCCACCTCTAGCGCATATGATACATGTTTGACGATGAATTATTGAATCTTGATCAGATCTTAGGTTGAAATAACACAACTCATTTGACCTAAAAAAGTGAAAAGGGTGTATGAGAAAGACCTGTGCAGCAGCAGATCTTTTAGCATCCAAGAACTCGCCATAAATGCTGTATAATCTCCGTTTTTCAGCTTCTGAAACTGAAGGTCTTGCATTGTCACAAATCGACTGTAAGAGTGTATTGGTAATGAGTGGCATATTTCCAGGCTGGTGAGCTTCATTGCTATTCAAAAGATCATGAACAGCTGCCAGCTGTGCATCTGATAAAAGAGCTTGGAGATCTGCTCCGCTAAATCCTTCAGTCTTTTGAGCTATAGCTTCTAAATTCACATCTTTAGCCAATGGTAACTGATATTCAAAAGCTCTAATCAGATCTTGCATCCTTAAAAAGACTGGCAAAATTGGCGGGTATTTGCATTGTCACTGCGACAGAACTGGAACGGGTTGGGACAACCCGCAAGCATGGCTGGCCCTGAGGGTGGGTGGGAGGACCACCGGCCAGGGCCCGATATTTCGAAGGGCACAGTATTCTAAAAAAAATCCGATATGTATATGTAAAAAAAATAAATTAATAGGGTATACCCATACAAACACCAACATAGGCCCACTTACAAAATTATTTTTATGGTTTATATTAGTTATTAGCCCATTGGCATTACGTCTAGACCTTTAGTGAGCCCAATACTCAATTTCGTTAAGGCCTAAGGGCACATTTTTTCGAGCTCGAACAGGGTACACGAATTCTCAGGGCCGGCCCTGCCCGCAAGCACATTTGATAAAACCCTTGTTCCGTTTTTAGTTTAAACTAGTAAGATTACCCGTGCTTCGCAGCGGGGTTTAAGTTGATATCTATTTTGGTTCTGTATAAAAACCGAAAGAAATATGCTTAAAAGAATATAAAACATGTCTTACATCGACAAAAAAAACATAAAAATAAATTTAAATTGAATAGCGAGGCAAATTGATTTAAATTAATTAATATAAACTCTATCTTAAATATAACTTTAATGAAAAAGGAACCTTAAATTAAAACACTAAATATAAAGAAGAGTAAAAAAAAATAAGAAAAATAAAGTCGAAAAAAATCAAGAAAGAACAAAAAAAAAAAAAAACAAATAGGATGAAAGCACTATTCACACAACTTGCTAATTGTAATGTACGTCAATACGTAGACCAACTTGAATTTATACTAACACGTGCATAAAAATAAGCACATAAGAAAACATTTACGACGTAGTGTCGGACGTAAAGTGACTTGAATTTATAACGTCTAGTGAAAACATATTATATTTGACCCAACTCGTTTCCGAATAAAATTCACGTCAAAACGTAGAATAACGGAAAACATACATAAAAATAAGCAAGAAAATGTATTATATTTGACCCGACTCATTTTCAGAAGAAAAAAAATTACGTCAAAACATAGAACAACTGAAAAAACGTATATAATAATAAGTATAAGAACACATTATATTTGATATAACTCATTTCTGAGAAAAATTTATGTCTAAACGTAAATTAATTTGAATTTATGCCAACACATACATAAAATAAGCACGTAAAACTCGATTACAAAGTTCTTAAAAATTTAACGGGTTGTAAGTGTTAATGCTGAAAATTGAAAGGTATAAGTATATAAAAATACAAAAACAAAAAAGGCAAAAAAATCAAAAGGTAAAACAAAAAGACAAAAGACACAAAAAAAAAAAAAAAAAAAAAAAAAACCAAAAAGCAAGTTACTGTACAACACCTTTGTAAATGTAAGGATATAGAATTATTTAGCTTATAACCCGTTTGACCCGTGAGAGTAAAGCATAACCCATATCGACCTGTTTATAAGGTAAGGGTCAAATAGTACTTACCTTTCTGGAAAGAACAGTAAGAATATCGAGTCTCTCTTGTGGTGATGGGAAATCGCAGAAAAGAAGGCGATCTAATCTACCAGGTCGCAGCAGCGCAGCATCCAGTAGATCAGGTCTACTGTAATTCCAAAAAAAAAATGGAGTTTCAGGTGTTTCCGATCAGAGAATAAAATCTGAATTTCTAAGATCGAATTGTATATTTTTCATTTTGATTTCTATAGGTAATGGTTTTGTATTTTGCTAATAGCCTAATATGACTGATTATTTTTGTTACCAAACACAACCGATGTTTAAAAATTAAAGCTGATTACCAAACACATTAATTCATTTGATATTCACTAGAAAGTCAACCTGTTAAACATCATGTGCACACACAGTCAAGCAACTATATAGCCACTAAAAGTGGACAGATGAGCGAATCAGGTAACGGGTCAAAATCAGTAGTTTGTCCCAATTACCTTTTTTCCATTTTTAAGACTTCTATGAATAATTAAGGCCTTATATAACCTATATTTCAACAATCATAATTGATTTTTGTTAATAAAACGAATCCCAAATGCACTTTTAGCGACTTTAGACCCGTTTAACTCTCACCTTTTCAGTTTTGATTTAACTCGTCTAAGATAATAGATAACACAATTGGACATATTCATATGCAAAAAGGGTTGAAATCGTCACATCTAGCATTAAAAATAAAAGTAATAACCCATGAAAAGGCTAGGAGTATCCATGAATGACAATCAACAAATTAATTCATATTACGTAAAGAAAAAGAGATGATCAAAGAATCACTAACCTTGTGGCAGCAAAAACAAATACTCCAGTTAAAACCTCAACACCATCTAACTCTGTCAGAAACTGGAAAGATTTGATACAAACATCATTTAGTATAAAAATGGGTAAAAAGCAGCAAGCATATGTGTGAAGACCACAAGTAACAAATTGAGTTGTAAATTATAAACTAACTTGGTTAACAACTCGATCTGTCACACCAGTATTGTCATGACCTCTTTTTGGAGCAATGGAGTCAAATTCATCAAAAAAAAGAAGGCATGGTGCTGCAGCAGCTGCTTTTGAGAATATATCACGTACCTGAAATTAAACTATCAGCACCACCAACATTTGTATAAACAAGGGTAACAAAGAGGGGTAAATAAGTAATCCTAATATTACTTACTGCTTGCTCAGAAGCACCAATGTATTTATTCAGCAGCTCAGGCCCTTTCACCGAGATGAACCGTAGTGAACATGCAGCAGCAGCGGCACCAACGATATGAGTTTTACCACAACCAGGAGGACCATATAAAAGAACATTAGACCTCATCCTTAAAGGAGTTTGTGAAAAAATCACAGGGAACTTGGAAGGCAATTCAATCATCTGAAAATTGTGAGATGAAGTGTGTAAGGTTTTAATATAGAGAAACAAAAGCAGATATGTAAAGAAATCTAGCCTCTTTGATAGAGTTCCGAATTTCCGTTAGACCACCAACATCCTGCCAGCCACCATGCCCTTCCTCAGAAGCCGATTTAGTAATATCACGCATAGCGATAGGCAAAAACCCTTTCATTGCTTGTACAAAATCATCTTTCTCCAAACTCGGTTTTCTTTCAGTCTCAAAATCCAATCCACGAGATACAAAACGACCAATGGCAGCATGAACTGACCTATCAACCAGTATTTCCTGCAAAAAACAGTAATTACAGATAGCTAAGATATTCATCAGGTTAAATCTTGTAATTTGGCAATCATATATGCTGGATATAAGAAAAAAAAAATCCGAATACCAGATCATACGCATCATATCCATCACACGAGGAAGCAATATCTAGCAAAATGTCATCAGAACATAACAAAGAACGTTTCTGAATCTCGTGTTTTAGTAAAGCGCCACGTTCAGCAGCGGCAGGAGCAGCAAGTTGCACATGAAAGTCAAACCTGCCTGGAACCAACCGTTACACAAGAGAAAAAAGACATTTAAACTGTGAGTTTTAATGGTAAGATAATGAAAATCATTATATGGTTCTTTCATAAGGAGCCAAAGTACCAGAGGAGCTCAAGGCTTGTGGAATACTCGTTAGTGTCTGCACACAAGCTATGAATGCAATGGGACCAATTCCACATGAATTCTTCCGTTTTGCCTGTTAATGCAAATATTCATTTCATCATTAAGTTATGCACATAAATAATATAGTTTTCTTCTATCTTCTTATAATATTGGTACACTCTATAACCGATCATCTAGATAGAAAAAAAAAGGTAATGGTAAATCAGAAGAGAACAAAGTAGAATGCAACTACACCTCATATTCATCCAAAATTCCTGTGAGAAAGTCCATGAGGACCGTAGAAGAAGACGAAGAGTGATGATCTTCTGAGTTATTAGGAGATGCTATAATACTATCAAGATCATCAAGTACCACCAGAGAAGGAGCATGATCCAACGCTTCAGATATGTAGCTAGAAACAGCTTGCTGGATAGTCTGTGACTTACTTGAAGCAAGTCTAGAACAGCCTACATAAACTCTGCAGAGGTAACCCTCAATCAAAACCATATTTCATAGCAGAATAAATCAATAATTATTTCAAGTTAGCTATAAAAGTCATAAAAAAAACTCTACATGTGTGCCAATACATCTTCATGCTCTTCAATAGTTTTTGCAACAGTTGTCGCTAATAATGTCTTCCCAGAACCCTTGTAAGAAGAAACAGATTCATTCTTAATCGATATACGATATCCTGATTAATTTAGATGCCAATTTTTTCTCTAAAAATACAAATAAAAATTAATAACTCACTGGAGGTCCATAAATCAACACGTGTCCAGGAAAAGGAAGATCGTAAGTACTTAAAAACACCCCAGAGGACGGTGACAATAATACCATTAATCCTGAAGAAACGAAGAACGGCAAGTCAGATAAGCCATTCATTCAATACTAATGTTTAAAGTAAAAAATGCGGTTAATTATATAAATAAACAAGCATAAAGCTGAAGTACCTACTATTAGTTACATCATCAGCTGTTGTGCCCATCCAGCTCAAGGAAGAAATATTCAAGTTAGAAGGCTTGTCAGATACTTTTTCTTTGACAGAATGAAGAGGGAAACCTTCGCCCAGACACAATTTCTCAAGAAAAAACTCTAGGCTTTTCTTATTTACCGACATCTTGTTTGCTTCAGAAAACTCGAGCTCATAAGCTACTCCACCTTGCAAAGATTCCTCAGAAAACGACAAAACATACATGATATCCACTAATGATTCTGCAGCTCTCTTTTTTACTTCACGTGCTCCTGCAAATTCGCTACCTTTCACTTGAAAGTGAAGCAACGTCTTATTTCCCAAAACCATTGAACTTTGCTCTGTTTTAGAAAAAGACAAAATGGCATCGAGTTGAGCCAAGACCCATGCACGCAGAAGAACCACTAGCCCGTTTTTAGTACTGGAGCTAACGGAGGTTCCTTCACTTTGTTGACCAGATGAATGATCTGAAAATAGTGTGATAGTTCTCTCATGGGTTGACCAATCAGTCAAGTCAAATTGGGTATCTGAGTTTGTCTTGAGAAGCATTTTCTCTGTGTGACGGTTCCTGTGGCCCTGAAGATTTTCAAAACCGCCATTTTCAGAGACACTCCCAATCATCTTAAACTGGCAAGGAGAAAGAATAAACGGAGGGGAATCTTTCTGTAGAACAATCTTGCAACTCTTCACATGTATCCCTGAAGTCAAGTATCATAAAGGGGGTTAGGGGTTTAATACAATTAATGTCAAGAAATTTTCATACGTAAAAATTAAGCTTACAAGAATGTAGGCCTGCTCTCAGATAACGTCGCAATGACTGAGACAGCATGATGTGTCCTTTTGCTACAGAATCTGACAATAGAAGACGAACAACAGCCTGTCTAATATCCCGCGGTTGACTTTCTGTTCCATTTTCAACTTCCTTTGCAGTTGACTTTCCGTTCTTGGTGGAGTTATATGTTCCATTATTTAGTTTTCTCTCCTTCGTAACTAACTTTTGCTCTAAAACTACAGGTTGAAGAGAATCTAGTGAAAAAGATTTAGCTGTTTCTGGATGAATAAAGACAGCAGAAGTAAGAACCACTCCTATCTCAGTGTCGTTGACCTGACATTTGTGACAAAATCTACTGTCTCCATCTTGGATGCGCAATAATGCCTTTACAATTGAATTTTCAGATTTTCTTCGTCTTTTGGGAGCAACTGAGACTTCGGTCCCTGGCACAAGTTGCACTGAACAAGACATACTTCACAAGTTACTACCATGTATGAAGAAGTAAACATTGAGCTAGCATATGGAGAAATATCAAATATCATCTCACCTAATGGTTCTTTGGGATCGGTTGAGACTACAGAAAAAGTAATGGTTGTGCGCCCATGCAACCACAAAGGGAATCTCATGGCTTCATAGACAATTCCAGCCTGCAGTTAGTAAGTGTAAGAGATAAATATATAGTCATAAGATTCCTATAAAAATGAAGTGGCATTTGACTGACAAAATACGAATTAGCACATACAATAATTATACAGAAAGTACCCAAGTGTTCAATCTTTCTTTTCAATTAATGGTAATCTAAGATCAAAACTTAAAAAGCTAAATCATCAAAAGTTTGACCTTCAAACAAAAAATGGGTTCGATGCCTCAATAAAGGAGGTGTAGTTCAATAATAAATATAAAGTAACATTCAACTGTCATTCAACTTCAAATCTTTGTAAAATCGCCAAAAAAAAAAAGAAAAAAAAACTAATAAGGGTGTACACGAAATAACTGAATACAAGTATAACCGTTTATTTTTTAATCCGAGTGGATGGGCATTTGGATATCATATGCATTTACATGCTTTGATGAGAATCTTACAAATAAGGCTTTGATATGGGTGATATAAAGAATGTCGTGTATGAATATATATACAAATATTTCTAATTGTCAAATGCATACTTAACAAATAGTTATACATCCTAAATCTTCTAAACCTACTATTGTTCAATAAAAAAATATATATTAACTATCACATATAGTATATTATGTTAAAGTTAAACAATTGTGTATATACGGCAACTCGTATCTGCATAGGGCAATATTCACAAAGGGAAGATAGTCATGTGGTTATATAAATGTCCACATTAAAAAAAAAAAAGAAAAAAAAGAGGGCTATTAACTTATGAATTCGTTGGAAGATAAGTTGCATATGTTTCACCAAATCGCATTGTAGCAGAACTTCGTTGCTCTTGAAAAGCTAAAAGAAAAGAAAATAAATAAATGTACTTGAATAAGGAAGCACCTGCTTTAAAATGGCTGCCTCTGCATGTTGTGCATTTAGCTCTAGAACTTCCCAATCATCTTCAGTATCGGGTTCTATTGTGACACATTTGGCCTTGGGAATATTAGGAATGGCTCGTATTCGAACAGTCGTGTGATCTGGCAGATTAATGCATTCTGCAAATTGCTGAGAAATCTGCATAGATGGAAGTAAATGAACTTTGATAAAGACATATGTGAAGTCAGTGAAAATAAGTAGAGAAAAATCGGATGAAGCAGCTAGCTACCAAAGATGATAATGAGTAAAAAACAACAAGGGCAGTATATGGATGATTTGTGACCCAAAAGAAGTATTCATATCCTTGGGAGAAAGAGAAAGAAATTGTTGTGTTTATAACGAATGCATTTGGGTCAGTCTGATTGGTTTAGAAGAAGTGAGATTGAATGTCCAAAGTATCTATCTATCTGGATTGGATTAAAATAGAACAAAGTTAGATAGGAGGTCATATGATGTTTTGCGTTTTCAAGTGAAACTCCTCAAACTCACAGATAGTAAACCTAGGATAAGTGAAATTCATTTCAAACCAACACACATAGATATACAAGAAATACCTGAATTGCGGAGGAAGAGGTAGAGGATGCGGAACCAGACCAAGCGACGTACCAGACGTGGGAATCGTTGGCAAGCGAACGCAGCTCCAGAGCTAGAAAAGAAAACAGGGAAGCAGTTGATTCCAGTGTTTGAATCAGGTGAATTGGTAGTGAAACGTAGCATCCTTCCATCCCTGCCACTCTTCTAACTAACATCTCCATCTTCAACACCAGCACTAGGTTGGTTGTCTTATCACTTTTGGGGAAGAATATCAATCAATTGGGAATGGGAATAATATTGTTTTGTTTTTTAACACACGTATATATAAATCTTCTGCTTTTTTCTTTTCAACCTAAATAAATAAATTTACTACTCATTTTCTCTCTCCAGATAATAATAATTCTACTTGACCAAGAATTTTGTTTTAAGGTTGGGAACCATTTGTTTAAAATGATAGTGCCACTTTGACGGTTAAAACACCCGAGCTACGGGACCAAACGTGACAATATGAAAGGGTTGATTGGGATGGGCTAGAGGGTATGGTGATGGTCCTTCAAGGGAGGATGATCCGCCACGTAGGCACCACGTCATAGTCCTCCCAAGGATGGTCCATCCCACAAAACTAGAGGGTATGGAAGGATGGTCCTAGATTATCCTACCCCATCCCACTATGTACAAGTAATCATGTCTAATGTACAAACACAAAGGGGGCCCACCATATTTGGTTCGTCGCAAACGACGACATCTCGACGATGAGGACGGACCAGGATGAGGACGGAGGGGGGCGGCGTGGATGGAGGACGATGCTGGACGGTCCCCATACCCTCCATCCTAACTTTTTTACTGGAGGACTTTTTGGATGCTCAAAAACGTCTCATAACATAAAGAAAGGTGTGATTAAACTCTATATTTGAGGAAACTAATATTGAATGAAATTTATAAAATATAAAAGGTCTACAAAGAAAAAATATGGATTTTCTAGGATGCTAGTAGCCCTTGATTACAAACATTGGGAGTAGGAAAACTGTCTTACGGCGTGACGAGGGTAACATAAGCGTGGTGATCATCTACACCGACCATAATGCTTGAAGTTATGGTATCATATGATAATTTGGATTTGGCATTGCATGCTTATGTGTTGCTGGTTAATAATATGATCAGTCACCAATCTTTGACATCACAGATGGAGTTGCATATGAGTGATTTGCCAAAACTGCAAAGGTGATTGTAAATGCAATGAAGTGATGAAGTGTTGGATACGACAAACTCTAAGATTGGAGGGTCTAATTGTAACTTTGGTTAAAAACTTAAAATTTAAAATTTGTATAAATGACTAAGTGTCAAGTTGTCCAAAGTACATTGTAATATCTCGGAACATAGTGGTTCCGAGGCAGTGTCCGTAGTATTCGGTGTTTAGAGGTTTGTTCCTCTGAACTTGTTTAGTCCGTATTATAGGTTTAGCTCTTTGGAACTGCTTGTTCCGAATTTTGGTGTTCAACATATATATGCGGCTTTGTATTCTAATTTAGGGGCTGTTTGGCAACATCTGAATGGTTAAGTGCTGAACCAGTAAGAGGTCTGAACCATTAAGTGCTGAACCAGTAAGAGGTCTGAACCATTAAGAGTCTGTATAATGCTTAACCGTTCAGAGGCAAATGTCTGATCAATTCAGATTAGATGTCTTAACCATTCAAACTCTGTATAAATCTTAACCATTCAGAGGTAAATGCCTGAACTATTCAGACATCTGCTCGTGAAACAAACAGTCTGAAACATTAAGTGTTGAACCAGTAAGTGGTCTGAACCAATAAGAGCCTTATTAAGAGGTAAACAAACAGCCCCTTAGTTTTTAAGTCATTTGTGTAATCCAACAAACTCTGTGTTTGATTTGTTTGATTAATACAAGTGATATTTTGGTGAATTCTCTGTTTTCTACTCTTTTTGTTATAGTGTCTACGGTGTGTACAGACTTCATGATGGATTCCACACATCATGAAGTATCGATTTTGTGATTCGATCCGTATAGTTTGGAGCTAGGTGACCTTACAAGTGGTATCAGAGCAGGCTATGTATAGAGTGCTCGGACTGTTGTATGTATTCGTTTTGAGGATTAGATTTTAGAGAATTTTGGGTTCGAGGAGGTATTTCTGAGTTTTTCATCAGTTTGAAGTAGATTGGAGATGGATTTTGATCAGGTTTTGGTTCTGTTTCGGTTTAGATCTGATTGCTGAGAAAATTTGAGTGAATTTGGATCAGATCTGTGAATTATGGACTGAATAGCTGGGTTTTTGTGTGGGCCGATGAACACATCAAGTGTTCTGAAGAATTGAATCTATTAACTGCAAGTTCCAAGTTATTAAAGGTTGTTATTGTTCTATAGTATCCTTAAATCTTAGTGTGAAGTTACGCTTTGATTGATACTTTGAAAGGCTTTTAATTAGAAAAGATTTCAAAAGTCTGATATTCCAATTTTTTCATTAGATTTCAGAAGTTCGTGATTCTGTAGTTTGCTTATTTCGGAGTTTGTGGATTCCAAAGTATTATCTAAAGTCCGGAAGTGGTTAATTGTTCGGAAGGTTTGAGTATTTCAGGTTAATTGGTCTGGATTATTGATTTTGATAGTTCCGAAGTAAGAAGTTTCTATTTTAGAAACAAGTTCAGTAGTTTGTATTGTGTTCCGTATTTTTGAATTCTCAAAAAGTTTCTAAGTGTTGTTCAAGAAAGTCTACTATTCAAATTTGGTGATTTTCCTACCAAGACTCAAAGATGGCTAATAGTATTGCTACTATCGTTCAAAACATCTAGCATAATAACGAAGTGGGAGGTAGTGATAAACCACCCGTTTTACAGAATGAGATGGATTAATCCATAATGGAAAGATAGGTTTGAACGATATATAAAATTAAAAGACGTGAAAATTTGGATTTGCAATAACGAGGGATTTGGTGATTTACTAAGAACTGGAATGAATATTATGCCTTATCTAACTTTGATCGATGATCAACAGAAGTTTTATGAAGCCGAGGAACGTGCAATGTCAATGATAACAATTGTGTTAGTTGAGATTCCAGGATCCGACAAGTTTGACGGAGCTTTGGTCCCGAAACGATGTGTTCAGTGATAAGAAACAATAAGAAATCAGTAGAAGATAGAATAGAACACCGAGCAGTCACTTATAATCTGGCCTCTTATTGATAATCCAACGTTACAGCACCACGAGACCAGTTGGACAACATTTCCCCTCAGGGACCAAAAGCTTATCCAACACAAGACCCAAGCCCTCTATATAGAGCTCATGGCTTCGTACAAAGCTGCATCTGGGCCTTCGTACGAAGCTGCTTGGTCTTGGATCTTCAGTACAAACCTACCATGCAGTCCCTTCGTACGAAGTCACTCCCTTCGTACAAAGGTACTGTTACATTACAGAACCTTGGTTTCGTACTGGATTTCACTCTATTCTATACAAGATTCAACACACTCTTTATCTAGCTATTCGCACAGTGGCAGACGTACGAAATATGCACAAACAGATTCCCCCTCGCTGTCACTATCGAATCGTCACAAAACCTTGAGCTGTGTTTGAATATTCTGCAATTTCACATATTCTGCAACTTCAATCAGACATCTTGAAATCTTCAATAGATCCCCCCTTGATTGATGATCCGGGTTTGCTTTTGACAGTAGTATGCACAAGTTCCCCCTGAAATGAATCTTCAGGTCTTTTGCACAGTTCACGACTCTCCTTTGATTTGCTAAACTGCAACCTTCACGAACAATCACCAACTTGAAACTAGTCAATGCAGCATCCTCTGTTTTAGCTTTAACCACATCCAAGCTCAATTTTTTATATATCATGTAAGCACCACGATCTCGCATTCCGCTTGCTTGATCTAAGAATGTACAAAAACTCAACCGAGAATTGATAGAAACTTCAAATACCCCACTGGTTAACTTCAAATCCGTGATTCCCCCTGAAGATCTGATATCCCGTTTTCCGTGATCACCTTTAAGCACCGTCAGAATGATTGATCCATGTAAATGGAATTCTCCACAATCAGTAAATCTTCATCGGATAATGAATCATTTGGTAACGCATTCAGATCTCAGAAACATTCATTCATGATCAAAATCACATTCTTCCTTTTCAGTCACGATAACAGATGTATAGTCTTCTCCACTAGTTCCGGCAACAACTTAACCGAGAAACATCATCATTTCCCAGCGGTTAGTCCGAAAAATAATTCATCTGCTCGAAGATTAACCAATCTGACACTTTAGACTATCACACGTCTGTGATATCTTATAAGTATCCACGATACAGTTGCACCTCCTGATGCTAATTCTGCTGACCGGCTTGACGAAGACCCGAGACTCAAACCCTAAGACCTCAATCTGACCCTGATCTATAGAGTCTGAACTTCCTATGATCACCAATTCATAAATCCGGATTCTATGCATTTCCAGACAACCCTGAAGTCTGAACCACCCGAATACTGTTGTAGTGTCACGAATTTCAAAAATGCTGGAATTTCATCTGAAAATTTTTATTCCCCCTCATTTTTGCAAATTATGGCGTCTTATTCTGAATTCCCTCTCAAACTGAGCAATTCAGTCTTCTCTGTTCTCTAAAAAACTTGACTATACCGAAAATGTGACAATTTTGCCCCCAAAACGTCAGTTTTTCATCATTGCGGATTTTACATTACGGCTCATTAATAGTCAGATAACCCAGAAGATAAACTTTTTGCACCAGTATCATGGCTACTCCACTAATTTCCACAATCTGTGATCGCATCATCAAATCTGTTCACTGAAGCCATAAACGATGTCCCCGAACAACCCAGCTTGGTCGTTAAAAACTCGAAAAAAAATTCAATCACCAAATTTTTTCTAGAGACTCACCTCGTCATTGCGATCAAAAAATGCCTTTTTTATTTTTTTTATTTTTTAGGCATTTGTTCCGGATCAAATTGACATTTAGCACCATGGTCCCTTCGTACGAAGCTGGGATGTGACTTCATACAAACCCACTGCATTCGTACGAACCCAGGGGTGGATTCGTATCATGTCTGACTGTCACACCCCAACCGATGGCGGAATCATCAGGATGAGACGAAATAGATTGCAAGAGACTTCATAACACTATTTGTGACAATATTTAAATCAACCATTTTAATTTCATAATAAAATTGTCAACACATTACACGAAATTCAAATAACAACGTTGTTCATAACATAAAAATAACAAAATTGATACAACAATATAAACCTAAGATGTCTAAATGTGTATCTAGGCATCATCGCAACTTCGTTTCATAGCATCATCATCCTCAACCTCTAACATGTTTAAAATAATTTCAATGCAAAATCAAAGGCGAGTACACAAGGTTTGAATAAGTATAACATAAGTATAAAATCATTTTCTCGAATCCACATGGCATATTGTAAACAAGGTAACTAGCATGCATAGCAATACGTCAAACCCAAGTGTCCACTAGTAATTAGCATCCCTCGCCACAAAAGTAACGAGACCGTTTTAGAATAAAGACTTAACAAGACCCCGACGGGTGGTGTGCTACTCCTATAGCGCTATATATGTTAAGTTGAGGGCTTAGCAAAGTTAATGACATATAGCATGTATAATCTAGTACCATTTCAAACGAAATTAAACATACTAATTTTGTCACACCCTGTCTTTTGCAGAAGCGTATGATGTGTGACTGGTTTAATATCAATGCATTCAATCGTACTAAACAACTACATGATCAAAACGATGTTCATCCATTCATGAAAATTTGAGTATTACAAATACTTGTTATTTAAGTTTTAAAAACACAACCTTCGTCTAGGTTACAATTCAACAAAAGTGGATGACATCTAAACTTGAAGTCTACTTCTAGTTACGACACCCGCGCCCAAGATCCATCTTGTCGCCTGAAATACATGTAATTTTGGAAAACATCAACAAAAGTTGAGCGAGTTCATGCGTTTTGCATACCTTGTATGAAACATGGTATGCATCTTGTATAAATAAAGTATTCTTGTGAAATAACATATTCTTGTAAAATAAAGTATTCTTGTGATACAAATCTTGTACCAATAAAGTATTCGTGTGATACAATTCTTGTACCAATAAGGTATTCTTGTAAAATCTTTGAGAGACTTTAAGGCATGTGAGGACATGAGGAGTACTTGTTATGACTCCTTAAGGACATGGGAGTACTTGTTATGACTCCTAGGGAGCATTCGTAATGGCTCATAGGGAGCACTCGTAATGGCTCTTACCTTTGTCGATTTTCCTCGACTGTGTCGATTAACCTCGGCTGTGTCAATTTCCCTTGACTGTGTCGATTACCCTCGACTGCGTCGATTAACCTCGACTGGGACTCCGAAGCACTACTAGGTACTAGTTGTGACCATGAGTGGGGCTCGGCCGTACCCGTTAGATCTAACCCTCGTCCCTAATTAATGAATGTTTTTAATGGCTTGGTACTAGTTTTCACCAAGACTTTATGGCATTTCAATATTTAGTCTAAGCTCACATGATCTAGTATTGTATTTCATAGGCATTTCATATGTCATTTCTTAAAACGCATCATACCTGGTACTCGTTCTCACCAAGAGTGCTTCTTATTTTTGTATCATACCATTTATAAACATTGTGATATTTGTAACATGTATTTCACCCCTGAGAGTTATAAAACCAAAAGCAGATAAAGAAAAGGGGGAGCATGAACTCACTACTTTGCGTTCCTGCGTCGTAAACTTCACCGGATTTGCTTATCTAGCTTCGTGACCTAAACGTGTTTTACTAACGTTAGTCACTAGACTTGTATCGCACAAGTACAAGTCACTATCTTTTGTAAATGTGTTCTTGTGTTAAAAAATAATTCATATTTTTAACTATGTGTCTTACTTATATTATTTTCTCAAAAATAAATATAAGTATCTTGTATTTGTCTAAGTATGTTGTATGTGTATTTTTGTATCTTCACTCCTTAGGAGTATTTAGTGTATCTTCAAGTCCTAATACACTATCAAGTATAATCCATACTACATACACTTAGCACAAAAATTGGTGATAAAATATATATATATTTCTCACAAATATAGATACTTAATATCCATTTTTATTCTTGAAGAAATCCTCATTTCTTAACACAAAAGTTGGGGAAACCTTGGTAAATGTTTTTAAATACATTTTTAGGGAATAAGTTTCTCAAAAACTTATATTTTTCTAAGTGTCAAAATTTTATAAAATTTTGGCAGAGTTTCCCCTAAAAATGGAGGTTTCCCATGTTTTCAAAACATGTGTTTATTTTCTTTTAAAACATCATCAACAATCAACAATATGCAACTTCTTCTTACCAAACTTGTCAAGAACAAGCATAAACTATAAACCCATGAACTTGAATATTTATGAAAACATGTAGTAACTTACTAGCACACTTAGTAAGTCTTGTTACCTTCCAAAGTGTGATTAGTTCTTTAAAACTTTACTTTTAAAGAGTGTAAATGTTTACAACTTAAAATCATATTTTCTAAAAATATTTCTTCGTGAACTCTTCTATTTACACAAGTGCTTCTACACTTGTTTATTACCAAAAATGTGATTAGTTTATGTAAGATCCAAGTTTTAGTGAAACTCATATTTTTAACTTGGTTCCTTTGAAAAAAACACTCATGGATCTTTAGATCTACAAGATTATGACTTACTTTGACCTTTATTTTTCAAGAAAACACCCATTTATTCAAGTTCATAGTTTATGTGTGGATGATTCCATCATCCTACACATTTCTAACTTTCTCATCTTGCTAGTTCATGTTTGTAATCATGCTCTAGCAAGACCATATGATGATCCATATCATTTCTACTAGCAAACATTAATCAACAAGCATCATAACACAAGAATATCATGATTTCTTAACAATTTTAACACTACTTCATCACAAAGTTAGTTGATGTTCAAGACTTTGTTTATGGTTCTTTAGAGTTCTTATCATTTTGATCTTTAAACATCATTAACCACTTAAACAACATGTAAAATGCAAGGATCTAAGTGCTTACCACTAGCACAAGGCTAGGGGAGTTCTAGTGAAGAAAAGTGGTGGATAAAAGAAAATTAGAGAGGTCCTTGAGCTTCCGAACACACCAAGCTTGCTTGTATGCTCTCTAGCACCTTTGGATGTATGTAGATTGCTTGGAAGAGCTTGAATGAAGATGATGGTGGTTGTGGTTGTGTTCTCGGCCGAACAAGAAAGAGAGGAGAAGAGAGAGTTTGTTGTTTGAGTTGTGTTGAGAATGATTTGCTATAACCCCTTGTGCCATCTTATAACCCATCATCATTCTTTAACCATTGTGTCTTATGCTCCTTAACCCACAACATAATCTAATTAAATAATGAAGGAAATCCATGGGTGGGTTACCCATGTAACCGTCCCCAAGGGGGGGGGGGGGGTGTCTTGTTGGATTGCAATGTTTAGTTAGTGATTTAGTTAGGAAGTTAAGTGTTTAGTTAATGGTTTATGGTGTGTTATATAATATATAGTATGGTAGGGTGTTCGGGGACCCTACTAGCTCAGAAAAAAAAAACAATGTGTTTGACAATATTTTTGTGCTCCGGGTAAAGTCCGGTTGTTCGGTTACGTACTGGTTCGTTTAAGTGCTAAATTGCACGGTTTAGTGTCTTTCAAGTATCTTTTTGTAACCCTTTCAATTCCCAACACTTGGGGAAGTATTCTGGGTAATAAAACGTAAATTCTGCATGATATTTATAGGTTTAAAAGCTTATTTGAGCTGAATTTAATAAAATTCAGCACTTAAAGTGCGTTTTGGGTGCTTTTTAGTGCGTATTTTAGCTTCCGGATGGTATATATGTAAACCCTTGTATGTATTCTTGGGTTTTAATGTATTCTTGTCATTGGACCTACACCTAGGCTCCCATTTCTATTGTCTAACTGCTTTCTGCAGAAATGTTGACACAATGTGTCTTACCGGTGAGTTTACTAGTATTTCTGACGCAACGCGGTTCATTAATGCATAAAGCCATATCTTGTAGTATAAAACATGCATGAATTCACTTGCATGGAATTCAGAAATTTATTTGTCTAGTAGCGGTGCCAATTCTGTTCTGTGTATCATTAGAACTATCTCGTGTTGCATGTAGCAACGAATAAAGTCTTGTAAACTAGATCATGCACAATTATTTAAGCACAGATTACTGTTCATTTAGTGTACGGAATGTACGAAAAAGTGACGGTTGTCACAGTCTCCCCCCGTCAAATATGGTCACTTAGATTCATGATTTGTTTTTATGTTCCCATGTAACTCTGGGTCATGTTATGAATTCTATCATACTCTAGTAAATCAATTATGTCTTTTCTGTATCATGTGGACTCTTGGTCCGTAACCTTAACAGGTTTTATAGAAATTTTGTCGTTTGTCATTGACGTGAATCTTATTTGTGGGAACGACTGTTCCTTGAGTCAGACTCCTCTAAAGACTAGACACATGAATGTATCTCGATCGCTACAGATCTTTTTCTGGAAGTTTCATCTTATGCGCAATGGTTCTGATCCCTACACCGGGGATTCAACCTTTTCGTTTTCCAAATCGCACTACGCCTTCTCTAGGCGAGGCTCTCATTTTGGTCATACTTCTCGTCTCAAATCCTTATGATTTCTGCCGCTCATCGGCGTACTCTTTCTGTATTCCGCGGGCTGCCTTGATATGTTCACATATCTAAACGGTTTGCCTCTGGTTTTTCCGAACCAACGCGGGTCAGTAGATTGTTTATTCCCGGTCTCTGATCAACACGACGGGGATCGATTCATTATGTTCCATCTAAAGCTTCACACGAAGCGGTTTAAACGGCGGTGTGATAAATACTGTTGTAGGAATACTCCACTAAGGGCAAGTGTTCCAACTTTTTTTTAAGTTTATCACACAAGCACGTATCGCGTTCTTACAGTCTGCATCGTTCAGTAGCTTAGTCCATCTATGTTGATATTTAAGTTCTTACGATCAACGGTGTGCTGCAATCTTTGTGATCAGTAAAGAGTGTGTAGCGTTTTCTTTCAGGTAATGACGTCAAGCTTGCGGCGCGCAATTACTGTATCTAGCTCAAGGTTTCTTCTTATGATTCCTTAATCAATGTGCCGCGTATGCAATGTTGTGGTCTTGTCGCATCGATGTGCAATCGAGACTTCGTCGAGAAACGTCTCATAATTGCAACTATAGCTCCTTAGCTCTTGGTTGCAGGGGTGGCATGAATTTCGTTCTTATCCACCATGTATCTTAAAGTTCTCACTCCGCGAATTCGAAATCCGCTTTCCGTCGTCATTGCACGTATTTGTTCCTTTCTCTAAGAGTTGCAAGGTAAATTGCAGCTGTTGCTCACGACCTTCCTTGGTCGTTGGCCATATAAGAATGTAGCATAATCATGATTTATCCAGGTATGGCTTACACGTTCGATTCATGAGGTCCATGAATATTGCCGATGCATGTGTTAAGCCAAATGGTACGACAAGGAACTCGTAATGCTCGCCTAAAGGTCGTTTTAGGGATATTTCCTTCTTGTATTCACAGTGGAGGACATCTTGCCCTCAAGTTGGTCTTTGAGTGGCAACTATAACCTGACGATTTGTCTGTTCATGTTATCAGTCCTTGGCAAAGGATTCTGATTCTCAATTCTCTGGAATTTATGCAAAATGGAAACTGTCAATTTCCTTCTCATGTCCTTAACTAAGGATGTCACGTCTTTGATTCCTTCTGTCTAGTAGCTCTTGTAGTTATACCAGAAGCTCAAGCTTCGCGGACAAGGCTAGTCGGTATGGTGTCATTCGGTACTGGTGCCGCTCCTGGCACGAGGTTCCTCTTGTCGCTTGGAGGTAATCCTGGCACGTCTTCAGAAAACGCTACTGGAACTTCTTCCGCCACGGGGATGTTCTCAAGCTCTGCAGTCTACTTGGATATCTAATCCATGCTGACTATCATATCATGACTTCTCAAGTCAATGGTAACAGAATATTCTGGCCTTCTGAGTCCCTAAATACAATCCTTAATTGCTTCGTCTGCTTAATCTAGCCTTCTATATGCTCATTTCTAAAGAATACGGGACGTCTATTTTACTAGGCCAAGCAGTTTCTTAAGTTCTAAGCATGCAAGGTTAGAGTTGATGCCAGTATTAATTAAGAGTAGATGCATTAGGTTGGTTAATAGCACTACGTCAAAAAAGGCCTACAGCCACACGAAAAAAGTGTGACAATACGCCTTTCGCCACACTTTTTTTTTTCCAGCTCAAGTGTGACCAAAGGTCGAGTCATCGTAGGCATCATACGGCCATATTCACTTATGTGTGACCATAGCAAGTTAAACCGTGGCTAAAAGGTCTTGTTGAAATCAATCATTTTGTCAAATAAGTGTGGCTAAACGGGTAGCAACAACCACATGAATTAACTACAAGTGTGGCTATTTCTATTATACAGTCACCAATAAGTTTGTTTTAGCCACATTAATTTTAAAAAACTGTGACAAAAAAGGTTGTTGTAATCAAGCAAATGGTCCATTAAGTGTGGCTAAATGGTATCAATGGTCACATGAATTTATTATAAGTGTGGTCGTCTGTATTATATAGCCACATGAATTAACTGTAAGTGTGGCCGTTTTTATTATATAGTCACTAAAAAGTTTGTTTTAGCCACATTAATTTTAGAAAACTGTGGCAAAAAGGTTGTTGTAACTAAAAATGCTCCATTAAGTGTGACTAAATGGTATCGATGGCCACATGAATTTATTTTAAGTGTGGCCGTTTCTATTGTATAGTCATATGAGTTTACCATAAGTGTGTTTGTTTCTATTATATAGTCACTAAAAAGTTTGTTTTAGCCACATGAATTTTAAAAAAATGTGACAAAAAGGTTGTTGTAATTCAGAAAATGGCCCAGTGTGACAAAATGGTATCAATAGTCACACGAATTTACGGTAAGTGTGGTCGTTTCTATTTTATAATCACATATATTGTTGTGGCTATGTCGCCATTTTCGTGTAATTAGCAATTTTATTTTCAATTTTTCATGTATTTACCAATTTTATTTTTAAATTTTTTTGTAAATTAAAAACTGTAGCAAACATATGAAAATCTAATAACCAAATGATATTAACAATAGTAATTCAAAATCCATACATAAGTTTCAATTCAAATACTAATTAAAGACATAAACTTCTAATCCAAACCTATCAACCAAAGTCGCAAAAAAAACATATTTACACATAAACTAAGAAAATTTTCAAGTGCTACAAATTCATATGCAGTTGTTTTCTTCAAGTCCATATGCTCACATCTTTCTTCAAAGTGCAATTTATATCCAGTTGTTTTGCCTTTTCTTGCTGAATGCTTCAACTTTTGTTATCTAGGTCCATCCTCACGATCCTCACCTACACTACAAAAGCAATCAGAATCAGCCATTTAAACAAACTAACTATACTACATATCACCAAATTAATACTAATTGTACAAAATCAGCCATTTAACCAAACAACATTCCAAGGGGTAGTTTCTTTGTAAGGGGTAATTCAAATATGAGATTAACCAAAAAATATCCTACATCCCCAATGACGAAAACTTTTGAGCTCATATATACTGAATTTCTTAGTTGAGATCAAGAACACAAAAATATTGTTTAAAGAAAATCTTGAAACAAAAAAATAATAATTTCCATAACGCTTAATTAACCAATAACAGTAGCACACAACAACCCACAATACAAGGAATGACTCGACCAAGCTGTACTAAGAAAAAAAAAAGAGAATGAAAGATTGACCAACATCTATTTTATAATAGAAAATAAATTAGTAAAAATCTCACACATACCCATACACTTAAGAACATAACACACAAAAAAAAATCAAAGAAACCATGAAGCAGCATAATATGGTTCGTAATTTTTTTTTAAATAACATTTTCCATTTCATTCCAATAGAAAACAAATTAGTAAATATCTCACACATACCATAACAACCAAAAACATACACACGCACACAAATTTCAAAGAAAACGTGTAGCACCAGGATATGGTTCGTGGTACAACATCTAAAAACCGCGAGCCACCCCACCCACCGGACTTACCTTTTTAGCGGAAGGAATATCGATGCAAACCATCATAAAGACCACTTCAATAGTCAGATCTGCCCGTGTGAGGGCTGTTTCGCAGTGAACTGCCACAGTAAGCCTCTTGTCGAGACTCAGGGTAGAACCACGGGCCGAGCCGCTAGTCAGATCTGCCCACCATTGCCCCGTTAAGCAGATTAGGTTGAGCGACCCCTAGGTCGACGGCTAGTGGAGGCTCACCGGAGCTCGAATTCCCGTTGAAGATAAGCTGGTCATTAGTTTCTTTCTCTATCAGTTTTCTTTCTCTCTCTAGAAGGGGGCTAGGGTTTGTGCAAATGAGAAGGAACAAGAGAATAAGATGATTTGGGTGGGTTAAGTCATAAGTGGATAAATATCGAGTATATAAGTTGTACATGTTGTAGTCGGTTTCTTTGTGGGGCGGTCTAGTTGGGCCGGTCTCGTTTAATAAACTTTACATTTCAAAAAAAAAAATATAAACCTGTTTAAATCATTGTTTCTCGCTTTTAGTTAAATCCACTCCATTAAACTTATTAATAAATATAACTTTTAAATTATATTTATACTATTTTAAATCAAAACAAATATATATAACTTATTTATATATATATATATATATATATATATATATATATAGGGGATGGCTACATAGAAAACCCTTATGTTTTTAGAAAACTCTGAAAACTCAAAGGAGAAGTCATTTTTTTCAAAGCTCCCGACATTTTTTTTTGAAAAAAATAACACATGTAATATACATGTTTTTTTAGAGTTTTGGGCCAAAAAAAAAAACAAAAAAGCGCCGAAGGGATGTTTTTAAAAAAAATAAACAAATTTCAACAAACTTCGGGTGACTAACATGTGTTAGGCACAAAAGGCTGAAACTTGCTGAAATTTGTTTTTTTTTAAACATTCCTTCGGCGCTTTTTTGGTGTGCTTCACGAGTTTCGATCGTGAAAACCCTTCCTTGCTTGTTTCTTTCCAGGGCAATCTTTCCTAAAGTGCCCTGCTTCACCACATCTGTAGCAACCTGGTATTCTCTTGTTTCTTCCATCTGGGTCCTTCGCCCAACAGGAGTCCTTGATGTGCCCTTCTTTTCCACACTTTCCGCACTTAGGCCTCAGACATCGACCTTCATGGTGAAAATTGCATTCCCCGCACCTCGGCTTAATCCCCGAGTAAACTTTACCACCAGGCTTATTAATGGCTCCATCAGTTTTCCTGCCATGTGGCAGATTCACTTTCTTTCTTTTGTTTGCTTTAGAGCTTCCATAGCTGACTTGTGTGCCCACCTTTAGGTTCGAATACTTCCTTTTATTATTGCCTGATGACTCCACATGAGTCTCTTTCTTGTTATCCTCAGATTCCGAAAATTTTCCCGCAAGTAGAGCTTCTTCAGTAAGCGTAACGCTTAAATCGATAGCCTCTACGATAGTTGGAGGCCTTGAGGTAGTAACCAAGCTCCTGATCTGAGGTGCAAGTCCCCAAATGAATCGCTCAATTTTCTTGAATTCTGGCTTGACTAAGTAGGGGATGACCCTAGACAAGTCATGAAATCGTTGGACGTATTCAGGAATCTTCGGTCCGTCCATTTTCAAATTCCAGAACTCCACCTCAAGCTTCTGGATTTCAGCCCTAGAACAGTATTTCTTTTCCATCATTGTAACACCCCGTGTTTTCACGAGTGAAAGTCAAAGTCAAGGTCAAAGTCAACGACCGATTTCGCGCGACTTGACTCATAGAAATGTTTTTATTTTAATTATATTATGTGGAGTAAGTGTCGTACATTGCAATAATCGAATCGTGTTAATCGTATTTCAATCGACCTACGACTGTGAATCATAGGCAGTAACAATGCGATAAAGTTAATCAACTAATAATCAAGCTATGCTAATCGAATCGACCTCGAATCGCAACTCGAACTATGTATTTTACTTGTTGGTTATACGTGTGTGTGTCTTACGTGTTACCTGTGCATGTTATTTTATGTTATGTTGTGATAATCAAGCGAACTCAATCGAAACTCGAAGTCTAACTCGAATACAATCGAACTCGAACCCGAACTCCAAATCGAACCATGTCGAAAACGAAGTAGTTGGGACCAAAAGTAATTTGACTAGGAAACCCTATCTAATCGCTCGAAAACCGAAGCCGAAGCGTCATCGCACCGAACGCACCAAATCAGGCGACATCCGAACGGATAGTCAATCCGCACGGATTGCCAATCCGCACGGATTGCCAATCCGGACGGATGACCCAATCCGGGTAACGTGCAATCCGCACGAGTTACCCTTTCCCCTTTTGGCATCCTATAAATACACGGGTCACTCTCCAAACTTTCCACTTTTGGCAAGTGACGTCCGAACCGCACGCATTCTTCACCTTTTCTCAGATTTCTCTCAATCCAGGTAAGATCTCGCTCTAATTCTTGTACATTCTACACAATTCCACACCTTTCTATCTTTCAAATCTCAACTTTTAACCATGAAACCATCAAGATTTGAGGTATTCTCGGGTGACGTCATCATGGAGTTCTCACGAACTTCAAGCTTGACTTCATTCCATCAAGAATAACTCAGATCTGAACGGTTTCCACAAGATTTCACAACAACTTCACCTAAATCTAAGCTTTTCTAAGGATAAAAGAAATAAACCCAAGATCTCTCCTTCTTTTACCCTTAAAACCGGTACGGATCTGATCGGTTCTAGTCTTCTACTCGATAATAGTGATGCACTAGTATTAGATCTGGATTCTACCCACAAGACACATGACTTCGGGTTAAACCAGAATGACCGCTCTAAACCGCCGACAGGCCAAGTTAGGGTGATTCCTAGCCGGTTTGGTCACTCGGGTAAGAACGCCATTTCAATTGGTTGCCACAAAGTTAGAACGTCTCGATAGAACGACAAAGGCGACCAAGGTAGCCAGACGGAACAACCAGGACGAGGAAGCTGCCCGCACGGACAAGCTGTCCGCACGGACAAGCTGTCCGCACGGACAGACGATCCGGACGGGTTGCCACCCGGACGACTATGCTTGGGACCCACTTTCAAAGCAAGGTTTGAGTATCGACGAATGAACAATCTGGACGGACGCCCTCTGAATGGATTACTCTTCGGATCATGAGATACTAAGACCTTGAATAAGTTCAAACCATGTGCATCCGCACGGACAAGTTGTCCGCACGGACAGACTATCCGGACGGATTGTCTGTCCGCACGAAACAACTATCCGGACGGATTACCATATCCGCACGGATTACCATCCGGACGGATTCCACAAACTTTATCAGACGACTCAACCTTAAAGACGATTGTCCGCACGGACTACCATCCGGACGGATTGTTGTCCGCGCGACCGGCTTGAAAGGTAGAGATTCTTAAAGGTTTTCTAAATGCTACAACGAAAACTTCAAAGCACAAGCCATCATACACAAACACATCCTTAGGAAGAAACAATCCACTCGAACATTTATCCGCACGAACAACTTGTCCGCACGGATAAACAATCCGCACGAGTGACCAATCCGCACGGATTACCATCCGCATGGACAACTCACTCGAATGGATAGTTTATCCGGATGGGTCACCATCCGCACGGATAGTTCACTCGCACGGATAACTTCCCCTCACGGATAGTTGATCCGCACGATCAGCTATCCTACCCACTCTCACGTTGTACTGATTTACGCGCCACTTATCATTACGATATCGAATCTATTCAGGCTAACCGTACTCGCTGAAAAGCGCTCCCTTTAATCCATAATCGCTGTGAGTATACTCGAACCCTTTTTGCTTTTAGCACTTTTGGGTGTTACATACGCTACGGATATTCAAACTACAATTATCACACAACTCAAGCTATTTTAACGCTAACCGTCAATGCATGTTATACATGGCTCATGAATGCTTGTTTGTTATGTTTACACATGGAATGCTGTCTACCTGCCTTAGCAACGATAGTACTATAGTTTGGACTCAGCACCCGTTCACAAGGGGGTTGTTAAGGATCTTTTACTTGCATGGATTACGGTGGTAATCATGTATTGCGAACTGCCTCGGGCAGTCAACCCGCAGTCATTGGTATCGATGGATCTATGTCGATAACTAACGTGCTTCATTTCACTATGTGTACGTGCTGGTTACGCGTAAACGAATTCGAACTTTATATGCTATTATCAAACTTGTCCTTTACATTATATGTATTGACTTTATTTTAACGTATGTGACAGGTGCTTAGGTTGCTTTTATGCTCTTTGTGCTGTGATGAACTTGAAGCTAGGAACTGGAGTCCTAGAAACCAACGAATAAATTTGTTATGTTTAAATCTGAGTTGTCGGAACAGAATATTTGTCTTGATGCTTTGTCTGTAATAACTATTTAACTGTTTGAGATACGGTATGGGACGTATTATTTAATTGAATGGTAATGTTAGTTGTTATGGAAACTTCTGGACAATCTGTTTCGCTCAGTGTCGCGCCCCGATGATTCCACCATCGGTTGGGGTGTGACAGATTGGTATCAGAGCCATAACTATAGGGAATTAGGCAAGACTCGACCTAGTCCGGGTCGAAGTCTTAGGTACCTAGTCTATAGTTAAGAACCAACAGACCAACTTGTGCATAACCAGTAGGGCTATGAACAAGCTTATCACCCGCTCTCTTCGCTTATTCTACACTATCACTGCACCGAAATTTCAAGTTATGAACGGGTAATGAGGCCGAGAATAGGTGTGAAAGCCGCAAACTCTCGACTAAAGTTGCCTAATCAGCTTGCGTTTTAGCTACAAACGAGGAGAATCATACCAAATTAGGAGTGAAATCCATATTTTGATGAATAATCTCCTCAAATTTTATTAAGAACAAGGACGAAGTTGTAAGATAGGGGTGAAACCCTAACCTTGACGACTTGTCCTGCTTCTATACAAAACTCCCACCAAAGTTTCGATGGACTCCAACGATCTGAAGACACAATATAACCGATGGGAATTGCGCCAACGCCCAAGAATCGAGGCAAAGGCATAGTCCTGAAGGTAATTGTGCACACCGGATCCTTGTGAATAGTCGAACCACTTTGGTTAGTCAAAGTCTAAATAGCCGCAGACAATCTATTCTCGATTTTATGTGTTTCAAGTTTCGTCGTTTTTATGTGAATTACGTGTTTTATGCTTATTTGATAATGTTTTGAGAAACTACTGGCTTCGATCTAATGCCTTTTTGCTCTCGCTACTCTCACAACACGCTACACATCGATAACAAATCGCTGAATTTGGAACATTACCAAAACGATAATAGAGGCATTCAGAATTCTCTAGATATACCTCCAGTGGCTAAGGCGTATGTGTTTCTTGCTATTGTGCTTATGTGTTTAGGAATGTTGTGACTATGTGCCCTATGTGTTTATGTGATTTTGTGTAATTCTGTGATTTTATGACTATATGCGTTTACATGGTACGTGTTACTGAGCTTTAGTAGTAGTAGACGTGTGAGGTGAGATTAGAATACATGTGTTGAGTTTCGTGGCGATGTCTATTGCAGACAATGTCGTCTGGATCTCGTCATACACTCTCTCGTCAAGAAAAGAGGGACATACGTCTTGCTTCCATCATCGCGAAAAGTGTAGCTAAAGCCGTGAGTGACGCGTATGAGAATGCTAGCAAATCATCCGAGGAATCGAGAATCGAAGCTCCTAAAGCCAACGCAAGGCCCTTCAGTTTTAAGCAATTCAAGTCGTGTGGGCCGAAAGAATTCATAGGCGAAGGAGGTCCCACTGCACTATTCCACTGGTTTGACTCTATCGAGGTTACTCTGCGACAAAGTGGTTGCCCTAATGACCTCCGAACTCTGAACGCTACCGGCGTCTTTCAGTCCCGTGCTTTGGACTGGTGGACGGCCGAGAGGAACAAGAGAGGGAATGATGCAGCCTACGGTCTGTCGTGGGACGAGCTCAAGGAAGTCATGCTAGAGGAATTCTGCCCTCCTCACGAACGTCAAAAGCTCGAAGATGAATTTTGGCACATACATCAGAAGGATGGAGACAATGCTGGTCTCACTGCTCGTTTCAAACAGCTCAACATTATCTGTCCTGACCAGGTCAAGACTCCCGAGATGACCATCAAGAAGTACATCCGAGCTTTGCCCGACTGCGTTGCTGATTTCGTGCAAGCGGCTAAGACTACGACGATCGAAGAAACCTATATGTTGGCCGCTGAAATCAACGACAAAAGGGTTAAGGCTGGGGTGTGGGATAAGACCTCCATGCATCTGCATCAAGCCACCACTACTGCACCAACTGCTGAACCTACCTCATCAAGCAGCAAGAGAAAGAACAAGAGAAAGAGCAACTCCACCAACAAGAACTGTGCAATCACTACTGCACCGGTTCAAACCGTACCCGCTCAACAACGTCAAGTGGCAGCGCCTGTGGCCAATGCACCGCCTGCAAAGCGTGCATATACGGGGCCACATCCACTCTGCCCTACTTGCACCTATCATCACCCGACTGCTATCCAATGCCGCTTTTGTGCTCACTGCAATGTGTACGGCTACTTTACCGCAACTGCCGTATCCGTCAAGCTCCTGCCAATCAAGCTCTACTCACTGCCTCACAGGGTTAACAAGCTCCTCCGGCACCCGCAGTCAAGGCCAGAGCCTGCTTCACGTGTGGCGACCCGAATCATTTCGCCAACATGTGCCCAAACAGGGTAGTGAAACAAGAACCGCAACAGCAGCAACCACAGCAACAACAACAACAGCAACAGCAACAACAGGCAGCACGCACCAGAACTTTCAATCTTAACGTGCGTCAAGCCCAGGCCGACAACAACGTGGTCAATGGTACGTTCCTCGTGAATGGTATTTATGCTTCATGTTTGTTTGATACTGGAGCGGATAATTGCTTTGTGTCGTTCGAATTTGAGAAACTCCTTAGTCGTAGACGTTCCAAACTCTCCTCGGCATTCGAAGTTGAAGTCGCTACCGGAAGAACCGTCGTTGTTAATTCCGTTATCCGTGATTGTACTCTCGAACTCAACAATCACATCTTCTCGATCGACCTTATTCCGATGCAACTCGGAAGCTTCGACGTCATAGTAGGCATGGACTTTCTTCGGGAGAACCATGCTGAAGTGGTGTGCTTCGACAAGATGATTCGTTTTTTGCTCGCAAATGGTGATTTATTATGTGTTTATGGCGATACTACTGCAAAGGGGCTCAAGCTTATGTCATGCCTACAAGCCAGCAAGTACCTCCGCAAGGAATACAGGGCTTTCTTGGCTAACTTTGTAGCAGCGGAGAAGGAAATAAAAGACGTTCCCGTGGTTCGGGAATTCCCTCAAGTTTTTCCAGAGGACCTTCCCGAACTACCTCCAAAACGCGATATTGATTTTCGCATTGATCTCATTCCTGGACCTAATCCTACCGCCAGAGCTCCTTGTCGACTCGCGCCGTCCGAAATGCGCGAACTCTCGACCCAACTCCAGGAATTACTTGAGAAAGGCTTCATTCGCCCGAGCACCTCTCCTTGGGGCGCACCAGTCCTTTTCGTCAAAAAGAAGGATGGGACGTTCAGGATGTGCATCGACTATCGGGAATTGAATAAGCTAACTATCAAGAACCGCTATCCTTTACCCTGCATCGACGATTTGTTTGACCAACTACAAGGCGCTACGTGTTTCTCAAAGATCGATCTACGTTCCGGATATCACGACAGCATTTGGGTTGTTGTTGACCGTTTGACTAAATCAGCTCACTTTCTGCCCATACGAGAAGACTACAAGGTGGAACAATTAGCCCGAATCTAAATCAGCTTAAGTTAGTATTGGGTTTCAAAGAATAAATTAAACCAAACATATTTAAAAAAGATAGAATTCATACCATCCTGAGTTAGAAATTAAATTCTAAACTCACTTGAAATAAAGCTTAAGGTGTATAGCATTCCAAGATCTCGGTAGCATATCCCCTTTCATATTCTTGAGTCTATATGCTCCTTTCCCTGCTTCTGATTCAACTTCATATGGTCCTTCCCATTTTGGAGCTAGCTTGCCATTGGCAGGATTAGTAGTATTCTGAAAAGCCTTTCTTAACACCCAATCTCCAACCTTAAATCTTCTGGTCCTAATATTCTTGTTATATGCTCTGGATATTCTTTGTTGATATGCTGCCATCCTTAGCCTTGCTGCATCCCTTTTTTCATCTATAGTATCCAAATCCTGACACAAGGCTTCAGGATTTTGTTCAGGATCCCGTAGGGTAGATCTTGCAGTAGGTATTGCCATTTCCGTTGGAATCATTGCTTCTGCTCCAAATACCAAGGAAAATGGGGTTTGGCCTGTTGCATTCTTTACCGTTGTCCTATCAGCCCACAAAACAAAGGGTAATTCTTCTGCCCATCTTCCTTTTTTGGCTCCAAGTCTCTTCTTTAAGTTATTGACAATTATCTTGTTTGAGGATTCTGCTTGTCCATTCGCTTGAGGATGTACCGGAGTAGATGTTATCATTTTGATTCCCCAACTCTTGCAAAAGTCAGTAGTTCTCTTGCTTATAAACTGAGAACCATTATCACAGATTATCTCGGCTGGTACTCCGAATCTGGTCAGGATATTTCTCTTTATGAAGGATACTACTTCTTGATCCCTGACTTGGACAAATGCCTCAGCTTCAACCCATTTGGAGAAATAATCTGTCATTGCCAACATAAAAACCTTTCCTCCTGGAGCCTTTGGAAGCTTTCCCACTATATCCATACCCCACTTCATAAATGGCCAAGGGGAAACAATAGGATATAATGGTTCAGCAGGCTGATGCAGTATGTTACTATGTCTTTGACATGCATCACATCTTCGAGCATATTCTGCGGTATCTTTTCTCATTGTTGGCCAATAATATCCTGTCCTTAATACTTTTGAGAATAACGGCCTGCCCCCAGTATGGTTACCACAATCCCCTTCATGTATATCCTGAAGTACTTCTTTGGCTTCAGGATCCTCCAAGCACCTCAAATACGGCCCTGCAAGAGATTTCTTGTATAAAACATTATTTATAATAGTGAATCGTGATACCTTCATTCTAAATGCCTTAGGAGTTTCATTTCCGGGGATGTGTCCTTCTTTGAGATATCTCATGATTGGAGCCGTCCAGGATTTAGGATCCTCTTCAGGATGCTCTGCTCCAGGATCCTGAATACCCGCTACTTCTTTATCCCGAGGATTCGTTGCAGGATATAAGACATGTAATATTGGTATTTGGGTTCCTTCTGGTATCCTGATCGATGATCCCAGATTTGCTAAGGCATCTGCTTCAGCATTATCCTCCCTTGGTACCTGTTCAAGTGTAAAAACATCGAAATATCCTGCTAATTTTTTGAGAATATCGAGGTATTCGATTAATTTTTCACCCTTGACTGCATAGGATCCATTAAAATGGTTAGTAATTAACAAGGAGTCAACATATACTTGCAAATTCTTGATACTCATATTCTTAGCCAATTCTAATCCTTCAATTAAAGCTTCATATTCTGCCTCATTATTAGTAGCAGGAAATTCACACATTATAGCCTGGGGTAATATGTCCCCCTGTGGCGATTTTAGTAGTATACCTAAACCTACACCTCTTATATTGGATGCACCATCAGTATATAATGTCCAGGATCCTGAAGATTCTCCTAACTGTTGAACTTCTAGGTCTACCTCGTCCTGAATGTCACTACTGAAATCAGCCACAAAGTCAGCTAAAGCCTGAGACTTTATGGCATTTCTAGGTTCATATACTAAATCATAAGCACTCAACTTTACTGACCACTTGGTCATCCTGCCTGACATCTCTGATTTCCTAAGCACATTTTTGACAGGATAATTCGTTTTAACATGGATCCTATGTGTCTCAAAATAATGTCTAAGCTTTGTCGATGCCATGACTAGAGCTAATATCAATTTTTCTAAATGAGAATACCTAGTTTCAGCATCTAACAAACTTTTACTAACATAATAAACAGGATATTGCTGACCTTCATGGTCTTTTATAAGAACGGCACTTACAACATTCCCTGATACAGCGAGGTATAGGGATAGTGGTTCACCTTTTTCAGGCTTCATCAATAGAGGTGCAGTTGAGAGATATCGCTTCAAATCCTGCAAGGTTGCTTCATGCTTTGCTCCCCATTCAAATTTCTTATTCTTCTTGAGGATATCATAGAATTCCTTGCATTTTTCCGAGGATCTTGAAATAAATCTATTCAAAGCTGCTACTCGGCCTGTTAACCGTTGTACGTCCTTCATATTCGAGGGTGATTTTATATCCAGGATAGCTTTAATCTGCTCCGGGCTTGCCTCTATGTCACACCCCCAAAATCCACCTGCGGAATGCCACCGCTTGGAGGCGTGACTGACCAGGATCCAGCCACCAATCATATTGAACAAGCAAACATGTAATTATAAAAGTTCAACCAATACAACTGGTGTCCAAACAAAACATAATTTAAGTTGCAAGCGGAAGCATAACATTTAAAAACCAAAACATAAGTTTAATTGTTTCAAAGTTTAACATGGCACACAACTGTCCATGTCCCACAACGACTCTCTTCCATGCAAGCTCCAGCTAAGTACCTATTGACCTGCAAAGCATGTAGTAACGAGTCAACAACAAGTTGAGTGAGTTCACAGTTGGGTGTTCGTTTTAAGTTGTTTCGAAAACGGTTTCCTTTATCTGGCATCCTGCCGTGGGGGTTACCCCATAGTTGAAAACGTGACTTGTTTATTCCCGGTTACTCTGGCAATCCAGCCGTGGGTGTCACACCCCTATTTTCCACGTGTCACCGGTGGGCCCGGTGGGGAGTATCGTGACGTAGTTGATATCATCATAGACAAACAACACAATATAATAATGCACAGCGGAAGCAAAAGATAGATTCATTTCAACTTTTAAATAAAATGTAGGGAATATGCCACAGAATAGTAACAAAGTTCTAGAAGTGTTCCAATTAGGTCACTAATAAAATTTATTGTTCCAATTAGATCATTCTACTTTATTTTGGTGTTCTAATGCTAGATATTTTACCTGAATAGCAGGTCATAGTCCTAGATGGCATTTATTTATAGTTAGTTGTTTATCTTTTTTTATAACTATAATTTAAATGCTTTTGGTGTAGGAATAATTATTACTTTCTTTCATTAAAAATTTACTGACATCTAACTATTTTTCACGATTTGATAAAAAATTTGATAACTTTTTAGAGATTTTGAAAAAAAAAATCACATTTTTTTTATTTTTTTCGCATTTTTTTAACTTTTCTACAATTTCAAAAAAAAAATTAAATCTATTTCGCATTTTTTTCTAACCCATTTGGCATTTATGTGCCATGTCAACAAATTTTTTAAATAAAAAACCTAAATAAATGCCACGTAGAATGGATGACCTTCTATTTAGGTAAAATATCTAGGATTGAAACATCAAATGAAACTTGAATGACCTAATTGGAACAAAAAAAATTATGAGTGACCTAATTAGAACACTCTTGAAACTTGGTTACTATTTTACAAAGTTAACCCTAAAATGTAATAATAAATATCACGAGTAGTTGAAACGGATCCACAGGCGGATCGAAATAAAATAGGATAATTGTTCAACAGTTTATTTGTCGTCCAAGCTGCGAGACCTATTGTGGACGCTCTAGAAGCCTGCCAGCCTATTACGTGTAGTACCTGCACTTAATCTTTTTGGGAAAAATACGTCAGTTTACACTGGTAAATACAATTCGACTGACTCATTTTGAAAAGGTTGAAAATTGATTTAAATGCACAAGGCACAAAACATTTTTATTAACTTGGGTCAATTATTTAATATAATAATCATGTGAACGAATTACATGTTACTTGCGTTCAGTGGCCCGGATCTAGTCCGGGCTAAAGATCAATGGACCCACCACAATAAAGAGTTATATACTGACAGGTGTATGCCTACACCCCGTACTCAGGTCGTGGCCATCTCGTAAGATGATGCCAAGGATATCCGGGACATGGTCAATTAACCCCCCAAAGGCCTTAAGTGAACAAGACTGTTTAAACGAGCCGATTAAATTATTCCAACTACCCACGCAACAGTGGAGGATTTAATGCCCGATCAAGCGGTATTCTATATACCGTAACCCAAGCCCGTATAGGGAAAATAAGCCAAAGAGTATTTACCCGAATAAGTATCAATCACAATCAAGAAAAATGCAAGTATCTTTTACTGGTGCTCCTAATCTGGAACAAAGGTTTATAATAACCTTTTAGATTTCTAACGGGTCTTTATTCAAGCCTAAGCCTAGACCGGTTAGTTTTAAATGACGATACGGTTCACGCACGATTAAGCGAAGACCGGATGGAATGTGAATTTGACCCGACAAGTTTGAAGACTTGTATAATATGGGTTTACTAAACACATTCTGGATTTTGAGACGAAAATGATAATGTTTGACCCGTTTCGGCCAATTTATGTAAACTAGTTACATAAACCGAACCGAACGCGAAAAGTGCGTTACGGGCGACCATGAGAGACATATGCAAGTTCCCTGAGTTAATATGCTCCAAATATGTTATAATATCAGCAAGATATTTTCTATTATGCCCGGAATGTATTTAAACTCAACTTACGCCTCATAAGGGCATTTAGGTCATTTAAAAGGTTATAAAAGAGTTTATTTGTTAATCTGAGTTATGGGTCTGATTTATACAGAAAATATACTTAACTTATTATGTTATAACAGTAGGGTATGACTCAAATACGAAACTTATCATTTAAAACCAAACTATACACCCTAGGGGCATTTTGGTAATTTCACAAGGGCTAAAAATGCCAAAACTGGAAATCTGAGTTTATAAAATTGTACTTACTGTTTTTATATGAAAATATGCTAATTACATCAGTAGGTATAAGTCTTATATGTTTGACATGGTTATAGTATATACTATGCGTTAAAAATGCCTAAAAAGGCGATTTAGAGCCGTTTCCGGGTTTGTAAAAGAAAGCTGAGATTTTTATACTTCCAGAAGGTTCAACATACTTTATTTAATAAATAAAATCAGTAGGAAGTGGTTTGGGGTCAATCGGATTTATAAAACTCGTTTTATGGCTTAAAAGGTCAAAACCGGCATTAACCGAATCAACTTAGCGACCTATGAAACGATCAGCCAAAAATTAAATAAAAATCATCAAAAATCCCAAAATATTATATAACATCAGTGGGTAAAAAGTTTTATACCAAAAAGTGGCCTTAAATAGGTTATACGCTAAAAGCGCCGTTTATGTACATAAATATATAGTTTTACGATATCGGCCATAACTCAAAATCTGGACCACCAACTGATCTCAAATTTTTGGTGCAAGTTTATAAATTAGTAATAAAGATTTCTACTCTTTCACTTTTCCAAAAATCACGTTTTATATCAAAAAGGGCAAAATAGTCAACTTTAAGCATAACTCGGAAACATGCATACGAATCGGTTAAGCATAGACTCAAGTTATAAAAATTCCAGAGAGTCATACATAAATAAAAATGGTCAAAAATAAACTCTAATACAGATCTCAAACATGCATGCACGGATCCGAATCGAGAGTCAACGAAAAAGTCGTTTTATAAGACTTTCAGTTCCAATCCGGGTTTATACCAAAGATTGTCGAGTTGATCATGGTAAAACATATTCTTACATTCATTATAAAGCTATTTTTGATGATCAAACTGATTGCATGTCATCTACATTACCATTTATGCTATATTTCACAAAACAATTTCTGTTGACTTTTTAAGAACAACTTTGACTCGACAAATAGCATGCTTAGAGTGGGAATCAGAGAATACCCTTTTGAGGGTTTGTTTCCCACATAAATACCAACTTATAAGTGGTTTCAATTTGAGAAATGACAGAGCCAAATTCGTTTAATCGAAAAGTCAAACTATATGAACAACGGTTTGGCTTTTAACTAATAATCTATGCTAGAACGGATTAGAGGATGATATGAATGCTTACAAAGGTCCTAATGAAGCCTAGAAAGCACTTGGAGGCTGCCTTGTCGATCAGATTGCTCCTGGAGAAGCCTTGTGAAATTCTGATAGTTGCTATGTTCTTGTTTCTCTAATTCAAGTGCCCAAAATGTGAGCTTTGATCTGAATTATAAAGGAAATCAGATGTTGTGAGGAGTCTACATGTGTCTATACTTGCATGTCCATCCATTGGTGCATAAGGGAGGTGATATTAGCTGTCAAACACTCAAAAATTCGGACTTAACAGCAGCTGATCGCGAATTCTGCACCTGGGGCTGCCAAACTTTGATTAAAAATGGCAGCTTTGGTCCCTGTCTTTGCATGCGAGGTTTCGGCTATTTATTTTGACTCGTAAACCCCCAAACTTGGTTTTTAAGAACCTTGGGACATTTACCAACATGGTAATGTCCTCGGATAACTTTGCGCTCACCCGAAAAGCCATGAAATTCGACGTTGACGCTTTTAGCCCCTCAAGTACGGTTTTGGCCATAACTTTCTCATATGATAACGAAACTTCATGAAATTTTTACCACCTATTCTAGTGAGTATATTCTAGCATTACAAAGCTTCGGGGCTGCCAAAAGTTCACTCAGAGGTATAAATTCAACATGTTGACACTTTTAGTCCCTATAGTTTGTAATTCCTCACTTTCGTGCATTTTCCGCTTCGTATGATCCATGATCCATCCGTTTAAGGTTATAAACATTATGTAGGGTTATTATAGAGTCTATTTATCCATTGTTGACACTTTGAACCCTTGAATTCACATAGTTTCACCGTTTGTCAACTTTAGTCCCTTTAAAGTATGTTTTCACACATTCTAAGTCCATGACACGTGTCAACACATTATTGAATGTAAATTTTCGAGGTGTTACAGTGGGGGCTACCCCTTGTTAGTTATCTGGAATTTCGGCCGTGGGGGCTACCCCATGTATACACTAGACTCGTTACCATATCGACTGCTGACTGTAGTCATGTTTATGTGCCCTGAAACTGTCAATGTCTATCAGCATTGACGTGCCCCAGATCCATTAGTTCACGCCCGTCCTCTGCGGCACGGTGTGAGGCTTGTCAGACCTAAATAGCACTATCTAACTAATGACCCGCTCGCCATTGGCCCGGAGATTATGTCGATATAAAATGGAGGGACTTCGTGATAGAGTTTTGGTCTAGTACGAGTTATCTGTCCATAAGGATGAGGAATTTCATTCCTGAACCAATACCGTCCTACCCAAGAAAGGACGAGGAATCCATGTTCCTTAACCCCATTCCCAAACCCCTGGGAATCCCATGCTTTGTAGAGGGTGTGAACTCACCTTGGTTTGCTCGGCAGATACACAGAAAGGTCAATCAAGTTGTAAGTGGTCAACTACGTCCTAGCATAGATACCATTCAAGTCAGGTTTATATCCAAGCAGTGCACGCATGTTCTACACGTATTGTACACAAGTAACGATCATGGCATACATGTCTAGTATGGCAGTTCAACAACAGTTCGTAACAAGTTCCACAGTAACATTCACGTAAATAACCAAAGGCTAAGTGTGTGGCCCAACTACTTAGGCCCATAACAGTGTGCGAGTCCAAACATTGTGTACGGGTGCTATGGTCTCGAGTCGAGACTGTGCGGTCTCGAGTTGTACCTATGAGTTCTCGAGTCGCAACCGTGGAGGTCTCGGGTCATGTCTCGATTCGCAAAAAGGCTCGCAACCCTGATCTCGAGTTATGCTGTTTTGTGTTGATGTTGTGTGGTCTCGAGTCGAGACTAGGGGTTCTCGAATCGCAACCTATGTCGCAACAGTGGATCTCGAGTTGTCATGGGTTGGTCTCGAGTCGCAACCATTACAGTCTCGAGTTGTAACCGAATGGTCTTGAGTCGAGACCGGAGGTCTCGATTGGAACATCTGCTGATTGCCAGCATTGTACTAGCCAATGAGATTCCGATTTCATGCAACAATGTGTACTATCCTTACAAACATGTTTTGTTGTCTAACAATTAACCACAATGGATCAAACATAGCAAATTTCAAATATTCATATCACATTCAACAAGTTCTTCATTAGGGTTTTCAAACCTTTAAAACATATTCATCCTATCACTACTTCATTAAATTCAGAATTCATCATTCGGAAATATGTTCATCCATATAAAATCTTGTATTTTGCGGACAAGAATCATAATACCTAAACTAGATGTCAAGATCATCTTGCAAACAAAACATTTGTTCCATAACTTCATAAATTGGATGATCATAACAAATCCTCTAAATTTTTTTCTCTTATCATTCAAGCTTAACTTAGCAAGACATTTATCATACAACATTCATACTTTCCACAAAAGAGATTATTTGTTCATTTTATGTATTTGGAACCAAGCATGTATCAATAGCAAACAAGAACTCATCAAACCGATCAAACACTTTATAATCAAACAATAGTCACGATTGCATATCATCACATATTCATACTTAAACCATGTTTGCACTTATGTTTGTAAAGAAACCACTAACCGGTTGTGAAAAGGTACCGAGTTGGTGAGGAAGATGAGTAAAATGGGGTGTCCGAGTGATGATGATGAGCTTAACCGAGTCTCCTTGTGGTCACCGGTTTGATCCGAGAAGAAGGAGAAGAATGTTGAGACTTAGGGTTTTAGTGAGAGAGAGGGAGAGTGTGTGTGTAGGTTGCCCAAAAATGGTAATGTTGGCTCACTACAAAGGTTATATACTAGCTTTAAGTTGATGCACCCTAATGGGTTTCGGATGGATTAAATGGCCCAACCGGCCCAAATAGATACACTATTCACTCGAGACCGCATGGTCTCGAGTCGGGTTCTTGTGTCTCGGGTCGCATACATGCAAGCATACATATAAACATATAAACGTAACACATAATCACATAGGATGTTCACTTATATCATTAAACCAACAAGTTAACTAGTCACATAACATTCAAGCAGGTTACATCAAGATACAACAAAAGGTTCTAAACTTCGAGTTGTCACATCATCCCCAAGTTGAAAGAAATTTCGTCCCTGAAATTTGGTAAGCACTCACTGAGGAAGCTAGTTAAGTTGTATGGTTTTTCACTGGTTTTTCCTGGGGTGTCACATCCTCCCCCCGTTAATCTGGAATTTCGTCCCTAAATTCCGTAGCTTCAGCCTCAGTAGTGGTTGTACTGTTTGCGAACAGTTGGGGATACTTTTGTTTCATCCGATCTTCGCGTTCCCAGGTGAACTCTGGGCCGCGACGTGAGTTCCAACGAACTCGAACGAGGGGTATTCTAGTGCTCTTGAGGACCTTAACATCCCGGTCCGTGATTTCAACTGGTTCCTCGACGAATCGTAACTGCTCGTCGATAGTGAGTTCCTTCAGAGGAACTATGTGGGTCTCATCTGACAGACACTTCTTCAGATTCGACACGTGGAAAACGTTGTGAAGTGCACCGAGTTCTGCTGGTAAGTTCAGTCTGTAGGCCACCCTGCCTATTTTCTCGATGATTTCAAAAGGTCCGACGTATCGTGGGTTAAGTTTACCTGGTTTACCAAAACGAACCACACCCTTCCAGGGTGAAACTTTGAGTAGTACCCGCTCCCCAACCTGGAGCTCTAGTGGTTTCCTGCCCTTATCGGCGTAGACTTTCTGACGGTCACGAGCTGCCGCCATGCGTTGTCGTATTTGAGCAATTCGTTCAGTTGTGTCTACCACATGTTCTGGACCAGTGATCTGACTATCTCCCACCTCTGCCCAACAAAGAGGTGACCAGAATTTACGTCCGTCCAATGCCTCAAACGGAGCAGCTTTAATGCTGGTGTGGTAGCTGTTATTGTACGAGAATTCCACAAGTGGCAGATGCTTTTCCCAACTGTTGCCAAAGTCGATTACACATGCACGAAGCATGTCTTATAAGGTTTGAATAGTGCGCTCAGACTGCCCGTCCGTCTGAGGATGATACGCTGTGCTCATGTCTAATCGTGAGCCAAAGGATTTGTGCATCGCCTGCCACAACTCTGAAGTAAAACGCGCATCTCGATCCGAGATAATAGAGGTGGGCACCCCGTGCCTCGAAACAACTTCCTTGAGGTATACTTCTGCTAGAGTGGAGAATTTATCCGTCTCCTTGATAGTCAGGAAGTGCGCAGACTTTGTGAGTCGATCCACGATCACCCAAATAGTATAATTTCCGCGCTGGGATCTAGGCAGGCCAGTAACGAAATCCATGGAAATTTGCTCCCATTTCCATTGTGGTATCTCTGGTTGTTAGAGTAGGCCTGAGGGTTTCTGGTATTCAGACTTGACTCTCGCACAAGTCAAACACTTGCTGACGTAAGTTGTTATGTGGGCCTTCATGCTAGGCCACCAATACGTAGTTTTGATATCGTGGTACATCTTATCCGAACCAGGGTGTACCGAGTAGCGAGACTTGTGTGCTTCATCCATCACAAGCTCTCGTAAGTTGCCATAGAGTGGGACCCAAATGCGTCCCGTCACGTAGTAAGCACCGTCTTCCTTTTGTTCTAAACGTTGCCGTGAGCCGCGTAGGGCTTCAGCCCTGACGTTTTCTGGTTTCAATGCTTCTATCTGAGCGTCTCGTATTTGGGAAGGAAGACTAGAATGTATAGTGAGTTGTAAAGCTCGCACGCGCTTAGGCGCGGTGTCCTTTCGACTGAGGGCGTCGGCCACAACATTGGCCTTGCCCGGGTGATACCTGATCGAGCATTCGTAGTTATTCAGTAGCTCGACCCATCGTCGTTGTCGCATATTCAGTTCCTTCTGCTTGAAGATATGCTCGAGGCTCCTGTGGTCGGTGTAGATGGCGCATTTGGTACCGTACAGGTAATGTCGCCATATCTTAAGTGCAAAAACAACAGCTCCCAGCTCTAAGTCGTGCGTAGTGTAGTTCCTTTCATGAACCTTAAGTTGGCGTGAAGCGTAAGCTATGACTTTGTCTCGTTGCATCAACACACAACCAAGACCTTGAATTGATGCGTCGCAGTAAACCACAAAATCGTCTGTGCCCTTTGGCAAGGAAAGGATAGGTGCGCTGCAAAGTCTATCCTTCAGGTGCTGAAATGCTAATTCCTGTGCATTTCCCCACCGATAAACAACGCCTTTCTGCGTTAGCGAGGTGAGAGGCTGTGCAATCTTGGAAAAATCCTTAATGAACCTCCTGTAGTAACCTGCCAAACCCAAGAATTGGCGAATTTCCTACGGTGTACGAGGTGCAGGCCAGTTCTTAATCGAGTCCACCTTGGATGGATCAACATGAATCCCATCCTTGTTTACCACATGGCCTAGAAAATGGACCTCACGAAGCCAGAAGTCGCATTTTGAGAACTTTGCGTAAAGTTGTTCCGTTCGAAGAAGTTCCAAAATGAGTCGTAGATGCTGCTCGTGTTCCTCCTGACTCTTAGAATAGATCAGGATGTCGTCGATGAAGACTATAACGAACTTGTCCAGATAAGGCTTGCACACTCGATTCATCAAGTCCATGAAAACCGCTGGTGCGTTTGTCAGCCCAAAAGGCATGACCAAAAACTCATAGTGGCCATATCGATTTCTGAAGGCCGTTTTGGAGACGTCCTCTTCTCGGACTCTCAGCTGGTGATATCCCGATCTCAAATCAATCTTCGAATAGTAGCTCGACCCTTGTAGCTGGTTGAACAAGTCGTCAATACGTGGTAGGGGATAACGATTCTTCACCGTCACTTTGTTGAGTTCACGATAGTCGATACACATTCTAAAGGTACCGTCTTTCTTCTTCACAAACAGCACTGGAGCTCCCCAGGGCGATGAGCTAGGACGAATAAAACCCTTATCCAAGAGTTCTTGTAGTTGCGTAGAGAGTTCTTCCAACTCTGATGGAGCTAAACGATAAGGTGCACGAGCTATAGGCACAGCTCCAGGAGCTAGTTCAATCTGAAACTCGACTTGGCGATGAGGCAGAAGACCAGGTAATTCCTCAGGAAATACCTCAGGATAGTCGCGTACAATTGGAAAATCCTCTATCTTCTTTTCTTTCTCCGAGGTGTCAGTAACGAGAGCCAAAATGGCAGTGTGGCCCTTTCGCAAGCACTTCTGGGCCTTAAGGAAAGAGATGACGTTCTCAACGGTACCCCTTTTGTCGCCACGAATCATGAGTGGTTCACTACTGGAATCAGGAATACGAACAATCTTCTCGTTGCAAAGAATCTCTGCTCGGTGTTGGGATAACCAATCCATCCCAATGACAACGTCGAAACTACCCAAAACGATAGGAATGAGGTCGATAGAGAAGGTCTGGTTAGCAAGAACAAGTTTACAACCCTTGACTACGTGTGTGGCTTCTAAACTCTTACCATTTGCTAGCTCTACAGTGTGCTTGTTGTTCAAGGGTGTTGGAATACGCTTAAGCATTCGACTAACTTCTAGTGACATGTAGCTAGTATCGGCACCCGAATCAAATAAAACTGTAACATAAAAGTCGTCGAGAAGGAACTTACCCGCCACAACATTGGGGTCATTCCTTGCTTCACCTTGGCCAATCACGAACGCCCGCCCCCTGGCTCCATTGTTGTTGTTGTTCCCATTGTTACCATTCCCCTGATTGTTGTTGTTGTTGTTGTTCTGGTTCCTGTTCAGTTGGGGACAATCTTTCTTGAAGTGGCCTTCAGCTCCACACTGAAAGCACCCTTTGTTGGTACCCTGCTGCTGCTGCCGCTGGTTCTGTGGGGCCTGTTGTTGACGATTCTGGTTTGCGGGGTACAAGCTTCTGCAATCCTTGGCGGCGTGACCTGGCTTGTTGCACCGATGACAGTTTCCCCTGGTGCATGGCCCGCTGTGGTGTAAGTTGTAGCGATTGCATTTGGGGTGATTCCCCTTGTACCCACCGTGACTGTCCACCAGATGATTGCTGACTGGGGCTCTTGTAGTCATCAGTCTTTCTCTGCTGAGACTGAGATTGCACATAAGTTGAACCCTTGCTTGAAGCTCCATCCCATTTCCTCTTGTTGTCACTAGGAGCATCCGAAGTAGCTGTAGCACTTATGCGCTTGGGTAACCTGTTCTACTCCACCGCCTGGTCAGTAAGACAGTGAGCCAACTGAACAACCTGCTGGATAGTAGTGAGGTTTGCTGAAGTCACATGACTCTGGATCTCTGGCACCAAGCCCCTGAGGAAGAGTTCAATTCGCTTAATAGGAGGGTCCACCATAGTAGGGCACAGTAAGGCAAGCTCATTCGATCTCTTAGTATACGCCTCAATTTCTGACCCCGTCATCTTGAGGTTGTAGAACTCGACTTCCAGCTTATGAATGTCGTCACGACTGCAGTATTCCTCCTTGATCATCTCCTTAAAAGTTTCCCATGGGGTGGCGTTGGCAGCAACCAACCCCAGCATTTGGACCTGAGCGTTCCACCATGTGAGGGCTAAACCCTCGAGAGTACCGGTAGCATACTTCACCCTGCGCGCCTCAGGTTATTCACACATTTCGAAAACTGACTCGAGCTTCTCAAACCAGTGGAGGAGACCTACAGCTCCTTCAGTGCCGCTAAAAGTAGTTGGTCGGCAGTCCATAAAAGTGCACACAGGTGGCTGAGCATGTTGACCTATTGTGGGTGAGAGAAAAGATAGAGTTTAACACAAAGGTTGGTTCACGAGAGTAGGATCTAAAGATCCTAGAATGAGTTTGGACTGCAGGATATACCTCCTGCGTGTGCAGCTGCAAGTGCCGCAACAACTCGTTCGTTAATCAGAGCCGTCAACTGGGCTTGAGTCATGTTAACGCGTCCAGACATGATCTTCATATCAAGAAGAACATGAGTGAGGGAGGTTCGAGATAAATGCGATGACATAAGAGAGTAAGCACACACGGGTTCAAGCAACAGTAGTTATACTAACCAAGCATACCATGAGCAATGTACTACGTAACTAACAAGTAGGCAATATATATGCACATATCATATCACCTAGGATGTCGAGCCTTGCATGTGGAGTGAAGTGTCGTTGTGGACCGTAGAGCACTGTACAGGTTATAGTCTGATTTTAATAATTTTTTTTCCCCTTATTAAAACCAAGTTCACTATAACCAATGGCTCTGATACGAATCTGTCACACCCCCAAAATCCACCTGCGGAATGCCACCGCTTGGAGGCGTGACTGACCAGGATCCAGCCACCAATCATATTGAACAAGCAAACATGTAATTATAAAAGTTCAACCAATACAACTGGTGTCCAAACAAAACATAATTTAAGTTGCAAGCGGAAGCATAACGTTTAAAAACCAAAACATAAGTTTAATTGTTTCAAAGTTTAACATGGCACACAACTGTCCATGTCCCACAACGACTCTCTTCCATGCAAGCTCCAGCTAAGTACCTATTGACCTGCAAAGCATGTAGTAACGAGTCAACAACAAGTTGAGTGAGTTCATAGTTGGGTGTTCGTTTTAAGTTGTTTCGAAAACAGTTTCCTTTATCTGCATCCTGCCGTGGGGGTTACCCCATAGTTGAAAATGTGACTTGTTTATTCCCGGTTACTCTGGCAATCCAGCCGTGGGGGCTACCCCTTGTTAGTTATCTGGCATTTCGGCCGTGGGGGCTACCCCATGTATACACTAGACTCGTTACCATATCGACTGCTGACTGTAGTCATGTTTATGTGCCCAGAAACTGTCAATGTCTATCAGCATTGACGTGCCCCAGATCCATTAGTTCACGCCCTTCCTCTGTGACACGGTGTGAGGCTTGTGAGACCTAAATAGCGCTATCTAACTAATGACCCGCTCGCCATTGGCCCGGCGATTATGTCGATATAAAATGGAGGGACTTCGTGATAGAGTTTTGGTCTAGTACGAGTTATCTGTCCATAAGGACGAAGAATTTCATTCCTGAACCAATACCGTCCTACCCAAGAAAGGACGAGGAATCCATGTTCCTTAACCCCATTCCCAAACCCCTGGGAATCCCATGCTTTGTAGAGGGTGTGAACTCACCTTGGTTTGCTCGGCAGATACACAGAAAGGTCAATCAAGTTGTAAGTGGTCAACTACGTCCTAGCATAGATACCATTCAAGTCAGGTTTATATCCAAGCAGTGCATGCATGTTCTACACGTATTGTACACAAGTAACGATCATGGCATACATGTCTAGTATGGCAGTTCAACAACAGTTCGTAACAAGTTCCACAGTAACATTCACGTAAATAACCAAAGGCTAAGTATGCGGCCCAACTACTTAGGCCCATAACAGTGTGCGAGTCCAAACATTGTGTACGGGTGTTATGGTCTCGAGTCGAGACTGTGCGGTCTCGAGTTGTACCTATGAGTTCTCGAGTCGCAACCGTGGAGGTCTCGGGTCATGTCTCGAGTCGCAACAAGACTCGCAACCCTGATCTCGAGTTATGTTGTTTTGTGTTGATGTTGTGTGGTCTCGAGTCGAGACTAGGGGTTCTCGACTCGCAACCTATGTCGCAACAGTGGATCTCGAGTTGTCATGGGTTGGTCTCGAGTCGCAACCATTACAGTCTCGAGTTGTAACCGAATGGTCTCGAGTCGAGACCGGAGGTCTCGATTGGAACATCTGCTGATTGCCAGCATTGTACTAACCAATGAGATTCCGATTTCATACAACAATGTGTACTATCCATACAAACATGTTTTGTTGTCTAACAATTAACCACAATGGATCAAACATAGCAAACTTCAAATATTCATATCACATTCAACAAGTTCTTCATTAGGGTTTTCAAACCTTTAACACATATTCATCCTATCACTACTTCATTAAATTCAGAATTCATCATTCGGAAATATGTTCATCCATATAAAATCTTGTATTTTGCGGACAAGAATCATAATACCTAAACTAGATGTCAAGATCATCTTGCAAACAAAACATTTGTTCCATAACTTCATAAATTGGATGATCATAACAAATCCTCTAACTATCATTCTCTTATCATTCAAGCTTAACTTAGCAAGACATTTATCATACAACATTCATACTTTCCACAAAAGAGATTATTTGTTCATTTTATGTATTTGGAACCAAGCATGTATCAATAGCAAACAAGAACTCATCAAACCGATCAAACACTTTATAATCAAACAATAGTCACGATTGCATATCATCACATATTCATACTTAAACCATGTTTGCACTTATGTTTGTAAAGAAACCACTAACCGGTTGTGAAAAGGTACCGAGTTGGTAAGGAAGATGAGTAAAATGGGGTGTCCGAGTGATGATGATGAGCTTAACCGAGTCTCCTTGTGGTCACCGGTTTGATCCGAGAAGAAGGAGAAGAATGTTGAGACTTAGGGTTTTAGTGAGAGAGAGGGAGAGTGTGTGTGTAGGTTGCCCAAAATGGTAATGTTGGCTCACTACAAAGGTTATATACTAGCTTTAAGTTGATGCACCCTAATGGGTTTTGGATGGATTAAATGGCCCAACCGGCCCAAATAGATACACTATTCACTCGAGACCGCATGGTCTCGAGTCGGGTTCTTGTGTCTCGGGTCGCATACATGCAAGCATACATATAAACATATAAACGTAACACATAATCACATAGGATGTTCACTTATATCATTAAACCAACAAGTTAACTAGTCACATAACGTTCAAGCAGGTTACATCAAGATACAACGAAAGGTTCTAAACTTCGAGTTGTCACACTCTATCCCCCTTTTCGTCACCATATATCCAAGAAACTTTCCTGCCCCCACTCCGAAATGGCACTTAGCAGGATTCAGCTTCATGTTATATTGATCCAGGATATCAAATGCTCCCTTGATATCCTGGAGGTGATCCTCAGCCTTTTTAGATTTCACCACCATATCGTCAATATATACCTCCATGGTGTCCCCCAGCTTATCTTTGAACATCATGTTCACTAATCTCTGGTATGTTGCACCTGCATTTTTCAAACCGAAAGGCATGGCAGTATAGCAATATATACCTGTTGGTGTCATGAAAGCAGTATCCTCCTGGTCCAAAGGCTCCATTTGAATCTGCTGAAATCCTGAGGATGCGTCCATGAACGTTAACATTTCATGTCCAGCAGTAGCATCCACCATTGCATCGATATGAGGGAGAGGAAATGGGTCTTTAGGACAAGCCTTGTTCAAGTCCGTGTAGTCTACACAGACTCTCCATTTCCCGTTTTTCTTCTGTTCCACAACTACGTTTGCTAGCCATCTTGGAAACTTGACTTCTCTGATCATCCTGGACTTCAACAATCTTTCAACTTCCTCTTGGATAATCGCATTCCGCTCAGGAGCAAATTTTCTTCTTTTTTGCTGAACAGGCTTGAATGATTCGTCAATTCCAAGCTTGTGAGTGATAATGTCTTTGGATATGCCTGTCATATCCTCATGCTTCCATGCAAACGTTGACATCCTGCATTTCAAAAAGTTAGTTAACTGCTCTTCAATATCCTTAGGGATATTGGTTCCTACGAGCACCGAGATATCAGGATTATCCTGATCCAGGATAATTTTCTTCACATCCTGCTCCGAATCCTCCACGATATCCGGGGCCCGCATCTTTAATTGCTATGCTGTACTAGGCTTAGTTGAGGATTTCATTGAGGATGAGTAGCATTCTTTCGCTTCCTGCTGATCACTTTAAACTTTGACAACTCCCCAAGGGGTAGGGATCTTGATGCATTGGTGATATGTTGACGGCACAACCTTCATATCGTGAATCCATGGTCTTCCCAGTATGATGTTATAGCAGGATAAGGAGTCCATCACACAGAAGCGTTGTATCGAGTTGACCCCTTCAACATATACTGGTAACTTTATCTCCCCTACGGTATTCCTAGCTTCTCCACTGAAACCAACGAGCACAGTGGACTTCGAAGTAATGTCCATCGGAGATACATTCATCCTCTTCAATGTTTCCAGCTGAATTATATTGACAGAACTACCGTTGTCTACCAGTATCCTACGTAGAAAATGGTTAGCCACATATAATGTTATTACCAAAGCATCATGGTGAGGATCCTGAACAGTATCCCTGTCATCACCATCGAAAGTGATCACTTTATCAGTTGTGAGGGTAGTCATCCTGACTGGTCTGTCTCCCCTCTCACTCTTAGCTTCCTTTGCATGTCTCTTGGCCGCCGAATACGAAGTTCCACAAATATCGGATCCTCCTGAAATAAAGTTAATTATCTTGGCATCTCCTGGGGGTGATGCTGCTCGTTCAGGATCCTTCTCGGGATCCTGACCTTTATTCTTCTTTTTTCCCAGCAAGTCCTTCAGATACCCTTTGCTTAACAGGTAACTTATTTCTTTCCTTAAAGCAATGCAATCCTCGGTCATATGTCCGAAGTCTTCGTGGAAGGCACACCATTTGGATTTATCCTTCCAATCAGCTTTCTGCTGGTTCTTTCGAGGCCACCTAGCTTTGTCCCCTAAACCCTGCATAGAATACATTAACTCAGGTATATTAACAGAAAAGCAGTATTCAGATAAGTCAGGATATTCTTCAGGATCCTCGTCTTCAACACCATTCACTTTCTTGTTATCATTTCTGCCATATGGCTTGGAGCAATATGGCTTATATGAGGTTTCTGATTTCCTGTTAGTTGATTCATAGGTCGAGGTAGAATTCATCCTCTCCTGCATCTTCTTGTCATCTTCCAAACGGATATATCTCAAAGCCCTGTTACGAGCTTCGTCGAGATTCTTGCAGGGATTCATTACAAGATCCTGATAAAACTGAGAATCCTTTTGTAACCCCATCTTAAAAGCTTGCACAGCTGTTGCAACATCAAGATGTGGGATATCCAAGGATTCTCGACTGAATTTGTTCACATAATCCCTCAAGGATTCCTGAGGCCCTTGAGTTATCCTGTAAAGATCACTGGTTAGTTTCTCAAAACTCCAACTACAAGAAAATTGACTGTTAAATAAATTAACCAAATGAGCAAACGAAGTAATTGAGTGAGGAGGGATGTTTAGCAGCCATTTTAAGGCTGATCCTGTCAGGGTAGAACCAAATCCCTTGCATAAGCATGCTTCCTTGAGATCTGGAGGGATAGGATTGATTTCCATCCGTTCCCTATACTGGGCAATATGCTCCTCAGGATCCGTAGTCCCGTCATACAGTTTCATGTTGGGAGTCTGGAATCTCTTTGGTATTTCAGCATCACAGATAGGATATGCAAAGCGGGATATCTTGTGACTGTCTTGGGATACTTCCGGAATTGGCTGGACCACTCCAGGTACACTGGATATCATGTCCTTCAATTTTTGGAGCTCCCGGGTAAATGTTGACGTCATACCTGCATCCTGCAAAGATTGTTGTTAGTAGCAAGAATATTATTATTTGACACATTACCGGTCTGAGGATTTTGGCCGTATCCTGAAGCATATCCTGAACTCCTCACAGTCGACATCCTGACCAAAGAGGGTATCTCAGGGGTATGATTCTGAGAATGGCTTGGGACGATATTCCCCCTGTTATCCTCGGTGTAAACTGCGGAACTGAAGTTCAAAGCCCTGGGCTGTATAGGAGTGACACTTTCTTCAGCAGGTCTGCTCGAGCTAGCTTTTAAGAGTTGTATTTCTCTTAACAGCATTTGGTTAGTCTCCTGTTGCTGCCTCATTTGTTCCTGCACACTTCCAAATAAAGTCAGAATTTCATCATTAGAGGCTAAAACGGGAGCAGATCCCTGAACACTCCGTGTAGGGATAACATCTTGAGATTGTGAAGAAAATGGCATCCTTGGAGGAGGTGGTGGAAGCACCGAACCGGTAGTAGCAGAGGTTGCAGCAGACATAGTAGAGGAGCTCATGTTTGATCTTGAGGCCATTGTAAACAATATGGCAAAAAGTTTTGAAAATAGAAAACCGATTAACGATTTTACAAAGATTTTTAGTAAAAGTAGCACCACTTGCCCCACGGTGGGCGCCAAATTGTTTTGGTCAAAAATTACCTAAGCAATTAAGTGATCAAATTAGTTAAGTGAGGTAGTGTGCTAGAATTATGTGTAAAAAATATGTTAACCAAGTTAGATATGAAAACTGTTTCAGGATACGGCTCAGGATATAAAGCTGTATCTATGATCAAACAATGAGCAAAAAAGTAAAGGTTGACACGTGATGTACGAGGAAAGCCCTTGATCAATCTAGATCGCCGGCATAAAACCTCAGGAGCTGACAATCGCAGCTGCCTTGTTCTTCTATTGCTTCAAATATCAGGATACAGTGCAGGATGTGGTGCGGATCGACTATGTGTTACAATGTAATTCGAATGTAAGTGCTGTGTGTAGTGTTTGCGATGAGCTAGAGAGAAAGTGTTTGAAAATGTGTAAGTTGAGTGCCTTAATCTGATCCGCCCCCATCTATTTATAGTAAAACAAATGTAACTAACTATCCTACATAACCGGGATCCAACGAATATTCCTTAGTCGAACGTTGTAGACCTGGTCTTTCGGGTTCAACGTCTCTCCTTTAACAAATACGCCCGAGTCTTGAGGAGATGAAGTCCATTTGACCGTTGGCAAGTCCCACTCTTTAACCTGCACGTGATTAATTCGATATACCTCAGGATATCACCCAGGATGTTAGCAATATCCCCGTCCAGTATCCTGATCACAGATAAACAATTAAAAGCAGGATATAGTTCAAGATACGTATGCTTAGAAAATGAGCCATAACAGTACTAGTGGTCACCAAGAGTGTATTTTATCTTTGGCAAGTCTAACTTGTGTAGACTATGCCTTAATTGGCACCTTATCTTGAGGGTATTCCCTACTAATGTCCTTGCCTTGTCTCTTTTTGAAAAGTGTTTGACTCGTGGATCTTGGTGCTTTCGTGAATGCAATGAAAACCTTTTTGTAAAATGTTTTCGTGAGAGAACTCTAGTGATTGTAGTCTAGACTCGAGAAGGAATCCTAGTTCACTGCAATCGAAGCTCTGATACCAAACTGTCACACCCTGTCTTTTGCGGAAGCGTATGATGTGTGACTGGTTTAATATCATTGCATTCAATCGTACTAAACAACTACATGATCAAAACGATGTTCATCCATTCATGAAAATTTGAGTATTACAAATACTTGTTATTTAAGTTTTAAAAACACAACCTTCGTCTAGGTTACAATTCAACAAAAGTGGATGACATCTAAACTTGAAGTCTACTTCTAGTTACGACACCCGCGCCCAAGATCCATCTTGTCACCTGAAATACATGTAATTTTGGAAAACATCAACAAAAGTTGAGCGAGTTCATGCGTTTTGTATACCTTGTATGAAACATGGTATGCATCTTGTATAAATAAAGTATTCTTGTGAAATAACGTATGCTTGTAAAATAAAGTATTCTTGTGATACAAATCTTGTACCAATAAAGTATTCGTGTGATACAATTCTTGTACCAATAAGGTATTCTTGTAAAATCTTTGAGAGACTTTAAGGCATGTGAGGACATGGGGAGTACTTGTTATGACTCCTTAAGGACATGGGAGTACTTGTTATGACTCCTAGGGAGCATTCGTAATGGCTCATAGGGAGCACTCGTAATGGCTCCTACCTTTGTCGATTTTCCTCGACTGTGTCGATTTCCCTTGACTGTGTCGATTACCCTCGACAGTGTCGATTAACCTCGACTGCATCGATTAACCTCGACTGGGACTCCGAAGCACTACTAGGTACTAGTTGTGACCATGAGTGGGGCTCGGCCGTACCCGTTAGATCTAACCCTCGTCCCTAATTAATGAATGTTTTTAATGGCTTGGTACTAGTTTTCACCAAGACTTTATGGCATTTCAATATTTAGTCTAAGCTCACATGATCTAGTATTGTATTTCATAGGCATTTCATATGTCATTTCTTAAAACGCATCATACCTGGTACTCGTTCTCACCAAGAGTGCTTCTTATTTTTGTATCATACCATTTATAAACATTGTGATATTTGTAACATGTATTTCACCCCTGAGAGTTATAAAACCAAAAGCAGATAAAGAAAAGGGGGAGCATGAACTCACTACTTTGCGTTCCTGCGTCGTAAACTTCACCGGATTTGCTTATCTAGCTTCGTGACCTAAACGTGTTTTATTAACGTTAGTCACTAGACTTGTATCGCACAAGTACAAGTCACTATCTTTTGTAAATGTGTTCTTGTGTTAAAAAATAATTCATATTTTTAACTATGTGTCTTACTTATATTATTTTCTCAAAAATAAATATAAGTATCTTGTATTTGTCTAAGTATGTTGTATGTGTATTTTTGTATCTTCACTCCTTAGGAGTATTTAGTGTATCTTCAAGTCCTAATACACTATCAAGTATAATCCATACTACATACACTTAGCACAAAAATTGGTGATAATATATATATATTTTTCTCACAAATATACATACTTAATATCCATTTTTATTCTTGAAGAAATCCTCATTTCTTAACACAAAAGTTGGGGAAACCTTGGTAAATGTTTTTAGATACATTTTTAGGGAATAAGTTTCTCCAAAACTTATATCTTTCTAAGTGTCAAAATTTTATAAAATTTTGGCAGAGTTTCCCCTAAAAATGGAGGTTTCCCATGTTTTCAAAACATGTGTTTATTTTCTTTTAAAACATCATCAACAATCAACAATATGCAACTTCTTCTTACCAAACTTGTCAAGAACAAGCATAAACTATAAACCCACGAACTTGAATATTTATGAAAACATGTAGTAACTTACTAGCACACTTAGTAAGTCTTGTTACCTTCCAAAGTGTGATTAGTTCTTTAAAACTTTATTTTTAAAGAGTGTAAATGTTTACAACTTAAAATCATATTTTCTAAAAATATTTCTTCGTGAACTCTTCTATTTACACAAGTGCTTCTACACTTGTTTATTACCAAAAATGTGATTAGTTTATGTAAGATCCAAATTTTAGTGAAACTCATATTTTTAACTTGGTTCCTTTGAAAAAAACACTCATGGATCTTTAGATCTACAAGATTATGACTTACTTTGACCTTTATTTTTCAAGAAAACACCCATTTATTCAAGTTCATAGTTTATGTGTGGATGATTCCATCATCCTACATATTTCTAACTTTCTCATCTTGCTAGTTCATGTTTGTAATCATGCTCTAGCAAGACCATATGATGATCCATATCATTTCTACTAGCAAACATTAATCAACAAGCATCATAACACAAGAATATCATGATTTCTTAACCATTTTAACACTACTTCATCACAAAGTTAGTTGATGTTCAAGACTTTGTTTATGGTTCTTTAGAGTTCTTATCATTTTGATCTTTAAACATCATTAACCACTTAAACAACATGTAAAATGCAAGGATCTAAGTGCTTATCACTAGCACAAGGCTAGGGGAGTTCTAGTGAAGAAAAGTGGTGGATAAAAGAAAATGAGAGAGGTCCTTGAGCTTCCGAACACACCAAGCTTGCTTGTATGCTCTCTAGCACCTTTGGATGTATGTAGATTGCTTGGAAGAGATTGAATGAAGATGATGGTGGTTGTGGTTGTGTTCTCGGTCGAACAAGAAAGAGAGGAGAAGAGAGAGTTTGTTGTTTGAGTTGTGTTGAGAATGATTTGCTATAACCCCTTGTGCCATCTTATAACCCATCATCATTCTTTAACCATTGTGTCTTATGCTCCTTAACCCACAACATAATCTAATTAAATAATGAAGGAAATCCATGGGTGGGTTACCCATGTAACCGTCCCCAAGGGGGGGGGGGTGTCTTGTTGGATTGCAATGTTTAGTTAGTGATTTAGTTAGGAAGTTAAGTGTTTAGTTAATGGTTTATGGTGTGTTATATAATATATAGTGTGGTAGGGTGTTCGGGGACCCTACTAGCTCAGAAAAATAAAAACAATGTGTTTGACAATATTTTTGTGCTCTGGGTAAAGTCCGGTTGTTCGGTTACGTACCGGTTCGTTAAAGTGCTAAATTGCACCGTTTAGTGTCTTTCAAGTATCTTTTTGTAACGCTTTCAATTCCCAACACTTGGGGAAGTATTCTGGGTAATAAAACGTAAATTCTGCATGATATTTATAGGTTTAAAAGCTGATTTGAGCTGAATTTAATAAAATTATGCACTTAAAGTGCATTTCGGGTGCTTTTTAGTGCGTATTTTAGCTTCCGGATGGTATATATGTAAACCCTTATATGTATTCTTGGGTTTTAATGTATTCTTGTCATTGGACCTACACCTAGGCTCACATTTCAATTGTCTAACTGCTTTCTGCATAAATGTTGACACAATGTGTCTTACCGGTGAGTTTACTAGTATTTCTGACGCAACGCGGTTCATTAATGCATAAAGCCATATCTTGTAGTATAAAACATGCATGAATTCACTTGCATGGAATTCAGAAATTTATTTGTCTGGTAGTGATGCCAATTTTGTTCTGTGTATCATTAGAACTATCTCGTGTTGCATGTAGCAACGAATAAAGTCTTGTAAACTAGATCATGCACAATTATTTAAGCACAGATTACTGTTCATTTAGTGTACGGAATGTACGGAAAAATGACGGTTGTCACAAATTTCGTTTGAAGTGGGCCATGCCACTTTCAAACGGAATTACCTCAACTATATATACCTGTGTTGCTAGTTCATTTGTAACTTTTCCGATTCAGAGCCGAGGTGCTGCCAGTTTGTCAAACGATCTGTAAAAGCTTTGGAATCAATAAAAAGAAGATAATTAGGGAATATTAAGCTGTTACACGTCTATTTCTCTAATTCCACCTTTGAAATAGATGCTAAACTCTTCTGATTGACTCTTTATGGTCACACAACGATCCAACAAGTGGTATCAGAGCTCAGGAAGAAGAGTTTATACCAATTCAGCTTGTTTTCATCACTTCTACTCCTTTTCAAAATTAAACAAGATTTAACGGACAAAATTGACTGAATTTTACATATATCATGTAAAACACTGTTTTAACGAATCCTTGAAAGAATTGGACCAAAATTCGATCAAAGTCCGGGTCAATTTGACAAATTGGTGGCCGACAGGATGATGTCATCCTAATTCCGCTCGAAAGTGCACTTGTGATTTCACACGGAATTAACTTTTGTGGTTAATTTCGTTTGAAACTGCTGCTGAGTTCACACGGAATCACTAATTCCGTTTGAAAGTGTTGCTTAGTTCACACGGAATCACTAATTCCGTTTGAAAGTGTCTTTGAGTTTCACACGAAATTAGCTATTCCGCTCCAAAGTGACCTTATTTCGTTTGAAAATCCCTGATTTTGTTTGAGTGGCTATTCCGTGTGAAAAAGGCTTATTTCGCTTGAAAGCTTATTTCGCTTGAAAAGCTGATTTCGCTTGAAGTGATTTCGTTTGAAATTGTTTTTGTTAAAATCCAAAAAAAATTCTAAGTGTTTGTTGATTGTTTCAGATAAGTGAAGATGGATGAGTTTATGAATCCTTTCAGTGACATGTTTGCTTTCACGGGAAACACCGGAGATGATACATCAAACAACACCAATGAAAATGTTTCTAATCCGAGTGCAAAGAAAACTCTTTCTGATGCTTTGAGTGTGGAGAGTGCATATGGAACATACAATAAGCCGCCCAAGTTGATGGTAATTGAAGATTACAACAGGTGGGCTACAAGATTTGAAGAATGGCTTAAAGTGTTTGCATATCTTAGTTGGAAAAGCTTGAAGAATGGTTTTGATTTGGGGAGAACGGATTATGAAAATTTAGAAGAAAATCAAATAGAAAGATATGTTGCTGAACAAAAGTGCATTGCTTTGCTTCATCAGTCTGTGAGAGACGACATCATTTCATTGATTGAGTACAAAGATTCGAAAGATCTATGGGAGAAACTGAGAGTGAAATGTGTGGGTAGTGCCGAGATAGTTAAGAACAAAAAGAAGTTGTTACGAAAGGAATTTGATTTGTTTGGATGTTTGAAAAACGAATCGGTGTCTAAAATGATTGAAAGATTTGGGCATTTGAAGATGGAACTTGCAAGACACGGAATCATATACAGTCGAGAGGAGTTGGTTGACAAATTATTTGATTCACTACCAAATGAGCAAGACTGGCAATACTTTGCCTTGATGCTGAAAAACACAATCAAGTCAGAAGATTTGACAGTGGATCTGCTTATTGAAAGACTGGAAAGCCATGAATTGGAGATCATAAAATCCAATAAAGTCAACAACACATCATACCAGCAGAATGTGGAGCTGTATTACAGAGGAAGTATGATCCTGAAATCTGCATCACCAAAAATAGCATTTTCTGCAGAAAGTTCAAATACAGTGAATCAAGAAACTCCTAGCAGTGGCTATCATAGTGGATCATCATCAACTGCTCAAAGTCAATCTGTTCCGAAAAATCTATTTCAATGCAACATTGTTGTGGATTTAAAGAATGGTCAGAATTTTAGTGAAGAATCTGCCAAACAACAGATGGTGTTTTTAGCGTCTGTGTTAGAATCGTAAGAAAGCCTCGTTGCAGGAAAGATTGGAAACACCAACCTAACAAAAGAAGACTACGATCAGATCGACCCTGAGGAGATGGAGTTTATCGATATAAGGTGGTATATGGAGAGTGCAGTGAGAAGAGCGCAGCGATTCATGGAGATTACTGGAAGACAGTCTATTGGTGGACCTTCTACCAAGTTAGGCTTTGATAAGTCAAAAGTCACATGTTTTAAATGTAAACAAAAAGGTCATTTTAAGCGTGAGTGCCGAAATGGTTACACTGATGATACTGCAAATCCTTTTCGAGAGGATTATTACAAAAGAGCAATTTATCATCAAAATAAAGCAGAACCTCCAAGGATGAAGCAGATAGAGGAGGCACCCAAAGAAAAATCCAAGGCACTTGCTGTTTTTCATGATGATGAAGGTTATGATTGGAGTGATGTTTTGCCAGAGGAAGATACAGTTGGATATGCCTTTACAGCAAAGATTGTTCCTTTTAAAGATACCAGATCTGAAGAAGTGAAGTATGTCAACAGGAAGGCATCAGCTCAATTCATGAAAGGCAAAATCTATCGTACATGGATGGAAGCAAAGAAAGCAAATTGATGGGATCCTGATAGAGAATGTTATCTCGATCCTAATGGAAACAAAGCTGTTGATCCAGATACTATAGATGTTGAAACTCTCACCAAACAAATTGCTGAAGAAGAAGAAGTCAGGCAAAGAATGTGGTGTGGAGAAGGAGAAGCTGATGAGAAAGAGAAAGAGCCGCAGCCAAAGAAAGTTGATGACGGGATTATTGATACGTCACAAGAATTCACTGCTGAAAATTTGAAGAAGATGGCTGACAAAGTGCTTGCTGCAAAAGAGCTAGAGGTAGTTTCTGGTTCTGGAACTGAGTCTAAAAGCAAGGTCAGTCAGAATGATGCAATCAATGAGTCAGGTAAGAAAGATAAAACTGAGAATGACTTCAAAAATTGCATGAAAGAGTGCAAAGTTTGTAGTACAATTGCTTACCTCAGCGGTAAGAAGTTTGAAGAACTGACTAGAAGAGTCAGAAATGTTGAAGATAAGATTTTAAACCGTGACAAAATGTTGAAAGCTTCGAACGACAGATTAAAAGAATTAACTGAGAAAATCGAAAATGATAAAAATGACACAGAAAGAATTAAGAAAGAAAAGGAAAAGTTGATTCTTGAAAATCGTCAAATTTCAGAAAATTTTGAGAAGCTAAAACGAACGGTAAAAGATTCTGATGAAAGAAATGGTAAAACAACCAAAGAAAATCTTCAATTGACCGGTGTTCTTAGAGTAAAAGAAGAGCAAATCAAGCAAAAATTGGATGAGATTGCTAAGTTGAAGCTTCAGTTTCAAGAAGCTAAAATTGAAAATGAACGCATCCAGTTAAAATTGACCAGTTACAACTCCGCAAGTTTTGTTCTTCAACATATCGTCCCTAAACCAATTAGGAAGAACAAAGCAGGCGAAGACGTTTACTCGGATGGAACTGGGGTTGGGTTTCATCAGGTTCCACCACCAGTCTTAAACAATTTTTCAAAGGAAAAATCAGGGTTGGTTAATGATGAAGAAATTGATGAGGTTAAACTTCCAGAGTCAATTGATGTTACATTCAATACATCATCCGATGAGGATAGTGTTCAGTCAGAAATTGTTAAAAGCATGGCTGAAAATGTTTTGAAGTCTGAAAGTGATTCAACTGAGGATGAAGAATGTTTTCTGAACAATTACATTCCGAAACCAAAATCCAAAAACAACTTAAATGAAGAATCTACTCTTGTCATATACAAGATGTCAGGATCGGATAAGTTGTATTCAGATTCTGAGTTTCCACTGGAGAATGTTAATGTGAACAAATTGAAAAACGTGTTTAAATTGGTTGAAATTGATATGTCTAAGATAGAAGGTTTGAAACAGACAAAGAGGCAAATGAATTTCGAAAAAGATAAAGCTTACTACAAGAAACCAGTTGTTCCACCACGTTTTTATAACAACAATCAAAATAGATGGTCTGGTGGATATCAGGGTGGTAAGAATTATCAAAGAAGAAATATTCAAAACAAGAAGTGTGTTGAGAAAAAGGTGTTTGTTTCGAGTTCAAGTTCACTTTCTCATGAAGAATCTAAGATTTTTTCGAAAACAAATGAAGAATTCTTTGAGAAGAAGGCCTCACAGTTTCAGTCCGAAGGCACAAGTCGGGTTGTTGACACCCGAACATGCTTCAAATGCAATCAAGTTGGACATATTGCACGAAAGTGTACCAACTTGAAGTCTAAGACTGAAGTTGTTGAAAATCGGAAAAAGAAAGTTGATGCAAAAGGAAAAGCTCCAATGGTTGTTGAGAAGAAAGTTTTGAAAAATGAAAACATTAAACTCAAAACTGAACCTGTAAAGAATATGGTAACTAAAACTAACAAATTTTACAAACGGGTTGCTTCGCCTCAACAAACATGGAAGCCAAAATCAGTTGACAAGAAGTCAAGTTCTCCAAAACCAAAGGTTTCTGAGAAGAAAAAACAATCGTCTTCTACTACTCCGGTAAAGATGAATGTTCCATTGGATTACTATGAGAAACTTGAATCACAAGAGGCTACTACTTCTGAAAAGAAGAATATACCAAAGAAAGACCAATTATCTGATCAACCTTCTCAAAATGATTTCTTTTTATACAAAAAAGTTGAGATTGGGTCTGAAGAGAGCTTAAAGATGAATGACAAGAATTTTCCGCCACTTTACATTGCAAAAACTCACCTCAATGTCAAGTTACCCGAGTCGAAAGAGGATTGGGTGACATCAACATCTAACTAAAGTGTTTTTGAAATGTGCAGGAGCTTCCAAGATCCGTTTCACGTTGGATTATGGATAGTGGAGCTTCTCGGCACATGACAGGGAAGAAAACCCTATTGTACAATGTTAGAGGGTTTAATGGAGGATATGTGGGATTTGCAGGCAATCAAGGTGGTCGAATAGTTGGTGAAGGAACTCTATCGAATGGAATTGTCATGTTTGAAAGAGTAAACTACATCGCCGAGCTTGAAAACAATCTTCTGAGCATCTCTTAGATTTGTGATCATATGTATACAACGCACTTTACAGACAAAGAATGTTTGATCTTGAAACCAGGATTTGTTGTTCCCGAAGAGTGGGTTATCATGAGAGCGCCCAGAGTCAATGATCTGTACGTGTTGGACATGAGTGTAGCAACTACTACCATGGGTCAGGCTCATTGTTTTATGTCAAGAGCAACGGAAAAGGAATCACAGTTATGGCATCGAAAGATGGGTCATATTCACAATGAATCACTTGGTGCATAACGACTTAGTAATTGGTGTTCATGTGAAAGGTTTTCATCTTGAGGGGGAGTGCATTAGCTGTGTCAAAGGCAAGCAAAAGAAGAAATCTCACCATGGGAAGAAGGAAAACTCAATCTCGAGACCTTTAGAGAGACTCCATATGGATCTGTTTGGTCCAGTGAACGTCAAAAGCATAACTGGGGATCTCTATTGTCTAGTAGTTACAGACGATTACTCAAGATTTTCATGGGTATTATTTTTGAAGTCAAAAGATGAGACGTTTGATTGTTTGATGACGCTTTTCAAGAAGATGGAAAACTTGTACCAAACCCGCATCAGAAGATTACGTAGTGACAATGGTACTGAGTTCAAGAATTTCAAAATGGAAGAATATTGTGATGAAAGAGGTATATTGCATGAATTTAGCGCGCCTTACACTCCGCAGCAGAATGGAGTAGCTGAAAGAAAGAACAGGACGCTAATTGAAATGGCCAGGACGATGCTTGCGGATTCTAAACTACCTGTCAACTTTTGGGCAGAAGCAGTATCAGCCGCATGCTATACACTCAACCGGGTTCTCACATGAAGAAATTCAACAAGACGTGTTTTGAGTTAATCAATAACCACAAACCAAACCTGAAGTATTTAGAACCGTTTGGGTCTCCCTACACTATTCTAGAGCCTTTTGGTAAATTTGGTGCAAAGAGTATTGAAGGAATATTTGTGGGTTACTCAAGTCCATTAAAGCGAGTCTTTGTTCCAAGTTTGAAGTAGATTATTGAAGCACACAATGTAGAATGCCAAGGTTATACTATGCCACCGCAGAATCCAGGCGACTCATGGCATTTTAATTACCATACTTTATGGGATTCATTTGACATTGAAGAAGAAACATATTTCTTTGACGAGTTGGATATTCTGAGAGAGTATGAAGAATCACAAGAAAGATTCCCAGCTGAGTATTCTAGACGTCAAAATCGAGCTTCTAATGACGATGAAGCCGGTCCTAGTAATGTTGGAGAGCATGACGATATTCAGCAAACTCTTGACAATCAGACGGCAGTCAATGATAATCAAGAATCTGACAATATGCCTGTATTTGATCATGGTGATTCAGATTCTGAGGGGGAGCAGATCCAGAGTTCAAGTCAAACAATTCCAGTTAGTGAACAAGGTGCAAATCAGAATGTCACAAATTTGGAAGGCGAAGTAGATGTTCCAGGCGAGGTGATGCCGAGAACTCTTTCGTACCATCCAGAAGAGTTGATTATTGGAGAATTACAATCAGGCGTTCGCACTAGACGTCAAATTGACCAAGGCCTTACTTGTTTTTATTCTATAGTAGCTCCGTTACAAACTGAGTTTTCACTTAGTTGTTTTATTTCGCAGATTGAACCGCGAACATATAAGGAGGCGCTAACTGAAGATTCTTGGGTCAACGCGATGCAAGAGGAGCTGAGTCAGTTTGAGAAGTTAGGAGTGTGGAAATTGGTAGACTTGCCTGATGGTCACAGGAAGATCAACACCGGGTGTTCAAGTGTAAGAGAGACGATAGAGGGGTTATTATTCGTAACAAAGCTCGACTCGTAGTCCAGGGTTTCAGTCAGCAGGAGGGGATAGATTTCACTGAAGTATATGCTCCGGTTGCTAGACTTGAAGCAATCAGAATCTTCCTAGCATTTGCATCTTGGAAAAGTTTTAAAGTTTATCAGCTAGATGTTAAATCGGTGTTTCTCTATGGGAAGGTAAAAGAGGAGGTATATGTTGGACAGCCACCGGGCTTCACCGATCCAATCCACAAAGACAAGGCTTATTTACTGGATAAAGCGTTGTATGGTTTACACCAGGCCCCGAGAGCTTGGTACGAGACATTGTCTTAACACTTACTTGCCAACAGCTTCATCCGTGGAAAAGTGGATGCCACTCTCTTCACTAAAGAGGTCGACCGACATCTTCTGATAGTTCAGATATACGTGGACGACATCATATTTGGGTCAACAAATGAGAATTTGTGCAAAAATTTTGAAAGTGTTATGAAGCAGAAATTTGAAATGTCATCGATGGGTGAGATGAAATTTTTCTTGGGACTGCAGGTTGATCAACTGCCCGAGGGAATTTTCATACATTAAATGAAGTATGTTCATGATATCTTAGAGAAATTTGGGATGTCAGGTTCTACTCCAGCTTCCACCCCATTAGCAACGAATCATGGGATAAACCCTGATCTCACCGGAGAGAAGGTAGATGAAACGTTATATCGTTCCATGATTGGATCGCTGATGTACTTGACAGCTTCAAGACCCGATATCAACGGATATTACACTACCTGAAAGGAACTCCATCATTGGGGTTGTGGTATCCAAAAGAAGGCAATTTTACGCTCGAAGGGTATTCCGATTCCGATTTCGGATGCTGCAAAGTTAACGCTAAATCAACAATAGCGAGGTGCCAGTTTTTCGGACCACGATTGGTCACCTGGCAATGCAAGAAGCAGACCTCTGTAGCTTTGTCCACATGTGAAGCTGAGTATGTATCTGCTAGCAGTTGCTGCTCTCAGATCTTGTGGATCCAGCAACAGATGCGAGACTACGGTTTGCAATTTCTTAACACCCCTATCTTTGTTGATAATGAGGCAGCTATAAACATTACTAAAAATCCTGTTCATCACACTAAAACAAAACACATTGAAATTCGTCATCACTTCATCCGAGATTGTTTCGAGAAGAAGTTGATACGGATTGAGAAAATCCACACTGACGAACAAAAAGCTGATTTACATACCAAAGCGTTTGATAAAACTCGTTTTCAATATTTGTTAAAATTGAACGGTATGAAGCTTTTATCGGTGTTGGAGGAGATTCTTGGCGTTGATGAAGGAGACATTGTAGATGATGTTGAGAAGCAATCTGCAATGGTTTGTTGATTTTTTACTTGTTTTGGTATTTAGGGGGAGTATAGGGTAATATTTTCAGAAAATACAAAAACAGTAAAAAAAAATTCAAAAATCCAAAAACATGAGATATTTTCAAAACACAAAAACTATAGAAAACCGGAAAGAGCTTGTGTAAAAAGGGAAAATGATAGTACATTGGCTTGAAAGTTACGGTATGCTAAAGAATTGTAAAGTTTAAAAGAGTTAAACAGTCTTGCTGATGATGTGCCGATAGGTTTTTACACATTTAGTAGGTTTGTTCGGGATATAAACCTAAATTCAAACTTGCTTATTTTGTGGGGAACACTACTTGGATATATAGGTAACCCCTGAAATCTTGTTTGAAAGATCCCTCTTTCTGAGATACTAGGTCTTTATACTCAGTGATATCTGGGGTATTATCCCGGGACTTCTGATTTTGCGGAAGCAATGGCCTAGTCCCCATATAATACTTTACTGTTGCTTGAAATAAAAGCCTGCCCTCAGCATAAAAATGATGAAACATTGAAAAATGCTAATCATTGCGGTTGTAAAAAAGATCCTCTAAAGGGGACCCACTTAAAGTCGAAGCCGTCATCTCTCTGCTGAACGGAAGTTCTGACCTGAGCTCTCACGGACCTCGCAATTAACCCCTTACAGATATCATCTGTGGTATACTCACATGTAAGACTGAATATTGGGATCTGGATACGGGAGTATATTCAAGAGGTGGGACACATGAATGAGTTTAAGTTCTTAATTCACCTAATCCGTATCCTGGACAGATTGAAAATTGTGTGAGAATTTAAGTGGATCAGTATATCGACAATCTAAGTGAATTGTTTAATTCTGAGTATGTAATTAAAGCTTAACGGTACTTGTGACTTGTCGAATAGCTGATATGATTCCCTAATACACTCACCAAAAATATGTTTGTAAATAGTTTACATTTACTGCATTTTATTTCTGTAATTCATTTCTAGTTTAGAAACTTTATTCAAAATACAAAAAGATTTTATAATTCTGCTTTATTTTCCGACAAACCAAAGTGGAAAGTTGATATTCAGATTCGAAAGTTGAAGCAGATGCAGGAAGTTTCTGAGCTGGAAGATGAGTTGTGAGCTAATCTTGTTAAACCTGGATAATGAAAAGTCAAAACAAGTTCATTAAGTTGAAACTTGTAAATTTCAGAAAATTGTTTGAACTAGTTTGTACAAAATGTTAGTGTGCTTTGTCTCAGATCAACCAAGGTCATTAAATTGGACTTGGTAGACAAATTGAGTAATCAGGGTCATTAATTTGGACCTGGATACTTAAGTGGATTTCTAAATTCTGACAAAACCAACAAATGAAGTCAAATGGTAAGTTTGGATTGAAATTGTTATAATCATAAATCTTACTTTTCGGTAGAGATTGTGTAGGTAACAGGTTTGTTATTGAAAACAGCTAAGCAAAATCCCAGCTAACTGATAGGGGGAGTCTGAAGATTTAAAAGTCAGATACAGATTCTGGATCTATATTCAAGGGGGAGTTTGAAGATTGTTAAAGATTCAGTTTCTGTGATTCATACATTGTTAGATAAACTGGAAAGAGATCAAGACTGAAGACTCGACGCTGAAGACTTCGTCAACATCCAAGGGGGAGTCTGTTGGTGCACAAATGTCTATTAACTTCGTCTTTATCGAGTCTTATGTCTAAATAGGATAAACTAGCACGCAGCAGGTTAAAACTAGGGTTTGTATGTTTTAGGGTAATTTCGCTTGAAATGGTTCTGACCATTTCAAATGAAATTAAACATACTAATTTCGTTTGAAATGGGCCATCCCACTTTCAAACGGAATTACCTCAACTATATATACCTGTGTTGCTAGTTCATTTGTAACTTTTCCGATTCAGAGCCGAGGTGCTGCCAGTTTGTCAAACAATCTGTAAAAGCTTTGGAATCAATAAAAAGAAGATAATTAGGGAATATCAAGCTGTTACACGTCTATTTCTCTGATTCCTCCTTTGAAATAGATGCTAAACTCTTCTGATTGACTCGTTAGGGTCACACAACGATCCAACAGAAAGAACGATTACAAGAACACAAGACTTCCAAAAATAGAAATACAAATAAGACTTTCTATTTATGGAAAGTATGAAGAAGCAGGGCGTTACAGTCTCCCCTCCTTTAGGGAATTTCGTCCCGAAATTTAGGAAGAAGTAGCGAAGAGATAAGGATACTTCGTCTTCATGTCACTCTTGAGTTCCCAAGTGAATTCAGCGCCACGTTTACCTTCCCATCGAACCTTAACGATAGGAATTTTATTGTGCCTCAATAACTTGACTCCTTGATCCATGATTTCGACATGTTTTTCCACAAAATGCAAGGTCTTGTTGACTTGGAGGTCCTCGAGTGGGACTTGGAGTCCTTCGTCAGCTAGACACTTCTTTAAGTTTGACACATGGAAGACATGATGGACATTGTTGAGTTCTTCAGGTAGGTCCAGTCTATATGCAACCTTGTCAATCCTTTCGAGAATCTTGAAAGGACCAACGTAGCGAGGAGCGAGTTTCCCTTTCTTACCAAATCGAACCACGCCCTTCCAAGGGGATATCTTGAGAAGTACGAAGTCACCTGTCTCGAATTCCAAGGGTTTGTGACGCTTGTCGGCGTAACTCTTTTGTCAGCTTCGGGCTTTCAGTAAGTTGTCTCGAACCTGTAAAATATTGTCTGTTGCTTCTTGTATAAGCTCGGGACCAGTGAATTGAGATTCACCAATCTCGTTCCAACAAATAGGCGAACGACACTTGTGAACATACAATGCTTCGAAAGGTGCCATTTGAATACTCGCATGATAACTGTTGTTGTACGAGAATTTGATTAAAGGCAAGTGTGAATCCCAGTTGCCACCAAAATCTATTACGCGAGAACGAAGCATATCCTCTAAAGTTTGGATAGTACGCTCGGTTTGACCGTCTGACTGAGGATGGAAAGCGGTGCTAAGGTTAAGAACAGTACCCATAGCAGATTGAAAAGTTTGCCAGAGACAAGACGTAAAACGAGCATCACGATAGGAAATGATGTCAATGGGGATACCATGACGACAGATGATCTCATCAGTGTAGATTCTAGCCAATTTCTCGAGATTGAAATCTTCACGAATGGGAAGAAAATGAGCTGATTTGGCCAATCGATCAACAATCACCCAAATACTGTCATGACCAGAAGAAGTACGAGGGAGCTTGGTGATAAAATCCATGGCAATGCTCTCCCATTTCCAGACAGGAATTTCTGGTTATTCGAGTAAGCCAGAGGGACGTTGATGTTTGGCTTTTACCTTTGAACAGGTGAGACATTTTGCAACGTAAGAGACGATATCCCTCTTCATCCCAGGCCACCAGTATGACATACGCATATCCTGGTACATCTTGGCAGCGCTAGGATGAACGGAATACTTTGATTTGTGTGCCTTATTCATCAGAAAGTCTCGAAGGTTTTCACGATTAGGGATCCAGATACGGTTGCAAATTGTATAGAATACCATCGGGTTTGGACACTAGATCTTGCTCAACAGCGCTTCGTATTTCAACAGAGAGACTACCTTCGTTAATAGAGGCATATTGGGCTTCTCGAATACGGTTTTGAAGGTCGTTAACGAGTTGGAGACAACGAATACTCTTCACATGAGTTTTACGACTAAGAGCGTCAGCCACTACATTCGCCTTACCAGGATGGTAGCGAATTTCGCAGTCGTAGTCGTTTAATAATTCCACCCAACGACGTTGACGCATGTTCAGTTCTTTTTGGTTGAAGATATGTTGAAGGCTCTTATGGTCGGTGAAGACCACACACTTAGTACCATAAAGATAGTGTCGCCAAATTTTCAACGCAAAAACAACTGCGCCAAGTTCAAGGTCGTGAGTAGTGTAGTTTTTCTTATGTATCTTGAGTTATCTCGACGCGTAAGCGATAACCTTGTCACGTTGCATAAGGACACAACCAAGACCAAGGTTTGAAGCATCGCAATACACGACGAAGTCGTCGTTACCATCAGGAAGCGCGAGGATAGGAGCATTGCATAGCATGTCCTTGAGCGTTTGAAAAGATTCCTCTTATTCGGGACCCCAAACAAAAGGTTTCTCTTTTTGAGTCAAAGAGGTCAAACGAACAACAATCTTTGAGAAGTTAGAGATAAAACGACGATAATAACCAGCAAGACCAAGAAACGAACGAATTTCAGACGAAGATTTAGGTGCGATCCAGTTCTTCACAGCTTCGATTTTAGCGGGGTCAACGTGAATACCAAGTTCGTTGACAGTATGACCAAGGAATTGAACCTCTTTTAACCAAAATTCGCACTTGGAGAATTTGGCGTATAGACGTTCAGTACGAAGAAGTTGAAGGATAAGACGCAAGTGTCACTCGTGCTCTTCTTGTGTCTTGGAATATATAAGAATATCGTCGATGAAAATGATCACGAAACGGTCCAAGTACACTTTGCACATGCGGTTCATCAAATCCATGAAAACAGCAGGTGCTTTGGTCAAACCAAAGGGCATGACCACGAACTACCATAACGCGTACGAAAGGAGGTTTTAGGTACATCTTCTTCGAGGACTCGAAGTTGATGGTACCTAAAACGAAGATCGATCTTTGAAAAGCAGGTCGCGCCTTGCAATTGATCGAAGAGGTCATCGATGTAAGGAAGAGTGTATCGGTTCTTGACAGTAAGCTTGTTGAGCTCACGATAGTCAATATACATTCGGAATGACCCATCTTTCTTTTTGACGAACAAAACAGGAGCGCCCCAAGGAGAAGTACTAGGGCGTATAAAGCCTTTATCAAGAAGCTCTTGAAGTTGACTCGAGAGTTCTTGCATCTCAGAGGGTGCTAAACGGTAAGGAGACTTAGCGACAGGCATAGCGCCAGGCACTAAATCGACGCGAAAATCTACAGAATGAGCAGGAGGCGGACCAGGAAGATCGTCGGGAAACACATCGGTAAAATCACGTACGACGGGAACGTTGCTTATGCTTGGGCTTTTGTCCTTCTTTTCCACAATGTGGGCGAGAAAGGTGAAGGTACCCTTGCGTAAGCATTTGTTTGCTTGGATACACGACATAAGCTTGAGACCTTGAGAAGGTTTCTCGCCATACACGTGTAGAGAAACACCGTTTGGAAGAGGAAGGCGGATGAACTTTTCAGAACAAAAGACTTCAGCATGAACTCGCCTAAGCCAGTCCATGCCTACTATGATGTCAAAGCTACCCATTTGCATAGGTATAAGATTGATCGAGAATGTATGATCATTAAGAATCAAGGAACAATTGGAAAGAACGGAATCGACAGAGACGGATTTACCATTAGCGACTTCGACAGCGAAAGATCTTGGCAACTTAGAGCGTTTACACATAAGCAAAGGTTCGAATTCTAATGACACAAAAATTTTATCCATGCCAGTATCAAATAGACAAGAAGCATAAACATGGTTCACAAGAAACGTACCAGTGATGACATCGTTTGCATTTTGAGCCTGAGCGGCAGTGATGACAAAAGCTCGGCCTTGAGCTTGCTGTTGAGGCTGCTGTTGTGGTGGCTGTTGCTGTGGTTGGTTTCTTTGAGGACAGACATTGGCGAGATGATTGAGATCGCCACATTTGAAGCATGCTTGCACAGGAGCGGCTTGAGGTTGAGCCTGATTAGGAACAGGGTTTGCAACGATAGCCTGATCTTGGGCAGGCTTTGGGTTGTGGCGACAGTGATCGGCGAAATGCCCCAGCCTGTGACAGGTGGCGCATTTGCGACATGGGGTACCAGTAGGGTGATGGTAAGAACATTGGTTACACTTGGGCCATGTCCCAGTGTAGTTTCTTCTTGGTGGTTCTAGGGTTGTGGGATTAATTGCAGCTACTGATTGGATGGGTTGAGGGTTTGGCGGAGTGATGACCACACAGTTCTAGCTTGAAGCCTTCCGCTTCTTACCTCGGTTTTTCTTGGATTGGGAGGATGAAGGTTCAACAATGGTGGTGGTGGTATCAGTAATGGCTTGATGAGCACTCTTCGATGAAACCTTATCGTAGGTTCCATGAAGGACGCAGTTGTTGTTGAGTTCGGTGGCTATGCTAAAGGCTTCCTCTATGGTTTTAGGGCAAGCAGAGACAACATGGTTAACCAAGGAAGGTACAACACAACGAATGAACTTGGCTATGGTTTTGGGGACAGAGTCGACCTGTCCAGGGAAAAGTACACTAAGTTGTTTGAAACGCGTAATCAGACCATCCATGTCGCTCCCTTTTTGCGTTAAGTTCCAAAATTCGTTCTCTAATTTTTGGAGCTCGTGAGGAGGACAAAAGTGATCTTTTAGGAGTTTCTTGAGCTCATCCCAAGGCATGGCATGTGCAACATCATTTCCCTCTTGTTGCGTTCGGTGGTCCACCACTCGAGTGCCCTCGAGCGGAAAACTCCAGTCGCGTTCAAGGTTCTTAGCTCATTAGGACAACCACTTTGCAAGAAAGTAATCTCAATCGCGTCAAACCAATTCATCATGGTGGTAGCACCATCTTTGCCAGTAAACTCTAGAGGTTTACAAGCCATAAATTGCTTGAACTGGAACGTTGGCTTGGGTTTTTCTGCCTTCGAATCGACAGAGCCATGCAGTGAATTGGTGTTTGGCTGAATTTTGCTCACAATATCGGGTATGACCTTGGCCATTTTCTTGGCCATTAACTTCATACAATCTTTCTTGGACATTGAGGCAGAGGTGGAACCCCTCTTGGACTTGGTTCTCTTGGAAGCACCGTTGGACGACATCTAAGGAAATCGAAAGAGAAGGAAAAGGATGAGACTTGATCATAAATTCAAAATAAGTTTGCAAGTATAAGCGTGCATGTATGATGTATCACGCATGGTTCACATAATTAGCATGGATTTAACAAGTATTCAACAGGTATAAGCACGTATGAAGGCGTAAAAGAGTATAAATTTAGTTTGTTCATGAGAATTATTATGGTTTTTTATTGCGCTAGACGTGCGAATTGTGTAACGGTTTTGAAATGAACAAGGTAACAAGTATAAAATTCACATATAAATTGAATCACATAAAAGAGAGGCTCATAAAATATAGGATTGTTTCGGGTAGAGAAACGTCGACTATTCCAAAGTGAATCGAAAGTCTTTTCAAATTAGAGAAACGTGCTTTGGCCTATAGGTAGGATACTCTCATCGAGAAGTGATTAACGGTATCTTACCCTTCCAGTTACTACACGTCTCTAATTGATCAAAACAATTGAAACGTTGGCGAGATTGAAAATCGAGGAATGGGACTTAATCGACAAGGTGCGGGTTTCACCCCTAACTTGACGATTTTGTACCCTAATGTGGTTAGTACTCGTCGGGTCAAAATATAATTTCAACACTTTGGCGAGGGTCCACTAGAGTTTGAACTAGAAATTTACCATTAAGATGTGGATTTCACTCCTAGCTTAATGGCGAAATTTCATGCAAAAAAATAAGAATAAGTGGAATGAGAGTCGTTCACCAAAGTGTGGGTTTCACGCCTATTTTGGTAAACTCGTCTATTTTGTAATAAGAGTGTCTTCAAGTGTATTGTGTAAAATGTCTTAGGAAAGACACTATGTAAATATTAACACCAAAAAGAAGAGAAAGGAGCAAAGTAGGAAGAATAACATTTTAAGCAAGAATCAAGAATGGTCAAAATATGGTTCCTACTATAGACTAGGTCGAACATGGCAATTCTACCTAATTCCCTATAGTTATGGCTCTGATACCAAATCTGTCACACCCCAACCGATGGCGGAATCATCGGGATGAGACGAAATAGATTGCAAGAGACTTCATAACACTATTTGTGACAATATTTAAATCAACCATTTTCATTTCATAATAAAATTGTCAACACATTACAAGAAATTCAAATAACAACATTGTTCATAACATAAACATAACAAAATTGATACAACAATTTAAACCTAAGACGTCTGAATGTGTATCTAGGCATCATCGCTACTTCGTTTCATAGCATCATCATCCTCAACGTGTAACATGTTTAAAATAATTTCAATGCAAAAGCAAAGGCGAGTACACAAGGTTTGAATAAGTATAGCATAAGTATAAAAGCATTTTCTCGAATCCACATGGCAATTTGTAAACAAGGTAACTAGCATGCATAGCAATACGTCAAACCCAAGTGTCCACTGGTATTTAGCATCCCTCGCCACAAAAGTAACGAGACCGTTTTAGAATAAATACTTAACAAGACCCCGACGAGTGGTGTGCTACTCCTATAGCGCGCTATATATGTTAAGTTGAGGGCTTAGCAAAGTTAATGACATATAGCATGTATAATCTAGCATGAACCTAAGTAAACAAGTAGCATGTATAACGGATTGAGAGTATAAAGAATGGTTAAGTGTGTGAATGTGTATTTTGTATATTAACATGTTACAACCCAAAGTGTCTTTAAAAGTAAATGGGTCAAGTGTCTGTGTACTCACAGTTTTGCAAGTCTTGAACTTGAGAGTCCGCGAGTGAGTTGTTTGTTGATTAGGAGGTTGGAACACCAAGTCCTTTTACACGAAGAAGCAAAGTGTATGAGTATAGGGAATAATATGGTGGAATGAAGATTTGGAGTTTTAAAAAAATATAACATATGAAAGTAACCATCTTTTATCACATAACACTTATTTGACACTATGAAACCTCGAAGGGTATAATGTTTTTATGAGTAGGACACCCATTAGAATCATAACAAGGTTTAGGTCTTAGATGATATTAGTCTAGTACTTTGACGAATGAACACAAGTTCATCATCAAAGGTTCGAAGGTTGAATAGTACATATAAGTATTATTTAGGTTATATATTAGTATGTCCAATAGTCAAGCATGAGGTAGGAGGATGAATCCTCCATTTAGGTACCTCTTAAGTTTCATAGAAATCATTTAGGAGGTAGAAAGGAATGTCTTCCATTTAGGCACCTCTAAGTGTTCACCACTACACTTGATGTAAGAACATACAAGGATGGTCATGAACTACAAGTAATACAAGAATACTAAACACTAATCTATAAGAAATCATCAAGCAATGTGTGGATTTTATGTAGGACAACCCAAGTTAATCCTAAATCACACTTACATAAAGTCTTGAACTTGAACATCACTTGTGGGTCAAACCCTTGAACAAAACAGAAAGTTTGTGAGGATTAATCCTCTGATTTTGAATGTCTTAACCTTGTTTTTAAGCCTAACTAACTAACCATAGAAGTGGTTATAAGCATAAGGACATAGGTTTGAGATGAGTTAGACTCAAGTTTGAACAAGTTTAGTAAAGATTTAATCAAAACAGAAATGAATAGTGAACTTTGGAGCCTTTTTGGCGACGTTCCAGGGACTGATTTACTGTGAAAAAACCCATGGAATCGAAGCTAAGGTCAATCCAAGCACATAGGAAAAAGAATGGAGTAAATCGGACAAGAAACGAGTGAGTTATGCTCACTTTTGTGAAGTAGGATGAAACTGCTCGAACACTGATTTGCAGCTGCATTTTTTAGAGTTTTAGAGTGATTTGGATGAGTTTGTAAAGTGATTTGAGCTTGGATTAGCTTGGTCTTTATAGGAGAAGGTTAGGGTTGGGTTAGTTGAGGTTTAAATGCAAGAAACACAAGTTAAACCACTCAAAACTCACCAAATTCGCGACCAATCCACGAGCTGATGTGAGCTATCTTCGGATTACACTGGCTCGCGGCCAGCAAAGGTTCTGAGGGTGGGTTTCATGGCCAGCAACAAGGGGAATGGCTGATGTGAGATCAAGTTTCATTAAATGACGTTTTGGCCCCTGAAGTTTCGTATTTAAGGTTTTTAGGTGTTTTAGGGATTGTTTAGGTCATATAGGCATAGTTTAAGGATAAATCAAGTATGATGAACATAATCCAAGTATAATTAAGAGTATGAATGTCGTATATAAGTATCGTATGCATACAAAAGACGTCTTATTAGCATGTTTCACGTATTTTCAAGTTTGGCACATAATTTCCAAGAATTCTGAATATGTATCAATTGTTTCACGAAATTGAATGTATGAGCATGTATAAAGTAAGTACAACATGAATTTAACAAAATACGAGTTTTATTTATGATCCAAGTCTCGGATTTTACAACGATTACAGAGAAAGAATGATTACATGAACACAAGACTTCTAAAAATAGAAATACAAACAAGACTTTCTATTTATGGAAAGTATGAAGAAGTAGGGCGTTACACTGACAGTTTATATCGTGGCTTTATACGAAGCTGAGCTGATGTCATTAAGGACACTTTCAAACCACAAATTTTGATCCAGAATCTTTATTTCTGCGAATTTCATGATGAAACTTCACAGGATGGTACGAAAATCAATTCCGAACATAATGATGTCTTCAATTTCAAATTCCATCCATGAACTGACCTTCAATTTGATGTTTTACGTCAAAACTCACTACACCTCCAAAAATAATGAGCGTATGTGATTCAATCAACTGTTGGATCGATTGAATCGGTACCGTAGCTCTGATACCAATTGAGATTCTAGGATCCGGCGAGTTTGACGAAGCTTTGGTCCCAAAACGACGTGTTCAGTGATAAGAAACGATAAGAAATGAGTAGAAGATAGAATAGAACACCGAGCGATCACTTATAATCTGGTCTCTCTTATTGATAATCCAACGTTACAGCACCACGATACCTGTTGGACAACATTTCCCCTCAGGGACCAAAAGCTTATCCAACACAAGATGTAGGTCCCTATCCCGTGGATCGTTACAAGATTGATAATCAATCAAGGGTGCGGAATCCCCTTGATCAATCGAATAAAACAGAAACAAGAATAATTATGATGAAGAACACGAAACAAATACTTTCAATCGGGTCTTCTATTGATTATCCAACACGAAGTTTACAATCAATTCAAGACCCACAAGAAATCTCTCAGCCACTCTCTGTAGATCTCTCAAACTCTCTCAAACTATCTATCAACTGGCTAACCTTAACCCAAATGCATAATACTGTTTATATACTACAACCATGTTTGTATACTTGGCTTTTGTCTATGCTAGGCCATTCTCCAAGCCCATTACAATAATTAACTTACTAACCAATATGCTAAGCCTATTACAAAATATCCAAAGATTAAATACTTAAACTATTAAGCTGTTTTCACAGAATATGCACCAACAGACTCCCCCTTGACAATAGCTTCATAGTGTAACTTTGTCTTCAAACATCTTGTAGACTTTTTGTAACACCTGTGCCTCCACGGCCATCAAACAAATACCAAACCAATGAAATATTATATTTCATACTTGGGATTTGTAAAAATATGTGTATCATTTGCACATATCAATTCTCGTTCAATTTCAAACTCTAAATCGCTTTCTGGAAGGTTATACGCGCACCGATGCGTAAATATAACCAGTTTAATGCAACGAACACTCCGGAATAGTGAAATAGGCTTAACATACCTTAAATAACCTTTACATAATTTAGAAATAAGTTTTGGAAGGTTTGGTGTGGTGAAATCAAAGTTTAATCGCTTACAGGGACTAAAGTTGACAAACTACGAAAGTATGCCAATTTGAACTGTAACAGACATTCCGGAACATGAACATAAGTTAAACATACCATAAATATCCTTTACATAGCTTAGAAATAGGCTTTGAGGTGTTCGGTGTGCTAAAATAAACTTGTGGGTCATTCATGGACTAAAAGTGTCAAAAAGTGCACAAGTTTACATTTTCGCGCATAACTCACATTCTGAATACATCCGGACATCCAAAAATTTATGTAAGCACTATAATATTTTATTTTATTTTAGTGTTTGGCATAAGAAAAATCCATTCGTCACGTCATTTGAATCGTTTCTCGCGCTTATGCGCATTCCGTCGTAATTAACCGAACATCGCGATCGTACGACCAAACGAACCAACATCCGACATATTTTTGAGCATGTTTCATGTCCACAATGTTTAGGCATCCTTGTGGAGCCTTGAAAATTATTTAACAAGCCTTAAACATGTCGGAAATGGCCTTAATACGCAATGGGGACTGAAAAATGGACATTTGAAATTGTTTGCTGATCAGGGGACCCCTAGCGCGACGCCTAGCCCCCCCTAGCGTCACGCTAGGCCCCTTCTGATCGGGAAAAGCCATTTAAACACAAGATTAACATCCCCTAGCATCCCCCAAAGGTCAAGTGCCACATGTTAAACTCTTATGGTGGCCAAATTCAGTAACCACAACATTGTGACAAGTGTACGGGCTAGATCATTCCCTCTTCTCCAAGAAACGATCCTAACGGTGGACCGAAATCTATAAATACCCAACACATATTCATTCATTCCTCACAAGAATCTGATCAATTGTGCTCTAAGTTGAAACCTTTGTTTCATACCTGAGCTATTTTGATCTAGATTAGCATTCGGGGACCCTTCGTAAGTATTCTTTCGTTCTTTTATTGCTTTTCGAGTCCGAAAGTCAAACTTTGTTTGACTTTCTGCATTGACCAATTTATGGTCGATGCGAAGTTCGTTTGAACTTCATAACGTGAGTGTGATCACGATGGTTATAGTCCCTAGCGACTATACCTACTGATTACCACGTTATCTAGGCTCAGTGACGAGCCGTAGTTTCAGGCAGAATACGTATTCTTACGTATTTTGTAACCAAACTACTCTTAGGTATCACAACCGTTTGTTGTGATACCAAACCTGTTTTCTAAACTTAGTTAAGCATGTTTTAACATGCTTAGCTCGTCACTTTTAGTTTAGTGTTTATATATGGTCGTAGAGGTAAGCGATCTAATCAATCGCTTATACTTTCGAACCCGACCCGTTTGGTCGATCATTAGGATCCGACCAAGCACATTAGGTGACCATAGTATATAGGGAATAACCTTACGAGGTTATACCTTATGGTCGCTTCGTTTAAGTAGTTGTATGATAGGTAGTTTATATGCCTTAGGTAAATTACCAGAATACCCTTTTCATGTATAATTGGTAATTAAGCATATGTAACCTAAACGTTTGTCACATAACTGATTATGTAACATGTTTAGGCATATAACACTTGTCATAGGACTAGTTAGACGGTCCGAACGCGTTTCACGCAAACGACGCGTTAAAGTAGCATGAGCTACCTTAATGAGTCGTAATGGGTCACAAGCACTTAGGATAGGTTTCATTGTAGTATGTAGGCCTTGTTAAACCATATCATATGAGTTCCAACACTCATTTGGTTTACCAAGCCTCATCCTATCCGATCTCCCGATTTAAGTCCGGTTTATTTATATAGTTTTAGACTGCCGACTGATTCCGTGCTCTCTCTAGCTTTGTTTGGTTGTTGTTCAAGACCTCCAAGCATTCTCAGGCGAGTACATTATTCCCCTCTTTTACTGTTTTCAACTGTTTTGGGGTGACTCATATGTGCTAAATACTTTATCAATGATTTCAATAACAATTACAATGTGGTTTCAAGAACGATTACAATAATTTCAATAACAATTACAATGTAGTTTCAAGAACAATAACAAGGGTTTCAAGAACGATTTCAATGGTTCAAAAACTAATTACAAATTTCAATAAAGTGAACGAACTTGTTGGTTGTAGTTACATAACCAATGACATTCATTAGCAATGATCAAGCCGACCAGTATTAGGTTATGGTACCATAGGATCTGACAAATCCCGTTATTTTCCATACCCATGGTTATGTGTGGGTATTTGGGTAACGACTGAATCTGTAATTATTAATTTACCCTTTGGTAAGGGTTTATTAAGAACGAGAACGAGAGCGAGTTGGAACGAGGAACGCGTCAAGAAGGTTTGAATGTTATTAGAGAATCGACCATTAAGTAGTTTCACAATTAAAACAAGAACGATTTGAACAATTAAAACAAGAACGATTTGAACGATTAAAACAAGATGGTTTAACGATTGGGTAAACATGTGGACATGATTTACATTTGATCATGCATTTCCACGAAACATAGTATTGATTTAAACCAAGTTTTACTTCAATACTTTGTTTTGTACGTTTCATCTATGGTTTAGTTGATGCATTTCACTAGCCATACATATCATTTTGGTTACACATTACATGGTTTATATTTGACACAAACACTTTGGACATTGATTATACATGACATGATTTACATCTTAACATAAACATTTTGTTATGTTATTCAATACATTTAACAATTTGTTTAAACATGGACATCTTACATTGGTGGTTTGTTTGGGTAAGTAATTTGAGTAACGGTGCGTGTGTAATATGATACAAGCATGGTGGATATGCCGCTGGTACTTCCTATATATAAGTGTTTGTATAGTATTACATATTGTAGCGTTATTTGAATCATTTCAGTTTGAGACATGGAACATTTTATACAAGTAACATACTTTTCACAAGACATTTATTTACAAACAACTTATCTTATATAAACTCATTTTACATGGTTGTTCATTTAATCATGCATTATTCTCTTATTATACATATCACCTGAACTTATTATTTTTCAAATGATTTACAAAGACAAAGCAAATTACAAGGTTCATGACTAAACATTTTCTTAAACAGAAGTCATGAATCTTATTTTCACAAAACCTATGTACTCGCCAGCATTTCTTTGCTGACCTCGTTTTCACATATGTTTCAGGTATTGTTGGATGATATCGATTGATAAGATGCATGCTCACATAGGACTGGACAAGGCCTTAGTGACTCAATAACAATGATAGATTATGTTTAATTTGTGTATTTAGATTTCCAGACGAAGTAATTATTCAATGTTTAATAAAACGAAACACTTTTTGGTATCCATGGTTATGAAACATTAATTCTGTTGCAACACGCCCCGATGTTTCCGCCGCGATTTGTTGTTTTACGCGGTCGGGGTGTGACAGAAATGATGGTATCAGAGCCAATGGTTATAGGGAATTAGGTTATTAGTAATTAGTAATGCTTTGACCTAGTCTATAACCTTTCTAGGACCCTAACGCGAGTTTACTTGCGTTTAGTCATAAAACAATACCGTCACCTATCCTTAGGCGACGACCACAACAAGAACATAAATTTCAAAACCGCTTGGAAAACTAATCATCTGTTCTAGGATGATTGATTACTAGGTTTTGAACCCTCTATTGTAAGGTTTTGAACTCTCTATTATATGGTTTTGAACCCTTTTAAATTTTCAAAATCTCGACAAGGTTTTGGGTTTTAAATAATGTGAACACGTGCAAACTGGAAGGGTGAATGCCTGTATTCTGGGTTTTCTGTCTAGGCAAGCACTTCGTATACATCTCATCAGACGCGAGACCAGTTGTGCTTACCTGGGAATTCTTGGGATGAGTGTTCACTTATAGGCGAGCATGTCTTCGCGATACATTATTTTCGACCCATTTACTTTGATCAGTCACTGTGTGTCGTTTGTTGCTTTGTAGTAACAAACAAATGACCACTATCCTTGCTTTCATCCGATTTGTTTCATCTCATTCTTTTCGTCTAATTCTCTCTCTCGTTTCTTTTCATGTTTCCTCTTTCAGAATGCCTCCTCGACGCGAAAGCCAGATAGAGACTGCCGAATTGGCAGAAATCATTGCGCAGCAAATGGCTGCTCAATTCCCAAACCTCTTTGCTCAATGGAACCAAGCCAACAACAACAATGTTCTATGCAAATACAAGGATTTTAACCAGGCTAAACCACTCAAGTTTAGTGGTTCTGAAGGAGCGACTGGGCTTCTTCAATGGTTCGAGAGCATTGAGAATACTTTCCGCCACGTGCAGTGTCCTGACAATCGCAAGGTCGAGTTTTCTTCGAGTGTGTTTCAGAAGAGGGCTCTCACATGGTGGAACGGGATTATGAGGGATCGTGGTGCAGAAGTTGCTTTAGCACAGACATGGGCTGAACTTAGGGCCCTTATGATGAGGGAATTCTGTCCTCGTCATGAGCAGCGAGCTTTGGAGAAGGAATTTGATGAGCTGAAGCAAGATAGTGGTGAGCACAGGGCGTATACTGATATGTTTGAGGAGTTGAGTCTGCTTTGCCCGACAATGGTTACCCCACTTGACATAGCTATCGAAAGGTACATCGACGGCCTACCTGACTCGGTACAAGACATCCTTACTGGTAGTAGCCCTGCCACACTCCGTCAGGCGATTGAGTTATCTGCGACATTGACTGAGTCGCAGATTCGGAAGAATAAGTTACACAGAAAGGGTGACAAGGGTAAGAAGCAGGGGTCTGACAAGGGAGATAGCATGAAAGGTCAAAACGAGAAGGGAAAGGAAGGTGAGACGTCAAAGAAATCAAGAAAGCGAAAGGGTGGTCAGAACTTTGCTGTTACAGCACAGACTGCTCAGAATCCGCGGAACCCACCAGCTCAGCCACCTGCAAAGAAAGCATATGCCTGTACTGCACCTTATTGTGCACGCTGCAACGGTCATCACGCAGTACAACAAGCTTGCTGGCAATGCACGACGTGTGGTAAACTTGGGCATTTGGCCAATGTTTGTCGTTTGGGACAAAATCAGGCTGCTCAGGTTCAAGCTCCAGTTCAAAGGAATGCTGTGAGATTCCCACTGGGTTCATGTTTCAACTGCGGAGAGATTGGTCACTTCCGCCACAACTGCCCAAGACTAGTGAATGCAAATGCTAACGCAAACCCAAATGCGAATGTCAACGTCAAAGTGAATCCAGCACATGGTCGAGTGTTTAACATCAATGAGGCACTCAATGATGAAGGAGTGAACAATTAGCATTTTGTTTTTCCTCTGGTTGTTATCTTGTAACATTTAAAGACAATGCGGTTGTTATATAAATAAAAATTTGTGGTTTTATTTTCTAACTAATGCAATTGTATGAATGTTTGATCCAACCTTATGATGTCAACACAAAGACAAAACTACTCGTGTGGTTCTGTCATTTTTACGATCACTTGTGATCTCCCTAAGAACCTCAAACACTTGTTTCTCTTAAATCTAAAGTATCTTATCGTCTTGCACCGTTCGAGATGCAAGAATTATCAAAACAGCTTCAAGAGTTGTCTGATAGAGGATTCATCCGTCCGAACTTTTCACCTTGGAGAAACTCCAGTCCTCTTTGTGAAAAGAAAAATGAATCTTTTCGAATGTATATCGATTAACGTAAGCCTAGTAAGCTTACCATCAAAAATCGATATCCCCTACCTTAAATCAACGATTTCTCCGATCAACTGCATAGCGTTTCATGCTTTTCCAAGATCGATTTGCGTTTGGGGTATCATCAACTTTGTATTCTCGAAGAAGATATTCCCAAAACGGCTTTCTGCACGAAGTATGGCAATTACGAGTTTACAGTCATGCCTTTTAGGTTGACAAATACTCCAGCCATCTACATGGACTTAATAAATAGAGTCTGCAAGCCTTATTTGGATCAGTTCGTCATTGTTGTTATTGATGACATCTTGATCTATTCATGTCCCGAGCCGATAACGATCAACACCTTCATTGACACTAGAACCCTTAAAGAAGGAACAAACTTTTCGCTAAATCCTTCAAGAGGAAATTTTGGCTTAAAGGAGTTCAGTTTTTGGGTCATGTAGTCAACAAGCAGGGTATTCATGTGGATCCATCCAAATTGATGCAATTAAGGAATTGATTCCTAGTATGCTTTAAATACCCGTGTCCAAAGATAACAAATTTAAATGTCAAATTAAACAATTATGCGAGTACGCGATTATGCGATTATGTGATATGTGCTTATGTGTTCTTCTCTATGTTTTTGTGTGGTACGATTTTCAAATCCTCATAGAATCTTTCATATCTTCATATGAGGGATTCATAGTAGGATACTCAAAAGGTACTACCTTAAATCCTTATGGGCTTCTACGTGGTAGTTAAGACCCTTGGGTTATATAGTACCATTCCATGATTCGATGAGAGACCCTTGAGGGGTCTAGTCTAAAAGATTGATTTACAATTTGGTTAAAGAACGACATCTAGTGATGTAGCTGAACAGACTCCTTGATAGTCTATTTAGATCATTTATTGATTTAATTAAAAGGACTCTATGGCGGTCTAGTTACACGCATCACGGGATTGTTCATTTGGTTTTACCCTACACATTATAAAATTGACTGTGTGAACTGTGCAAGGAATTGTCTGATTATGGACGCGTACATAATTATGAAATTTAGTGCACAGAAACCCAATAAGATTTATTATGTGTAAGAACCGATAGTGACAACAATAACAAGATGAGAACGATGTAATGGAGGTACGGTGGACGCACCAATGACGCTTCATATACTAGTATATAAGTATCCCTCTTACATTGCAAGCATAATGTTATTAAGGTTACTAGAAGTTCAGAACCCTAACCAATATTGTTCGATCTTTTCAACAACATGCTTTCAAGCTCTCTCAAGTTTCCTCTAAATAAATTTCGGGACGAAATTTCCTAAAGTAGGGGAGACTGTAACACCTGTGCCTCCACGGCCATCAAACAAATACCAAACCAATGAAATATTATATTTCATACTTGGGATTTGTAAAAATATGTGTATCATTTGCACATATCAATTCTCTTTCAATTTCAAACTCTAAATCGCTTTCTGGAAGGTTATACGCGCACCGATGCGTAAATATAACCAGTTTAATGCAACGAACACTCCGGAATAGTGAAATAGGCTTAACATACCTTAAATAACCTTTACATAACTTAGAAATAAGTTTTGGAAGGTTTGGTGTGGTGAAATCAAAGTTTAATCGCTTACAGGGACTAAAGTTGACAAACTACGAAAGTATGCCAATTTGAACTGTAACAGACATTCCGGAACATGACCATAAGTTAAACATACCATAAATATCCTTTACATAGCTTAGAAATAGGCTTTGAGGTGTTCGGTGTGCTAAAATAAACTTGTGGGTCATTCAGGGACTAAAAGTGTCAAAAAGTGCACAAGTTTACATTTTCGCGCATAACTCACATTCTGAATACATCCGGACATCCAAAAATTTATGTAAGCACTATAATATTTTATTTTAGTGTTTGGCATAAGAAAAATCCATTCGTCACATCATTTGAATCGTTTCTCGCGCTTATGCGCATTCCGTCGTAATTAACCGAACATCGCGATCGTACGACCAAACGAACCAACATCCGACATATTTTTGAGCATGTTTCATGTCCACAATGTTTAGGCATCCTTGTGGAGCCTTGAAAATTATTTAACAAGCCTTAAACATGTCGGAAATGGCCTTAATACGCAATGGGGACTGAAAAATGGACATTTGAAATTGTTTGCTGATCAGGGGACCCCTAGCGCGACGCCTAGCCCCCCCTAGCGTCACGCTAGGCCCCTTCTGATCGGGAAAAGCCATTTAAACACAAGATTAACATCCCCTAGCATCCCCCAAAGGTCAAGTGCCACATGTTAAACTCTTATGGTGGCCAAATTCAGTAACCACAACATTGTGACAAGTGTACGGGCTAGATCATTCCCTCTTCTCCAAGAAACGATCCTAACGGTGGACCGAAATCTATAAATACCCAACACATATTCATTCATTCCTCACAAGAATCTGATCAATTGTGCTCTAAGTTGAAACCTTTGTTTCATACCTGAGCTATTTTGATCTAGATTAGCATTCGGGGACCCTTCGTAAGTATTCTTTCGTTCTTTTATTGCTTTTCGAGTCCGAAAGTCAAACTTTGTTTGACTTTCTGCATTGACCAATTTATGGTCGATGCGAAGTTCGTTTGAACTTCATAACGTGAGTGTGATCACGATGGTTATAGTCCCTAGCGACTATACCTACTGATTACCACGTTATCTAGGCTCAGTGACGAGCCGTAGTTTCGGGCAGAATACGTATTCTTACGTATTTTGTAACCAAACTACTCTTAGGTATCACAACCGTTTGTTGTGATACCAAACCTGTTTTCTAAACTTAGTTAAGCATGTTTTAACATGCTTAGCTCGTCACTTTTAGTTTAGTGTTTATATAGGGTCGTAGAGGTAAGCGATCTAATCAATCGCTTATACTTTCGAACCCGACCCGTTTGGTCGATCATTAGGATCCGACCAAGCACATTAGGTGACCATAGTATATAGGGAATAACCTTACGAGGTTATACCTTATGGTCGCTTCGTTTAAGTAGTTGTATGATAGGTAGTTTATATGCCTTAGGTAAATTACCAGAATACCCTTTTCATGTATAATTGGTAATTAAGCATATGTAACCTAAACGTTTGTCACATAACTGATTATGTAACATGTTTAGGCATATAACACTTGTCATAGGACTAGTTAGACGGTCCGAACGCGTTTCACGCAAACGACGCGTTAAAGTAGCATGAGCTACCTTAATGAGTCGTAATGGGTCACAAGCACTTAGGATAGGTTTCATTGTAGTATGTAGGCCTTGTTAAACCATATCATATGAGTTCCAACACTCATTTGGTTTACCAAGCCTCATCCTATCCGATCTCCCGATTTAAGTCCGGTTTATTTATATAGTTTTAGACTGCCGACTGATTCCGTGCTCTCTCTAGCTTTGTTTGGTTGTTGTTCAAGACCTCCAAGCATTCTCAGGCGAGTACATTATTCCCCTCTTTTACTGTTTTCAACTGTTTTGGGGTGACTCATATGTGCTAAATACTTTATCAATGATTTCAATAACAATTACAATGTGGTTTCAAGAACGATTACAATAATTTCAATAACAATTACAATGTAGTTTCAAGAACAATAACAAGGGTTTCAAGAACGATTTCAATGGTTCAAAAACTAATTACAAATTTCAATAAAGTGAACGAACTTGTTGGTTGTAGTTACATAACCAATGACATTCATTAGCAATGATCAAGCCGACCAGTATTAGGTTATGGTACCATAGGATCTGACAAATCCCGTTATTTTCCATACCCATGGTTATGTGTGGGTATTTTGGGTAACGACTGAATCTGTAATTATTAATTTACCCTTTGGTAAGGGTTTATTAAGAACGAGAACGAGAGCGAGTTGGAACGAGGAACGCGTCAAGAAGGTTTGAATGTTATTAGAGAATCGACCATTAAGTAGTTTCACAATTAAAACAAGAACGATTTGAACAATTAAAACAAGAACGATTTGAACGATTAAAACAAGATGGTTTAACGATTGGGTAAACATGTGGACATGATTTACATTTGATCATGCATTTCCACGAAACATAGTATTGATTTAAACCAAGTTTTACTTCAATACTTTGTTTTGTACGTTTCATCTATGGTTTAGTTGATGCATTTCACTAGCCATACATATCATTTTGGTTACACATTACATGGTTTATATTTGACACAAACACTTTGGACATTGATTATACATGACATGATTTACATCTTAACATAAACATTTTGTTATGTTATTCAATACATTTAACAATTTGTTTAAACATGGACATCTTACATTGGTGGTTTGTTTGGGTAAGTAATTTGAGTAACGGTGCGTGTGTAATATGATACAAGCATGGTGGATATGCCGCTGGTACTTCCTATATATAAGTGTTTGTATAGTATTACATATTGTAGCGTTATTTGAATCATTTCAGTTTGAGACATGGAACATTTTATACAAGTAACATACTTTTCACAAGACATTTATTTACAAACAACTTATCTTATATAAACTCATTTTACATGGTTGTTCATTTAATCATGCATTATTCTCTTATTATGCATATCACCTGAACTTATTATTTTTCAAATGATTTACAAAGACAAAGCAAATTACAAGGTTCATGACTAAACATTTTCTTAAACAGAAGTCATGAATCTTATTTTCACAAAACCTATGTACTCGCCAGCATTTCTTTGCTGACCTCGTTTTCACATATGTTTCAGGTATTGTTGGATGATATCGATTGATAAGATGCATGCTCACATAGGACTGGACAAGGCCTTAGTGACTCAATAACAATGATAGATTATGTTTAATTTGTGTATTTAGATTTCCAGACGAAGTAATTATTCAATGTTTAATAAAACGAAACACTTTTTGGTATCCATGGTTATGAAGCATTAATTCTGTTGCAACACGCCCCGATGTTTCCGCCGCGATTTGTTGTTTTACGCGGTCGGGGTGTGACACTTTTGGTCTTTGGATAGCGTCAGCTACACACAGTTTCTGACATCAACAGACTCCCCCTTAGCTGATGCTTCCAATCTCTAAAACTTTCATTCGTTGTAGATCAGTGAACTAGCAATCTTTGGTTAAGCAAGTGAACTCCAACTCTTCCATATCTCTCACTTTTTTCTGCAATGTAGTATAAGGATCATTTTTTTTGGGTAAAGGGTTACCCCGGTGAATTTTATATAAAACAAACCAAACAAAACAAGTGAGGAAGAGAACCTTCCTCAGTTCTCAAGTATGACATGCCATACATGAGTAAAAACCAGCTCAAGCTACCCTAACAAACAACCAACGAAAGAAAAACCACGGCTCAAACTAGCCGTAGATTACAAACATAAACACATATAGCACAAACTAGCCACAATCATCATCTTCAATCAGCAAACCCCTCAGAAGCTTCCAGTCTTAAAGTATCGAGTGAAGTTGGACTGAGCCTTTAAATCTACACGAGTGAAGTTTCAGCCGAACCGTAGTGAGAATCACCTCGACTAACGTTCCTTATACGAAAACAGCCTAGCATTTCTCTCTTGCCAAACAAAGTAAGCAGCCGCGCCAACCACAAGTTTCGAAATTACATGTTGGGCCATCTTAGACGTAGCAATCCCCACCAGGTGATCATAAATAGCATTCCATTGTTCACGAATATTAGACATTCTAGCTCTATCTTTAACACCACTCCAAACTTTGGACGCATAGTTACATTCAAAGAACAAGTGTTCATGAGAATCGGGACTTGTCATACACAGAGAACATCAAAGAAGATTAAAATTAGTGTTGCCCATCGCCGACCACTTAGCCATTACATCCTGAGTCTTCAATCTTCTATTTACTAGGAGCCACATAAAGAACGAGTGGCGAGGAACCGCTTGAGGAAACCACACCACTTTCCCCCATGAGACTTCATTCTGAGCATGTCAGACATCATCCCATACCGTAGACGTACTAAAATCTCCCTCTATACCCAATCTAGAACACCAGACTAGCTTATCTTGCGTTGATTCTGTCAAGGTAATCGACCTCATATTTAGGAGAGTAGGAAATCTAGAGCACCATGCATTCGGCCACATCCATTCTCCGTGAACATACACCTCCGCGACTTTAGTATTTAGAGTAAACCCCGCACTTGTAATCAACCTTGGCGTGATGAAATTGTTTAGCGGACAGACATCATCCCATTTATCATACCACATATCCGTGCGACTGCCATCTCCCAACTTTGTCCACACATGATTCCGAATAGTGTGTCTAAGAGTTAGTAATTTCCTCCATGTCCACGGAACGTTATTTCTTAACGGGACCACTCTGTCCACTTTGTCCACACATGATTCTGAATACCATGCATCTTCACACATTCTTCACTTCACTCTCAATCTGCACTTTACTTGTATTCTGCACTTCATTTTAATACTGCATCAATATATTTAGAAACACAAGCAAGTATCTCGAAAAACCATTAGTCTTTTTCACATTCAAGATAAACCAATATTTTATCTTATCATACAAAAACAACAATTCAATTTAAAATGGGAAACCCTATAAAAGGAAATATTTTTGGTATTTTTTTATATTTTTCAAAACAACCTAAACAATCTGAAAAATATATACACCACTTTTTGTGAGAATCATGTGCAAGAAGATCATATCAGCAAAATCAAACTATTTTCACACTATTAGATAACTCCTGATATAATTTTTCGTGAAAAGCAGTCCAAGACGATTACCAGTATTGTTTATCCACTTAAACAAAATGCATGAACTTTTCAAGTTCCATTACCGTATGATACTTTAAGGTAATATTATACTGATATACTTGTGTGTCCCACTTTAGGACATACCCTCGCGATCAAGGTATGCACAAAGGTTCCTCGTAGTAGGTGAGTATACTGAATTCATCCGTTTTGTTTTACAACGATAGATAATTGGTGATCAAGCCAGTACTTTTGTACAAAAAATAGACCAATATCTAACGAGGGCTAAGACAAATACCATTTTTGGTACGATTTATGCATTTTGCATATTTGAATGATTCTCTAGGAGAGCTTCTTCATTTATGGGTTCTGGCATTTTTTAGCTCTTTTAAGATATCCTGGTTGTGCCTAGGTCAGCATGTATCTGGATGCAGCAGAAGGACAACCCTGATACTCCCGGATGAAATAACAGTATAAAGACTCAAAACCTCAAAATTTGGCAATCTATCAACGCAAGATTTAAGGTCATTAAACCATACGCCACTGATGTTTTCCCCACTCATACTCAGTTTGTTAGGTTTATATCACATTGGTAAGTTGATTATTTCATGTTTTTTTTCCTACTGGTACATCATATGATGAAGTTGCTATCACACTTAAGCAATTTAATTCAGTTTCAGTGTGACAGACTAACTTGCTGATGTACTATCATTTCATCACTTTCACACAGTGATAACTCATTTTGGATTTTCTAATTTTTTTTATATTTTTCAATGTTTTTGGTTTTTTTTTTTAAATTTTATAACATACTTACTCCCCCTAAATACACGCACTATCTAAACTCTTTTTTGCTTAGGGAAATTTCTCCCCCTAATTTTTTGTTTTTATGGAGTAAGTTTTAAAAACACGAATTTAAATACAAACAGACTCTCACTTTAAATCTGACAATAGTTTTTCACTTTTAAAGTTTAGAATAATCATAACAATCACATAAGTAAATAGTTCGTTACCAATTTTTAACCTACTATTCACCTCAGATGCTTTACAGGAATGACCATTGTTGAACACATCAAACAATCCTTTTTGGTCAACCTGCACATTCTCAACAACTCAGTTAGTCTTGAGAACCCAAGCCTAGATGGTCTTGGGTTGTCCAGATTCATCACTAATTTGAACTTCTTTCCAAGATTGATTTTCATAAGGTCGTTGGTCACGATTATTCATCACTAATTTGAACTTTTGTCCAAGTCGCACACACACACTTATTAGTTTATAGATGTGGTGTGGTTGGATTCTAATGTGCGACCAATATTACAAACATAATAGTTACACCTTTCAAAACATATAATCCATATAATCAATCCAACAGTTATCCAATAAGTCTCGTTTATTAAATTCACACAATTATAACATAAAATGAAATGTGCAGGAAAACCCGAAGTGTCACATTATCCTCAAGTTCAAAGAAATTTCGTCCCGAAATTTAGCGCGCATCCACTGACAAGCTAATGTGTTTAAACGTTTTCGTGGGGTGTCACAGTAGGTCTAGGTGTTCTACTAATCTTAATAGCCGAGAGGTGCGAGATTATTGGTAGGTCTAAGTTGGTAAATTTCTAGGTAGGTCTTCGAGAGGAGTCTTTCTTAGTTTCCTTGTCAACCTTTGTCTATCGAGTTGAATCAAGAACCCAAGTTATCCTAGGTTTATAACCCGAGAGGGAGTAGGTCAAATTAGGGTATTTTACATAAATCACTTAGATAACCGAGAGGAAGTCTAGACTAAACCGGTTTTCTCAACAACCTTTAGAGTTCCATAGGTGTCTTCCCGAGAAGGGTCGGGGGTCCTGTTCGATGTCTCGATGAGTTTAGCAATTTATGATCTCGGTTCCACAATAACTTGCATCCGAGTAAAACACAACTAGTAGCATTTTGGGATTCCAGTCTAGGTAGTCATCTGTCATTATCTGAAGTAAATCCAAGTCTTTTTGTGCCTTAGTTAACTTAGTTAATTAGTTTTTAATTAATTTCAATTTTAGGATATTTAGACCCCCCCCCCAATGTAAAAATAGTTAGAGTCGTGTCAGTCTAAGTCTATAGTGTCTAGTTAACGTAATTAAATAGAGTCCTGTGGGTTCGATTTACGGACTTACTTAGCTTACTAGAGTCGATTAGTTCACTTGCCGGTTAGTATTTTAGTTGAGTTTTAGAGAGTCTAGAGTATTACTCAGTGTCTATATTAGGTTAATTTTGTTAGTTTTAATTAAACTAGTTTTAGCACATCAGACGACTATCGCCTTCGTTTTCACAAGGGGTTGAGGCAGACGTGATGGTCTTGGTGTTGTCTTTTCCTGAATGTGGTTCCATCGAATCGTTTTTCGATTCTTCTCCTTCTTTATTATCCTTTGATGAATATCGTGCCTTCATCATGGATTTGGAGAATTCTCTTTTCTATTTGACATAGATCTTCCGAAGTTATGTCTTCTAGAAAAGAAGGTTGATGCCATTCAGGTGGATGGCATTTATTATTTTTACTTTTGCCCAACTTATGGTTATCGTTACAGGAAAACGATGGGTCTATTAAGTAGTGGGGATCAAAATTTAGAATGGGACATTCTAAATCTTGATGGAAGACACCACATAATTGGCACCATTCACCGTAAGAGTGGCGGCGGTAAAAATATTCATTAACATCCATATTTGCTGGATGTTTTCTAGAAACTGAGGATAGACACGGCCCCGTGTGGGTGTTACACGGCACCGTGCTACAGATTTTATCTGGCAGAAAACAGTTTTATGTTACTGGAATAAGGCACGACCCCGTGTGTGATCAGGCACGGCCCGTGCTGAACCTACAGAAAGCGGAAAAAATGTAGAAAAAGAAGAGAAAGCCTAAAAAGAAAAATAAAGAAGTTTAAAAATGATTAGGCCATCGATTTTAAACTTTCTTAAAACTCTTGTGTCTCCGGCAATGGCGCAAAAAACTTGACGTGATTGGAGTGTGAGTTAATTTTTTTTTATTTTTAGCACTTTTACTCGTTTATCAAGCTTTAAATTTATAAAACACAATATAACACTATCAACCTCTACAACACGTTAGGGCAAGTGTACCCATCGTTGGTAGTATAGTGATGGTAAGATATCAAGGTCATCCAAGGATACAAGAGCTTTTAATACCAGAATATGGTCAACATATTGCAATACCAAACCTATTTGACATACTTTTGGCTACAAAGTTCATTTTACTCATCGACTCTCGTAGTCGGACAACGTATCACAATACCAATTTTATAGCCATGAATTCAACTATAAAACCTATGTTACTCACCAACTTATTGTTGATCGTCTATTTTCACATATGTTTCGAGTATTAATGAATGATGATATTCAAGCATGCTTCACATAGGAACAAACCTGGGCTTTAGTTTGCTTAAGCTAAGAACAATTACTTTTAACCTTTTGTGTTTGAAAACAATGTAATACAGTTGATCAATATAATGAAACTTTAGTACCATGTGTTGTGAACACTTTGTAACGCGACTCCCCGACATTTTCGCCACAAGTTTCCACGTGGTCGAGGTGTTACACTTATTGCTCAAAGATTTGGTGTGATTGTTCACACCTTCAACATTCATGGCGACGATAATATTTTCCCTATGCTGGGAGGCCCGAATGAATCTGAGGAACCTCATCAAGTGGTTGCGGTTGTGCTCGACGATGGTGGACATTTTATCCATATAAAGCTTGAAGGATCGTATCCAATGCCTCCCCCGAACTATCCATCGTGGACATTTTATAAAATGATCGAATCAACGCGTATCAAAGGATAATGTACTTGCCCCCTGTCACACCCCAACCGATGGCGGAAACATCGGGGCATGGCACTGAGCAAAACAGATTGTCCAGAAGTTTCCATAACAATTATCAATACTATTCAATTTAAATAATACGTCCCATACCGTATCTCAAACAGCAAAATAATTATTACAGACAAAAATCCAGGCAAATATTATGTTCCGACAACTCAGATTTAAATAGACAGCAATTGTTTATCTGCTTCTAGAGACCCTTAGTTTGACCACTACAAACAACTATTTGTTGGGCTCTAAAGCTTTATTCTAGCTTCAAATTTCTACCAAGTGTGCGTCCTAAGCACCTGTCACATACGTTAAAATAATGTCAATACATAAAATGTAAAGGTGAGCATACAAGTTTGATAATAGCATATAGAGTTCGAATTCGTTTACGCATAACCAGTACGTACACATAGTGAAATGAAACACGTTAGTTATCGACATAGATCCATCGATACCAATGACTGCGGGTTGACTGCCCGAGGCAGTTCGCAATACATGATTACCACCGTAATCCATGCAAGTAATGGTCCTTAACAACCCCCGTGTGAACGGGTGCTGAGTCCAAACTATAGTACTATCGTTGCTAAGGCAGGTAGACAGCATTCCATGTGTAAACATAACAAACAAGCATTCACAAGCCACGTATAACATGCATTAACGGTTAGCGTTTAATTAGTATTGAGTAGTGTGATTGTTGTAGTTTGAATATTCATAATGTATGTAACACCCAAAAGTGCGTAAAGCAAAAAGGGATCGAATATACTCACAGTGGTGAATGGATTGAAGGGAGCGCTTAGCGAGTAAGGTTAGCCTGAATAGATTCGGTAGCATAACGATAAGTGACGTTTTGCGCGTCAAATGGTGCGAAGTGAAAATGCGTCGGATAGTGGTTCGATCGGATGGTAATCCGTTCAGACGGTAATCCGTGCGGATAACAATCCGTTCGGATGGTCGTCCGGTCGGACAGTTGTCCGGTCGGATGACGATTCGAGTGGATTGTTTCTTCCTATAAGAAGAATGTGTTTGTGTATGATGGCTTGACTTTTGAAGTTTTCGTTGTAGTATTTTGAAAGCATTGAAGTATCTCTATCCATCAAGTCGATCGATCGGATGGTGGGTCGTGCGGATGACAATCCGTTCGGATGGTCATCCGGTCGGACGGTAACTTAGTGGTGAGATTACTTAGTGAAGGCAAGCTCTAAACAGAAGTGTCACTCGATCGGATGTCCATCCGATCGGGTGGCAACTCTGGTAATGAACATGTTGAAAATTGTTTAAGTCTTTAAAGTCTTAGTATCTCATGATCCGAAGAGTAATCCAGTCAGATGGTCGTCCGATCGGATTGCAATTCGTTCGATACTCAAACTTCAGCTAAGATTGTTTTAAAGGTGGGACCCAAGTGTGATCCGGTCGGATAGCAGTCCGTTATGGTTATTCCGTTCGTCCTACACTTGGTCGTTTTGATGGTTTGTCATTATGTCGAGACACTTTGACAACGTGTTAGCCAACAGAACCCCTAGTTCGACCCAGATGACCAACCCGACCAGGAATCACCCTAGTCCGGCCGGTTACCGGCTCGAGACGGTTGGTCTTGGCTAACCCGAAACCGATAGTCTCGTGAGTAGCATCCGGATCTAGAGCTAGTACAATACTACAATCGAGTAGAAGACTAAATCAGGGTCGGATCCTATCGGCTTTGAGTACATTGAGTGCAAAAGAGTTGAAAGAAAGTTAAAAACCATTTTTCAATCCTCTTTCATCACCCTTGTGTCGAGATCTTTACAAGATCTTTGTGGAAATCGGTTAGATCTAAGGTGTTCTTGGTGGATTGAGGCCAAAACATGAAGTTCTTTGAAGAACACTGATGTCTGTCGTTAGTGACATGCAAAAACCGAAATAAACTAGGTAGCTAGAGTAAGTCGGATATCGAACCAGAGGAGGATTGTGGAAAGTGTCAAATGAAAAGTATTAATTAATTACTACTAAATTGGAAAATCGGTGTTATTGATTATAAGAATTATCTAAATTAACGAATAAAAATTGAGAAAAAGATTGAGTTGTAATAAACAATGATAAGAAAAGGTGATCACTCCGGGATTCAGATTCTGTAATTACTAATAACCTAGTTCTGATTTTATTGGATACTATTGATTGAATAGTAAATCTGTCACATCTACCAATTACCTATGCAGTTCAAAATCTTAATATTAATTGATCAGATAAATATTAAAACAAGCATACATAGGAATCATTCAATCAACAAAAGCATAATTGGATTCAACACATAATTATAACTCTGATTGTCACTCAGGATTTGCCTGTCACACAAATTATATAATCATGCAAATAGTCGGCCGTCACCCGACTACAAATCCAAATCTCAATACAAAACAGAAACTAGAACTAAAAGTGTCTCACAAAAATCATTCACCCGAAGTGTCCACGAGAGATTTAGCCGCTTATCTCGGTTGATCTTCACTGGCTTGATACCCGGTTGAAAAAAAAACCTTTTCTATCTTCCGATGATGATGCTTTGATATCGATTTTAAAATAAAACCCTATGTCCTCGTGATAATGGCTGATGGATGTAATGATATCGGCCCATGTTCCAATTACCTCCAAGGCGGCCCAATCAACAGTCCCCTTTCTCTTTTGCGTTTGTAATTAATCCAATCCAATATACGGCCCAATTGATGTGTGTATTGTATGATCTTCTGGTCACGTGATGTGCCCCATTGTGTGGCGGCCCAATCAAAGAAATCCAAAAGTCCTTCATGTCGGCTCCACCAAGAAGTCCACGTGACTCTCTCAAATGGCGGCCCAATCCAAAGAGGAAATGTCTCTCAAATAATCACGTGACTTATGTAGGATGATGTGATGATGTTGACTTGCCAATTCCTTCCCCCTAAACCTCAAAGCTGCCGTCCAAATTGTGATGGATCATAATCACTTTTTGAAACCTTTTTTTCTCCTAATGAAGTCCACGTGACTCCACCTTCCATTATGCCAATCATGTGCGTGCCTTTTATTAAGGTTCCTTTTAGAATCTTTGACACACAAAAACCACCCGTAGCCTATGCTTACAAACTGTAAGTTACGTTTTGTGAATTCTGTTTTAAGTTCTCACATAAACCGTAGGCTATGCTTGTGATTCCGTAGACTACGTTTCAACTTTAGATAAAATACCCAAAGGCCCCTGGACTTTATTGCTTCGTAATTCTCGCGCATTAAATTTATCTTTTGGCCCGAATCAAATCCCGAATATCGTAATATATCTCGATCATCACCATGCGTGTTCCATTTCATCACTAAACCTTCCAACTTTATTGGTTTATACGGTTAACCTGTAAAACCACCAAAAACCTGTAGATATCATATTCGAAACAAACAATCGCCTAGAACGTAATAAAACACACAAAATAAGCACTTTAACACTCGGATTTCACAACCTCCATCACATCCCCACACTTATCTTTGATTGTCCTCAAGCAACCATCACGAACATTACTCACCTTATTAACAAATCACCATTGAATCCCTTACCGAATTAGCAATTTAAGGTCCCAAGTCATACCCATCCCATAGACTGACACAATCGAGACTGACAATCTGACAAACAAATGATACGCGTTTAAAACAATTTAAGACTTGCCTAACTAAAACTAACATGCTTATATTACTACACACATGCCACACGCCCCTCACAATAATCACTCCTCGGTTTTATCAAGACTAGCGTGTAATGTGCTAGTATATAATTCGCTCAAAACCAAATATGCTACCTTGCAATCATAAGCTTGTATAGCAATCATACCTCCACTGTATCAAATAACGTAGCACATATCAAAAGGACTTTTGGGTTTTGGGGTTTAGGTAAAGGTAAGGAAATATTTTTGAGGTCTTATATTTATATGGCGAACACAAAAGAATATACCAAACCATGACAACTTATTCACAATGATACTAACACTTTGGGTTATTTTCAACTCATTTATTTAACACAAACATAACCAAGAATTTTTTTTTCTTTTCTTTTTTTTTTCTCTTTTCATTTCTTTCTTTTTTTTTTCTTTTTCAACAAATATCTAACACACAATTGTTATTCATGGTTGGTAATCAAGCGGGTCAAACAAGGTGTAACAAACGGAAGGTATAAGGTTCAACATGGTTAACTAAGGTGGGTGAAATCAACGATCAACACATAAAACAATGAATAGATCCTAATGCCTTTATCATCTATGTGCAAACACTAAACCACAGTCTCAGCATGTATCAAACCACACAAGTTCTAACACAAAGCAACATATGGCCAACACTCAACAAATGAATATGTATTGCAATTCAACTAACAATCTAGTAGGCTCAAATATCTCACCGAACAAAAGGAATATAGGTTACCGACACGTAGCATGTGTAATTCCTAAAGCATGTTACCCCTAGTTAGGCATCTCTTCTCAACTATTATCTAAAAACATGTCAGAAATACTCTCATGAAACTTAAAGGGACAACCATGACTAGGGATCTAATTTAGTTTAATATCAGCAAGGAACCCATTAGCAATTGAAAATTTAGGTTTTCGTGTAGTTAAAGCGTACTCGAGACACAAAAATTTTTAAAATTTTTCAGTTTTCTCAATTTTAACCCTTCAAGCATTTAAGATCATCAATCCTACCAACCCTTTTCTCGAGTTACCGCATCCCCACACTTGGGATACATTGTCCCCAATGTATGGTGCAATTTATAATCTAGACTCGAGGGATACCACCCGCAAACCATGAACAGCTAATAACTAGATGACTCAACACAAAGAAACCACTCCCGACACAAAGACTCACACCACCAAAAACACGAAAACAAATAAAACACGGGATAGATAAACACATGCACCTGATCAGAAAACAAGTGAGTGTTTGTAATGGTGTAGCTGCTGCGATCTAACCGGAACATACGCCCCTCGTAGATTCTTTGAGATCTCACCGGGGATGTTGCCAAACATCCCCACACTTGATTCATTGCATCCGTGAAGATGGAACGTAGAAACCTGTCAAAACACAAACACACCAAAACGAAACGAAACCAAACCAAAATACAATACTCTACATCCTCAGGCTGCCTCCCGAGAGCGCTAAGTTTAAAGGTCTTCAGCCAGACCGTACCTGCTATGCGCTACGGTGGTCTCAATGCACACTTACCCAAAACATTTCCAACGAATGCCCGGAAATTTACATGCCATCTCCATAGGTTTGTAAGTATAATTGGCATGTTCAGACTGCACCTGCGGGTTTCGCTAATCCACTTCATGAGATATACACCGATGTCTTGTAGCTTCACCCTTTTCATCTTCTTCCTCGAACCCTCTTCCCCACACTTGTTAATTGGAATGATTGATATGGGAAGAGGTTCGGTACACATATTCATCTCATCAGACTGCTCTGCCTCATCATCCTCACACACCATCTGATCCACCAGTGACTCTTCATCAGATAAAGGACTCATTGGTGTGGTATTATCCTCCACAACCTCCTCCTTCATGTGAGAATAATCTCTAATGTCATCAGGTAATGGTGAAAGGCGTTGTTCTATTTCTATCTTCATTTTTAAATTCTGACACTTAGAAACTAAACAGCTGATTCGATCTTCATCGGAAAGGTTGGGTGCTGATAAATATTGCTCGAGTTTGGACAAAGTCACTTCCAACATATCAAGCTCTTTCTCTTCCTCGGTCTGATAAATATAAACACCCTCGGGCTCAGAATATTCCTCGGGATGATACTGTCGGTATCCCTGATACGGTGTTGAGATGTACGCATCCATCGTTTTTTTATTCCAATACTCTGGATTTTCCAAATACACCGCGCACACATCATCATAATAAGAAGTATGGTCACGACCGCAACAGAAACATCGTCCGTCCGTCCTTGATTCATAATAAGCATCCTCGTCCCTATCCCATCTGTTAGAGTAATAACCATCCTCCACCGTTGTATTAGAATCATAGAAATATAGTAGAGGGGAAGGATTATCATAGCAAGGCATCGGTGGTTCTTCCAATTTCGCTTTTCCCGTCTAAATCGAGCCTCGTGGCAACCGATACACGGGTGAAGTGGTTCACCGCACAAAATGCATGTAGAAGAGCCGCAAAATATAGTAAGATCTGTCATCCTGCACAAACACAGCTCAACTACCCACGTAAATCACAAACAAATAGATAACAAAATAAAAACAAAAATTCTTTTAGGTTTATTTATTTTTTATTTTTTTAATTTTTTTTTATTTTTAACTAAAACTTAACACTAAACACTTTGCGCACGCCTCCCCGGCAACGGCGCCATTTTTTGACGTGATGTCGTGGTCACGCAAATTTAATCCAAATAACAACTATAGATAGTGGTAATTGGGTATCGAACTCAGGGAGTATGTGGAAAATGTGTGATTTTATAGCTTTGCCCTTAAACTAAAATTAACCTAAATTGCAGAAAGTAAAAATCAATAATTTGGATTGTTTGGTTTTAAAACTAAAATTACTAAATAACTTCAAATCAAAGGTTGGTTGTAAAGCAGATTAGGAGAACAATGACCATCTTAGGATTCAGTTTCTTTTAACAATTGTGTGAAATTCCAACTAGAAAGAGTTACATAGACATAACTTGTGCATAAATAATCGAAGTGATAAAAGGGAACAAATGTGACAACCGCCACTTTCTGGTAATTTACGTACATTTAAAGCAATGATTTACATTATACAAGTATGTGTTTTGAATATTCGAACTGCATGATTACATGATATACATCTTAGAATACTCATGAAATATTCATTTATGATTCACATGATTCATTTTTGTTGGTCACATTTGAAACAGTTTAAAACAATCCATCGAAACAACTAGAGTAGTACCTAGTAAACTAGCGTGCTGACGAAAACTCAGGATCCGTCGAAACCATCTAAATTACATCTTTAGGACTCAGAAGAAAGTCCAACATCTAATATATATTAAACCCTAACTAGTAATGCAAGGGTTTGATTTAAAACCTTTCCGAAGTCCGATTACACTAAAAATTGCCCGAAAAGCACTAAAAGCGACGATTTCTACACTTTTCCGCAGAAATTCTGCAGAAATCAGCTTTCTAATATTTTTACGACATGTAAAAATATTATTTAACATAGAATTCATGTGAGGATACATTCGGGTATCATCTGAGCCAATAACTACATCAATTCATACAACTTACACAAGTTTACCATTCGACTAGTTACGTGCGGAACAAATGCCAAACGAATATCCGAACGATATCTAATTTTTTTTAGCAACTATCTATCATTATGTGGATCATTTTGGTCTAGTTATAATCACCTAACACCTTGAAACATCTTGAAAAAATTGAAACACCTAAACCCTTAAACATCTAATATTTTTACCACATTTTTATCAAGTATAAATTTCTTAACACTTTGAAACAAATACAAGACCCACCCATCCCTCATGTTCACGTTTTTAAGGGCCCACATACCCTTAATTATGTGTTAAAATATCTAGATATTATGTTTAGATTCAAGTGGATCAAGTGGTGAAAGTTTATAACATTTAATCACATAATTATACTAGCATTTCATAACCACTTTTCATTTTATTTACACACACATAAGAAGCTCTCTAATCTTCATCTTTTTCCACCAAGAACACCATAAAAACCCATTTAAATTTTATCACATCTTGATGATCAACATGGAGTTTCATGGAGCTTAAGGTGATCTAAAGCATTTGCAAGTTAAAGGAAGTGTATTCATCCATTCAAGAGCCTTAAATCATCAAGATCTTCATCTTTGTATTTCTTAATCATCCTCCAAGATCATCCCTAGCCAAGTGCTAGAAGTAAGCTTCAAGATCTATTTTTTTTCATACTTATATTATGTTTAAGATTGTTATTATAACTAATAAATAACTAAATAATCATACATAATAAACATGAAAAATACAAAGAAGCAAAAATAATAATCATGATATATTTATGTTGGTTTATATTGTGATCTAAGACTTGTTATATGCATATTCGATCTTGTTATGATGATTATGATATAAATAAATTGTTAGAGGATGTTTTAAAAATATGATCTAACAATTATACATGTTTATGTTAAAGGGTTTTTAACATAAAGGTTTAAAGGGATGATCATAACATTTGATCTTGTGAAAGTATTTGAGGTTTTTCACTAAAAACAATACTTTTACAAGATTATAAAAAGTAACATACAACTTGAGATTTTTTATAAAAGTTGTTAAAACTAGAATTAAACTTGGTTTTTGAACTAGTTAGCATATGTTATGATCATGTATAAAATCCTACATGATTTTGAGATCATCTTAATGAGGTTATGTTATAAATCTCATGTGTTTTTTTTTAGAAATGATATGAGAAATTGTTGATGATTTGAAAAGAAAATGATATGTAAATAAACATGGCAAAGTTCATATTACAAAGGAACTATGGACAACTTTTCTTAGAAATCATATGTTAGAAAAACTATCATTTTTATTTACAAAGTCTTTACAAGATTAGAAAGTTGGTCTTTCTAAACATAAAAAATTGACATAAATATATATTTTGGTAAAATACATATTTATTGAACATATCAAGTATGTGCTATGTGTTATTATTTGTATTAGTTATATATAAAAGTTAGAGACTTGATAACAATGACACAAATAAATACAAGACATACTTACAACTAAAGACTTACAAGAATACATATAGACACACTTGAAAATAACTTACGGACATTCCGAGCTTTCGGACACAACTTATGGTCAAAACGGACGACAAGCGAATCTATAAACATATCGCCAATCCGAGGACTTACTACGACGTTTAGGCGATCTTTCGACGCGTACACCAAAATTACGTTACCATTAACAAAATTCGGACATTTTGAAACTTATAAAAACTATTATGTTTTTATTTACTAAAAAGTATACTTAGTTATTTTTATAAAAATGTTTTTATAAAAATGAAAGACTTATACTTTCAAATGGGCTATTTTATACAAATGGGCTTACACTTCTTAATGGGCTATTTTATACAAATGGGCTTACACTTCTTAATGGGCTTACTTTCATAATGGGCTTAACTTAAATACATGGGCTAAGCCCAATACCAAACATATGGGCCAAGGCCCAATATTATTTAGGCCCAACACTATTGAGGCCCAATACTATTTAGGCCCAACACTATTTAGGCCCAATACTATTTAGGCCCAACACTATTGAGGCCCAACACTATTTAGGCCCAACATTATTTAGGCCCAATAACATGAATTCTTGGGCTAAGCCCAATGACATATAATTGGTAAAAATTACAATTGAACAGTTTACTTATACAAATGCACGAAATAAAGAAGACAAGACCCGATGATACAACTCACAAGATACAAGATTACATATATATATATATATATATATATATATATATATTTGGTGAAATATATATATAACCGTTTAACAATTCATTCATCTAATACAAAGTTCAACGAACAATAAAGACATACAAGTCTTACACATATTTAAGACACAAGGCTTGTACTCAAGTCATTTACAAAGACCGAAGTGTCTAACAAATATAAGAACATTTGTAGGTCGCAACATTGTTCAAGACGACCACGCGTAAGATCACAAACACTTATCATTCACGGACGCAATACTGTGAGTTCATGTCCCCTATTCATTTAAATGTTTTACAACTTTACAACTATCGGGGAAAATACATGTTCAACGTATGTTAAAGTTAGGGAATGAAACACCTTAGATCATGTGCGAATTAGGGTTATACATCTAAGCACCATTAATCCAGTTTGGACCTAGGTACAAGTGGTTAGATCTAATGGGTTTTGGCGAGCCCCACTCTTGGTCGTGGACCCATACAGAAGAGTGCGTTTGTGTCCCAGTCGATAGTAGTCGACACAAAATCGTCTAGGTTTGGATTGCTTCCTATTTCGTCACACATATTAATGTCCTCGCGAAACATTAATGATCAACGATTTCATTGACGCTTTACATACTACATCATTACATACAGATACATTTTATACAACTCACATTTTATGGATACATTTTATACAACTCACATTTTATGGATACATTTTATACAACTCACATTTTACGGATACATTTTATACAACTCGCATTTTACAGATACATCTCATACAACTAAACTGCATGAACTCGCCAACTTTTGTTGATGTTTTCAAACTTAACATGTATTTCAGGAAATTAGTGGACCATGCAGACATTTCAGTCAAGGAAAGCAAGTATCAAGACTCCATGCCACCATTTGAAGGGTTTGCCCGTTATATACCGCCTCTTTGCGGTGATATAGTGGTCAAAGCCTTGACATTTTAAGACTTACATTTTGATGTATAAAACGATGACAACTTATTTTCATTTTATGGTTTGTAACCAATACATTTAACTTATGTTGCGTTCTTTTGAAACGATTATGACAATAGCATTGGAGCTTGTTTTTATTCATTTAGTATGTTCACTTATATTGTTATGCAATGAGAACCGATCAGATCACACCTCGCGCTTCCGCTACGAGCGGGTGTGACAACAAAGTACTCGGATTATATAAACGCGAGGTTATTTCCCGATGACCAATTAATCAATAACCAACCCTAACCCTTCCCGTGATATCTCGATTGCCAACGGCACCAAGAACGTACGATTGAGACTAGAAATTGTACTATCAATTAACAAGCTACAAACAATTATGCATACACCATGATAATCAAGCAAACACAAGTTATCATTCTAGAAATAACGGAATAAACACACAAAAGTTTAGAGAAACCTTCACCTAAGATGATCACCACAAGTTTAGACGGACATTGTTCGGTTGATCATCATAACATTAAAAGTCAAGTTCATAAGAATAAAAAACAAGCACCAAATGTTTAGAATTGTTTCCAAGCAACAAGAACTAGCCAAAATCGCCCCCAAAGTGCAGAGAAACTGTCCAATGATGAGATAGATGAAAAGACACCCCATAAACTGATTAAATGAGGCAGTTACGGATTTCTGCGCAGACTCCACCGTAATTTACGGTACCACCGTAAATTATGGTGGACCAAGAATTGTTACGGTACAAGTTTCCTGTCTTACGATGGAGCAAGGGTCATATTTCAGGGCCACCGTAAATTACGGTGGCCACCGTAATTTACGGTGGAGCCCTGATTTATGGGTTTTGTTTCTTCGTTCGTTCCACGCACGACCCGTTCATCTCCAAACCGTCCAAAGTTGCGTTTTATCCACTTTTAGCTCCCAAACCGCACCTGAAACATAAGCAACCGTAGTTATCTAATTCAAGATAATTACGCGATTAAGTGAAGGATAAATGCGTCTTTTAACATCATTAAGGGTTGTCCTATAGACCACCCGTCACATCCCCACACTTAACCGTTGCTTGTCCCAAGCAACTCATCAAACCGTTTTCAAAACAAGCGATCAATGTAAACCAAGCAAAAACATGTAGTTTTTTTTACTAACCCCTTTTTAACACCCAAAATAACACACCCCTCACTATGTCTCTCCTCTCGGTAACAAGTAAGCACTAGCAATATGAGCTAGACACACAAAGGCTAACGGGCGGTTGCACAACTATAGGCTTGTACCTAAATCGATCCTTCTCCTAAAACGTGCCAAACCTGAATGCAAATCAAAGGGACTTTAAGGTTGTAACGTGGCTAGGCATATGGGTAGGAAATGGAATATATATGAAGTAGCGAAAACTTAACCCGGTTTTTATTACACAAAGACACAAACAAACAACTACGAAACTAAACTACTATGTACAAGATAACTAAACATCACTTCTTTTTCTTTCTTTTTTCTCATTGCTTTTTCTCTTTTTTTATTCTTTTCTTTTCTTTTTCTGTTTTTTTTTTTACTTTCAACATAAATCAAATAAAATTACTTACTACTAAACAATCACTAACACTATAAAACTGGGTCAAGTTGGGTAAATTTTTAGGTAACTAGCTAGGGGGAAACAAGCGATAGGCTTTTAGGCATAAAATTGGGCAACTAAATGTCCAAACCCCCGCCCCTCTCGCAACCATGCTCATATATATAACTTATGAGGTCCAACCCCCCAAATCCCACACTCACACACACTAAAAACGAGGCTACCTAAATGCCCTTATCCTTTTCGCATTCATGTCCAACTAAGGACTCAAACCGTATAAAGGCACAAGTTCTAATGCACCCCCACCCGTAGCCACTCTCATCAACGACAAGTATTATTTAATTACATGTGTGGCTTCAACGCTCACCAAGAATAAAAGGGTATCAAGGGTTGCCGGTGCATCAATTGGGGTTAATATAGGGTGTTCAAATTCTCACACCGTTTCGCTTGATTTAATTTTTTTTTCAAAATCTTCAAAAATTTCCCCCCATCCCCACACTTGGGATACATTGACCCCAATGTAAGGTTTTAGGAGGATTTGATCACTAAACATCTTTCACATCACCCAAAAGCTCAACACTCAAACCACAAATTTCTTTGTAGATTTTTAATTTTTATAATTTTTTATATTTTCTGCTTTTTAAAACATGACACCACCAACTCGCACCAACCCAACACAACACAAAACATCACAAACATACACCACCCAACCGCCCAACCATAAACATATCAAACTAAATAAATATTCACAAAATATACAAGGAAGGAACACGACCTGACTAGTAATAGCGTGGCCCCGGAGGCCCAAAAATGGAAGACATCATGTCATTCCATTATCCAAATGCAAATGAACTGCTACTACTCCCACCTTGTTGCGGAGCTCCTTCTTGTTGGCGCGGATCGATCCATTGTGAATGATGGAGCGGCGGGGTTGGATACGAAACACTACCATCATACGGTGGTAGAGACGCATAATCCACATGTTGTGGATCCACAACCACCGGCCGCCCGGCGTGCCAATCTGCATGCAATCTCCTTTCTTGGTCATCATGGTAGCGATTATTCATTTCTACTTCATGGGAATACGCGTGTGTGCGATTCCACGCCTCTTGACGATCGAGATTTTGTTTCAAAGACCGCTCTATACTTGCACTCATCATTGTATGTTGATCAAATAATGTCCGCTCCGAACCCGACCATGACTAAAAAATGGGTGCCGGAGGACGTTGGTTTTCGATAACCTCTTGCATTGTGCCATCATAAGCCCAATTTGGCACATAAGAACGCTCCGTATAATTGTAAAAGGCACCACCATAACCTCTACCTAGGCCCCCTTGGCCTACATTCTCACCACCATGCGGCTCGTCCGCATAATCATCGTCACCACTTGGAGCTTCCACATCGCTTTCCGGCTCATCCGCTTCGCCCGGTAGAAGATCCCTTGCACCCACTTTTAATGCTCTCCATCTCTGCCCCTCCGACTTGAGTTTATGGTACCGTTCCGATTGCGTATACGTCCAACCAATCCCCAACTTGTCTAAAGTAAAAGGCTGATGCCTTTTTGGTGCCCCTTTATCTTCGGACGTGATTACCTTTTGCTGCTTCATCAATCCCGTGATAATTCTGCAATACAGGATAATATCTCTTCCCAACTTGTTTCGGCAAATCCAGAGGTGGTTCATGATCAAATATCGGATTGGAAAACGCGGAGACCCATTGAGTAGAGAATAGAGAACGGGTACTTCCGGGTACCTCACTTGCTCCTTGTCCCCTCTTCTCGGAATGACATTTAAAATGCAGATTGCTAGAAACAACTTTGCTTCTATCTTTAAATTCCTCCGGTACAAAATTCCACTATATGTACCGGGTAAAAACAGCGCTGCCAACATCTCATTCCAACGAACATGCTTCTCTGGTTTAAGCAAAAGGTCATCAAGACTAGGTATCATGTAATCACCAGCCGATAGACTGTCGTATTTTCCCAATTTCTTCAATGTGTTAAAAGACATCTCTACCGGAATCCCATTCACCACACCCGTTAACTTCATTTGTGACGGCTTTTCGTATGTGTTGCACTTGAGGGTTGCCATCCATTCTTGAATTTCGGTCATGAACAAATTCTTGCGATCCTTATCATAGCAATTAAGCGCCCCCTCCCATCCTAGAGCGCGGGATTTAGCAAACACACCAAACGGGCTAAATTGAACCTCATTAACTACTCTCTCGCAAATAAATGCGGCAGCCCTATTTTTCAATTGATTCATACTGTCGTGAAAGAGTGTCGGTTGCCAATGTTCCGGTTGGTCATCCAATAGACCCGACTCCCATCTTGGCTTTTCAACCGGGTCCAACTCCATTTCTTCCTCACTTTCACTTTCATCAACTCGACCCAAATATTGTCTCTTTTTCGGTTGTTGTTCCGGTTGCTTGCCCTTATCTTTAGACGAAGAAGACAAACTTGCTCCGGCTCTTTCTTTCGTTCGTACCATTTTCTACACACATTAGAGCAAACAACACAACCAAAGACAATAAATTAGACCCTTTTCGCCAAAATATCCCCACACTTGCTTGTTACTATGGTTGTAGATGCTAGTGAACCAAAACTTTTATAAATCTTTTTCAAAAATTGGGCATGGTGTCTCTACATTGTAGAGATTCCCAAAAAGTTCACTACCTTACCATCAATCCTACATCTACAACCTATAACAATACCCAAGTAACAACTTTTATGACAAAATCTAAGAACAGGCAAGTGGGTATAAACAAATAACAAACTCAACCTCAATCTTCACAATGCACCATCAAAACATAATAAATAAACTTCCATACCTTTGCTTGAAGATACTAGAATGTTTGTGAAACGAAAACTTCAAAAACCCCCAAAATTTTTCGGACCTAGGGTTTGTGATTTAGACTAGAAAGCTTCGTTTTTTCGCAAGTTTCTTCTCAAAATCAGAACGTTCGTGAAAAATTAGTCAAGTTAGACCTCAATTTCACTTGATTTGGCTAAGAATTGAACAAGATATGAAGCTTGGAAGGTTATAGAGTTTGGGGATTTTGTGGGGAACTTGAGAAAGTGATGGATGATGATAGATAGAGGGTAAAGTGGAAGGGAATCGAATGGCTGGGGTTATTCACGTGATGGATTGTTGTATTTTATTATTATTTTTTTTACGAAACCGATTCTTCTGTTCGCCAGGTCCACCGTAAATTACGGTGTGGACCGTAAATTACGGTGGATGCTGGCATCAAATTCCTACCGTAACTCAGGGGCATTTCACCGTAAAGACCAAATGATTTTTACCCCCACCGTAAATTACGGTAATACCGTAAATTACGGTAGTATCTGGGCGTTTTTTCTTCGCCAAAAACTTGAATTTTAAGTATATTTTTTATATTTTTTTTTTCAGTTTTTCGATTTTTTTTTTGTGTTTTTTAAATTTTTCAAAAACATGTAAAACATACCATACCCCTCGAAAGTCCCGTGTTGTCCTCAACACAATGTTAGAGCAACTCGCAACCCGAATGTCCCCACACTTGTTTCAAACACAAGCTTCAAGCGAGTACGGTAAATATGCAAACTATACAAAACAAACAAAATGAAATGAAATGCTAACTATTTATACTTCCAAACCTGGGCCTCTCATGGTTGTTCCTCATCGACTGGGCGTAAAATGTAGCCCGCTTTATCAAGCTCCAAGTTATTGATGTCATTCCCCTCCAAGTATGGCTTCAACCGGTGACCGTTCACCGTTTGTTGTTTCAGTGTTTGCTCATCTTGGATATCTACATCACCAAACCTCCCAACTCGCCGAACGACATATGGGCCCATCCATTTGCTTTTAAGCTTGCCCGCAAACATCTTGAGTCTTGAATTGTATAACCAAACCTTTTGACCCACTTCAAAGGTTTTCTTCCTCAACTTTGTATCGTGTACTTTCTTAAGCTTGTCTTTGTAATCCGATGCACATTCATACGCCTCATCTATAATCTCTTCTATCTCGCTTAATTGCAACTTTCTCATCTTTCCCGCCTCGTCATAATCCGCGTTCACCGTCTTAATTGCCCAATGCGCCCGATGCACTAAGTCCATTGGCAAGTGACAACCCTTTCCATAAACCATCTGATAAGGGGTTGTGCCAATTGGAGTCTTGTAGGCCGTTCGGTACGCCGACAACGCATCTTCTAACTTGCTCGACCAATCCTTCCTATCCGTTCTAACCGTCTTCATGAGGATTTCTTTGATTTGACGGTTGGACACTTCGACTTGTCCACTCGTTTGCGGATGGTAAGGCGTGGCAATTCGGTGATTCACGCTATACCTCTTCAACAATTTCCCAAAATTGAAGTTCTTGAAATGCGAACCACCATCACTTATAATCACACGCGGAATACCAAAACAAGAGAAGATGTTGGATTGAACAAATTTACAAATAACCGAATGATCGTTTGTGCGTGTTGCAATAGCTTCAATCCACTTTGAGACGTAATCCACCGCTACCAAAATATATAGGAATCCATTCGAATTTGGGAAGGGACCCATAAAGTCAATACCCCACACATCGAATATTTCCACAACCAAGATTGGTTGTAATGGCATCTCATCCCTCTTCGATATGCTTCCCATCTTTTGACAATTTATGCAATTTCTAGCGAACTCACATGCATCCTTGAAAATTGTGGGCCAATAAAACCCACATGAGAGAACCCGGTAACCCGTTTTATGCCCACTAAAGTGACCTCCACATGCGGATGAATGAACATGGGTCAGAATTTCCAACACTTCCGTTTCAGGCACACACCTCCTAATAACTTGATCCGGCCCTATCTTGAAAAGATCCGGTTCATCCCAAATGTATTGCTTCACTTGGACCATAAATTGTTGTCGTCGCTTCTTGGTCCAATGACTTGGGATGGTACCCGTGGCTAAGTAATTTACATAATGGGCATACCACGGTGCAACAAAGGTGGAAACGGCTAAGAGTTGCTCGTCGGGAAACGTTTCATTTATTTCACTAACATCGTCGATCCCTTCCACCGGAATCCGAGACAAGTGATCCGCCACTACGTTCTCACTTCCCTTTTTTGTCTCGGATCTCTAAATCGAACTCTTGTAATAACAACACCCACCGAATTAAGCGGGGCTTCGCATCCTTTTTCTCCATCAAATATCAGACCGCACTATGATCCGAATAAACCACCACCTTGCTCCCCCAAATATAAGCACGAAACTTATCCAAAGCATACACCACCGCTAATAACTCATTTTCGGTTGTGGTGTAATTGAGTTGCGCTTTGGACAAAGTCTTGCTTGCATAGTAAATCACCACCGGCTTTTTATCAACCCGTTGACCCAAAACTGCACCAATAGTAGTGTCACTTGCATCACACATAATCTCGAACGACTTTGACCAATCCGGTGGTTGCAAAATAGGAGCTTTGACCAAGTGTTCCTTCAAAACAGTGAAAGCTTGCATACACTCATTAGTAAAATCAAATGGGACATCTTTTAATAACAAGTTGCATAAAGGTTTGGTGATAACACTAAAACCTTTTATGAAACGTCTATAGAACCCCGCGTGTCCCAAAAATGACCTTACACCCTTAACATTTTTCGGAGGTGGCAAAGATGCTATTACCCGTATTTTTGCCTTATCCACCTCCATTCCTCTTTCCGAAATTACGTGACCCAACACAATTCCCTCTTGCACCATAAAATGACTTTTCTCCCAACTAAGCACTACATTTTTCTCAACACACCTTTTAAAACTTTTTGTAATTCGTTGAGACAAGATTCAAAACTAGTGCCAAAGATTGAGAAGTCATCCATAAATTCTTCGAGCGACTCTCCAACCATGTCCGAGAAAATACTCATCATACATCGTTGGAAAGTTGCCGGTGCATTGCACAAACCAAATGGCATTTGCCGAAAGGCAAAGGTGCCATATGGACAAGTGAAGGTGGTCTTGTGTTGGTCATCCGGATGTATTGCTATTTGATTGTAACCCGAATACCCGTCCAAAAAGCAGTAATATTTTTGACCCGATAATTTTTCAATAATTTGGTCAATGAAAGGTAGCGGGAAATGGTCCTTAGAAGTGGCGGCATTCAATTTTCGGTAGTCAATACATACACGCCACCCGGTAACCGGTCGGGTGGCAATTTGTTCAGCACTTTCATCCTTGACTACTTGAATACCGGCCTTCTTAGGCACAACTTGGGTGGGACTCACCCACGCACTATCCGAAATCGGATAAATGATTCCCGCGTCCAACCATTTGATTACCTCCTTTTTTACTACATCCCTTAGGTTCGGGTTCAATCGCCTTTGCGCTTCTCGTGTTGGTTTTACATCTTCGGTGGTAATAATTTTGTGCATGACGATTGATGGACTAATCCCTTTAAGATCGGCAATCGTCCATCCAGTAGCTCCCTTGTTTTCTCTCAAAACTTTCAACAATGCTTGCTCCTGCGCCAACTATAGATTAGAGGCAATAATGACCGGTAGAGTGTCATTATCCCCTAGGAAAGCATACTTTAAGTGGCTCGGCAAGTCTTTGAGTTCCAACTTCGGTGGTTCTTCTAATGATGGTTTTGTACCCGAGCTAATTTCCACCGGTAAGCCTTCAAATTGGTGCGTCCATGGCAGTCGACCTTCTTTTAAGGCCATGGCATCCTGTTTTTCCTCTTCAACCCGGAGTACATAAGCATGTACCTGTTCAGAAAAATCACACAAACAAATATCCATACCATCCTCCTCATACTCATGCGGGTTGCATCCGTCAACTATATCTGCCATGAAACACTCATCAACACCATTAGCATTAGAATTGTTAGTAAAAACATTCAAACGCATTTTTCGATTCCCAAAAGTCATATCGACTGTACCAAATCTACAATCGATCACTGCATGTGCGGTGCTCAAAAATGGTCGACCCAAAATTACATTTTGTTGTTGCTTTGGGTCCGCGGACGAGTAGTCCAAGACTAGAAAGTCAACCAGGTAATAAAATTCATCAATTTTAACAATTACATTTTGAACCATCCCTCGAGGTAGCTTATGAGACAAATCGGCCAAAACAACCGTTGTCTCCACCCTAGCTAACGGACCAAAATCATATTGGTCATATAAGCCCCCCGGTAAAATACTAACTCCGGCTCCAAGATCTAGTAACGCCTTCGCCATTTGAAAATTACCAACTTGTATATTAATCAATGGCGTGCCCGGATCTTGAAGCTTAGGAGGAAGCTCCCCATTTAAAACCGCACTCACTTGCCCGGTTAAGTCCACCCGCTTAGGCATTTTCTTCTTTTGTTGCCTCTTTTGTGTACATAATTCTTTTAAAATTTTTGCATAGGCGGGTACTTATTTTATTGCATCAAGGAGTGGAAGGTTAATTTTAACTTGTTTAAACATGTCCCACAACTCTTCTTTTTGGGGACCTTTTGATGCAATAAAATTTTTCTTTCCCGGGTCAAGTAAAGCCGATGGAAACCCATCCCTCGAGGTAGCTTATGAGACAAATCGGCCGAAACAACCGTTGTCTCCACCCTAGCTAACGGACCAAAATCATATTGGTCATATAAGCCCCCCGGTAAAATACTAACTCCGGCTCCAAGATCTAGTAACGCCTTCGCCATTTGAAAATTACCAACTTGTATATTAATCAATGGCGTGCCCGGATCTTGAAGCTTAGGAGGAAGCTCCCCATTTAAAACCGCACTCACTTGCCCGGTTAAGTCCACCCGCTTAGGCATTTTCTTCTTTTGTTGCCTCTTTTGTGTACATAATTCTTTTAAAAATTTTGCATAGGCGGGTACTTATTTTATTGCATCAAGGAGTGGAAGGTTAATTTTAACTTGTTTAAACATGTCCCACAACTCTTCTTTTTGGGGACCTTTTGATGCAATAAAATTTTTCTTTCCCGGGTCAAGTAAAGCCGATGGAAACGGAACTTGCCTCGGTTCACCCTCAACTTTTTCATTTTTCTCATTTTCACCCCACCCCGGTTTATTAACATTTGATTCTTTAGGTTTAACCGGTGAAACTTCATCATCACTGTCATTACCCGTGATGTCCTCAACTACCCCCTCAACCAATTCGGGTGACAAATTGGCTTTAAATTCTTTTCCACTTCTTAAAACACTAACATGATGAACATTAACATTACCTCGTGACGAACCGTGTGAAGGATTTACCTTGGTGTCGCTAGGAAGTTGACCCTTGTTTTTCTTCAATTCCGCCACATCGGTTGCCAATTGACCCATTTGGGTTGTTAGTGATTGGATGCTTTTGTCACGAACCTCATCCTTTTGCATTCGAACTTCATCGAGTTGGTTTCATTTTTGCATCTCCGCTTGCATGCTTTTTAGCATTTCCATCATCTCGTTTCCACCCGAAGACCCCCCTTGTTCTTGACCCGTTTGATATTGCTTTTGATACCCTTGGTTGTTTCCACCTCGATATCCACTTTGATTGTTGTAAGGTTGGCGCGAACCAAAGTTACCTTGGCTACCTTGAAAGTTTGGGTTAGCTTGATTTGAAGGGTTCCCATACCGAAAATTTGGGTGGTTCCTTAACCCGGGGTGGTAGGTATTAGAATTCATGTTGTTGTAATTTCTACCACCCCCTCCTTGACCTTGAACCGCATGAACTTCTTCATATTGCCCTTCCACCATTCCTTGACAATTTTCAGCCGCATGACCTATTTCATTACACAAGGCACAAACATCATAAATTTGGTTAGTGGTTTGAACATTACCATCATCTATTGCGTGCACTTGAGGTCGGGCAATGGCCGGTCGTGCTCTCCTCGATGCTTGAGCTTTCCTCTTTGAAGTGATTGCCATTTGCTCCAAAAACTCCCAATCGTCATTCTCATAGTTTGTGCCAAAAGTCCCACCGGTAATAGACATTAAGTCGCGAGCATCTTCGGCACTCAACCCCTCATGAAAGGCATTCATCAACTCCCAAAGTTCAATTCCACGATGAGGGCAATTCTTGATCATCATGTTAAAACGCTCAAAGGCTTCATGAAACATTTCGCCTTGTTGTTGTTGAAAACTCCTCAACCCCTTCCTAACATCGTTGGTCTTTTGAGCGGTGTAAAATTCATCTAGGAAAATTTGTTGCATCTCCGCCCAAGTATATATAGATGCTGAAGGCAAAGTGTAAAACCACTTCTTTGCCTTGTCCTCCAAAGAAAATTGAAACAAAACTAACTTGACATCATCAGCCGAAAAACCTTGACTCCCAAGAGTATTGCAAATTGAGTCATAGGCCTCTAAGTGGAAATATGGTTCCTCCGTTGCTAGCCCTTTATATTTCGGCAAACTTTGCAAAGAATTTGTTCTCACTTCAAAGGTCCTCCCTTGATCATTGTGAGGAATAACTACCGGTGAGGGATTTTGAGTGATTACCGACCTAAAATGCGCTTCAATTCCTCTCGCATCTTCTCTAAGATGCCTTCTTGGCACCCCCAACCTAACCCTTGCTCGAACAGGACCCATTGGCCTTGGTATAGGCCATTGTGGTACATGTGGTTGAAATTGTTGTTGTGGTATCGGTTGGTGTTGTATCGGCCTTTGGAACTGTGGTTGTACATTTTGTGGGCGAACTTGTTGCAATGGTGTAGGGCGTTGCACTTGTAGCCCTTGTGGTCTTTGCCGAATATGTTGTGGTATGAGTTGTTGTTGTTGTGGCATTCCACCTACACTTGCCATCCCTTGAGATTGGCCTTGCACATAACCGAACTCTCCTTGATCACCATAACCCCCATAAGCATACCCGTCCTCATCATAACCCTCAAAATCTTCATAACCTTCCTCATATCCATCTCCCCATATACCCGAAGATTGCCCAAATGGAAGGGTAGAGTATTGAAAGCCCGATTGGTTCGATGGTCTGAATGTTGAAGTAGCATGGACAATGGTTGAATTTGGTGGTATTGAATAATGGGAAGATGATTGACCCGTAGATGGAGGAAAGAAGTGTGATAATGGTGGGATTGTGGCTGAAGGACTAAAGGTAAGATTGGGTTCAACTTGAGTAGTAATGGGTTGTGTGGTGTTGGTTGGTGTAGTGTCATGAGGTGGAGTAGGAATTGTAGTGGAATTTGGTATGGTTGTGTTTGGTGATGGTTGTGTGGAAGTGGGTATAAATGATGAGGTCGTTTGACTCGTTGTAGGTGGTAATTGAGATTCTTGCATGATGTTTCGTGGTGTGATGGGTGATGTAGGTGAACCAATAATTCTGTTTTCTCTTACTAAAACACGATTTTGCCTTAACGTTCTTTCGATCTCCGGATCAAATGACAATGGTGATGACTTGTTAGAGCCTCTAGTATGCATGCACCTGTATAACCTGCACACTAAACACACCAGTGTAAATCCGAAAATAACAAAGCAAAACTAACAAACTGACACACGTTGCGCACAACTCCCCGGCAACGGCGCCATTTTTTGACGTGATGTCGTGGTCACGCAAATTTAATCCAAATAACAACTATAGATAGTAGCAAATGGGTATCGAACTCAGGGAGTATGTGGAAAATGTGTGATTTTATAGCTTTGCACTTAAACTAAAATTAACCTAAATTGCAGAAAGTAAAAATCAATAATTTGGATTGTTTGGTTTTAAAACTAAAATTACTAAATAACTTCAAATCAAAGGTTGGTTGTAAAGCAGATTAGGAGAACAATGACCATCTTAGGATTCAGTTTCTTTTAACAATTGTGTGAAATTCCAACTAGAAAGAGTTACATAGACATAACTCGTGCATAAATAATCGAAGTGATAAAAGGGAACAAAGTACTCGGATTATATAAACGCGAGGTTGTTTCTCGATGACCAATTAATCAATAACCAACCCTAACCCTTCCCGTGATATCTCGATTGCCAACGGCACCAAAAACGTACGATTGAGACTAGAAATTGTACTATCAATTAACAAGCTACAAACAATTATGCATACACCATGATAATCAAGCAAACACAAGTTATCATTCTAGAAATAACGGAATAAACACACAAAAGTTTAGAGAAACCTTCACCTAAGATGATCACCACAAGTTTAGCCGGACATTGTTCGGTTGATCATCATAACATTAAAAGTCAAGTTCATAAGAATAAAAAACAAGCACCAAATGTTTAGAATTGTTTCCAGCCAACAAGAACTAGCCAAAATCGCCCCCAAAGTGTAGAGAAATTGTCCAATGATGAGATAGATGAAAAGACACCCCAAAAACTGATTAATTGAGGCAGTTACGGATTTCTGCGCAGACTCCACCGTAATTTACGGTGCCACCGTAAATTACGGTGGACCATGAATTGTTACGGTACAAGTTTCCTGTCTTACGGTGGAGCAAGGGTCATATTTCAGGGCCACCGTAAATTACGGTGGCCACCGTAATTTACCGTGGAGCCCTGATATATGGGTTTTGTTTCTTCGTTCGTTCCACGCACGACCCGTTCATCTCCAAACCGTCCAAAGCTGCGTTTTATCCACTTTTAGCTCCCAAACCGCACCTGAAACATAAGCAACCGTAGTTATCTAATTCAAGATAATTACGGATTAAGTGAAGGATAAATTCGTCTTTTAACATCATTAAGGGTTGTCCTATGGACCACCCGTCAAACACATGATGACGTCATCCTATAACACCTGAAATCTAGTGATTTCACGGTTAAAAGTTAAGATTTAAAAGATAGAAAGGTGTAGGAGTGCGTGTAGATCAAGAAAGTACAAGATTTAGGGCGAGATCTTACCTTGATCGAGAGAAATCGAAGAAAAGGTGGGGAGCACGAGCTGTTCGGACACAGGGTTTCCAAAAGTAGAAAGAATGACAATGACAGGAGTATTTATAGGATTCCAAAAGAGGAAAGGGCTGTCCGATCAGATGGCATACCGCCCGGATGGCATACCGCCCAGATGACGATCCGGTCGGATGACATCCTGGTCGGATGACACCTGACCTGTAGCGTAGTGGCTATCCGGTCGGATGGCTATCCGGCTGGATGGCACTTGGTTCGATTGTTTGACGTGGCGATTTATGGTGTTTCGATTTCGATTGCGAACGGCTCGTCACGATAGGGTTTCCTAGTCAAATTACTTTCAGTCCTAACCACTAATTATCATAGTTCGATTTCGATTTGGATTCGAGTTCGGTTGCTTTTCGAGTTTCGATTGAGTTCGATTGATTTCCACCACATATATATAACACGCACAAGTAACACGTAAGGCACACACACACGTATAATAACCAAATTACGTCGAGTTGTATAGCTTGATTATCGATTAGTTAACTTTATCACATTGTTACTTCCTACGGTTCACAGTCGTAAGTCGGTTAGATATCGATTAACATTCGTTGGTTATTGTCATTAACAACACTTACTCCACATAATACAATCAAAATAAAGAAATTTCTATAAGTCAAATTCGTATAACTGATCGATGACTTTGACCTTGACTTTGACTTGTAAAAACACGGGGTGTTACATCCCCGACCTCAATGTAATTCCAAACGTTCAATTTATAGGTTAAAATTGTAAAATTTGTAATCTAAGAATATCTGTTATTATTTAAAATTGTAGTTGTGTATGTTATTGTTAAACAAATATCAATTTAATATGAATTGTGGATTAATGTCAAATAAAAATTGATTAAAAAAAATAAACCTATACATTGTATTTTGACCTTAACGCAACGTATAGGTGTTGAGTATAACCTGAAACGCATCGTTCCTTAACCATACGCACAAACAATTAAGCTATACGCTGCGTTAAGGTCAAAACGCAGGGTATAGACTTCGCGTATTAGTCCAAACGCACCCATCTTCCTTAATACTCATCTCCAAACCCATAAAAACTAAACACGCACATAACGATTAAGCCCGACAGTTTTCGACACTTCAACAACGATACAGGTTAGTGTTTTCATGATCCGCATCATTTATTGCATTCTATTACATCAAATTTGTTACATTTAGGTTAGATTTGTGGGGTTTGGGGTTGTTTCAATGGCTGACATCAAGAACCAGGAGACTGATACGCATCGCTTAGGCGTATATGCTGCGTATCAAGACTTTAAAAAAAATGAAAACTTAAATTTGTTTTTGATATCAGGACTTTTTTAAAAAAAATTAAACTTTAATTTGTTTTGAAAATATAATACGTAAATTTGTTTTTAAAACAATTTTTTAAATTTAAATTTTAAAGGTTAAATTTGTTTTTAAAATATAATACTTAAATTTGTTTTTAAAATATAATTTGTGTTTAAGATAATTTTTTTAAAATTTGTTTAAAATTTGAAACTTAAATTTGGTTTAAATTTTAAAACTTAAATTTGTTTTTAAAATATAATTTGTTTTAAACTTTTAGAAACATAAAAAAAACATGTATATCGATTGGATTTTCAGGATGGATTTGGACGACGAGATGTTTGAGGGTGCGGACTTTGACGAGAATGTTCCTGACCAGGGGCCTGGGGTTGATATGGTGAATAGGCACCCTTATTTGGTGTTTCTGGTTGGCTCGAATGTGTATACTAGGTGCCAGAAGCTGCGTACGATGACGATTGGCGGACACGTCGTGATAGATTGGCAGTTTCTGGAGGAGGTCACAGAGGTAGCGAGAGCTAGAGACACTATTGGAGTCGACACTCCGTGGACCTGACTCTTCAAGACTGCGAGGGAGGATTGCTATCGAGAGCTTGTGGTTGAGTTATCTCGTTATTTACTTATACGGAGCGGTAAGCGGATTATGTAGAGGACCCGGAGCACCCATTTTACAAGATTTCTTTCCGTTTGATAGGGCAACGTTTTAACATGTCTTTTGTCACGTTCACTGTCCATTCAGGGTTGTGCATACGCTGGAGCTTGCTACAACTCTTTACGTCGAGGGGGTCAGAGCATTAGACAGACAAACCCTCGTTAGTTTTTGGATGGTTATTGTTGCGCCCCCCTTTGGTAAATCGTGGGGAAAGGGGACCACTATCACAAACCCCTTATACCGATACTTACACCGTATCATCGCCTCATCAATTGACCTTTTTTGTATTGTCTATTGTACCGCTAGACGTGCACGCTCGTGAAGTGCTTGGCGGAGTACTTTGCCTCCGTACATCATCGGCAACAACGTGGGTTGTTGTACGGTGGGGCGTACATTACCATTACTGTGCACTCACTAGGCCTCCCTGGGAAGGACCCCCACCTGTCCCCAGTCATTAGATCGACTACATTAGGCCGACGTCAGGTATTGAGCATGCGGATGGCGCAGAACTTCCCCGACATCGATCTTTGGTTTCGGACGCGAGACTGCCGAATTATTGTCCCGACGGAGTTACCGGAGGAGATGCCGGTTTATGTTGAGCTGATGCCGGGAGTACCAATGCCTGCTCAGCCTCATCCACAACAGTAACATCAACAATTTGATGATGATCTCCCACCACCGCCGCCTCCACCCTTACAGCCGTTGCAATACCAACAACACATCTTCAACGACTTGCTTCCTGCTGCACAGGCGGCCGCTCCAGACTTCGATCGCCGCCTCCGACATGCTGAGCGCTATCAGATGTGTACGGTTCAGACGCTGATAGACTTATGGGGGGCCGCGAAATTGGGGGAGCTTCCACTGCCACTGTCACCACCGCAAGAAGAGGACGACTAGCCTATGTTAGTTTAGTTTTTATTTTGTATTAGACGTTCAATTGTAGTTTTGTTTTGTATGTACAAACTGATTATATATTTATGTAGTTGATTTTTTATTTATACGATGTTTGTTTGGAATGTTTGTAATCTTTTCGAATGTTTCTTTCGCAAAATACTGTACCCTGTTTTAATTAAACATGTTAGTGTAATTTAATAAAAAATGAAGCTTTGTAAATTGTTAAAATAATAAACAATATAGAACCAATGTAACAATAAAATCGGTTAAAATTTATAAGACAATAGCATAATAAAATCAATTAAAATTTAAAAACGAATATTTTTTTTATAAAAAAAACTAAAATCTACAACTTTTCAACCAAAAAGACAACCAAATACACCCACCCAAACCAGTGGCGGACTTAGAGTGTTAATAGGGGTAGCACGGGCTGCCCCTCAACCCCGTCTTCGTAGTGTAAAAATACTCCTTAACTCCATTTCCGTAGTGTAAAAATACCCCTTAACTCCGTTTCTGTTATATAAAGGATACCCCTAACTTTTTGGGCTAGTTCCGCCACTGACCCCAAACAAAACACCACACCTCTATACGTTGCGTTTTGAGCATAGCACAACGTATAGGTACAACCGACAAACAACGATCGATAGCGTCAGTCTCTGCTCATTGACCTCGTACCAATATGATACGGTATGCCTAAAAGGAAGTGTATTGGTGTTTCGTGGAGCCCAGGCAGGTGTGAGAATAGGCCTGACCTTAAAATAGCAAAAATGCTTCAAAATAATTTGGAAAATCCAAACATTCCCTTTCCCCTCTCAAATCCAAAAACCCCTGAAACCCTCGTCTTCCCGCGCCCAACTCAAATCTGCTGCATCTCCACCGTTAGACTCCACCAATTCACCATACTTTCCGGCAGGTTCTTCATTTCTTAATCCTTAGCCTTCTTTAGATCTTCCCCATTCAAAACCTAGAGCTTCAATTGTGTAATTGATGCATACTTTAATTAACTAACTAACAGCACTGATTGATTACTATGTTGTAGCGAATAATAATATTGAGGAGATATGAGGAAGACGACGTTCAAGGGAGCGAATGTGTTCATGTCCAGAAACTTGGTGGCTCCTGAGATATTCGACTCGCTTCACGATGTTCTCAAAGATAACGGAGCTGATATTGTTCTATGTTGTGATCCTTCTAGGAATGGACCTAATGATTTCCACATAATCTCCTCTCGAGATCATGTATGTATGCCTGCCTGCCTGCCTAGGGTTTTTACTTTTTATAGTATTGGAATGTATTCTATTTGTTTTTGTAAAGCTTACCGATTGTTTTTGACGTAGGAAAAGTTCAATGATCTGCGCCAGAAAGGTTGTAATTTGCTTGGTATGGCTGTGAGTTTATCCTCTCAGGTTCCCTGATCTCTGTTTGTTGGTTTATATGTTGTTTATTTTACTCGAAGAGTACGGAGTGTTTCAGTTATCGTGTTTCTTTGTTCAGAAATACTCGAATTTAGTATTCTTAGTTCGTAATTGGTTTATACTTACCGTGGTTACATAAAGGGGCCTTAGTTGAGTTATTCGCAGTTGATTAAACTTTTTCAAGTTTTGATGATTAGAAATTATTATGCTAAACGTATCATGAGCATGTGTTTAGTTACATATAAATATTCATTTTCAAATAATTCTTACAAGATGGAAGTTTCTAGATCTTTTATTGAATTTGGTAAAGCACTGCTTTTATTTTAGTTTACATACTTGATATTATATTAATCTGAACTGATAGAGAGTACATAGATCCCTGACATTCTTATAGTGCTTAAGGCTTTAGTAATTGAATGCAATTTTACTGTGATCTTAGTCTGTTTCCATGTTCAGTCAGATGCTTAATTTTTCTTGATTTTGACATTTAAATTCATTGGTCATTTGGTCAACAAATGTGAAAATGTGTTACACTTGGCTATTTGTACCTTTGTCAGGTCCTCAATGTGTGTTTTCCTGTGCAAAAGAGAACAGAGTACTGCCAAAACAAGGATTCACTTGTTGCCTTGCGATGGATGGAGTAAAAATACTGGCATCTGGCTTTGAAATGAAGGAAAAGGTTCTTTTTTTTTTTTCTGGTTACTGATTAATATAATTACAAGTATTATTATGTGATGCTATGTATATTGATATGCATAGCTGACAAATAGCTATAGTTGTTTCAAGCATTGCATGGCTCTCTGTTGTGTGATGCTATGTACCTGATTATTTACAGCCAACAAAAATGAACTGATATCATTGTTCATGATGACTTTTCTGTTTAGTTTTTTTCATTTTTCACTTTAAGTTGGATTTTACCGCTGTTTTTGTGTATCAGTTTAATACAGTTGGCAGCACTGGGACTAGGTCATTGACTTCTATGATTTTGCTTTGTGTCCTAACCACTAGCTTTTAGTTTGTTTAGTTAGTACATCTATTACCTCTTTCTTAATATATGGGACACGTCACACATGAAAGTTGATATCCTTTTTATGCTAAGTGTTGAGATAGTTTGGCGGATATATATTATCAATGGGTAATGCCACATTCATGTAGCAAGTAAATATACAAGGGTGAAACAAGTCTCCTTTCTGTTTTCGTATAATATTTGCTTATTTATATGTTATTTTAATATATAAAAGCTGTGTGGCTGCAGTATTTGATGGCATAATTGATATTTCATCTCTTTATATATTGTTCATGGACTCGTCATTTCTATATATAATTTTCAAGTGTGATCATATCTGTAAATATTTTATTTTTTTACCCTGCTAAGTACATTACATTATATTTACAATTTCTTGTAGGATGAGATTGGCAAGTTAGTGACTGCTATGGGAGGTGTGCTGCAAACTAAAGCATCATCAGATGTTAGCTTTGTAATTGTGAAGAATGTACTAGCGGCAAAGTATAAGGTTTCTCTTTTTTCTTGACTCTTGACATTAAGTATTATAAGTTTTTATGCTAGTACGCAATTGTTTGCCAAAATTTTAAATTATTATGAGTAATCTACTTTGCTTTTCTTGCATGTTATGCAGTGGGCTTTGAACAATTTGAAGAAACCTATCGTCTCTGACAGTTGGTTGCACCGGTGCTGGAAGGAGCATCGTGTTGTTTCTCATGAGCCTTACCGAACTCTTCCATTTTCTGGGTTGACAATTAGTGTCACCCAAGTTCCTTTAGGTTTACTAGCTTATTTTATGAATATTGGAAATTATGTTTTTATGTCTTTGCTAATGTGTTTCTTTATCATAGATGAGCGAAAGGAGATAGAAAAGCTTGTCCAACAGAATGGGGGCAAGTACTCTGCTGAACTCACAAGAAAGAGCACTCATTTAGTTTGTGATATATCCTTAATTTTAATTTCCATAAAAGTAGTTTAAATTATTAAAATGACAAGCACCATGATATTACATATGCAACTTACATACATTTGATTTGATTGCTTTCATCATTTCTTGCATCATGTATATTCTTTAAGTGGATTATTCCAAGTAAATGCTTCTAAATTGTCTTGAAAAACATATGCTTCTTTAACTGCTAACACGCTCCTGAAGGTGACAAATACAAGGTTGCCAAAAGATGGGGTCACATTCATATTGTTAGCAGGACATGGTTTAACCAGTCTGTTGCTAGAAGAGGTAGCGTTTGACTTTGATGCCATAACTTAATAACGTTTAAATATTGCTTCTGATCATATATTATCTTATGTGATAAATAGCATGTCTGAATGAGGAGTCATATCCTGTCCAGAAAACCTCCGTCACATCCACGAATAGTCAAAGAACTTCCTCAAAGGTTGTCAAAAACGCAGAGGGCAGTTCCTATCAAGAGATTTCATGTGACGGGATGGTAGATGCTGACCTGGAAGCAACTCTCTCCCAGAATATGGCTTCTACTATTTCAGATATTCCTGTCCCTGTCAGCGATGACAATACCAGTACACCACCTTGCGTACAGCATAAAACTTCATTTAACATTGATGCATGTGTTGCTGAGGACTCTCAGTCTGAAGACAACGATTTGTATTTGTTAAACTGTAAAATTCATCTTGTTGGTTTTGATGCTTCTGAAATGCGGAGATTGGTCAACATGGTCCGCAGAGGAGGTGGGTCCCGTTATATGTCTCTCAATGAACAATTAACACACATTGTTGTTGGATCTCCTTCAGAAAGGTAAAGATCTTCTCATTTCAATTAGATATCTTATATTTTTATTTTAAGTTTTTAACTGTTGTAACATTTATGTTTATTGCAGTGAGAAGAAAGAAGTAAGAAGCCTTTCTGCCATGGGTGTCATCAATGTGGTAAAAACAGTATGGCTTGAGGATTGTGAACGTGAAAAGAAAGAAATTTCGGTACTTCGGAGACATGCTGCTTATGATTTGCTCCTCCCAAAAGGTGCGGTACTTCATCATATATAATCTCAATATGTTTATATCTTTGTTCACTAACTGCAATTCCTGTTTGTAGACTCCATATCCTATAATAAGGGGTCTGTAAACGGCATACCTGGTCTGAAACAAGGGAACCCCTCAACCATTCAACCGGCTTTTTCAAATGATCTGTCCAAAAGGTATATGAAATTTTGTTTTCTGATGTCTTTGTAGAAGAAAAGGGGACCAAAACTATAATGAGTACAAAAGTTCTCCTGTGAATTGTTTTTTTTATATTGGCAGTTTGAGTGAGGGCCGACAGAGAACGCAGCATGTTATCAGCAACAAAAGCCAGGAAAAAAAATCAAGTGTATTTATAGGCCGATCATTTCGCTTTTCCAGTTCATTCCCAGATGTTCAAGTATGCTTGTCTTTCTTCTCTTTATAAATTAGTTTTCCATGTTGAAAGGGCCAAACTATTGTGACTTGTTGGTATCTTGTGCGACACTTAACATTCGGCAACAATTCTTATACACTTGTATAACATACGCCTGTACACACACGTAGAGAGAGTGAGAGAAACATGATTAAACGTTAAGGGTTTTTATTGTCACAACACTTGGTTCACTCAAAATTTAACTCTAGTTTACAATTTTTATATGCGGATATCTTTTTTAATTTGGTTTTGATACAAAATTGTAATTCAAAATTACCGGTAGATTATATAATACATATTAGTTAATGTTAGGGTTAGTATGTTGGCCAATGGGCTTTAGGGTTTAGGTTATAGTGCGATTCCTCTTTAGGATGCTGCTTCATGAGCTTGTAACGTGAGCTGAGTGAGTTATTTGGTGAGTCTCTGCATAGCCTATTTATGCTCATGCGTGTTGGGCTTCTTTAGGTTGTACATAGAGTTTTTTTTTTGTTTATCTATCTTAGTTTTAACATATTATTTTTAGTGTTTAAAAACTAACAAGTTAAAATATAATCTATAAATAATTTATTAGCTTTTGTTAATACCGAACACCCCGCATTTGTGAAGCTTTTGTCTCGCGCCTCGGATTTCGAGACGTATACGCCTTGGAATGCTTCACACTTTTTAAAACCAAGATGTATTGTGTTTATAATGTGGTTACATTGGGGCTCAATAATCTATATGGAGTATAGTACTACACATAGGTACCTTCTAATTTATGATAATCACATAACTATTAACTAGTCTATTATTCATTGATATGATGATAAATTAGTGAAGTGCAACAAGCTTTTCTGGACCTTTAACAGGTTATAGTTTTAACCACCCAAATTTCTTACATATTCAGTCACTCAAGTCCAGTTGGACCAGCATTTCTGTTTGCCTTGTCAAAAAGATCATTAGCATGGTACATATATTTTTTTTAAACAAAAAGAAATGTCAAAAACGAATGATGGTTGAAAAATGGATAGATATTAATATTAACCCTACAAACAATGGTTTTTCCAAATGCCCAAAATTGTTGTCTGCAACAGAGGCTTGAGCAGTTGAGATATATTATTTCTATAGTGAACTACAGATTTCAAGTTTTGGAAAAGAATAAGAATAAGATGAGAATGATGAGGAAGAAATGACAAAGATGCCCCTTTAAAACTGGAATATATTTGTTCATCTTTGTGTTCTCGGTATAACTTATATGCTGCTTATAATTTGTATACTATATGTTATTGAAAACCCTTGAATCACTTTTACTTGTACGATTGTTTTTTTTTCTTCCTTGTTCATCTATATTTTTTTTATATATTTGGTATCTGTTCAGAGAGGTGAAATTGTGGATTGGATTCATGGAGGGGGCGGTGAGGTGGTGGATTCTCAGACCAAGAAAACTGTTAATTACACAGTTGAAGCCCATGGTGTTCTATGCAGACCAACACAATTAACTGGTGCTACTAATGTATCCCCTCACTGGATTCGGTCATGTTTACAGGTATTTGAGAAATTTCTTATTTAGTAAAGTTGTAACGACCATCAGTTGGTACGCGCTAATTTTAGTTCACCATTTTGTGGTGAAGGATGGATACTTGCTAGATGTTAGCAGTCACCTTCTCTTTTCTCCACTTCAGTGCAAAGTTCCGTTACCTGGATTTATCGGGCTTCAGTTCTGTGTATCCCAGTATGAGGAGAAGGATAGAGAGCTATTAAGAAACTTATGCCATGTTCTTGGAGGAAAATTAATTAAAAAGTTGACCAAAAAAGTCAACTATCTAATATGCAAATTCTCCGAAGGCCCAAAATATGAGGCTGCTTGTCAATGGGGGATGCAAACCGTTACAATCGAGTGGATCTGGGAGTGTGTTAAACAGGTTCGGGTTTGTCCCTTAACTGTTTTTAATTTTATACTATCTCATGTTTGCATACCAAACCCATTTGCTATTCATGGCAGAACAAAGTCGTTTCTTCGAGTCAATTTCTGCCAAAAGAAGCAACCGCGAGTGACCGAGAATCCGGAATGTGCACCATGAGCCAGTACCCAACTCAAGCAGTTCGAATGATTTCCGCAACTGGTGAATCTCAACTAGCAAGTCACCCACGGGAACCCGTAAGTAACAATGCCCGGATTGCTGATAGTATCAGCACAAGGAAGGAGGACAAATATGCAGCTTTGTGCAGTAAAAAACCAAGACTATATGAAGATGGTGTCACGAAAGGTCTACTATCTTCTGTTTCAGTTCCCATAACTTCCGTCTGCAAGAATATCGCTACTGAAAATGCAGTTACTGAAAATGGCGCGGAGGTTTCCAAGTCGGTCCCTGATGTTGCATCTGCTATCGAGGATTTGTTAGAGCAGACAAGCAAGGTAAGAAAATATTGTTATTTGTGTTATGATTGTGGTTGTTGTGAATGGCTTGTTAATACTATGGTTTGTTTTTAGATTCATGATCAGATGTCACCAGATAGAACAGCAACCGATAAAAACGTATCTGAGGTATCACTTGATGCTTTGAATATTCTTTGCTCTGAACTTTAATGGTGTGGCAAAATTGGTGGGTCAGGTAACGGGTCAAAGTGGGTCCTTTTTCCATGAGTCTATAAATGATTGGTGTGTTAAGAATATGAGTACAAAAACTATATTTTTTATTTTGTTCTTTTTTACTTTATATTTTTGGAATATGACCCAAATTGAAACATTTATAAGTAAACAGGTTGATTATTTTTTATTGCCATTTAGCAGGCGTTTACATCCGATTGTTCAAAATTGACCCATTTATAAGTAAACAGGTTGATTATTTTTTAATGCCATTTAGCAGGTGTTTACGTCCGATTGTTCAAGGCTAGGGCATGATCTTCATAGCGAGGATCCTCATTCGGCATTTGGATTGTCTAAGCACTGGACTGGAAGGTGAGATGACATGTTGCTTTCTCTATTGACTGCTTTTGGATTATTTTCATGATACCTTGGCTATTAATTTTCCAGGTCTAATGAAAAGGATGACATCAGCGACCCTGGAAAGGAAGAAAATGCCGGCATTTATGGAAATTTTAGTGAAACACAAACAGAATCTCAGGTTTGTGTTTTCTATTTCTTGCTGTTTATGCTTTTACTTTTATAATGATTATTTTTAACAAAACCAATTTTATAAGATAACAATGACACTTTAAATGAAACTATTTAGTAATCTCAAAACTAATTTATTACATTTTAGACGGGTTAAACATTCTATCTACTTATTTATTATTCGATTTATCTAAACAGGTTGGCCTATTTATTTAAACGGGTTAAACAGGTCAACCCAAACATGACCCATTTAATTAAACGGGTGAAACAGATCAATCCGATTATGACCTGTTTATTAAACGGATTAGATATGATAACCTAAAACATGATTATACTCATATCATGTTTCTGCAGTAACACTCCCTAGTTTTCATATAAACGAGCTGAAATTGTGGTGTCTAATCGTGTGTTGAAATAATGGTGGATTGGTGGCAGGTGGTGAGCTATGAAGAAGATTTATCTGGGAGGCAGATGATTATAGACAGAGTTCGAACACGAAGTGGCCTCACCCCCAACCCAAACTGAGATCAGGGTAAATATGTTGTACTAGTTTTATAAAATACCCACATCTGACCTGACAACTAGAACTATATCTGTTTTCATAGTTATTTGATTTGACATAAAGTATATTCATATGTTTCTTCTCCAAAAGTTTGATATTTACAACCAAACTACATCCTAACACTGAAAATTTCGGTTAGGCAATAAAACATCATGAGTTGTTTTAACCCAATTTTGACTCCCAACTCAAGGAACTTTGAATTTCATACATCTTTAAAAAGAAATATTTCCAGGGTGGACCTTTGTAATTTACAATACCTGTCATGCATGTATCTTTAAGCTTTCTTATACCCAGTATATTGGATTAATTAGTGATCAGTTGCCTATTTAACAATATAGCCGGGGTTATCGGCTATATTGACTAGGTAAGTAGTGTTGAGCTTGTGCTTAGCCAAGGCCCTAGGCACCTTCACCGAATCACCGTATCCAAGGATTGCCATGCGGAAACGACTAGGTTGCTTTGCTTGCTAGTAAGTCACTCTCATAGTCGTGATCTAGTTTGGAAATTATATTTGATTGCCTTTTGCTTTTTCTTTGTTCTCCAATGGGGTGTCGTACTTGAGCCACTTGGTAATATCTACTAGATAGTTAAGTAGTGGGTTTGGGAGCTTCGTTACTGAATGTACTGTGAAATCCATGGCAGAGTGACATGGTCGCCCTAAAGTTACATCGTGATCAGACCATTACTACCAAAAAAACATTTTCATATTCCGAAAGTTACAAGCAGCTGAATACGACCTAGAGGTTGCAATACTTCCTCGGAGAACCCAACCAACAAATTGTGTTGTACGAATTCTCCGAAGTCCCCACCGAAACATAAGCCTAAACCGATACTTATTCTCTTGAGATCAAGCGAATTCGCTACAAAAAAAAAAAAAAAAAAAAAAAAAAATCTACACGGTCGTTTTATCCCAAACACCGTAATGATCTCCGTTTCTCCCTGAAACATATTTATATCAACCAAAAACCATATATTTTCCACGAAAATATATATTTAATTTAATCAAAGACATGTTTTATACAAAAACATATTTAATCCTTTTTAAGGCGTGTTCTTCCCTCAAAACGTATACAAAACAGTAAAAAGAGGGGGTTTAGTGACACTCATCTTTGGGTGCGTAATTATATTAGCGCAATCCCACAATTTGATCTACACGTCCTAATTTCCATAGGAACGATTTAACAATCAATATTTCACAAAGTACCTAAGTTTCTCCAATACTTAGAATCTTTCACATAACTTTAAGACTTTGTCGAAAAGTCTTTATTTTTATTATGTTGGCGTATTTATATATATATGCGTTCATATATATATTTTAAAAGTTTTGCGACTTGAACGATTTTATTGGTAACCCTCATAATGTTATATCCGTTATCACCCCCGTTTATAAGCAATATATCTACGATTTGCGCTTTGTAATATATATAAATAAACGTGAACACATTATTAATATCGTAATACACGTATCTCGTCAACTTATATATTTCATCTTTTTTAAAGCATTTATACATGAAACAACTTATTAAGTTAACCTATGTATTATTTTCATGCTCAACAAATAAGTTACATACTTAACATGACTTTACCGATATTACCGTTTTAAACATACAAGTGTACATGCATAGTTTTAATTTCCCACTGTCATGTCAACACTTAACATATCATCTTACACATACTCATAATCACATAACACATTGTATCACATAAGGTTCACCCATGAATAACCCATTTTCGTGTACATTGAAATATGCGTATTTTAGCGATTCGGTAATATTTTCGGGCGTCGAAAGTCACGTATGACTAACCAAACACCAAAGATACTTAATATAAGTTATATTACTCATATTTATATCAAAATATCAGTTTCTATACTGATCTAAAACAGTTTTGTAAAAATCTCTTAAAAAGCCGGTTTTTACCGTTTTTAACGCATAGTCTTGTACCAAGCTTTACTAAAATCATCCTAAATCGTAACGACTTGATAATTTAACATAATGCATGTAATTTACTGAATAAAATTGTGCTCATACTCATGTTAGTGCAGATTTCATGTAAGTCAAATAAATCATGCAAATTTCACCCATTTTACTACTTTTTAAGCTACATGTACAACATGCAAAGCTATCTAACTTATGACAAAGTTTCATGCCATCATAATGTAAGACCCGTCTCGAATAAACACGATTTTAATAAAAATACGCATTTTATATGAAAATACGACCTTGCAAAAACTTTGTTAAGTTAACGTTGATTAAAGTATTCAAGTTATCATCCGTATTAGTTTTAAACATTCAAATGTAACATCAAGTGTTTACATATTTCATAATTAACTAAACAAAATGATATCATTGCGGAAGCTTCAAAAGTCTTGTGTTCGGTTCTTTATATTTGCTTGATCATCACCCGGAAACACACTATGAGCACCTAAATTCAAAACCAACATAAAAGTTAGTTTTGATAGTTAATTATCATGTTTAAACAAGTCCGGAGTACAAAATAAACAAAACAAATAAAATCGCTAGCTCTGAAGTCTGTCGCGGGCCGCGACAGATATATCCTTAGCTTTCGCGGGCCGCCACAGGCCGTGGCGGGGCGCGACAAATAACCCTTTCTCCGTCGCGGGGCGCGACAACCACTTTTCGACAGAATGCTTGTTTTGTTGAGCTGCACTTGCCCAGCTCAATTTTTAACCTAAATTCAAACTTTAAGGTCTTATAACTTTAGTTCTACATGTCCGTTTTACGTAATTCTTTTTCCTACGTGTCCGTAATTTAAATACGGACCCGTTTACCATCATTGTCCGCATCGAAATCCGATTTATAAGCGAACGGCTTATAAATCCTTATTTTAACAAATATTCGATCTGTTTAGTTTTATGTTGCACTACATGTTATTTATCAATAGTTGTTCCTAAACATAATTATCCATTCCCCGGGCTTATCAACATTAGCGTTTCACCCCCATCCCATGGTTTGCGCACGCAATGGTGTTATGCTTGTTATCAATGTTTCAAGCATGCCAATTTATTCAATTTCTACAAAGTATAGTTCTAAACTTTTGACCCAATATCAAGGGTTCGTTAAATCAAATCTAGCGTATCCATTTCTTGGCTTACGCACTCTTAACACTAACTCATTTTATGACACTCTAGTCACTTCAAACATTGTCATTTTTAAACATAGTTTTGACCCATTTGGTTGTCAAGTTAACTTCGTCACTTCATTTACTTATCAAACATACTTTAACCGTTTATTTTGACCCGTTCGGTTTGTCGAGTGAACTTCGTCACTTCATTGAATTACCAAACATATTCTAATCATTCATTTTGACCCGTTTAGTTGTCGAGCGAACTTCGTCACTTCTATGACATACAAATTCATATATTACACTACAATTCCATTAACATTTCTAAGACCAATGTTTATGCATAATGTAACGAAACTATAAGTTACGTACCTTTAGTGCTTTTGCTTCAAGCGCGTATCAACTCCGGCTCGTCCGCTTGAAGATTAAATTCCTTTTGCCTATAGAGTTCAATCAACGACTTGTTTAGAACTCTTATTATTTCATATAACGCATAATTCACCATAACATTCAAATATATGTTTTTACTCAAAATTTCAACATCTCCTTTTCTTTTAGGCATTTCAACCAACACCAAAAGGGCATAATTTTAGAAAATCAATAATCAAGTTTCATGACTAGTTATTTAGCCAATTTTGAGTATTTTTCACAAATTCAAATTTCTAGTTTACACATCAACACCTAGACTTATTTCATGATGCTCAAATAACATTAGATTGATAATCATAATTCTAGTGTTCATCATCTTTCTACAAAACCCAATTAACACATAAGTGGGTGATTATTAATCTCATACCTATGAACATCAATGCATCAAATTGTTGATTAGGGTTCGTTCCTAATCATGAATTTATCACAATTTCATTCAAACATTCAAGTTCAGATTTGGATTTCGTATGTTCATCAAGAATTCAAGATGAAACCAAACATCAAAATTTTACATACCTCTTGATCCTTTCACTTGGGTGATTACTAATTTGAACTTGGTTTACGATTTGGGTTCGATTTATCCCTTCAATTTGGCTGTTTTGTTTGAGCTAGGGTTCAATTTGGGTTCGACATCTTTAACTTGGTTTTCAAGATGTCCGCACATAGATGATGATTATTTGTCTGCATTTACGGAACATCCTTGTGTCCACACTTAATTTGATTAGGATATCCCCACTTATAAGTTCTTAATGATCCGTATTTACATATATGATATGTACTGATGTCTGATTTTATGTTTGTATGAAAAACAAGTGGGTTCTGAATTTGTTCAAGGGTTAAAGGGGGTGCGGGTTTATCTTTATGTGGAATCCGAACCTACTTTGTGACAATGATAGTCAGGGTTTGCTGTTTATGTGTCTGATGTTAAATAGATGATCAGGAATCTGAACTTAGCAATTACTATCGAATTTGAACTATTGTCGTCAACTAGGGAATCTATTGTGTGCTAAACATGATTAACCTAATCACTTAAACAATGGGATTGTTTGGACATTTAGGGTATTGCAAAACCCTACCCGAATACATACTTACATCTATCGTACATTAAGTCGTGTGTAACGGACCTAACACTTACATAACGCGTAGAAGTACGTAACATATACCGAGCAAACTAAGGTGAGTTCACTACTCTTTCACAAGCATGCATCCCGGGGGGACAAACAAACTAATATTCCTGGGAGGAATACTTTTAAACGCTTTGGTTTAATTACAATGTTGGTTAATAAACTCGAACTCTATCACGAAAGTCCCTACTTACATACCGAGCTAGTTGCCTGGGAGGCAGCGTGGTATTAGTTGATAGCTCTATTAGGCTTAACAAACCTCACACCGTACCTGGGGGGATGGGCGTGAACTATTAACCTTAAACATTTGATCAAAGATGATAGACATTGATGAGGGCACCAAAAACGAACAGCTAATTGGTTCAAAGTTTATTATTTGTAACATGTTGTTAAACTAAACACTTACATGATTTTTGTTAAACAAAACTGTGAACTCGCCAGCTTTATGCTGATACACTTTTTCTGCATGCTTGCAGGTCGTTAGATGCATCGCGAAATGGAACTTGTAGTCTGGGAAGCCAGTGTCGTCATGGGTCGTGTCACTTGAGAAGACATTTAATGTTTGCTTATGTTTCCTTAATAAAATGATTTTGAATTGGTTAAACGATGATTTATGTTTTCGCTGAACGGATATTGGTTTGAATTAAATGTTTTGAAATGCACTTTTCATATTGAATCAGATCATGTGTTTATTATTCCACGGTTAGTTCAATGTGATTAATGGCTAGATCCCGGTACGTCATGTGACAACTGTCAAAAATTCAGGTATCCGTACAACTATTAAACCATGATTAGTGCTTAATGACTGTGCTGAATTACAATTAGTGACTTGAATTGTTTTCTGATTATTGCCATATTGTCACACCCCGACCACGTAGAACATACAAAACGTGGCGGAAACATCGGGGAGTGTTGTAACAGAATTAATTGTTTCAAATCCATGGCAATTGAAGTTTCGTTTTATTGATTAAAAGTGTTAAAATGCCTTAACAAACAAAGAAATACAACATAATTAACTAGTCTTGCATCTTTTATTGTCACTAAAGCCCAAGTCTGCCTATGTGTATCTTGATCATCTTATGCAACAGCTCCTGAAAAACACATGTGAAAATAGGTACGTCAGCATAAAAATGCCTGTGAGATACATAGGTTTTGTGAAAATAGGATTCATGACTTATGTTTGAGAAAATGTTTAGTCATGAACCTTGTTATTTGCTTTGTTTTGTAAATCATTTGAAAATCGATAAGATCAGATGATATGTATAAATAAGAGAATAATGTATGGTTAAGTGAATAACCATGTAAAATGAGTTTGTATAAGATATGTTGTTTGCAAAACAATGTCTTGTGAAAAGTATGTTATTTGTATAAAATGTTATATGTCTCAAACTGAAATGATTCAAATAACGCTACGACATGTAATACCATACAAACACTTATATATAGGAAGTACCAGCGGCGTATCCACCATGCTTGTATCATATTACACACGCATCGTTACTTAATCACTTAATCAAACCAAACCACCAAAGTAATGTTTAACAATTGTAGAAATGTTTATGTATTGTCAAATACGGTTCACATGGTTCACAGATACAAACGGTTCACAGATACAAACGGTTCACAGATACAAACGGTTCACAGATACAAACGGTTCACATAGTCAAAAGGTTACAACGGTTCAAAATGTAGTATAATGTGTTCACATGCTGGATGAGCATATGCAACAGAAATGCAATGTAAAACAATGTACTAAGCATGAACTAAATGGACATACATAGCATAAAATGTAATATAAAACGATGTACTAAGTACGCACACAATGGGCATACATAGCATGAACACAATGAAAATCATGTACTATAATGTACTAATGAACGTAGGAAGTATATGATGTGAAAACAGGAAAGCATGAAAGTAACAAGTAGGCACATGTGTTCCACCCCAAAATGTTTGGAAAACAGTAAAAGAGGGGTCTATGTACTCACTTGAGATTGCTCAGAAGTCCTAAGATAACCACCAGGCAATGCTAGAGATCACGGAATCAAACGACACCTAATATAGGTAACTATGTTAATAAACCGGACCTAATATCGGAGGATCGGATAGAATGAGAGTTCGTAAACCAAACGAGTATGGAGACTCGTGTAATATGGTTTAACAAAGCCCACATACTAAAACGAAACTTAACCTAAGTGTTTGTGACCCATCACGACTCGTTTAGGTAGCTTATGCTACTTTAACGCGTCGTTCGCGTGAAACGCGTTTGGACCGTCTAACTAGTCCTATGACAAGTGTTATATGCCTAAACATGTTACATAATCAGTTATGTGACAAAAGTTTAGGTTACATATGCTTAATTACCAATTATACATGAAAAGGGTATTCTGGTAATTTACCTAAGGCATATAAACTACCTATCATACAACTACTTAAACGTAGCGACCATAAGGTATAACCTCGGAAGGTTATTCCCTATATACTATGGTCACCTAATGTATTTGGTCGGATCCTAATGATCGACCAAATGGGTCGGGTTCGAAGGTATAAGCGATTTATTAGATCGCTTACCCTACGACCCTAGACAACGTGGTAATCAGTAGGCATAGTCCCAAGGGACTATAACCAACATGATTACACTCACGTTGCGAAGTTCAAACGAACTTCGCATTGACCATAAACTGGTCAATGCAGAAAGTCAAACAAAGTTTGACTTTCAGACTCGAAAAGACTCGAAAAGCAATAAAAGAACGAAAGAATACTTACGAAGGGTCCCCGAATGCTAATCCCGATCCAAGTAGCTCAGGTATGAAACAAAGGTTTCAACTTAGAGCTTCTCAAATCAGAATTCTTGTGGGTTTTGCAATGGGGGGCATGGGGTATTTATAGGAATACCCGAACCGTTAGGATCGTTTCATGGAAACCGTGCTCGAATACCACCCGTACATGTGTTGGCAAGTTGTGGTGACTAAAAATGGGTTCTTATCAGCTGACTAAGCAAGTGTGAGTGTGTGGTTGTGGATCAAACAGCTGGAAACTGCTGTTAAATGCAGTTAACCTGGTCTGGAAGGCTGACGCGGCCCGCTTCAGGATACACCAAAACTAATGCGGGCCGCATGGGGGTTCTGATCAGAAAATAAGTTTCAAAAATGACAGTTTCAGTCCCTGTTGTGTTTTAAGGCAATTCCCGACACTTCTAAGGCCCGTAAAGCCAACTTTAAGGCCCTAAAATGATGCCTAAACATTGTGGACATGAAACATGCTCAAAAATATGTCGGATGTTGGTTCGTTTGGTCGTACGAACACGATGTTCGCTTAATTACGACGGAATGCGCATAAGCGCGAAAAACTATCCAAATGACGCGACGAATGGATTTTTCTCATGACAAACACTAAAATAAAATATTTTAGTGCTTACATAAATTTTCGGATGTCCGGATGTATTCAGAACGTAAGTTATGCGTAAAAGTGCAAACTTGTGCACTTTTTGACACTTTTAGTCCCTGAATGACCCAAAAGTTTATTTTAGCACACCGAACCCCTAAAAGCCTATTTCTAAGCTATGTGAAGGATATTTAGGGTATGTTTAACTTATGGTCATGTTCCAGAATGTCTGTTACAGTTCAAATTGGCATACTTTCGCAGTTTGTCAAGTTTAGTCCCTGTAAGCGAATAAACTAGATTTTGCCATACCAAAGCCTTCAAAACTTATTTATAAGTTATGTAAAGGTTACTTAAGGTATGTTAAGCCTATTTCACTATTCCGGAGTGTTCGTTGCATTAAACTGGTTATCTTTACGCATCAGTGCGCGTATAACCCTCCAGAAAGCGATTTAAAGCTTGAAATCGAACAAGAGTTGATATGTGTAAAAGATACACATATTTTTACAAACCCGAAGTATGAAATACAATATTTCATTGTTTGATGGTTAAAGTGACCCAGGTGTTACAGTCTCCCCTACTTTAGGAAATTTCGTCCCGAAATTTATTCGTAGGAGTCCATCTGTGACTTTGTGTCAAGTAACCACCAGATATATGAAAGGCATAATCCTATCATTTCCTTAACGGACATTCTTCAGAACGAAAATGAACAGACGGAGTCATTTTCCTCAACGAGTATTCTTCAGAAGCGGAAATGAAGGAATAAACAACGGGGATTCATTTCCTCAACGGGCAATCTTCAGAAATGTAAAATGAACTAACGGAGTCATTTTCAACGGGTGCTTCCTCAGAAATGGAAATGAAAAGGATAATCAAACGGATATTCATTTCCTCAACGAACAATCTTCAGAAACGAAAATGAACAAACGGAGTCATTTTCAACGGGTGCTTCCTCAGAAATGGAAATGAAAAGGATAATCAAACGGATATTCATTTCCTCAACGAACAATCTTCAGAAACGAAAATGAACAAACGGAGTCATTTTCAACGGGTGCTTCCTCAGAAATGGAAATGAAAAGGATAGACAAACGGATATTCATTTCCTCAACGGACAAATCTTCAGAAACGAAAATGAACAAACGGAGTCATTTTCAACGGGTGCTTCCTCAGAAATGGAAATGAAAAGGATAATCAAACGGATATTCATTTCCTCAACGGACAATCTTCAGAAACGAAAATGAACGAACGGAGTCATTTTCAACGGGTGCTTCCTCAGAAATGGAAATGAAAAGGATAGACAAACGGATATTCATTTCCTCAACGGACAATCTTCAGAAACGAAAATGAACAAACGAAGTCATTTTCAACGGGTGCTTCCTCAGAAATGGAAATGAATAGAGTTAACTTCTAGGCACATGACAAGGCTCGCTGTGGTTTCTGTGCACTAAATTCCATAATTATGTATGCATCCATAATTACGTAATTCCTTGCAAAGTCCGCACAGTTTGTCTTGTAATGTTCATAAGCACATAATCACATAGTTGTTTAACTTGTTTATTAATTTGTTATTAATTTGTTATCGATTGAGAACGGATATGGAAACCAGTCGATGGACTTCAATGTCCTCTGGGATCTATCTGAAGAGATAGGAAGATCTCCCAAAAATTCGATTTTGTTTTCAAAGAAACGTAATAATCGAATTAAGGAACACAACAATTTTGGGATTCACGGAAATACCCTTAGGTACCCTATTAAGGATTTATAGTGGTACTTTGGGTATTCGTCCAGTGTTGTAACTTGAGCCTTGTACTTCGTTTCCTTAGAATAAACGGGTACTTAGGAATTTCGTGGAAAATAAAGAGATCATAGAATGGGAAAATTTTTGGGGGTAGTTTGTTCTTTAAGGAATACGGTTCCTTGATTGTCGGTATTGTAAGAGATATGTTGTTTATACATGCAACCACATAAATACATTGCAATGTATATAAAAGATTTATTTATAAACAACGATAACAACTGTTTCTTGGACCTTGACAACTACAGAAAATAATACATAAGGATTGATTATTTCTAAACAGCGTTGTTTTCCATTCGGTCAGATGCTCATCCCTGTGCTGGATTTGCATTAGCAAGTTTTGGGCAATTTCTTAGGAAATGACCCATCTCGCCACAGTTGAAGCAAGAACCTGGTAGAAAACGACCTTGAGCGGTATTGTTGCCAGCTTGGTTTGGTGCAGCTGCAGCTGGGCAGACTCTTGCTGTATGGCCTATAAGCCCACAAGTTTGGCATTTGCGGCACTTTACATTGGCATGATGATGGAGGCTACATTGGTTGCACAAGGGTGCAGTTCCATTGTATGGCTTCCTAGCAGGGGGTTGAGCTGGTTGGTTGGGGGCGGCTTGATCATTGTGAGTAACCATGGCGAAGTTCTGAGAAGCCTTTCGCTTCTTTGTCTTTTTAGGGGATCCAGTCTGTTCATCCATGGTCTTTGATTCCTCGATTGGGTTCGATTCCTCGACCGGTTTCTTGTCACCTTTTCGGAAAAGTTTACCTTTCCTGATCTTTGATTCAGTCAGGGTTGCAGATAGCTCAATGGCCTGTCTAACTGTAGTAGGGTTGCTGCCAGTCACAATGTCTTGTATTGAGTCAGGGAGGCCATCAATGTACTTTTCTATTGCCTTATCCAAAGGCGTGACCATGTTTGGGCATAACAGACTCAACTCCTCATAACGGTCCGTGTAGGCTCGATGCTCACCGCTGTCTTGCTCAAGATTGTCGAATTCCCTTTCCAAGGCCCTAATCTCGTGACGAGGACAGAATTCCTTCATCATAAGGGCCCTAAGTTCAGCCCATGTCTGTGCTAGAGCAACTTCTGCACCACGATCTCTCATAACCCCGTTCCACCACGTAAGGGCCCTCTTCTGAAACACACTCGAAGCAAACTCGACCTTGCGATTGTTAGGACACTGCACGTGGCGGAAAGTATTCTCAATGCTCTCGAACCATTGAAGAAGCCCAGTCGCTCCCTCAGAACCACTAAACTTGAGTGGTGTCGCCGAGTTAAAACTCTTGAAATTGCATGGACCATTGTTGTTGTTGTTGGCTTGATTCCATTGAGCAAAGAGGTTTGGGAATTGAGCAGCCATTTGCTGCGCAATGATTTCTGCCAATTCGGCAGTCGCTATCTGGCTTTCGCGTCGAGGAGGCATTCTAAAAGAGGAAACATGAAAGGAAACGAGTGAGAGAATTAGACGAAAAGAATGAGATGAAACAAATTTGATGAAAGCAAGGGTAGTGGTCATTTGTTTGTTATCACAAGGTAAACAAACGACACACAGTGACTAATCAAAGTAAATGGGTCAAAAATATTGTATCGCAAAGACATGCTCGCCTATAAGTGAACACTCATCCCAAGAATTCCCAGGTAAGCACAACTGGTCTCGCGTCTGATGAGATGTATACGAAGTGCTTGCCTAGACAGAAAACCCAGGATACAGGCATTCACCCTTCCAGTTTGCACGTGTTCACATTATTTAAAACCCAAAACCTTGACGAGATTTTGAAAATTCAAAGGGGTTCAAAACCATATAACAGAGGGTTCAAAACCTTACAATAGAGGGTTCAAAACCTTGTAATCAATCATCCTAGAACAGATGATTAGTTTTCAAAGTGGTTTTGAAATTTATGTTCTTGTTGTGGTAGTCGCCTAAGGATAGGTGACGGTATTGTTTTATGACTAAATGCAAGTAAACTCGCGTTAGGGTCCTAGAAAGGTTATAGACTAGGTCAAAGCATTACTAATAACCTAATTCCCTATAACCATTGGCTCTGATACCATCTTTTCTGTCACACCCCGACCACGTAGAACATACAAAACGTGGCGGAAACATCGGGGAGTGTTGTAACAGAATTAATTGTTTCAAATCCATGGCAATTGAAGTTTCGTTTTATTGATTAAAAGTGTTAAAATGTCTTAACAAACAAAGAAATACAACATAATTAACTAGTCTTGCATCTTTTATTGTCACTAAAGCCCAAGTCTGCCTATGTGTATCTTGATCATCTTATGCAACAGCTCCTGAAAAACACATGTGAAAATAGGTACGTCAGCATAAAAATGCCTGTGAGATACATAGGTTTTGTGAAAATAGGATTCATGACTTATGTTTGAGAAAATGTTTAGTCATGAACCTTATTATTTGCTTTGTTTTGTAAATCATTTGAAAATCGATAAGATCAGATGATATGTATAAATAAGAGAATAATGTATGGTTAAGTGAATAACCATGTAAAATGAGTTTGTATAAGATATGTTGTTTGCAAAACAATGTCTTGTGAAAAGTATGTTATTTGTATAAAATGTTATATGTCTCAAACTGAAATGATTCAAATAACGCTACGACATGTAATACCATACAAACACTTATATATAGGAAGTACCAGCGGCGTATCCACCATGCTTGTATCATATTACACACGCATCGTTACTTAATCACTTAATCAAACCAAACCACCAAAGTAATGTTTAACAATTGTAGAAATGTTTATGTATTGTCAAATACGGTTCACATGGTTCACAGATACAAACGGTTCACATAGTCAAAAGGTTACAACGGTTCAAAATGTAGTATAATGTGTTCACATGCTGGATGAGCATATGCAATAGAAATGCAATGTAAAACAATGTACTAAGCATGAACTAAATGGACATACATAGCATAAAATGTAATATAAAACGATGTACTAAGTATGCACACAATGGGCATACATAGCATGAACACAATGAAAATCATGTACTATAATGTACTAATGAACGTAGGAAGTATATGATGTGAAAACAGGAAAGCATGAAAGTAACAAGTAGGCACATGTGTTCCACCCCAAAATGTTTGGGAAACAGTAAAAGAGGGGTCTATGTACTCACTTGAGATTGCTCAGAAGTCCTAAGATAACCACCGGGCAATGCTAGAGATCACGGAATCAAACGGCACCTAATATAGGTAACTATGTTAATAAACCGGACCTAATATCGGAGGATCGGATAGAATGAGGGTTCGTAAACCAAACGAGTATGGAGACTCGTGTAATATGGTTTAACAAAGCCCACATACTAAAACAAAACTTAACCTAAGTGTTTGTGACCCATTACGACTCGTTTAGGTAGCTTATGCTACTTTAACGCGTCGTTCGCGTGAAACGCGTTTGGACCGTCTAACTAGTCCTATGACAAGTGTTATATGCCTAAACATGTTACATAATCAGTTATGTGACAAAAGTTTAGGTTACATATGCTTAATTACCAATTATACATGAAAAGGGTATTCTGGTAATTTACCTAAGGCATATAAACTACCTATCATACAACTACTTAAACGTAGCGACCATAAGGTATAACCTCGGAAGGTTATTCCCTATATACTATGGTCACCTAATGTATTTGGTCGGATCCTAATGATCGACCAAATGGGTCGGGTTCGAAGGTATAAGCGATTTATTAGATCGCTTACCCTACGACCCTAGACAACGTGGTAATCAGTAGGCATAGTCCCAAGGGACTATAACCAACGTGATTACACTCACGTTGCGAAGTTCAAACGAACTTCGCATTGACCATAAACTGGTCAATGCAGAAAGTCAAACAAAGTTTGACTTTCAGACTCGAAAAGACTCGAAAAGCAATAAAAGAACGAAAGAATACTTACGAAGGGTCCCCGAATGCTAATCCCGATCCAAGTAGCTCAGGTATGAAACAAAGGTTTCAACTTAGAGCTTCTCAAATCAGAATTCTTGTGGGTTTTGCAATGGGGGGCATGGGGTATTTATAGGAATACCCGAACCGTTAGGATCGTTTCATGGAAACCGTGCTCGAATCCCACCCGTACATGTGTTGGCAAGTTGTGGTGACTAAAAATGGGTTCTTATCAGCTGACTAAGCAAGTGTGAGTGTGTGGTTGTGGATCAAACAGCTGGAAACTGTTGTTAAATGCAGTTAACCTGGTCTGGAAGGCTGACGCGGCCCGCTTCAGGATACACCAAAACTAATGCGGGCCGCATGGGGGTTCTGATCAGAAAATAAGTTTCAAAAATGACAGTTTCAGTCCCTGTGGTGTTTTAAGGCAATTCCCGACACTTCTAAGGCCCGTAAAGCCAACTTTAAGGCCCTAAAATGATGCCTAAACATTGTGGACATGAAACATGCTCAAAAATATGTCGGATGTTGGTTCGTTTGGTCGTACGAACGCGATGTTCACTTAATTACGACGGAATGCGCATAAGCGCGAAAAACTATCCAAATGACGCGACGAATGGATTTTTCTCATGCCAAACACTAAAATAAAATATTTTAGTGCTTACATAAATTTTTGGATGTCCGGATGTATTCAGAACGTAAGTTATGCGTAAAAGTGCAAACTTGTGCACTTTTTGACACTTTTAGTCCCTGAATGACCCAAAAGTTTATTTTAGCACACCGAACCCCTCAAAGCCTATTTCTAAGCTATGTGAATGATATTTAGGGTATGTTTAACTTATGGTCATGTTCCGGAATGTCTGTTACAGTTCAAATTGGCATACTTTCGCAGTTTGTCAAGTTTAGTCCCTGTAAGCGAATAAACTAGATTTTGCCATACCAAAGCCTTCAAAACTTATTTCTAAGTTATGTAAAGGTTACTTAAGGTATGTTAAGCCTATTTCACTATTCCGGAGTGTTCGTTGCATTAAACTGGTTATATTTACGCATCAGTGCGCGTATAACCCTCCAGAAAGCGATTTAAAGCTTGAAATCGAACAAGAGTTGATATGTGTAAACGATACACATATTTTTACAAATCCCAAGTATGAAATACAATATTTCATTGGTTTGGCATTTGTTTGATGGTTAAAGTGACCCAGGTGTTACAGTCTCCCCTACTTTAGGAAATTTCGTCCCGAAATTTATTCGTAGGAGTCCATCTGTGACTTTGTGTCAAGTAACCACCAGATATATGAAAGGCATAATCCTGTCATTTCCTTAACGGACATTCTTCAGAACAAAAATGAACAGACGGAGTCATTTTCCTCAACGAGTATTCTTCAGAAGCGGAAATGAAGGAATAAACAACGGGGATTCATTTCCTCAACGGGCAATCTTCAGAAACGTAAAATGAACTAACGGAGTCATTTTCAACGGGTGCTTCCTCAGAAATGGAAATGAAAAAGATAATCAAACGGATATTCATTTCCTCAACGGACAATCTTCAGAAACGAAAATGAACAAACGGAGTCATTTTCAACGGGTGCTTCCTCAGAAATGGAAATGAAAAGGATAATCAAACGGATATTCATTTCCTCAACGGACAATCTTCAGAAACGAAAATGAACAAACGGAGTCATTTTCAACGGGTGCTTCCTCAGAAATGGAAATGAAAAGGATAGACAAACGGATATTCATTTCCTCAACGGACAAATCTTCAGAAACGAAAATGAACAAACGGAGTCATTTTCAACGGGTGCTTCCTCAGAAATGGAAATGAAAAGGATAATCAAACGGATATTCATTTCCTCAACGGACAATCTTCAGAAACGAAAATGAACGAACGGAGTCATTTTCAACGGGTGCTTCCTCAGAAATGGAAATGAAAAGGATAGACAAACGGTTATTCATTTCCTGAACGGACAATCTTCATAAACGAAAATGAACAAACGGAGTCATTTTCAACGGGTGCTTCCTCAGAAATGCTGACGGAGTTCAGTAAGTTGACATACAATGTGTTGAGACACAGAATGAGTCAGAATCCAAGTATTACACTAGTATAGTGTGTAGGAAAATAAGGATCATAAAAATGCCTTCCTAGAGATAGTTTAAGTGCCGGAAAGTGCCTAAACTCACATAAACTGCAGAATTCTGCAGAAAATCAGCAAATTTAGCATTTAAACACACTTATATCATGCAGAAATATGGTTAAATGGTCCTGAATGTTTTCCTAAGTGTCGGGAATCAAAACTGTCATAAAAGGGTACATAAAGCACACTAAACTGCATAGTTTAGCACCTTAACGAACCGGTAACCAACCGAACAACCAGACACTACCCGAAACACCAAATTTTCACTAGAAGCACTGTTTTAACATTACCAAGCTAGTTATGGTCCCCGAACATCATAACACACTATAAATCATACAACTAACTAAATCCCTAACTAAACACTTGAATCCTAACCATAAACTAACTATTTGGTTAAACCCTAGCCTAAGACCCCCCCCCCCCCCCACCTAGTAATCGGCCAACATGGCCCCCACCACCAAGATTTTATTTTGATTAAATATTAGATCTTGTTGGCCCTTTTAATACATATGAACCATGAGTTAAAGTTAGTAAATGGGTTATAAGTATAACCTTCAAGACTTAGCCTCTCATTTCATCATTCACACACTCAACACACTTCTCTCTTCCTCTCTTGCTTGTTCACAGCCGAGAGCAACAACAAGCACCATCACCATCATTCATTCATCTTCATCCAATTCCAAGCATATACAAGGGTGTTAGAAGGTGCATAAAGAAGCTTGGAGCTTTCGGAAGTTGAAAGACCTTCTCCATTTGCTTTTATCCACTTCTTTTCTTCTCTTGATCATCTCTAGCCTTGAGCTAGTGGTAAGAACACTAATCTCTTCATTTTACATCTTATTTAAGTGGTTAAAAGATGATACATGATGTTAATCTTGAAGAACACTAAGAATCAAGAGAATGAAACATGAACATAAGCTTAAATCTTAAAGAAATCTTGATGTATATGTGTTGTTATACTTGTTGATTGTTTTTTACTTATGTAAATGATGTAGATCATCATATGATCTTGCTAGATCATGATTAAAAACATAATCTAGCAAGATGAGAGGATGAAAGTATTAAAGATTCGTAGATCATCCTCACATAAACCATGAACTTGAAAGAATATATTGTTTTATTGTAAAATGATGATTAAAGTGGGTTGTAAGTCTTGTAAATCTAAGATTTCAAGAATGATTTTTCAAGAAACCAAGTTAAAAATACAAAGTTTACTTAATCTTGGTTCTTAAAGAAATCAACCATGTTTTTAGAGGTTAAACAAGTGTAGAAACACATGTGTAACAAGAAAAATCCAAGAAGAAACATTTTTAGAAAATGTGATCACAAGTTGTAAAGAACCATTTTCTTTAAAAATGACGTTTTTTTTTTAAATAAACAACTACACTTTAAAGGGTAACAAGACTTACTAAATACACTAGTAAGTTACTACACAATTTTATAAATTTTCAAGTTCATGAAGTGGTAGTTTATGCTTATTTTTGGCAAAAAATGGTAAGTATAGATTGTTTATTGTTGATTGTTGATTGATTGTGTGATTTACAAAAGAAAGTGATATGCCTTAAAGGTATGGAAACCTCCATTTTTAGGGGAAACTGTGGCAAATTTTTTCTAAAAATTAAATACTTAGAAAAATATTTCTAAACAAATATTTACTAGTATATATTAAACCATGGGTTTTCACATAAAGTTTGCCATAAATTTTGTTACAAGAATTACAAATACTGGAGGTTGGTTTTTATAAATAAAAGTGACTAAATATGTATTTAGGGAAATATATATTTAGATGTCACCATGTGTGTGATTATTTGTATATTATGTGTAGTAGTTATATTATTTTAGTACTTCAAATAATATAACTCACCAAAATACCAAAAAAATTACAATCCAAAATATTACCAAAAATTCCAAGGAATATGAATATACAAATAATACCCAAAATATTGGTGAAACCGAACAAAGGAATATAACTTACATGAAATATTCCGAAAACTTATTCATAATTATATTTTAGTAAAGAATATTTTGGACACCAAGTGAATGAAAATATGATTTTCACAATTATTACAAATATATCATATTTTTTACAAGAAGAAAATATATTATCTTTGGTGAATAAAAATATATTTTCTTGGAATTATTAGAAGATGTATTATTTTTGGAAGAAAAATATATTTTCCCAAACAAATATGAAGTATATTATTTTTGGAAGAAAAATGGATTTACATATATATTTTCCAAGTTAGACTTGAAAATGTATTATTTTTGGGACTTGTATGAGGTTTATAAATATTTTTGCCAAAGGAAAAATTATAAATAATATTTCTAAGTAATATTTCTTAAAATATATATTTTGAAAATATGTATTGATGTATTTTTATTAGAAATATTATTCCGAAAAAGTTAAGTATAAAATACTTAACAATTACAAGAAAATACGTATTTTTGTACGTATAAATACACTTCGGAATACGACACCAATACATGGCAAAAATATACAAGTATAAGAATACGAATACAAATACGCCCATCCTTGGGAAGGATATACATATATAAATACTTGGAAAGTAACAAGTTAAAATATATTATTCTAACTAATATTCCAAAATTTGATAAATATAATTTAAGTTAAAATATTTATTATTTTAACAAACAATTATTTAACTTGGAATAATATTGAAGACACAAAGAACGTAACTCAAAGACACTAATTAATACTAAGTCAAGGCACGACCCGCTCGTCTAATAGACCTTGGTACGTTGTAGGTAGTCGTGTACATCCGAAGGAGCTTTGAGTTACTGTGATTACGAAGAACGCAAGACTGTGAGTTCATATCCCCCTTTTTTTTAAACTGTTTTGTTTTATTACTTCGGGGGTGAAGTACATGTTACAAAATGTTTACAAACAATTACAATTGGTATGGTTAGCTAAGGATTGCATAGTAGATCATGTGAATGGGTAGGCACACTCTTAAGACCATTAATCCTCGTGTTAGGACCGAGGGACATGAGTAATAGATCTATTTGGGTGTAGTGAGCCCACACCCATGTGGACCGGGGTTTGGCCCATGAGGTGACTATGTCTTACAGCCGGAGGCCCGGTGCAAAATCTGCTAGGTTTGAGCCTTCCTACGCCGTTGCACACATGTTAATGGCCTTGCAAACCACTAATTTATCTGTTTCCTTGTTTGCATTCATACCGGGTTTACAAAACAGACATACTTACAATGATTTCAAAGGTTTATTCGTGCACACATACAAAACACATGAACTCGCTCAACTTTTGTTGATGTTTTCAAACTACATGTATTTTAGGGAATTAAAAGTGGATCTGGCGAGCGTTTTGATGTTTCAAGTGTTGTTGGGAATAAAAGATGTCATCCGGAGTCTAAGGGTTTGGATAGTGTGTCTTATCCTAGATGAGACACATCTTCCAAAGCCTGGTTTTTAATAATGTCTTTTCTCGAGTCCTTGTGGAACTCTAAAACAATTTGCATGGTTTGTATTTGGATTTGAAGTCTATGTTTAAAACAATGTTGTTATGTTTTTAAACTTTATCAATGGATGATCATCTTGTGTTTTATCATATAGTTGTTTGTTATGGTTGAATGCAATGATATTAAGCAAGTCACACATAATCACGCTTCCGCAAAAGTCAGGGTGTGACAGTTTGGTATCAAAGCTTCGATTGTAGTGAACTAGGATTCCTTCTCGAGTCTAGACTACAATCCTTAGGGCTCTCACGAAAGTATTTTTACAACATGTTTTCATTGCATACACGAAACGCCCAGATCCATGGAACAAACATTTTACAAACTAAAAGACAAGAAACACGATTGCAAGGTTTACATATGTGGTTTAGTCTGGGAGACTAGGTGGTTTAGCCTGGGAGACTAGGTGGGTTAGTCTGGGAGACTAGGAAGGATAGAAAGGATTCGTGAGGTATAATCAGGATACATGATTTCATGAAACATTGTCTTTGCTTGCATACTAAATGTTAGTGGTTAATATATGTGCATATGTTGTGATTGTCATGTTACAGACACTATGTCTTCATCCGAGAGTGGATTGTCCGATACTGATGACCCTATGGCTATTGTGTCCGATGACGAGATCGCACCAGAGCCAGAGATCTTTACCTAAGATACTGAGAACGACCCAGATATGCTATCAGACGACGATGAAGACTTCCAGCCGTTTGCGTTGCCTGATTTTGGAGATGACTTACCGCTTGCTGATGGTATTCCAGACGAGGATCCTTTTGTTATTCCCATTCCAATCCACGATCATCTCATCATCGGGCATCCTGATGGTGAGCATATTGTGGCACCTATCCTCGCTCCTGTTCCTTTAGTGGTCATCCCACATGAGGATTGGCCTTTTGATGATCTGTTTGACGATGATGTTGATCTGTTTGTTGATGGTCCTCCCGATGACGCCCATGGCAATGGAGAGCTAGATGAGGACGTTGTTGCTACCCCACCCCTCGAGGTTCCCGTTATTGAGATTTCCTCTGACTCTAGTTTACACTCTGTCTCAGATTCCTTTAAGTCTGTGACGTCTTCCGCCTTACAGGCAGTTGGATTACGACGCTATGCCACTGATTCTGATGATGATACAGCCATGTCAGCTGCACCATCCCCTCCACACGATCCTGAGCTTGATCTTGAGTTAGATTTCATTCTTGTTGATCAGCCCGATGTTGCACCTGTTGATCCTGAGCCCTTGCTTGATCATGACCCTATTCCATTTGGCTTACCTGACATTGCACCCCTCATACCTGATCCAGTTCCTGCACCCGTTGACCCTCCTGTTGTTGAGCCACTTATTCCTCCACCTGCACCCGCTGATGTTGCCCCTTTTCATCCGGTGGAGTCTGATGTTCATCGTATTGATCTACCTATCATTTTCTTGCAGGACATACCCGCACCCCGTCCAGGGGAAGGTACTTCAGGTCAGCAGCCTAGTCATGACCCTCATGTTTCAGCAGCTTTTCCACACATTCCTTAGTCTGCACCTTTTGCTCCTTTTACTTCTTCACCACTGGATGAGCCACTCCGATGGTTCCCACCGTACACTATGCCGATTTCAGATCCCTACCATCCCTCGCACTTTGTTGGTTATACCCGGGATGAGTTACTCTTATCACTTCAGCTCCAGTACAAGATTATGAGTCGCATGATTTTGGAGCTTGAGATGACACCGCGTCCTTTACCATGTCCTTGTCAGCCTGCTTTTGTTCCCCCTCGTTCATCACCGTCTCCATTTTCACATCCACCTGCACCTCTTATTCCATTTCCAGATTTTGATGCTCGATTTCTTACGGTCGAGCAGCAGATCAGTTATCTGCTGCGTCATGTCTATGAGCTTGAGTAGGAGCTTGCGCATGTGCGCAGCTTGTTTTTCTTTCCTCCACCTCCTCCTCTACCACCATCAGCATAGCTGGTTTTTGGTTTTATGTAGGTAGCATTGCTTTTGATGAGAGCACCACTATTGAGTTGAGCTTGTGAAGCCTTTTGGAGACCACCTTTGGATTGTATGATTTCTGTAGATTGATAGACTTGTTGGACAAGGGTAGTGTGACCATGTGTTCCTTTTGATATGATACACTCTGTAAAACATGTAACAGTACTTTGTGGCCGATGATTAATGAAAGCTCAATCGTCATGTTCTCATTAAATACGTTGTTGACTAACATGTTGGTGCTATGATTGTGATGTTATATGCTTACTTGCTATGATGAATGCTATTATATATACATACTATATATTTATTATACGATTAAGACCTGACCTATACAATCTTCTTTTAGAAGATTCCTCCTTGAAGGAACACTCAGTTGCCCACAACCAAGGCAGAATTGCACGAACGGATTTCACAGGTAATCACACAACATGAGGCCCTACGCTCCGAACACAGCGAAGGTACCTCAGGGAATAACCCACCTCACGGTAATGTTTAAATCACCCCAGACACATTACAATACGTTTGGACATTCCATGTGCGTTTGCTAATGCTTTCTGTGAATGATGCTGCTTGTACAGGCTGTACTTACAAGCAGTTCCTTGACTGCGAGCCTCTGAACTTTGATGGTACTGGAGGTGTCGTAGCTTTTGTAAGATGGGCTCAGAAGACAGATTTTGTGCTACGAATGAGCAAGTGTGTGCCAGAACATCAAGTCACCTACAGTTCTGGACTATTCCTAGATGGAGCCCTGTCGTGGTGGAACCTTCAGGTTCAGACTCTAGATGAGGCTGCAACGTATGCTATGACTTGGGATGAGAGGAAAGAGCTGATGCGTAAGAAGTACTGTTCAAGGGCAGAAATTCAGAAGTTGGAAACCGAGTTTTGGAATCTGAAAATGGAAGGTTCTAAGATAGCTGAGTACGTGCAGAGATTCCATGATCTGTCTCGAGTTGTCCCTTACATGGTAGAACCAGAGTTCAAGAGAGTCGAACGTTTCATTTGGGGATTGGCACCCCAAATACTGAGCATGGTGACTACATCCAAGCCTCCAACGATTACTGAAGCCATCGACTTGAGCTTGGCATTGACTGAAGAAGCCATTAGATTGGGCAAGTTTTCAATCTCTGAGCAAAAGAAGAAAGCGACTCATGTCGAATCGTCAGGAGAAAACAAAATGAAGTTTTTGAACTTCAAGAAGGGTACTCGTGCAAACAACAATGCCAACAAGCGTAGAGACGCTAACTCACCAGTTGAGACACAAGCTGGTGTTACTGGTGCTGAGATCAGAGGAAAAGGATATATAGGCGCACTCTTAAGACCATTAATCCTCGTGTTAGGACCGAGGGACATGAGTGATAGATTTATTTGGGTGTAGCGAGCCCACACCCATGTGGACCGGGGTTTGGCCCATGAGGTGACTATGTCTTACAGCCAGAGTCCCGGTGCAAAATCTGCTAGGTTTGAGCTTTCCTACGTCGTTGCACACATGTTAATGGCCTTGCAAACCATTAATTGATCTGTTTCCTTGTTTGCTTTCATACCGGGTTTACAAAACGTACATACTTACAATGATTTCAAAGTAGGGGTGTTCATCGGTTCGGTTTATGGCTTATTTGGTTTATTCGGTTCGGTTTATTCGGTTTTCAAAATTTTGTACCCCAAACCAAAATCAAACCAAACCAAATAAGGAATATGCAAACCAATCCAAACCAAACCAACTTCAATTCGGTTTGGTTTCGGTTAGAAACCAAATAAACCAAATCTAACCAAATTGTACCTAAATACCTTTTTTCCTAATTTATATTTATGTTTGTGTTCCAACTTTCGAACATCGCAACTAATTTACACCTAACAATATATGAATACAAGAAAGTTTCATTGCGAAATAAAACAAACACATCCATAAAGTAGTCGTAGACACAACCACAAAGTTAAAGCTTCAAAACATAGATCATAGAAACTATAAATAGTTAACAAGTCTAATGGCACAAAATACAAATAATCTTCAAACATGAGTCTTTCTCCAAGAAAATGTAGAAATCCTAAACCCTAGGTTCTATAGGTCTGAAGTCTATTATTTTAGAAATGAGTGTGTTTGAGTTGGGCTTTTAGATTTACATTTGGTATTTTGGGCTGCATAAAAAAAACTATTTTGGGCTAATAAATTGTATATGATTTATAAAATATTATTATTTTTATTTAATAATTAATTAAGTTAAATGGTTTATTCGGTTATCCAAATAAACCGAATAAACCAAATAAAATAAAATGTGGATCCATAAACCGAACCAAAAACCATATTCACAATTCGGTTTCGGTTAGAAACCAAACCAAAAACCGATTTCGTTATTCGGATCGGTTTATTTGGTTACGGTTACGGTTCGGTTTACGGTTTTTATTTGGTTACGGTTTTTTCTGAACACCCCTATTTCAAAGATTTATTCGTTCACACATACAAAACACATGAACTCGCTCAACTTTTGTTAATGTTTTCAAACTACATGTATTTCAGGGAATTAAAAGTGGATCTGGCGAGCGTTTGGATGTTTCAAGGGTTGTTGGGAATAAAAGATGTCATCCGGAGTCTAAGGGTTTGGATAGTGTGTCTTATCCTAGATAAGACACATCTTCCAAAGCCTGGTTTTTAATAATGTCTTTTGTCGAGTCCTTGTGGAACTCTAAAACAATATTCATGGTTTGTATTTGGATTTGAAGTCTATGTTTAAAACAATGTTGTTATGTTTTTAAACTTTATCAATGGATGATCATCTTGTGTTTTATCATATAGTTGTTTGTTATGGTTGAATGCAATGATATTAAGCAAGTCAAACATAATCACGCTTCCGCAAAACTCAGGGTGTGACACGTCACACGCCTCGCGGTGGTTTCCGCATGTGGTATTTTGAGGGTGTGACATACCCAACCTTCCAAATCATCACAGGATATAAAATCCTAAGTGAAAAATATATCTAACATTTATAATAATTTTTAACAAAAAATATAACATTTATAATTCATTTACAAAAATGTATAACAATGTCATCTATATCAATCTAAAAAATATAACAAATAATTAAAAAATATAAACAATTTTAATTAATTTTATAAAAAAAATATAGAGTAAATTACAAGTTTTGTCCTTTATGTTTACATCAAATTGCAGGCGCTGTCCTTTTGGCCAAAAGTTTACAGGCGGTGTCCTTAATCTTTCAAAATCTTGCACGTTTTGTCCTTTAGGCCAAACCTGGTTAGAAATCTCAGTTAAAAACTGACATGTACAATACACATAAGGGTAAAATGGTAATTTTCCTCCCAACCTTTTTTATTCCCCATTTATTGTCACACCCCCAAAATCCACACGCGGAGTACTACAGCTTGGAGGCGTGACATGACCAGGATCAAGCCACCAATCATATTGAACATAAGTATATATATCAAAAGTCATTCATCAATACGATAGGTGTTTCCAAAACCAAATATAAACAAGTGTGTAGCGGAAGCATTAATGTAAAACCCAACATAAGTTTAAGTACAAAATGTCATAATGTTTAACAACACATTCACGATCCATGTCCACAACGACTGTGCCTCCCGTGCAAGCTCCAATAGTACCTATGGTCCTGCAAGGCATGTAACAGAGAGTCAACAACTAGTTGAGCGAGTTCACAGTAAGTAAGTTCGTAAATGCAAGTTCGTTTCGTAACGTGCGGCTATACTGGGCCGATAGTATGTTTTATTAGTGGGGGCTTCCCATGTTTGCATATACACTAGACTATTTGTAACCATAAGTGTTCTTCTTACCGAGAACAGTAGTACGTACAAAGTTTACGTAGGTTTTACGTAAGTGTCCTTCACAACCGAGGACAGGGGTACGCGGGGGTTTACGTAGGTTTTACGTAAGTGCCTGACACAACCCGAGGCAGTAATGAGTATTAGTTTACGTAGGTTTTACGTAAGTGTCCTTCACAACCGAGGACAGTGATGTGTACAAGTATACGTAGGTTTTACGTATGTGTCCTGCGCATCCGAGGACGATGGTAGATAGTCTAGTAACATTGTAAGTACAAATTCATTCCTTCAATCCCATTCCCAACCCCGGGAATCCCATGCCTTGGTAAGAGTGTGAACTCACCTTGTTTGCTCGGTATGCTAAGTTAAGTGCTCACAATTAATCAGTCAAGTCCTATAGTGCACGTATGTTCAGTCAGTTTATGTTCGTAATGTTTCACATGAAACTAGTGTCACAGTAATATCATATAACACACAACAGTTAATCATGCTACACATACATGTGTTCCACAGTTGATAAAATATTGTTATTTGTTAGCATGCTTGACAGGAATAGTAGTTAACCATGTAAATCAACTAACAGAGCTAACATCCATCAGAACTAGTAACTAACTGTGTCACAAGCTTTACTTAACTAAAATAATAGGTTTAACAGAGTTAATAACTTAAATCAAGTTAATAAACTAACAAACTAAATAACCCAGCAAAGTTAACCTCTAACGGAGTTAATTAACTAAGTTAATTATTAACAGTTTAGTAATACATAACATATGGGACGAAATCACTTATGGTCGAAATCCCTCACATGGGCCGAAATCCATATGTTGGCCGAAAACACATAAGGTGCCGAAATCACTTAAGAGCCGAAAACACACATTGGCCGAAAACACTAGTGGGCCGAAAACACCCTAAGTGCCGAAAACCCTCATGTGGGCCGAAATCCTCATGGGCCGAAATCAAACACATGGGCCGAAATCACCTAAAGTGATTTCGTCCACTTTAAAGATGGTGGGGGTGTTTTCGTCCAGTTATCATCTTCTCCAACACTCTCTGTAAGTTAAACCCAGCAACTAAAATCTTATTACAGTTACAGGTTTAATCATCCACAAGTCATTTATATCAATCATTGATATTAAAACAAATACTCTACCAAAACTTTGTGAGATCAAAAACATACTTGAATCAGTTTATCATTTATTAACAAACACCCACTGTTGATCAAAACTTCAAATATACAAACAGTTCATGTATAATAATTATCTAACAAGTACACAATGATTAATCACATAATCACATATATAAATGTATACATACATCATGATTAAACATCCAAAATCATACGATATGCAACAAGAAACAACTTGAATCATGAAGATCACTAACCAAGGATTTAAACAGAGGTTTTGCTTCAAGATGAGGAACTCTTTGTGGGTTTCAGAGATAGAGAGAGAAACAATTGTGACAAGATATGGTTTGGTAAATGTGAAACTTCTCAGAGAAGATTGTTTATAAAATGATTATATATATAATGTTGGTGCACTTGTGTCTGTACTTTGTCTGTATTTCGTCATGATTCAAAACGATGTCTTGTGTTAGTCTGAGTTACGTCTTAGGTTTGTTTTTATGTGCATTCGATGTAAGTTTGACCAAGTCAACCATCCTCCTGGTTTGACTTGACCAAACAGTTAGCACATGGTTGAAAGATGTTTGAGTCGAAGGATGGTCATCGAAGGATTACTTATATCCTTCGATGATGATGAGCTCGAAAGATATCCTTCGAAGGATGGACCACGAAAGATCACATCTTTCGTGGTACATGTTGATCCTTCGAGCTGTTTCTGGTCGACAGATGATCTTTCGATCAGTCTGTCTGATCCTTCGACCAGACGATCTGTGTCGGGTATAAATACCCGTGTGTTGTGTTCACTTCAGTAGTAGACACAAGAGTAGAGAGAGACAGGAGCACACACACACACTTTGAGAGTTTATAGAATACTTCTGTAAACATTGAGCTTGTAACCGGACCCTTCATTCGTATTAATACAAGTGGTGTTAATCGGTGAATCTTGCGTGTTGTGTTTGTGATTGTTCTCGTATAAAGTCTCGGTTGCATGCTAGCTTGGTTTCCGCACTCGCTAGTGTGTTTGATATAACAAGGATAAGGTTTTATCTCATCCTCGAGAGGGACCTACAAGTGGTATCAGAGCCGTGGCTCTTTTCCTTGTTAAAAACCGAGATTTTGGGGTGTTTTTGGACAAAAACTCACTGGTTTAGCACTCGTTTTTACTGTTTTTCTCGCATTTCCAGACGTTAAAACGTGTTCTAAAGTTACCGGGTGTGTTTTTGGTCGGGTTGGGTAACTTAAAAAAACTTGTTTTTAAGAATTTTGGTGATTTCCGGCCAAAATTCCGGCTTATCCGGTGACCGGTTTCTGGATAAGGTTTTCTCCGGTTTCTGTTTTTGGGCATTATTTTATTGTTTCAAATCTGGTTTTGGCAGAAAGTATGGTCTGAACATACCTTCTGCCGAAAGATTTCACCTACCCATCACCTTTTTCACCAACCCTTCACTCTTTGTCAACTGTGTCAGACAAGATCGAAAGATATCCTTCGAAGTCGAAAGTTCATCTTTCGATCAAGGGAGGTTCGATAGATAATCATCCTTCGAACCAAGGAATCTTTTCGAAACATACATCTTTCGATCTACAGGTCTTATTCGAAAGACAAGGATCCTTCGATTGGAGAGTCTTTCGAAGTCATTGCTCGAAACTCAACAGTGATCTTTCGAACATTGTTGATCCTTCGAACAAGGTTTGATCCTTCGATCCCAGTCTGTTTAAGTTTAACAAGTTTGTGTTTTACAGGTCTTTCGATCAAAGATCCTTCGGCTGTTTGTTATCCTTCGAAATTTTATCATAGTTTGTGAAATTTTTTTTAAAATGGGAACTAACGGTCAGTGGGATCCAACCGCGTGGACTCTAACATCTTTGACTCCACAATCATCAGCTACGCAATCATCAGCTACGCAATCGGCGTCAGATTTCAACAAAACTGCATGGATGCAAGCTATTGCCCCACCTCAAGCTGCAATGATCACTGCAAATCAATGGGCATTGGTCACAAATCAAAACAGCAGCATTCAATCTATGATGCAGAACGACAGTGAAACTGGTACAAGCACAAAACCGCCAAAGCTAAATCACATCAATGATTGGGGATGGTGGAAAGAAAGGCTGAGAACTTATGTTCAGGGGCAAGGTCAAGACCTATGGATGTGCTTCTTCACCGCATTTGAACATGATTTGGAAGTTGCAGGATCTAATCCAGAAACTTACAGCACTTTGTCTGAAGAAGATAAGAAGAAATTTGAGCTAGAAAAGAAAGCATTCATGATTCTCACACAAGCTCTTCACAGAGACATTTATCACCAGTTTGTTTACCAGCACGACTACTAAAAGCTTGTGGGATATGCTCACGTTACGATGTGAAGGAAATGCTCAATCTAGAAAGATTAAGCAAGAATTACTGAAGAAAGAGTTTGAAGGATTCACGTGTATGGAGAATGAGACTTTGGCAGATTTATCTACAAGGTTCCATCACTTGTTGAGCGAAATGTTTGCTTTTAAAGTCACTGCCACTCCACAAGAAATGGTGAAGAGATTCGCTGACAGCTTACCAGCAAAGTGGAGCAGTTATCTTGAAATTCTCAAAGAAAATGGTGTTCTAGACACAATCACCGTTTATGAGTTAATTCAAAGATTGGAGAACAAGGATGTAGAAGAAAAGCTTAAGGCAAAAAGAACATTGACTCCTCAAAATCCAGAGATGTACTTTGGGATTGCAGGAGGTATCAGTGGAGAAAAACCAGTCTCTCAACATGCAAAGCTTCAAACAGCCTTCATCTCAAACACTGGTCCTTCCACAACAAGTCAGTTTGATCCTTCAGCATACACGATGATGTATTCAAGACCAGATTCTTCTTCTTCTTCAGCTCAGCAGCAACAACCGCAACAGCAAGGGTTTTATGGAAGCTCTTCAAACTTTCAAGCCACTTCCAATCCAAACACAGTCAGATTAGACACTTCCAACTTTTCCAAAGTCAGTGTCGAAATAGCCAAGGAGCATATGGAGATGTTGAATACCTTGGTTAGTGCTTATAGTGGATTGATCGCAGGTCAGATTGGGAATATCAATCTAACCAATGAAGATTATCAGCAAGTGGATAAAGAAGAGTTTGAAATGATGGATATCAAATGGGCTCTTGCTAGTGCAATTCGAAGAGCAAAGGAGTTTATGGAAAGGACGGGGAGAACCAACTTGGAAAACAAGAAAGACACCAAGTATGGGTTCGACAAGCAAGCTGTCAAGTGCTTTAACTGTGGCGAACGGGGTCATTTCAAAAGGGAATGCACAAGACCAGCTCAGCATGGAAATCAAAATCCGTTCAGAAATCAAGGCAACCAGCAGAACCAGAACGGGAACAATGTTCGTACGTTGATACCTGTCAACAACCAAGGCCAAGCAGGGTCATCAAATGCCAACCGGGGGCTGGTGGTTCAAATAGATGAGGGTTGTGATTGGTCGCTTCAGCTTGGAGAAGGAGGAAATGGTGGAACAGCATGTTTTGCTGAAGTCGTAAAGGATTTAAAGCACGCCAGTGGTGGAGAATCTTCCACCAATGGTGTTGCATCTTCTGGAGATGAAGACAGTTCTGGTTATAGTGGAAGCTCAGATGAAGAATCCTCCACTTCAGGAAATGATCATGTGGATGAGACATCAAGTGCGTCAGTCGATGCAGATATTGATGAGCTTTTGGAAGAAGCTGCAGCAGGAACTGAAAGAAGATCTAATTTGATGGATCAAGCTGCTTACTCTTCGTCTTCTCTCCATTCAGCCTTTATGGCTAATGTCGACAGTTCATCAGGTCAGGTATGTGTCGATGAACCCACTATAGTTAGCCGTGAAAATTGTGATAGTTTAAATGTTAAATATGCTGAACAGGAAAGTCAGTTTGAAATCCTATCCAAACACAATCAAGAATTGATTGTAGATCTTTCTAAAGCAGCTGAAGCTAACGTGTTTTTAACCAGAAATGAAAAGGAATTTAAAACAACAATTGCGTCATTAAGACATGATGTTTCAGAATTACAAAAAGATGTTTTGCGAAAACAACATGCTAACAATGATCTTATAGACACAATTGAAAAGCAGATGGTAGAATTGGCAACCGCTCGATGTGAATGTGAAACAATCAAGCAGAAATTGGAAAGTTATTCCAATTCCCGATATGTATTGGATCACATTATTGATGTTCAAAAGAAAAAGGGGGATAAGAAGTGTATGGGATTCAAATCATGTCCTCCCCCAATGAATCACAATTACTCCAAATTGCCTGATGACGAGGATATGCCCCGTTTTGAACCTACTGTGCCACTCGGTCTAGATGACTTTGCAGCAGGCCTCGGGTTCACAACTGGTACATCATCCTCGGGTCAATCAGAATCTGAGAAAAGTGTGACAGATTCATCTTGTGTTAAGGAACAGAGTCCTCCCGTTGTTGAGGATACTGATTCTTCGGATGATGAATCTGATGTAATTGTGAACCAACAGTCTAACTCGGTTACAACAGATATTCCAATCGAGAATCACATCCTGTGTGATCCACCAGTGAAACCGAGTAAGACTGAAATGTCAAAAGAAATGGAGTCGATTGTATCAAGTTTTGAAGGGAGTAACTTGTTGTACACGCTCAAAGGAGATAGCAAAATCTACTCTAACAAAGATTTTCCAATTAAAAATGTAAATCAAGATTTAATTGAGCAAATTTTTGAAGGATGCACTGATAAGTTTTTGGGGAACAAAAGTGGCAAAGTTACTGTCACTCAATGTGATCCAATTCCGTGTGAACAAATTAGAAAACAGTACGGAAACCAAAAACTACAAGTTGAGCGAAAACAACAAGTCAATTCCGGAAAAGGTAAGGTACAGGGAAAGAAGGCTCAGAACAAGAATTTTCAAGCACCTAAGGTTCAACAACAATGGGTGCAAAACAAAAGAGCTCCTGTTAAGAAAAGAGAACCGAAAGTGAACTTTGTTGGATCCGCGGGTTCAGATAAACTTGAAACATTTCAGGATAAATCTAACATTGATTTTGTAAAACAAGTTAGAATTTTAAAACGAAATGATCAGAATAACTACACCCAACACACCAACGGAGGTGATTTAGGTCCAAGCACGTCTAGATCACAAAGTTCATTGTCTGGTTCTCCGTCTGATCATCAACATGTTTCTCCGAGGTTTGTAGAGCGGAGAATGTGTTTTGAGTGTGGCACAATTGGGCATATTGTAAGATACTGCCCATACCTGCAAAAGTTGAAGGCAAAAACAAGTGCTCCCCAAGAAACCAATTACCAAAAACGATCACTTTCCCCGAAACAAGACCCACGTGTCTTGAAAGAAAGGGAAAAGAAGTTAAAACAAAAGAATCAAAAGGTAATTGAAAAGGCCTTAAAATCAGAGGTCAAAGAAGAAAAACCTGTTCAAGCAAAACCTAAAACTGTAACACCAGTAAATGCTAAAACAATTAATACAAATACTGGTAAAGGACAAACAGCTTGGAAACAAAAACAGGTAATTCAGTCAGGGGGAGCACCACAGGTTCTTTTTCCTAATCATCAAGTGATTGAAATCACTTTTCTTGATGATCAAGGACGACCCAAGTCCACAAAGGCTTGGGTCCCCCTCTCCGACTAATCTCTGAGTGAGTGTGTAGGATATTCCAGGAGGAACTTTCGATAGTCGTAAGATTGTTGATAGTGGAGCGTCCTTGCACAAGATAGGCGACAGAAGAAATTGTTGCCTTTGATGGAGAGGAAGAGAAAAGGGAAAAAGAAATGTCTGATGAAAGAAATTGGAAGCTTCGACAAAATGAAAATCATTTCAAAATGTGAATGTTCAAGGCTTTGATCGGGTCCCCGGGATAGATTCAAATCAAAATGTACGCACCTGCAGCACGTCTGAAGTTCAACAATCTACAAGATGAACGTGCAGTGTACATTTCTTCGTGGTGTGATTGAAGAAAATGTGTTTGTTGAACAAACCATCCAGGTGTGCGGATGCCTTGGCATGGATTGAACAACCGCACACTACTTCTGAAAGAGAAAGACAAAGACCTTCGCTGGTGCAATGTGGAAGACCAGCCGGACCCGGAGGTTTATGATCTTATTGCTGTGAAGGGATTTCAGTAGCTACAAATCGACCTTGAAATCCACACCGGGTGGATATTCAGTTTGGGAGAGCACTCAGATTCCTTGCAATGCACGATGCAGTTGCAGGATACGGTTTTAAATTTCTAATCTCTCCTATACTTGTCGATATTTAAGCTGCTTTGTGAATTATTATCTCGTTCAGCACTCTTTGGCCAGACAATGCTGTCATGGTCCGCACCGCTTACCGACATGTCAACTGATTTTTCCGAAATTCGTTCAAAATTAATTTTGGTAAACGGCATTGAGGTAAAACATGAGTTAACCAACATCGGAAAATCATTTTTGTAAATACCTTTGTGTTTTAAATTTATTTTAGCTTGTTGATTTTAGGGGGAGTAATCCAAAATCTGAAAATCCAAAAACATCGAAAAATTTCAAAAACACAAAAACAATAGAAAAACAAAAATGAGTTTCCTGGCGAGCAAAAGAGAAAATGATAGTACATCAGTGGTCTGTCTAAACCTCTTTAAACCTAAATTGAAAAGCGATAAGCAGCTCTATATAAGATGTATCGGTAGGCTCACAATCATTTTAAAGTGTGCAGGGTGATATAAACTTAAATCGACTGAAGACTGGGTGGGAACCATTCATTGGCATATGGTCTTAGTACCGAAATTTCGTTTGAGAGATTGCCGAGGTTCTGAGATATTCGGTCTTTATGCTGCTTATCATCTGGGTATCATGGTTGTATCTTTTACCAAAAATAACGGGGACGCAAGTCTAGATCTTCCATGATACTATACATACGTGTACATACAGCATACGACCTCAATAAGTGATCAACAATCACATGTCCAAACAAATAAGTGATAATATATCACAAATTCTTTCCGGGAGTCAAGTTCGTCTCTCTGCTGTACGAAAGTACTGACCTGTTCACGGACTTGCTCCTGTGCCCTCATGCATCGAAAATCAAGTTCCTCATCAATAAGTGATTATATCACATAGGGCTTGTTTTCAAATCTAAATAAGTGAGAATCTCACATCATATACGGTCAAACAGATGATAATCGGTATACTCACCGGTAAGATGAACCCTCGTGCATACCTTGATACGGGAATGTGTCGTGATGTGGATGAACACCGGTCGGTAAGTATAAATTATACCTTAACGTATCCCCTCGCCATGATTATAAATGATAAGCTGAGCTTAAGTGGACAACAATACCGATAATCGTTATAGGATGCTTATCTTAATGTTAACTAAAAGAACAACAAGAGCGTTTTGGCATGACCGTACACTGATATGATTCTCTTACCCTCGAAACTCGCAAAAAGAATGTCTGTAAATTTTTATTTAATGTTTCCTGTTTATGCATCTTTGTATATATTTATTTATTGCTTTCCATCTTTACATTTGAAAAATGAAAATTTCAAAAAAAAAAAAAAAATTTTAGGTGTGTTTTAATATAAACTTTATAAAATCCAAAAAGATTTTGCTTCTAGTTTATTTTTGATTGACTGATGTTGGAACTCGAGTCTATCCTTCCCAAGATCCTGATTATAAGCTGGAAAACAATTGCATCTTCATAAACAGTCGAAGTTAACGAGTTTTGAAAGTTAAAGGATTAAAATGAATATTTTTCTAAACTTTCAAACTGCTGTCGGTTGGTGTTTGATTGAGATTTGATCTCATATGTGTCGTTAGTTTAAATGTTAACTATATTCCAAGCGGTTGTTCTCATTATGCGTTTAGCTTTCTTGCATGTGCAGATGCTGAAGGCGAGGAGAACATGTTCGATGAAAAGCTTTGGAATGAAGACACGAAGTGGAGGCACTCAAAGGATAAAATGATCGAGTTGCCGCTGTCCCTTCATCAACACCACAAGGATCTGAAGAATTGACAAGTCAACGATTCACGAGCATGACTCAATGGAGAGTTCAATCTAAGGGGGAGTTTGTCAACACACTTTCTACATGAAAGGGGGAGTTTGTTGATACACTTTCTACTTTCAAGACGTGAAGACTTTGAAGATCATCCGACATTGAAGACGTGAAAAGAAGTCAAAGACTTGAAGACACGAAGACCTACAAGAACGAAAATCGAGACAAAGCTACAGCCAAGGGGGAGTTTGTTGGTGCACTTGTGTCTGTACTTTGTCTGTATTTCGTCATGATTCAAAACGATGTCTTGTGTTAGTCTGAGTTACGTCTTAGGTTTGTTTTTATGTGCATTCGATGTAAGTTTGACCAAGTCAACCATCCTCCTGGTTTGACTTGACCAAACAGTTAGCACATGGTTGAAAGATGTTTGAGTCGAAGGATGGTCATCGAAGGATTACTTATATCCTTCGATGATGATGAGCTCGAAAGATATCCTTCGAAGGATGGACCACGAAAGATCACATCTTTCGTGGTACATGTTGATCCTTCGAGCTGTTTCTGGTCGACAGATGATCTTTCGATCAGTCTGTCTGATCCTTCGACCAGACGATCTGTGTCGGGTATAAATACCCGTGTGTTGTGTTCACTTCAGTAGTAGACACAAGAGTAGAGAGAGACAGGAGCACACACACACACTTTGAGAGTTTATAGAATACTTCTGTAAACATTGAGCTTGTAACCGGACCCTTCATTCGTATTAATACAAGTGGTGTTAATCGGTGAATCTTGCGTGTTGTGTTTGTGATTGTTCTCGTATAAAGTCTCGGTTGCATGCTAGCTTGGTTTCCGCACTCGCTAGTGTGTTTGATATAACAAGGATAAGGTTTTATCTCATCCTCGAGAGGGACCTACATATAAAATATCTCAAGATTGGACACTGGGCCAAGCCCATCTGTGATTTCGTGGTCTTCAGTGGACGAAAACACTATAAGTGTTTTCACCACTTGGGTGATTTCATGGATAATTGTTTCCAGTAAAAGTTTCATCTTTATTTAATATGTTAATTAATACAAACCTTAATAACACACACTCACATATAATAAATATTATGGATTTCCAAATACAAAATATTAATCGAAATACGATATAACGTATTACAAAGGTAAGCGTTGTGAAACAACGAGTCGTATTAACAAACAACTTAATAATAAAAAAAAATTAACGTGCACTAAATGCGAAGATGGAATCTTGGAAACTCGAGTTGTCACATTTATGACCCTCACCCGACTTTCTTCTTCAACATTGAGATCTGTAAATTCTGAGTTTACTACCCTAATCCATCTTGTCTGTTCACCACTGTTCCTCCGTCCCTGAAACCACCGCACTCCACCACTCCTCTGTCTCTGACACCACCGCACTCCGCCGTCTCATTGTGTACTAACATAAATCTCTGCCGGAATTTATTATGCGTCTGTTCAGATCTCATACTTTGATCTTTCCATCAACTTCGTTGCTGGAATGAAACGACTGAAATCACCGTCGTCTATTGCCGCCATGGACGGTGAAGAAAGAGCTTAATTTACATCGGAAATGAATCTTCGGATGCCGGTAAATCCGGCTACAATCCAGGTGTGTTGCAAAATCAATGACCTGTTAGTATGTACTAATAGTACGATCTTTAGTTCTTAATCTATTTCAGAAAAAACTAGAATTCGAATTCCTAATATCGATTTTTGAATGAATTAATGAACTGATATGATAGTGAATCCGTTCGATTTCATCGATTTTGTTGTTCTGGTTGTGTCCATTTGAAGCCCTAGATTTACTCATGAGGTTGAAACACTTGAATTCTGCAAACATAATCGATTTTGTTGTCTGGATGATGATTGATGATAATGTTGTTGTTGCTGCTTTGTTATCCCAAACGATGGGAATTATTTAATAAACTCAGAATTTACATATCTCAATGTTAAAGAAGAAAGTAGGGTGAGGGTTATAAATGGGGAATAAAAAAGGTTGAGAGAGAAATTACCATTTTACCCTCATGTGCATTGCACATGATAGTTTTTAACTGAGATTTCTAACTAGGTTTTGCCTAAAGGACAAAACGTGCAAGATTTTGAAAGGTTAAGGACACCGCCTGTAAACTTTTGGCCAAAAGGACAGCGCCTGCAATTTGATGTAAACATAAAGGACAAAACTTGTAATTTACTAAAAAATATAACATTTTTTAGTTAATTTTTATCCTATTTAAAAAAAATATAACAATTTTGAATGTATTTTTTATTTGAAGTTTTATAATAATATAACATTTAACAAAAATATCATTTTTTTAACCAACAAAATATAACATTTATATATTTTTTTTTTAAAATATATAACAACATCATCCATATCAATCTAATAATATAAAAAAATATTTAAAAAAATATAGCATTTTTAATGTTTTTTTATAATATTTTAAAAATTATGACAATTTTAATTAATTTTATAACAATTTTAATGTATTGTTTATTAACAATTTTATAATAACTTTTTAACAGAAAAAATCTATACATATAATAAAAGAAACCATTTAAGGGACACTTGTCATTATATTAGGCCATGTCTTATAGATAATTATTATTTTAGTTTTAATATCTTATATATAATTATTATTTAGTTTAATCTCCTCTTATCCTTAAATTTTCTCTTCTACCTATCTTAATTAAATAAATAATAAATTAATATTAAATTTCATCCTTAAATATTGAATAATAATTTTAAAATTAAAAGTTCTTAAATTTTAATCATAAATAAAGTTAGGTATCAACTAAAAAATTATTTGTTGAATCACAAGAAATAGAAGATAAATTTATACATATAATTAAAATAAGAAAAAAATTATAAATCTAAAAAAGGATAAATCTCTAAATATATATAAGAATAGAAGGATAGATCTTTAAATATATACTTAAATAGGCGAAGAATATATAATAACATAGAAAAATAGATTAATACATTTAAAAATGAATACTTAGATAAGCAAAACAAAATGTAAAAAACACAAACGATGTAAATATACATTTACAAATATATAAAACAATGTTTTTTTTTGTCATAATGCTTTTGTTCTTTAGTATATAAAATTAGATCCATTCAACCCGAGTAATACATGAACTTTTTAAACATATAACTTTATTTATTATTTACCATATAAATTACATTTATTCAACCCGTGCAATACACAGAGTTTTTTTTTAAAAGATATAACTTTTTTTATTATTTGATATATAAAGTTACATTTATTCAATCCGTGTAATACGGTTTTCAAAGATATATTTTTTTTTATTATTTGGTATATAAAATTATCTTACCCGTACAATACATAGGGTTCTTAAAGATATATATTTTTTTATTATTTAATATATAAAATCATTTATTCAACTCGTGTAATAATACATGATTTTTAAAGATAAATTGTTTTATTATTTATCATATAAAGTTACATTATTTAACCCGTGTAATACACGGGGTTCTAACATAGTATAACATTTTAAAAAAATATATATCATTCGTACCTGATCAGTTTTGTACGAAACTTCAGGGTAAGTGGATTGCTCGTCACCCAATGACTCTTACGCGTAAGAAGGCTCACCAACGTCTTCTTGTACTCACGAGACACCACTAACGAAAAAGTTATTGCCATATTCTTCCTGTCCGTACGAGGCCCATAACCTTGATCATAGCTAGGCACGACTAACCGGAAAAAAAACAACGGTTAAATCATAATGGCACATCTAAAAGCCTTCATAATAATAAGTAAATTTATTTTTACCTCGTTCAGATCTGGTAACAACGGTTGGCGGGGCACAACAAACTAAAAAAAAACCAACAGGTAAAAGGTAATGGTAAGTTTAACGCCGAATAGAAAAAAGTAAATATATACTTACCTTGTTGAGGTCTGGCAACAACGTTTCATTATGATGGGGACGAAAGCCGGACGCGACCTCCTCCGCGTGATCATCATTTCCTCTCTCGTCGTAAGAATCAGGGCAACAAACCCCTCCTAATACAAATGGTGTGCTAAGTATTTTCATAAAAAAAAATAGAACAGGTTAAAAAAATGCTATACCACACTGCTTTCCGGAATAAACGTGCTCGTGTTTGTGTCGGACGACGCACCGAAAATGTGGTTGAACCAAGACATGTTGTTAGCGAATGCAAATATATAACGAAGACGATATATATCATCGTCTTCTTCATCGTTTAAATAGGGGAAGCAGAATGCAAATGTACAATTAAATACGGGTCGTATAGGCCTATACGACACGTAAAGGGCTGACGTCAATCACTTTCTTTCACTTTTGAGTGACAAAAATCAACCTCGTACTATAGTACGCATCGTACAGGCCTGTATGATGCGTATTAGGGTTGCATGTGAACCCTAGATGTCAGCTTTGAAGGACAACCTAGTATCAATACGCATCGTATAGACTTATATGATGTGTATTATTGTGCATGATGGGGACATTCTCAGCATTTGACAGACCTTAAAGTTTGAATTTCACCTAAAATGCGGATTGAAGGTGTCGATTTCATTTTCCAATGTGTGTTAATAATACGACAAAAAATAAAAAATAAAAATAAGAAAAGTAGCATCATGTAAAATAAAATAAAGAATATTGTTAGTACACAAGATAAATAAAAGTAGCATCCCGTAATTGACAATTTGGGCTACAACCAACCAACCAACCAAATCATTGTGAATGACCAAGCTCTTGTTCCTGTGTTAGATATATTAATAATCAGAAGAAGCAAGCAAGCAAGCAAGCAAGCAACGAAGATTGAATGGCTTGTTATTTGAATTCGTCTATGATGTTGTCGAAGCCGAAACAGCCGGCTTCCCACCTTGATTTTCTCAATTCGCAACATCTGTCGTCCTGGTCTCCGATTACTACTGTTAGATGGCGAACACATCATCATCAGCGGTGTTCTGTGGTAAGTTGTGTAATCTCCTTGATGAAATTGTGTTGTGTGTGAAATTGGGGTGGTTATTAGCAGCAGGTTAAGGTTAGGGCATCATCGATGGGAAAAGGTTTGAAGGTTATGATTTCTGGTGCGCCTGCTTCTGGGAAAGGAACACAATGCGAGCTCATTACTACCAAAGTAAGTGAATTTATTTATGATTACTTTGTTTCTTCAAACCCATTCATGATGGTTAATGCATGCCCCTTACTTCCTTACTTACTTACTTATACAACAACAACTTAAGCAGCATGTGGAGAGAATGACCACTCCTACTTCGGATAGACAGACATCCACATATGATACAACCACTCAAATCTCCTTTCCCCTTCTTCTATATAAAACTAGTCATCTCATTTAAGTAGGCTATCATTTGAAACTAATTCCTATATTCAAAAATTTAACATCATTTTGGACCCTAACATCACAACCACCAGGGCCGGCCCTCCCTGAGAATTTGTGTACCTTGTTCGAGCTCGAAAAAATGTGCCATTTCGTCTTAACGAAATTGGGTATTGGCTCACTAAAGATCTAAACCTAATGTCAATGGGCTAATAACTAATCTAAACCATAAGAATAGTTTTGTAAGTGAGACTATGTTGGTGTTTCTATGGGTATACCCTATTAAAAAAATATATTTTACATATACATATCGGGTTTTTTCATAAAAAAAGTGCCCTTCGAAATATCGGGCCCTCGCCGGTGGTCCTCCCCGCCCACCCTCAGGGCCGCCCATGACAACCACTTTCCACTGACTTCCTCTAGTCCAGTGTCAGCGACTTTTCCTTGAACTAGGTACGATATTTATTTCTTCTTGGGTACGTGCCTGCCGGATCTTACTCATGTTATAAATTACTGATTTAATTCGGAAGTGGCAATATTAAATGAAGCTATGTTGGTACGTGCAGTATGATTTAGTGCATATTGCAGCTGGTGATTTACTGAGAGCAGAAATTGCAGCGGGATCTCAGAGTGGGAAGCAAGCAAAGGAATACATGGAGAAAGGACAACTCGTTCCAGATGAAATAGTTGTCACGGTACGTCTCTTTTACTTTCTTGTTGACTTTTTTTTTTTTGAGCTTTTTAACAGCTGACTTTGTTTTTCCTGGATATAGATGGTTAAGAATCGTTTATCACAACCAGATTCTGCTGAAAAGGGTTGGCTTTTGGATGGATACCCAAGAAGCTCTTCACAAGCTACGGCCCTTCAAGCCTATGGTTTTAAGCCCGACATATTTATTCTTCTTGAAGTGAGATGCGTTTTGTTATTTCCACTATTTGAATTTTTATTTGTAAATTGTTAGAAGTGGCAAAATAGGTAGATCGGGCAATCTTTGTTTTGGGTCGAGTCGGGTTGTGTAGACCCAAAACACTTCTTTTTGAAAAAAAATTGAAGTTAATTTTTTTTTTTCTGGATATTGGCGTGTCAAACACAAATAGACAAATAGTGTTACTAAAGTTATACTATTCTATTAAGAGTCTAAACTTTTCAATAATATGATATTGATTAAAAATTCACTTGTGACCTTTTCAGCTAATGTTTTGAATTTATCCTTTTGAACAAAGTAACAACCACACAGGAGCATGATGCAACTTTAACGAAACAACGTTATCAAGCTATGATGTTTTTTGTTTGGATATGACCTTTATCTCTGGATACTTTTTATCGTCATCTTCTCAACTCAAGACATTCTCTTGTTAATAGGTTCCTCAAGAAATTCTTGTTGATAGAGTGGTCGGTCGTAGGTTGGATCCAGTTACTGGTAGAATATACCACATGACATATTCACCCCCTGAAACCGAAGAAATTGCTGCAAGGCTAACCCAACGGTTTGATGACACAGAAGAAAAGGTACGTTTTTAATATTCAGTTTTCTTATTTCAGTCATTATGAATCAAATGATGTTTGTGGGCCCATAAATTATGTTTCTCTTTTTACGTATTTAATTAGTTTTGTGGAGGTAGAATGATGCGATATTACTCATGCAAATCAGCGGTAATGGATAATCAGAGAAACAATAACAATAGAATTCTTTTAAAAAAAATCAATCACCAATCTTCATTCAGAAACAAACGTACTTAAAGTCTTTCAAATCCAAACTTTTAGCTAACAACCTTAAAAGATAAACCACAATTTAAAAATAAAGATAAATACGAAATTAAAGGATAAAGGTAAACCATCATTATTATTTTATTATCTGCTGCTTTATCTCCAACAGTTTTAATTCCCGGAACTGGGTCAGGTTGATAGGTATGAATGCTAAAACAGAGATGATGAATTCAATTGTTGCTGATTGTATTCAATGAAAAGAAATGATCCGAAGATCTACAGGATAACTACCACAAGTGGTCCCAGGGCTAAGCCCTACTCATGCACAAGGCAATGAGCCTATCAACTAGCTAATTCTATTCCCCCCTCTCCTAACATGACTAATGCCTTATTTATAAAAGTATTAGTAACACTAACCCCCCTTCCACTATTACAAAATACTATTTAAGCTAAACTTAACATACGATTCCTATCAATACTCCCCCCATAACACAAGCCTTGTCCTCAAGGCTTGGTAGAAAACCCCATAACTGTGTGAGTACCCCTATCCGATTGTCCATCATCCGAGTGTTCCAGCTGAAAATGCAGCCCTTCGAATTCATCCGGTTCATCATCGCCAAGCAACATTACACGAAGTTTACCATTGGGACAAGTATGAGTAGGACTATAAGGCTGTCCACACTTGTAGCATTGTCCTTTCTTCCGACGTTCCTCCCACTCGGTGCGAGATAAGGAGCGAATACCACGATCACGAGAACCGGCAGCCCCAAAGCCATTAACCGAGCCAGAATTTCCAACAGGTTTGGACACCCTAGTACCCCATGAATTATGTCTGAACCCGGAACCTTCCAATGGCAGCCCGACAGGTTGAGAATACCGAAAACGCGACAACAAAGAACTGGAATCTGATGGCCGAAGCATCAACTCGACATCCTTGGCCAAATACATAGCATCCAAACAAGTAATGGGACGATGCAAACGAACATGTTGTTTGACATCCTCTTTCAAACCCGCAACGAAGTAGCCAAGAGTTTGAGACTCCGGTAAACGAGGAACCAAGGATAACACGTACTCAAAATCATCGATGAAGTCATGAATAGAATCACCTTGTTTAATGGTAGCCAATTGCTCATAGGGATTGTGGATCGCTAAGCCGCTGAAACGTGACAATAATTCTGTTTGGAAATCAGGCCAAGTGATCGCCGGACGCAACTGCGTGAGAATGGTGAACCAGGACTGAGCTACCCCTGTCATACTCAATTGAATGAGTTTGAGACGCAAATTATCCGGCGTCTCGTTGATCTCGAAAAACAAACAAGCCTTCGTAATCCACCCCTGAGGATCGAACCCGTTGAACTCCGGTAATTTAACCTTCTTCACCGCATAAGGAAGACCATGCGAAGGACCCTGAGATCCACCACCGGAATCGAAAATTCCAGAACCGGACGACCCGTCATCTGCTATCTTCTTCTCCTGTTGTCGTACAAAATTTGCCATCATCTTACGGAACTCGGAATTCTCCAAACGATCCGCCTCCAGAGCCGCAGCTATGGAATCCAAACGCGACGACTGAGTAGTCAAATCGTCCTGAAGTTTGTGAATCAATTGCTCATGAGCATCCAAACGAGCGTTATGATTCACCATATTGAAACGGAAATTTGAATCGGAAATGAATCAGGAACAGAAAATGAGACGAGCGATGAAAATAAATCGGAAATGAAATCCGATAATGAAATCGAACGAAGAAGAAGCGGAAATTGAAGCAGATCTGGAACGAATGGAATTAAAAAAATGAACGAAGTTGAAGCGGAAGTTGGATCTGATTGGAGATAGATCCGAAAATTGAGGAATATCTGATTCAAATTGAAAAATATTCGGCGTTTCTGTTGAAGATATCGGACGTTGGATCTGAAACAAATTGGAATTAAAATTGAGCAGTGAACGTACTGAAACACAGATCCGAAAATGGAGGAAAGATCGGATTGAAGATCTAGATCTGATAACAAGTAGAACCGAACAGAAATATGAATCAGAAAGCGGAGGTCAGGCAGGTCGAGAATTGAAGTATAGAATTGTAGAGCAGAAGGAGCAGGTCGGACCAATGATAGGTATGAATGCTAAAACAGAGATGATGAATTCAATTGTTGCTGATTGTATTCAATGAAAAGAAATGATCCGAAGATCTACAGGATAACTACCACAAGTGGTCCCAGGGCTAAGCCCTACTCATGCACAAGGCAATGAGCCTATCAACTAGCTAATTCTATTCCCCCCTCTCCTAACATGACTAATGCCTTATTTATAAAAGTATTAGTAACACTAACCCCCCTTCCACTATTACAAAATACTATTTAAGCTAAACTTAACATACGATTCCTATCACAGGTTCTTGGTCAGGCTCGGGTCCCGTTGCATCATCCTCCCCTTCTTCAAAAGGACTCGCCCTCGAGTCGAATAGGTCATCAACTCATCATCTTCTGGCAGGAACGGTGAGAGGTCAGCAACATTGAATGTTGCAGAGACATTATAGTGGCCTGGTAAATCCACCTTGTAAGCATTGCTGTTGATGCGTTGAAGAATCTTAAAAGGACCATCAGCTCGTGGTTGTAGCTTGCCAAAACGACCTCCCGGAAAACGGTTTTCGCTGAGGTGAATCCACACAAGGTCACCTTCCTTAAACACTACCTTCTTTCTGCGAAGATTTGCCCGACGCTGGTATACGATGTTATTGTTTTCGATCTTCTCCCGCACCTGTTTGTGGATGCTCTTTATTTGCTCAGACCGCTCCTTCCCCTCGGTACTAAAGTGCGTTGTAGCTGGTAACGGAGCAAGGTCAAGGGGTGTAAATGGGTTGCAGCCGTACACAATCAGAAAAGGGCTCATACCCGTCGACCTATGAGTGGAGCGGTTGTATGCGAACTCAGCTTGGGGTAGAACCTCATCCCACTGACGGGGATGGCTGCCGACTAAGCTACGAAGAAGATTGCCCAAGCTTCTGTTGGTGACCTCGGTCTGGCCATCACTTTGAGGATGGTGAGCGCTACTGAAGTGGAGTCGAGAACCCAAACGCCTCCACAGTGTATGCCAAAAGTGACCCACAAACTTAACATCTCGATCCGAAGTAAGTGACTTTGGTATGCCATGAAGCTTTACGATTTCAGCGAAATATAAACGGGCAATTTGGCTAGCATCACACGTTTTAGTGCAGGGAACAAAATGAGCCATTTTTGAGAAACGGTCAACAACGACCATGATTGAATCTTTCTGTCGCTGTGTACGGGGTAATCCAACTACAAAGTCTAAGCTTACGTCCTCCCACGGCGCATCCGGAACAGGTAATGGCGTATAGAGACCTGCATTAGAGTGGGTCGTTTTTGCTATGTGGCAAGTGCGACAGCGATCCACAATGCGCGCGACATCCTGACTCATTCGAGGCCAAATAAATCGTTTTTGAACCAACTTCAACGTCTTATCCCGCCCGAAATGACCCCTGAGTCCCCCTTGGTGACTTTCCAAGACAATCGCATCTCTTAGGGAACACTTTGGAACACAAAGCCGTCCCCTTTTGAAGAGGAACCCATCGTGAATGGCGTACCCACCAGCAGGGGCTGTTCTATAGGCCTTCCATGGGTCAGAAAAATCAGGGTCATCATGGTAAAGACTACGAAAGACGTCGAACCCTTCCACTTGGACTCGTAATGACGTCACAAGTGATCGGCGACGACTAAGGGCATCAACGATTGGTAGCCCCTGCTTTATGTTTAATCACAAAAGAGAATTCTTGGAGGTATTCAGCCCACTTAGCGTGTCGAGGCTTTAGCTTGTGTTGTCCATTATTTAACCGTAAGGCTTGATGATCCGAGTATAGGACAAATTCCCCCGAAAGAAGATAATGCCTCCAATATTCGAGGCTGCGAATTATGGCATAGAATTCTTTATCGTACGTGCTGTATTTCTGCCTTGCATCGCTTAATTTTTCACTAAAAAACGCAATAGGGCGGGTTTCTTGACTAAGCACGCCACCAATGCCTTGCCCCGATGCATCGCACTCCACTTGAAAAGTGAGCTGAAAATTAGGTAAGGCAAGAACTGGGGCTTGCGTGACCCGTTTCTTCAACTCCTCAAAGGCTTTGTCTGCAGCCTTAGTCCACAAGAAGGTCTGTCTTCTCAAGCAATCAGTCATGGGGGCTACAATTGAGCTGAAATTCCGGATAAAACGTCTATAAAATGAAGCCAAGCCATGGAAACTACGAACCTCGTGAACAGAACTTGGAGTTGGCCAGGATTTGATTGCGTCGATTTTGGATTCATCCATCCGAATGCCCTGCTGTGAAATAAGAAAACCCAAAAAGAGGACCTCGGTGGATAAGAAGTGACATTCGCCCCGATTAGCATAGAGTTTTTGTTCCTTCAAAATAGAAAAAAACTTGACGAAGATGTTCAAGGTGTTGTTCCATACAGGTGCTAAATACCAGGATATCGTCGAAATAACCGACCACACAATGCCCGATAAGGGGTTTAAATATCTGGTTCATAAGCCGCATGAACGTGCTGGGGGCGTTGGCAAGGCCAAACGGCATGACCATCCACTCGTAAAGCCCATCGCGCGTTTTAAATGCTGTTTTCCACTCGTCCCCCGGTCGCATCCGAATCTGGTGATACCCGCTACGAAGATCGATTTTCGAGAAAATTGAGGCTCCGTGTAGCTGGTCCAGCAAATCTTCAAAACGTGGAATCGGAAAGCGATATTTGATGGTTATTTTATTTACAGCTCTGCTGTCAATACACATGCGGTATGCCCCACCCGGTTTCGGAACTAACAATGCCGGGACTGCACAGGGGCTCATGCTCTCTCGGATCAAGCCTTTTTCCAAGAGCTCATTAACCTGCCTCTGTAACTCCTCAAACTCCCTTGGATTCATCCTGTATGCTGGTTTGTTTGGAATTGTCGCCCCTGGGTAGAAGTCGATACAGTGTTGGACCTCTCGCATGAGGGGTAAACCTGTGGGTATTTCTTCGGGAAAAACAGTCCCGAACTCATGTAACAAGGGCTGTACAACAGCTGGTGGGTCTCCGGCAGCCTTGTTTGGTTAATTGGTTCGATCAAGACCAGTGAGTACATTACAAGGGTTTTTTTTTATGTTTGTAAAATCAATAAACGCAGCCTTTGAGAGGACGACAACTTTGGTGTTCAAATCACGGCTGTCAAGGGGAGTAAGAACGATATTAACCCCGTCTTTTCTGAATGAATAAGTGTTTCGAAACCCATCGTGCTTTGTATGTCGATCATATTGCCAAGGTCGACCAAGCAATAGGTGGCAAGCGTCCATGGGTATAACTTCACACCAAACTTCGTCCGCATATTTGTCCCCTATCGAAAATGATACCAGGCATCGCTGATTCACCTTCACGAGATTTCCTTTCTTTAGCCAGGTTAACTGATAGGGATCGGGATGGGGTTCGACACTTCGGCCTTGAGACCTAGCTTCTCAACCATATCAATTGCCACCATGTTTTCGCAACTTCCCCCATCGATAATAACTATACAAACCTTGCCTTTAGAAGTGCAACGGGTCCTAAATATGTTATTTCGCAGCCACAATGTGTCGTCGACGGGTGGGGCTGCTGAAATGTTGAGAGCCCGTTGAATGACTAGAGTCTCTCCCTTGTCGGGATGAATGACTTCAGCCCCCTCCTCGAAGTCATCTTCTGGCTCTGTGTCGTACTTGAGTAATGGTTCTTCCGTCAATGTGACGAGGTGTTTGTTAGGACAGTCGTGAGCAAAATGCCCTAACCTGTAACACTTGAAACACCGCGTGACCCGAGAGGATCCGGCGGGTGGAGCGACTGTTCCTCCTGGACGATCAACTTTGATTGGGCTGATTGGCGGTTAAGGTGAAGAAGGAACACTGACTCGGGGCGGGTCGGCTTTGATTGGGCCAGCCCGCTGAGTCGTATTCTTGCTCCGCATGTGCATCTGTTTCTCCACTTTCAAAGCGAGGCGACATACGTCATTAAAACTCCAATACGGTTGAAGCTGGACACCTTCAGCAATATCAGACCGTACGGCGCCTATAAAACGCGCAATGATCTGCTCTTCTTTCTCCTCGGCACCACACCTCATTCTCAACCTATCAAAATCAGCAATAAATTCCTCAACGGTAGAGGACCGTTGGTACAGATTATGGTACTCCAGGAATGCTTCCTGTCGGTAATTAATTGGTAAAAAAATTTCATGTAAAAGCTTCTTCATCTTATCCCAAGTTTGAACTTTTGATCGCCCCTCTTGTGCCCTTCTTTTTTTTGTATGATCTCACCATAAAGAAGCCGATTTACATAATTTAATAGCAACAATCTTTACCTTGTAAGAGTCGGGGATGCTTTTAAGGTCGAATATGCGCTCACAGTGCTGATCCAGTCGATAAAATCGTCTGGTTGTAGGCGACCATTCGTACTCAGGAATTTCAAGTTTAATACCCAATTACCCATGCTTCGGAGTGGATCAGAGTCACGAGTATCCTGGTGCCGACCCGGTCGACCGAAGACATTACCGTCGACATCGCCATACTCCCGGAATACGGACCCGTCGTCAGTGTCTTGATAACGATCGTCCCGCTGCAACTCCAAGTCCCGGACTCTTTGTTGCAGCCTTTCGATCTCTGCGATATCCTGTGGTCTCGTCCGTCATCCTCGTTGTCTCGGTCGGCGTCTCTACGAGGGCTTTGTCGGCGATAACCATCACGTCCTGCCATTGAGCTTGGCTGCGCTCTGATACCAACTGATGCGATATTACTCACGCAAATCAGCGGTAATGGATAATCAGAGAAACAATAACAATAGAATTCTTTAAAAAAAAATCAAACACCAATCTTCATTCAGAAACAAACGTACTTAAAGTCTTTCAAATCCAAACTTTTAGCTAACAACCTTAAAAGATAAACCACAATTTAAAAATAAAGATAAATAAATACGAAATTAAAGGATAAAGGTAAACCATCATTATTATTTAATTATCTGCTGCTTTATCTCTAACAGTTTTAATTCCCGGAACTGGGTCAGGTTCTGGGTCGGGCTCGGGTCCCATTGCATCATAGAAGTAGATGGTTTTTTTGTTGAAATCTAAAGCAAAATTGTATAGTTGTTTATGACTAATATGTGTATGTAATTACTCAATTTAACGGGTTGAAAATTTGCTTAGTGATAATTCAAAAGTGTATAACACAAGTTTCTCATATGTTAATTTATAGGAATTAGTTTTTTAACACGTGTTCTTCATGATCAAAATATTTATTGATAAGTTAATGTCATATGAAATATCGAAATTGCAAACTTACTGTGTCATCTGTATATATGATTAATAGCAATTTTGGTTGGGTTGGTGTTAACTCTTGTTTGCTTTATCCCATTTTATGCTAGTCATTTTTTATATTAGTTTAATTATTTGAATTTCTCATGGTCTTATTTTAGGTAAAGCTTAGGCTGCAAACACATAACCAAAATGTAGAATCCGTCCTTTCATTGTTTGAAGATATTACAGTCAAGGTAAGCAATTTCACATTCTTGAAATAACCCGAAGTTTAAGATTGGTTGTTTGCAGTTAATATGTTGCTACTTAACTGCTTATTCTCTTCTATGTTTCATCTATCCTCTTAACAGTCTAGAGGTGACAACTTCAACCCATTTGCTTATTAATCTATCGATTTGATCATCCCAAATGACAATAGTAAAAATTATCTAAAATGGATTAGGCGACTTAAATGGGTTGAACATTCCCAAAGTGTAGTTTGAATACATACAACCTCCCTAAAATGATGCATAAAAAAACATTTATGTAATTATTATAATAATATATCCTTTGTAAGCATAATTCATGCATAAAGTAGTTATAAAAAAAGGTGCAGACAGAAAAGTGTTGGCAGGTCAATCTGACCCATTTTGATTGGCAGTAAAATTTACTGCAGTTCAATCTAAACCCGTTTTGACCTGTTACTTCGCCCTCTGGTTTAACTTTTGTTTGATGACTAAACTGTTTTTTATATGTTAACTAAGTGACAAAAACTTTGTTCTTGGTCCGCCAACTCAAGATAGTGAAGGAAGATGGAAAACTGTTGGTATCGAAGTCACAGGTGTCTCGGGACCGAGATGTCGGAGTCGAAGGATGCCAACAGTTGTCGACATGATCACAACACAATTCACACCAATACATGATCGAAACAATAACTTGAAAGAAACTGAACTAACCGAAACTTGTAATCGAAACTTGAACCAAATCAGAACTTGATAAACATCAACTTCCAGTACAGAAACTTGATTGTTGAAACCCTATTTATAAGTGTTGAAGGGGTGCGACTTGAAGGATACGTCGATCACAGAACAGTTGTGTCGATTCCTTCATAACCGCAAAACAGTTATATCCCCTTACACTCATGTCGTTTCAACAAACAAGCCCAAAATTTCGGTCATATCGCCTCCATTTGCCCAAGTAAGTATGTCAATCTTAGTCCGTTACCGGAGAACGGTGATTATTTGGTAAAAGATACTTGCGGAGGGGAATGGGAATCGATATGGGTTGTGGATCCCACTTTCAAAAATCACATGACGGGAAACCGAAATCTGTTCAAAGTATTCAAAAGACACTTTGGGGTCTTAACCAACGAGAAACGGAGGGAATTCTCGTTCATACACGGTATCGGCGAAGTTAAAGTTCCGGTTGACGGAAAGGATAAGAAAATCCCTTGTGTGAATTACGTGCCAAAGATGAAGCGTAATGTTCTTAGTTTAGAACAATTGTTATATCAAGGGATTGAAGTGGTTACTGTTGGACATCCGAAACATCATCATCATGTGCATATGAATATGCAGGTGCAGCGGAAAGTTTCATATGATTAGCAGGCATGATGAAGATGATATTGCAGAACAAGAACAAGGCAGAATTTGTAGAGTGGGTGAATAATGAAAGGACACTTTCGATAAAACTAGAAAATGTCTTGGTAACCGGCAAACATTTGCCGGCAGAACCAATATATACATCATTTAATGGCGGTTAATTTTGGCGGGTAACTGCCTTGGCAGTTTAGTTTGAAAATAATAACCCGCTTATCTTTAAACCGCTTATCATCTTGTCCTAATAACTTAACATTCGGACCACATATCATACACACATATTGTTCGAATAATAATAAGACATAACTAAAGTTTAACTATAATTAAAACGAAAATATTTCCAACACAACCCCCTTAAACTTTGGTTATGTTAGAATCCTGTTGCATGACACTTCGATTGGCGTCTTCCACTGCTTTCTTCATATAGCTAAAATTGAAACGCTTCCTCCTTTTGTGCAAGTTCCAGTTATCCTCCCATCCATTTCCGGCGAACAGTGCAAATTGTGTTGAATCTGCACCATTTTGATCATCATCAGCATTTTCATCCTGAGCCGTACCTGCACTTCGTGCCTTCCTGTGTCTACTTCCTGAGAACTCAGCACCATCATTCACCATCTCTTTCACATGAACTGCTTCCTGCACTGATTTGAATTTATAATAGTATTCTAGGACATCGAGGTACATAGCGTATGTAATCCTCATGTAATCTCCATCCTTGTATTCAAACCCCAAGTCTTTTGCTATGATTGGCCATATGTTTTCTGTCGTCACTTCTCGGTATCCCCCATCTTTTGCCACTAAAATATATAGACTTAATAAATCTATTTTCCTTTGATCCGAGAAGTATGGTGGAACAGGCCTTGATGTGATCCCTATATATTCAGTCAGAAACCAGCGAATCATTTCTTCAAACTTCCTTTGAAGATCAACCTTATACTTGAAAACATATTCTTGATCATCGAGCATATTGATTAGGGCCTTGCAATCAGCAAATTCACGAAATTCTAATGATTTTAGAATCATCAGATTCTTGTTCATTCGAAACATTTAGTGTTTCGAAATAAGAATTCAGAAAATCATCTTTAAATTCATCATCTATACTGCACATGTCATGCAGTCTGTTTCTTTCCTTTAAACCCAATTCCTCCTCCTTCGTTAATCCAGTCACATCATTTCTTGTGTTCATCACCGGAGATGAAAACATGGGAAAGATTTTACATGTATTGCCGGATTTTCTGACCGTGAAGCCTTGAAGTGTTAACTGTTCAAGACTTAAAACATTCCGATCAATATCCGGCGAGTAGAAAACACTAGGAATATTCAGTGTTTCGGTTCCCATTTTCATTTCCACTATACCCACTCCTCGGATGAATAAGAAATTATTCATTCCGGATCTTGTCTCTACACCCATTATATGTTTTACACGCTTGAAAACATCTAGATTACCCACAAAATGATGATTAAATGTCGGATTTACATACCAGATTTCTTTCCATTGCCCACCGTCGGTTCCTGTGACAACCATCTCTTCTCGGCAATGCACATCATCATCTTGCTTTCTGATTCCGGCATTAATTGCTTGTCTAATCAGTTGCGTCGCTTCGTCATTCTCCTTGGCCTTACACATATAAATTTGGTGTCCAGGCATATGGCAGTAATAACATAATCTTTCGCGAGGAGTTCGCCGTTTTTTTTCATTTTTTTCATCATTGCAATGTTGGCAAGGCATAGATGTTGCAGTCGGTTTAACTTCTGCCTCGGTTCTTGTAGTGGCTCTGATACCACTATGTTGGACATCCGAAACATCATCATCATGTGCATATGAATATGCAGGTGCAGCGGAAAGTTTCATATGATTAGCAGGCATGATGAAGATGATATTGCAGAACAAGAACAAGGCAGAATTTGTAGAGTGGGTGAATAATGAAAGGACACTTTCGATAAAACTAGAAAATGTCTTGGTAACCGGCAAACATTTGCCGGCAGAACCAATATATACATCATTTAATGGCGGTTAATTTTGGCGGGTAACTGCCTTGGCAGTTTAGTTTGAAAATAATAACCCGCTTATCTTTAAACCGCTTATCATCTTGTCCTAATAACTTAACATTCGGACTACATATCATACACACATATATTGTTCGAATAATAATAAGACATAACTAAAGTTTAACTATAATTAAAACGAAAATATTTCCAACAGTTACTTGGGGTGATGAGTGTACGTTGAAGAAGATGTTTGGTGATAGAGCGAAAGGTGTTGATATATTTGAAAACAAGTCTGAAGTGGATCTGGAAGAAGAGTATTTGGATAAGTTTTACGAGAACTTAGACGTTGAGAATGGTTATCTCAACGAAAAAGAAAAACTACAAGAATATGTTGAAGAATATTATGAAAATGAATTCAAAATAGAGAGACAGAAAAACAAAGAAAAATTAGAAGAAGGCACTTCGGGAACGAAAAATGTTGATGTTGAATATTCTAAGCGGGCGAAGTTGGGTTTGATAACTTACTTAGAAGGCATGGAAAAGAACCTGCTAGAATCAAGAGAAGAGATGCGACGGAAGGCGGTGTCGAAAGCACAAGACGAAGAAGATGTAATAGAGAAAGATACCATAATCGAAAGTTGCCTGGGCGTGCTCGATTTGATCATTCTACACGAAGAAGTGGCGGAACATAAAGGATTCTTCAAGGCTAGTATGAAAGAAATCGTAACATTGTTCATACCATGTTACTTTGGAATTTGCAAGACAAGCGAAATGCCACCTACACTCTTGAACGGTAAACCCGTTGATTTGGTTGCACTCTACGAAGTTGTTAAGGAGTATGGTGGATTCAAGAAGGTTATACAAGATAATGCATGGAATAAAGTGGCTGTACAATGCGGTTTTGATTGTGATGACGATTATGAAGTGAAGGTTGCATATGTGCGTTACATCGAATTGGTGGAATGGTATTTTGAACTCATGAAGACCAAGCGCGAAGAGAATGAAGACAACACGCATGAAGCGGGTACTAGCGGAGCAAAGGTTGATGAAGAAAGCAAGGGGGTCGATGAAAAGAGCAACGGCTGGATCGACGATTCGAGCGATAATGATTTGGTGATCATAGTTGAGGTCACCGACAAGAAAGACGAGTAGCATGAAATGGCGAACTACGGCTGCACTGATTAGGAGGGAAAATGAAGTCCGATAATCAGCACAACCGAGTTCGAAGAAGAAGAAGAAAAAAACGCAGCAGCTTTATTTATGTTTTATTAGTCTGTTTAGTGGGTCAAACAATTTAATTGCTTACTATTATGTTGAATTTGGGCCCGAGGCCATGTAGTTAATGGGTCGAACAAGTGTCTAGAGTCCAGTAGGGTTGTTTGTATTTTGGGCTTGTTTGTTGAAACGACGTGAGTGTAAGGGGATATAACTGTTTTGCGGTTATGAAGGAATCGACACAACTGTTCTGTGATCGACGTATCCTTCAAGTCGCACCCCTTCAACACTTATAAATAGGGTTTCAACAATCAAGTTTCTGTACTGGAAGGTGATGTATATCAAGTTCTGATTTGGTTCAAGTTTCGATTACAAGTTTCGGTTAGTTCAGTTTCTTTCAAGTTATTGTTTCGATCATGTATTGGTGTTAATTGTGTTGTGATCATGTCGACAACTGTTGGCATCCTTCGACTCCGACATCTCGGTCCCGAGACGCCTGTGACTTCGATACCAACAAAAAGTATATAAACTCTTATAGGGTCTTTGTGAAGAAGATCATTAAAGTGTGTGTACGTGTGTGTTTGAGGGAAAGGGTGAGTTGATGCCTTGTTTTTTAATTAGACACAGATAAGTAATTTACAATGATGTATTATCATGTGACAACTTCTTGATCTCTTCTTGAAATACGATTATTTTGACGTCAAAGTCTTGTAGTCTAGAAATCATTGTTAATATCACTTCTACCTGGAGCACTCAAACTGAATATTAGAATTCTGTGCACAATAAACAGTTTTTAAACTAGGGTTGGCAATTGTGCCAAGTTGGCGGGTTTGAGGTTGACAGATTGAATCGTTGAACCTGAACACGACCCATATGTCTATTCGTGTCAAAGACATAAGCCTTAACCTAGATTCCATTTATCTTAATGAGCGGTAAACAAGTCATAAACCTGTTAAATGTGTCATAAACGAAATGGGTTAGACGGATTATAAACGGGTTGGCAAGTCAACCCAAACATGACACAGATAATTAAATGGTTAAACGGGCCTACTCATACTCTGAGATGTTTTAAATCGTGCTAGGATTTGCCACACCTAGATTGAACACACCTTTAATACTTGAGAATCACCTTTAATAGAAGTCTTATCTCATGTTTGTTTCAGGTGGATGGAAGTCTCTCCAAGGAGGATGTATTTGCCACGATTGATAGTGCGCTCTCAAATCTTATCAAGCAAAAGAATGCCACTTTAGGAATGGCAGCTGCGTGATCTAAGATGATAACAAGCCTGCCGTTACATTGTCATTTTGTCATCTCATTTGGTTTGATGTGTAATTTTTTTCTTTTATTATTGTTTTTCATAATGTTCTTGCTAGACATTTTTCACGATGACAATGTTGTATTTGATATACATATAGATATGTTATATAATAAATAATGCTTTTCCAACTATAGGGTTCATCTGGTATGGTTATGCTCCTGGATACAATGATGCAGCATGTAGAGCTTATATGTGTGCGTGTGTATCCAAACTAAAACAACTATATAATTTTTTGTATTTGAAGAATATACAGCAGTGAGTCCAAACTAAAACCACTATATAAATTTTTGTTGTGCTTACATGTCCAAATATAATTCACATATTTTGATAAATATATGATATCAAACGCATAAAATGTGAGTTATAGTTCTTGGGTAATCTTGGTAAATTGCAAAAGGTAAATGGTACAAGTGGAAGGAGTTGATCTTTGAGTCTTGCTTTACTTATTTTGATGTTGTACCCTAACCCTATATGAATTTAACTAGGGATTAGTCGGATCGGCCTTTTTATGTATAATTATATATATAGAGGAAGGTTAACGTACATTACGGCTTAACGTACATCACGTACGACAGGTAATTACGCACGTTCATTTTAAAATCACGCACGTTATAACTAAAAAACCAAAATCACGCATGTTGAATCACAATAATCACGCATATGGAAGACATTAATCACGCACGTTATAGAACAAATCACGCACGTTGTCGTACGTGAAGTACGTTAAGCCGTAATGTATGATATACTTCTTCTATATATATATGAGGATCATTTGAAAAGAAAATTTATTTGAGAATTAAAAAAACAAAAGGTACAATTATAAAATATTAAATAGTTTTTTTTTCTGATCTCATTTATTATTATTTTCGACTAATTTATTAGTCATAAATATTATCATCATCCAGACTAAATTTTTTTGCCTACACTTATCAAAACTTATCATACACATATTGAAATTTATTATTCATTTATCATCCACAACTTGTAATTTATTTTACACACCTCGTGATTTATCCTACACATATCATAATTTATTCTACACTCTAAATTGTTTTTTTTTTGAAAAAAATATTTATTTTAAAAATAAGTTACAAATTTAATGTAGTTAGTTATTAAAGAGAAAGACTACAAATTAATTATCTATGTAAGTTTACCAATATAGTCTTACAAAAAACATTAAATACAACAATAACGACCATACCCAGTAAATCCCATAAATAGCAAAGCTACTTATAGGCTCTGGGGAGGGTGGGATGTAGACAGACCTTGCCTCTATCCCTAGGGATAGAGAGGCTACTCCCAGAAGAGACCCTCATGTAACACCCAAAAAATATAGATTTTATATATAAATTAAAAGTCGGTAATAACCAAGATTAAATAACTAGGAATAATTAACCTAGTTGGTCATGTGTTCTTGAAATAATAAGGAAACTTAGTTATGAAACCCTTTATAAAAACTTAGTAAGTTGAGGGACTAAAGTTGACAAAACTGAAAATGGTTTTAATTTAATAAAAACAAAACACCAAAACACACACTCTAGTGTGTGTTCTGGTCGAAGTTTCCACAGGAGCCAAAAATGGTTCTCTCATTTGAACCCTAACATACACAAATCAACCAAATCAAAGAGGCAAATCAAGTCTAAATCGAAAACCAAGCTGAAACTAGTGATCACCTAAGTGAGGGAATCACAAGGTATGTCAAATTTCATCTTTTGGTGATGTTTTGAATTCTTGATGATTTCTCATAAATGAAATTATTGCTTGAATGATTAATGTATGAGTGAAATTATGATGAAACCATGTCTAGGGGCAAACCTAGTCAAAAGTTTAATGAATTAGTGATGAAAATCGTGAAATTGATAATCAGCCATACATGTCTCAAGTGGATATTATAACTAGGTGATGAACACATGAAATTCTATGTTGAAATGGTATAAAATTGATGTTATGATGAAAGCCTTGATATTGTGTATGAATACTAGGCATAAGGGCTTGATTGTTATGAATAAACTTGGATAAAAGTTAATTAGGAGCTAAATAGATGAAAGTATAAAAATCATGCCCAGAAGGTGTTTGTTAAAACGCCTAAATGAACGCTAATATGTTGAAATTTTGGGTAAAACACGTAATTAAATAATATGGCGAATTACGCGAAATATGAAATGATATGAGTTCTAACCATGTCGTTGGTTGAACTCTATAGGCAAGTTGATTGAATCTTCAAGCGGACAAGTCGGAGCGGACGCGCGCTTAAAGGAAAAGCTTTGAAGGTACGTAACTTGTTGTTTCGTTACATTATTAGATATGCTAGCCGTAATTATGTTAATGTTGTTATAGTGTAATGTATGAGTTTGATATGTCATTGAATTGACGAAGCTCACTCGACAACCCAACGGGTCAAAATAAATGGTTAGAACATGTTTGGTATGTCGTTGAAGTGATGGTTTTCACTCGACAACCAAATGGGTCAAAATTGATGTTTAAACAATAGTGTTTTGAAGTGACTTGAAAGTCACTCTATAAATTGGTATAATGAGTGCGTAAGCCGAGAAACGGACACGCCAAATTGATTTAGTGAACCCTTGGATTTGGGTCAAAAACTTAGAATCATGATTTCGTTGGTTTTGATAAATTGTGCATGCTTAAAATTGTAGACAATAAGCTTGATGATAATGCGTGTGTAAACCATGTGATGGGAGCGAAAACGCTAATATTTGGCAAGCCCGGGAATGGGTAAAAAGGACTAGAAACAATCATTGCTAATAAACATGTAATATGTTGATAAATGAAACGGGTCGAATAAGGGCATAAAGGATTTATAAGCCGATTGCTTATAAATCAGTTTTTGATGTAAATCAAGATGATAAACGGATCCGTAATTTAATTACGGCCGCAAAGGAAAAAGAATCACGTAATTTCGATAAGTAGATCAAAAGTTATGCCACTTTGAAGTTGGAATTTTGGTTAGAACACATAGCTGGGCAAATGCAGGTAAAAAAAAAAACGGACCTGCTGGAAAACGGTCACCCTCACGCCACACGAAGAGTCAGGGTGGTCCGGGCGCGACATGCAACCGACGTCGCGGCACGCGACAGTTTGAGCTGAGCCTCTCGCGTGGCGCGAGAGGCATAAAAGCTGGAAAATTATTTTATTTTGTTTGTTTGATGCATAGAACTTGTTATTAAGCTATCAAAACTAACCTTTATGTTGGTTCTGATTTTAGGTGAACGTAGTAAGCATCCGGATGAAGATCAAGCAACACACGTGAATCGAACACACAATTAAATGAAGCTTCCGCGTTGTTCTCGTTTTGTTTTATAAAAAGTGAAATATGTAAACACTTTAACTAAGTTTTTGAATGTTTTAAACATGTATGAATGTTGGCATGAAATTTTTTTGTAAAGTCGCATTTTTGATATAAAATGCGTATTTTAATGTTATATTTGTGTTAAATTCAAGCGGGTCTTACAAGTTGGTAATCAGAGCTCAAGGTTGTTGACAAAGTGTGTTCGAAGCTTGATCAAACATCCGGTAAGAATTAATTATTTAAGTAGATTTTAACAAAACACTAGGAAAGGAATATGAATTGATGTGCATGGGAAGAGTGTGTTAATACACTCAAACCCGGAAAGTGCACCAAACATGAATGGTTTAAGCAAGTTGCGAACTTGGCTAAACCAAAGTGAAAGATGCAAATGATAATGAAATGAAATGTTTAACAATTGATGTAAACGTTTCAGACTCAAGATGTCGAGTGGTGGTAATTATGATACCGTGCCGATAGTCACCGAACAAATGAAAGAAGTGATTGCCGAAGAGGTTGGAAAGGCAATAGAGAATAGTTTATCTGGATTCATAGACAAGATCCAAAATACGATACTCACGGTAGTGGATGAACGGATCAAAAGATTGGAGGAAAACTTCAACCAAACGAAAGAAAAGCCGGTAGAGAGAAAGGCTTGTCCTTATAATAAATTCATGGCTTGCAAACCGCTGATCTACAACGGGGACGTTGATCCGATAATATGTCAACGATGGTTGAGTGACATCGAGGGGGTGTTTGAAAGAACCCATTGTGACGTAAGCGACTTTGTAGCTTACGGAACGGGTCAACTGAGGGGATAAGCGGAAGACTGGTGGGTCAATTTGAAAAAGGAGCTTGGGGTTGAAGCGGCGAAGAATATGACATGGGATGAGTTTAAGGCACCATTCCTTAAAAATCACAGTCCCAAAGCTGTCATTAATAAAATCAAGGAAGATTTCATCCAACTGAGGCAAAAGGGTGAAACGATAGACAAGATCACGGGTATCTTCCTTGATAAATTAAGGTTCTGTGAAGAGCTAGTGACGACTGAAGAACATAAGATATACTACTATTACAACATGCTGAGTGCTGAATATCGGGAGTTGATGACTCTCTCAAAGTACGAGACTCTCAACGAGATTATAAACACTGCTCGGGAACGAGAGATAGAGTTGAGGAAAGAAGTTGAGTGTAACACCCCGAAAACGGGTTTGGTAATCAAACCACGTTAACATTTATGAACGGGTAAAATACCGTTAGTGGTGAAATTAACCCGGTAAATATTAGGAATTAAATAAATAAACCTAATATTAATTAAAAGGAGGATAAATACTTTGAGAAAAACAAAGTTTATAAAAAGGGCCCGAGTTAACGGGACTTAAAGTAAAACGGACCTACTAAGTTAACTAGGAATAATTAACTTAGTTATTAATAATGGGTAATTAAGTGAAGGAATAAAAAATAAAAATCAAGACTTATAACCCTCTTTATAAAAACCTCTAAAACACGAGGGACTAAACGTGGGCAAATAGGAAAGTGTTTTAATTAAAACATTTATAAAAAAAATTAAAACACACACATGTGTGTGTGTGTTCGATCGACCAGGAGGAGCCAGCAGAAAAGGGTTATAAACCCTAGCTCAACAATATCTTCAAATTGGAGGATCAATTGAAGGCCAAATTCAGATTTGAATATATATAAACGATCACCAAGTCAAGGGGATCGTATGGTATGTCGAAATTTATATTTTGAAATCTTGACAATCATGCATGAACGAAATACTTGTATGAAAGTTGAATGTTTTAGTGAAATTGATGCGAATTTAGGTCTAGAAACAAAACCCTAGGTGCAAACTTGTTGAATTTGTGCCATAAACTAGTGATTAGTCAACTAATCAACTATGATGCATGGGATGGGTACGGGAACGGGGTACAGGGATGGGTACGGGAACGGAAAATGGCAAAACTAAAAAAATTCAAGAAGCGGGGACGGGACGGGTACGGGAATAAAAACATATAAAAAAATAAATATATATTAAAGATAATGTAACACAAAACCCCAAAATAGTTATATATTGATGTAAAGTTCAAAAATCCCATATCTTCCTAATCTAATCAAACGTTAACAAGCAAATCGCTTTCAAGTTCCGGTTCATCTAATGAAAGATCAGCAAACTCCAAAAATCCTACATCTTCCATCGAGTCAAAAGCATCTCCACCCACATCCCACATATTTACACCGTCATTAGGGGCCCTAGACAAAATACGAAGATTGTTGTGGATGTAAACCAAGTCTTGAGCACGACTTGTAGTTAATCTGTTCCTCCTAATCGAGTGGATAAATGCATAGGTGCTCCAATTTCGCTCAGCACATGAAGACGAACTAGGTTGTCCAAGTAATTTAAAAGCTAAAGTTTGGAGAAGAGGGGTTTGAGCACCAAAGTTAGCCCACCATGACTTGGGATCCATAGTATCTTGTAATACATGTTAAATCTTCAAAAGGACCAACCTTCATTGAAAACAAAGCATACTCCTCCAAGACTCTATCATGCTCATCATCATTAGGAAACAATCTCCTAAAACAAGTCTGACTCTCTTGTGAAATTTCTCCATCCCTATGAGGAGGGAGTCTTTTACTATCCTCAAGTAACCATGCGTCACTATAATATCTACAACATTTAAAAGTAAAAATATAAATACATAATAGAAACCAAGCATGTAATTTTAAATCATATACCTTGGATTTAAAGAGTGTGCTAAACAATGTAGAGGAGTGTTATTCTTCGTCCACCGAGCCACTAAAACTTGATGCACAACATCATAAAAGATACCACGAGCAGATAAGGGAAGTTTTTCTTTCTTGTAGATCTCGGCCTTCACCTTCTCAATCATTGAATCCCACATCTCATACACCAAATGTAGACATGGTTTGTCGGTGTCACAAACTCTAATCATATCATATATCGGTTCAGTAAAACTAAGAATGTATGATACTTTATCCCACCAATCGTCATCCAAAATCTTCTCTTTAACAGAGTTAGCTTTCACTGTGTCATCCTCTCTATAAGAAGCCCATTCATCACTTATGACCATAGCTTGTAGACCCCGTTTGACAAGTTTGAATCTCTTAAGCATCACAACAATTGAAGCAAAACGAGTATCAGCAACCGAAAGCAATCTAAGAGGAGTAAACTTGCTTAAAATGGAGAGTCTCATGTTATGGTTCATGATAAATTTTTTTATTGCAACCGCATCCATGTGAACTTTTGTTATCCATTTGCATTCATCATATGTTGTTTGATTGGTTCCCACATTCCTTGGTGAACATGTATTCTTCAATGCAAGATTAAGCGTATGTACCACACATGGTGTCTAGTAGATGTGAGTAAACTCACTCGTGACAATCTCTCCAGCCGCCTTACAAGTTGATGCATTGTCGGTGATGATTTGCACAACATTTTCATGACCAATCTCGTTGATAACTTCTTTCATCAGATTAGCAATAAAAAACTTATCTTTGAATTCTCCAAAACAATTAACCGCCTTTAGAAATAAAGGACCATTACTTGAGGTAGCCATGAAGTTGATTAAAGGCTTTCTTGTAGGATCTGTCCAACCATCACTGACTATAGACACACCTTTCTCTTTCCATGATAACCTAATTGGTTCCAATAACTTGTGCACATTCTCCTTTTCCTTTTGTAGAATGGTTGTTCTAAGCCTATTATAGTTAGGAGGTACATACCTTTCAATTTTGTTCTCTGCAGCAAACTGAAAAGCCCTATGGTAGTGCGGGTTTCTTGCAAGATTGAAAGGTAAACCTCCAGTATCGAACATCATTGCTATCTCCTCATCAAGTTGGTCCCTTATTTCCACACCAAAAGCTTTTTGAATAGGATTTGAAGCGGGTTTTCTCCTCTTTAAGGGATTGCCAGCTTCACATGGCAACCCGACTTCTTTCGCTTTTGAATTGTTTTTTTTTCTCTTCATATGCATCTTCTAACTTTTTCATTGCAACTTTATCACTCTGTGTTGCTTTCTTGCAGATAGCAATCCCACTACCTTTTATACAAATCAACAATAATCAACTAATCATTAGATAATCAACAACAAACTAGTAAACAACAACCAAAATCATACCTTTTATACCGAGCAAGTGTGCTCTAACTCTTGAATACGATCCTTGTCGATTTTCACCACAAACTTTGCACTTGAATTTCCAAGTTCCTCCCGAACCTTGCTTTTCTAGTTTTTCCACATAATCCCACAATGGAGGTTCATCTATAGATGATGACGATCCTTGTGTTTCTTCATTAGAAGCCATAATTTTGGAGTTTGAATAGGAAAAGAGAAGAAGAAGAGGATCGGCAATTCGCAGAGGGAGTGTAGGGTTTTAAACGTGATCGTCGCTTGGTATAACTGAATATGAGGGGGCGCTATTTTAGAATAGGATTAAAAAATCTTTTTTTTAAACAAAAAAAAAAATAAAAATAAACGGAAACTTGACGGAAATGTTTCCTGCACGTCCCCAAACCACGTCCCTTTCTGCAGCACGTTTCCAGGTCGTACCCAACATGCCAGGGACGTTTCCCGGCCGTCCTCGTGCCATTTCCGTCCCCTAGCAGTCCCCGGGACGGGAGACAGCACCTCAATGGCGTTTTCATGCTTCTGAGCTAATCAAGTATGAGCTAAATGGGTTTTTGTAATATGATGATGATAGTGCCTAACTTGTGATTAGGATCATTATATTTGATAGTAAAGGCAAGGTACTTAAACGAATTTCAAGTTTGAGTACTTGACCATACATGATTCGAAATGGGTCTTGAATGTCGTAACGAAATTAGTAATTTATTTCATGAATATGGATGATTGAAGTCATAATATCTACTAGTTGACATGTAGAACTCGATTATATTAGGTGTTCGGATGAATGCTAATGATATGACGAAACGGGTCACACTAATAGATGAGGACCCTTAGTTCTTGTGAAATGAATAAATAAGTTAGCTTTGATAATCGCTCGAACTAATTGAAGTATTGGAAATATAATGAACCGGGTTAAAAGATTAGTTAAAATGGTAGCTTAAAAAGAACGCCTACCGGGTAAATTGTGAATGCCTAAACTAGTTAATGAACTTGAATGTGCATTTTATATACTAATGGGCATTTGACTTTTAAAAGTCAAACTGACCTACAATACGATGAATGATAATTTTGTTATGAAATGCGTAAGGTGGAATAATCGTATTGAATTACGATTAATCTAACCACCTTGTGAATGATGAATGATAGTTTGGCGCTTAACAAGCTAGGTGGAAGCTTGGGGAGAAAGCGGGTCAAACGAAACAATTATGAGAAGAAAAGCGTAATTTGGATGAGAAGTAAGTAACTGCTTACACCCTTTTTATTTTATAGAATACTTAGAATGTGAATTGAAAATGAATAGAGAAAAATCCGTAATTGAATTTTGATGTTCCGACGTGAATAATATGAGTCGGAACAAGTGAAAGTGATGAAAACCATGATGGTTGTAAAAAAAGGGGTAAAATAGTAAATTAGTCACGTGTTGACAAATGTAAGTAAAGCTTACAAATCTTAGAATAGAATTACAACATAAAGTATGTTTGGTAATTTTTATAGATTTTCTAAAGTTGTTCGATAAGGTTTTCGCGGATGTTTTGTCAATAAATTAGTTGTTGACAGCAACAATTCCGCTACTTGTAGAAATTATTTCGAGGTCTTAACCATCGAGTTTTGACACAATATTTGATCAGAAGTTGGTTTACAACATAAAGGATGTTTAGTAATTTTTATAGATTTTTGTAAAGTTGTTTGACGAGGTTTTCGCGGATGTTTTGTCAATAAATTAGTTGTTGACAGCAACAGTTCTGCTACTTGCAGAAATTATTTCGAGGTCTTAACCATCGAGTTTTGACACGATATTTGACCAGAAGTTGGTTTACAACATAAAGGAAATTTTGTAATTTTTTTATAGATTTTTGTAAAGTTGTTTGACGAGGTTTTCGCGGATGTTTTGTCAATAAATTAGTTGTGGATAGCAACAGTTCCGCTACTTGCAGAAATTATTTCGAGGTCTTAACAATCGGTTTTTGACACGATATTTGACCAGAAGTTGGTTTACAACATAAAGGATGTTTAGTAATTTTTATAGATTTTTTAAAGTTGTTCAACAAGATTTTCGCAGATGTTTTGTCAATAAATTAGTTGTTGACAGCAACAGTTCCGTTACTTGCATAAATTATTTCGATGTCTTAACTATCGAGTTTTGACATGATATTTGGTCAGAAGTTGTTTAACAACATAAATAATGTTTGGTAAGTTTTATACATTTTAGACATAAGCCTTTTTGGGTCAAGTGCCTATAAACGGGTCTTTTCCGTAAAACAACCAACCGAAGTGTAGAATCCGGGAAAATTGGTCAAATATACTAAATCTACCACGAGTATAGTTGTGGTGAAATGTAAGTAGATAATTCAAAGAGTAAATTACAATTTTTGTCCTTTATGTTTGTCCCAAATTTCAGGTGCTGTCCTTTACCTTTAAAATTGATGACTTTTGTACTTGATGTTTGAAAATGTTGCACGTTATGTCCTTTATGACAAACCCAATTATAATTTTCAGTTAAGTTATATCATGTGCACTGCACATGAGGGTATAATGGTCATTTCACCTCCCCACTTGTATTTCCCCCTTTTAATACCCTACTCAATCATCAAGATCTCTCTGATCAATCAATTCTTCCCTCAAACTCTTTCTTTACAAATGGCCAATTCATCTTCTTCTGTTTTACCTTCTTCTTCTCATCTTAACACCCAATTCGCATTACGATCTTCACTGTTTGCATCCCCTCTGCACAATTATAATAACAATAATGGCTTCTCGTTCCGTCCGATCAAAACCAAATCACCTGTTCGAGTCCTCTCTATGCAACGCCCATCTAAAGGTACTTTTCACTTCTATCATTAATAACCAAGTTTTTAACGGTTTATTGGCAGGATCGTATTTTATTAAGATTTCCTGAATCGGAGTGGGATCGAATCGAATTGGGGATTTTGTTTCCTAAAGTGATTACTGATTTTTGTTCCTTTTGAGTGTATGATTTGATAATTAATATGAAGATTATATTGTTTATGTGGGCTAAATAATTGTGGTTTTAGCATAATTTTGTTATTGGTGTGATCGATTAGGGTTTTCTTGTTTTTATTTTGCTAACTTGATAACATTGGTAGAATGTTGTTGACATTTATGACATTAAGGTCCAACTTATTTAATATTTGGTGCATTTTGTGGTTACTCTATATAGTTTGCACAAATCAGTTTGTTTAAACCCAAAGTCGAGATCTGAAACTTGGGACAAACATAAAGGACATCGCCTGAAATTTGGGACAAACATAAAGAACAAAACTTGTAATTTACTCTAATTCAAATTTGGGAAAATGATGGGTGAAAAGAATGAGCGAAATTTAAACTTAAAAGTTTAAATTCTTTAAACGGGTCAAAACGAATTACACGCATAACTTGGGTATTGGTTGCGTAATTCACAAAAGTTACAAATCTGAAATAAAGATTTTGAGTTAAATACTTTGGTGTATGATTTATGATTAACTAGAAACAAGTGTGTGATGTTATAGTCAAACGGGTCGAATAATCATATAAAGGATTTATAAGCCAATAGCTTATAATTCAGATTTTTATGCAAACCGAGGTGATAAACGGATCCGTAATTTAATTACAGACGCGTGGGATAAAGAATCACGCAAAACAGACTTGTAGATTAAAAGTTATGGCAATTTGAAGTTTGTTATTTTTGTAAAAATGGAGCTGGGCAAATATGCAGGTCCAGAGATTGGACCCGCCGGAAAACAGACTCCCCCGCGGTACGCGAGGGGATGAGTGAATGCTGGCGCGACACGCGGGGCCTGTCGCAGCCTGCGAACGAATTAAAGAAATCTCTCACGTGGCGTGAGAGACTTAGATCTGAATTTTTATTTTTGATTTCGTTTGTTTGATATTGGAACTTGTTTATTCTTGCTTCTGTGATTATCAAAACTAACTTTTTAGTTGGTTTTGACATTAGGTGAATGTCGTTACCATCCGGATGCCGATCAAGCAACGAAGTGAACCGAACACATACTTAATGAAGCTTCTGTGATATCTTTCTTTTGTTTAGTTTAAAAATGAAAGTTGTAAACACTTGACACTATATTTTGAATACTCTAATTTTGTATGAACGTTAACTTGTCAAAGTTTTTGAAAGGCCGCATTTTTACATAAAATGCATATTTAATATTATAATTGTCTTAAAATGAGACGGGTCTTACAAGTTGGTAATCATAGCTCATGGTTAAAGAATAAAGTGTGTTCAGTTCGAGACTTGATCGCAAATCCCGAAAGTATCTTTATATTAATAGTTTAGCATGTTAGATTGTTGTAAACAATACATAGGGTCATCGTGTAATACACGTTACCCCAATTCAAATGATTGGTATAGTTAACGAAATCACGTGCGTTGACACATGTAGTAGAAAGCCTCGTATTATAATACGAGCAATTATTGATGTCGACATTACTAATTGTGTGAATACTTTAGCTGAAGGACACTCGCATCTGAAGATGACGAGAGTTGAACTAATTGCAGACATGACGGAGGAACGGTCCGAAGTATGACGAGCAGAGCATACTCATCAAGGACCTAAATCGCGTAATGATCGCGAACAAGGTTAACGACATGGAAAACCCATTAGGGCAAGCATTACCAGGTGCACGTTTTAAATTAATCGCACAAATAGTAATATGCAACAAACACGTAGAGAATGATGGTTATCCTATTCAGGATGAAGTTTCCAAGAGCAATTAAGTAGAAATAAGTGTTATTCACGATGATGAATAACAAAACAATAACGAAACTAGTTTATGTGGAAACTTGGACGGAAGTAACTATCCAAGTGTATATTCTCAATACGGATACTATTGAGAAGAGTAACGATCACACTAACAAATGTGATTATATAATAGTTTGATAGAAAAGAAAAACTTTTTATACGTTCAAGTGCAAAACGAGTAAAACTAATGATTGTTGTTTAGCAATTAAATAAAGTTTTACTGAATAGAATCAAAGATATAAAAAGAATAAAGGTGTTACTTACATGGGGTGTAATGTGAAAATTATAAAAATGTCATGTGTACCATGTGTTGATCGCTTACCCTGGCCAAGTAAGTAGTAAACACATGATACCATGAACTTCTTATGATGGACACATTCACGTCCGATGTAGTAAGGACGGGGTGAATGAGACGAATTAAAAAGGTACCCAAAACGGATCAAATAAATAAAACATTTGATAATAAATGAAAACGCAAGCCGGGTAACGGAAGCATATTACATTAAAAAACAAGCCCGAGGGAAGGGACAAGAATTAAAGTAAATGAAAATACAAACCGACTAATAAGAATGCTAAGGCGTGGGGATAAAGTTTGACTGTCATAAGTGATGAAATTCACACGGACAAGTCAAACGGATTGAATAAAGAACAAAGGACTTGGTCAAATAAAAGCGATGAAATTCGCTAAGACGACCAAACGATTTAAAACAAAGTCTAAATGCATACCGGAATGGTTGCTTTGATGATGACTTCGGTAAAATACCCGATAGATGGGTGGGATTTTGAGTATATACGTAAACCAAGAGACCGGAATGCGGATTAGAAAGTCAAAAGACTCGGATTTATGAGTTATGACTAAAAGAATAATAAAATTTCGCAAACAGAATTTTGATAGGGATGTTCAACTATTTCGAGGTTGGACGAGTTAAATAAAGAATAAAGTTTGACTGTCATAAGTGATGGATTCACACGAATATGTCAAACTGGTCAAATAAAGTATAAATACTTAATAGTCCAATAAGCGCAAACCGAATAATGGAAGCGCACAATATTAATGAACCTATGGGATAGGTCGTAAAATTGTATAGAAAGAAAAACGCAAGCTAGTGAAACCGAAGAGTTACAAACATTAAGATAAAGAACCCGGGGAACGGGTTGAAAGGAAATAGAGGCGTAAGCCAAATAACAGTAAGCGGAAAACAAACCAACGTGTAAATGACGTAAGAAGTCATAGAGTCTGAAGATTAGTTTAAAAAGGAAATCGAATGTAGCCTTAGACTATGGTCAAGATCCATAGAATTCAAGAATGAAAATGAACGATTTCTAAACTTAAAAAGGTAAAAGATCTAATAAAATAGCCTACGAGGCTAAGTGTAGGAACCTACGGGTTGATAATGTAAAGCGTGGGAACTAGTGATGATTCCCCGCGTAATAATACTAACGGAAAGGAATAAACCTTTAGACGTCAATTCCTTGATGAGAGTAATTGACATAAGTTAAAGAGAAAAATGTTAAACTAAAATTCAGTTTTAGTCAAAAGCAACGATTTAACAAAACATGAGAAGTATTAGATCTGGAATTCACATAAGGCCGAGGTTGGCAATGTGGTACACCCGAATGACGGGGTATGAAGTAACGACGACTAATCCGTCTAACCGGTAAAACCATTCGAAGTCAAAGAAAGGTTATGAACTATGTAAAGCGCTCGTCAATATAAGACTAGCATGAAGTAAACATGTTGACAGGCTTAGTGACCGGGTGATCAAATGACAACTCGGTCAAATAGATGAAAATGACAAGAAATACATGATAAAAGTTACGGCCCACGAGGCCTTGCACATGGAAGACGTACACGTCAATACAAATGATAACTATAGACCGAAAAGAAGGAATGCCTTAAAAACTAAACTAAGTTCGTTTGGTTTAATCCAATAAACTACGTAAGAAAGGTTTCGGGGACGAAATCTCTTTAATGGGGGTAGACTTGTAACACCCCGAAAACGGGTTTAGTAATCAAACCACGTTAACATTTATGAACGGGTAAAATACCGTTAGTGGTGAAATTAACCCGGTAAATATTAGGAATTAAATAAATAAACCTAATATTAATTAAAAGGAGGATAAATACTTTGAGAAAAACAAAGTTTATAAAAAGGGCCCGAGTTAACGGGACTTAAAGTAAAACGGGTTATAAACCCCGGAACCTACTAAGTTAACTAGGAATAATTAACTTAGTTATTAATGGGTAATTAAGTGAAGGAATAAAAAATAAAAATCAAGACTTATAACCCTCTTTATAAAAACCTTTAAAACACGAGGAACTAAATGTGGGCAAATAGGAAAGTGTTTTAATTAAAACATTTATAAATAAAAAACACACACACATGTGTGTGTGTGTGTTCGATCGACCAGGAGGAGCCAACAGAAAAGGGTTATAAACCCTAGCTCAACAATATCTTCAAATTGGAGGATCAATTGAAGGCCAAATTCAGATTTGAATATATATAAACGATCACCCAGTCAAGGGTATCGTAAGGTATGTCGAAATTTATATTTTGGTGATATTTTGAAATCTTGACAATCATGCATGAACGAAATACTTGTATGAAAGTTGAATTTTTTAGTGAAATTGATGTGAATTTAGGTCTAGAAGCAAAACCCTAGGTGCAAACTTGTTGAATTTGTGCCATAAACTAGTAATTAGTTAACTAATCAAGTATGAGCTAAATGGACTTTTGTAATATGATGATGATAGTGCCTAACTAGTGATTAGGATCATTATATTTGATAGTAAAGGCAAGGTACTTAAACGAATTTCAAGTTTGAGTACTTGACCATACATGATTCGAAATGGGTCTTGAATGGCGTAACGAAATTAGTAATTTATTTTGTGAATATGGATGATTGAAGTCATAATATCTACTAGTTGACATGTAGAACTCGATTATATTAGGTGTTCGGATGAATGCTAATGATATGACGAAACGGGTCTCACTAATAGATGAGGACCCTTAGTTCTTGTGAAATGAATAAATAAGTTATCTTTGATAATCGCTCGAACTAATTGAAGTATTGGAAATATAATGAACCGGGTTAAAAGATTAGTTAAAATGGTAGCTTAAAAAGAAAGCCTACCGGGTAAACTGTGAATGCCTAAACTAGTTAATGAACTTGAATGTGCATTTTATATACCAATGGGCATTTAACTTTTAAAAGTCAAACTGACCTAAAATACGATGAATGATAATTTTGTTATGAAATGCGTAAGGTGGAATAATCGTATTGAATTATGATTAATCTAAGCACCTTGTGAATGATTAATGATAGTTTGCCGCTTAACAAGCTAGGTGGAAGCTTGGGGAGAAAGCGGGCCAAACGAAATAATTATGAGAAGAAAAGCGTAATTTGGATGAGAAGTAAGTAACTTCTTACACCCTTTTTATTTTATAGAATACTTATAATGTGAATTGAAAATGAATAGAGAAAAATCCGTAATTGAATTTTGATGTTCCAACGTGAATAGTATGAGTCGGAACAAGTGAAAGTGATGAAAACCATGATGGTTGTAAAAAAAGGGGTAAAATAGTAAATTAGTCATGTGTAGACAAATGTAAGTAAATCTTAAAAATCTTAGAATAGAATTACAACATAAAGTATGTTTGGTAATTTTTATAGATTTTTCTTGTGACAACCCTCACTAAACCAGGTATCCGTACGACTTAATTAATAATTAATTACTGCTTAATTACTGTGCTTACTTGAACTTGTGGATAAACTGCTACTTGAATGCTGATACATGTACTTACTTGCATCATACTTTACTTGCTGTCACTCCATGTTTTGCATACAGCACCTTTGTGACAACCTTGATGCACCAAAAGCACAGTAGCACAATGAACGGATAACCTATTAAACGTGCTGTCATAACTAGCACCAGGCAGGTACTGCCTCTAAGGCCTGTAAGAGCCTGAGATAGTTTGCTACACTAGTGGTGAGTGTAGGGATATAAGGGTTGTAGAACTGCGTCACTAGGAATGAGATTACAGTGACCGGATGTGCCTAAAACGTACTTTGAGTACAAAATTCAGCACTTTAATTAAAATTCAGCATCTAGCTAACTAATAAAGTGCCAAAACATGAGAAAAACATTACTAAACACTTTCCAAAGTGTCGGGAATAAGTTGTGTCACTAAAAATAATAATAACGACACTTTAAAGCTTTGTTAAGCACTTTAATGGATCTCTATCCAACCGAACAACCGGACTTTACCCGGAACATAAAAATATTGCCATTAACACTGTTTTTCTTTTTCTGAGCCAGTTAGGGTCCCCGAATACCCTAACACCCGCTGCAATGCATAACACACTATTAACCGAGTTTACCTCCTAATCACTTAACTTTATCCTAACTAGTAGTTGAAATGGAACCGGATAACCCCCCCCCCCCCCTTAACCGAACTCGTCCCCAAGGGGACACCCTTGTCCTTTGTTGATTATTTAAATCACCTATGTCTAATATCAATTAGACATAAAATCCATTGGTTAATTGTGAAAGGAATTGTCTATAAGTTCAAGACTAAACTCACTAACACTTTCACTCCACAACTCACAAAACACACTCTCTCTTCCCCTCTTTCACTCTCGGCCGAAGACACAAGCACCCCCACCGCCACCTTTCGATCTTGATCTTGCTATTCCAAGTGCATACAAGTGTTAAGGATCTCATACAAGGGAGCTCGGTGCATTCGGAACGTGAAGGACCTCTTCTCATTGCTTTTATCCACTCATTCTTCGACTAGATTCTTCCCTAGCCTCGAGCTAGTGGTAAGTTGCTTGAAACACACTCTCGATCTATTTTAAAGTGGTTAAAATAAGATATGACGGTTAAAACTCGTGAACTTGCAAGATGAAGTGTTAAAAGTCTACTAAAATGTTAAAAATGATGGTTAAAAGCTATGATGTTGTGTAAATCTTGTAAGACTTGTTTTGTGTAACTATTTAGGGCCGATCTATGTTGTGGTAGCTCGAATCATCATCTAACCCGGATTAGTCGTGATCATGGATCATGGCATAGAGTTTGTTTAAGTGTACAAAGGGTTAAGTGATGAAACTCTACCACACATTAAACATGAACTTGTGTAAAATCGATTTTACTTATGAAATGGTATTCAAAACTAGTAGATCTACGGATCTACAAGCGGTACTTTCAAAGGACCAAGTGTCAAAGAAATCATATTTTCTAAAGCCGGATCTTACATGAACAAGAAAGATTTTAGCAAACACACAAGTGTGTAAACACTTGTGTGACACAAAGTTTCGACAAAATAACTATTTTTGTAAAGTTGACAAGAAGTTGTAAAGATGAAATTCCTTTAAAAACGAGACTTTCAAGAAACGAAGTTGATTCATATAAAGATCCACTAAAAGTAATGGGATTTACTACATATTTTTGGGTAAACCACAAGTTCATGTAATTTATGCGATTTATATATGTTTTGACTAATTTGATGCTTTGGATATTGTTTTGGTTGAATGAGAAAATTGTTGATTTGAATTATAAAAGAAAATGATACGCTTGAAAGCGTGGCCACCTCCAGTTACAGGGGAAACTCTGGCGAAATTTTTCTAAAAACCTAACACTTGGAAATATTTTCACTACAAGTGTTGTAAATATATTTTTGACTTGTTTTCAAAACGTAAATTTTGCCATGACTTTATTTACAAAATATCGGAGGTGGGATTTTCACAAAATAAAAACGGGGTAAATATATATTTGATATATATACTTTTCATAAGCGTCACTTGTAAAATGTTTATGAGTAGTTTGCGAAATATACGAATATTATTTTTAGAGTAAAAATAATATTATTGAGTACTAATGATTCCAAAAATAATACATACGCTTTCATAATTAATAATAAGTTACAACGGTATAATTATTACCACCCGATCTTTATCCGTAACTTACGCAATTCAGAAAATACCAATGAACGCGTATTTGTCAAGAATATTATTTTGGAAAAGTGTATGAAATAAAATATAATATTTTTGGGAAAAATGATTATATTTTGGGGTTAGAAATAAAATATATTTTTAAGTGAGACTGAATAATATATTTTGAAGGTATACGAACACGCATGTATTAAATCCCCCATCCTTGGGAAGGAGAATAATTACCAAGTATTTACAAAAATATAAACACGAAATAGTTGTCTAACTATTTCCCAAAAACTTAAACCTTAAGCTAAGGCACGGCCATCCGTCTAATAGAGTTAGTACGTGTAGGTCGTCGCACAGCTGCTTGATCAGGAGATATACTTGGTAGAGACGCACCACTGTGAGTTCATGTCCCCCCTTTTCTCTTAACTGTTTTCAGTTTTCTAAACTGCGGGGGTGAAATACATGTTACTTTGATTACAAATACTTTATACATGGTATGGTTAGTGTAAGGAGGTTTACTACTTAAGATCATGTGAGTGGGTAGGCGGAAACTTGAGGCCATTAATCCTCAAGGTAGGACCGAGGGACAGGAGCGGTAGATCTATCTGGGTGTAGCGAGCCCAGCCCCAGGCCCAAACAGAATGGACCTCGGGGTGACTTTGTGCCCGACGCATAAATCCGCTAGGTTTGAGTCTTCCTACTTGCACTTCACACATATCAATGGCCTTGCAAACCATTGGTGATCACTTTTTCCTTATTTGCTACATACCAGGGTTTTTATACATACAAAGGTTTATTTACTCACTTATACATGAACTCGCTCAACATTATTGTTGATTTTTCAACTTACATGTATTTCAGGAAATTAAAGGATTTGGCGCGGTATGACACGTTTTCCCGCTGCACTAGTTTCGAGGTCATCCGAGTTTAAGGGATGTGACTTTTTCCTGGACGAGTCACAGTTCTTAAACTGTGTTTATTTCTTGTTGGTGTTGTGTCTTTTGAACACTGTTTATGTTTGTTAGGATGTGATATCCGTTAAAACAATGTTGTGGTTCTTTACTCTTCAAACTTATTTTAATGGATGATCTTGCATGGTTTTTATTTCATATAGCTTGTTATGATTAAGCTATGGTATTAAGAAGTCACACCAAAATAACCACGCTTCCGCAAAGCCAGGGTGTGACAGCTTGGTATCAGAGCTCTGATCATAGCGAACTATGATTCCTTCTCGAGTCTAGACTATGATCACTAGGGCTCTCACGAAAACATTTTTACACTGCATACCACTTAAGTCCAGATCCAAAACTTTTTACAAACAAATGTTGAGCACATTTATTTATTATTTATAGGCTCAGTCTGGGAGGCTGAGGCTCGGTCGGGAAGACCGAGGCTCGGTCTAGGAGACCGAGGTAGTTGTCTAGTGGGACTAGGGAGTCAGTCTGAGAGGCTGGGAGAATAGGCTAGTGGGACTAGGAAGAGCAGTCTGAGAGGCTGGGAGAATTTGGCTAGTGGGACTAGGAAGAGCAGTCTGAGAGGCTGGGAGAATTTGGCTAGTGGGACTAGGAAGAGCAGTCTGAGAGGCTGGGAGGCTAGTGGGACTAGGAGAATTATTTGATTGCTTACTTGGTGACTAATGTGCTTATCTGATTGTATGATTGATTATTTGTACATATTTGTGTTTGTGTTACAGACACCATGGACTCGTCCGGCACAGGTGATTCGGACACCACGGACCCTAGACCCGTAGTATCAGACGACTTAGAGTCTTCAGAGCACGAGGTCCACACATCAGATGTTACCAGCACAGACGAGGACGACTTTCAGCCCTTTGCGCTACCCGACGCTGTCGATGAGCCCGCTGATGGCCCTTTTGCTGGGTACCTACCACTCGTAGAGATTCCTGCTCCCATACCTTTGGCCGTTTATCCTGCTTACGATATGCTCCTCGACGCCGACGTTGACGACGACGTCGATCTGTTTGATGATGAGCCCCTGGAGGACGATGTTGAGGGAGAGGCCCTTCTAGCTGACGGTGGTCTTTTGTTACTCTCAGATGCTCCAGCTGAGGAGTCACCTGCACACTCACCCGCTCCAGACTCCTTCGAGTCTGTGGCCTCCGCACCGTCACACAGTCGGAGCGCACAACACTATTCACACGGTTCAGATCCTGACAGGGCATCATCTGCTGTCTCTGCTCCTAGATTTGTTTTCGATCATGACCTCGATGAGGATTCAGACCCTGGATTTGACCCGGACCAGAAGATAGAGTTCATCCACTTGGATCAGCCTATGGTTGACCCAGTAGACCCAGTTGACCCTGGATTCGCTGATCATGCAGATTTTGATATGGAGTTCATTGATCCCGAGCCTGCCATGGCCCTTGAGCCAGTAGCTGCTCCTGACCCAGTGTTTGAGCATGACCCTGTTCATGCTGGCATACCCATTGATCCTGTGATTGCTGACCTACCCATTGATAATCACCCTGCTGATGCACCACTACTGGAGGGTGACCATGTTATTGCTGCTGATCATGTTGATCCCCCACTTATCGCTGATGTACCTGCTGACCCTCTTGTTGCACCTCACCTTGACCCTATGCCTGTACAGTTTGATCGAGCACTTTTTGAGGCACAGATTGACCCACGAGATGAGCACGCCCAGCATGGGTGGATTCCTGCGGATGATGAGCTTCCACCTATTCCTCCTCATACCATCGATGCACGTCACGTTGATTTCTCTTTTTCATTTGCACAGTACACGCCTCCAGCTCGACCTGGAGAGGGTTCCTCGGCTCATCCTTTTGGACATGTGCCGACATCTATTCCAGTTATGCCACAGTCTTCATCTGCTATCCCCCCTGCACCACCATTCTTTGTGCCACCTTTTGATCCAGCCAGCGAGCCGTTTCTCTGGACGTCACCGCCTGTTATGCCACCGACCGACCCCTACCACCCTTTCCATATGGGGTATTCTATTGAGGACGTTCTGATGTCGTTTGTTGTCCAGTAGGAGGCACTCACACGGCGCATTCAGGAGCTTGAGAGAGCTCAGCCACCGCCGTGCCAGTGTCAGGGTCAGACCCACCCTGCTCCTTCGCAGCACCCTCGACCATTGTTACCTGACTATGCTGCACGCCTTTTGGCACTTGAGCAGCAGGTTGCTTCTTGGTTGCGTACCCAGAGAGCCATGGAGGAGGACTGGCTCCATTTGCGATGTTTGTTCTACACCCATTTTCCCCCTCCTCCACCACCATCAGTTTAGGGCATCTTTAGTACAGCGCGGGTAGGCGTTGGTGAGAAGACGGCGATTGCTCTGACCACACAGCATTTTTGGAGACTGCATTCTGATTCTGACTTTTGTTGATCATGTATGTGGGATGTATTGACTCTGATTTGATATTCTTTTGGACTGGGGTGATGTAGCCCTTAGTCGATGATGATGTATGACACTATTATGTACTTGTACACTCTACCATGTGGTCTCGATTTTGGCAATGCAATCGCAGTATTCTCATCATATGTGATGTTTTGATTGATTATTTATGTTTTATAACATGGGATGTTGTGTGATTAATATGATTATAACATGAGATGCTATGTACTATTACTATCATTATATACGTACGCTTTATTATGGTCTGACCGACGTGAACCCATCTTTTAGAAGATGCCGCCGAGACGTCAAACGCCGATGCCTACCAATGAGGCAGAACTCCAACAAGTCATCACTGCTGCCATCGTGCAATACGTCGCCTCGCAAGGAGGACCCAGCGGAAGTAGCTCAAACAACAATGGCAACAACAATCCACCTCATGGGTGCACCTATAAGCAGTTTCTAGACTGCAAGCCTGTCAACTTTGATGGCACCGGAGGTGCTGTCGCTTTTGTTCGTTGGGCCGAGAAGACTGAATCTGTTCTCCGCATGAGCAAATGTGCGCCAGGCCAGCAAGTCACCTACATTTCTGGGCTATTTTTGGATGGAGCCCTATCTTGGTGGAATTTGCAAGTGCAGACACTTGGTGAAGCTGCTGCCTACGCACTAACATGGACCGAACTGAAGGAACTAATGCGCAAAAAGTATTGTTCTCGCACTGAAATCCAAAGATTGGAAACTGAGTTCTGGCATTTGAAGATGGAAGGTCCGAAGATCGCGGAATACGTTCAGAGGTTTCACGACCTGTCGCATGTGGTACCCTATATGGTCACTCCAGAATTCAAGCGGATTGAACGCTTCATTTGGGGATTAGCTCCTCAAATCATAAGCATGGTGACCTCCTCCAAGCCTACAACAATTACTGAGGCAATCGATCTGAGCGTGGCTCTCACTGAGGAGGCTATCCGCCTGAACAAGTTCGATGAGATCGAGACAAAGAAGAAAGAGACTCACGTCGAGTCATCCGGAGGTAACAAACGAAAGTTCTTGAACTTCAAACAAGGCACTGGTGGTGTTGTTAAGAAAGGAGAGCCAAACGCGCCGGCTCAGGTTACAGCTGGTGGTGGAAGGAAAGGAAAGGGATATATGGGCACCCAGCCCAAGTGCAACACCTGCCAGCGTCACCATTCTGGCCGATGTAGTTTGAAGGTGTGTGAAGTGTGTGGGAAACCTGGCCACTTGAAGGATTCTTGTTGGGCCACTGTTGGTCAGGGAGGCCAAGGAGGATTTGGAAACAGAAACAATAACCGGGGTGGAAATGGAAATCGCCCGCAAGGAAACAATGGAGGTAATGGGAATCGAGGCAACAATGTGAATCAAGCGGGCGTTGTGAATCATAACCAAAGGAATAACCAAGCTGGAAATGGAGGTGGAAACGGGCAAAGACCTGGATGTTGGTGCATGTTATATGACAACAACTTTGGATTGGTCTTTGGATATTAAACAGAAGATTGGATCATGAAGACTTAAAGAAAAACGAGCTCTATGAAGTCCAATCAGTCCAAGTTTGTACTAAGTCTATTAGGCCCAAGTTTATGTGACAAATGTAATATGGGCAAAGCCCAATTCGAGTCTTGGCTGTGTGTATATAAACAGCCTTAGTCTTGAGTTCTAAGTGAGACACAATAGACACTTAAGACAACTAGAGAGAGCATTCAAGTGTGAGAGCTTAAGAACAAAACAGAAATCGGCTGTTAGGTTCTTGTAGATCTTAGTGATTGTAAAACGCTTCAAAGGGTTTGATAATCATAGAAGATCAGTTTGAAAGTTTGCGTGTTTGTGTGTTCGGTTCTTGTTTCTTCTACATACTCTTGTTTCTGTGTTCGAAGATCAATCAAGGGGATTCCGCACCCTTGATAGATTAACAGTCTTGTACGATCCATACATGATTAAGGGACCTACAATTGGTATCAGAGCATTTGCTCTTGTGCATGGTTCAAGACTGAAGACTGGATTCAAGTTGTGTTTCGGTTGAAGAAGTTTTGGTGTCTCATTCAAAATTTTCGTGAAGAATAGCAAGAACAAGGAAGAACAGTTCAAAATTCTGAGTTTTGATCTGTTTTGGTAGTTGGTTGTTTGAAAATTTCGTGTTAAAGTTCTGGGTTTTTGCGAAGAACACGAAGAACACTTGAAGAACAGTTTAAATTCGTGTACTTTAATCTGTTTTGATTATTTGTTTTGACTGTTTTCGTGTTTTGTAGGAAGCAGATTTCGTGTTGGTCAGCTGCTGCAGTTGTTAGCTGCTGCATGTTTCTGGATTGGGTGGCTGAGTGGCCCAATCAGCTGTTGAGCGAATTTAACTGATATCTCGGAGACCAGCGAAATTAAGTGAGACTAGCATATTTATCGGCGACGTTAAATCCAAAGGCGACTTTGGTAACCGTGTGATTGTCCATAGCGAAATCATCACGGTTTCAGCGACTTCACTAGTCATCGTAATAGCGAAATTATACCAGCGAAATTTGTCCAGCAAAGATAACCAGCGAAATTAACTCAGAACCAGCGAATTTAAGAGAGAAATTAAGGGGTGGAATTTCAGTTGGCAAGCGTCGAAAATATTTCAGAGTTTTGCAAATAGAAATTGATCCGTAGCTCGTTTGAAGAAACTGTTTGCACCGTTGAACTCCTGGAAAATCCCGATTTCGGTTTTCGACATTAGATATCATTGGATTCGTCTTTTCGAGGCGATTCTAACGGTGTAATTTGGTAACCACTGTTTTCGGAAATCTTTTGTATGGTTTTAACAGTCTGTTACGTTAAAATGTCAAACATGATGAAGTTGAAAGCACCTAAGATGATGAAGGTGGAGAATTATCTTACATGGAAGGACAACTTCAAATCTTTCATTGAATCTCAGGATGCACGCATGTGGATCTGCATCGAAGATGGGTACACAAACCCAACACACGATTTTGAGGGCAGACAACGTAGAACAGACTATGTGAACATGAAAGAGGATGATAAAAGGAAGTATGATGCTGAAAAAAGAGCGTTGGCTGCAATAAAGACGTCCTTACCTGATAGCATCAAGCATATCTTCAACAAGTACACTAATTCAAAGGATATGTGGGATGCATTACAAAAGAGATATCAGGGGAATGAGAGTGCCACTCAGGCATTCATGGCAGAGATAGTGCCAGTTGATGAGGCTGAAACTAGTGTGAGTGATGCTGAATCTGAAGTGAAGAATGCTGAAGCAAAAGTGGATGCTGAAGTAGAGAAAGAGAGTGAAGCTGAACAGGTTGTTGCTGATGAAAACTCAGAAGTTCATGAGAAAGAGGTACAATCTATTTCTGTATGCTTGAGATGTCGTGAACTACAGGGTGAGGTTGCCAGGTTGACAACACAAAACCAAAGTCTGGTAAGTGAGATGTCTAACATAAAAGAAGCAAACTTTTTTGCTAAAATAAATGAATCGTCATACTTGAAGAAGATAAAAGGTTGTGAAGCTGAAATTGAAGCTTTAACATGCAAGTTAAATGAAAAACTTCAAGTAATAGATTTAGCTCATGACATGATGGCTGAGAAAACAAAAGAGATTTCTGATAAATGCAAAGAGTTGTCAGATGCACAACTCAAAATTGTTGAACTTGAAAAGAAATTAGGACAATTCAGGGACTCTACTTTTGTTATGAAACACATGATGGGTGGGTTAAAGAAGAGTAATGACAAGACCAGTGTGGGCTTCCAGGGCTTTAATGAAGTTCCACCTCCTCTTAGTCATGACTATTCATTCCTGCCTAGTGAAAATGAGCTAGCAGACTTTATGGCATCTACACCTAGTAGTTTCGCATCCACATCAAGTCAAGGTGATGGATCTGAGAGTGATGATACTAAGAAGAACAATAACAGGGAACCTTTTAAAAGAAAAAATTCACCGCCTAAGAATAAAAATCAAGCTTTTGTCAAAAAGATTAATTTTGTTCAAGGTAGTGATATGAAAAACGAAACTGCTGTTATTGAAAATGAATCGAATGTAGAGTTTGCAAAAAATAAGAACATAGAAAAATCTGAAATCAAGCAAACTGAACATGGTTCATCTAAGGGATCATCACCATCTGATAAGGGATCTACCTCAGAGACTCCAGCTAAGAAGTCTTCGAGAAAGAGATCGTGCTTCAAATGTCACGTCAAGGGACATGTAGCAAGCTGCTGTCCTAACAAAAAGAGTGAAGCACAACTTAGTGAAAAACAGAGAGGGAAATTACCAGTGAAGATAGGTGATAGTGAGGAGAAAGGATCAAATTCTCCAAAGACATCTGCTCCTAAGCAACCAGAGAATGTTGCTGTTGGTGTAGATAAGGCTGGAACAGGAACTCCACAAGTTCCTCGTTTTCAAAGAAATAAACCAAGATTTCAGCCTAGATCTCCACCAGGCAGATTTGAGAGACCTAGAAACAGTTCACCAAGAATGAACAATTATAATGCTAATAATTTTAGAAGTCAAGGTCAATATCAAAATCGATACCAAAATAATGGTTGTCGAAATTTTTATAACAATGGCTTTAGAAATTATAACAATCAAGCTTCTTGGAATCAAAATTCAAGGTACCCAAATCAAAATTTCCAAAGGTCAAATAGTCCAAATACATATAGGAATCCTCAGGACCATAGACCTTATGGAAATCAAAACCCATTTACATTAACAAGTCTGAGATCTAAGACTCCAGTTAGGAGTAATGGATTTTGGATGGATGTTCCAGTGGTTGGTGAATTTGGACGACCCAAGACCATTAAGGCTTGGGTCCCCCAATCTAACTAATTTCTTAAGTTGATGTGTGCAGGAGCTGCTAAGGAGGATTATCAACTTATGTTGATAATGGCTGCTCTAGGCATATGAAGGGGATGTGAGATTGTTGATATATTTATGTTGATTGATTTAAATTGAAGTTCAAAGTGCTGAGTCAATACACTAGATAACCTGGCAGATCTTTATACTAAAGCTTTTGACAGTGCTCGCTTTGAACATTTAGTCGAACTCAACGGGATGAGGAATCCTGAATAACTGGTTTTTCATAAGAATTTTTGTAAATAGTTTACTGTTTTTCTTAAAAATCAAAAATACAAAAACAGCGAAAAAAAAAAAAAAATTCAAAAACACAAAAAAAATAGAAAAGCAAAAATGAGTTTCCTGGCGAGCAAAAGAGAAAATGATAGTACATCAGTGGTCTGTCTAAACCTCTTTAAACCTTAAATGAAATATGCTAAGCAGCTCTATATAAGATGTATCGGTAGGCTCACAATCATCTTAAAGTGTGCAGGGTGATATAAACTTAAATCGACTGAAGACCAGGTGGGAACCATTCACTGGCATATGGTCTTAGTACCGAAATTTCGTTTGAGAGATTGCCGAGGTTCTGAAATATTCGGTCTTTATGCTGCTTATCATCTGGGTATCATGGTTGTATCTTTTACCGAAAAATAACGGGGACGCAAGTCTAGATCTTCCATGATATCATACATACGTGTACATATTGCATTCGACCTCAATAAGTGATCAACAATCACATGTCCCCAAAATAAGTGATAATATATCACATTTATCCGGGAGTCAAGTTCGTCTCTCTGCTGTACGAAAGTACTGACCTGTTCACGGACTTGCTCCTGTGCCCTCATGCATCTGAAAATCAAGTTCCTCATCAATAAGTGATACTATCACATAGGGCTTGTTTTCAATCAAAATAAGTGAGTTTCTCACATCATATACGGTCAAACAGATGATAATCGGTATACTCACCGGTAAGATGAACCCTCGTGCATACCTTGATACGGGAATGTGTCGTGATGTGGATGAACACCGGTCGGTAAGTATAAATCATACCTTAACGTATCCCCTCGCCATGATTACATATGATAAGTTGAGCTTATGTGGACAACAATACCGAAAATCGTTATAGGATGCTTATCTAAATGTTAACTAAAAGAACAACAAGAGCGTTTTGACATGACCGTACACTGATATGATTCTCTTACCCTCGAAACTCGCAAAAAGAATGTCTGTAAATATTTACTTACTGCTTTCAGTCTTTACATTTGAAAAATATAAAAATCCAAAAATAGTGTCTTTTTCTGTTAAAATTCTTAATGTACGGAAAACTGTTATTCTTGGAGGAGTTGTTACCGAAAAGGGGAGACTGTGTTAGAAAGTGGGTTCAAAATTTTTTTTGAATCATGCAGGTTATAAGGTGTTTGTTAAAATTTGTGCGTGTTGGTGCTTAATTGGAAAATGCTTAATCTGATACAGTTTAACTATCTCTTGAATAATAATAATTCTTTAACTATGTTGAAAAATTCTTATGGTTTCTCGAGATGTTTGTTTTATAGTATACAGATTGAAGCAGTTGTTGATGAGAAGTTGCTGTGAAGAGAGGAGGAGTTTGTTGCTGCTTGGTAGAATCCTCCTTCTACAATGCAGAGTGGATGCTGTGAAGACACATTGAATGCTGAATCAAAACTTGGAAGATTTGGTGATTGGATGCATCAGCTTAGGGGGAGTCTGTTGCTGACAAAGACAGAATTCATGTTAAAGCTGGCGCTATCCAAAGACCAAAGACTGTGAGATTCTGAAGACTAAAGTTTCCTTTGCAAGCTATTGTCAAGGGGGAGTTTGTTGGTGCATGTTATATGACAACAGCTTTGGATTGGTCTTTGGATATTAAACAGAAGATTGGATCATGAAGACTTAAAGAAAAACGAGCTCTATGAAGTCCAATCAGTCCAAGTTTGTACTAAGTCTATTAGGCCCAAGTTTATGTGACAAATGTAATATGGGCAAAGCCCAATTCGAGTCTTGGCTGTGTGTATATAAACAGCCTTAGTCTTGAGTTCTAAGTGAGACACAATAGACACTTAAGACAACTAGAGAGAGCATTCAAGTGTGAGAGCTTAAGAACAAAACAGAAATCGGCTGTTAGGTTCTTGTAGATCTTAGTGATTGTAAAACGCTTCAAAGGGTTTGATAATCATAGAAGATCAGTTTGAAAGTTTGCGTGTTTGTGTGTTCGGTTCTTGTTTCTTCTACATACTCTTGTTTCTGTGTTCGAAGATCAATCAAGGGGATTCCGCACCCTTGATAGATTAATAGTCTTGTACGATCCATACGTGATTAAGGGACCTACACTGGATGCTTTAACTGTGGTGATATCGGGCACTTTAAGAGGAACTGCCCATAGTTGAACCAAGCCCGTGGAAGAGTGTTCAATATCGAAGCGAGGGAAGTGCGCCAGGATCCCAATGTCGTTACTGGTACGTTCCCTGTAAACCAACGCTATGCATCCGTTTTATTTGATACTGGTGCCGACTATAGGTTCGTATCGTTAGAATTTAAGAATATGCTTGGTTTAGCCGCTAGTAAGTTAGATATTCCCTACTCAATCGAATTGGCTAATGGGAAGTTAGTAGAAGCCAATGAAGTGATCAGAGGTTGTGCAATCGAGTTGGGAGAACGTGAGTTTGCTTTGGATCTACTACCAGTCCAGCTGGGGAGCTTTGACGTGGTAGTAGGGATGGATTGGTTATCAAGCAACAAGGCAGAAATTGTTTGTCACGAAAAGGTCGTTCGTATCCCGACCGAAGATGGCGAAAAAATTGTGGTACATGGCGAAAAGCGCGATACGCCGTTAAGAATTATCAGCTGCCTCAAAGCGCGAAAGTGTTTGCAAAAGGGGTGTGCTGCCTTCCTGGCACACATTGTAGACAAGAAAGCTGTAGAACCGAAGATCGAAGACATCCCTGTCATGAGGGAGTATCCGGAAGTCTTCCCGGAGGACTTGCCTGGACTGCCACCTCAGAGGCAAGTGGAGTTTCACATCGATTTAGTCCCAGGCGCCGCGCCTGTGGCTAAGGCACCTTATAGACTTGCCCCGTCTGAGATGCAAGAATTGTCGACACAACTTCAAGAGTTGTTAGACAAGGGATTTATTCGACCAAGCTTCTCGCCTTGGGGAGCTCCGGTCCTGTTTGTCAAGAAGAAGGACGGTAGTTTTCGAATGTGCATAGACTACCGGGAGCTGAACAAGCTGACGATCAAGAATAGATATACTCTGCGAAGAATTGATGATCTGTTTGATCAACTGCAAGGTTCAAGCTTTTACTCAAAGATCGATTTGCGATCTGGATACCATCAGTTAAGGATACAAGAGGAGAGTATCCCGAAGACAGCCTTCAGAACTCGTTATGGACACTACGAGTTCCTTGTTATGCTGTTTGGGTTGACAAACGCACCTGCAGTCTTTATGGACTTGATGAATAGAGTTTGCAAGCCGTACTTGGACAAGTTCGTGATTGTGTTTATCGACGACCTCTTGATTTATTCAAGGACAAAGGCTGAGCACGAACAGCATCTAAGAGCTATTTTGGAGCTGCTGAAGAAAGAACAGCTGTATGCCAAATTCTCTAAGTGCTAATTTTGGCTACGTGAAGTCCAATTTCTTGGACATGTGGTAAATGGAGATGGAATCCATGTGGATCCAACCAAGATCGAAGCGATCAAGAGTTGGGAAACGCCAAAGACGCCAACCGAGATTCGACAATTCTTGGGTTTGGCTGGCTACTATCGAAGGTTGATTGAGGACTTTTCGAAGATCGCTCAACCATTGACGTTCCTCACCCAGAAAGATAAGAAGTTTGATTTGGGAATCAAACAGGAAGAAGCGTTTCAGCTGTTGAAGGATAAGCTCTGCAATGCGCCAATTCTAGCACTACCGGAAGGTACTGACGATTTCGTGGTATACTGTGACGCCTCGCGTCAAGGATTGGGTTGCGTGTTGATGCAACGCCAGAAGGTTATTGCTTACGCATCACGTCAGTTGAAGGTACATGAGAAGAACTATACCACGCACGATTTGGAGCTAGGCGCAGTGATATTTGCTTTAAAGATCTGGAGACACTACCTATATGGTACGAAATGTACAATTTTTACAGATCATAAGAGCCTACAACACATATTCAACCAGAAGGAGTTGAATATGAGACAAAGACGATGGGTTGAGTTGTTAAATGATTACGATTGCGAGATAAAGTATCATCCAGGGAAGGCAAATGTGGTTGCCGACGCCCTAGGTCGTAAAGAAAGGATCAAGCCCATAAGGGTTAGGGCTTTAGAAATGATTATCCAAACCGATCTTTCCTTGCGCATTCGTGCCGCGCAGAAATAAGCTCTTAAGGAAAGAAATCTGGAAGAAGAATATCTCCGTGGGATGGAGAAGCTATTGGTGCCAAACGAGGAAGGAACGCTATGTTTTGAGAAAAGGATTTGGGTTCCTCTGTTTGGTGGTTTAAGGAAAGTTGTTTTTGATGAAGCTCACAAATCGCGGTACTCTATCCATCCAGGAGCGGATAAGATGTACCAAGATCTCAAGGATTACTATTGGTGGCCTAGGATGAAGGGTGATGTCGCTGTTTATGTGAGCAAGTGTCTAACGTGCGCTAAGGTAAAAGCGGAATACCAGAAGCCTTCAGGACTTCTGCAACAACCTGAGATTCCCAAGTGGAAATGGGAACAAATCTCCATGGACTTTATTACAAAGTTGCCAAGAACGCCAAGAGGTCATGACACTATTTGGGTGATAGTTGACCGCCTAACAAAGTCCGCACACTTTTTGCCAATCAAAGAGAATGATAACACCAGCAAACTGGCAGAAGTATACATGCGAGAGATCGTCGCACGTAATGGAGTGCCTCTCTCGATCATCTCTGATAGAGATGGACGTTTCATATCAAGGATTTGGCAATCCTTCCAAGAAGCTTTTGGCTCACAATTAAATCTGAGCACTGCGTTTCATCCGCAAACTGATGGGCAAAGCGAGCGAACTATTCAGACCTTGGAAGATATGCTGAGAGCATGTGTTATGGATTTGGGCGGTAGCTGGGATAAGCATTTGCCACTTGTCGAATTTTCATACAACAACAGCTACCACACCAGTATTGGAGCCGCACCATTTGAAGCTCTTTACGGACGCAAGTGTCGATCACCCCTATGCTGGGCTGACGCAGGTGATAGGCAGCTTGTTGGTCCCGAAATCGTCCAAGAGATGACAGACAAGATTGCGCAGATTCAAAAACGCATCGAAGCAGCTCGCGAAAGACAGAAAGCCTATGCAGATCCAAACCGGAAACATTTGGAATTCCAAGTTGGAGATATGGTTTTATTGAAAGTTTCACCCTGGAAGGGTGTGGCACGCTTTGGAAAGCGTGGGAAGTTGAATCCACGTTACATTGGCCCTTTCAGAATTTTGGAAATAATAGGGCTAGTAGCATACAAGCTGGACTTACCTGCTGAACTAAATGGAGTTCACGATACATTTCATGTATCCAACCTGAAGAAAAGTCCAACTCAAGATACCGTTGTCATTCCCACCGACGAGATTCATGTTGACGACACGCTCCATTTCGTTGAAGAACCTGTTGAGGTTACGGATTGGAAAGTAAACAAGACCCACCAGAGCAGTGTCAAGCTCGTCAAGGTTCGTTGGAATGCCAGACATGGTCCTGAATACACCTGGGAGCGTGAGGACCGGATGAAAGAGAAATACCCCCACTTATTTCCTAAGAACCCTGCATCTACAAGCAGAACTTAAAATTTCAGGACGAAAATTTTCTAACGGGGGGAGAATGTGACAACCCTCACTAAACCAGGTATCCGTACGACTTAATTAATAATTAATTACTGCTTAATTATTGTGCTTACTTGAACTTGTGGATAAACTGCTACTTGAATGCTGATACATGTACTTACTTGCATCATACTTTACTTGCTGTCACTCCATGTTTTGCTTACAGCACCTTTGTGACAACCTTGATGCACCAAAAGCATAGTAGCACAATGAACGAATAACCTATTAAACGTGCTGTCATAACTAGCACCAGGCAGGTACTGCCTCTAAGGCCTGTAAGAGCCTGAGATAGTTTGCTACACTAGTGGTGAGTGTAGGGATATAAGGGTTGTAGAACTGCGTCACTAGGAATGAGATTACAGTGACCGGATGTGCCTAAAACGTACTTTGAGTACAAAATTCAGCACTTTAATTAAAATTCAGCATCTAGCTAACTAATAAAGTGCCAAAACATGAGAAAAAGATTACTAGACACTTTCCAAAGTGTCGGGAATAAGTTGTGTCACTAAAAATAATAACAACGACACTTTAAAGCTTTGTTAAGCACTTTAACGGATCTATCCAACCGAACAACCGGACTTTACCCGGAACATAAAAATATTGCCATTAACACTGTTTTTCTTTTTCTGAGCCAGTTAGGGTCCCCGAATACCCTAACACCCGCTGCAATGCATAACACACTATTAACCGAGTTAACCTCCTAATCACTTAACTTTATCCTAACTAGTAGTTGAAATGGAACCGGATAACCCCCCCCCCCCTTAACCGAACTCGTCCCCAAGGGGACACCCTTGTCCTTTGTTGATTATTTAAATCACCTATGTCTAATATCAATTAGACATAAAATCCATTGGTTAATTGTGAAAGGAATTGTCTATAAGTTCAAGACTAAACTCACTAACACTTTCACTCCACAACTCACAAAACACACTCTCTCTTCCCCTCTTTCACTCTCGGCCGAAGACACAAGCACCCCCACTGCCACCTTTCGATCTTGATCTTGCTATTCCAAGTGCATACAAGTGTTAAGGATCTCATACAAGGGAGCTCGGTGCATTCAGAACGTGAAGGACCTCTTCTCATTGCTTTTATCCACTCATTCTTCGACTAGATTCTTCCCTAGCCTCGAGCTAGTGGTAAGTTGCTTGAAACACACTCTCGATCTATTTTAAAGTGGTTAAAATAAGATATGACGGTTAAAACTCGTGAACTTGCAAGATGAAGTGTTAAAAGTCTACTAAAATGTTAAAAATGATGGTTAAAAGCTATGATGTTGTGTAAATCTTGTAAGACTTGTTTTGTGTAACTATTTAGGGCCGATCTATGTTGTGGTAGCTCGAATCATCATCTAACCCGGATTAGTCGTGATCATGGATCATGGCATAGAGTTTGTTTAAGTGTACAAAGGGTTAAGTGATGAAACTCTACCACACATTAAACATGAACTTGTGTAAAATCGATTTTACTTATGAAATGGTATTCAAAACTAGTAGATCTTCGGATCTACAAGCGGTACTTTCAAAGGACCAAGTGTCAAAGAAATCATATTTTCTAAAGCCGGATCTTACATGAACAAGAAAGATTTTAGCAAACACACAAGTGTGTAAACACTTGTGTGACACAAAGTTTCGACAAAATAACTATTTTTGTAAAGTTGACAAGAAGTTGTAAAGATGAAATTCCTTTAAAAACGAGACTTTCAAGAAACGAAGTTGATTCATATAAAGATCCACTAAAAGTAATGGGATTTACTACATATTTTTGGGTAAACCACAAGTTCATGTAATTTATGCGATTTATATATGTTTTGACTAATTTGATGCTTTGGATATTGTTTTGGTTGAATGAGAAAATTGTTGATTTGAATTATAAAAGAAAATGATACGCTTGAAAGCGTGGCCACCTTCAGTTACAGGGGAAAATCTGGCAAATTTTTTCTAAAAACCTAACACTTGGAAATATTTTCACTTCAAGTGTTGTAAATATATTTTTGACTTGTTTTCAAAACGTAAATTTCGCCATGACTTTATTTACAAAATATCGGAGGTGGGATTTTCACAAAATAAAAACGGGGTAAATATATATTTGATATATATACTTTTCATAAGCGTCACTTGTAAAATGTTTATGAGTAGTTTGCGAAATATACGAATATTATTTTTAGAGTAAAAATAATATTACTGAGTACTAATGATTCCAAAAATAATACATACGCTTTCATAATTAATAATAAGTTACAACGGTATAATTATTACCACCCGATCTTTATCCGTAACTTACGCAATTCAGAAAATACCAATGAACGCGTATTTGTCAAGAATATTATTTTGGAAAAGTGTATGAAATAAAATATAATATTTTTGGGAAAAATGATTATATTTTGGGGTTAGAAATAAAATATATTTTTAAGTGAGACTCAATAATATATTTTGAAGGTATACGAACACGCATGTATTAAATCCCCCATCCTTGGGAAGGAGAATAATTACCAAGTATTTACAAAAATATAAACACGAAATAGTTGTCTAACTATTTCCCAAAAACTTAAACCTTAAGCTAAGGCACGGCCATCCGTCTAATAGAGTTAGTACGTGTAGGTCGTCGCACAGCTGCTTGATCAGGAGATATACTTGGTAGAGACGCACCACTGTGAGTTTATGTCCCCCCTTTTCTCTTAACTGTTTTCAGTTTTCTAAACTGCGGGGGTGAAATACATGTTACTTTGATTACAAATACTTTATACATGGTATGGTTAGCGTAAGGAGGTTTACTACTTAAGATCATGTGAGTGGGTAGGCGGAAACTTGAGGCCATTAATCCTCAAGGTAGGACCGAGGGACAGGAGCGGTAGATCTTTCTGGGTATAGCGAGCCCAGCCCCAAGCCCAAACAGAACGGACCTCGGGGTGACTTTGTGCCCGACGCATAAATCCGCTAGGTTTGAGTCTTCCTACTTGCACGTCACACATATCAATGGCCTTGCAAACCATTGGTGATCTCTTTTTCCTTATTTGCTACATACAAGGGTTTTTATACATACAAAGGTTTATTTACTCACTTACACATGAACTCGCTCAACATTATTGTTGATTTTTCAACTTACATGTATTTCAGGAAATTAAAGGATCTGGCGCGGTATGACACGTTTTCCCGCTGCACTAGTTTCGAGGTCATCCGAGTTTAAGGGATGTGACTTTTTCCTGGACGAGTCACAGTTCTTAAACTGTGTTTATTTCTTGTTGGTGTTGTGTCTTTTGAACACTGTTTATGTTTGTTAGGATGTGATATCCGTTAAAACAATGTTGTGGTTCTTTACTCTTCAAACTTATTTTAATGGATGATCTTGCATGGTTTTTATTTCATATAGCTTGTTATGATTAAGCTATGGTATTAAGAAGTCACACCAAAATAACCACGCTTCCGCAAAGCCAGGGTGTGACATTTCTAAACTTGTTCGATAAGGTTTTCGCGGATGTTTTATCAATAAATTAGTTGTTGACAGCAACAGTTCCGCTACTTGTAGAAATTATTTCGAGGTCTTAACCATTGAGTTTTGACACAATATTTGATCAGAAGTTGGTTTACAACATAAAGGATGTTTAGTAATTTTTATAGATTTTTGTAAAGTTGTTTGACGAGGTTTTCGCGGATGTTTTGTCAATAAATTAGTTGTTGACAGCAACAGTTCCGCTACTTGCAGAAATTATTTCGAGGTCTTAACCATCGAGTTTTGACACGATATTTGACCAGAAGTTGTTTTACAAAATAAAGGATGTTTAGTAATTTTTATAGATTTTTTGTAAAGTTGTTTGACGAGGTTTTCGCGGATGTTTTGTCAATAAATTAGTTGTTGACAGCAACAGTTCCGCTACTTGCAGAAATTATTTTGAGGTCTTAACAATCGATTTTTGACACGATATTTGACCAGAAGTTGGTTTACATCATAAAGGATGTTTAGTAATTTTTATAGATTTTTTTAAAGTTGTTCGATGAGAGTTTCGCGGATGTTTTGTCAATAAATTAGTTGGTGACAGCAACAGTTCCGTTACTTGCAGAAATTATTTCAATGTCTTAACTATCGAGTTTTGACATGATATTTGGCCAGAAGTTGTTTAACAACATAAATAATGTTTGGTAAGTTTTATACATTTTAGACATAAGCCTTTTTGGGTCAAGTTCCTATAAACGAGTCTTTTCCGTAAAACAACCAACCGAAGTGTAGAATCCGGGGAAATTGGTCAAATATACTAAATCCACCACGAGTATAGTTGTGGTGAAATGTAAATAGATAATTCAAATTTGGGAAAATGATGGGTGAAAAGAATGAGTGAAATTAAAACTTAAAAGTTTAAATTCTCTAAACGGGTCAAAACGAATTACGCGCATAACTTGGGTATTGGTTGCGTAATTCACAAAAGTTACAAATCTGAAATAAATATTTTGACTTAAATACTTTGGTGTATGATTTATGATTAACTAGAGACAAGTGTGTGATGTTATAGTCAAACGGGTCGAATAATCATATAAAGGATTTATAAGCCAATAGCTTATAATTCGGATATTTATGCAAACTGAGGTGATAAACGGATCCGTAATTTAAATACGGACACGTGGGATAAAGAATCACGCAAAACAGACTTGTAGATAAAAAGTTATGGCAATTTGAAGTTTGTTATTTTTGTAAAAATGGAGCTGGGCAAATATGCAGGTCCAGAGAATGGACCCGCTGGAAAACAGACTCCCCCGTGGTATGCGGGGGATGAGTGAATGCTGGCGCGACACGCGGGGCCTGTCGCGGCCCGTGAACGAATTAAAGAAATCTCTCACGTGGCGCGAGAGACTTAGATCTGAATTTTTATTTTTGATTTCGTTTATTTGATATTGGAACTTGTTTATTCTTGTTTCTATGATTATCAAAACTAACTTTTAAGTTGGTTTTGACATTAGGTGAATGTCGTTACCATCCTGATGCCGATCAAGCAACGAAGTAAACCGAACACATACTTAATGAAGCTTCCACGATATCTTTCTTTTGTTTAGTTTAAAAATGAAAGTTGTAAACACTTGATACTATATTTTGAATACTCTAATTTTGTATGAACGTTAACTTGTCAAAGTTTTTGAAAGGCCGCATTTTTACGTAAAATGCATATTTAATATTATAATTGTATTAAAATGAGACGGGTCTTACATTGAGCGGGGTGAAAGAAGGGCACAAGATGTAAATCCGAGCCCTACAAAGAAAGCAAGAATGACCGAATCTTCAAAAAGGTCGGATGTTAAAGGCGGGTCGCCAAGTTGTAAAATATGCAGAAAGGCTCACAAAGGTGAATGTCGCTTCAAGGATAAACCATGCCCTATATATGCGGGAAGACAGGGCATACAACTTCAATATACCCGGGAAAAGTCTCAGTTTGCTACAAATGTTACCAACCGGGCCATAAGAAATCAGAATACCCGAAGTTGGTCGGGAAGAAAGAGGTGAAGGATACGCAAACGAAGGCTCAGAAAGCGAAGGCCAGATCCTTTCATCTGACCGCGGCAGAAGCAAAGATCGAACCCGATGTGGTTTCAGGTATATTTGCCGTAAACTCTATTCCCGCACGTGTATTGTTTGATACGGGTGCGAATAAATCCTTTGTTTCACATGGATTTATTCGACATCCTTCATTTTTATTAACAAAGTTATCTATGCCTTTAGAAGTTGAGATAGGTGATAACAAGAGCTTTATCGTTTGTTATGTATGTCAAAACTGCAAATTGAGTATCGATGATGAAGAATACTCAATAGACTTGATCCCGATGTCAATGGAAGAATTCCAAGTGGTCGTCGGAATGGATTGGTTGTCCCGACATCACGCGAAGGTCGTATGCTTCCGTAAGGAGATAAAACTAACATCTCCGAGCGGAAAGCACGTCACTATTTATGGAGAAAAAAGGAGGTAATCCCGTGCTGTGCTCGATGTTAGAAGCTCACAAACTCATGAGACACGGATGTAAAGCATATTTGGTATACGCATGCGAATCGGAGAAAGTGTCGCCGAAGATTGGATACGTACCGGTGGTACGGGACTATGAAGATGTATTTCTGGAGGATCTACAGGGAATACCGCCACATCGGGAAGTGGAATTCAGAATTGAATTGGTTCCAGGTGCAAAACCGGTAGCTAAGTCACCGTATCGGCTCACGCCATCGAAGCTACAAGAGCTAATGTCGCAGATACAGGACCTGCTAGATAAGGGGTTCATAAGGCCGAGTGTGTCTCCGTGGGATGCACCGGTATTGTTCGTGAAAAAGAAGGACGGGAGCATGCGTATGTGCATTGATTACCGGGAGTTAAACAAACTCACGATGAAGAATCGATACCCGCTCCCAAGAATTGATGATCTATTTGACCAACTACAAGGCGCGAGTTGGTTCTCTACAATTGACCTTAGATCAGGGTGTCATCAGTTAAAGGTCAAGGAAGAGGATGTACCGAAGACGACCTTTCATATACGGTATGGGCATTACGAGTTCCTCGTGATGTCCTTTGGGTTGACAAATGCACCCACGACTTTCATGGACCTCATGAACCGGGTTTGCAAACCTATGTTAGATAAATCGGTGATAGTGTTCATCGATGACATTCTGGTATATTTAAGGAGCGAATCTGATCACGCTCGTCACTTACAAGAAGTGTTAGAAACACTTAGATGAGAAAATCTCTACACGAAGTTCTCGAAATGCGCTTTCTGGTTGCGAGAGGTGCAATTCCCCAGGCACATCATTAGTGCCGACGGAGTACTAGTTGATCCGTCGAAAATAGAAGCCGTGTCAAATTGGAATCCCCTAAAGAATCCTTCAGAAATCAGAAGCTTCTTAGGGCTTGCGGGATATTATAGGAGATTCATAAAAGATTTCTCCAAGTTCGCTTCACCGTTAACCAAGTTAACTCGGAAGGAAGAAAGGTTTATATGGGGCATTGAACAAGAAAGAGCGTTTCGAACGCTCAAGGAAAAGTTGACTCACGCTCCAGTATTAACTTTGCCGGACGGTGTCGACAATATGGTGGTCTATTCGGATGCATCGTATTTGGGGCTCGGGTGCGTCTTAGTGTAACAAGGCAAGATCATAGCCTACGCCTCGAGACAATTGAAAGTTCATGAAAAGAAATACCCTACGCACGATCTCGAATTGGCAGCAGTGGTATTTGCTTTAAAAATATGGAGGCACTATTTGTATGGGGTTGATGCGTGTCGAGTGTGATATTTTTTTAGTTATATTTTAAGCCCTTTTTAACACTTTAGTCATGTTTTAAATTCATAAAACACGATATTTTACTAACACTAAACACACATATGGGCAAGTGCACCCATCGTGAGCGTAGTATAGAATGCCCCTTTTTTTAGTTATATTTTAAGCCCTCTTTAAGCCCCTTTTTTTTAGAATGCCTCCTCGACGCGAAAATCCGGTATCTATTGAAGAGCTGGCAGCTGTCATTACACAGCAAATGACTGCTGCAATCCCGAACATCGTTGCTCAATGTCACCAAGCTCTCAACAACAATAATGCCCCCTGCGATCAAAGTTTTCTGGGTCTCAAGGAGCGACTGCACTTCTGCAATGGTTCGAGAGTTTAGAGAGCACCTTCAGACATGTTCAATCTCCAAATGAGCGAAAGGTAGATTTCACATCTAGTGTTTTTGAGAAACGAGCTTTGACATGGTGGAACGGTGTGATGAGAGATAGGGGTGCCGAAGTGGCACTGGCTCAAACATGGGAAGAACTTCGAGCACTGATGATGAAGGAATTCTGTCCTCGTCACGAGATCAGAGCCTTGGAAAGGGAATTCGACGATCTTAAGCAAGACAGCGGTAAACATCGAGCATACACTGATCGATATGAGGAGCTGAGCCTGTTGTGTCCTACCATGGTTACGCCTTTGGATAAGGCGATCGAAAAATACATTGATGGTCTCCCTGACTCAGTTCAGGACATTGTTACTGGTAGTAACCCCACTATGGTTAGGCAGGCCATTGAGCTATCTGCAACCTTGACTGAATCTCAAATCAGGAAAGGTAAACTTTTTCGAAAAAGTGACAAGAAACCAATTGAGGAATCAAAGACCATGGATGAACAGACTGGATCCCCTAAGAAGTCAAAGAAGCGAAAGGCTTCTCAGAACTTCGCCATGGTTACTCACAATGACCAAGCCATCCCCAACCAACCTGCTCAACCCCCTGCTAGGAAGCCATATAATGGAACTTCACCCTTGTGCAACCAATGTAACCTTCATCATCATGCTAGTGTGAAGTGCCGCGAATGCCAAATTTGTGGACGTAAAGGTCATACAACAAAAGTTTGCGTAGCAGCAGTTGCACCAAATCAAGCTGACAACAATCCTGCTCAAGCTCGCTTTCCACCAGGTTCTTGCTACAATTGTGGCGAGATGGGTCATTTCCGAAGAAATTGCCCAAAGCTTGCTAATGCAAATCTAGCACAGGGATGAGCATCTGACCGACTAGAAGACAACACCCTTTAGAAATAATCACGTCTTATGTATTATTTTCTTTTGTTGTCAAGGTCCATGAAACAGTTGTTATCATTGTTTATAAATAAATCTTTTATTTACATTGCAATGTATTTATGTGATTGTATGTATAAACAACATATCCCTTACAATACCGACAATTAAGGAATCGTATTCCTTGAAAAGCAAACTACCCCCCAAGATTTTTCTATTTTATGATCTCTTGCGTTGTCCACGAAATTCTTAAGTACCAGTTTCTCCCAAGGAAACGAAGTACAAGGCGCAAATTACAACACTGGACGAATACCCAAAGTACCTCTATAAATCATTAATAGGGTACCTAAGGGTATTTCCGTAAATCCTAAAAATGTTGTGCTCCTTAATTCGAATATTACGTTTCTTTGAAAACAAAAATCGAATTTTTGGGAGATCTTCCTATCTTTTCAGATAGATCCCAGAGGACATTGAAGTCCATCGACTGGTTTCCATATCCATTTTCAATCGATAACAAGTTAATAATCAAGTTAAACAACTATGTGATTATGTGCTTATGTGTTCCCTTTTATGTTTTTGGTGTAATCCAAGTTTTTGTTATCCAAATCCTCGTAGAATCTTCCATATCATTCGTATAAGGGATTCATAGTAGGATATCCAAAGGTACTATATTAAATCCTCAATGGGCTTTTACGTGATAGTAAAGACCCTTGGATTATATTGTACTATTCCATAATTAGACCCCTTGAGTGGTCTAGTTAAACAGATTGATCCAAAAATCTGGTTAGGAATATCATGTGATGATATAGCTGAAAGGACTCCTTGGTGGCCTAATTAAAAGGATCATTAGTTGATCTAACTAAAAGGACCCTATGGTAGTCTAGTCACACTCATCACAGGTTTGATTTTCCTCCCCTAAACATTACGAGACAAACTGTGCGGACTATGCAAGGAATTACGTAATTATGGATGCATACATAATTATGGAATTCAGTGCACAGAAACCACAGCGAGTTTTGTAATGTGTCTAGAGTTAACTCGGTTCATTCGCATTTATGAAGAAATTGTGGAAAATGACTCATTTCGTTCATTTTCGTTCCTGAAGAAATCGTGGAAAATGACTCATTCTGTTCATTTTCGTTTCTGAAGAAATTGTGGAAAATGACTCATTCCGTTTATTTTCGTTTCTGAAGAAATTGTGGAAAATGACTCATTCCGTTCATTTTCGTTTATGAAGAAATTGTGGAAAATGACTCATTCCGTTCATTTTCGTTCCTGAAGAAATTGTGGAAAATGACTCATTCCGTTCATTTTCGTTTCTGATGAAATTATGGAAAATGACTCATTCCGTTCATTTTCGTTCCTGAAGAAATTGTGGAAAACGACTCATTCCGTTCATTTTCGTTTCTGAAGAAATTGTGGAAAATGACTCATTCCGTTCATTTTTGTTTTTGAAGAAATTGTGGAAAATGACTCATTCCGTTCATTTTCGTTTCTGTAGAAATTATGGAAAATGACTCATTCCGTTCATTTTCGTTTCTGAAGAATACCCATTAAGGAAAAATGACTCATTCCGTGCAGTTTTCGTTTCTGAAAATTATCCATCGAAGGGAAATGAATATCCCTGATTCTTCCTTCATTTCCATTTCTGAAAAATGTCCGTTAAGGAAATGACAGGATTATGCCTTGCATATCTCAGGTGGTTATTTGACACAACGTCACAGATAGACTCCTACGAATAAATTTCGGGACGAAATTTCCTAAAGTAGGGGAGACTGTGACACCTGGGTCACTGTGACCATCAAACAAATACCAAGCCAATGGAATATTATATTTCATACTTGGGATCTGTATAAATATGTGTATCTTTTGCACATATCATTTCTTGTTCGATTTCGGGCTTTAAATCGCTTTCTGGAAGGTTATACGCGCGCTGATGCGTAAATATAACCAGTTTAATGCAACGAACACTCCGGAATAGTGAAATAGGCTTAACATACCTTAAATAACCTTTACATAACTTAGAAATAAGTTTTGAAGGCTTTGGTATGGCAAAATCAAGTTAAATCGCTTACAGGGACTAAACTTGACAAACTGCGAAAGTATGCCAATTTGAACTGTAACGAACATTCCGGAACATGACCATAAGTTAAACACACCTTAAATACCCTTTATATAGCTTATAAATAGGCTATGAGGGGTTCGGTGTGCTAAAATAAACTTCTGGGTCATTCAGGGACTAAAAGCGTAAAAAAGTGCATAAGTTTGCACTTTCGCGCATAACTTACGTTCTGAATACATCCGGACATCCAAAAATTTATGTAAGCAATAAAATATTTTATTTTAGTGTTTGTCATGAGAAAAATCCATTCGTCGCGCAATTTGGATCGTTTTTCGCACTTATGCGCATTCCGTCGTAATTAAGCGAACATCGCAACCGTACGGCCAAACGAACCGGCATCCGAGATATTTTTGAGCACATTTTAAGTTCCCTATACCTTAACTTCATTTTAGAGCTTTGAAATGGGGTTAACGGGGCTTAAACGTGTCAAAAATGCATCAAAAACCAAGTTTGGAGCTGCAGGGGCCTGTTCTGCCATTTTTCAAACTTTCTGGTCTGCAAGGTCCTTACGTACCTCAACACTAATAATGTTGAGGTCCGTAAGCAGGGGTCAGATGCAGAAACTTGTTTTTAATAGCCTGTTTCCAGCCTTTAAACCCCCCAAAGGCCAATGCCATGTGTCAAACTCTTGTGGTGGGGGCAAAATGAGTTACCACAACATTCCGACAAGTGTACGGGCGAGATCAAGGCACGTTATCCAAGAAACGATCCTAACGGTGAACCGAAATCTATAAATACCCACCCATCCCCATTTCAAAACCCACAAGAATCTGATTTGAGAAGCTCTAAGTTGAAACCATTGTTTCATACCTGAGCTACTTGAATCAAGATTAGCTTTCGGGGACCCTTTGTAAGTATTCCTTCGTTCTTTTATTGCTTTTCGAGTCCGAAAGTCAAACTTTGTTTGACTTTCTGCATTGACCAGTTTATGGTCAATGCGAAGTTCGTTTGAACTTCGCAACGTGAGCGTAATCACGATGGTTATAGTCCCTTGTGACTATGCCTACTGATTACCACGTTGTCTAGGGTCGTAAGGGTAAGCGATCTAATAAATCGCTTATACCTTCGAACCCGACCCATTTGGTCGATCATTAGGATCCGACCAAACACATTAGGTGACCATAGTATATAGGGAATAACCTTCCGAGGTTATACCTTATGGTCGCTTCGTTTAAGTAGTTGTATGATAAGTAGTTTATATGCCTTAGGTAAATTACCAAAATGCCCTTTTTACGCCAAAATTCATTTTAAGCATATGTAACATAACTTTTGGTATCTAATTTGATTTGGTAACAATATTAGATATGTTAAGGCATATTTTACTTGTCATAGGACTAGTTAGGCATTCCGAACGCGTTTTACGCGAACGACGCGTTAAAGTAGCATAAGTTATCTAAGCGGGCCGTAATGGGTAGTAAGCACTTAGGCTAGGTTTCATTTAGTATGTAGGCTTTGTTAAACCATACTACCTGAGTTCCCATACTCATTTGGTTTACGAGCCCTCATTCTATCCGATCCTCCGATATAGGTCCGGTTTATTAACATAGTTACCTATATTAGGTGCCGTTTGATTCCGTGATCTCTAGCATTGCTTGGTGGTTATCTTAGGACTTCTGAGCAATCTCAAGTGAGTACATAGACCCCTCTTTTACTGTTTTCCAAACATTTTGGGGTGGAACACATGTGCCTACTTGTTACTTTCATGCTTTCCATGTTTTCACATCATATACTTGCTATGTTCATTAGTACATTTATAGTACATGATTTACATTACATTTCATGCTATGTATGCCCATTGTGTGCGTACTTAGTACATCGCTTCACATTACATTTCATGCTATGTATGCCCATTGTGTGCGTACTTAGTACATTGTTTTACATTACATTTCATGCTATGTATGCCCATTGTGTGCGTACTTAGTACATTGTTTCACATTACATTTCATGCTATGTATGCCCATTGTGTGCGTACTTAGTACATCGCTTCACATTACATTTCATGCTATGTATGCCCATTGTGTGCGTACTTAGTACATTGTTTTACATTACATTTTATGCTATGTATGCCCATTGTGTGCGTACTTAGTACATTGTCTTACATTACATTTTATGCTATGTATGCCCATTGTGTGCGTGCTTAGCACATTGTCTTACATTACATTTTATGCTATGTATGCCCATTGTGTGCATACTTAGTACATTTGTTATTCATCACATGCTTACATTTTGACATTTATATACAAAATTCATGATTTACATTAGACATAGACATTAGACATGGTTTTCACACAAACATTTTGACATTTGATTATACATGAACATTTCTACAATTGTTAAACATTTTACTTTGATGGTTTGGTTTGAGTAAGTGATTTAAGTAACCAGGCGTATGTAATATGATACAAGCACGGTGGATACGCCGCTGGTACTTCCTATATACAAGTGTTTGTATGGTATCACATATTGGATACGCCGCTGGTACTTCCTATATACGCTGCTGGTACTTTCTATATACAAGTGTTTGTATGGTATCACATATGGTATCACAAGACATTGATTTACAAACAACTTATCTTATATAAACTCATTTTACATGGTTATTCATTTAACCATACATTATTCTCTTATTTATACATATCATCTGATCTTATCGTTTTTCAAATGATTTACAAGAAAAAGCAAATTACAAGGTTCATGACTAAACATTTTCTCAAACATAAGTCATGAATTCTGTTTTCACAAAACCTATGTATCTCACAGGCATTTTTATGCTGACGTACCTATTTTCACATGTGTTTTCAGGAGATGATGCATAGGACTTATCAAGACTTACTTAGGCGGACCTGTGCCTTAGTGACTTAAAACGAGACAAGAACTAGTTAATTTATGTTATGTACTCTTTGGTTCTTGTTTAAAACAATGTAAACTTTCATGTTTGATTAATAAAACGAAACTTCAATTGCCATGGATTTGAAACAATTAATTCTGTTACAACACTCCCCGACGTTTCCGCCACATTTGGTTGTTCCACGTGGTCGGGGTGTGACATATTGTGACATCGGGTTTAATTGAACGAATCCGAGAAGCACAAGTTGAAGCAGTGAAAGAAGAGAACTGGAAGAAAGAACGGATAGTCGGCCAATTGAAAGACTTGGTAGATAATAACAACGGGTTGAAAACCCGCTTCGGAAGGACGTGGGTTCCTAATACGTGTGGAGTTAAAAAGCTTCTACTTGATGAATCTCATAAATCCCGTTATTCTATTCATCCAAGGGCAACCAAGATGTATAATGACTTGAAGCAAAATTATTGGTGGCCCGGAATGAAAAGAGATGTTACAAAATATGTGGAGAAGTGCTTGACGTGTTTGCAAGTCAAGGCAGAGCACCAGAAGCCTTACGGTAAACTTCAACCGTTAGACATTCCAGTGTGGAAATGGGAACATATTACAATGGATCTACTAACCAAACTATCGAGAACGAACCGTTGATTCGATGCCATTTGGGTAGTAGTAGTAGAACGACTGACAAAAAGTTCTCACTTCATTTCGATACGTGAGACATATACGTCTGAAAAGATGTCAGAGGTTTATACGAATGAGGTTGTGGCACACCACGAAGTACCGTTATCCATCATGTCTGATAGGGATACCCAGTTCACTTCAAAATTTTGGCATGATTTCCAAGAACAAATGGGGACAAAATTGTTCATTAGCACCGCGTACCATCCTCAAACGGATGGACAGAGCGAAAGAACAATTTCGACATTGGAAGACATGCTACGGGCGTGTATCATCAACTTCGGAGGTAGTTGGGATGTTTATCTACCTTTGGTCAAATTTTCATACAATAATAGTTACCATGCTAGCATTGGAGAAGTGGATGTTTATCTACCTTTGGTCAAATTTTCATACAATAATAGTTACCATGCTAGCATTGGTATGGCTCCGTACGAGATGCTTTATGGTAGAAAGTGTCGAACCCCGGTGTGTTGGGGTGAGGTGGGTCCACGTGAACTCGCCCATAAAGACATAGTTCGAACCACTAACGAGAAAATCGATATGGTTCGAGCTCATTTGAAAGCGGGAGATCGACAGAAGTCGTATGCGAATAAAAGACGAAGACCGATCGAGTTTCAGGTTGGTGATAAAGTCATGCTTAAAGTATCTCCATGGAAGGGGATTATCCAGTTCAGGAAAAAGGGAAAGTTAAGCCCAAGGTTCATTGGGCAGATTAAAATCGTCGAACGGGTGGGTAAAGTAGCATACCGCCTTGAACTATCGAAGGAACTGAGCTGAATACATAGTACGTTCCATGTATAGCACCTCCGAAAATGTCTAGCCGATGAAACGACTTACATCCACTATGATGACATTGAAGTGGATGACAAACTTAATTACGTGGTGAGACCGATTGCAATTCTGGACCGGAAGATTAAAAGTTTGTGAAACAAGGAAATTAACCAAGTGAAGGTCAAATGGGAACACCGTAATGGATCGGACACTATGTGGGAGACCGAAGAAGAGATGAGACGCCTCTACCCTACGCTATTTGGTACGTATACTAGTTTCGGGGATGAAACCTTTTAAGGGGGGTGGACTTGTAACACCCCAAAAATATATATTTTATATACAAATTAAAAGTCGGTAATAGCCAAGATAAAATAATTAGGAATAATTAACCTAGTTAGTCATGAGTTCTTGAAATAATAAGGAAACTTAGTTATGAAACCCTTTATAAAAACTTGAGTAAGTTGAGGGACTAAAGTTGACAAAACTGAAAATGGTTTTAATTTAATAAAAACAAAACACCAAAACACACACTCTAGTGTGTGTTCTGGTCTAAGTTTCCACAGGAGCCAAAAAGGGTTATCTCAGTTGAACCCTAACATACACAAATCAACCAAATCAAAGAGGCAAATCAAGTCTAAATCGAAAACCAAGCTGAAACTAGTGATCACCCAAGTGAGGGGATCACAAGGTATGTCAAATTTCATCTTTTGGTGATGTTTTGAATTCTTGATGATTTCTCATAAACGAAATTATTGCTTGAATGATTAATGTATGAGTGAAATTATGATGAAACCATGTCTAGGAGCAAACCCTAGTCAATAGTTTAATGAATTAGTGATGAAAATCATGAAATTGATAATCACCCATACATGTCTCAAGTGGGTATTATAACTAGGTGATGAACACATGAAATTCTATGTTGAAATGGTATAAAATTGATGTTATGATGAAAGCCTTGATATTGTGTATGAATACTAGGCATAAGGGCTTGATTGTTATGAATAAACTTGGTTAAAAGTTAATTAGGAGCTAAATAGATGAAAGTATGAAAATCATGCCCACAAGGTTAGGGTGGTTACGCCATCCTTGGTTGTAGGTACCCGTTGGAGGACCCGACGGCCTAGGTCTATTATCAATGTAGTTTACCGTTTTTGTCTGATTATCCATTTCTTTCATACAACTCCAATTTTCATGTGGCCCACCACACCCTTCACAAGCCATAACCGAGGCCGTTTTTGCCATTTCTAACTTTTTGATTTTTGAAGAAAGGGCCTCGATTTGGGCTTGTAAGGAGGTGCTTTCATCAACCTTATGGGCGCTCGGGGCAATAGATTTTATGCCTCGGGGAGCGTGCCACTGAAAATTGGTTTGAGCAATTTCCTCAATTTGATTATAAATTTCATTTGGGCGACGATTACCTAGAAGTCCCCCGGAGCTAGAGTCAAGTGCTTGTCTTGTGTGTGGCAACAACCCATTATAGAAAGTGGATACTTGTTTCCATACCGCAAGACCATGATGAGGACACTTTCTCAATAGCTCCTTGAACCTTTCCCAAGTTTCATATAAGGATTCCCCGTCCTCTTGTGAATATGTGTTAATTTCAGTCATTAATTTAGCCGTTTTAGCAGGAGGGAAATACTTATATAAAAACTTTTGGGCTAGTTCATCCCAGGTGTTTACCGAACCAACTGGGAGGGTATTATGCCAAGCCTTAGCTCGGTCTTTTAGTGAAAATGGAAACATTCAAAGGCGGATTGCGTCATTTGATGCTCCATTGATCCGAAAAGTATCACATATTTCCAAGAAGTTAGTAATATGTAAATGGGGATCTTCGTCCGCAAGCCCATGGAAGGTTGCGGAGTTTTGGAGCATTTGTATCAAATGCGGCCGAAGTTCGAAGTTGTTGGCCTCGACATTCGGTGCATTGATAGCGGCGCCTAGATTACCTACGGTGGGTCGTAGGTAATCCATGAGGGTACGTTGATCCGCCATTGGAAGTGGGTCCCTTGGAACTTTCTCTTGGTTTTTAGCTTTAAGTCTTTTTCTTAGAAGGCGTTCGGTTCGTCTAGAGGTTCTTTTATGTCTCTACTAGAACTGGAGCTCATACACTGCGTAGAAAGTTCAGATGTGGCGCCTGGGTTCCAAGTCCTGTAATAAAAACGAAAAGAACGTTGGTCAGAAGTTTCACCACGGCCCCGTGCTCAGATGAACACGGCCCGTGGTCGGAGATACAGTAATTGTTTTCCGGATCCCTGTTACTGGGGAGCTCGACACGGCCTCGTGCTGCATTGACACGGCCCCGTGCTCAACTCTCGGTAACTCGGAAAATAAAAACTGGCGGTAACAATGCTGGGCACGGCCCGTGTCCGACCAGGCACGGCCCGTGCTGAGATCTGCAGAAACTGAAAATTTAAGAAAAATCCTAAAAAAAAACAGAAAAATAAGAGAAATGATTAGGCCGTTGATTCCTAACTTTCTTAAAATCCTTGTGTCCCCGGCAACGGCGCCAAAAACGTGATGTGCATAGTGCGTGATAGGTTTTTATGTATATTTTTAGCCCTTTTTACACTTTAGTCAAGTTTTAACTTTATACAACACGATATTTACTAACACTAAACACACATATGGGCAAGTGCACCCATCGTGAGCGTAGTATAGCGTTGGTAAGATACCGAGGTCGTCCAAGGACACAGGAGCTTTTAGTACCGGTTTATCCTCAACGTCTAATCAAATCAAAATTTTAGAAAAAGGTTTAAACATGAAAATAAAAACTAAAAATGCTGAAAAATAAAAATAAAATAAAAACAGATAGACAAGATGAATCACTTGGATCCGACTCGCCTTTAGTGTAACCTTTGATTATTTCCGCACTTTTACATTTTTTAAGAGATTATCTTAGTTATAGTAGTAGGCCCCTCTTTTGAAGGTGACGTTACCCTCAACCCAGTAGTTTGAGTCAGCAAGGATACAATCCTAAAGGGTTGGATTATTGAAAGATAATTAATTAAGTTATTAATGTGACACCTGTGCCACCACGGCCATCAAACAAAGATCAAATCAATGAAATATTGTGTTTCACACTTGGTATTTGTATAAATAGGTGTATCATTTACACATATCAATTCTTGTTCGATTTCGAGCTTTAAATCGCTTTCTGGAAGGTTATACGCGAACTAATGCTTAAACGTAATCAGTTTAACGCGACAAACACTCCGGTATAGTGACATAGGCTTAACATACCTTAAACAACCTTTACATAACTTAGAAATAAGTTTTGGAGGGTTTGGTGTGCCGAAATCAAGTTTATTCGCTTACAGGGACTAATTTCGACAAACTGCGAAAGTAGGCCGATTTGTACTGTAACAAACATTACGGAACTTGATCATAAGTTAAATATGCCCTACATATCCTTTACATAGCTTAGAAATAGGATTTGAGGTGTTCGGTTTGCTAAAATAAACTTTTTGGTCATTCAGGGACTAAAAGCGTCAAAAAGTGCATAAGTTTGCATTTTCGCGCATATCTTACATTCTGAATACATCCGGACATCCAAAAATTTATGTAATCATTAAAATATTTTATTTTAGTGGTTGGCATGATAAAATTCCATTCGTCGCATAATTTGGATCGTTTTTCGCGTTCGTTAGTGTTTCGTCGTAATTAACCGAACAACGCGACCGTACGACCAAACGAACCGACATCCGATATATTTTTGAGCACATTTCATGTTCCCTATACTTTAACTTCATTTTAGAGCCTTGAAATGAGGTTAACGGGGCTTAAACGTGCCAAAACGCATCAAAAATCAAGTTTGGAGATGCAGGGGCCTGTTCTGCCAACTTTGCAAACTTACTGCCAGCAAATAGGGTCCTAAGGACTGTATGGAGTTGCTTACGGTCTGTAAGCCATCCTCAGCTCAGCAAACTTCATTTTTATAAAACCCAGCTGCTCCCATTGTTTTGCACATGGTTTCATTGAATCTATGGACTGGTTTTGGATGCCCCTTGTATTGCAAAACCATGGGCACACATGGAGGGCCAAGATTGAAGCTCGGATTTCAAGAAACGATCCTAACGGTTCTCTGAAATCTATAAATACCCCACCCCTTTTCACTTACAACTCACACTTGATCTGATTTGTTCTCTAAGTTGAAGTGTAAACACTTCATACCTGAGAATATCTAGATCAAACCTCCATTTCTTGGACCCGTTGTAAGTTTTCTTTCGTTCTTTTACGCGTTTTAAGTGTGAAAGTCAAACAAGTGTTTGACTTTCAGCTTTGACCAGTTTATGGTCAACACGAAGTTCGTTTGAACTTCGCAACGTGAGCGTAATCACGATGGTCATAGTCCCTTGTGACTATACCTACTGATTACCACGTTATTTAGGCATAGTGACGAGTTATAGTTTCGGTCAAAATGCGTATTCTTGCGTATTTTGAAACCAAACTACTCTTGGGTATCAAGACCCTTTGTTTTGATACCAAACCTGTTTTCTAACTTCGTTAAACATATTTTAACATGTTTAACTAGTCACTTTAGGTTTAGTGCTTATATAGGGTCGTAAGATAAGCTGTCTAGTCTAAACAACCGCTTAGACTTTCGAACCCGACCCGTTTGGTCAATCATTAGGATTCGACCAAGCATATTTTGTGACCATAGTTACATAAGGAATAACCTTCCGAGGTTATACTTTATGGTCACTTAGTCTACTTAATTGTATGGTAGGTAATTATATGCCTTAGGAAAAAATGACCAAAATGCCCTTTCTACGCCAAAATTCATTTTAAGTATATGTAACATAAATTTTGACATCTAAACTGATTAGGCAACAATATTAAACTGATTAGGCAACAATATTAGACATGGTAAGGCATATTTTACTTGTCATAGGACTAGTTAGGCGGTCCGAACGCGTTTTACGCGAACGACGCGTTAAAGTAGCATAAGCTACCTAAACGGGCCGTAATGGGTCATAAGCACTTAGGATAGCTTTCGTTTTAGAATGTAGGCTTTGTTAAACCATATTGCATGAGTTCCTATACTCATTTGGTTTACGAAACCTCATTCTATCCGATCTTCCGATTTAGGTCCGTTTATTTACATAGTTACCTATATTAGGTGCCGTTTGATTCCGTGATCCCTCTAGCTTTGCTTGGTTGTTATTCAAGACTTCTAAGCACCCTCAAGTGAGTACATAGTCCCCTCTTTTATTGCTTTTCAAACATTTTGGGGTGAAACACATGTGCCTACTTGTTACTTTCATGTTTTTCATGTTTTCATATCTTATGCTTGTTATGTTCATTAGTACACTTATAGTACATGATTTCATTATGTTTTTGCTATGTATGTCCATTTAGTGCATACTTAGTACATTGTTTTACATTACATTTTATGCTATGTATGTTCATTTGTTGCATACTTAGTACATTGTTTTACATTGCATTTCTGTTGCATATGTTCTCGTAGCATATGGACACATTGTTTTACATTTCTACCTTGTATGTTCACTTAGCATACTAGGTACATTATTTTCATAAAACATGCTTACATTTGGTATAACATTTGGTTTGTTTAAAGAAACTAATACATTCATTAACACCGATCATGCCGCTCGGTAGTAAGTAGTGGTACCATAGGACTTGACAACTCCCATTCCTGATATCCTAGGTTTGTTTGGATGTAAGGAATGACTGAATCCGAAAAAAATTTGATAACCTTTACTCTAAGGTTATCCTACAGTCTCAAGGCTTGGATGTAGACGTTTAACATTACCGCATAAGTGTTTGTATCAGTAAAGCATGCATTATTTTACAAAACATAACTTTTGATTATAATTTATTAAATGCATTGTTTTGTACATTTCTTTCTTATAGGGTTGAGTAAATGCTTTTAATCAATAAATCCTTTTATTCACCATACATTACATTTAGTTATACATGAAAATTTTTACATTGGTGATTTGTTTGGGTAAGTGATTAAGTAACGAGACGTGTGTAATATGATAAAAGCATGGTGGATACGCCGCTGGTACTTCCTATATATATGTGCTTTTATGGTATTACATATCGTAGCGTTTGTAACAACTGTGCTTGTAATCATTGTGAACAGTTCTATTATCAATAAAACAATGTTATTTGATCCCAATGTTTGTTTTGTTATGTTTTACATTTTTCATGTTTTGACTTTTATGTAATTTCAAACTCTACATCGCTTTCTGGAGAGTTATACGCAAAATAGTGCGTAAACGTACTCAGTTTAATGCGATAAATACTCCGGAACATCAACATATACTCAACATACCTTAAATAACCTTTACATAACTTAGAAATAAGTTTTGAAGGCTTTGGTATGGCAAAAACAAGTTAATTCGCTTACAGGGACTAAACTTGACAAACTGCGAAAGTATGACGATTCGTACTGGAACAGACATTCCGGAACATAACCATAAGTTAAACACACCTTAAATATCCTTTACATAGCTTAGAAATAGGCTTTGAGGGGTTCGGTGTGCTAAAATAAACTTTTGGGTCATTCAGGGACTAAAAGTGTCAAAAAGTGCACAAGTTTGCATTTTCGCGCATAACTTACGTTCTGAATACATCCGGACATCCAAAAATTTATGTAAGAATGAATATATTATGTTTTAGTGTTCGCCATAAGAAAAATCCATTCGTCGCGTCATTTGGATCGTTTTTCGCGCTTATGCGCATTCCGTCGTAATTAAGCGAACATCGCGTTCGTACGACCAAACGAACTGACATCAGACATATTTTTGAACATGTTTCATGTCCACAATGTTTAGGCATCATTTTAGGGCCTTAAAGTTGGCTTTACGGGCCTTAGAAGTGCCGGAAATGGGCTGAATACACAACAGGGACCAAAACTGCAATTCTGTTAAACATGGCCAGGCGGCCCGCCTCAGCTTCTGTTAATCCCCACGCGGGCCGCGTCCCACTATCAGACCAGATTAAATGAATTTCACAGCAGATTGCAGCTGTTTGATCCAACACCACACATTCTAAATTGTCTAGTCAGATGATAAGGACCATTTTTTTAGGCACCACAACTTGCCAACACTTGTACGGTTACGATTAAGGCACGTTTTCCATGAAACGATCTTAACGGTGGACCGAATACTATAAATACCCCACCCCCATGCTTCAAAATCACAAGAACTTTGATTTGAGAAACTCTAAGTTGAAACTATTGTTTCATACCTGAGATTTTTGAATCGAGGTTAGCATTCGGGGACCCTTCGTAAGTATTCTTTCGTTCTTTTCCTTATTTTATTGCTTTTCGAGTCAGAAAGTCAAACTTTGTTTGACTTTCAGCGTTGACCAGTAATGGTCAATGCGAAGTTCGTTTGAACTTCGCAACGTGAGTGTAATCACGTTGGTTATAGTCCCTTGGGACTATGCCTACTGATTACCACGTTGTCTAGGGTCGTAGGGTAAGCGATCTAATAAATCGCTTATACCTCGAACCCGACCCAGTTTGGTCGATCATTAGGATCCGACCAAACACATTAGGTGACCATAGTAGGTAGGGAATAACCTTCCGAGGTTATACCCTATGGTCGCATCGTTTGAGTAGTTGTATGATAGGTAGTTTATATGCCTTAGGTAAATTACCAGAATACCCTTTTCATGTATAATTGGTAATTAAGCATATGTAACCTAAACCTTTGTCACATAACTGATTATGTAACATGTTTAGGCATATAACACTTGTCATAGGACTAGTTAGGCGGTCCGAACGCGTTTCACGCGCACGACGCGTTAAAGTAGCATAAGCTACCTAAACGAGTCGTAATGGGTCGTAAACACTTAGGTTAAGTTTCGTTTTAGTATGTAGGGTTTGTTAAACCATATTACACGAGTTCCATACTTGTTTGGTTTACGAAACCTCATTCTATCCGATCTTCCGATTTAGGTCCGGTTTATTAACATAGTTACCTATAGTAGGTGCCGTTTGATTCCGAGATCTATAGCATTGCTTGGTGGTTATCTTAGGACTACTGAACAATCTCAAGTGAGTACATAGACCCCTCTTTTACTGTTTTCCAAACTGTTTTGGGGTGGAACACATGTGCCTACTTGTTACTTTCATGCTTTCCTGTTTTCACATCATATACATGCTATGTTCGTTAGTACATTATAGTACATGATTTCATTACATCTTATGCTAGGTGTGCCCATTGTGTGCATTACTTAGTACATTGTTTTACATTACATTTCATGCTAGGTGTGCCCATTGTGTGCATTACTTAGTACATCGTTTTACATTACATTTCATGCTAGGTGTGCCCATTGTGTGCATTACTTAGTACATCGTTTTACATTACATTTCATGCTAGGTGTGCCCATTGTGTGCATTACTTAGTACATCGTTTTTCATTACATTTCACGCTACGTATGTTCATATGATTACATACTTAGTGCATCGTTTTCACATGCTTACATTTTGGGTATGACATTTGGTTTGTTTAAACATGGAACAATACATTCATTAACATTGAACATGCCATTCGTTAGTAGGTAGTGGTACCATAGGAATTGACAACTCCCGTTCCGGACATCATGGGTATGGGGATGAAAGGAATGACCGAATTCGATATACATTATTTAGATAAACCTTTAATTTGTTTAAGGGTTTATCGCCACAGTCTCAAGGCTTGGATGTATGCATTTTAACAATGCCACATAAATGTTTGTATCAGTATAGCATGCAGTTGTTACACAAAACATAACTTTGATTTAAACTATGTTTTACTTCAATACCTTGTTTTTGTGCATTTTACATATGGTTTAGTCGATACATTTCACTTACCATACATGACATCTTGGTTACACATTACATGATCTACATTGAACACAAACATTTTTAACATTGATATACACATTTGGTGGTTTACATTGGACATGGACATTTTTGATATGGTTTACACAATAACACTTGACAATTGGTTTGTACATGAACAAGTTACATTGGTGGTTGTTTGGGTAAGTGATTTGAGTAACGAGGCGTGTGTAATATGATACAAACATGGTGGATACGCCGCTGGTACTTCCTATATATAAGTGTTTGTATAATATTACATAGCGCAACGTTAATTAAATCATTTCAGTATAGACATATAACATTTTATACAAATATCATACTTTTCACAAGACATTGATTTACAAACAACTTATCTTATACAAACACACTTTTACATGGTTATTCATTTAACCTAACATTTATTTATATATATCATCTGATATTATCGTTTTTCAAATGATTTACAAGACAAAGCAAATTACAAGGTTCATGACTAAACATTTTCTTAAACACAAGTCATGAATCCTATTTTCACAAAACCTATGTATCTCACAGGCATTTTTATGCTGACGTACCTACTTTCACGTGTGTTTTCAGGTGCTTTTCCGTAGGATGATGATCATGACACTAGGGCGGACCTGTGCCTTAGAGACTTAAAATGAAGCTAGACTATGTTTAATTATGTTATAAACTCTTTTGTTTACTATTCAAGACAATGTAACACCCTTGTTTGATAAATAAAATACAACTTTGTATGCCATGGTTATGAAACAATTTATTCTGTTACGACACGCCTCGATGTTTCCGCCGCGATTTGTTGTTTTACGCGGTCGGGGTGTGACAGAAGAGTTGGTATCAGAGCCAATGGTTATAGGGAATTAGGTTATTAGTAATGCTTTGACCTAGACTATAACTTTTCTAGGACCCTAACACGAGTTATCTTGTGTTTAGATCTTAAAACATGTACATCACCTATCCTTAGGTGATTATCAAAACAAGAACCAAATTTTCCGAAACGATTTTTGAAAAACAATCATCTGTTTTTGAATGATTTATTACAAGGTTTTGAACCCTCAATTGTAAGGTTTTGAACCCTCTGTTATATGGTTTTGAACCCTTTTCAGTTTGGTTTTTGGCCTTGTGCCTTCAAATTTTCAAAAATCCCGTCAAACGTTTTGGGTTTTAAATAATGTGAACATGTGCAAACTGGAAGGGTGAATGCCTGTATTCTGGGTTTTCTGTCTAGGCAAGCACTTCGTATATATCTCATCAGACGCGAGACCAGTTGTGCTTACCTGGGAATTCTTGGGATGAGTGTTCACTTATAGGCGAGCATGTCTTCATTATACATTATTTTTGACCCATTTACTTTGATTAGTCACTGTGATTCGTTTGTTTGCTTGGTAATGCGGACGAATGATCACCATCTTTGCTTTTGTTGATTTTGTTGCATCTCATTCTTTTCATCCAATCATCTCACTCGTTTCCTTTCATGTTTTCCTCTTTTAGAATGCCTCCTCGACGCGACAATCTGATTGCGACTGCCGAATTGGCAGAAATTATTACGGAGCAAATGGCTGCTCAATTTCCAAATCTCTTTGCTCAATGGAACCAGGCCAACAACAACAACAATGTTCCATGCAAATACAAGGATTTTAACCAGGCTAAACCACTCAAGTTTAGTGGTTCTGAAGGAGCAACTGGGCTTCTTCAGTGGTTCGAAAGCATTGAGAATACTTTTCGCCACGTGCAGTGCCCGGATAATCGCAAGGTCGAGTTCTCCTCGAGCGTGTTTCAGAAGAGGGCTCTTACATGGTGGAATGGGGTAATGAGAGACCGAGGTGCAGAAGTTGCTCTCGCACAGACATGGGCTGAACTGAGAGCCCTTATGATGAGGGAATTCTGTCCTCGCCATGAGCAGCGAGCGTTGGAGAAAGAGTTTGATGTTTTGAAGCAAGATAGTGGTGAGCACAGGGCTTATACTGATCGGTTTGAAGAGTTGAGTTTGCTTTGCCCGACGATGGTTACCCCACTTGACAAGGCTATCGAAAGATACATCGACGGCCTACCTGACTCGGTACAAGACATTCTTACTGGTAGTGAACCTGCCACACTCCGTCAGGCGATCGAGTTATCAGCGACATTGACTGAGTCACAGATTCGAAAGGGAAAGCTACACAGGAAGGGTGACAAGGGCAAGAAATAGTCGGCTGACAAGGGGGATAGCAAGAAGGGTCAAAACAAGAATGGAAAGGACTCTGGTTCTTCGAAGAGGTCAAGGAAGCGTAAGGCTTCCCAAAATTTTGCTATCACTGCCCAAGCTAATCAGGCAGCTCCTAACCAACCCGCACAGCTTCCAGCAAAGAAACCCTATACAGGGAATGCACCTTTGTGCAATAGATGCAACAGTCACCATCAGCCGCAACATCAGTGCCGTTTCTGTACTAGATGTGGGAAGTCAGGTCATCTTGCCGATGTTTGTCGGTTTGCTCAGAATCGCGCAGTTCAAAACCCGGCTCAACAAGTTGCACAGCCTCCTGCTCAACAACAGGGTCAAGCTGCACGACTACAATACCCCCCAGGTGCTTGTTACAATTGTGGGGATCTGACCCACTACAGAAACCAATGCCCAAGGCTAGCTAACCAGAATCAGGTTCAGGCTCCGGCTCGAGGCCGAGCCTTTAACATGAATGCCCAAGAGGCACAGGCTGACGATAATGTGGTGAACGGTACGTTCTTTATTAATAATCAGCCTGCATCTGTTCTTTTTGATTCGGGTGCCGACAAGAGTTTTGTGTCATTGTCTTTTGAGCCGATGCTTCGCGTGTCTAGAACGAAACTAAGTAAATCTTTGACAATAGAGGTTGCTAGTGGTGAACCCATTATTCTTGATTCTGTTCTTCGCAACTGCCAGTTGAACCTTAACGACCATCTTTTTCCTATTGACCTCGCGCCTATGCAACTTGGAAGCTTCGACGTTATTGTGGGAATGGATTGGTTATCCAAGCATCACGCAGAGATAGTTTGTTCTGAGAAGATTGTTCGTGTGCCGCTTTCGACAGGCGAGATCCTACAGGTTCATGGTGAGAAACCGCCTGGTGGTCTCAAGCTTATATCTTGTTTTAAAGCTCAGAAATATCTGCGGAAGAACTATGTGGCTTTCTTAGCACATGTTACAGAAGATAAAGGCAAGGGTAAGTCTATTTCAGATATTCCTGTCGTTCGGGATTATTCTGAAGTGTTCCCTGAAGATTTACCTGGTCTACCTCCAGCACGCCAAGTCGAGTTCCGCATTGATCTCGTACCTGGTGCAAATCCCGTTGCCAGAGCTCCATATCGTCTTGCATCGTCTGAGATGCAAGAGTTATCTAAGCAGCTTCAGGAGCTCTCTGATAAAGGTTTTATCCGTCCCAGCTTTTCACCCTGGGGTGCTCCCATTCTTTTTGTTAAGAAGAAGGATGGATCTTTTAGGATGTGTATCGATTATCGTGAGCTTAACAAGCTTACCATCAAGAATCGATATCCCCTACCTCGCATAGACGACCTCTTTGATCAGTTACAAGGCGCTTCTTATTTTTCGAAGATTGATCTGCGTTCCGGATATCATCAACTTCGGGTGCATGAAGAAGATATTCCCAAGACAGCGTTCCGTACTCGATATGGGCATTATGAGTTCACAGTCATGCCATTCGGTGTGACTAATGCTCCTGCTGTTTTCATGGACTTAATGAATAGGGTCTGCAAACCTTATTTGGATCAGTTCGTCATTGTTTTTATTGACGACATCTTGATTTACTCTAAGACGCGAGCTGATCACGAGCAACATCTTCGTCTTACCCTAGAACTCCTAAAGAAAGAACAACTTTTCGCCAAATTCTCCAAGTGTGAATTCTGGCTTAAAGAGGTTCAATTCTTAGGACATATTATCAACGAACGAGGTATTCATGTAGATCCCTCCAATATCAGTGCGATTAAGGATTGGGATACACCTTCTACTCCCACTGAAGTTGGTTCTTTTCTTGGTCTAGCGGGTTATTATCGCCGCTTCATAGAAAACTTCTCGAAGATTGCAGTTCCTGTAACTGCTCTAACTCAGAAGAAAATGCCCTTTTATTGGGGATACAAACAAGAGGAAGCTTTTCAACACTTGAAGCAGAAGCTTTGCGATGCGCCTGTTCTATCATTGCCTGAGGGTGACGATGATTTTGTCGTGTATTGTGATGCATCGAAATTGGGTCTTGGTTGTGTTCTGATGCAAAGGAACAAAGTCATAGCCTATGCATTGAGGCAGTTGAAGATACATGAGAAGAACTACACCACTCATGATCTTGAGTTGGGTGCAGTTGTTTTCGCTCTAAAGATCTGGATACACTATTTGTATGGTACAAAATGTGTGGTTTTCACGGACCACAAAAGTCTTCAGCATATCTTCAACCAGAAAGAACTCAACATGAGGCAACAACGTTGGGTTGAGCTTTTAAACGACTACGACTGCGAAATTCGCTACCATCCTGGTAAGGCGAATGTCGTAGCTGATGCATTGAGTCGTAAGGAACGTACTAAGCTTCATTGTGTACGTGTTCAATCTGTTATTCAAGCTCGATCTGATATCCAAGCACACATTTCTCAGGCTCAACAATCTTGTGTTTCACAAGGTTTGATGGATAAAGAATTTCCTTACCACATAACACCTGCTCTTGAACTGAAGGACAATGGATCATATTATTTCATGGACCGTTTGTGGGTCCCAAGCCAGGATGATCTTCGTACCTTGCTTATGGATGAAGCCCATAAGTCTCGTTATTCTATTCATCCGGGCTCAGATAAGATGTATAAGGACCTTCGTACTCACTATTGGTGGCCTGGTATGAAGAAAGACATTGCCTTATACGTATCAAAATGCCTTACTTGTCTTAAGGTTAAGGCTGAACATCAGCGTCCTTCGGGTTTATTGGTGCAACCAGAGATCCCAGTTTGGAAATAGGAAAACATTACTATGGATCTCATTACTAAACTTCCACGTACAAAGAAAGGTCATGATGCCATCTGGGTAGTCGTTGATCGTCTCACAAAGTCAGCGCATTTCTTGCCAATCCGTGAGGATTTTCCTACTGACAGACTTGCTCAAATCTATGTAGATGAAATTGTGGCTCGACATGGTGTTCCTTTGAACATCATTTCTGATCAGAGATGCTCGTTTCACTTCTCATTTTTGGAGAACCATGCAATCTGCCATGGGGACCCAACTTAATCTGAGCACAGCTTATCATCCACAAACGGATGGTCAATCTGAGAGAACAATCCAGACTTTGGAGGATATGCTTAGAGCTTGTGTGATCGATTTTGGTGGTAGTTGGGATTCACATCTTAAGTTGATTGAATTCTCCTACAACAACAGTTATCACACCAGCATCAAAATGGCTCCTTTCGAGGCTCTCTATGGTCGAAAATGTCATTCACCAGTCTGCTGGAATGAGATCGGCGAGGCTCAACTTACTGGACCTGCTCTCATTTTAGAAACTACTGACAAGATCAAGAAAGTTCGTGATAACCTTCAGGCAGCTAGAAGCCGTCAGAAGATTTACGCGGACCCAAAACGCAAGGCCTTGGAATTTCAAGTCGGTGATCGAGTATTACTTAAGGTCTCACCTTGGAAATGTGTGATCAGATTTGGAAAGAAAGGAAAACTTGCACCTAGATACGTTGGACCATTCAAGATCGTCGAAAGAATCGGAAAGGTAGCCTTCAGACTTGAGTTACCTCCTGAACTTGGAAATGTTCATCCAACTTTTCACGTGTCCAATCTCAAGAGGTGTTCAGCTGATGAGAACCTCCACATACCGCTTGACGAAATTCGTGTTGGCAAAACACTGAAATTTGTTGAGAAACCAGTGGAAATCATGGAACGTGAAGTCAAGTGGCTTAAACGCAAGCGCATTCCTTTGGTCAAAGTTCGTTGGGAAGCTAAACGTGGACCTGAGTTTACTTGGGAACGCGAAGATCAAATGAAGGCGAAATATCCACATCTTTTTCCACGAGTTTCCTCTAAATAAATTTCGGGACGAAATTTCCACAAGTAGGGGAGACTGTAACAACTGTGCTTGTAATCATTGTGAACAGTTCTATTATCAATAAAACAATGTTATTTGATCCCAATGTTTGTTTTGTTATGTTTTACATTTTTCATGTTTTGACTTTTATGTAATTTCAAACTCTACATCGCTTTCTGGAGAGTTATACGCAAACTAGTGCGTAAACGTACTCAGTTTAATGCGAGAAATACTCCGGAACATCAACATATACTCAACATACCTTAAATAACCTTTACATAACTTAGAAATAAGTTTTGAAGGCTTTGGTATGGCAAAAACAAGTTAATTCGCTTACAGGGACTAAACTTGACAAACTGCGAAAGTATGACGATTCGTACTGGAACAGACATTCCGGAACATAACCATAAGTTAAACACACCTTAAATATCCTTTACATAGCTTAGAAATAGGCTTTGAGGGGTTCGGTGTGCTAAAATAAACTTTTGGGTCATTCAGGGACTAAAAGTGTCAAAAAGTGCACAAGTTTGCATTTTCGCGCATAACTTACGTTCTGAATACATCCGGACATCCAAAAATTTATGTAAGCATGACTATATTATATTTTAGTGTTCGCCATAAGAAAAATCCATTCGTCGCGTCATTTGGATCGTTTTTCGCGCTTATGCGCATTCCATCGTAATTAAGCGAACATCGCGTTCGTACGACCAAACGAACTGACATCAGACATATTTTTGAACATGTTTCATGTCCACAATGTTTAGGCATCATTTTAGGGCCTTAAAGTTGGCTTTACGGGCCTTAGAAGTGCCGGAAATGGGCTGAATACACAACAGGGACCAAAACTGCAATTCTGTTAAACATGGCCAGGCGGCCCGCCTCAGCTTCTGTTAATCCCCACGCGGGCCGCGTCCCACTATTAGACCAGATTAAATGAATTTCACAGCAGATTGCAGCTATTTGATCCAACACCACACATTCTAAATTGTCTAGTCAGATGTTAAGGACCATTTTTTTAGGCACCACAACTTGCCAACACTTGTACGGTTACGATTAAGGCACGTTTTCCATGAAACGATCTTAACGGTGGACCGAATACTATAAATACCCCACCCCCCATGCTTCAAAATCACAAGAACTTTGATTTGAGAAACTCTAAGTTGAAACTATTGTTTCATACCTGAGATTTTTGAATCGAGGTTAGCATTCGGGGACCCTTCGTAAGTATTCTTTCGTTCTTTTCCTTATTTTATTGCTTTTCGAGTCAGAAAGTCAAACTTTGTTTGACTTTCAGCGTTGACCAGTAATGGTCAATGCGAAGTTCGTTTGAACTTCGCAACGTGAGTGTAATCACGTTGGTTATAGTCCCTTGGGACTATGCCTACTGATTACCACGTTGTCTAGGGTCGTAGGGTAAGCGATCTAATAAATCGCTTATACCTCGAACCCGACCCAGTTTGGTCGATCATTAGGATCCGACCAAACACATTAGGTGACCATAGTAGGTAGGGAATAACCTTCCGAGGTTATACCCTATGGTCGCATCGTTTGAGTAGTTGTATGATAGGTAGTTTATATGCCTTAGGTAAATTACCAGAATACCCTTTTCATGTATAATTGGTAATTAAGCATATGTAACCTAAACCTTTGTCACATAACTGATTATGTAACATGTTTAGGCATATAACACTTGTCATAGGACTAGTTAGGCGGTCCGAACGCGTTTCACGCGCACGACGCGTTAAAGTAGCATAAGCTACCTAAACGAGTCGTAATGGGTCGTAAACACTTAGGTTAAGTTTCGTTTTAGTATGTAGGGTTTTTTAAACCATATTACACGAGTTCCATACTTGTTTGGTTTACGAAACCTCATTCTATCCGATCTTCCGATTTAGGTCCGGTTTATTAACATAGTTACCTATACTAGGTGCCGTTTGATTCCGAGATCTATAGCATTGCTTGGTGGTTATCTTAGGACTACTGAACAATCTCAAGTGAGTACATAGACCCCTCTTTTACTGTTTTCCAAAATGTTTTGGGGTGGAACACATGTGCCTACTTGTTACTTTCATGCTTTCCTGTTTTCACATCATATACATGCTATGTTCGTTAGTACATTATAGTACATGATTTCATTACATCTTATGCTAGGTGTGCCCATTGTGTGCATTACTTAGTACATGGTTTTACATTACATTTCATGCTAGGTGTGCCCATTGTGTGCATTACTTAGTACATCGTTTTACATTACATTTCATGCTAGGTGTGCCCATTGTGTGCATTACTTAGTACATCGTTTTACATTACATTTCATGCTAGGTGTGCCCATTGTGTGCATTACTTAGTACATCGTTTTTCATTACATTTCACGCTACGTATGTTCATATGATTACATACTTAGTGCATCGTTTTCACATGCTTACATTTTGGGTATGACATTTGGTTTGTTTAAACATGGAACAATACATTCATTAACATTGATCATGCCATTCGTTAGTAGGTAGTGGTACCATAGGAATTGACAACTCCCGTTCCGGACATCCTGGGTATGGGGATGAAAGGAATGACCGAATTCGATATACATTATTTAGATAAACCTTTAATTTGTTTAAGGGTTTATCGCCACAGTCTCAAGGCTTGGATGTATGCATTTTAACAATGCCACATAAATGTTTGTATCAGTATAGCATGCAGTTGTTACACAAAACATAACTTTGATTTAAACTATGTTTTACTTCAATACCTTGTTTTTGTGCATTTTACATATGGTTTAGTCGATACATTTCACTTACCATACATGACATCTTGGTTACACATTACATGATCTACATTGAACACAAACATTTTTAACATTGATATACACATTTGGTGGTTTACATTGGACATGGACATTTTTGATATGGTTTACACAATAACACTTGACAATTGGTTTGTACATGAACAAGTTACATTGGTGGTTGTTTGGGTAAGTGATTTGAGTAACGAGGCGTGTGTAATATGATACAAACATGGTGGATACGCCGCTGGTACTTCCTATATATAAGTGTTTGTATAATATTACATAGCGCAACGTTAATTAAATCATTTCAGCATAGACATATAACATTTTATACAAATATCATACTTTTCACAAGACATTGATTTACAAACAACTTATCTTATACAAACACACTTTTACATGGTTATTCATTTAACCTAACATTTATTTATACATATCATCTGATATTATCGTTTTTCAAATGATTTACAAGACAAAGCAAATTACAAGGTTCATGACTAAACATTTTCTTAAACACAAGTCATAAATCCTATTTTCACAAAACCTATGTATCTCACAGGCATTTTTATGCTAACGTACCTACTTTCACGTGTGTTTTCAGGTGCTTTTTCGTAGGATGATGATCATGACACTAGGGCGGACCTGTGCCTTAGAGACTTAAAATGAAGCTAGACTATGTTTAATTATGTTATAAACTCTTTTGTTTACTGTTCAAGACAATGTAACACCCTTGTTTGATAAATAAAATACAACTTTGTATGCCATGGTTATGAAACAATTTATTCTGTTACGACACGCCCCGATGTTTCCGTCGCGATTTGTTGTTTTACGCGGTCGGGGTGTGACAGCGTTATTTAAACCATTTCAAGTTAGACATAATACATTTTACACTTATATCATATCTTCATGAAACATTGTTTTACAGACAACATATTTTATACAAACTCATTTTACTTGGTTATTTATTTATCCGTTCATCTTTCTTTTATATCATCTGATTTCTTATCACTGTTTGTATGATTTATAAAAAAAAAACATTTTACAAGGTTCATGACTATTTTTTGTTAAAACATTTTCTTTTAAACTTACAAGTCACGAATCCTATTTTAATAAAACCTATGTATCTCACAGGCATTTTTATGCTGACGTACCTATTTTCACATGTGTTTTCAGGAAATGATGTATAGGATTGATCAAGATACCCTTAGGCGGACTTGGGCCTTAGTGACATTAAAAGATGCAAGATTAGTTAAATATGTTATGATTCTTTGTTTTAAGACATTGTAACTTCTCTTATTTAATAAAACAAAATTCAATTTCCATGTGTTATGAAACAATGATTCTGTTACAACACTCCCCGACGATTCCGCCGCGATTTGTTGTTTTACGCGGTCGGGGTGTGACAGAAAAGTTGGTATCAGAGCTCATGGTTATAGGGAATTAGGTTATTAGTAATGCTTTGACCCTAACACAAGATCCTTGTGTTTAGATCTTAAAACAATGCCGTCACTTATCCTTAGGTGACAACCACAACCAGAACACAAAATTTCAAAACCACTTTGAAAACCAATCATCTGTTCTAGGATGATTTATTATAAGGTTTTGAACCCTTTAAGTTTTCAAAATCTCGTCAAAGTTGGGTCTTATAATGTGAACACATACAATCTGGAAGGGTGAATGCCTGTACTCTGAGTTTTCTGTCTAAGGCTAGAGTGTTCGTACAAATCCACATAATCGGACCAGTCACTCTTACCTGGGAACTCTTGGGGTGAGTGTCCACTTATAGGCTAAAACATGTCTTCGCGATACATTAATATGACCCGAATACTTTGATTAGTCACCGTCTCATTTGTTTGCCTTAGGTAACAAATAAATTATCGCAATTTTATGCGTTGTCATTCTGTTTTGATTATTCGATAGCATTTCACTTGTTTCTTCCTATGCCTTTCATTTCCTCCAGAATGTCTCTTCATCGCAACGACGCTCAAATGTCCGAGCAGGCTGCCAAATTTGCTCAGCGAATAGGAGAAGTAGTCCTGAAGACTGTTGAATTAGCTACTGCCATGTATCATCTCCAGGAGGAAGCCACTCAAGAGTCACCGAAGGAAACCGAAGCCAAGCCTTCACCAAAACCAAAGAAGCGTAAAGCTTTAAAGGATCCCGCAGTTGTTGCACCAAAACAAACAGGACCTAGCCAGGTGGCAGCACCACCAGCCAAGAATCCGTACTTGGGAACTGCTTCCTTGTGCAATCGATGCAACCGTCATCATCCAGATCAAACACCATGTTTCAAATGTACCCACTGTGGACGATGGGGATATTTGGTTGACGTGTGCCGCTTTGCTATCCAAAACAAAGCTGTTGCAAATCTTGCTGCTACTCAACTCCAAGCCAACCTTGCTCAAGCTCGCTTTCCACCTGGATGGTGCTACAACTGTGGCGAGATGGGTCATTTCATGAACAGATGCCCAAAGATTGTCAATGCAAATCCAACCCACGGATGAGAATTTGACTTATTAGAAGAAGCTGCTACTTTAAATAATTTGAATCTTATGTTTTTGTATCTTTTGTTGAATCCTGAAACAATCTGTTTCGTTTATAAATAAATTGTTGTTCACAATTCTAATGTACAAGTGTAGTTATATGTGTGTATGGCATTTCCCTATGATACCTACATCAAGGAACTATGTTCTTTACAAACTATTCTTGTGATTCTCCCATTCTTGTGTTTGCTCATGATTTCCTTGAAAATTCTAAGTACTCGTTTCATTCTAAGAAACGAAGTACAAAAAATAAGTGACATTTTGAGTAATCACTTTAAATCCTTGGTTAGATAACTAAGGGTGTTTTTTGATCTCATACCCATATCATTACATTCTGGTTTTCATAACAACATACATAATATATGCTTTTCAAAAACAACCTTCATGATTTCAAAAACATTTCATATAGTTTGAAAACATTTTTAACATAGTATATTTACTTAACATATCAAGTGCATGATTTCAAAATTATCATTCATGTTTTCAAAAACCTTATACATAATTTCAAAATTCATCTCGCATGATTTTAAAACCTTTTTATAAATATACTTATCTAATACACATACGTTATGATTTCAAAAGTATTATGTAAGGTTTCAAAAATATTAAACACATTTCAAAAAGAACCCCATGCATAGTTTAAAAAAAAAAAACATTTTCTCATACATTAACTTAACCTTCAAATTCTGCTTCATATGTCGCCTTGGCATATCTAGCACCTCAACTTCATAAGCATTCTACCTCGTGTATCGACTTGAGCACGTCTAGTGCAAGGTCTTGAAACGCCTCCCGCTTTTCAAATTCCAAAATCCATATGGGATCTTATTACCTTCACAATTAGATCTTTGTGGGTGATTACCGCACAAATCGGAGTCCTTAATTGGATTCCTTGTATGCCTTAATTCGAACATTACGTTTCCTTATAATCGAAATCGAATTTTCTTTTTAAGATCTTCCTATCTTTATAGTTAGATTCTTGGAAATATTTAAAGTGCCAATCAAAATCCACGAATTGGATACCTGGTGTGCTTTAAATACATGGGCACAATTAACAAACAAATTAACAAAATGATAACAAATTAAATATCAAGTTAAACAATTTTGTGATTATGTGTTATGCATTTTCTTTTGTGGTTTATTTTCGTTATCCAAATCCTCGTAGGATCTTCCATATCATTATATGAAGGATTCATAGTAGGATATCCAAAGGTACTACCTTAAATCCTAAATGGGCTTCTACGTAAAAGATAAGACCCTTAGATTATATAGTACCATTCCATAATTCAAAGATACCCCTTGAGTGGTCTAAGTTAAAATATTAATTCAGAATCTGGTTAAGAATGGCATGTGATGATTTAGCTGAAAAGACTCATTGGTGGTCTATTTAAAGAGATCATTTATTGATTTAATTAAAAAGGATCCTATGGTGGTCTAGTCACGCTCATCACAGGTTTGTTCATTTGGTTTTTCCCTACACATTATAAAATGCACTGTACGGACTATGCAAGTAATTACATAATTATAGATGCGTACATAATTATGAAATTTAGTGCGCGGAAACCACAGTAAGACTTATCATGTGTAAGAACCTATAGTGGCAACAATAATGAAACGTAAACAATGTAATCGAGGTACGGTGAACGCACCAATGGTGCTTTATATACTTGTATATAAGTGTCCCTCTTACATTGCAAGCATGATGTTATTTAAAAGTTACTAAGAAGTTCAGAACCCTAACCAGTGTTGTTTTATCTTTACGACTTCATGTTTTGAACTCTCACAAGTTTCCTCTAGATAAATTTCGGGACGAAATTTCCTGAAGTAGGGGAGACTGTGACACCTGTGCCTCCACGGCCATCAAACAAAGACCAAATAAATGAAATATTGTGTTTCATACTTGGGATTTTTATAAATATGTGTATCATTAGCACATATCAATTCTTGTTCGATTTCGAGCTTTAAATCGCTTTCTGGAAGGTTATACGCGAACTAATGCGTAAACGTAATCAGTTTAACGTGAAAAACACTCCGGGATAGTGACATAGGCTTAACATACCTTAAATAACCTTTACATAACTTAGAAATAAGTTTTGGAGGGTTTGGTGTGCCGAAATCAAGTTTATTCGCTTACAGGGACTAATTTCGACAAACTGCGAAAGTAGACCAATTTGTACTGTAACAAACATTCCGTAACTTGATCATAAGTTAAATATGCCCTAAATATCCTTTACATGGCTTAGAAATAGGCTTTGAGGTGTTCGGTGTGCTAAAATAAACTTTTTGGTCATTAAGGGACTAAAAGCGTCAAAAAGTGCATAAGTTTGCATTTTCGCGCATATCTTACGTTCTGAATACATCCGGACATCCAAAAATTTATGTAATCATTAAAATATTTTATTTTAGTGGTTGGCATGATAAAATTCCATTCGTCACGTAATTTGGATCGTTTTTCGCGTCCGTTCGTGTTTTGTCGTAATTAACCGAACAACGCGACCGTACGACCAAACGAACCAACATCCGATATATTTTTGAGCACATTTCATGTTCCCTATACTTTAACTTCATTTTAGAGCCTTTAAATGAGGTTAACGGGGCTTAAACGTGCCAAAACACATCAAAAATCAAGTTTGGAGATGCAAGGGCCTGTTCTGCCAACTTTGCAAACTTACTGTTTAACTCGTCACTTTAGGTTTAGTGCTTATATAAGGTCGTAAGATAAGCGGTCTAAACAACCACTTAGACTTTCGAACCCGACCCGTTTGGTCAATCATTAGGATTCGACCAAGCATATTTTGTGACCATAGTTAATTGTATGGTAGGTAATTATAAGCCTTAGGAAAAATGACCAAAATGCCCTTTCTACGCCAAAATTCATTTTAAGTATATGTAACATAAATTTTGACATCTAAACTGATTAGGCAACAATATTAAACTGATTAGGCAACAATATTAGACATGTTAAGGCATATTTTACTTATCATAGGACTAGTTAGGTGGTCCGAACGTGTTTTACGCGAACGACGCGTTAAAGTAGCATAAGCTACCTAAATGGGTCGTAATGGGTCATAAGCACTTAGGATAGGTTTCGCTTTAGAATGTAGGCTTTGTTAAACCATATTGCATGAGTTCCTATACTCATTTGGTTTACGAAACCTCATTCTATCCGATCTTCTGATTTAGGTCCGTTTATTTACATAGTTACCTATATTAGGTGCCGTTTGATTCCGTGATCCCTCTAGCTTTGCTTGGTTGTTATTTAAGACTTCAAAGCACCCTCAAGTGAGTACATAGTCCCCTCTTTTACTGTTTTTCAAACATTTTGGGGGGTGAAACACATGTGCCTACTTGTTACTTTCGTGCTTTTCATGTTTTCATATCTTATGCTTGTTATGTTCATTAGTACACTTATAGTACATGATTTCATTATGTTTTTGTTATGTATGTCCATTTAGTGCATACTCAGTACATTTTTTTACATTACATTTTATGCTATGTATGTTCATTTGTTACATACTTAGTACATTGTTTTACATTGCATTTCTGTTGCATATGTTCTCGTAGCATATGGACACATTGTTTTACATTTCTACCTTGTATGTTCACTTAGCATACTAGGTACATTATTTTCATAAAACATGCTTACATTTGGTATAACATTTGGTTTGTTTAAAGAAACTAATACATTCATTAACACCGATCATGCCGCTCGGTAGTAAGTAGTGGTACCATAGGACTTGACAACTCCCATTCCTGATATCCTAGGTTTGTTTGGATGCAAGGAATGACTGAATCCGAAAACATTTTTGATAGCCTTTACTCTAAGGTTATCCTACAGTCTCAAGGCTTGGATGTAGACGTTTAACATTACTGCATAAGTGTTTGTATCAGTAAAGAATGCATTATTTTACAAAACATAACTTTTGATTATAATTTATTAAATGCATTGTTTTGTACATTTCTTTCTTATAGGGTTGAGTAAATGCTTTTAATCAATAAATGCTTTTATTCACCATACATTACATTTAGTTATACGTGAACATTTTTACATTGGTGGTTTGTGTGACACCTGTGTCACTGCGACCATCAAACAAATGCCAAACCAATGAAATTTTGTGTTTCATACTTGGGATTTGTAAAAATATGTGTATCATTTGCACATATCAAATTTTGTTCGATTTCAAGCTTTAAATCACTTTTTGGAAGGTTATACGCGATCTGATGCGAAAATATAACCAGTTTAATGCAACGAACACTCCGGAATAGTGAAATAGGCTTAACATACCTTAAATAACCTTTACATAACTTAGAAATCAGTTTTGAAGGCTTTGGTATGGCAAAATCAAGTTAAAATCGCTTACGGGGACTAAATATGACAAACTACGAAAGTATGCCAATTTGAACTGTAATAGACATTCCGGAACATGACCATAAGTTAAACACACCTTAAATATCCTTTACATAGCTTATAAATAGGCTTTGAGGGGTTCGGTGTGCTAAAATATACTTTTGGGTCATTCAGGGACTAAAAGTGTCAAAAAGCGCACAAGTTTGCACTTTCGCGCATATCTTACGTTCTGAATACATCCGGACATCAAAAAATTTATGTAAGCACTAAAATATTTTATTTTAGTGTTTGGCATAAGAAAAATCCATTCGTCGCGTCATTTGGACCGTTTTTACGTTCGTTACGACTTTCGTCGTAATTAACCGAACAACGCAACCGTACGGCCAAACGAATCGAAATCCGAGATATTTTTGGGCACATATTAAGTTCCCTATACTTTAACTTCATTTTAGAGCTTTGAAATGGGGTTAACGGGCCTTAAACGTGTCGAAAATAGCTTAAACGGGCTGCAGGGACCAAAACTGTAATTCTGCCAAAATTGGTCCTTGCGCACCGCAACAAATATTTGTTACGGTGCGCAAGGGGTCTGCAGACCAGATGCAGTGTATTAAACAGCCTGTTTGCAGCTGTTATCCACTCCTTAATCCCTTGCCACATGTTGATCTCTTATGGTGAGTGGCCTTTTTGGGTACCATAAGGTTCCGACACATGTACGGATGAGATTAAGGCACGTATTTCGACAAACGATCCTAATGGTGGACCATTCACTATAAATACCCCTTGCCATCCAACCTCTAAACTCACTAGAATCTGATCTCAAATGCTCTAAGTTGAAACCTTTGTTTCATACCTGAGCTATTTTGATCTAGATTAGCATTCGGGGACCCTTTGTAAGTATTCTTTAGTTCTTTTATTGCTTTTCGAGTCCGAAAGTCAAACTTTGTTTGACTTTCAGCGTTGACCAGTTATGGTCAATGCGAAGTTCGTTTGAACTTCGCAACGTGATTGTAATCACGATGGTTATAGTCCCTTGGGACTATGCCTACTGATTACCACGTTGTCTAGGGTCGTAAGGGTAAGCGATCTGATAAATCGCTTATACCTTCGAAGCCGACCCATTTTGTCGATCATTAGGATTCGACCAAGCACATTAGGTGACCATAGTATATAGGGAATAACCTTCCGAGGTTATACCTTATGGTCACATCGTTTAAGTAGTTGTATGATAGGTAGTTTATGTGCCTTAGGTAAATTACCAAAATACCCTTTTCATGTATAATTGGTAATTAAGCTTATGTAACCTAAACTTTTGTACATAACTGATTATACAACATGATTAAACACGTTTAGGCATATAATACTTGTCATAGGACTAGTTAGACGTCTCGAACGCGCTTTGCGCGCACGACGTGTTAAAGTAGCGTATGTTACCTTAATGGGTCGCGATGGGTCGAAAGCACTTAGGTTAGTCTCAATGTAGTATGTAGGCCTTGTTAAACCATATCATATCAGTTCCAATACTCATTTGGTTTACCAAGCCTCATCCTATCCGATCTCCCGATTTAAGTCCGGTTTATTTATATAGTTTTAGATTGCCGACTGATTACGTGCTCCCTCTAGCTTTGTTTGGTTGTTGTTCAAGAGCATTCTCAGGCGAGTACATTATTCCCCTCTTTTACTGTTTTCAACTATTTTGAGGTGACTCATATGTGCTAAATGTCTTAACAATGATTTCAAGAACAATTACAATGGTTTCAAAAACAATTACAATGTGGTTTCAAGAACGATAACAATGGTTTCAAGAACGATTACAATGGTTTCAAAAACAATTACAATGGTTTCAAGAACGATTTCAATAAAGTGAACAAACTTGTTGGTTGTAGTTACATAACCAATGACATTCATTAGCAATGATCAAGCCGACCAGTATTAGGTTATGGTACCATAGGATCTGACAAATCCCGTTATTCTCTATACCCATGGTTATGTGTGGGTATTTTGGGTAATGACAGAATCTGTAATTATTAATTTACTCTTTCGTAAGGGTTTGTTAAGAACGAGAACGAGTTGGAACGATGAACGAGTCAAGAAGGTTTGAATGTTATTAGAAAATCGACCATAAAGTAGTTTCACAATTAAAACAAGAACGATTTGAACGATTAAAACAACAAGAACGATTTGAACGATTTCACAAAATGTTTTAACGATTGGGTAAACATTTGGACATGATTTACATTTGATTATGCATTTCCACGAAACATAGTATTGATTTAAACCAAGTTTTACTTCAATACTTTGTTTTGTGCGTTTCACCTATGGTTTAGTTGATGCATTTCACTAGCCATACATATCATTTTGGTTACACATTACATGGTTTACATTTGACACAAACACTTTTGACATTGGTTATACATAACATGATTTGCATCTTGACATGAACATTTTGACATATTATTCCAATACATTTGGCAGTTGGTTTACACATAGACATCTTACATTGTTGGTTTGGTTAGAGTAAGTGATTTAAGTAACGAGGCGTGTGTAATATGATATAAGCATGGTGGATACGCCGCTGGTACTTCCTATATATAAGTGCTTATATGGTATTACATATCGTAGCGTTGTTTAAATCATTTCAATTTAAACATATAACATTTTATACAAATAACATACTTTTCACAATACATTGTTGTACAAACAACTTAACTTATACAAACTCAGTTTACATGGTTATTCATTTAATCATGCATTATTCTCTTATTTATACATATCATCTGAACATTTTATTTTCCAAATGATTTACAAAGACAAAGCAAATTACAAGGTTCATGACTAAACATTTTCTTAAACAGAAGTCATGAATCTTATTTTCACAAAACCTATGTACTCGCCAGCATTTCTTTGCTGACCTCGTTTTCACATGTGTTTAAGGTATTGTTGAAAGATATCGATTAATAGGATGCATGCTCACATAGGACTGGACAAGGCCTTAGTGACTCAATAACAATGATAGACTATGTTTAAATTATGTATTTAGATTTCCAGACGATGTAATTATTCAATGTTTAATAAAACGAAACACTTTTTGGTATCCATGGTTATGAAACATTAATTCTGTTACAACACTCCCCGACGTTTCCACCACGTTTTGTATGTTACACGTGGTCGGGGTGTGACAGAAAAGATGGTATCAGAGCCAATGGTTATAGGGAATTAGGTTATTAATAATGCTTTGACCTAGTCTATAACCTTTCTAGGACCCTAACGCGAGTTTACTTGCGTTTAGTCATAAAACAATACCGTCACCTATCCTTAGGCGACGACCACAACAAGAACATAAAATTCAAAACCGCTTTGAAAACTAATCATCTGTTCTAGGATGATTGATTACTAGGTTTTGAACCCTCTATTGTAAGGTTTTGAACCCTCTGTTATATGGTTTTGAACCCCTTTGAGTTTTCAAAATCTCGTCAAGGTTTTGGGTTTTAAATAATGTGAACACGTGCAAACTGGAAGGGTGAATGCCTGTATTCTGGGTTTTCTGTCTAGGCAAGCACTTCTTATATATCTCATCAGACGCGAGACCAGTTGTGCTTACCTGGGAATTCTTGGGATGAGTGTTCACTTATAGGCGAGCAAGTCTTCGCGATACATTATTTTTTATCCATTTACTTTGGTTAGTCACTGTGTGTCGGTTGTTGCTTTGTAGTAACAAACAAATGACCACTATCCTTGCTTTCATCAGATTTGTTTCATCTCATTCTTTTCGTCTAATTCTCTCACTCGTTTCCTTTCATGTTTCCTCTTTTAGAATGCCTCCTCGACGCGAAAGCCAGATAGCGACTGCCGAATTGGCAGAAATCATTGCGCAGCAAATGGCTGCTCAATTCCCAAACCTCTTTGCTCAATGGAACCAAGCCAACAACAACAATAATGTTCCATGCAAATACAAGGATTTTAACCAGGCTAAACCACTCAAGTTTAGTGGTTCTGAAGGAGCGACTGGGCTTCTTCAATGGTTCGAGAGCATTGAGAATACTTTCTGCCACGTGCAGTGTCCTGACAATCGCAAGGTCGAGTTTTCTTCAAGTGTGTTTCAGAAGAGGGCTCTCACATGGTGGAACGGGGTTATGAGTGATCGTGGTGCAGAAGTTGCTCTAGCACAGACATGGGCTGAACTTAGGGCTCTTATGATGAGGGAATTCTGTCCTCGTCATGAGCAGCGAGCTTTGGAGAAGGAATTTGATGAGTTGAAGCAAGATAGTGGTGAGCACAGGGCGTATACTGATAGGTTTGAGGAGTTGAGTCTGCTTTGCCCGACAATGGTTACCCCACTCGACAAGGCTATCGAAAGGTACATCGACGGCCTACCTGACTCAGTACAAGACATCCTTACTGGTAGTAGCCCTACCACACTCCGTCAGGCGATCGAGTTAGCTGTGACATTGACTGAGTCGCAGATTCGGAAGAATAAGTTACACAGAAAGGGTGACAAGGGTAAGAAGCAGGGGTCTGACAAGGAGGATAGCAAGAAAGGTCAAAACAAGAAGGGTAAGGAAGGTGAGACGTCAAAGAAATCAAGAAAGCGAAAGGGTGTTCAGAACTTTGTTGTTACAGCACAGACTGCTCAGAACCCGCGGAACCCACCAGCTCAGCCACCTGTAAAGAAAGCATATGCCGGTACCGCACCTCATTGTGCACGCTGCAACGGTCATCACGCGGTACAACAAGCTTGCTGGCAATGCACGACGTGTGGTAAACTTGGGCATTTGGCCAATGTTTGTCGTTTGGGACAAAATCAGGTTGCTCTGGTTCAAGGGAATGCTGCGAGATTCCCACTGGGTTCATGTTTCAACTGCGGAGAGATTGGTCACTTCCGCCACAACTGCCCAAGACTGGTGAATGCAAATGCTAACGCAAACCTGAATGCGAACATCAATGTGAATCCAGCACGTGGTCGAGTGTTTAACATCAATGAGGCAATTAACGATGCAGTGATGAACGATTAGTATTTTGTATTCCTCTGGTTGTTATCTTGGAACATTTAAAGACAATGCGGTTGTTATATAAATAAAAATTTGTAGTTTTTATTTTCTTTAACTAATGCAATTGTATGAATGTTTGATCCAACCTTATGATGTCAACACAAAGACAAACTACTCGTGTGGTTCTGTCATTATTATGATCACTTGTAACCTCCCCAAGAACCTTAAACGCTTGTTTCTTTTAAATCAAAAGCCCAAAGTTATTTACGAAAAGGATATGTTGCTTTTCTAGCACATGTCACCGAGGAGAAAGGCAAGAGCAAGAGTATTCAGGATATTCCGATTGTTCGGGATTATCCAGAGGTGTTTCCTGATGAACTATCTGGTTTGCCTCCAGTTCGTTAAGACAAGTTTCATTATGATCTTGTACCCAATGCCAACCCAATTGCGAAAGCACCTTATCGTCTTGCACCATCTGAGATGCAAGAATTATTGAAACAGCTTCAAGAGTTGTATGATAAAGGATTAATCCGTCCAAACTTTTCACCTTGGGGAAAACTCTTGCCCTCTTTATGAAAAAGAAAGATGGATCTTTTCGAATTTGTATCGATTAACGTAAGCTTGATAAGCTTACCATCAAGAATCGATCTCCCCTACCTTAAATCAATGATCTTTCCGATCATCTGCAGGGTACTTCATGCTTTTCCAAGATCGATTTGCATTCTGGGTATCATCAACTTCGTATTCTCGAAGAAGATATTCCCAAAACGGCTTTCGGCACGAAGTATGGCCATTACGAGTTTACAGTCATGCCTTTTGGATTGACAAATGCTCCAGCCATCTACATGGACTTAATAAATAGAGTCTGCAAGTCTTATTTGGATCAGTTCGTCATTGTTGTTATTGATGACATCTTGATCTATTCATGTTCCGAGCCGATAACGATCAACACCTTCATTGACACTGGAACCCTTAAAGAAGGAACAAACTTTTCGCTAAATCCTCCAAGAGGAAATTTTGGCTTAAAGAAGTTCAGTTTTTGGGTCATGTAGTCAACAAGCAGGGTATTCATATGGATTCATCCACATTGCTGCAATTAAGGATTTGATTCCTTGTATGCTTTAAATACCCGTGTCCAAAGATAACAAATTTAAAGGTCAATTTAAACAATAATGCGAGTGTGCGATTATGCGATTATGTGATATGTGTTTATGTGTTCTCCTCTATGTTTTTATGTGATCCGATTTTCAAATCCTCATAGAATCTTTCATATCTTCATATGAGGGATTCATAGTAGGATATTTAAAAGGTACTACCTTAATCCTTATGGGCTTCTACGTGGTAGTTAAGACCCTTGGGTTATATAGTACCATTCCATGATTTGATGAGAGACCCTTGAGTGGTCTAGTTAAAGATTGATTCAAGATCTGGTTAAGAAGGGCATGTGATGATACAGCTGAAAGGACCCTATGGTGGTCCAGTCACACTCATCACAGGATTGTTCATTTGGTTTTACCCTACACGTTATAAAATAGACTGTGTAAACTGTGCAAGGAATTTTCTAATTATGGACGCGTACATAATTATGAAATTTAGTGCACAGAAACCCAGTAAGATTTATTATGTGTAAGAACCGATAGCGACAACAATAACAAAATGAGAACGATGTAATGAAGGTATGGTGGACGCACCAATGGCGCTTCATATACTTGTATATAAGTGTCCCTCTTACATTGCAAGCATAATGTTATTAAGGTTACTAAAATTTCAGAACCCTAACCAATGTTGTTCGATCTTTTCAACTTCATGCTTTCAAGCTCTCACAGGTTTCCTCTAATTAAATTTCGGGACGAAATTTCCTAAAGTAGGGGAGACTGTGACACCTGTGTCACTGCGACCATCAAACAAATGCCAAACCAATGAAATTTTGTGTTTCATACTTGGGATTTGTAAAAATATGTGTATCATTTGCACATATCAAATTTTGTTCGATTTCAAGCTTTAAATAACTTTCTAGAAGGTTATACGCGATCTGATGCGAAAATATAACCAGTTTAATGCAACGAACACTCCGGAATAGTGAAATAGGCTTAACATACCTTAAATAACCTTTACATAACTTAGAAATAAGTTTCGAAGGCTTTGGTATGGCAAAATCAAGTTAAAATCGCTTACGGGGACTAAATATGTCAAACTGCGAAAGTATGCCAATTTGAACTGTAATAGACATTCTGGAACATGAACATAAGTTAAACACACCTTAAATATCCTTTACATAGCTTATAAATAGGCTTTGAGGGGTTCGGTGTGCTAAAATATACTTTTGGGTCATTCAGGGACTAAAAGTGTCAAAAAGCGCACAAGTTTGCACTTTCGCGCATATCTTACCTTCTGAATACATCCGGACATCAAAAAATTTATGTAAGCACTAAAATATTTTATTTTAGTTTTTGGCATAAAAAAAATCCATTTGTCGCGTCATTTGGACCGTTTTTACGTTCGTTACGACTTTCGTCGTAATTAACCGAACAACGCAACCATACAGCCAAACGAACCGAAATCCGAGATATTTTTGGGCACATATTAAGTTCCCTATACTTTAACTTCATTTTAGAGCTTTGAAATGGGGTTAACGGGCCTTAAACGTGTCGAAAATAGCTTAAACGGGCTGCAGGGACCAAAACTGTAATTCTGCCAAAATTGGTCCTTGCGCACCGCAACAAATATTTGTTACGGTGCGCAAGGGGTCTGCAGACCAGATGCAGTGTATTAAACAGCCTGTTTGCAGCTGTTATCCACTCCTTAATCCCTTGCCACATGTTGATCTCTTATGGTGAGTGGCCTTTTTGGGTACCATAAGGTTCCGACACATGTACGGATGAGATTAAGGCACGTATTTCGACAAACGATCCTAATGGTGGACCATTCACTATAAATACCCCTTGCCATCCAACCTCTAAACTCACTAGAATCTGATCTCAAATGCTCTAAGTTGAAACCTTTGTTTCATACCTGAGCTATTTTGATCTAGATTAGCATTCGGGGACCCTTTGTAAGTATTCTTTCGTTCTTTTATTGCTTTTCGAGTCCGAAAGTCAAACTTTGTTTGACTTTCAGCGTTGACCAGTTATGGTCAATGCGAAGTTCGTTTGAACTTCGCAACGTGATTGTAATCACGATGGTTATAGTCCCTTGGGACTATGCCTACTGATTACCACGTTGTCTAGGGTCGTAAGGGTAAGCGATCTGATAAATCGCTTATACCTTCGAACCCGACCCATTTGGTCGATCATTAGGATTCGACCAAGCACATTAGGTGACCATAGTATATAGGGAATAACCTTCCGAGGTTATACCTTATGGTCACATCGTTTAAGTAGTTGTATGATAGGTAGTTTATGTGCCTTAGGTAAATTACCAAAATACCCTTTTCATGTATAATTGATAATTAAGCTTATGTAACCTAAAATTTTGTACATAACTGATTATACAACATGATTAAACACGTTTAGGCATATAATACTTGTCATAGGACTAGTTAGACGTCTCGAACGCGCTTTGCGCGCACGACGTGTTAAAGTAGCGTATGTTACCTTAATGGGTCGCGATGGGTCGAAAGCACTTAGGTTAGTCTCAATGTAGTATGTAGGCCTTGTTAAACCATATCATATCAGTTCCAATACTCATTTGGTTTACCAAGCCTCATCCTATCCGATCTCCCGATTTAAGTCCGGTTTATTTATATAGTTTTAGATTGCCGACTGATTCCGTGCTCCCTCTAGCTTTGTTTGGTTGTTGTTCAAGACCTCTAAGCATTCTCAGGCGAGTACATTATTCCCCTCTTTTACTGTTTTCAACTGTTTTGAGGTGACTCATATGTGCTAAATGTCTTAACAATGATTTCAAGAACAATTACAATGGTTTCAAAAACAATTACAATGTGGTTTCAAGAACGATAACAATGGTTTCAAGAACGATTACAATGGTTGCAAAAACAATTACAATGGTTTCAAGAACGATTTCAATAAAGTGAACAAACTTGTTGGTTGTAGTTACATAACCAATGACATTCATTAGCAATGATCAAGCCGACCAGTATTAGGTTATGGTACCATAGGATCTGACAAATCCCGTTATTCTCTATACCCATGGTTATGTGTGGGTATTTTGGGTAATGACAGAATCTGTAATTATTAATTTACTCTTTCGTAAGGGTTTGTTAAGAACGAGAACGAGTTGGAACGATGAACGAGTCAAGAAGGTTTGAATGTTATTAGAAAATCGACCATAAAGTAGTTTCACAATTAAAACAAGAACGATTTGAACGATTAAAACAACAAGAACAATTTGAACGATTTCACAAAATGTTTTAACGATTGGGTAAACATTTGGACATGATTTACATTTGATTATGCATTTCCACGAAACATAGTATTGATTTAAACCAAGTTTTACTTCAATACTTTGTTTTGTGCGTTTCACCTATGGTTTAGTTGATGCATTTCACTAGCCATACATATCATTTTGGTTACACATTACATGGTTTACATTTGACACAAACACTTTTGACATTGGTTATACATAACATGATTTGCATCTTGACATTAACATTTTGACATATTATTCCAATACATTTGGCAGTTGGTTTACACATAGACATCTTACATTGTTGGTTTGGTTAGAGTAAGTGATTTAAGTAACGAGGCGTGTGTAATATGATATAAGCATGGTGGATACGCCGCTGGTACTTCCTATATATAAGTGCTTATATGGTATTACATATCGTAGCGTTGTTTAAATCATTTCAATTTAAACATATAACATTTTATACAAATAACATACTTTTCACAATACATTGTTGTACAAACAACTTAACTTATACAAACTCATTTTACATGGTTATTCATTTAATCATGCATTATTCTCTTATTTATACATATCATCTGAACATTTTATTTTTTCAAATGATTTACAAAGACAAAGCAAATTACAAGGTTCATGACTAAACATTTTCTTAAACAGAAGTCATGAATCTTATTTTCACAAAACATATGTACTCGCCAGCATTTCTTTGCTGACCTCGTTTTCACATGTGTTTAAGGTATTGTTGAAAGATATCGATTAATAGGATGCATGCTCACATAGGACTGGACAAGGCCTTAGTGACTCAATAACATTGATAGACTATGTTTAAATTATGTATTTAGATTTCCAGACGATGTAATTATTCAATGTTTAATAAAACGAAACACTTTTTGGTATCCATGGTTATGAAACATTAATTCTGTTACAACACTCCCCGACGTTTCCGCCACGTTTTGTATGTTACACGTGGTCGGGGTGTGACAGTTTGTTTGGGTAAGTGATTTAAGTAACGAGACGTGTGTAATATGATAAAAGCATGGTGGATACGCCGTTGGTACTTTCTATATATAAGTGCTTTTATGGTATTACATATCGTAGCGTTATTTAAACCATATTTAAACCATTTCAAGTTAGACATAATACATTTTACACTTATATCATATCTTCATGAAACATTGTTTTACAAACAACATATTTTATATAAACTCATTTTACTTGTTTATTTATTTATCTGTGCATCTTTCTTTTATATCATCTGATTTCTTATCACTGTTTCTATGATTTATAAAAGAAAATATTTTACAAGGTTCATGACTAATTTTTGTTAAAACATTTTCTTTTAAACTTACAAGTCACAAATCCTATTTTAATAAAACCTATGTATCTCACAGGCATTTTTATGCTGACGTACCTATTTTCACATGTGTTTTCAGGAAATGATGCATAGGATTGATCAAGATACACTTAGGCGGACTTGGGCCTTTGTGACATTAAAAGATGCAAGATTAGTTAAATATGTTATGATTCTTTGTTTTAAGACATTGTAACTTCTCTTATTCAATAAAACAAAATTTCAATTTCGATGTGTTATGAAACAATGATTTTGTTACAACACTCCCCGATGATTCTGTCGTGATTTGTTGTTTTACGCGGTCGGGGTGTGACAATTAATGCGTAATGTGGTAGGCCCCTCTTTTGAAGCTGACGTTACCCTCGGCTAAGTAGTTTGAGTCAGCAGGGATACAATCCTAAGTAGCCGGGTTAATGTTTTAATAGTAGTTTACATATAAGGGGATCAAGAAATTCGAACCCCCGTCATCCAATACCAATGGGTATTGAAGGAGGTCCTACTAAGCTTGACGCAGGTCCTTGCAGGATCTATACACTGAATAAGGCAAGACGCTTACCAAACCATTCGCTTAACCCCCGACAAGGTAGCCAACATATCTCCATATAGACCATGGAGATATGAATGGTGTAAATCTTTTATTTTATATAGACAGTAAAATAACGCCAAGACACCACGGACAAATGATAAGGAAGTTTCACCTTCAACATAAGAAACTAGTTATTAAAGTCATTAATACAAAACCAAATAAAAAGTCTTACACTAAATGCTTGTCTTCACCAAGTGATGTTAGAGACTTAGGCAAACATGGCCTTTGATTGTCAAGAACTCTTACTATCAATCTTGGATCCCGAGACTACTACACACACTCTATGATGGATGATGGATGATGGTGGTGGATGTGGGTTGTGATGGTGGTGGTGAGTGGGTGAAGTGTGAGAGAGGTGGTTTGCCAAGGGATGCCTTTGAAGTGAACCAAGCACCTCTATTTATAGCATGCACAGAAGCCCGGACATGGCCCCGTGTCCATCGGGCACGGCCCCATGTCCATCCATCTTCTCTTTCTTCATTAATTGCAGTTTGTCTGCATTAGTTGACCACGCCCCCGTGTCTGCTGGGCACGGCCCCGTGTGCAGAAGCGTATCTGTACTATCAAGATTTGCTTGGATTCTGCGAATCTTAGCATTGACCATGGCCCCGTGTCCGCTGGGCACGCCCCCGTGTTGGGAAATAGAAGCTTCTACAACTTTGTCTTTTCTGCAGACACTTGGGCACGCCCCCGTGTTCAATGAGCACGGGGCGTGTTCAGCCTTCTGTTCTCTTGTTTTTGCTTGGGAAGATGCTGTCAAGGGGTCGGGCATGCCTTGTTTATTCCTTTTCTGGTATTATTGTTAGATTTGGCTGCATTTTTGCTTCTTTTGTTCATTTAAGCTCATTTAACCCTGAAAATACAAAAGGAAGACAAAAGCACACTTTTTCCAACATTAGCACTAAAAAAGGGTTAATTTTATGTCACATTTGATGTAATTTATATGTTGCATTTTACACACATCAGCCCGAAACCAAGAGTTACACTAGTATAGTGTGTAGGAAAGTAAGGATCATAAAACTGCCTTCCTAGTGATAGTTTAAGTGCCGGAAAGTGCCTAAAACTCACAAAAACTACAGAATTCTGCATATTTCAGTAAAAATCAGCATTTTAACAACAAAATATAATGCAGAATTATGGTTTAATGGTCCAGAATACCTTCCTAGGTGTCGGGAATCAAAACTGTCACAAAAGAGAACATAAAGCACACTAAACTGCGTAATTTAGCACCTTAACGAACCGGTAACCAACCGGACACTACCCGAAACACCAAAATTTCACTAGAAGCATTGTTTTAACATTTCCGAGCTAGTTATGGTCACCGAGCATCATAATACATCTTATAAACACATAACACACATAACACTAAACTTTATACTTAGAATCAAACCAATATGCTTAACTTATCATCACATCCCAACCAAGACCCCCCCCCCCTCCCAATTCGAGGTCATCAAGGTGGTCCCACCACCTTGATTTTTTTGCATTTGTTTAGTGCTTTTGGAACATAATAACCAATAGATAAGAAAATGTTGCGAGCTTGTTTTTAAATAACCATAAGACTACACCTCTAACTCATTTCATCACTTTCACCACTTCACCTCTTCTTCTTCTTCTTCTTCTCCTCTCCTTACTTACGGCCCAAACACACACACACACACACACTACATCCATTTTCACTTCATTATCAAGCAATCTAAGAAGATCCTACGGTGTAACAAGCATAGTTAGGAAGCTTGGGAGCATTGGAACTTGAAGGACCACCTCCTAGAGCTATTATCCATCTCCTACATCATCATCTTCATCTTTGATTCTTCCCTGGCCTTTGTGCTAGTAATAAGCTCTTTACAACTTGATTTTACTACTCATTTTGATGGTTAAAAGGATTATGTAATATGTTAATCATAAGAAACTCAAGAAAGCATGAAGATGATCATTCACATAAAGCTTAATAACATAAAAATCTAAGATGATTTAGTGTATGTATGATACTTGATTGTTGATTTCTTGTGTTTATGATGTTGATCATCATAAGAAGCTTGCTAGATGATGATTAAACACATGATCTAGCAAGTGAAAGGATGAATCTTGTGAAAATCATAATGATCATCCTTTATGTGGAACATGAACTTGAATATAAGCTTGTTTTTTAGCATGATGATTATTGATACATGTTATAAGTCTTGAGAATGGATGATTTCAAAAATAATTTTCTCAAGAAACCAAAGTTATTTACAAGATTAACATGATCATGATTTTTAAAGAAATTAATCATGTTTTAAGTGTTTAATCAAAGCTAGAAACATGTTGTTAACAAGAAGAATACAAGAAAAATCATTTTTTTGAAAATCATCATGTAAGTTGTAAAGAACTAAAATCTTCAAAAAAGAGTTTTATAAATTATAAACCATGTTTTTAGGGGTAACTAAACCTACTAAATGACATGTGAAGTTACTACAAATTTTTACAAAATTTCAAGTTCATGTCATAGTGTAGTTGGCATATTTTTGGCTTATGGTAAGTCTTGTTTATGTTGTTGATGATTGATGATGATTTTAAAAAGAAAATGATATGCTTTTAAAGCATGGAAACCTCCATTTTTAAGGGGAAACTATGGCAAAATTTTTGTAGAAATTAAACACTTAGAAAAATATTTTTAAACAAGTGTTTACAAATAGATTTTGATCATGGTTTTCATATAAAAACTTGCCATAATTTTTATTACAAAAATTACAAATGTTGGAGGTTGGTTTTTGTTAAATAAAAGTGACTAAGTATATATTTAGGAAAATATATATTTAGATGTCACAATTTGTGTGTTACTTGTATATTATGTGTATTAGTTATATTATTTTAGGAACTTGAAAATAATATAACTTACCAACATACCAAAATTGTAATACAAGATATTACCAAAATTCCAAGAAAATATATAATTTATACCTGAATATTGGACAAACCGGACAAGGACTATGGACTATATATATATATTCCGGAATTAAATTTATATATTTCGACAAATGAGTTAAACGGTATTTTGGAAACCAAAGAAACGGAAAATATGATTTTTACAAGTATTACAAGATATATCATATTTCATCAAGTAGAAGATATATTATTTTTGAGTGAGAAAAATATATATATTTTCTTAAACAATTAGAAAATATATTATTTTTGAAGAAAATATATATTTTCTTAAACAAGCTAAAAACATATTATTTTGGGTAAAAAATGGAATTATAAATATTTTCTAAGTTAATCTTGAAAATATATTATTTTTGAGGTTTATATGAAAGTATAATTATTTTTGCCAAGAAAGATTCATAGATATTTTTCTATAAAAGTTTTCTTAAAATACATATATTTTAAGAATATAAATTAGTGATTTTTAGTTGATTAAAAATAATATTCCGGAAAATTTAATACAAAATTAAGTATGGAAATACTTAATAAATACAATAAAAATACGTATCCTCGTACGTACAAATACACACCAGAATACGCCAGCAATACTTGGCAAAATACACAAGTCCAAGATACACAAGTATAAGTATACCCATCCTTGGGAAATATTCGGAATTACAAATGATATAAGTCAAAATATATATTATTTTAACATATATTCCAAATAATTGTTAAATATAATTTAAGTTAAAATATTATTATTTTAACCAATAAATATATACATTGGAATAATATAACGTACGTTCAAGACATAACTCAAAGTATACCATGAATTCCAAAATAAGTCATAATGATTAAGACTAAGAGTCCCTCTTACATTGCAAGCATAATGAGAACGATGTAATGAAGGTATGGTGGACGCACCAATGGCGCTTCATATACTTGTATATAAGTGTCCCTCTTACATTGCAAGCATAATGTTATTAAGGTTACTAAAATTTCAGAACCCTAACCAATGTTGTTCGATCTTTTCAACTTCATGCTTTCAAGCTCTCACAGGTTTCCTCTAATTAAATTTCGGGACGAAATTTCCTAAAGTAGGGGAGACTGTGACACCTGTGTCACTGCGACCATCAAACAAATGCCAAACCAATGAAATTTTGTGTTTCATACTTGGGATTTGTAAAAATATGTGTATCATTTGCACATATCAAATTTTGTTCGATTTCAAGCTTTAAATAACTTTCTGGAAGGTTATACGCGATCTGATGCGAAAATATAACCAGTTTAATGCAACGAACACTCCGGAATAGTGAAATAGGCTTAACATACCTTAAATAACCTTTACATAACTTAGAAATAAGTTTCGAAGGCTTTGGTATGGCAAAATCAAGTTAAAATCGCTTACGGGGACTAAATATGTCAAACTGCGAAAGTATACCAATTTGAACTGTAATAGACATTCTGGAACATGAACATAAGTTAAACACACCTTAAATATCCTTTACATAGCTTATAAATAGGCTTTGAGGGGTTCGGTGTGCTAAAATATACTTTTGGGTCATTCAGGGACTAAAAGTGTCAAAAAGCGCACAAGTTTGCACTTTCGCGCATATCTTACCTTCTGAATACATCCGGACATCAAAAAATTTATGTAAGCACTAAAATATTTTATTTTAGTTTTTGGCATAAGAAAAATCCATTCGTCGCGTCATTTGGACCGTTTTTACGTTCGTTACGACTTTCGTCGTAATTAACCGAACAACGCAACCATACAGCCAAACGAACCGAAATCCGAAATATTTTTGGGCACATATTAAGTTCCCTATACTTTAACTTCATTTTAGAGCTTTGAAATGGGGTTAACGGGCCTTAAACGTGTCGAAAATAGCTTAAACGGGCTGCAGGGACCAAAACTGTAATTCTGCCAAAATTGGTCCTTGCGCACCGCAACAAATATTTGTTACGGTGCGCAAGGGGTCTGCAGACCAGATGCAGTGTATTAAACAGCCTGTTTGCAGCTGTTATCCACTCCTTAATCCCTTGCCACATGTTGATCTCTTATGGTGAGTGGCCTTTTTGGGTACCATAAGGTTCCGACACATGTACGGATGAGATTAAGGCACGTATTTCGACAAACGATCCTAATGGTGGACCATTCACTATAAATACCCCTTGCCATCCAACCTCTAAACTCACTAGAATCTGATCTCAAATGCTCTAAGTTGAAACCTTTGTTTCATACCTGAGCTATTTTGATCTAGATTAGCATTCGGGGACCCTTTGTAAGTATTCTTTCGTTCTTTTATTGCTTTTCGAGTCCTAAAGTCAAACTTTGTTTGACTTTCAGCGTTGACCAGTTATGGTCAATGCGAAGTTCGTTTGAACTTCGCAACGTGATTGTAATCACGATGGTTATAGTCCCTTGGGACTATGCCTACTGATTACCACGTTGTCTAGGGTCGTAAGGGTATGCGATCTGATAAATCGCTTATACCTTCGAACCCGACCCATTTGGTCGATCATTAGGATTCGACCAAGCACATTAGGTGACCATAGTATATAGGGAATAACCTTCCGAGGTTATACCTTATGGTCACATCGTTTAAGTAGTTGTATGATAGGTAGTTTATGTGCCTTAGGTAAATTACCAAAATACCCTTTTCATGTATAATTGATAATTAAGCTTATGTAACCTAAACTTTTGTACATAACTGATTATACAACATGATTAAACACGTTTAGGCATATAATACTTGTCATAGGACTAGTTAGACGTCTCGAACGCGCTTTGCGCGCACGACGTGTTAAAGTAGCGTATGTTACCTTAATGGGTCGCGATGGGTCGAAAGCACTTAGGTTAGTCTCAATGTAGTATGTAGGCCTTGTTAAACCATATCATATCAGTTCCAATACTCATTTGGTTTACCAAGCCTCATCCTATCCGATCTCCCGATTTAAGTCCGGTTTATTTATATAGTTTTAGATTGCCGACTGATTCCGTGCTCCCTCTAGCTTTGTTTGGTTGTTGTTCAAGACCTCTAAGCATTCTCAGGCGAGTACATTATTCCCCTCTTTTACTGTTTTCAACTGTTTTGAGGTGACTCATATGTGCTAAATGTCTTAACAATGATTTCAAGAACAATTACAATGGTTTCAAAAACAATTACAATGTGGTTTCAAGAACGATAACAATGGTTTCAAGAACGATTACAATGGTTTCAAAAACAATTACAATGGTTTCAAGAACGATTTCAATAAAGTGAACAAACTTGTTGGTTGTAGTTACATAACCAATGACATTCATTAGCAATGATCAAGCCGACCAGTATTAGGTTATGGTACCATAGGATCTGACAAATCCCGTTATTCTCTATACCCATGGTTATGTGTGGGTATTTTGGGTAATGACAGAATCTGTAATTATTAATTTACTCTTTCGTAAGGGTTTGTTAAGAACGAGAACGAGTTGGAACGATGAACGAGTCAAGAAGGTTTGAATGTTATTAGAAAATCGACCATAAAGTAGTTTCACAATTAAAACAAGAACGATTTGAACGATTAAAACAACAAGAACAATTTGAACGATTTCACAAAATGTTTTAACGATTGGGTAAACATTTGGACATGATTTACATTTGATTATGCATTTCCACGAAACATAGTATTGATTTAAACCAAGTTTTACTTCAATACTTTGTTTTGTGCGTTTCACCTATGGTTTAGTTGATGCATTTCACTAGCCATACATATCATTTTGGTTACACATTACATGGTTTACATTTGACACAAACACTTTTGACATTGGTTATACATAACATGATTTGCATCTTGACATGAACATTTTGACATATTATTCCAATACATTTGGCAGTTGGTTTACACATAGACATCTTACATTGTTGGTTTGGTTAGAGTAAGTGATTTAAGTAACGAGGCGTGTGTAATATGATATAAGCATGGTGGATACGCCGCTGGTACTTCCTATATATAAGTGCTTATATGGTATTACATATCGTAGCGTTGTTTAAATCATTTCAATTTAAACATATAACATTTTATACAAATAACATACTTTTCACAATACATTGTTGTACAAACAACTTAACTTATACAAACTCATTTTACATGGTTATTCATTTAATCATGCATTATTCTCTTATTTATACATATCATCTGAACATTTTATTTTTTCAAATGATTTACAAAGACAAAGCAAATTACAAGGTTCATGACTAAACATTTTCTTAAACAGAAGTCATGAATCTTATTTTCACAAAACCTATGTACTCGCCAGCATTTCTTTGCTGACCTCGTTTTCACATGTGTTTAAGGTATTGTTGAAAGATATCGATTAATAGGATGCATGCTCACATAGGACTGGACAAGGCCTTAGTGACTCAATAACATTGATAGACTATGTTTAAATTATGTATTTAGATTTCCAGACGATGTAATTATTCAATGTTTAATAAAACGAAACACTTTTTGGTATCCATGGTTATGAAACATTAATTCTGTTACAACACTCCCCGACGTTTCCGCCACGTTTTGTATGTTACACGTGGTCGGGGTGTGACAGTTTGTTTGGGTAAGTGATTTAAGTAACGAGACGTGTGTAATATGATAAAAGCATGGTGGATACGCCGTTGGTACTTTCTATATATAAGTGCTTTCATGGTGTTACATATCGTAGCGTTATTTAAACCATATTTAAACCATTTCAAGTTAGACATAATACATTTTACACTTATATCATATCTTCATGAAACATTGTTTTACAAACAACATATTTTATATAAACTCATTTTACTTGTTTATTTATTTATCTGTGCATCTTTCTTTTATATCATCTGATTTCTTATCACTGTTTGTATGATTTATAAAAGAAAATATTTTACAAGGTTCATGACTAATTTTTGTTAAAACATTTTCTTTTAAACTTACAAGTCACAAATCCTATTTTAATAAAACCTATGTATCTCACAGGCATTTTTATGCTGACGTACCTATTTTCACATGTGTTTTCAGGAAATGATGCATAGGATTGATCAAGATACACTTAGGCGGACTTGGGCCTTTGTGACATTAAAAGATGCAAGATTAGTTAAATATGTTATGATTCTTTGTTTTAAGACATTGTAACTTCTCTTATTCAATAAAACAAAATTTCAATTTCGATGTGTTATGAAACAATGATTTTGTTACAACACTCCCCGATGATTCTGTCGTGATTTGTTGTTTTACGCGGTCGGGGTGTGACAATTAATGCGTAATGTGGTAGGCCCCTCTTTTGAAGCTGACGTTACCCTCGGCTAAGTAGTTTGAGTCAGCAGGGATACAATCCTAAGTAGCCGGGTTAATGTTTTAATAGTAGTTTACATATAAGGGGATCAAGAAATTCGAACCCCCGCCATCCAATACCAATGGGTATTGAAGGAGGTCCTACTAAGCTTGACGCAGGTCCTTGCAGGATCTATACACTGAATAAGGCAAGACGCTTACCAAACCATTCGCTTAACCCCCGACAAGGTAGCCAACATATCTCCATATAGACCATGGAGATATGAATGGTGTAAATCTTTTATTTTATATAGACAGTAAAATAACGCCAAGACACCACGGACAAATGATAAGGAAGTTTCACCTTCAACATAAGAAACTAGTTATTAAAGTCATTAATACAAAACCAAATAAAAAGTCTTACACTAAATGCTTGTCTTCACCAAGTGATGTTAGAGACTTAGGCAAACATGGCCTTTGATTGTCAAGAACTCTTACTATCAATCTTGGATCCCGAGACTACTACACACACTCTATGATGGATGATGGATGATGGTGGTGGATGTGGGTTGTGATGGTGGTGGTGGGTGGGTGAAGTGTGAGAGAGGTGGTTTGCCAAGGGATGCCTTTGAAGTGAACCAAGCACCTCTATTTATAGCATGCACAGAAGCCCGGACATGGCCCCGTGTCCATCGGGCACGGCCCCATGTCCATCCATCTTCTCTTTCTTCATTAATTGCAGTTTGTCTGCATTAGTTGACCACGCCCCCGTGTCTGCTGGGCACGGCCCCGTGTGCAGAAGCGTATCTGTACTATCAAGATTTGCTTGGATTCTGCGAATCTTAGCATTGACCATGGCCCCGTGTCCGCTGGGCACGCCCCCGTGTTGGGAAATAGAAGCTTCTACAACTTTGTCTTTTCTGCAGACACTTGGGCACGCCCCCGTGTTCAATGAGCACGGGGCGTGTTCAGCCTTCTGTTCTCTTGTTTTTGCTTGGGAAGATGCTGTCAAGGGGTCGGGCATGCCTTGTTTATTCCTTTTCTTGTATTATTGTTAGATTTGGCTGCATTTTTGCTTCTTTTGTTCATTTAAGCTCATTTAACCCTGAAAATACAAAAGGAAGACAAAAGCACACTTTTTCCAACATTAGCACTAAAAAAGGGTTAGTTTTATGTCACATTTGATGTAATTTATATGTTGCATTTTACACACATCAGCCCGAAACCAAGAGTTACACTAGTATAGTGTGTAGGAAAGTAAGGATCATAAAACTGCCTTCCTAGTGATAGTTTAAGTGCCGGAAAGTGCCTAAAACTCACAAAAACTACAGAATTCTGCATATTTCAGTAAAAATCAGCATTTTAACAACAAAATATAATGCAGAATTATGGTTTAATGGTCCAGAATACCTTCCTAGGTGTCGGGAATCAAAACTGTCACAAAAGAGAACATAAAGCACACTAAACTGCGTAATTTAGCACCTTAACGAACCGGTAACCAACCGAACAACCGGACACTACCCGAAACACCAAAATTTCACTAGAAGCATTGTTTTAACATTTCCAAGCTAGTTATGGTCACCGAGCATCATAATACATCTTATAAACACATAACACTAAACCTTATACTTAGAATCTAACCAATATGCTTAACTTATCATCACATCCCAACCAAGCCCCCCCCCCCCCCCCCCCCCCCCCCCCAATTCGACGGTCATCAAGGTGGTCCCACCACCTTGATTTTCTTGCATTTGTTTATTGGATTTGTTTAGTGCTTTTGGAACATAATAACCAATAGATAAGAAAATATTGGGAGCTTGTTTTTAAATAACCATAAGACTACACCTCTAACTCATTTCATCACTTTCACCACTTCACCTCTTCTTCTTCTCCTCTCCTTGCTTACGGCCCAAACACACACACACACACACACACTACATCCATTTTCACTTCATTATCAAGCAATCTAAGAAGATCCTAAGGTGTAAGAAGCATAGTTAGGAAGCTTGGGAGCATTGGAACTTGAAGGGCCACCTCCTAGAGCTATTATCCATCTCCTACATCATCATCTTCATCTTTGATTCTTCCCTAGCCTTTGTGCTAGTTGTAAGCTCTTTACAACTTGATTTTACTACTCATTTTGATGGTTAAAAGGATTATGTAATATGTTAATCATGAGAAACTCAAGAAAGCATGAAGATGATCATTCACATAAAACTTAATAACATAAAAATCTAAGATGATTTAGTGTATGTATGATACTTGATTGTTGATTTCTTGTGTTTATGATGTTGATCATCATAAGAAGCTTGTTAGATGATGATTAAACACATGATCTAGCAAGTGAAAGGATGAATCTTGTAAAAATCATAATGATCATCCTTTATGTGGAACATAAACTTGAATATAAGCTTGTTTTTGAGCATGATGATTATTGATACATGTTATAAGTCTTGGTAATGGATGATTTCAAAAATAATTTTCTCAAGAAACCAAAGTTATTTACAAGATTAACATGGTCATGATTTTTAAAGAAATTAATCATGTTTTAAGTGTTTAATCAAAGCTAGAAACATGTTGTTAACAAGAAGAATACAAGAAAAATCATTTTTTGAAAATCATCATGTAAGTTGTAAAGAACTAAGATCTTCAAAAAAGAGTTTTATAAATTATAAACCATGTTTTTAGGGGTAACTAAACCTACTAAATGACATGTGAAGTTACTACAAATTTTTACAAAATTTCAAGTTCATGTCATAGTGCAGTTTGCATATTTTTTGGCTTATGGTAAGTCTTGTTTATGTTGTTGATGATTGATGATGATTTTAAAAAGAAAATGATATGCTTTTAAAGCATGTAAACCTCCATTTTTAAGGGGAAACTATAGCAAATTTTTTGTAGAAATTAAACACTTAGAAAAATATTTTTAAACAAGTGTTTACAAATAGATTTTGATCATGGTTTTCATATAAAAACTTGCCATAATTTTTATTACAAAAATTACAAATGTTGGAGGTTGGTTTTTGTTAAATAAAAGTGACTAAGTATATATTTAGGAAAATATATATTTAGATGTCACAATTTGTGTGTTACTTGTATATTATATGTATTAGTTATATTATTTTAGGAACTTGAAAATAATATAACTCACCAAAATACCAAAATTGTAATACAAGATATTACCAAAATTCCAAGAAAATGAATATATAATTTATACCTAAATATTGGACAAATCGGACAAGGACTATGGACTATATATATATATATAGGGCAAGGCTACATAGGAAACCCTATCTATATGAAAAACCCTAGAAAACCCAACCTCCCGACATTTTTTTTTTGAAAAAATTAACACATGTAATATACATGTTTTTAAGAGTTTTGGGCCAAAAAAATCAAAAAAGCGCCGAAGGGATCTTTTTAAAAAAAAAAAAAATTCAGCATTTTCTGTCTTTGTTGCCTAACACATGTTAGGCACTGAAATTTGTTTATTTTTTTAAAAAAAATCCCTTCGGCGCTTTTTTGTTTTTTTTTGGCCCAAAACACTTTAAAACATGTATATTACATGTGTTATTTTTTTCAAAAAAAAATGTCGGGAGGTTGGGTAAAAATGGGTGGAGATTTGAGTTTTCAGAGTTTTCTATGTAAATAGGGTTTTCTGTCTAGCTTTATCCTATATATATATATATATATATATATATATATATATATATTCCAGAATTAAATTCATATATTTCGACAAATGAGTTAAAAGGTATTTTGGAAATCAAAGAAACGGAAAATATGTTTTTTACAAGTATTACAAGATATATCATATTTCATCAAGTAGAAGATATATTATTTTTGAGTGGAGAAAAATATATATATATATCTTGAACAATTAGAAAATATATTATTTTTGAAGAAAATATATATTTTCTTAAACAAGCTAAAAACATATTATTTTGGATGAAAAATGAAATTATAAATATTTTCTAAGTTAATCTTGAAAATATATTATTTTTGAGGTTTATATGAAAGTATAATTATTTTTGCCAAAAAGATTCATAGATATTTTTCTATAAAAGTTTTCTTAAAATACATATATTTTAAGAATATAAATTGGTGATTTTTAGTTGATTAAAATTAATATTCCGGAAAAATTAATACAAAATTAAGTATGGAAATACTTAATAAATACAATAAAAATACGTATCCTAGTAGGTACAAATACACACCAGAATACGCCACCAATACTTGGCAAAATACACAAGTCCAAGATACACAAGTATAAGTATACCCATCCTTGGGAAATATTCATGAAGGAATTACAAATGATATAAGTCAAAATATATATTATTTTAATATATATTTCAAATAATTGTTAAATATAATTTAAGTTAAAATATTATTATTATTATTTTGTTTGTTTGATGCATAGAACTTGTTTAAACTTGTTATCAAGCTATCAAAACTAACCTTTATGTTGGTTTTGATTTTAGGTGAATGTAGTAAGCATCCGGATGAAGATTAAGCAACGAACGTGAATCAAACACACAATTAAATGAAGCTTCCGCGTTGTTCTCGTTATGTTTTATAAAAAGTGAAATATGTAAGCACTTTAACTAAGTTTTTGAATGTTTTAAACGTGTATGAATGTTGGCATGACAAAGTTTTGTAAAGTCGCATTTTTGATATAAAATGCGTATTTTAATGTTATATTTGTGTTAAATTCAAACGGGTCTTACACCTCGGCTCCAAAACAAACAGCATACCAGCACATCAAGTCAAAGAATATAGAAATATAGAATATAGAAAAAAGAAGTCACCTATACCAAGAAAATGATCAGAGTGACACACTATAATGTAAATCATGTATAATAGCATACAACATCATTTGGGCATAAACACAAGAAGTCAATCACCGGCAAAGTCACTTAACGAATAAGAAAAACCTACGTCCCTAAAATTCACCTAAGACCTTACTACAATATCCTCTAGAAGTCCTTAACCCTAATCCTACGCCTCCACGAAGTCCTATCTTTGACCATGTCCTCAGAAAGATGCAACTCTAGTAAATCATGCCTAAACTGCTCATCCCATATCAGTTTGGGTCTGCCTCTTCCTCTCCTCCCCTCCACTGTAAGAGTTTCCACTACTCTAACTGGTGATGTCATTTGTCTCCACTTCACATGACCAAACCATCTCAATCTCCCCTTCTTTACAAAAACATTAAATACATATATTAAATGAAGTAGAATGAACAATTCTTATGGGTTGAAATTTCTTCTTTTTTCTTCTTACAATTTTTTTTTCTCATTTAAACCCTCCACTATATATAGGGAATGGTTAAAATGAGAACTCCACCAAGTTGTGATAACTTGAGAACTCCTTAAAATAGATTTTTTCAAAAACAATCGCCAAAAAAATTTAAGATTATGTAATTTTTTCAATATATATATATATATATATCGTATATGAAAATTTACAACAGTGTAAAACAAATTTAAATAAGTGTAACCTGCCAAAAAGGGTGACATCATATGCTTTTATAAAATATTTTCCAGCATTGTAAATGGCGATTAAATAACGAATAAATGTTGGCTTGACAAATTATATTTATTTATTTCTTTTACAGATATCTTAGTTAGGTGTTCATCTACGTTTATGCAAATTTTGGTGGAAAACTCGCACGGGAAGTAGGATTTCCATCTGAGTTCTCATGGTTCTCGCAACTCAGAGGAGTTCTTATATGATCTTGATCCTATATATATATGGTAGGGATCCTAAGAGAAATCCACCTTGTTTGAAAAACTTGAGAAGCATTATGGACCATACATTTTCTCTAAGCCAAATTTTATTTATTTATTTTTAATCACACGTTTTTAAGAGGGTATTTTTTTTTGCATATATACATATACTAGATTATGACCCCGGAGCTTCCAAGGCTCGAGAAAATTATTAAAATTAATTATTAATGATTAATATATCTATAATACTATATAATACATCTCCTATGTACTGAAATGTAATTTCACCTTGAAATTTTAAGACGGCAGATGAAGAGTCATGCCTTCTTCCCTGTTCTTTCATCATCTTCTCCCAATTTTACCCTTAATTCAGTGTATACAAGTCGTATCATAATGTGTTTAGATGATTGAAATTGAATACGACGGTTCATTTACTGGGGATTTGGCGAATGAACCTCTGTCCTCGGTTATTAAGACGTGTCATTTATTCTATACACTTCAAATCTGCTTATTTACAAGCCCTATCTCCAATGGAATCTTCATTCGACATCGCGTTCCTCTCCATCACCTGCAAGACATGATGTCTACTGCTTTCATAGTCTGAAAGTACTTCCTTAGTTCTATATTGCTTCAATAATCTGATTCTTCTGTTTCTTTCTTTCAATTTTAGGGAAGTTGATTTGGAAACCCTAAAATACTATGCATCCCTGTAAAATACTATGCATCAATCTGTAAGTTAATTTTAATTTAAGTTTTGATGAAGCTAATTTTATTCTATGTTGACTTCTTTCAGTTCTTGGAAAGCCCAAAATGCTCGTTGATCACCAACCATAAAGGTGAATTTAATTTACAAGTTTCAATGTTTTGCTTTTTGCAACTAGTGTTTAGGGAAGCTGATTTGGAAAGCTTAAAGTACTCATTTTTTCATGATTTCATTCTGTTCACTTCATTAGTATTAGGGAACCTGAATTTATATTAACTTCACTTCTTTTGGTTATAGGGAAGCAAGAGTTATGAGGGGAAAGATGCACTTGGTTATGCTAATGTTTATTCGTTGTTTCCCATTGGGTTAACCATTATTCTTTTTTTTTAAATTGTTCATGAATGGTTTTATTGTTGTATTTTTCGGGTTTTTGGTCGTGTCACCTGACATTGAGATTGCTAAGAATACATTGCAAGCTTTGATAGATTTAGGCAGAAAGGTAATATGTTAATCTGTAAAGAGCGTATGTGTAGGGGATGTGGGAGGGTTACACCACAAAGGTTCTACCCAGGTCTTGCTTCTTCAACCCTAAAAGTCATTGCAGGTCGCATTTCGATTCGGTCAGATAATCCTAAAAGTAACACCTTTTATGGGGTTGCAGTTTGATGATGAAATTGAATACTGATTTCAAGAAATTAAGTGATCTAATCTTATGAATTTCCTTTTCTTTCAGCTACGTTAGGAAAAAAGTGATATTTCACGAAAGAGAATGGATGTTGCTTCTTTGGATATGCTTCAATTTCATTGGTATTGATTGTCTTCTCTTTTATTTTTTGAGAAATTATAGACAAGTGGCTCTGGTGAAAGTTTTTTCTTCAATAATTTGACATGTTAAAGACGATTTTTTTCCCTCGTGAACCAGGTGGGAATACACCAATAATGGCTATCTTGATGCCCTTAAACACCTCATAGATTTGAAAGAAGGTTTGGTAATTTTTACTTTCTCCCTGTTTTAACTAGGCTCCTGCTACATCACATAAAAGACGACTTTACAGGTACTTATTTATACGATTGGTATAGAATTTCCGCCATTGGATTTGATTGTGGATTGATGTGTAGTTAGTTGCTGGAATGTGATTATCTGGTGTGTATATGATTAGGAAGATGTATTGTGTTTATAATTAATGATCCACCTAATGTGAGGTTGTTGTTTTCGGTTTTTACGTGTGTAGAACTGGTTTTTATGCTTTTTTTAATGATCCGCCTCATCGTACTGTGCTTGCACAATCATCATATGATCTTTACAAATTGTTGAGATAATTAAGGGATGTGTTTTTCTCTGATGATCTGATCTTGAATTGTACACTAATATGTTATGATTATCTTGAGATTTAAAGATGGTGTTTATTTCATATATGTTGTTTCTCGAGTCAATTTTGACTCACCTCATGGTACAAAGAAGGCCACTTGATATATAGTATGGTTGGCTAAGCAATCAATTGTAGCACCAAGGATCTACTATGAAGGGCAAATCATGTATGATAATTGTCCAAATTACGGATATAACTTCACAGATAATATGTGATCACATGATGGGCTATTGTACCAACCTACCCCTCACTTTCTTTAACTATTGTTCACACCCCAATTTTCCCATGTTTTTAGTTCTTTGTTGATATGCGTATATTATTGTTGCTTTACTTACTTTAGCAATTCATTATGTCGCTAAGTGCGAGTTTATTTTATGCTATCTAGACGAAATTGTCAACTTCGCCACATCGAGGGTTCCCCACTTTATTAATATCGAAATTAATTAACATTTTGTAATCACCGATCAAAAGAACATATAGTTCCATCACATGTTTTTCAATTGCATTTTGTTGACTATTTTTGTTGGATGTAGTTTAGAAGGCGCCTCCGGGTTATATACTCATATACAATAAATGTATGTTCCTCAATAGTACTTTTATACCCATGTTTTTTTTTTGGTTTTTTTTTTAGTTATATAACAAACATGTCTGGTAGCTTCTTTTATAAAAATGGTTTTGATGTTAAAAATGTTCATTATCTTATTGATTGATGTACTGGTCAAGAAAACAGTGATTCAAACTATCTTCTTGATTCATGTAAAGGTGTTTTTGATATATAAGAGAATGAGAACTTTTAGGAGATTTATCGGGAAAAACGAAATAGACGCACCCGCCGCAACGCGCGGGCATTCGTACTATTATACATTAAAAAATCAGATTCAGTGAACACTTCTTATCAATTTATTACCGGTCAGTGGCATGATGTAATATTCAAGAACATAATAATAATTATTATAATAATTTCAGATGTTCTCACTTCAGAGTTTGTTTTATTTCATTATTATCTTTTGTTCTTTTATTTTCTACATCGCTTGGCATGTAATATATTGATATTTGGTCATATCTTCATCCCACAGATACCCAACATCGGTTTTAATTCACGAGAGAGTGATTGGGGTTTCACTTCATTTATGCCACTTAGCGAACTTTATGATCCCAGCAAAGGATATATTCTGAACGACACATGCATAGTTGAAGCTGACGTGACTGTCCGAAAGGTTGTTGACTATTGGTCACATGATTCAAAGAAGGAGACTGGTTACGTTGGCCTTAAAAACCAAGGGGCTACTTGCTATATGAACTCCCTGCTACGGACATTATACCATATACCTTATTTCAGAAAGGTTGGTAATCTTACTACAATCAATTATCAATCAATCAGTTAATCACATATAAGATTTGATGAAAAACATTTACATCATACCTTGTTTATTCAGGTCGTGTATCACATGCCAACAACTGAAAATGATATGCCATCAGGGAGTATAGTGACACAAGTGTCGCCACAAAGGAGTTGACCAAGTCTTTTGGTTGAGATACATATGATTCTTTTATGCAACATGATGTTCAAGAACTAAATCGAGTTTTATGTGAGAAACTTGAAGACAAAATGAAGGTATAGAGATATTTTTTAGTTACCAAACTTGAATATTGTTTATTCTTGATAAATGAATACATACTTATGTACATTTTTTTCTTGTGACAAGGAAGAGTTGTGAAGGACACCATATGACTTATATTGAATGTATAAATGCTGACTACAAATCAACAAGAACGGAGTCTTTTTATGGTAAAATCTCACTTAAATGTTAAGAATGGCAATTTTTGCATGGACTTTTTTTCTTACTAATTTATATATTGTGTTAGATCTTCAGCTTGAAGTCAAAGGTTGCCGAGATGTGTATGCCTCGTTTGACAAGTATGTTGAAGTAGAAAGGCTTGAAGGTGACAACAAATATCATGCTGAACAACAAGGGTTACGGTTGGATGCTGAACAACATGTGTTACAAATATCATGCTGAACTTCATTATTATCATTACCACCTACTAATAAACTATCTAATTGTAACACCTCGAAAATTCACGTCCTATAATGTATTGACACGTGTCATGTGATTAAACGTGTGAAAGAATGTTCTGAAAGGACTAAAGTTGACAATCATGGAAAGTATGTGAATATACGAGTTCTAAATGTCAACAGTGAATAAATATACTTCATAATAACCCTACATGTTGTTTTTAGCACCAAACGAATAAATCATGGATCATACGAAGCTAAAAGTGAGAGATTACAAACTACAGGGGTTAAATGTGTCAACATGTTTAAGTTATACCTCTGAGTGACCTTTTGACAAACCCGAAGCTTTGTAACTGTTATTTATGCTCACTAGAATGCGCGATATAAATTTCATAAAGTTTCGTTATCGTATGAGAAAGTTATGATCAAATTCGTGTGCGAGGGGTTAAAGCGTTAACATTGAAAGTTATGACTTTTCGGGTTAACCGGAAGTGTCCAGGGGCTTGGCAAAGTGGGTATAAGTCCTAAAGCCCTTGTAGGTAAATATAAAGGGGTCAAATTGCAAGAATTAGGCTTAGTTGCCCTTTCGAAGAGCCAAGGGACAAAGATGCGGAAAATAGAAAATGAAAAATCTGATATCAAGGCTAAGGCGGGCCGCGTAAAGGTTAACCTACCTTTACGCGGGCCGCGTCAGACACACAGATGCAGAAACATCAGCCAGCAGCCTGTAAACGCGCAGAATCAATTTTACTCAGTTGTTTCACTTCATGGGCGACCCCTAGACAACCCCTAAACCTCTAGGGACACTTGTTAGTGAGTTGTGGTCAATGGTAGACTTAGATGTCAACATTTTGTGGTGATTTGATCACTATATAAAGCCCCTAAGATGCAACATTTCAATCACACCTTCATCTGCACTTTGGATCATTTCTGGAGCTCAAGTCTTCTCTCAAGTGATCACTAATCAAGCTTAGGACTTCAGTAAGTTTGCTAATCCTTTCTTAGTTAAGTTTTAGCTTAGTTTTACCTTAAAAGTCAAACCGTCGTAATTAACGGTTGACTTTAAGATTAATCACTAATGGTCTAGTGATTAGTCGAATCAAAAGTAGTTATAAGTTGGTAATTATGTGGGTAATAAACCCTCAAAAGGGTTCCACCTGATTCCCACTCTAACTAGGTCAAATGTCGGGTCAAACTTGTTAAGAAAAAGTCAACAGGATACTTAAATTCTAATTTATGCATAATTAGCAATGTAGAACACATACAACATGTTTGATCATTAATGTAACTTGGTAATAAGTGTAAGAACATGTCTAAACATGTTCAACCCGACAATTCTCTGTAAAGACCCGGTTCGGAACCAAAAGTCGCAAAGCTTTGACTTTTGCTTTGACTTCAGTTCTGACCCATTTTGGTATAATTTAGAAATACCTAAGAGCTTCATTTGGACCAGGTTACATGCTAGTATAACCCTCTGTGATTATACACCATGGTTCATTAGTTAACCAATTAATACGCATGATTCTGTTAATTGCTCATATGTTGACCATTATGCCCTTTTCACCTTAAAACGTGATTTTTGAAAATGTAAAAGTGTAGAAACCTTAGTTACTGATATATAAACTTGTATGCAAAGTTTGACATCAGTTTGAGGTGTAGATTGAGAGTTATGCTCATTAGCGTAAATAAGAAGCATTATGTTAATTAAACGGCGTAATTAGCGTATAGCCTAATTACACCTACTTTTTGGTATCAATATTATTAACCACTGATGTAATATATTATTTTGGGATTTTTAAAGATTTTTAATAAATTTTAGGCTGAGCATAACTCGTAGTTGTAGGCTTAATCCGGTGATTGTCGGTTTTGCCCTTACGGGCCATAAAATGAGTTTTACATATCTAGTCGACTCCAAACCTTTTAGCTGCTGATCTTAAATGATAAATAAATTATTTTAAACCTCCTGGAATAATAAAAATATCAGATTTCTATATAGAACCCGGAAACGGCTTCTAATCGCCTAATTAAGTGTTTTTAACGCCTAGTATGTACTAGAACTATTTTAAACATACTATGGGTGATACCTACTGATATTTGTCACACCCCCAAAATCCACACGCGGAGTACCACCGCTTGGAGGCGTGATTGACCAGGATCAAGCCACCAATCATATTGAACAACGTAAATAGTAAGTGTAAATCAACCAAACAATATGAAAGGTGTTCCAAAAACCAAAGTATAGTATCAATGTTTAGCGGAAGCATAAGTATGTAAACCCAATGTAAATCATAAGTTCAAGTGTTTAAATATTTAACATGGCATTCTCAATCCATGTCCCACAACGACCTGCTCCTTCCCTGTGCAAGCTCCATATGTACCTAAGGTCCTGCAAGGCATGCAGCAGAGAGTCAACAACTAGTTAAGCGAGTTCACAGCTAATAGTTCAGTAATTGTAATAGTATAGTAAGCCTTGTGTTCGTTCATTAATTCATGTATCGTGTTAGTTCGTATCGCGGCCCTCTAGGCATGTATGCGAAGATTAGGGAAAGTTTCTCGAGTATTCTAGACTAGGTATATTTGTATCGCGGCCACCCGGCATGTGTGCGAAGTTTAGTGTATAGTTCGCGGCCTTCCCAGGCATGTGTGCGAAGATTAGTCATATTATCGCGGCCAACCCTGGCATGTGTGCGAAGATCAGTCATATTATCGCGGCCAACCCTTGCATGTGTGCGAAGATCAGTCATATTAGTATCACTAGTCTAGCCGTATCTTATCAATAATCCTTCCTCACCCGAGGACCATATAACTAAGTTCCATAAGCTAGGTAAGTACAAGTAAATAATCCAAACCCATTCCCACCCTGGGAACCCCATGCCTTGGCTGTGTGAACTCACCTTGGTTTGCTCGGTATGCTAAGTATGCTCACAGTTAATCAATCACATCCTATAGTGCACGTATACTAAATCAGTTCATGTTCGAAATGCTTCACATGTAACTAGTATCACAGTAATATCACAGAGTGTGCTTGGCAGTTAGCATCTTGTATCTGGTAAACAGTTAATCAAGTTCATGCAACTCATGTTTCACATACTTGTCATTCACAGTTTATTCATACTTGACTAATGGTGTTAAATGGGTTTAACGAGGTTATTGCATTTAACTGGATCATTACACTTTGCATAGCTCACAAGCATAACAGAAATCATCCATAACAGGAAATAACATACTTAACAGTGTTATATATATATATATATATATATACATAGCTTAACAAGATTAACATTGTAACAGGTCTAACAACCTAAGAGATCAACAGTTTGGCCGAAAATTAATCATAATAACAGGTTATCATTAACAGCATCCTAATCATGATTCAAAAATCATAACACCTAGCCGTGATTGATATGTTACATATACTTGCCACATCATGCGAGACCAAGATTACAATTCAATCAATATATCATCATTAAAAATAAACAGTGGCCGACCAATGTATGTTGTTGTCATGTTGCCAATTGACCAACTTAAATAGTGGTTGCTAGTCTTATGTTATTGGACCTCTACTTTGGGATTTCAAGTCTCAATGTTATAGACAAACTCCTGACAATTCACATGATAATCTTGCTTTAATTGATTTAACATGAATAGAAAACATTCACTTGCATATAATTGGAACCAGGGATTTCTGTATAACTCAGATTATTAACATCACAAATCAAATCGACTATAACCAACTTCATCAAGTTATATCCACATCAATACATGATCACATATCATATAAAAATCAATACGTAAATACGAATAGTACAAGACAAAAGTCACTAACCAATAATGATCAAAACAAAAGAGATTCGGTTTCGAATATGAGGAGCAGCCGTCGGGTTTAAAGCAAACCGAGAGAGAGAGGGGAGGAGATGCGATTAGGGTTTTGTCAATTATCAAATACACGCACGGATTAAACAAGTCTATCTATATATTTCACTTCTGGGCCGAAGCCCAGTTGTTGTTTTCGGCAGTTTAGTGTGGACGAAGACACTCAAGTGTTTTCGGACGTAAGGTGTTTTCATTGTTGGGATTTTCGGCTAGAGTTTCCCCTATTTAGTTTTTCAATTATAGTAGACATACCTTGCATACACACTCATTGCACACCATAGATCACATATAATTCACAATACCAATTAACGTATTACAAACGTGTACCGTTTAAATCATATAATTTACAATACTAGTTAACGTATTACAAACGTGTACCGTCGTGTCAACAACTATCTAATAAGTTAACGTGCAATATTGCGAAGGTGGAGCCTTGGAAACTTGAGTTGTCACATTATCCCCAACTTGAAAGAAATTTCGTCCCGAAATTTAGCATGCGGTTACTGAGGAAGCTAGGTAAGTTGTATCGCTAGTTTTCCTGGGGTGTCACATCATCCCACCGTTGATTTGGAATTTCGTCCCGAAATTCTGCAGTAGTAGCTTCAGCCTCAGTAGTAGTTGCATTGGTTCCGAATAACTGGGGATACTTGAGTTTCATTTGATCTTTACGCTCCCAGGTGAACTCTGGGCCGCGACGGGAGTTCCAACGAACTCGTACAAGTGGGATTCTCGTGTTCTTGAGGACCTTAACATCCCGGTCCGTGATTTCAACAGGTTCCTCGACGAACTGCAACCGCTCGTCGATAGTGAGTTCCTTCAAAGGAACTATGAGGGTCTCATCTGACAGACACTTCTTCAGATTCGACACGTGAAAGACGTTGTGAACTGCACTGAGTTCAGCTGGTAAGTTTAGTCTGTAGGCCACCTTGCCTATTTTCTCTATGACTTCGAATGGTCCAACGTATCGTGGATTGAGCTTGCCTCGTTTGCCAAAACGAACAACACCCTTCCAGGGTGAAACTTTGAGTAGCACTCGATCCCCAACCTGGAACTCGAGTAGTTTCCTGTCTTTATCTGCGTATGCATTCTGACGGTCACGAGCTGCCGCCATGCGTTGTCGTATTTGAGCAATCTTTTCAGTAGTATCAACTACCATTTCTGGACCTGTGATTTGACTGTCACCCACCTCTGCCCAACGAAGAGGTGATCGGCATTTACGCCCGTACAATGCCTCAAATGAAGCAACTTTAATGCTGGTGTGGTAGCTGTTATTGTACGAAAATTCCACAAGTGGCAGATGTTTTTCCCAGCCATTTCCAAAGTCAATTACGCACGCCCGAAGCATGTCTTCTAGAGTTTGAATAGTGCGCTCAGATTGCCCATCCGTCTGAGAGTGATAAGCTGTGCTCTTGTCTAAACGAGAGCCAAAAGATTTGTGCATTGCTTGCCACAGTTCTGAAGTAAAACGTGCGTCACGATCAGAGATAATAGAGGTGGGCACCCCGTGCCTCGAGACAACTTCCTTAAGGTATACGTCTGCTAGAGTGGAGAACTTATCCGTTTCCTTGATAGCCAAGAAGTGAGCAGACTTTGTGATTCGATCCACAATCACCCAAATAGTGTCATTCCCACGCTGAGATCTAGGTAGGCCATTAACAAAATCCATGGAAATTTGTTCCCATTTCCATTGTGGTATCTCAGGTTGTTGAAGTGGACCTGAAGGCTTCTGATATTCTGCTTTAACTCTCGCACAAGTTAAGCATTTGCTAACGTAAGTGGCTATGTGAGCTTTCATGCTAGGCCACCAATATGTAGTTCTGAGGTCGTGGTACATCTTATCCGAACCAGGATGTACTGAGTAGCGAGATTTATGAGCTTCATCCATTACAAGCTCGCGTAAGTTGCCACAGAGTGGGACCCAAATGCGCTTTGTTACATAGTAGGCGCCGTCTGCCTTTTGTTCTAATTGTTGCCTTGAGCCGCGTAGGGCTTCGGCCCTGACGTTTTCTTGTTTCAATGCTTCTACCTGAGCATCTCGTATCTGAGAAGGAAGACTAGACTGAATAGTGAGTTGCAACGCTCGTACACGCCTAGGTGTAGTATCCTTTCGACTGAGGGCGTCAGCCACCACATTGGCTTTGCCCGGATGGTACTTTATAGCACATTCGTAATCGTTCAGTAGCTCGACCCATCTACGTTGTCGCATGTTCAACTCTTTCTGCTTAAAATATGCTCAAGACTCCTGTGGTCGGTGTAGATGGTGCACTTAGTGCCATACAGGTAATGTCGCCATATCTTGAGCGCAAAGACAACAGCTCCCAGCTCTAAATCATATGTTGTGTAATTCCGTTCGTGAATCTTAAGTTGGCGCGAAGCATAAGCAATGACTTTATCCCGCTGCATCAACACACATCCAAGACCCTGGATAGATGCGTCGCAGTAGACTACAAAATCGTCCGTGCCTTCAGGCAATGAGAGGATAGGTGCGCTACAAAGTCTATCCTTTAAGTGCTGAAACGCGGTTTCCTGTGTATTACCCCAATGATAAACAACACCTTTCTGTGTCAGTAATGTGAGCGGCTGAGCAATCTTCGAGAAGTCTTTGATGAACCGTCTATAATAACCCGCCAAACCTAAGAATTGGCGTATTTCGGTTGGTGTGCGAGGTGCAGGCCAATTCTTGATCGAATCCACCTTGGATGGATCGACATGAATCCCATCCTTGTTTACCACATGGCCTAGAAAGTGGACTTCACGAAGCCAGAAGTCGCATTTTGAAAACTTAGCGTATAGTTGTTCCGTTTGTAGGAGTTCCAAAATAAGTCGTAAGTGCTGCTCGTGTTCCTCCCGACTCTTCGAGTAGATCAGGATGTCATCAATGAAAACAATAACAAACTTGTCAAGATAGGGTTTGCACACCCTGTTCATAAGGTCCATGAAAATCGCAGGCGCGTTCGTTAACCCGAATGGCATGACTAGAAACTCGTAGTGGCTGTAGCGTGTTCTGAATGCTGTTTTGGAGACGTCCTCATCCCGGACTCTCAGTTGATGGTAGCCTGACCTAAAATCAATCTTCGAGTAATAGCGCGACCCTTGCAACTGGTCGAGTAGGTCGTCGATGCGTGGAATAGGATAGCGATTCTTCACGGTCACCTTGTTGAGTTCTCGATAGTCGATACACATTCTGAACGTACCGTCTTTCTTCTTCACAAAAAGCACTGGAGCTCCCCAGGGCGAAGAACTAGGACGTATGAAACCCTTTACCAAGAGTTCTTGCAATTGCTTAGATAGTTCTTCCAGTTCGGTTGGAGCTAAGCGATAAGATGCTTGAGCTATGGGTGCTGCTCCTGGAGCTAGCTCGATCTGAAATTCAACCTGACGATGAGGTGGTAACCCAGGTAACTCTTCAGGAAACACTTGAGGAAAGTCGCGTACTACTGGGATATCCTCAATCTTTTTCTCTTTCTTCGATGTATCAGTAACGAGTGCTAGTATGGCAGTGTGGCCCTTTTGTAAACACTTCTGTGCCTTCAAGAAGGAGATGATGCCACTCACAACACCACTCTTGTCGCCTTGAACTTCGAGAGGTTCTTTTCCAGTACGGGGAATGCGAATGATCTTCTCCTTGCATATGATCTCTGCTTGTTGTTGAGATAACCAATCCATACCAATGACGATGTCGAAACTACCCAGAGTTATAGGAATGAGATCGATAGAGAAAGTCCGACCAGCTACCACATGAAAGCATCCCCTGTTACCTCGCTGTCGCTGCTGGTTCTGTGGAACTGTTGGTTGTTGGTGTTGGTTCTGATTTGCAGGTCGCGAGATCATGAAATCCTTAGCTTCATGACCCATCTTGAGACACCTCGGGCAATGACCCCTGTTGCACTGACCATTGTGGTGCCTGTTGCATCTATTGCACTTTGGGTGATTTCCTCGATATCCACCCTGCCCTTGACTACCAGACGACTGCTGACTCGGGCTCTGGTAGTTATCTGTCTTTCGCTGTTGTGTATGGGACTGAACCGAAGTTGAACCCTTGCTGGAAGTTCCATCCCATTTTCGCTTGCTATCACTGGGAATAGCAGAGGTAGTAATAGTAGTAGTAGTACCGATACGCTTGGGCAGCCTGTTCTGTTCCACTGCCTGGTCTATGAGACGATGAGCAAGACGAGTAACATCCTGGATGGTAGCAAGGTTGTCAGAAGTCACATGACTTTGAATCTCTGGTACTAAGCCTTTGAGGTACAGCTCAATGCGTTTGATGGGAGGATCCACCATAGTTGGACACAACACTACCAGTTCGTTGGATCGTTTCGTGTACACTTCTATCTCTGACCGCGTCATCTTCAAGTTAAAGAACTCCACTTCCAGCTTGTGGATGTCGTCACGACTACAATATTCACGTTTGATCAGTTCCTGAAAATCATTCCATGGGGTGGCATTAGCAGCCGCCAGCCCCAGCATCTGAACTTGCGCGTACCACCAAGTTAGCGCAGTGCCTTCGAGAGTACCAGTGGCGTACTTCACCCTACGAGCCTCAGGGCATTCACACATTTTGAAGACCGATTCGAGCTTCTCAAACCAGTGGAGGAGTCCAACGGCCCCCATTCAGTGCCACTAAAAGTACTAGAACGACAGTCCATGAAAGTTTGGAACGTGGCTGAGCGTGTTGACCTGTCGTGTGCGTAAGAGTAAACATACTTGAGCACGAGTGTTGGTTTACGAGAGTAGGATCTAAAGATCCTAGAGTAAGTGGTAATGGAAGGTTACACCTCCTGCCTGGGCAGCTGCGAGTGCTGCAGTAACTTGTTCAGTGATCGAAGGCGCCAACTGGGCTTGAGTTAGGTTAACGCGTCCACTCATGATCTTCATATCAGTGGAAACATGAGTGAGAAAGGTTCGCGAAAGTGCGATGACAGAAGAGAGTAAGCACACATGTGTTTCAATCAATAGTTGTTACGTTTATCTAAGCATACCGTGAGCAAAGTTCTATGTAATCTAGCAAGTAGGCAATGTAAACATGAATAGTAGTACCCAGAGTGTTGAGTCTTGCACGTGGAGCGAAGCGTCGTTGTGGATCGTTGAGAGCACTGTTCTGGTTATAGTCTGGTTTTAATAAAAATGTTTTCCCCATATTAAAACCAAGTTCTCTATAACCAATGGCTCTGATACCAATCTGTCACACCCCCAAAATCCACACGCGGAGTACCACCGCTTGGAGGCGTGACTGACCAGGATCAAGCCACCAATCATATTGAACAACGTAAATAGTAAGTGTAAATCAACCAAACAATATGAAAGGTGTTCCAAAAACCAAAGTATAGTATCAATGTTTAGCGGAAGCATAAGTATGTAAACCCAATGTAAATCATAAGTTCAAGTGTTTAAATATTTAACATGGCATTCTCGATCCATGTCCCACAACGACCTGCTCCTTCCCTGTGCAAGCTCCATATGTACCTAAGGTCCTGCAAGGCATGCAGCAGAGAGTCAACAACTAGTTGAGCGAGTTCACAGCTAATAGTTCAGTAATTGTAATAGTATAGTAAGCCTTGTGTTCGTTCATTAATTCATGTATCGTGTTAGTTCGTATCGCGGCCCTCTAGGCATGTATGCGAAGATTAGGGAAAGTTTCTCGAGTATTCTAGACTAGGTATATTTGTATCGCGGCCACCCGGCATGTGTGCGAAGTTTAGTGTATAGTTCGCGGCCTTCCCAGGCATGTGTGCGAAGATTAGTCATATTATCGCGGCCAACCCTGGCATGTGTGCGAAGATCAGTCATATTATCGCGGCCAACCCTTGCATGTGTGCGAAGATCAGTCATATTAGTATCACTAGTCTAGCCGTATCTTATCAATAATCCTTCCTCACCCGAGGACCATATAACTAAGTTCCATAAGCTAGGTAAGTACAAGTAAATAATCCAAACCCATTCCCACCCTGGGAACCCCATGCCTTGGCTGTGTGAACTCACCTTGGTTTGCTCGGTATGCTAAGTATGCTCACAGTTAATCAATCACATCCTATAGTGCACGTATACTAAATCAGTTCATGTTCGAAATGCTTCACATGTAACTAGTATCACAGTAATATCACAGAGTGTGCTTGGCAGTTAGCATCTTGTATCTGGTAAACAGTTAATCAAGTTCATGCAACTCATGTTTCACATACTTGTCATTCACAGTTTATTCATACTTGACTAATGGTGTTAAATGGGTTTAACGAGGTTATTGCATTTAACTGGATCATTACACTTTGCATAGCTCACAAGCATAACAGAAATCATCCATAACAGGAAATAACATACTTAACAGTGTTATATATATATATATATATATATATACATAGCTTAACAAGATTAACATTGTAACAGGTCTAACAACCTAAGAGATCAACAGTTGGGCCGAAAATTAATCATAATAACAGGTTATCTTTAACAGCATCCTAATCATGATTCAAAAATCATAACACCTAGCCGTGATTGATATGTTACATATACTTGCCACATCATGCGAGACCAAGATTACAATTCAATCAATATATCATCATTAAAAATCAACAGTGGCCGACCAATGTATGTTGTTGTCATGTTGCCAATTGACCAACTTAAATAGTGGTTGCTAGTCTTATGTTATTGGACCTCTACTTTGGGATTTCAAGTCTCAATGTTATAGACAAAGTCCTGACAATTCACATGATAATCTTGCTTTAATTGATTTAACATGAGTAGAAAACATTCACTTGCATATAATTGGAACCAGGGATTTCTGTATAACTTAGATTATTAACATCACAAATCAAATCGACTATAACCAACTTCATCAAGTTATATCCACATCAATACATGATCACATATCATATAAAAATCAATACGTAAATACGAATAGTACAAGACAAAAGTCACTAACCAATAATCATCAAAACAAAAGAGATTCGGTTTCGAATATGAGGAGTAGCCATCGGGTTTAAAGCAAACCGAGAGAGAGAGGGGAGGAGATGCGATTAGGGTTTTGTCAATTATCAAATACACGCACGGATTAAACAAGTCTATCTATATATTTCACTTCTGGGCCGAAGCCCAGTTGTTGTTTTCGGCAGTTTAGTGTGGACGAAGACACTCAAGTGTTTTTGGACGTAAGGTGTTTTCATTGTTGGGATTTTCGGCTAGAGTTTCCCCTATTTAGTTTTTCAATTATACTAGACATACCTTGCATACACACTCATTGCACACCATAGATCACATATAATTCACAATACCAATTAACATATTACAAACGTGTACCGTTTAAATCATATAATTCACAATACTAGTTAACGTATTACAAACGTGTACCGTCGTGTCAACAACTATCTAATAAGTTAACGTGCAATATTGCGAAGGTGGAGCCTTGGAAACTCGAGTTGTCACAATATTTGAGGTAAATTATAATATTTTAACAGTAAGCAAAAGTTGTTAAACTCAGACTTCAGTTTTGAGCTTTTCGGCTTATGTGAAATTACCAAAATGCTCCTACGGTGCATAATTTGGTTATATTTGATAAATTTCACATATCTACTTTACCCTACTGTTATAACTTAGTAAAATAAGTATTTTTGCTAATTATATCAGACCTGTAACTCAGGTAAATACTTAAACTCTTTTATAACATTGAAAATGACCAAACTACCCCTATGAGGCATAGTTTGTGTTTAATTTCGTTTCGGGCATAATAAAAGACATCTTACTGATGTCACAACATATTTGAAGCATATTAACTTAGGAAACCTGTAAATGGCTCATATGAATACCCGCTACGCTTATTACGCGTTCGGTTCGGTTCGGTTTATGTAACTAGTTTACATAAATTAGCCGAAACGGGTCAAACCTTATCGGTTTTATCTCAAAATCCAGAGTGTGTATGAAATACCCATATTAAGCAAGTCTCCGAACTTGTCGGGTCTAAATCACATTCTATCCGGTCTTCGCTTAATAGTGCGTACGAACCGTAGCATTGAAACTAACCGGTCTAAGCTAAGGCTTAATTAAGGACCCGTTAGAAATCTAATAGGTTATTATAAACCTTCGTTCCAGATTAGGAGCCCAGTAAAAGTACTTGCATTTACTGTATTGGATTTATACTTTGCTCAGATAAATACTCTTAACTTATTTTCCCTATACGGGCTTGGGATACGGTACTATAAAAGTACCGCTTGGTCGGGTATGTAGTCATTTAAATCGGATTGTGATTAATGTATTTACATAACCCGCTTTATTCTGTATTATTTGATGTATGGCCCTTGGGGGTTAAATGACCATGTCCCGGATATCCTTGGCATCATTTTACGAAATGGCCACGACCTAAGCACGGGGTGTAGGCGTACACCTGACAGATGTATTATGTAAAAACTGGTAATCCACTAAAGGAATCAACCTTGTGGGCACTATACCTGTGGCGTGTCAGTTAACTTAAACCGGCTCTTCTAACCGGTGCTAATGGACGGCAAATAAGTAAAACTGTATACAAGATTATATACAAATAATTATCCCAAGTTATAAAGATATATTTTTGCCGAAGTGCATTCAAATCAATTTTCAAACTCTTTTCAAAATGAGTCAGTTGAGTTGTATTTACCAGTGTAAACTGACGTATTTTCCAAAAAGGCTAAGTGCAGGTACTAGACGAAATAGGCTGGCTACTCCAGGCATCATTACTCAAGTCTCGCAAGCTCTAGATGTCAAAGTCTGTTGAACAATTTTTCCTATTTATTTTGATCCGCCTGTGGATCTTTTACTTTCCGTTGTAATACTGGATATTACTTATTATTCGGAATGTAATATATTTATCTTTTGCTTCCGCTGTGCATTTATATATTGTGTTGTTTGACTATTATATTGCCAACCACGTCACGATACTCCCCACCGGGCCCACCGGTGACACGTGGAAAGTCGGGGTGTGACAGGTTGGTATCAGAGCCAACACTGAGTGAATTAAACACTAGTCTTTTGTGTTTAATCTCAGTTATACAATTGCACATTCTTGAGTCTAGACAAGAACATAGGACTAATCCAAATTCGTTTCATTGTCTTTTAATTACTTCTTGGTTATTTTTCTGATTAGCCCTTGCATGGGCAAGTCATTTTCTTAAGAAGTCCCATTTAGGGCAACCATATACTTGTGTAAATTTTAAAGGAACGATTATGTTTAAAATATCATTCCTATATTATAAGATCTACCATTATAATAAAATGGCAAAATCTAAAAAGGGACAAGACCTAGCCTCGTGTCATTTTAAGGCAGGGCCAAGACGGTAGTTCCACAATTAGATTCAGATCCTTATTAACATTTCAATTTAGAAATTGTTCTGCGTTAATTATTAAAAAAGAATCTAAAGAGTAAAACCTAGCCTAAATGTCATTATGGACATGGCCAAGATGGTAAAACTTATTTAAGAGATTCAAATTTTTGTTAAACATCTGAAAGCATATTAACATGCTTGACAAAGTGTGATACGATAAAAATCACATAAGTCATTCTTAAATGGGTTATTTTTAAATTCCCTTATTTATATAATCATCCCTTACGGATGGAGTGCCCACGGGCTATAATTAACGTCCTCTGAGACTAAAGACAGTGGTAGCCTACAACTCCCTGTCAAGAAAAGGTAATGAACTTTGATTCAAACCTTAATGCCTCGATTCTCTGAAATCATGGCTTATAAATTAAACTTGTCTACGTGACTAGGCCTTTTGTGCTATTATTAACTTATAATTTAGGATTATGATAAAGATCCTGAACAATTTTTTTTATTTAACAAATTAACTAAAATGTGTATTAAAAGCATGGTTAATAAATCGTTTAAGAACGATAATACTATAAGGGCTTCTAAATAAACCTTGCCCTTATTTTTCTTTTTGTAGCAACTAAGACTACATGGCTGACTCTGACGAGATAAACAATCATCCTTTGGAAAACCGCGATGATAATGATAGGATTAATATAACCAAAGGAGAGCTTCGTTCACTGATTGATACAGTTGTATCTAAAGCTGTAGAGGAGCAATTTAAGGAGTATAGTGGGACGAATAGTAAAGCCTCATCTGTACCCCACTCTAAGTCTGTCCCTAAAACTCATTCAGAGCCTCATAACAAGCCGCCCTCTAAGAATGAAGGGCCAAAGAAGGATGATGATCGACATTCATCAAATGAACACAGTGTTCCATCCAAGAAGATGGTGTTCGATAATGAACCACGTACCAAGTCTTATACCTATAAGTACTTTGTTTCCTGTAAACCCCGAGATTTCACTGGGGAGAAAGGAGCAGTAGATTGTATGACCTGGTTGGATGAAATGGACACGGTGGTTGACATCAGCGGTTGTGCTGAAAGGGACGTAGTAAAGTATGTATCCCAATCGTTCAAAGGAGAGGCACTGGCTTGGTGGAGGTCTCTCATTCAAGCTGCTGGGAAGATCCCGCTTTACAACATGTCATGGGAGCAGTTTGTTACCCTCATTATGGAAAACTACTGCCCTCAACATGAGGTCGAAAGAATTGAATCTGATTTCTTATCATTGGTGATGACAAACTTAGATTGTCAAGCTTACCTCACTAGTTTCAATACCCTGTCCAGACTGGTTCCTTACCTTGTAACACCAGAACCCAAGCGAATTGCTCGCTTCATTGGGGGTTTAGCCCCAGAAATCAAAGCCAGTGTTAAGGCTTCAAGACCTGCTACATTTAGGTCAGCAGCTGTAACACCTGTGCCTTCACGGCCATCAAACAAATACCAAACCAATGAAATATTATATTTCATACTTGGGATTTGTAAAATTATGTGTATCTTTTACACATATCAACTCTTGTTTGATTTTAAGCTTTAAATCGCTTTCTGGAGGGTTATACGCGCTCTGATGCGTAAATATAACCAGTTTAATCCAACGAACACTCCGGAATAGTGAAATAGGCTTAACATACCTTAAATAACCTTTACATAACTTAGATATAAGTTTTGGAAGGTTTGGTGTGGTGAAATCAAAGTTTAATCGCTTACAGGGACTAAATATGACAAACTGCGAAAGTATGCCAATTTGAACTGTAACAGACATTCCGGAACATGACCATAAGTTAAACATACCATAAATATCCTTTACATAGCTTAGAAATAGGCTTTGAGGGGTTCGGTGTGCTAAAATAAACTTTTGTGTCATTCAGGGACTAAAAGTGTCAAAAAATGCACAAGTTTGCATTTTCGCGCATAACTTACGTTCTGAATACATCTGGACATCCAAAAATTTATGTAAGCATGACTACATTATATTTTAGTGTTCGCCTTAAGAAAAATCCATTCGTCGCGTCATTTGGATCGTTTTTCGCGCTTATGCGCATTCCATCGTAATTAAGCGAACATCGCGATCGTACGGCCAAACGAACCGACATCCGAGATATTTTTGAGCATGTTTTGAGTTCCCTATACTTTAACTTCATTTTAGAGCCTTGAAATGAGGTTAACGGGGTTCAAACGCATCGAAAAAGGCCTTAAACACGTGCAGGGACCATTCTTGCCACTTTTGAAACATTTCTGAATCAGGGGAGTGCTAGCGTAGCGCGACTGCCTCATGCCTTGGCAGTAGCGCTACGCGACTGCCTAACCTGACCAGATTCAGTGTTTTAACATCTGATTCCAGCTGTTTCGTTCACAACCACACATTCCCATGAGTCTAGTCAGATGATAAGGATGGATTTTTAGTCACCATAAGGTCCCGACACTTGTACGGGTGGGATTAAGGCACGTTTTCCATGAAACGATCTTAACGGTGGACCGAAAACTATATATACCCATCCACCCCCATTGCATTTCTCACTAGAATTCTGAATTTGAGAGCTCTAAGTTGAAACCATTGTTTCATACCTGAGTTCTTGGATCGGGATTAGCATTCGGGGACCCTTCGTAAGTATTCTTTCGTTCTTTTCCTTATTTTTACTGCTTTTCGAGTCAGAAAGTCAAACTTTGTTTGACTTTCAGCGTTGACCAGTAATGGTCAATGCGAAGTTCGTTTGAACTTCGCAACGTGAGTGTAATCACGTTGGTTATAGTCCCTTGGGACTATGCCCACTGATTACCACGTTGTCTAGGGTCGTAGGGTAGGCGATCTAATAAATCGCCTATACCTTCGAACCCGACCCAGTTTGGTCGATCATTAGGATCCGACCAAATACATTAGGTGACCCTAGTATAGGGCATAACCTTCCGAGGTTATACCCTATGGTCACATCGTTTAAGTAGTTGTATGATAGGTAGTTTATATGCCTTAGATAAATTACCAGAATACCCTTTTAATGTATAATTGGTAATTAAGCATATATAACCTAAACTTTTGTCACATAACTGATTATGTAACATGTTTAGGCATATAACACCTGTCATAGGACTAGTTAGACGGTCCGAACGCGTTTCACGCGCACGACGCGTTAAAGTAGCATAAGTTACCTTAATGGGTCGCGATGGGTCGATAATACTTAGGTTAAGTTTCATTTAGTATGTAGGCTTTGTTAAACCATATCATATGAGTTCCTACACTCATTTGGTTTACAAACCCTCCTGCTACCCAGTCTTCCGATTTAGGTCCGGGTTAATTATGTAGTTACCTATATTAGGTACCGTTTGATTTCCGGGACTCCTCTAGCTTACTTGGTAGTTGTTCAAGACCTCCAAGCATTCTCAGGCGAGTACATTTTCCCCTATTTTACTGTTTTAAATTGTTTTGGGGTGACTCATATGTGCTAAATGTTTTCGATGTTATAACTATGGCTTCAAAAACGATTAAGACGATTTATACAAAACTAATAACGATTTCATAAAGTGAACAAACTTGTTGGTTGTAGTTACATAACAAATGACATTCATTAGCAATGATCAAGCCGACCAGTATTAGGTTATGGTACCATAGGATCTGACAAATCCCGTTATTTACTACACCCGTGGTTATGTGTGGGTATGGTAGGTAGTGACTGAATCTGTAATTGTTAACTTACCCTATGGAGGTTTGTTAATACAAAAACGAGAAGCGACGAAAACGAGAAGCGACGAAAGTCACGAAGGTTTGAATGTTATTAGCGAGACGACCTTATAAGTAGTTTCACGACCTAAAACGAATTAAACGATTTACGATTGGTTTTCACACGATGTTTTAACGATTGGGTAACGATTGGGTTTCACACGATGTTTTAACGATTGGGTAAACGATTGGCTTCAAAGCGATATACGATATTATTTTGGTTATACATATTACATGATTTACATTTGGGCATGAACATTACTTTGGTGGTTTGGTTTGGATTAAGTGATTAAGTAACAATGCGTGTGGAATATGATACAAGCATGGTGGATACGCCGCTGGTACTTCCTATATATAAGTGTTTGTATGGTATTACATATTGTAGCGTTATTTGAATCATTTCAGTTTGAGACATAGAACATTTTATACCAGTAACATACTTTTCACAAGACATTTATTTACAAACAACTTATCTTATACAAACTCATTTTACATGGTTATTCATTTAATCATGCATTATTCTCTTATTTATACATATCACCTGAACTTATCATTGTTTTTCAAATAATTTACTAAAACAAATGTTTTTGGGTTAAGAGTCATGGCTACGAGGTTTTACAAATTATAACCCGCTTGATTTGAGTTGGTTAATTAAGTTGCAATATTATACTCTTTTCAAAACAAGGTTTTTAAATAAAGTATTGCAACGTCTAAACTAGCCATGATTTCGACACTCCTACAAAACCTATGTACTCGCCAGCATTTCTTTGCTGACCTCGTTTTCACATATGTTTCAGGTATTGTTGAATGATATCGATTGATAAGATGCATGCTCACATAGGACTGGACAAGGCCTTAGTGACTCAATAACAATGATAGACTATGTTTAAATAGTGTATTTAGATTTCCATACGATGTAATTACTCAATGTTTAATAAAACGAAACACTTTTGATATCCATGGTTATGAAACATTAATTCTGTTGCAACACGCCCCGATGTTTCCGCCGCGATTTGTTGTTTTACGCGGTCGGGGTGTGACAGAAAAGATGGTATCAGAGCCAATGGTTATAGGGAATTAGGTTATTAGTAATTAGTAATGCTTTGACCTAGTCTATAACCTTCTTAGGACCCTAACGCGAGTTTACTTGCGTTTAGTCATAAAACAATATCGTCACCTATCCTTAGGTGACGACCACAACAAGAACATAAATTTCAAAACCGCTTTGAAAACTAATCATCTGTTCTAGGATGATTGATTACTAGGTTTTGAACCCTCTGTTATATGGTTTTGAACCCCTTCGAATTTTCAAAATCTCGACAAGGTTTTGAGTCTTAAATAATGTGAACACGTGCAAACTGGAAGGGTGAATGCCTGTATTCTGGGTTTTCTGTCTAGGCAAGCACTTCGTATATATCTCATCAGACGCGAGACCAGTTGTGCTTACCTGGGAATTCTTGGGATGAGTGTTCACTTATAGATGAGCATGTCTTCGCGATACATTATTTTTTTACCCATTTACTTTGATCAGTCACCGTCTCATTTGTTTGCCTTAGGTAACAAACAAATGATCGCAATCTTCATGCGTTATCATTCTGTTTTGATTGTCCAATAATCTTTCACCTGTTTCTCCCTATGCCTTTCTTTTTCTTCAAGAATGTCTTTTCATCACGATGACGCCCAGATATCCAAGCAGACTGCCAAATTCACTCAGCGAATAGGCGAAGTAGTCTTGAAGACTGTTGAATTAGCTACTGCCATGTATCATCTCCAGGATGAAGCCACTCAAGAGTCACCAAGACAGGAAGGACCTAGTCAGGCGACAACACCATCAGCCAATAAACCAATCGAGGAATCAAAGACCATGGATGAACGATCCCCTAAGAAGTCAAAGAAGCGAAAGGCTTCTCAGAACTTCGCCATGGTCGCTCACAATGGTAAAGCAGTCCCCAACCAACCAGCTCAACCCCCTGCTAGGTGTGTATGGCTTTTCCTATGATACCTACATCAAGGAACTATGTACCTTACAAACTACTCTTGTGATTTCTCTCTTTCAAATGATTGCTCATGATTCCCTCAAAAATTTTAAGTACTCGTTTCACTCTAAGAAACAAAGTACAAAAAATTAAGTGACATTATGAGTAATCGTGCTTTTCGCACATCTGTGCCTTTAAATCCTTGGTTAGATAACTGAGGGTATTTTCAAATCTCATACCCATTACGTTTTGATTTTTCAACATACACAGTACCAGTATTTCAAAACAATCTTCATGATCTCAAAACATTTCATATAGTTTGAAAACAATTTTTTCTAGATGCATTGTCTATGTTATTTCAAAAACATTGGCCATGTTATCAAAACCAACCTTTCTAATTTCAAAATATTTCATATAGTCTGAAGACAATATTAACACAATACATTTTTTGATCAAGTGCATGATTTCGAAAAGCATCATTCATGTCTTTCAAAAACCTTATACATAATTTCAAAATTCATCTTGCATGATTTTAAAACATTTTTGTAAATATATCTACCTAATACACCTACTTTATGATTTCAAAAAGTATTATATATAAGGTTTCAAAAAAAACGTTAAACACATTTTTCTTAAAAGAACCCCATGCATAGTTTTCAAAAATACTTTCCTCATACATTGACTTAACCTTCAAAATTCTGCTTCATATGTCGCCTTGACATATCAAGCATCTCAACTTCATAAGCATTTTTACTTCATGTTTTGACATAAGCACGTCCAGTGCAAGGTATCAAAACATCTTCAACTTCTAAAATCCATAAGGGATCTTTTTATCTTCACAATTAGATCCTTGTGGATGATTATCATTCAAATCAGAGTCCTTAATTGGATTCCTCATATACCTAAATTCGAACATTTCGGTTCCTTAAAATCGAAATCGAATTCTTTCTTTTAAAGATCTTTCTATCTTTATAGTTAGATTCTTGATAATGTTTAAAGTACCAAATGAAATCCACGAGATGGATTCCTAGTGTGCTTTAAATACATGTACTCTGTTAGCAGAACAAACTTCTAGTTAAACAATTTTGTGGTTATATGACATGTGTTTATGTGTTCTCCTCTATGATTTTTGTGTTTTTGTATACTCTGGATATTCGTTATCCAAATCCTCGCAGGATCTTTTCATATCTTCATATGAGAGATTCGTAGCAGGATATTCAAAAGGTACTACCTTAAATCCTTAATGGGCTTCTATGTAATAGTTAAGACCCTTGGATTATATAGTACTGCTCCATGATTCATTAGAGACCCTTTAGTGGTCTAATCAAAAAGATTGATTCACAATTTGGTTAAAGAACGACATCTAGTGATGTAGCTGGACAGACTCCTTGATAGTCTATTTAAATCATTTATTGATTTAGTCTAAAGGACTCTATGGCGGTCTAAGTCACGCTCATCACAGGATTGTTCATTTGGTTTTACCCTACACATTATAAAATAGACTGTGTGAACTGTGCAAGAAATTCTCTAATTATGGATGCGCACATAATTATGAAATTTAGTGCACAGAAATCTAGTAAGGTTTATTATGTGAAAGAACCGATAGTGACAACAATAACAAAATGAGAACGATGTAATGGAGGCATGGTGGACGCACCAATGACGCTTCATATACTTGTATATAAGTGTCCCTCTTACATTGAAAGCATAATGTTATTAAGGTTACTAGAAGTTCAGAAACCCAACCAATATTTTTCGATCTTTTCAACTTCATGTTTTCAAGCTCTCACAAGTTTCCTCTAAATAAATTTCGGGACGAAATTTCCTAAAGTAGGGGAGACTGTAACACCTGTGCCTTCACGGCCATCAAACAAATACCAAACCAATGAAATATTATATTTCATACTTGGGATTTGTAAAATTATGTGTATCTTTTACACATATCAACTCTTGTTTGATTTTAAGCTTTAAATCGCTTTCTGGAGGGTTATACGCGCTCTGATGCGTAAATATAACCAGTTTAATCCAACGAACACTCCGGAATAGTGAAATAGGCTTAACATACCTTAAATAACCTTTACATAACTTAGATATAAGTTTTGGAAGGTTTGGTGTGGTGAAATCAAAGTTTAATCGCTTACAGGGACTAAATATGACAAACTGCGAAAGTATGCCAATTTGAACTGTAACAGACATTCCGGAACATGACCATAAGTTAAACATACCATAAATATCCTTTACATAGCTTAGAAATAGGCTTTGAGGGGTTCGGTGTGCTAAAATAAACTTTTGTGTCATTCAGGGACTAAAAGTGTCAAAAAATGCACAAGTTTGCATTTTCGCGCATAACTTACGTTCTGAATACATATGGACATCCAAAAATTTATGTAAGCATGACTACATTATATTTTAGTGTTCGCCTTAAGAAAAATCCATTCGTCGCGTCATTTGGATCGTTTTTCGCGCTTATGCGCATTCCGTCGTAATTAAGCGAACATCGCGATCGTACGGCCAAACGAACCGACATCCGAGATATTTTTGAGCATGTTTTGAGTTCCCTATACTTTAACTTCATTTTAGAGCCTTGAAATGAGGTTAACGGGGTTCAAACGCATCGAAAAAGGCCTTAAACACGTGCAGGGACCATTCTTGCCACTTTTGAAACATTTCTGAATCAGGGGAGTGCTAGCGTAGCGCGACTGCCTCATGCCTTGGCAGTAGCGCTACGCGACTGCCTAACCTGACCAGATTCAGTGTTTTAACATCTGATTCCAGCTGTTTCGTTCACAACCACACATTCCCATGAGTCTAGTCAGATGATAAGGATGGATTTTTAGTCACCATAAGGTCCCGACACTTGTACGGGTGGGATTAAGGCACGTTTTCCATGAAACGATCTTAACGGTGGACCGAAAACTATATATACCCATCCACCCCCATTGCATTTCTCACTAGAATTCTGAATTTGAGAGCTCTAAGTTGAAACCATTGTTTCATACCTGAGTTCTTGGATCGGGATTAGCATTCGGGGACCCTTCGTAAGTATTCTTTCGTTCTTTTCCTTATTTTTACTGCTTTTCGAGTCAGAAAGTCAAACTTTGTTTGAATTTCAGCGTTGACCAGTAATGGTCAATGCGAAGTTCGTTTGAACTTCGCAACGTGAGTGTAATCACGTTGGTTATAGTCCCTTGGGACTATGCCCACTGATTACCACGTTGTCTAGGGTCGTAGGGTAGGCGATCTAATAAATCGCCTATACCTTCGAACCCGACCCAGTTTGGTCGATCATTAGGATCCGACCAAATACATTAGGTGACCCTAGTATAGGGCATAACCTTCCGAGGTTATACCCTATGGTCACATCGTTTAAGTAGTTGTATGATAGGTAGTTTATATGCCTTAGATAAATTACCAGAATACCCTTTTAATGTATAATTGGTAATTAAGCATATATAACCTAAACTTTTGTCACATAACTGATTATGTAACATGTTTAGGCATATAACACCTGTCATAGGACTAGTTAGACGGTCCGAACGCGTTTCACGCGCACGACGCGTTAAAGTAGCATAAGTTACCTTAATGGGTCGCGATGGGTCGATAATACTTAGGTTAAGTTTCATTTAGTATGTAGGCTTTGTTAAACCATATCATATGAGTTCCTACACTCATTTGGTTTACAAACCCTCCTGCTACCCAGTCTTCCGATTTAGGTCCGGGTTAATTATGTAGTTACCTATATTAGGTACCGTTTGATTTCCGGGACTCCTCTAGCTTACTTGGTAGTTGTTCAAGACCTCCAAGCATTCTCAGGCGAGTACATTTTCCCCTATTTTACTGTTTTAAATTGTTTTGGGGTGACTCATATGTGCTAAATGTTTTCGATGTTATAACTATGGCTTCAAAAACGATTAAGACGATTTATACAAAACTAATAACGATTTCATAAAGTGAACAAACTTGTTGGTTGTAGTTACATAACAAATGACATTCATTAGCAATGATCAAGCCGACCAGTATTAGGTTATGGTACCATAGGATCTGACAAATCCCGTTATTTACTACACCCGTGGTTATGTGTGGGTATGGTAGGTAGTGACTGAATCTGTAATTGTTAACTTACCCTATGGAGGTTTGTTAATACGAAAACGAGAAGCGACGAAAACGAGAAGCGACGAAAGTCACGAAGGTTTGAATGTTATTAGCGAGACGACCTTATAAGTAGTTTCACGACCTAAAACGAATTAAACGATTTACGATTGGTTTTCACACGATGTTTTAACGATTGGGTAACGATTGGGTTTCACACGATGTTTTAACGATTGGGTAAACGATTGGCTTCAAAGCGATATACGATATTATTTTGGTTATACATATTACATGATTTACATTTGGGCATGAACATTACTTTGGTGGTTTGGTTTGGATTAAGTGATTAAGTAACAATGCGTGTGGAATATGATACAAGCATGGTGGATACGCCGCTGGTACTTCCTATATATAAGTGTTTGTATGGTATTACATATTGTAGCGTTATTTGAATCATTTCAGTTTGAGACATAGAACATTTTATACCAGTAACATACTTTTCACAAGACATTTATTTACAAACAACTTATCTTATACAAACTCATTTTACATGGTTATTCATTTAATCATGCATTATTCTCTTATTTATACATATCACCTGAACTTATCATTGTTTTTCAAATAATTTACTAAAACAAATGTTTTTGGGTTAAGAGTCATGGCTACGAGGTTTTACAAATTATAACCCGCTTGATTTGAGTTGGTTAATTAAGTTGCAATATTATACTCTTTTCAAAACAAGGTTTTTAAATAAAGTATTGCAACGTCTAAACTAGCCATGATTTCGACACTCCTACAAAACCTATGTACTCGCCAGCATTTCTTTGCTGACCTCGTTTTCACATATGTTTCAGGTATTGTTGAATGATATCGATTGATAAGATGCATGCTCACATAGGACTGGACAAGGCCTTAGTGACTCAATAACAATGATAGACTATGTTTAAATAGTGTATTTAGATTTCCATACGATGTAATTACTCAATGTTTAATAAAACGAAACACTTTTGATATCCATGGTTATGAAACATTAATTCTGTTGCAACACGCCCCGATGTTTCCGCCGCGATTTGTTGTTTTACGCGGTCGGGGTGTGACAGCAGCTGATCTCTCTTTGTCCCTTACTTTAGATGCGGTCAGGTTAAGATCGCTAAAGAAGTCTGAAGAAAGTAAGAGGAAGCGTGAGGATGATAACTCACGAGGGTCAGAGAAGAAGCACAAGGGAAACACCGACTCTAAGAAGTCTGGGTCTGGAAGGAATAATCAGCGAACAGAGGAAAAACCAAAGTGCACGAATTGCCAGAAACGCCACTTTGGAAAGTGCAGACTTGAGTCCAATTCTAATTCAGGAGCACCTGCATGTGGGATATGCAAGTCTAAAGAGCACAAGAAGATAGAGTGTAAGAAGATAAAAGATGCCACATGCTACAACTGCAATGAGAAAGGGCATATCAAAACCAACTGCCCTAAGTACGCCAAGAAGCCTAAAGAGGTCAAGAAGACCAATGCAAGGGTCTTTCGAATGGATGCCAAAGAAGCGGTTCTAGACGACAATGTGATTACAGGTACTTTCCTTGTAAATGATGTCTATTCCAGAGTACTTTTTGATTCAGGCGCTGATAAGTCTTTCGTAGACCATAAGTTTTGCAAATTACTGAATTTACCTGTCAAAACCTTGAGTATAAATTATGAGGTAGAGTTAGCAGATGGCACCATAGAAACTGTCTCCACTGTGTTAGATGGATGTGTGATATCCATTAAGAACCACTCTTTTTCTCTATCTCTACTTCCCTTTAAGTTGGCCGGTTTTGACATAGTTTTGGGTATGGACTGGTTGTCTCATAACCAGGCCCAAATTGTCTGTAACAGAAAACAAGTGGTGATCAAGACTCCGTCTGGTGAGCCACTTACCATTCAGGGAGATACCCAATATGGGCTGCCTGAGCAAGTGACTATGCTCAAGGCTTCCAAGTGTTTAAAGAAGGGTTGTGTCATCTACATGGCACAAGTGATTATTGATGAGCCGAAACCAAAGATAGAAGACATCCCTGTCATTTCTGAATACCCTGAAGTTTTTTCGGAAGAACTACCTGGTTTGCCACCAGATAGGCAAGTGGAGTTCAGGATTGATATCATCCCGGGAGCAGCTCCTGTTGCTAGAGCGCCTTACAGGTTAGCGCCAACAGAAATGAAGGAATTAAGAACGCAACTGGATGAATTGCTGGCCAAAGGTTTCATCAAACCTAGTTCGTCTCCTTGGGGAGCACCAGTCTTGTTTGTCAAGAAGAAGGATGGATCGATGCGTCTGTGCATCGATTACCGTGAGCTTAATAAAGTCACGATAAAGAATAGGTATCCTTTGCTCAGAATCGACGATTTGTTCGATCAATTGCAAGGGGCAAGTTATTTTTCGAAGATTGATTTGAGGTCAGGCTACCATCAACTGAAGGTTAGAGATGAAGACATACACAAAACTGCATTTAGGACTCGTTATGGTCATTACGAGTTCCTAGTGATGCCTTTTGGGCTCACTAATGCACCGGCCGCGTTCATGGATCTCATGAATCGTGTTTGCAAGCCGTACTTAGATAAATTCGTCATCGTTTTCATCGACGACATTCTTATCTACTCTAAGAACCAAGCTGACCACGAGAAACACCTTCGTTGTATTCTCAAACTCCTGCATCACGAGAAACTCTACGCCAAATTTTCCAAGTGTGAATTTTGGCTTCGAGAAGTCCAATTCCTTGGACATGTGGTGATTGAGCGTGGTATCCAAGTGGATCCCGCTAAGGTTGAAGCAGTTATGAACTGGCAGGAGCCAAAAGACGCCTACAGAGATTCGTAGCTTCCTGGGATTGGCAGGATATTACAGGCGTTTCATCGAAAATTTTTCAAGAATTGCTGCACCCCTAACTTCCTTGACTAAGAAGAAATTAAAGTTCGTTTGGGGCCCTAAGCAGCAAGAGTCCTTTGATATTCTAAAGCAAAAGTTGAGCAACGCCCCAGTACTGACATTGCCAGATGGAATAGAAGATTTTGTAGTTTACTGCGATGCATCGCACACTGGCATGGGGTGTGTGCTTATGCAGAAAGGCAAGGTTATTGCCTATGCATCACGACAGTTAAAAGTGCATGAGAAGAATTACACCACCCGCGACTTGGAGTTGGGTGCAGTTGTATTCGCACTGAAATTGTGGAGGCATTATCTATATGGAATCAAGTGTGTGATCTATTCTGATCACCAAAGCCTCCAACATCTGTTTAATCAGAAAGATTTAAACATGAGGCAACGCCGCTGGAGGGAGACTTTAAATGATTACGATTGTGAAATCAGATATCATCCCGGCAAGGCGAATGTAGTCGTTGATGCCTTGAGTCGAAAGGAAAGGGTGAAACCCATCCGAATCAATGCCAAGCGCATGGAGATAAAGAACAGTTTGATTGAAAGATTTTTAGCTGCACAGAAGGAAGCTGTGTTGGAAGCTAACTATCCTAACGAAAAGCTAGGAGTCACTGAGGAGCAGTTAACTCTTAGCAAGGACGGAATTTTACGATTAAATGGACGAATATGGGTTCCAATTTATGGAGGACTTCGAGATGTCATCCTCCAGAAAGCCCATAGTTCCAAATACTCTGTTCACCCTGGAGCTGATAAGATGTACCAGGATCTAAGGGCAAATTATTGGTGGATAGGCTTGAAAAAGTCTGTAGCTGCCTATGTAGCTAAGTGCTTGACATGTGCGCAAGTCAAAGCCGAGCATCAAAAGCCGTCAGGCTTGCTACAACAGCCTGAACTTCCTACGTGGAAGTGGGAAATGGTAACCATGGATTTTATCACCAAGTTACCTAAGACAAGGAAAGGCAATGATACAATATGGGTGATAGTTAATAGACTGACTAAGTCAGCACATTTCTTACCCATCAAGGAGACTTATAGCTCCGACATGTTAGCCCAGTTGTACGTTGATAAGATTGTAGCCTTACATGGCATACCTGTGTCTATTATCTCTGACCGAGATACTAGATACACGTCACATTTTTGGAAAAGTTTCCAACAATCTTTGGGCACGCGTTTGAATTTTAGTACGGCTTACCATCCTCAGACAGACGGTCAGAGTGAGCGTACTATTAAAACGTTAGAAGACATGCTACGTGCATGTGCGATCGATTTGGGTGGTAGTTGGGATAAGAACCTACCGTTAATCGAATTATCCTACAACAATAGCTACCATACCAGCATTAAGGCTGCGCCTTTCGAGGCATTATACGGTAGAAAGTGTAGAACGCCCGTTTGTTGGGCGGAAGTTGGAGATGTCCAATTATCAGGACCAGAGATAGTCTTTGAAACGACGGACAAGATTGTCCAGATTCGTGACCGTCTCAAAGCTGCCCGAAATAGGCAGAAGAGTTACGCAGATCCAAAGCGTAAAGCTTTTCACTTCGAAGTAGGTGACAAAGTGTTACTTAAAGTATCACCCTGGAAGGGGGTGATGCGATTTGGTAAGAAAGGCAAGCTAAGCCCGAGATACATAGGACCATTCGAGGTTATCGAACGTGTCGGGTCAGTTGCCTACAAGTTAAACTTACCAGAAGAGCTCAGTGGAATTCACAATGTGTTCCACATCTGCAATCTGAAGAAGTGCTTCGCGGATGAATCACTGGTTATACCATATACAGATGTGCATATAGATGAGAGCTTAAAATTTGTGGAAAAACCTTTGTCGATTGAAGATCGACAGGTAAAGAAGCTTCGAAGGAAGCATGTACCTATTGTAAAGGTCAAATGGGATGCCCGTAGAGGTCCCGAATATACGTGGGAGGTTGAATCCACGATGAAAGAAAAGTACCCTTATTTATTTCAGTAAATCTCGGGTTGAGATTTATTTTAAGGGGGTGAGGATGTAACACCTCAAAAATTCACGTCCTATAATGTATTGACACGTGTCATGTGATTAAACGTGTGAAAGAATGTTCTGAAAGGGCTAAAGTTGACAATCATGGAAAGTATGTGAATATACGAGTTCTAAATGTCAACAGTGAATAAATATACTTCATAATAACCCTACATGTTGTTTATAGCACCAAACGAATAAATCATGGATCATACGAAGCTAAAAGTGAGAGATTACAAACTACAGGGGTTAAATGTGTCAACATGTTTAAGTTATACCTCTGAGTGACCTTTTGACAAACCCGAAGCTTTGTAACTGTTATTTATGCTCACTAGAATGCGCGATATAAATTTCATAAATTTCGTTATCGTATGAGAAAGTTATGATCAAATTCGTGTGCGAGGGGTTAAAGCGTTAACATTGAAAGTTATGACTTTTCGGGTTAACCGGAAGTGTCCAGGGGCTTGGCAAAGTGGGTATAAGTCCTAAAGCCCTTGTAGGTAAATATAAAGGGGTCAAATTGCAAGAATTAGGCTTAGTTTCCCTTTCGAAGAGCCAAGGGACAAAGATGCGGAAAATAGAAAATGAAAAATCTGATATCAAGGCTAAGGCGGGCGGCGTAAAGGTTAACCTACCTTTACGCGGGCCGCGTCAGACACACAGATGCAGAAACATCAGCCAGCAGCCTGTAAACGTGCAGAATCGATTTTACTCAATTGTTTCACTTCATGGGCGACCCCTAGACAACCCCTAAACCTCTAGGGACACTTGTTAGTGAGTTGTGGTCAGTGGTAGACTTAGATGTCAACATTTTGTGGTGATTTGATCACTATATAAATCCCCTAAGATGCAACATTTCAATCACACCTTCATCTGCACTTTGGATCATTTCTGGAGCTCAAGTCTTCTCTCAAGTGATCACTAATCAAGCTTAGGACTTCAGTAAGTTTGCTAATCCTTTCTTAGTTAAGTTTTAGCTTAGTTTTAGATTAAAAGTCAAACCGTCGTAATTAAAGGTTGACTTTAAGATTAATCACTAATGGTCCAGTGATTAGTCGAATCAAAAGTAGTTATAAGTTGGTAATTATGTGGGTAATAAACCCTCAAAAGGGTTCCCCCTGATTCCCACTCTAACTAGGTCAAATGTCGGGTCAAACTTGTTAAGAAAAAGTCAACAGGATACTTAAATTCTAATGTATGCATAATTAGCAATGTAGAACACATACAACCTGTTTGATCATTAATGTAACTTGGTAATAAGTGTAAGAACATGTCTAAACATGTTCAACCCGACAATTCTCTGTAAAGACCCGGTTCGAAACCGAAAGTCGCAAAGCTTTGACTTTTGCTTTGACTTTAATTCTGACCCGTTTTGGTATGATTTAGAAATACCTAAGAGCTTCATTTGGACCAGGTTACATGCTAGTATAACCCTCTGTGATTATACACCATGGTTCATTAGTTAACCAATTAATACGCATGATTCCGTTAATTGCTCATATGTTGACCATTATGCCCTTTTCACCTTAAAACGTGATTTTTGAAAATGTAAAAGTGTAGAAACCTTAGTTACTGATATATAAACTTGTATGCAAAGTTTGACATCAGTTTGAGGTGTAGATTGAGAGTTATGCTCATTAGCGTAAATAAGAAGCTTTATGTTAATTAAACGGCGTAATTAGCGTATAGCCTAATTACACCTACTTTTTGGTATCAATATTATTAACCACTGATGTAATATATTATTTTGAGATTTTTAAAGATTTTTAATAAATTTTAGGTTGAGCATAACTCGTAGTTGTAGGCTTAATCCGGTAATTGTCGGTTTTGCCCTTACGGGCCATAAAATGAGTTTTACATATCTAGTCGACTCCAAACCTTTTTGCTACTGATCTTAAATGATAAATAAATTATTTTAAACCTCCTGGAATAATAAAAATATCATATTTCTATATAGAACCCGGAAACGACTTCTAATCACCTAATTAAGTGTTTTTAACGCCTAGTATGTACTAGAACTATTTTAAACATACTAAGGGTGATACCTACTGATATTTGAGGTAAATTATAATATTTTAATAGTAAGCAAAAGTTGTTAAACTCAGACTTCAGTTCTGAGCTTTTCGGCTTATGTGAAATTACCAAAATGCCCCTACGGTGCATAGTTTGGTTATATTTGATAAATTTCACATATCTACTTTACCCTACTGTTATAACTTAGTAAAATAAGTATTTTTTCTGATTATATTAGACCTGTAACTCAGGTAAATACTTAAACTCTTTTATAACATTGAAAATGACCAAACTACCCCTATGAGGCATAGTTTGTGTTTAATTTCGTTTCGGGCATAATAAAAGACATCTTACTGATGTCACAACATATTTGAAGCATATTAACTTAGGAAACCTGTAAATGGCTCATATGAATACCCGCTACGCTTATTACGCGTTCGGTTCGGTTTATGTAACTAGTTTACATAAATTAGCCGAAACGGGTCAAACCTTATCGGTTTTATCTCAAAATCCAGAGTGTGTATGAAATACCCATATTAAGCAAGTCTCCGAACTTATCGGGTCTAAATCACATTCTATCCGGTCTTCGCTTAATAGTGCGTACGAACCGTAGCATTGAAACTAACCGGTCTAAGCTAAGGCTTAATTAAGGACCTGTTAGAAATCTAATAGGTTATTATAAACCTTCGTTCCAGATTAGGAGCCCAGTAAAAGTACTTGCATTTACTGTATTGGATTTATACTTTGGTCAGATAAATACTCTTAACTTATTTTCCCTATACGGGCTTGGGATCGGTACTATAAAAGTACCGCTTGGTCGGGTATGTAGTCATTTAAATCGGATTGTGATTAATGTATTTACATAACCCGCTTTATTATGTATTATTTGATGTATGGCCCTTGGGGGTTAAATGACCATGTCCTGGATATCCTTTGTCACACCCTCAAAATCCACACGCGGAGTATTACCGCGAGGCGTGTGACGACCAGGATCTTAGCCACTAATTATTTTGAACCGTTTAGTTATTATTACAAATAATGGTGTAATTAGCGGCCAATTTAAATTTTTCAAAACATAGTTTAAGGTTTTGCAGCGGAAAGGAAAGATATACATATCGTAATTCAAAACCACAAGTTTATTAGTTATGAACTTACAAACCACGCACTCCATCCGATTGCAACGTCCGTCCAGAGCTGTATCGAGCAACCTGCAAAGCATGCAGTAGAGTGTCAACATAACGTTGGCGAGTTCACATGTTTGTATTTTTTCAGTTTTGATTCCAAAAACTTGTTTTAACCAGTTAATTTATCCGTTTATACATGCCATGGGGAGCTACCCCATAAGTGAGCGACTAAACTGTTTTTCCAATACAGAATACTTACTTAACCGTACGTTTCCGCAGTGCCCCGTTTGTCAATGTTCTATCATCATTGACGGTTTGCCTGAGTCTATTAGTTCACGCCCGTTCCCAGTAACAAGGGTCGGTGTGAGGCTGGTTACACCTAAATAGCGCTATTAACTAATAACCCGTTCGCCTGGCCCCGGCGACTAATCGGTATTAAATGGTAGGGACTTGAGTGATAGAGTTTCGTTTAGTGTTGCTCGTTGCATTTCCGTACAAACCGTAATTAACTAAGAGTCCCGCATAAGGGGAGAAAAGTAGTTTGTATCCCTCACAAGGGGATAGCGTTGTTACCCGTATCCCACACAAGGAGATAGAAATACCGTATCCCGCACAAGGAGATAGTAAGCAATCCCAAACCAGGAAAAGTGTTTCGTTCCATTTCCCAACCACCGGGAACGCATGCTTTAAGTAAAAAGTAGTGAACTCACCTTTGCTTTGCTCGGTAGTTAATTTATTCGTGTTACGTTGGTCAATCCATACCCTATTATGGTTATTAAATATTTATTAGGTTCGTATGCAAGTAGTGTCATGTAGTCACGTATAGTCCTACACGTATCTAACACATACCATGTATGTCATACTAGCATATACGTTACTGGGCCTATACTAGCATATAAACAGTCAAACAGCAACAGTCAAACATTAACAGTGGCACACAGTCCAAAACATCAGTTTGTGCAGCCCAATAAATAAGCAAGGAAGCCCAGTCAAAACCGGGTGGTCTCGACTCGCGACTATGAGGTCTCGAGTCGCAGCCCAGCGTTTTCGAGTCGCAACCGCAGATCTCGAATAGTGCATTCTTGAGTCGAGACCCTGAGGTCTCGGATCCGGTCTCGAGTCGAGATCAGGAGATCCCGAGTCGCAAGCTAGCTGGTCTCGAGTCTCCTGATGTGCATGCCCTGGTTTCGAGTGGTCAATGAGTGGTCTCGGGTCGAAACCATAAGGTCTCGACTCGCAAACTTATGCAGATGCTTCTAGAATCCTTATCCAAACAGTACTATCCAATCATATATCACTAACATGTTTTCAACATTCTACTCTAATCAAATCAGATCAATCAACAGGTTTTTCAAACATTCATCACATATTCAAACTGTTCATCAGATTCCTCATATCACACTTAATCAATCACTAATCATATTCCTGCTAAAACAATTACCAAGTATATTATGCCTAGAATCCACAATATGCAAAGGAAATCAATAGTACTACAACAGCAGCCCTTTACACTCGTTTAACACTACACATTTAACCATTAACATCACGCAATGCCTAAGTTTTTGCAACACTTCATTCGAGATATGTTATCCTTTTAACCATGCTTAGTTTACATACATGACTATCAAACCGAGACCCACAATCAGCAGATATATTCATACAATATTAAGTTAGAAACATCAAAATAATACAAGGCCACATCAACATGTGTTCATTTTTAAATCTTGCAAGAAGTTCACAATCTATTTTAACCAAGCACAATCACTTATAAAAATCAAGAATCAAAACACAACAATCAAAGGGGAACATTCTACTGACCGAAAGTTTATAAAAAAAATGCATATTTAGCACCCACTGACCAAACATTCATACACATGTTTTCATTTTTCAACCAGAATCAAATAGAAAACAAGCACTAATGACACAAGAGTTACAAATCACATATACTCACCAGAGAAATATGGAACGAGTGAAGATGTGTGTGCTACGATTGCACCGTGACTCGAATCCATCCAGTAACCACCTCCGCCGCCAACTGGGATCACCACCACCAGCTTCAGCACTGATCGAGCTTCAGCACTGAACGAGCTTCTGCCGGAACTCAAGCACCGCCGCACCACCGCCGCTGTCGGTAAGGCCGCCGCCGCTGTTGCGGCTTTCCATCCTTCTCAGCTCCTTTTATCTCTCCCTCTCTCTCTCTGCTTCCTCTAACAGTTTGCGGATGGCAACGAATGAGGAACAAAGATTTCATGTTTGCGGGTGTGCGCGTGGGAATGAGACGAGGGAGGGGGTGGGTTTCAGGGATGTTCGCCGGACAGATATAGGGCACGGGTGTTTGGCCAGAACTCCGGCTCCGGTCACCGGAGTATTCTGATCAATCTGGATAAGAAGGGAGGGGAAGAAGAGAGAATTGTCAGCTGATGTGTTTTGTGTAGGGTTTCCAATTTTGAAATATAGGGTAGGGTTTAGGTGAGTTGGTTGGGCTTGGGCTCGTGCGCATGGATCCGAAAGATACCGTGTGTCTTATCTAACGAACTAGCCCGTTTACTTGATAATTAAATTTAACGAAAATTGTATACATGTACAGTGAATACATTTGGCTCGGGTTAGTTGTTAAATGGTTGGTTCCTCTTGTCGCGCATTATTATTATTTGATAAATAATAATAATGATAGTAATAATAACAATAATAATAATAACAATAATATTAATAATAATCACAGGCTCGTCTCTCGACGTTTAGGGTCAAGGGTTCGAGTTGTCACATTCTTGGCATCATTTTACGAAATGGCCACGACCTAAGCACGGGGTGTAGGCGTACACCTGACAGATGTATTATGTAAAAACTCGTAATCCACTAAAGGAATCAACCTTGTGGGCACTATACCTGTGGCGTGTCAGTTAACTTAAACTGGCTCTTCTAACCGGTGCTAATGGACGGCAAATAAGTAAAACTGTATACAAGATTATATACAAATAATTGTCCCAAGTTATAAAGATATATTTTTGCCGAAGTGCATTCAAATCAATTTTCAAACTCTTTTCAAAATGAGTCAGTTGAGTTGTATTTACGAGTGTAAACTGACGTATTTTCCAAAAAGGCTAAGTGCAGGTACTAGACGAAATAGGCTGGCTACTCCAGGCATCATTACTCAAGTCTCGCAAGCTCTAGATGTCAAAGTCTGTTGAACAATATTTCCTATTTATTTTGATCCGCCTGTGGATCTTTTACTTTCCGTTGTAATACTGGATATTACTTATTATTCAGAATGTAATATATTTATCTTTTGCTTCCGCGGTGCATTTATATATTGTGTTGTTTGACTATTATGTTGCCAACCACGTCACGATACTCCCCACCGGGCCCACCGGTGACACGTGGAAAGTCGGGGTGTGACACTAATATAACCTTTCAGGAAGCAAAGAAGGGCGTCATGTTCACCGATTTCCCACCTGCTCTAAAGATAGTTGTATTAGGATCAAGTAATATAATTTGTAGATTAGTGATATAAGGAAAAAACTAACAAACATGCATCAAATGAGTAAAACTATAATTAAGTTAGTTATGTGTTTTTTAGATGGATTTTGGAAATGGTCTTGTTAGTTCTTGTATCTGCTATTACATTCTTAGCTTTGATTATTATTATTTTTTTTCAACTGGTCATAAATTTTCTTATGCCTGTAAGTGTTGCAGGATATGTTCATTGAATCGAGTGAACTGGACGAGCACATACACGGGTCAAAATAATACATAAAATAAGAAAACTTTAGTAGCGAACATATGATTCTTTGCCGTTTTAATGTTTGAATTATGTTCCCGCCTCGTATTGTCGACTCCGCCGCAACGCGCGGGTTTCCCACTAGTAATTAAAATAATACAAACGAATTGATCATACGTGTATAAGTAAAATAACTACAAAACAACGTGACAACGAATTCAAAAGTATGTTGATCAGACAATATGAATTCAAAACGCTTACTTTTAGGGCATAAATATTAATGATCAACAAAATCTTTATTAATATAGAAAAAGCCGAAAGCTAAACCCAAACACCAAAGTATTAAAATATTACATTCTACCAAACTATCTATATCATTACACTTTCAGCACTTTCTATTCCTCCCAGACACCAAAGTATCTATATCATTACACTTTCAGCGCTCTCTATTCCACCCAGACAAGTGTATTCATTCTTGCTCAATTTCTAATCCATAAGAATGCAAGAACTTTGACCTCTTAGGCTATTTTCTTCAAAATTGATTATTTTTTCGCTAAAACACATTCATTCCGGTTTTTCCAAAAACACCCACATCGTGGCCAAAAATAATAGTATGCACCACCTTCGCTTTCTTCTTTGACTTTACATAAACGCAAAAACCCTTTATAAAACATAAACCCATTTGTAAATGACACGACATTTTGGTAGGATGAAAGAATCTGTTGCACAACTACCAAGCATATAAATAAAACTACTAGGTCTCAAATACCCCCTATTACAGGACATAGCTAATAAGCTACCTAAATAAATCAAATAAGAGTATCTCATTCATCTGGTATAATTAACAACGAATATGGATACCTAACCAGGAGAAAATAAATGAGATGCCTGTCACACCCTGACTTTTGCGGAAGCGTGATTATGGTGTGACTTTCTTAATATCATTGCATTCAATCATAACATCAACTATATGATAAAACCATAAGTTTATCATCCATTAAATAAGTATAAACATAACAACATTGTTTTGAAACGTAGACTTCAAATTCAAGCTTTACAAACCGTACAAATTGTTTATGAGTTCATTAAGGACTCGTCAAAAGAGATTGAATAACACCAAGGTTTGGATGACGTGTCTCGTCCAGGAATAAGACACACTAACCAAACTCAAAGACCATGGATGACATCTTTATTCTTAACGCAGCATAAAAACTTCCAACGCCCGCCAGATCCACTTATAAATTCCCTGAAATACATGTAGTTTGAAAACATCAACAAAAGTTGAGCGAGCTCATGTGTTCGTTTGTGTGTATGTATAAACCTTTGAAACGTTGTAAGTATGTATGTAAGTCCCTGGTATGTAGCAATAAGGAAAAAGAGATCACCACTGGGTTGCAAAGCCAATGGTATGTGTGAAGTGATGCAGGAAGACTCAAACCTAGCAGATTTCGCACCGGGATTCCGGCTGTAAGACATAGTCACCACATGGTCCACTCAGCGGACTCAGGAGTGGGGCTCGCTACACCCAAATAGATCTATCACTCATGCCCCTCGGTCCTACCACAAGGATTGATGGCCTTAATCGCCCTACTCATTCACATGATCTAGTAGTAAACCCTCCTTAAGCTAACCATACCATGTATAAAAATGTCTTTAATAATTGTAACATGTATTTCACCCCCGAAGTATAAAACTGAAAACATTTAAAAGAAAAGGGGGACATGAACTCACTGTATTGCGTCTTCTATGCTCGTAACTCGAACCCTGTCAGCAACCACGACTGCCTACAGTATACTAACGTCTATTAGACGAACGGGTCGTGCCTTGCCTTGCCTTTGTATTTATGTTTTTGAGTTACGTTCCTTTTATGTTCCCAATATTATTCCAAGTTATAATTATTTGCTAAAATAATAATTATTTTAACTTTAAATTATATTTAGTTTTGGAATAAGTGTTTAAACAATATCTTGTATCAATACTTCTCAAGTATTTTGTATTTGTATTTCCTTCCCAAGGATGGGGGTATCTCATACATGTACCTTCGTATTCTTGTCAAGTATTGGCTTCGTATTCCGGCGTGTTAATCCAAAAGAATATATATTTTTAAGTCTCACTTAGAAATATATATTTAAACCTTATTTTTATTCAAAACAATACATTCCAAGAAAATATATATTTTCCCAAAAATACTATATTTCTTAATAAACCCAAGTAAACGTATTTTTACTTTCCAAAAATTTATACATTTCTTCCTTGTCCAAAAGTATGATATAACTTGGTAAGAATCATACTTTCATTTCTTGCGTATCCAAAATAATGTTTACCAAAAGCATATATATATATAACGGTATTTCCCGGAATATTTTGTAAGTTCTTGGTATATGTTAAGTTATATTATTTTACCCTAAAATAATATAACTAGTCCACAAAGTATACAAATACTCACACAAGTGTCCTTAATATAAATATATATTCTAAATATATATTCACCCATTTTTATTTATAAAAACCAACCTCCAATACTTGTATTTTTGTATCAATATTTATGGCAAAGCTTATATTGAAAGACATGGTTTAAAACATACTTGTAAACACATTTTACAAAAATGTTTCTTTATTAAACCTTCTTGTTTCTCTAGTGTTTATACACTTGTTTTTCCACTAAAAATAGTGTAGGTTTAATAAAATCATGATCTTTCAAAAATCATCTTTTTAAACTTGGTTTTCTTGGAAAATCATTCAAAAATCTTAGATTCATAAGGTTACTAGCTCACTTTATTTATTATTTTACAAGAAATCTCTTTATTTTCAAGTTCATGTTTATAAGTGAGGATGATCTTCTTGGGTTAACACATAATCATCCTCTAACTTGCTAAATCATGTGTTTAATCACAATCTAGCAAGCTCCTTATGATGATCAACATCATAATTTCAAGTAAATAACAATCAAGTGTCATGCATGTATTTAACAACATTATTTTAACAAGATTTCATCAATTTTAAGCTTCATGTTCATGATTCTTGTTTAAGTATTTTAGTGTTCTTGTGATTCATAACAATGTACATCTTTTTAACCAACAAAATGAGAAGTAAAAATTAGTAACAAGAAGCTTACAACTAGCTCAAAGGCTAGGGAAGATCACTAGAGAAAAAGATGATGAAAATGGTGTGTGAAAGCAATGGTTGAAGGTTCTTCAAGTTCTTCAAGCTTCAAGCTCCATGTAACACCTTCTAGTACTTGGAATGATCTTGAAAATGGGTGAATGAAGGTTGCAAATGGTGGTGGTGGTGGCGGCACATCTAGGCCGAGAGGGAGGGAGAGAGTGCAAGAGAGATGGAGTGTTGAGTGTTGTGAAGTTGTGAATGATATGATCTTTATAATATACAAGGAAATCTATGCAAGATCTAACATATCTAATAAAATCCCAATATATCTTGCAAGATCAAGTAAATATCTTGATGGTGGGGCCACTATCTTGTGACCGTAAATTATAATGGGGGGGGGGGGGTATTGTGTAAATTTGATGGTAACTAGTTAGTTAGTTAGGGTGTTAAGTGTAAAGTCTAGTGTTTTATGTGTATGGCACATTATATAATGTGTTAGGGTGTTCAGGGATCATAACTAGCCAAGAAATAATAAAAAAAATGTTTCTGGCAAAATTTTGGTGTTCCGGGTAATGTCCGGTTGTTCGGTTAGATACCGATTCGTTAAAGTGTCAATTTATTCTGTTTAGTGTTCTTCAAGTACCCTTTTGTGACACTTTTAATTCCCGACACTTAGGAAAGCATACAGGACCATTTAGTCAATTTTCTGCATAATACCAGTATGTAAAAGTGCTGAATTTTGCTGAAATATGCAGAATTCTGCACTTTTAGTGGGTTTTAGGCACTTTCCGGCACTTAAACTATCACCTAGTGACGCAGTTTTATCGTCCTTACTTCCCTACACTCCATACTAGTGTAGTACCTTGTCTCTGGCCCATACTGGGTCTTTAAACACTGTCTGTCTATGTACTGAACATCGTCAGCATTTTCTGAGTTATCTGCCCACTGTGTTAACCGTGCTTTGTGCATCGTTTATGTCACTAAAGTCTGTATGTGATAAATGGTGTGACAGTATGAAATGTGATGCACATGTATGTATGATACAGAAATCAGAAAGCAGTTTAAATCAATAATTGTAATTCAGCACAATAATTAAGCACTAATCATTATTAATTAAATGTACGGATGCATGCAAATTTGACGGTTGTCACAATGCCTCTATTCACATAGTCTTATTAGCTACCATCGTAGTTGTCTCATATAAATCCTATCCCAAAGATAATAACTAAATCCAATGAGCACTTATAGATACAAAATTTAAGAAAGAAATCTTTGCGTGTGAATGCAAAAAAAAAAGAATATGAATGAAGAAAGTTATCATAACACAATTAAATTCGGATTATACAAAATTAAAACTTATTTAGGGACAATGTTGAATAAAGGTAATAAGAACCTTCTGACCATTCCAATGGCGGACTGAAGATGTCTCACCTCTCTTATGCAGATGATGCCATCATTTTGGGGGATTGGTTAGCTTCTAAGATCGTTAATATGGTTAGAATTATTCGTGTTTTTTAAATGTGTTCAGGTTTGAAGATCAATCTCGCAAAGTCCAACCTCTATGGCATTGGAGTAGAGATGGTGGAAGTAAGAGATAAGGCGAAAGTGGTGGGGTGCAAGGCGGATTGTGTGACATTTGTACATTTCAATCATTGTACAATTTCGAAACATTTTCTTATTCAATAAAATCTTGTATTTTATTAGCGAGAATGCATTATTTCAAATCGTTGAACAATTTTGATCATTTTCGTGTTCAATAGAATATTATATTTTATTTACGAAATACGTAACTGTACGATCGAATGAAACGATATCCACGACATTTCCGGATAAAATCCAAGTTACACATGCCTTAACACCTTTATATAACCTAAATATTAGGTTAAAAGGGGTTAAAAACGACAAAACACGACAATACAAGTCCAGGGGCCAAATCTGCCAAACTTCTGCCCTAACCTAGCCTTACGAACCGTAAGGGAATCCCCATACGGTACGTATGGAGGTGCCAGCAACAGAAAGTTGGCAGCAGCTACCTGGCAGCTTCTCAGCCCATTTCTTGGCCCCCAAGTCACGATTTCTACCACATTTCACCTCCTTTAAACACCTAAGAATGTTGGATTCTGTATGCCTAAGACACATATTAAATTGATGTGGCTAGTATGTTATGATCCAAGTCAAGTCATACCCAAATACAAGCTAGACAGACACTTATAATATTTATTTATGATATGATCAAACAAATAAATATTAACACTTATAATATTTAGAAATTGGTTTTCTAAATAATTGCACTTGATAAACTAATAAATTATATGGATAATTTATTTTGAGAGAATATTTTATTTTGTTATTTAATGGGTTAAATAACATTTTAAAAGATTGTATAAGTCTTGTAAACACATGGTGTTATATTAATAAAAGTTATAAATATATATAAACCAAGACTTAAAATACAAAAAAGGAAAAATTGAATTTTTTTTAAACACCCCTATAGGGCAGGCCCCAAGTGGGTCTTCCCACCTCTTTTTTGACCAATCAATTTACATGCATTTCTTGGAAAAAGATGTAAGATGATTTGGTGAATAAAGGGTGCACTTCTCTCAAGTTTTCATTGATTTTGGAAGATCATTTTTGAAAGATTATTAGAGATTTTGCTCTCATAATTTTCGGCCAATATAGTGCCATTTGAGGAGATCATTTTCAAGTGTAAGAACTTGTAAAAGACTCTCTAAAATCGGCCAAAGTGTGGTTGTCCAAGATGGTTTTCAAGTTGGTAATTTCAAGTGCAAGAACTCTCTAAAAATGTCCCTTAATTTCGGCCAAGGGTTGGTTCCAAGAGAGGGATTTTTCAAGTGAGTTCATGAGTGTAAAATCCTAGCTAAACATAAGGTGTTTGTTGGAAGGCTTGGGGTATACAAGCTTGAGGTCTTCTACACTTGAAGGCAACCGTTCAAGAAGCATCATCTTCTTCATATCCTTTACTCCTTGGAAGGTAGTATACTAAACACTCTATGGTTGTGTTTTAATTTTTGATAGCATGCATGTTCGTATATGGATCCGGGGATTGGGTTTTACATATAAAATAGGTTTTATATCTTGTAAGTAACATGTTTTAAATAATATTTTCCGCTGCGTTTTTATTTTATAAGGATAAAATACTTTGATAAACATGTGAAAAACCCAACAATGGTATCAGAGCCGCTTATATGAGTGCATGCTTCATAGGATATGAAATTTTCGGGTTTCGGGTTTGGTTAAACCCTATGGCCGAAATTTTTCATCATGGTTCTCCTTTTGTTTTTCAAGATTATTTTCATACATGCATAAAAATATCTTGAAAAATTATGTCATTTGGATGATTTGTTTGTTTGGACAAAAACCCACTTTTTCGGTTTTTTCATTCTTGACCGAAAAGTAGGTTGTAAAAAGTAAACCATTTTTGCTTCTTGAATTTTTATATATGTGGATATATATATTTTGGTGTTCATAACCTAGCCATGACCTTGTGTGAATATGTTGAATGATTGTGTTATGATTTATATTTAATTATTTCAAAGGTTGTAACAATTATTATTTTGTTCTTCCATTTGTAAAGTTACGTAATTTATCTATTTTCATTTGGTATGTAAAATAAATAGATTAGGTGCATTTCATTTTACTAGAAAAAATGTATTAGGATAATTTTTGTAAAAGAAGATGCATACAAAAATGCGTTTTTGGTTTTGGCTAATTTCGGGCCTAAAGGACTTCATAGTTCTTAACGGGATTTTAGCCCGATAACTAAAACACATTTTTTGAAGTCCAATGGAGTTTGGAGCTGAAAATAAAAGACATTTGGAAGCTCAAAGAAAGTGAAGAAATCACAACACAAGAAGAAAACTTGAAGCATTTGGATGCGGGATCAAGTAGGAGTTCAACGACACATTATTTGTGTCTATATTCACCCTTAGGAAGGACCTTTTGACACACTTGTTTCGGCTAACAAGTGTGGTAAAAAATAGTTGGCTATGGTTATGCACCTATTGTTATGTATGTTGTGCTTGTGTGGTTGTTTATTTTATTATTTGAATGATATTTGGATATGCATGCTTAACAATTAATAATCAACAACAAGCTTAAAATTGGTTCTTAAAAAATCATTAAAATTGGTTAATAAAAGGTTATTAAAAATTAATGATTTTATAATAAAATGGGTTTTATTAAAAAGAACCTTGAAAATTTGTTTTCACAAAAGTACCAAGGATTTGAATGCATGCAAATGTATGGTACATAAAGTTTTCTAAACTAGAATTTTGAAAACTCAAAATCCCTTTTATAAAACAAGTCAAACACCATCCTTTTATACAACACTCGAATCACTTGGGAACTCTTATTGTGGGATAAAGGTCACCTAACCACATTTGAGGGAACTTGTATATTCGAGGTGAGTTTACCATGTTTGTGGGATAAAGGTCGCCTAACCACTTATGTGTATAAATTCACACATGTGTGTAAGTTGGACGAATTGATTTGGAAACCATGAACTTAGGGTCACCGAAGCATGGCGAACAAAAGGTGTTGATGGGATTAAACATGCCAACTAAACATAAAGATGTTTAACTGATCCCATATGGCTAGAAGTTGCAAAGGGTTGCAATTGTCAAACGTTGACTACCTTGTTAATTTAAATAGAGGGATAAAGGTCACCTAACCAATATTTAAATGTAACGTTCGATTCTAGATTTTAATTATTAATTGTCTATGAGACATAAAAAATGGTATTAATGATTAAAAGATAATAATAACGAAAATACTAAAATTGAACCTTGTTAAATTTTGTAGATGGCCGCTAACAATATTACCCAAACCGTCCGTAACCTATCACTGAAAACGATCCTAATCCCGATGAACATCTTATGGAAGATAAGGATGCCTACGACGATTGGATTAAGTATATCGAGGATACTATGCAAGCCTCTTGCCTCATGTTAGGAATTAAGATTCCCGAGATTCAAAAGGATTTTGAACATCATGAGCATACGACATGATTAACCATTTGTAGGAAATGTTCCTAAGGGTAGAACGCATCGAAATGGTTCGAGCACTTCATGCATGTCAAATGGAGGAAACCCAATCGGTCTCATCTTATGTATTTAAGATGAAAAGCCACATTGATCACCTCGGAAGACTCAATATGGGTAAAAGGGCTTTATCCTTTCTAACGATCAATGAGGGTGGCAACTAGAAAGGGCATCACCCCGACACCAAAGCAAATGTTGCAAATGGAAACGGGCACATCAAAGGGAAAGAAGAAGAAAGGCTAAAGCGCAACCACCAAAACAAAAGGAAAAGAAGGCAAACGTTGCCATAAACAATCCATGCTTTGAGTATGGTGAGATAGGGTATTTGAAAAGGAATTGTCCAACCTATCTCAAAGAGTTGAAAACTAAGAGGAATGCTAGGAAAACCTCAGGTACAATTTTTATGAAACATATTGACCTTAATGTTATTTCTTCAAACACATGGGTATTAGATACCGGATGTGGAACTCATGTTTGCAATTTGTTGCAAGAGTTCAAAAGAAATAAGCATTACAAGAAAGGAGACTATGTTTTGAAACTTCCAAATGGTTTGGAAATTGTTTTAAAATGTTTTGAATGCTCCTAGTTTGACTAGGAACATTAGTTAAGTTTCCCTTTTGAGACAATATGTTTCAATTTAAAGTTTGTAAACAATAACATTTATATCAATGAATGACATGTTTTACTTTAAAACTATGCCTTCAAATGGTATTTATGAATTGGTTCATGATAATATACCATTTGATAGTTCAATGTACCAAGCAATCACCAAGAAACTCAAAATGGATTTGAGTGAGACCTATCTTTGGCATTATCGCCTTGGTCATATAAATAGATGTCGCATGTAAACACTTCGAAAAGAATTGTCTTTTGAAAACAAATGAAATTGGTTCATTTGATACATGCGAATCTTGTTTACAAGGTAATATGACCAAGAAACCCTTTAGTGGTACCAACTAAAGGGCAAAAGATTTATTAGGTATCATGCATTCGGATGTATGTAATCCTTTAAGCCAATGACTAGGAATGGTGAGAGATCTTAGCATACATTTAGAATTGATTTGTATAGAGTTTATTTCTATAATTATCTTGTATTCATTCCCTATATAATGGGATTGTATTGTATTGTCAAGGTCATCGAATAATAATACCATAGACCACTTTTATGGTATCAGAGCTACGGCTCTCTAACCCTAATCGCCGCCGACCACATCCCTTTTTTGTTCGATTCCGATCATGCCAGGAGATATCGAACACCCTGAATCCTCGGCTACGGCCGCAAAACCTGCAACCCTTCACCCCCGCGTATTCGGTAACCAACATTCAATCCAAAATACGCACCCTGGATGGTAAAACCGTCACCTACACCTCCTGGGTAAAATTATTCCGTTTACACGCTACTGCATACAAGGTGCTGGCTCACATCGAATTCGATAACAATGCATTTAAAACTTTTGCTCAACAAAACGGTCTACTTTTTCATTTCTCTTGTCCCCAAACCTCGTCCCAAAACGTCCGTGCGGAACGTATGATTCGTCACTTAAACGACATCATACGTGCCCTTCTTATTCACACCAACCTTCCTCCCTCTTTTTAGGTGGAAGCTCTCCACACTGCCACCTATCTCCACAACATCCTACCTACAAAACGCTTAAACTTTTTTACCCCAACTTTTGCCCTTTACCTTCGCCACCCCACATATGATCACTTACGAGTGTTCGGGTGTGCCTGTTACCCAAACACGTCGGCTACTCAACCCCACAAACTTCATACCTGGGCCATTCGTTGCATCTTCCTTGGTTACCCACTGGATTTTCATGGATACCGTTGCTTCGATCCCACCACGGGTAAGGTTCATATTTCTCGTCATGTTACATTCGATGAGTCTACCTTCCCACCATTCCCTCTTCGGCCATCTCTTACCAATTTCTTGATGACCAACTGTCTCTAACCTTTACGTTTTCACCCAACCCAATTATCCCCACCACACCACAGCCCGACCCTCCACAGCCCGACCCTCCACAACCCCCTAAACCGACCCAGCCCATTACCTATTCCCATCGACCCCGTCCGCAAACCCAGACCCAACAATCATCGGCTGCCCATTCGCAGCCCAACTGCCCTTCGGCCCCACCCGGCTTTCCACCTTTGCAGCCCACTTCCTCTTCGGCCCAACCAAATCCAGCCCAACCCACCGCCCATTTACAAACAGCCCCCACCGTCCTCTTATTTGCTCCCACCAATCCACATTCCCAGTCCATAAATGTTCACCCAATGATGACTCGGTCCAAAACTGGCTCGCTAAAACCTCATCCACCACTCAACCTTCACACGTCCACCATCTCACCCATACCCACTACATATGCCAAAGCCTTCTCAGATCCTAATTGGAGACACGCCATGCAGGCCGAGTTTAATGCATTGCAGGAAAATAAAACATGGGATTTGGTTCCACGTCCGACTGACAGACCCATCAGTCGTTGTATGTGGCTTTTTCGCCATAAGTAAGTAAATGTGAAGGGGTTAAATTGCAAGAAATAAAGTTGGTTGACCTTTCGAAAGGCCAAGGGACAAGATGCAACAACTTGAAAATGTGAAAACCTGAAAACGAGGCTTAGGCGGGCCGCGTGAGAGTTCTTATGATCTTACGCGGGCCGCGTCAGACCCCCAGTTGCAGAAAAAACGGGCAGCAGCCTGTTTGAGCTTTTAACCGACCTAGATAAGATATTTTCACTTCAAGGGCGACCCCTACATGTTCCTAGGCCTTAGGGGCACTAATGATCTGAGAACATTGCTAGACTTAGTTGTCATGATCTTAAGCTCTCAAATTCACTATAAAAGGCCACAATGTTGCAACATTGTGATCACACCATTCCATCTGCATTTGGGGAGCTTCTTGGAGCATAAGAGCATACCCTAAGCCTTCCTAATCATGCATAGGACTTCAGTAAGTATGCTTAACCTTTCTTAGTTGAGTTTTTACTTAGTTTTAGCTTAAAAGTCAAACCGTCGTAATTAACGGTTGACTTAGCGATTAATCATTATTGATCCAGTGATTAGTCGAATTGAAAGTAGTTATAAGTTGGTAATTATGTGGGCAATAAACCCTTAAAAGGGCACCCTCTGATTCCCACTCTAACTAGGACTTTTGTCGGGTCATAGTTGTTAATAAAAAGTCAACAGGATTCTAATTTGCGATTTAAAACATAATTAACAATGTAGAAGCTTTAAAACCTGTTTTATTACTCTTATAACTTAGTAATTAATGTAAGAACATGTCTAAGCATGTTCGACCCGACAATTTTCTGATTAGACCCGGTTCGGAACCGAAAGTCGCAAAACTTTGACTTTTGCTTTGACTTCAGTTCTGACCCGTTTTAGTATGATTTGGAAATGCCTTAGGACTTCCTTAGGACCAGGCTACATGTAGGTATAACCCTCTGTGGTTGGTTCATTGTTTGTCCGATTCATTTACACGTTTCCGTTAAATGCTTAAAGTTGACCATAATGCCCTTTTTACCATAAAACGAGATTTTTGAATATGTGAAAGGACAAAGATCTTTGTTACTGATTTATAAACATGTCCCTAAATTTTCACATCAATTTGAGGTCTAGATTAGGAGTTATGCTCAATGGCGTAATTATAACGCTTTTTAGTAATTAAGCGGCGTCATTAGCATAAAGCCTATCTAAACTCAATTTTCGACACTAAACCTTTTACCTACTGATGTAATATAATATTTTGGAATTTTTAAAGATTTTTAATTATTTTTAACCTGCTCATAACCTAAGGTTATGGCGTTGATTCGGTAAATACCGATTATACCCTTTTTGAGTATAAAATGAGTTCTACATAGTATTTTGACACCAATCCAATTGCTACTGATTTTATATAATAAATAAAATATTTTGAACTTATTAAACTGACCAGAAAACTCAGATTTCCGGGTACCGAAAATCGCTTAAAACGGCTTTTTACCGCGTATTAAACACCTAGTTTGGGTTTAAAAACATTTTATCACATAAGACTTACTACCAACTAATATGACCTATTAAAATAATTTATTTTACTGATGTATTCAAACCCGAATCTCAGAAACTTAAATAATCTCTTTTATAATCTCAAAAATGATCAAAATACCCCTACGGGGATTTAACTCGTTTTGGGCATGATGGAAGGTATCCTACTGATATCACAACATATTTAAGGCATATTAACTTAGGAAACCTGTAGATGACTCTTTTGGTTATTCGTTACGCACTTGTCGCGTTCGGATCGGCTTATGTGACTAGTTTGCATATATTAGCCGAAACGGGTCAAACCATATCTTTTTGGTCTCAAAATCCAGAATGTGTTTAAGTTACCCATATTAAACAAGCATACAAGCTTGTCGGGTCAAAACCACATTCTAAACCGGTCTTCGCTTTATCATGCGTTTGAACCGTGTCTTCATTTTGGAAACTAACCGGTCTAAGTCTAAGCTTAATTAAAGACCCGTTAGGATTCTAATAGGATATTATAAACCTTCGTTCCAGATTAGGAGCCCAGTAAAAGTACTTGCATTTGCTGTATTTGATTGATACTGTGCTCAGGTAAATACTCTTAACTTATTTTCCCTATACGGGCTTGGGATACGGTACTATAAAAGTACCGCTTGGTCGGGTATGTAGTCATTTAAATCGGATTGTGATTAATGTATTTACATAACTCGCTTTATTCTGTATTATTTGGTGTATGGCCCTTGGGGGTTAAATGACCATGTCCCAGATATCCTTGGCATCATTTTACGAAATGGCCACGACCTAAGCACAGGGTGTAGGCGTACACCTGACAGTTGCATATGTAAAAACTGGTAATCCACTTAAAGGAATCAACCTTGTGGGCATTATACCTGTGGCGTGTCGCTTAACTTAAGCCGGCTCTTCTAACCGGTACTAATGGACGACAAATGAGTAAAACTGTATACAAGATTATTTTAATAATTGCCCCAAGTTATAAATGATATTTTGCCGAAGTGCATTCAAATCAATTTTCAAACTCTTTTCAAAATGAGTCAGTTGAGTTGTATTTACCAGTGTAAACTGACGTATTTTCCAAAAAGGCTAAGTGCAGGTACTAGACGAAATAGGCTGGCTACTCCAGGCATCATTAATCAAGTCTCGCAAGCTCTAGATGTCAAAATCTGTTGAACAGTTTTCTTTTTATTTGATCCGCCTGTGGATCCTTTACTTTCCGTTGTAATACTTGTTATTACTTTATATTCGGATTGTAATATATTATCTTTTGCTTCCGCTGTGCATTTAAATATTGTGTTGTTTGACTATTATGTTGCCAACCACGTCACGATGCTCCCCACCGGGCCCACCGGTGACACGTGGAATTCGGGGTGTGACACATGCTGACATAGCCAGCATCAGACAGACACTGTCTCTAAGGCCAGGGTGAGCCGGGAATAGATTACTACACTAGTAGGGAGTGTAGGGAGGTGAGGATTGTAGAACTGCGTCACTAGGTGATAGTTATAGTGATCGGATGTGCCTAAAACATGCTCTAGTTACAAAATCCTGCACTTTAATACAAAATTCAACATTTAAGCTAACTAGTAAAATGCAAAAACATGGGAAAATAATACTAGACACTTTCCAAAGTGTCAGGAATTCATTGTGTCACTAAAACAAATATTAACGACACTTTAAATGCTTATTTAGCACTTTAACGGATTAATATCCAACCGAACAACCGGACTTTACCCGGAACATACAAATATTGTCAATGACATTGTTTTTCCTTTTCTGAGCCAGTTAGGGTCCCCGAATACCCTAACACCCGTTATATTTCATAACACACTAGTAACTTATTTTAATTCCTAACTAAACTAACCAACACCTAACTAGATGATTGAAATCTAACCCATAACCACCCCCCATGAACCGAACGGTTCCCCATAGGGGACACCATCCACCCATTTTGATTATTTTATTCCAAGTTGTCTAGTATCAAGCTTGCATATTACTTGTTGGTCAATAACCTAACATGGTTTATAAATAAAACCATTAGACTCCTCACATTCATATAATCACCAACTCAAAAAAAATTGTTCTCTCTCCCTCTTGCTTATTCTCGGCCGAGAGCTCACACCCACATCCACCCACTTTCAAATTTTGATATTATAATTCCATCTACATACAAGTGTGCAAGAGTTCATACAAGGAGACCCGGTGCTTACGGAATCACAAGGACCTCTCTACATCGCTATTAACCACCTTGTTTTCGCCTTGATTCTTCCCTAGCCTTGAGCTAGTTGTAAGTGCTTCTAAACACTCTCTTATTCATATTTAAAGTGGTTAACAAGAGGTTTAACGGATAAAAATCGAGAACACTAAAGATTAAAACTAAAAGACTTGAAAGTATGATGAACAAGTTGGTTAAAAAGAAACTAGTGGTATAAATCATGATAAATCTGAAATAAACAAATCATGACCTGCTGTAAATGACGTGTGGCCCGATGTTAATCGTATTAGAAGGTGTGACGATCGTATGTGTGCGTTTTAGTAACATATGAGCTAAAAACAGCATGCTGAGTTGTGTTTTCAGCCAACTTTAACAGGCTGTAACAGGTCCTTAACTTAATGAAAAACTGATTTTCTTGAGTCTATAACATGTTACTATGAAATATAGTGTTACATAGTGTTATATGGTGTTACATAGTGTTATACGGTGTTTATATGGTGTTATATAGTGTTACATATAGTGTTATAATACACTTCTCACACTTCTGGATTAATGTACACTATCCCTACCCTATTAACATGTTCGTTATGTTATTATATATGCGTTTTATTGCAGGATGATGGTGATAAAAGTGTTGATATTATTTCTTATAGTACAATGTTTAGTCCATACAAGGCTAATCTTTAACGTGAATTTAGAGAAGCCGTAATTTTAAGGTTTATTTAATCTTTTTTTTAACTTTTGTATTAAATTTTTGTCCTTTTTAAGGATCGAAAGTTTGAGACTCAAAGGAAGAGATCCAATAGACTCTCTGAATGGAAATGGAGTGAGGTTATTAATTTAGACGATTCTGGGGACAATGACAAAGAAGAGGAATTAGAAGTTACTGCCGATTCAAGCACAAACTAGAAAACCCTATTAAAAATACATCGAGTATCAATTCAGAAGCGGAACATATTTCATGCATGTAACAACTGTGCTTGTAATCACTATGAACAGTTATGTTATCAATAAAACAATGTTATTTGATCACAATGTTTGTTTTGTTATGTTTTACATTTTTCATGTTTTGACTTTTGTTCAATTTCAAACTCTACATCGCTTTCTGGAGAGTTATACGCAAACTAGTGCGTAAACGTACTCAGTTTAATGCGAGAAATACTCCGGAACATCAACATATACTCAACATACCTTAAATAACCTTTACATAACTTAGAAATAAGTTTTAAAGGCTTTGGTATGGCAAAAACAAGTTAATTCGCTTACAGGGACTAAAAATGACAAACTGCGAAAGTATGTCAATTTGAACTGTAACGAACATTCCGGAACCTAACCATAAGTTAAACACACCTTAAATATCCTTTACATAGCTTAGAAATAGGCTTTGAGGGGTTCGGTGTGCTAAAATAAACTTTTGGGTCATTCAGGGACTAAAAGTGTCAAAAAGTGCACAAGTTTGCATTTTCGCGCATAACATACGTTCTGAATACATCCGGACATCCAAAAATTTATGTAAGCACCAAAATATTTTATTTTAGTGTTTGGCATAAGAAAAATCCATTCGTCGCGCAATTTGGATCGTTTTTCGCGCTTATGCGCATTCCGTCGTAATTAACCGAACATCGCGATCGTACGACCAAACGAACGTTGGTGACCGACCGGATAATATTTAAATCCCACAAATATTCTGTTATGATTAAAATCTTATTTTAATCAGGTCCGTGTTGAAAAATAAATTAAAACGCCTAAAAACGTTATTTTTCAAAGTTTAAGCGCGTACCGTGTGTTTCTGCGCAACACAGTGCATCTACTGCAAAACGCAGACAACGCAGCCAGTCCTGGCAACTGAAATTTATTTCAGTAATAACTTGGCGAGTTTATTTTTATAGAGTAATAAAAATAATTTAGAACGCCATAAACCGGGATTTAAACGCTAGATAAAATACCCGGTACCCAGTTAAATACCCGTCTTAGCCATATACTAGGAATATGCTTGGCATATGCTTGGAATATGCTAAGGTATATGCTTGGAATATGCTAAGGTATATGCTTGGAATATGCTAAGGTATATGCTAGGAATATGCTTGGAATATGCTAGGAATATTCTAGGAATATTCTAGGAATATTCTATATGGAAAAACTATAAATACCCACCATATGTTTCATTCATAATCACTAGAAATTTGATTTGAGAAACTCTAAGTTGAAACACTAGTTTCATACCTGAGATTTTCGAATCGAGTTTAGCATTCGGGGACCCTTCGTAAGTATTCTTTCGTTCTTTTCCTTATTTTTACTGCTTTTCGAGTCAGAAAGTCAAACTTTGTTTGACTTTCAGCGTTGACCAGTAATGGTCAATGCGAAGTTCGGTTGAACTTCGCAACGTGATTGTAATCACGATGGTCATAGTCCCTTGGGACTATGCCTACTGATTACCACGTTGTCTAGGGTCGTAGGGTAGGCGATCTAATAAATCGCCTATACCTTCGAACCCGACCCAGTTTGGTCGATCATTAGGATCCGACCAAATACATTAGGTGACCATAGTGTAGGGAATAACCTTCCGAGGTTATACCCTATGGTCACATCGTTTAAGTAGTTGTATGATAGGTAGTTTATATGCCTTAGGTAAATTACCAGAATACCCTTTTTCATGTATAATTGGTAATTAATCATATGTAACCTAAACTTTTGTCACGTAAATGATTATGTAACATGTTTAGGCATATAATACCTGTCATAGGACTAGTTAGGCGGTCCGAACGCGTTTCACGCGCACGACACGTTAAAGTAGCATAAGCTTCCTAAACGGGTCGTAATGGGTCGATAAGACTTAGGTTAAGTTTCATTTAGCATGTAGGCTTTGTTAAACCATATCACATGAGTTCCTACACTCATTTGGTTTACAAACCCTAATGCTACCCAGTCTTCCGATATAGGTCCGGTTTATTAACATAGTTACCTATATTAGGTGCCGTTTGATTCCGAGATCTCTAGCATTACTTGGTGATTATCTTTAGACATCTGAGCAATCACAAGTGAGTACATAGACCCCTCTTTTACTGTTTTCCAAACTGTTTTGGGGTGGAACACATGTGCCTACTTGTTACTTTCATGCTTTCCTGTTTTCACATCATATACCGGTTATGTTTGTTAGTACATTATAGTACATGATTTCATTTCATTTTATGCTAGGTGTGCCCATTGTGTGCATTACTTAGTACATCGTTTTACATGACATTTCATGCTAGGTGTGCCCATTGTGTGCATTACTTAGTACATCGTTTTACATGACATTTCACGCTATGTATGTTCATTTGATTACATACTTAGTGCATTGTTTTCACATGCTTACATTTTGGTATGACATTTGGTTTGTTTACATGGGACAATACATTCATTAACATTAGCTACGCCGTTCGTTAGTAGGTAGTGGTACCATAGGAATTGACAACTCCCATTCCGGACATCCCAGGGAAAGGGGACAGAAAGGAATGACCGAATTCGATGATATAAGACAGATAGACCTTTAATTTGTTTAAAGGGTTTATCACCACAGTCACAAGGCTTGGATGTATGCATTTTCACAATACCGCATAAATGTTCATATTAAATAGTTGCATGCATTTACACAAAACATAACTTTGATTTAAACCAAGTTTTACTTCAATACTTTGTTTTTGTGCATATGGTTTAGTTGAGACATTTCACTTGCCATACATGACATTTTGACATAGACATTTTACACAAAGACATTTGACATGGATATTTGACATAGACATTTGACATGGATATTTGACATAGACATTTGACATGGATATTTGACATAGACATTTGACATGGATAATTGACATAGACATTTGACATGATTTACACTTGACATATTATTCAATACATTTGACAATTTGTTTAAACATAGACTTCTTACATTGGTTGGTTTTGTTTGATTAAGTGATTAAGTAACGATGCGTGTGTAATATGATACAAGCACGGTGGATACGCCACTGGTACTTCCTATATATAAGTGTTTGTATGGTATTACATGTCGTAACGTTATTTGAATCATTTCAATATTGAGACATAGAACATTTTATACAAATAACATACTTTTCACAAGACATTGATTTATAAACAACTTATCTTATACAAACACATTTTTACATGGTCATTTATTTAACCTGACATTTACTTATACATATCATCTGATCTTATTGTTATTCAAATGATTTACAAGACAAAGCAAATTACAAGGTTCATGACTAAACATTTTCTCAAATACAAGTCATGAATCCTATTTTCACAAACCTATGTATCTCACAGGCATTTTTATGCTGACGTACCTATTTTCACATGTGTTTTCAGGTGCTTTTCCATAGGATGTTGATCATGATACTAGGGCGGACCTGTGCCTTAGAGACTTTAAAATAAGATAGACTATGTTTAATTATGTTCTGAACTCTTTAATTTCCTGTTTAAGACAATGTAACACCTTTGTTTATAAATAAAATACAACTTTGTATGCCATGGTTATGAAACAATTAATTCTGTCGCGACACGCCCCGATGTTTCCGCCGCGATTTGTTGTTTTACGCGGTCGGGGTGTGACAGAAGAGTTGGTATCAGAGCTAATGGTTATAGGGAATTAGGTTATTAGTAATGCTTTGACCTAGACTATAACTTTTCTAGGAACCTAACGCAAGTTATCTTGTGTTTAGATCTTAAAACATGTACATCACCTATCCTTAGGTGATTAACAAAACAAGGAACCAAAATTTTTCCGAAACGATTTTTGAAAAACAATCATCTGTTTTTGAATAAATTTTTACAAGGTTTTGAACCCTCAATTGTAAGGTTTTGAACCCTCTGTTATATGGTTTTGAACCCTTTTCAGTATTGGTTTTTGGCCTTGTGCCTTCAAATTTTCAAAATCCCGTCAAACGTTTTGGGTTTTAAATAATGTGAACATGTGCAAACTGGAAGGGTGAACGCCTGTATTCTGGGTTTTCTGTCTAGGCAAGCACTTCGTATACATCTCAACCAGACGCGAGACCAGTTGTGCTTACCTGGGAATTCTTGGAGTGAGTGTTCACTTATAGGCGAGCATGTCTTCGCTAATACATTATTTTTGACCCATTTACTTTGATTAGTCACTGTGTGTCGTTTGTTTGCTTTGTGATACGAACGAATGACCACCATCTATGCTGTTACTGCCCAAGCTAACCAGGCAGCTCCCAATCAAACCGCACAGCCTCCAGCGAAGAAACCCTATACAGGGAATGCACCTTTGTGCAATAGATGCAACAGTCACCACCAGCCGCAACTTCCATGCCGTTTCTGTACTAACTGTGGGAAGTCAGGCCATCTTGCCAATGTTTGTCGGTCTGCTCAGAATCCCGCGGTTCAGAACCCGGCTCAACAAGCTGCTCCGCAACAGGGTCAAGCTGCACGACCACAATACCCACCAGGTGCTTGTTACAATTGTGGGGATCTGACCCACTATAGGAATCGGTGCCCAAGACTGGCGAACCAGAACCAGAACCAGAATCCGGCTCCGGCTCGAGGGCGAGTCTTTAACATGAATGCCCAAGAGGCACAGGCTGACGCTAATGTGGTGAACGGTACGTTCTTTATTAATAATCAGCCTGCATCTGTTCTTTTCGATTCTGGTGCCGATAAGAGTTTCGTGTCTTTGTCCTTTGAGCAAATGCTTCGCGTGTCTAGAACGAAACTAGGCAAATCTTTGACAGTAGAAGTTGCTAGTGGTGAACCCATTATTCTTGATTCTGTTCTTCGCAACTGCCAGTTGAATCTTAACGACCATCTTTTTCCTATTGACCTCGCGCCTATGCAACTTGGAAGCTTCGACGTTATTGTGGGAATGGATTGGTTATCCAAGCATCACGTAGAGATAGTTTGTTCTGAGAAGATTGTTCGTGTGCCGCTTTCGACAGACGAGATTCTGCAGGTTCAAGGTGAGAAGCCTATCGGTGGTCTCAAACTCATGTCTTGTTTTAAAGCTCGGAAGTATCTGCAGAAGAACTATGTGGCTTTCTTAGCACATGTTACAGAAGATAAAGGCAAGGGTAAGTCTATTTCAGATATTCCTGTCGTTCGGGATTATTCTGAAGTATTCCCTGAAGATTTACCTGGTCTACCTCCAGCACGCCAAGTCGAGTTCCGCATTGATCTCGTACCTGGTGCAAATCCCATTGCTAGAGCTCCATATCGTCTTGCACCATCCGAGATGCAAGAGTTGTCTAAACAGCTTCAGGAGCTCTCTGACAAAGGTTTTATACGTCCTAGTTTTTCACCTTGGGGTGCTCCCGTTCTTTTTGTAAAGAAGAAGGATGGATCCTTTAGGATGTGTATCGATTATCGTGAGCTTAACAAACTTACCATCAAGAATCGATATCCCTTACCTCGCATAGACGACCTCTTTGATCAGTTACAGGGCGCTTCTTATTTTTCGAAGATTGATCTGCGTTCCGGGTATCATCAACTTCGGGTGCAAGAAGAAGACATTCCGAAGACAGCGTTCCGTACTCGTTATGGGCATTATGAATTCACAGTCATGCCATTCGGTTTGACTAATGCTCCTGCTGTTTTCATGGACTTAATGAATAGGGTCTGTAAACCTTATTTGGATCAGTTCGTCATTGTTTTTATTGACGACATCTTGATTTATTCTAAGACGCAAGCTGATCACGAGCAACATCTTCGTCTTACCCTTGAACTCCTAAAGAAAGAGCAACTTTTCGCGAAATTCTCCAAGTGCGAATTTTGGCTTAAAGAAGTTCAATTTTTGGGGCATGTTATCAACGAACGGGGTATTCATGTAGATCCCTCCAAGATCAATGCGATTAAGGATTGGGATACACCTACTACTCCTACTGAAGTTCGTTCTTTTCTTGGTCTAGCGGGTTATTATCGCCGCTTCATAGAAAACTTCTCGAAGATTGCAGTTCCTCTAACTGCTCTAACTCAGAAGAAAATGCCTTTTTATTGGGGAAACAAACAAGAGGAAGCTTTTCAACACCTGAAGCAGAAGCTTTGCGATGCGCCTGTTCTATCATTGCCTGAGGGTGATGATGATTTTGTTGTGTATTGTGATGCATCAAAATTGGGTCTTGGCTGTGTTCTTATGCAAAGGAACAAAGTCATAGCCTATGCATCGAGGCAGTTGAAGATACATGAGAAAAACTACACTACTCATGATCTTGAGTTGGGTGCAGTTGTCTTTGCTCTCAAGATCTGGAGACACTATTTGTACGGTACAAAATGTGTGGTTTTCACTGACCACAAAAGTCTTCAGCATATCTTCAACCAAAAAGAACTCAACATGAGACAACGACGTTGGGTTGAGCTTTTAAACGACTATGACTGCGAAATTCGCTACCATCCTGGTAAGGCGAATGTCGTAGCTGATGCATTAAGTCGTAAGGAACGTACTAAGCTTCATTGTGTACGTGTTCAATCTGTTATTCAAGCTCGATCCGATATCCAAGCACGCATTTCTCAGTCTCAACATTCTTGTGTTTCACAAGGATTGATGGATAAGGAATTTCCTTATCACATAACACCTGCACTGGAACTGAAGGACAATGGATCATATTACTTCATGGACCGTTTGTGGGTCCCAAGTCAGGATGATCTTCGTACCTTGCTTATGGATGAAGCCCATAAGTCTCGTTATTCTATTCATCCGGGCTCAGATAAAATGTATAAGGATCTTCGTATTCACTATTGGTGGCCTGGTATGAAGAAAGACATTGCCTTATACGTATCCAAATGCCTTACTTGTCTAAAGGTTAAGGCTGAACATCAGCGTCCTTCGGGATTATTGGAGCAACCAGAGATCCCAGTTTGGAAATGGGAAAACATTACTATGGATCTTGTTACCAAACTCCCGCGCACAAAGAAAGGTCATGATGCCATCTGGGTAGTCGTTGATCGTCTTACAAAGTCAGCACATTTCTTGCCAATCCGTGAGGATTTTCCTGCTGACAGACTTGCTCAAATCTATGTAGATGAAATTGTAGCTCGACATGGTGTTCCGTTGAACATCATTTCTGACAGAGATGCTCGTTTCACTTCTCATTTTTGGAGAACCATGCAATCTGCTATGGGGACCCAACTTAATCTGAGCACAGCTTATCATCCGCAAACGGATGGTCAATCTGAGAGAACAATCCAGACTCTGGAGGATATGCTTAGAGCTTGTGTGATCGATTTTGGTGGTAGCTGGGATTCACATCTTAAATTGATTGAATTCTCCTACAACAACAGTTATCACACTAGCATCAAAATGGCTCCTTTCGAAGCTCTCTATGGTCGAAAATGTCGTTCACCAGTCTGCTGGAATGAGATTGGCGAGGCTCAACTTACTGGACCTGCCCTCATTTTAGAGACAACTGACAAGGTCAAGAAAGTTCGTGATAACCTTCAGGCAGCTAGAAGCCGTCAGAAGATTTACGCGGACCCAAAACGCAAAGCCTTGGAATTTCAAGTCGGTGATCGAGTATTACTTAAGGTCTCACCTTGGAAAGGTGTGATCAGATTTGGAAAGAAAGGAAAACTTGCACCTAGATGCGTTGGACCATTCAAGATCGTCGAAAGAATCGGAAAGGTAGCCTACAGACTTGAGTTACCTCCTGAACTGGGAAATGTTCATCCAACTTTTCACGTGTCCAATCTCAAGAAGTGTACAGCTGATGAGAATTTCTCCATACCGCTTGACGAAATTCGTGTTGGCAAAACACTGAAATTTGTTGAGAAGCCAGTGGAAATCATGGAACGTGAAGTCAAGTGGCTTAAACGCAAGCGCATTCCTTTGGTCAAAGTTCGCTGGGAAGCTAAACGTGGACCCGAGTTTACTTGGGAACGCGAAGATCAAATGAAAGCGAAATATCCGCATCTTTTTCCACGAGTTTCCTCTAAATAAATTTCGGGACGAAATTTCCACAAGTAGGGGAGACTGTAACAACTGTGCTTGTAATCACTATGAACAGTTATGTTATCAATAAAACAATGTTATTTGATCACAATGTTTGTTTTGTTATGTTTTACATTTTTCATGTTTTGACTTTTGTTCAATTTCAAACTCTACATCGCTTTCTTGAGAGTTATACGCAAACTAGTGCGTAAACGTACTCAGTTTAATGCGAGAAATACTCCGGAACATCAACATATACTCAACATACCTTAAATAACCTTTACATAACTTAGAAATAAGTTTTAAAGGCTTTGGTATGGCAAAAACAAGTTAATTCGCTTACAGGGACTAAAAATGACAAACTGCGAAAGTATGTCAATTTGAACTGTAACGAACATTCCGGAACCTAACCATAAGTTAAACACACCTTAAATATCCTTTACATAGCTTAGAAATAGGCTTTGAAGGGTTCGGTGTGCTAAAATAAACTTTTGGGTCATTCAGGGACTAAAAGTGTCAAAAAGTGCACAAGTTTGCATTTTCGCGCATAACATACGTTCTGAATACATCCGGACATCCAAAAATTTATGTAAGCACCAAAATATTTTATTTTAGTGTTTGGCATAAGAAAAATCCATTCGTCGCGCAATTTGGATCGTTTTTCGCGCTTATGCGCATTCCGTCGTAATTAACCGAACATCGCGATCGTACGACCAAACGAACGTTGGTGACCGACCGGATAATATTTAAATCCCACAAATATTCTGTTATGATTAAAATCTTATTTTAATCAGGTCCGTGTTGAAAAATAAATTAAAACGCCTAAAAACGTTATTTTTCAAAGTTTAAGCGCGTACCGTGTGTTTCTGCGCAACACAGTGCATCTACTGCAAAACGCAGACAACGCAGCCAGTCCTGGCAACTGAAATTTATTTCAGTAATAACTTGGCGAGTTTATTTTTATAGAGTAATAAAAATAATTTAGAACGCCATAAACCGGGATTTAAACGCTAGATAAAATACCCGGTACCCAGTTAAATACCCGTCTTAGCCATATACTAGGAATATGCTTGGCATATGCTTGGAATATGCTAAGGTATATGCTTGGAATATGCTAAGGTATATGCTTGGAATATGCTAAGGTATATGCTAGGAATATGCTTGGAATATGCTAGGAATATTCTAGGAATATTCTAGGAATATTCTATATGGAAAAACTATAAATACCCACCATATGTTTCATTCATAATCACTAGAAATTTGATTTGAGAAACTCTAAGTTGAAACACTAGTTTCATACCTGAGATTTTCGAATCGAGTTTAGCATTCGGGGACCCTTCGTAAGTATTCTTTCGTTCTTTTCCTTATTTTTACTGCTTTTCGAGTCAGAAAGTCAAACTTTGTTTGACTTTCAGCGTTGACCAGTAATGGTCAATGCGAAGTTCGGTTGAACTTCGCAACGTGATTGTAATCACGATGGTCATAGTCCCTTGGGACTATGCCTACTGATTACCACGTTGTCTAGGGTCGTAGGGTAGGCGATCTAATAAATCGCCTATACCTTCGAACCCGACCCAGTTTGGTCGATCATTAGGATCCGACCAAATACATTAGGTGACCATAGTGTAGGGAATAACCTTCCGAGGTTATACCCTATGGTCACATCGTTTAAGTAGTTGTATGATAGGTAGTTTATATGCCTTAGGTAAATTACCAGAATACCCTTTTTCATGTATAATTGGTAATTAAGCATATGTAACCTAAACTTTTGTCACGTAACTGATTATGTAACATGTTTAGGCATATAATACCTGTCATAGGACTAGTTAGGCGGTCCGAACGCGTTTCACGCGCACGACACGTTAAAGTAGCATAAGCTTCCTAAACGGGTCGTAATGGGTCGATAAGACTTAGGTTAAGTTTCATTTAGCATGTAGGCTTTGTTAAACCATATCACATGAGTTCCTACACTCATTTGGTTTACAAACCCTAATGCTACCCAGTCTTCCGATATAGGTCCGGTTTATTAACATAGTTACCTATATTAGGTGCCGTTTGATTCCGAGATCTCTAGCATTACTTGGTGATTATCTTTAGACATCTGAGCAATCACAAGTGAGTACATAGACCCCTCTTTTACTGTTTTCCAAACTGTTTTGGGGTGGAACACATGTGCCTACTTGTTACTTTCATGCTTTCCTGTTTTCACATCATATACCGGTTATGTTTGTTAGTACATTATAGTACATGATTTCATTTCATTTTATGCTAGGTGTGCCCATTGTGTGCATTACTTAGTACATCGTTTTACATGACATTTCATGCTAGGTGTGCCCATTGTGTGCATTACTTAGTACATCGTTTTACATGACATTTCACGCTATGTATGTTCATTTGATTACATACTTAGTGCATTGTTTTCACATGCTTACATTTTGGTATGACATTTGGTTTGTTTACATGGGACAATACATTCATTAACATTAGCTACGCCGTTCGTTAGTAGGTAGTGGTACCATAGGAATTGACAACTCCCGTTCCGGACATCCCAGGGAAAGGGGACAGAAAGGAATGACCGAATTCGATGATATAAGACAGATAGACCTTTAATTTGTTTAAAGGGTTTATCACCACAGTCACAAGGCTTGGATGTATGCATTTTCACAATACCGCATAAATGTTCATATTAAATAGTTGCATGCATTTACACAAAACATAACTTTGATTTAAACCAAGTTTTACTTCAATACTTTGTTTTTGTGCATATGGTTTAGTTGAGACATTTCACTTGCCATACATGACATTTTGACATAGACATTTTACACAAAGACATTTGACATGGATATTTGACATATACATTTGACATGGATATTTGACATAGACATTTGACATGGATATTTGACATAGACATTTGACATGGATAATTGACATAGACATTTGACATGATTTACACTTGACATATTATTCAATACATTTGACAATTTGTTTAAACATAGACTTCTTACATTGGTTGGTTTTGTTTGATTAAGTGATTAAGTAACGATGCGTGTGTAATATGATACAAGCATGGTGGATACGCCGCTGGTACTTCCTATATATAAGTGTTTGTATGGTATTACATGTCGTAACGTTATTTGAATCATTTCAATATTGAGACATAGAACATTTTATACAAATAACATACTTTTCACAAGACATTGATTTATAAACAACTTATCTTATACAAACACATTTTTACATGGTCATTTATTTAACCTGACATTTACTTATACATATCATCTGATCTTATTGTTATTCAAATGATTTACAAGACAAAGCAAATTACAAGGTTCATGACTAAACATTTTCTCAAATACAAGTCATGAATCCTATTTTCACAAACCTATGTATCTCACAGGCATTTTTATGCTGACGTACCTATTTTCACATGTGTTTTCAGGTGCTTTTCCATAGGATGTTGATCATGATACTAGGGCGGACCTGTGCCTTAGAGACTTTAAAATAAGATAGACTATGTTTAATTATGTTCTGAACTCTTTAATTTCCTGTTTAAGACAATGTAACACCTTTGTTTATAAATAAAATACAACTTTGTATGCCATGGTTATGAAACAATTAATTTTTTCGCGACACGCCCCGATGTTTCCGCCGCGATTTGTTGTTTTACGCGGTCGGGGTGTGACAATGCAGCCTAATATGAAATCTATAAAGTGTTTTTATGGTTTTTTTTTTCATTTTCAGTTGTTATGTTTGATCTAGACGTATGAATAAAGTTTATTTTATATTTGAACTTTATTTTTGGTGTTAATATAATGCAGTTATTGACCATATTAATAAAATTCAAAACAAAGTTAGTACCCTAAATTTACAAGTCAACTAAACTTATATAAGTTAATATCCTAAAGTTGCAATAAATAGATATTGCAGTTAGATATAGTAAAGCTGAAATTATAAAATATTGCAGTTATTCTTGGATATTAATCTAATAATTTGTATTTCTTAATTAAAAAATAATAAAGTAATAAATTTTAAAGCTAAAAAAATGAACTTACTATGATATAGAGTTAATAAAGATATAAACTCTTAACATCCTATTTTTTTACAAAAAACTGTTTTTAAAATTTTATAAAAATTTAATTTTTCATATATATAAAAACGAAATTTAACAATTAAAGCTAATGGTGTAAAACGTACTTACGAGTCAACTACTATTTTTTATTTTTTTAAAACCAAAAATTTTAAACTTAAAGTTTATTGGATGAGTACCATGTGGATATTTAAAAAAGTTATGAACTTTAAAGAATAAAATTATAAACTATAACATTTAACCAACAAAATAATCTTACATTATAATTATAACAACTTATCTTTTATTTTTTGTCATTTGATTATCATCTTTAAAAAAAATGAAACTTTACATGCGCAAAACAAATTTTTACTTTATTTATAAACAAAACATTTTGTTTTTATAAAAAAAATAATTCTTTTATAAACATTTTTTGTAATCCACCTGCCCGTAGACACGATGATGAAACTACCGGTAAAACCCGTTTGGTTCAAGGATCGAACAGAGGTTTATAGCTCTCAAGAGAAATAGAAGACTTTCACCATTAATAAAAGAAAAAAGAGAAAAATAAGAAAAAATAGAAAGGGGAAAAGCGAAAGCAAGCAAGCCCTGTTGCTGATTTGAACAGAGCGCAGTCGTGGTGATCGGCAACATCTCCTCAATTATCTATGGCGGCTGCATGGATCGTATCCTACCGAGGCATGGTGCGGTCCTGAGGGCAACCCGGTTTTACCCAGCTGTTACCCCAGCGAGTCTCTCGTGTGGGGGCAGTATGGTTTCCGGGCGGAAGTCAGCTTACGCGGAGGCCGGGGCCCAATCGAACATCGCGTCCTCAGATGCGGGGCTGACGGGGGATTGTCTTCGACATGAACCCGGTGACCACTGGTCAAGTACATAGAAAGTCACCTTCCAAAAAAAAAAAATTATCTATGGCGGCTGCGGCAGTCTCATGGCAACCTCAAGAAGCAGGCTTCAAGGAGATCTGCGGCTTACTCGAACAACAAATCTCTCCTTCTTCTGATAAGTCTCAGATATGGCAGCAACTCCAGCACTACTCTCAGTTCCCCGATTTTAATAATTATCTCGCCTTCATCCTCGCTAGGGCTCAGGTAGTAATTACTATTTTGCTTCTTCATATCACAAATTGCTTGCTCCTTCCTTAGGGTTTCATTATCTTAACATCATACTGCTGTTTGTATCTAATTCATTTATGTCTTGTTCAATAAGTTATGACGACGCTGCAGTAGTTGATGAAACACTTTACTACTCAATTGCAATCTGAGATTTGTAGCAAAAGGAGAGATTATTGTTTCTATACTTTTATAGCTTACACACCCCTATCTTACTTTAGTTGGACCTCTTTAACCATGCTTGCATAAATCGCTAGCTAGCTAGGCGCTACCAACTATCTCGATACGGATTTTTATTATGTAATTTTCAGTTTTATATATATACAATTACACACACATTTTTATAGGTAAATATTTTTAAGTGGACAGGTTTTAAACCATTCTCGACTCATTTTTTAAGTATACAAGATTAACCGTTGGAATCTACATGGTTTGGTTGGAAACTGGCCGGAGTTTACAAGTTTTGGTCGGAATCGCTGCTTTTTGGCCTGCCGACTAGGGCCAATTATGCCCGACTACCGATTAACGAAAATTACTCAGTGACCAGCGATTAGCCGCTGACTAGTAGCGATTTTTTCAACACTGTCTTTACCTTAAATAAACATAATGTTAGGGAAACCATTCATCAAAGTCAGAAAACTATGAAGCAATAACTGAACATGATGTAAAACTCTAGACTCCAAGCATTTGACCTAAACATCATGGCTTTTCTCATAGTTTTTCATTTACATTTGCAATTGTTAATTATCTATCTGGGTCCCACACATGCATTTTATTATATTGGTGTTCTTTCTAAAGTGTCTGGGGGTCTTAAATTTTATGATTATAGAGAATTCTAGATGTTGCTAGTGAGGAACGTATGAAGAAAACTTTTGTTAACAGGAAATGTATGGTAAAAGTACCTCATTTTTTTTTACTTGTTTAATATCAACTCATGTTACACCCTCTTTTTTCCTCAATTGACCTATTTTTTTCCTTTTGGGGTAGTGAATTAAATATTTGTCGCGTACTTGAATCATGTTGCTTTGAAGAAAGCAATTAGTTTTTATGACAGTAGATTTGTATGCTTTTTGCGTATATCTTTCATATTAACATTAACATGGGTAGAGGATCCTGTACATTAATCCAGAAGTGTGAGAAGTGTATTATAACACTATATATAACACCATATAAACACCGTATAACACTATGTAACACCATATAACACTATGTAACACTATATAACACTATATTTTGTCTGATAGCATGTCTATGATAGATGTATAGTGTTATATATTGTTATATAGTGTTACATAGTGTTATATGGTGTTACATAGTGTTATACGGTGTTTATATGGTGTTATATAGTGTTACATATAGTGTTATAATACACTTCTCACAGTTCTGGATTAATGTACACTATCCCTACCCTATTAACATGTTCGTTATGTTATTATATGTGCGTTTTATTGCAGGATGATGGTGATAAAAGTGTTGATATTATTTATTATAGTACAATGTTTAGTCCAAACAAGGCTAATTTTTAACGTGAATTTAGAGAAGACGTAATTTTAAGGTTTATTTAATCTTTTTTTTTAACTTTTGTATTAAATTTTTGTCCTTTTTAAGGATCGAAAGTTTGAGACTCAAATGAAGAGATCCAAGAGACTCTCTGAATGGAAATGGAGTGAGGTTATTAATTTAGACGATTCTGGGGACAATGACAAAGAAGAGGAATTAGAAGTTACTGCCGATTCAAGCACAAACCAGAAAACCCGATTAAAAATACATCGAGTATCAATTCAGAAGCGGAACAGATTTCATGCAGTCTAATATGAAATCTATAAAGTGTTTTTATGGTTTTTTTTTCATTTTCAGCTGTTATGTTTGATGTTTGATCTAGACGTATGAATAAAGTTTATTTTATATTTGAACTTTATTTTTGGTGTTAATATAATGCAGTTATTGACCATATTAATAAAAGACAAAATTGCAGAAAACAACCTTTATGTATACCCCAAACTGCACTTGATACCTTTCACTATGAAATCCGCCAAAACCAACCTTTACGTTCATGTTTTGTTACACATCACAACCTTTACACCTAACCTAGTCAAAAAAGTCAGTTAAGTTACCCCATGTGCGATGCATGTGAGGGCATATATGTCTTTTCCTTTGAATAATATATTTAAATAAATAATTAAATCAGATTTTAAAAAACTAATATATATATACCCCTTTTTCTCTTGGCTCTCTCTCTCTCTCTATTCAACAAACCCCCACCACCACCACCAATTCGGTATCCATTCACCATCAGCGATATCGCACTTTCCTGACTCATTATCTTCACAACAATTTGCATAAGTATACATTCAGTTTCAGTACATAATATAACCCACAACAAGCATCAAATCTTAAACCAGATGCACAAAAAGCAACTCTTTTTACAGTAGCAATAAGTCAAATAACAAATGTGCAACAAATTACAACAATTGACTCAATTATCAAATTGTAACACAGATAAATATACATATCAATAAGTGAAAATAATTCAACTTCATGATATAAAAAAATACCAACTAAAAAGGTACCTTCAGGTTGAAATTGATTCAAATCTTTTTACAGTAACAATAACAAATGTGCAACAAACCCCCACCACCACCACCAAATTCAGCCACCGTCACCACCGAATCCAGCCGGCATGAATCAACGATCAGCTTGAATCAATGATCTCTTCCGCCATCGGCTTGAATCAACGCACGTCGTCTCTCTCTAACTCTATCTCTTCAGTGATGATGGCTTCATCTTATTGGTGGTGATGGCGGATGCTCATTCGATCTCTATCCACAAATTCGCTGTTGTGGCAAGCGGAGTCATCAAATCCGTTGCCATTTTTCGTCACCGGTGATACCACCACCATCATCACCGGTCGCCTCCGCCTCTTTATTCACTCCGACTCTTTCTCTCTCTGTGTTTTATCTCTCATCCAATCTCTCTTTGGGAAAAGACTAAAACAGAAATGGGAACCACCAAAATCATAACTTACTTTAGCAGAAATCTAAGGTTCAGACGTCGGCGATCGAATAGGTGATTAGACTTCAATCGAAGAGCGTGGACAGAGAAGAGAATAAATGTGGCGGCCTAGGGCTCGAGAGAAAAAGGGTTACGAACTTGTGATAAGGAAATCGATGTTATTGATTTAAGGAGGAGCTGATTCAGATGAAAAGAATTGGGTTTGGGGGTGTTGTCATTGATTTAGGGTTTTAATCATAGGGGTGGCTGAAGGTAGGAGAAGGGTTGGAATTTGATTAAAAAACTATATTAAATGAAAGGCAATGAGAAAAGACTATAATACCCTCATATGCATCGCACATGGGGTAACTTAACTGACTTTTTTGACTAGGTTAGGTGTAAAGGTTGTGATGTGTAACAAAACATGAACGTAAAGGTTGGTTTTGGCGGATTTCATAGTGAAAGGTATAAAGTGCAGTTTGGGGTATACATAAAGGTTGTTTTCTGCAATTTTGTCTTAATAAAATTCAAAACAAAGTGAGTACCTTAAATTTACAAGTCAACTAAACCTATATAAGTTAATATCCTAAAGTTGCAATAAATAGATATTGCAGTTAGATATAGTCAAGTTGAAATTATAAAATATTGCAGTTATTCTTGGATATTAATCTAATAATTTGTATTTCTTAATTAAAAAATAATAAAGTAATAAATTTTAAAGCTAAAAAAATGAACTTACTATGATATAGAGTTAATAAAGATAAAAACTCTTAACATCCTATTTTTTACAAAAAAACTGTTTTTAAAATTTTATAAAAATATAATTTTTTATATATATAAAAACGAAATTTAACAATTAAAGGTAATGGTGTAAAACGTACTTACGAGTCAACTACTATTTTTTATTTTTTTAAAACCAAAAATTTTAAACTGAAAGTTTATTGGATGAGTACCATGTGGATATTTAAAAAAGTTATGAACTTTAAAGAATAAAATTATAAACTTTAACATTTAACCAACAAAATAATCTTACTTTACAATTATAACAACTTATCTTTTATTTTTTGTCATTTGATTATCATCTTTAAAAAAAATGAAACTTTAAATGCGCAAAACAATTTTTTACTTTATTTATAAACAAAACATTTTGTTTTTATAAAAAAATAATTCTTTTATAAACATTTTTTTTGTAACAAGTAATATAAATAAAATACTCCAGAAATTTATAATCTTTACTAGATAAATACTAAATTGTGTTGCAAATTTTTAGGAGTTATAAGTTCAACTATATTGTTCTAGATAATATTAGTTAGTTTCAAAAGAATTCTTTACTAACTTGACTAGATACATAGTAGATTGTGTTGCATATTTTTATGGATTATAAGTTAAAAGTAGACTATAGATAAGATTAGTTAGGAACTAAAAATTTGAACTTAGTATGATATAAAGTAAATAAAGATATAAACTCTTAACATCCTATTTTTTTTTATAAAAACAGTTCTTGAAATTTTATAAAAATATCATTTTTTTATATTTGTTAAAAAGCGAAATTTAACAATTTAAGTTAAAGCTCTAAAACGTACTTACGAGTCAAATACTATTTTTTATTTTTATTAAAACAAAAATTTTAAACTTAAAGTTTATTGGATGAGTACTATGTGGATATTTAAAAAAGATCTTTAAAAAATAAAATTATACTTTATAATTTAACTAATAAAATAAACATACTTTATAATTATAACAACTTATCTTTTATTTTTTGTCTTTTGATTATTATTTTTTATAAAAAACAATATTTTTTTGTCTTTTGATTATTACTTTTTATAAAAAAACAAAACTTTACATATGTGTAACATTAATAGGGGTGTTCACGAACCGATCCGATCCGAGCGAGGGTCTGCTCGAGATCGGATCGAATTACAACCGATCGGATCGGTTCGGTTCGAATTTATAAAACCGAGCATAAAAGTGGTGCTCAGGATCAGTTCGAATTTAAATCGATCGGATCGATTTCGATCGGTTTCGCTCGGTTTTTCTCAACACCTAAATTAACAAATGTGTAGCAACAACAAAAACTGAAATCATGACTTAAGTAAAACTGTCCAATAGATCGAAAAACACATATTATACTAATAATGAGACGATAAAGAAATTAGTTGAAAAAATGAACAAACAACAAACATATTTTAATCTTCCAGCGTTGAAAATATGGGACCAAATCTTCCATTAGTTGAAATTAGTTGATAAAGAAACGAAGACATGGGACCAGCGTAGGCAGAAGAAATGATGGCTGGATTGGCTGGGTACTTCAGTCGCTGGAATCGCCGGAGCTAGGGCATTGTGTGCGTGAGTGTGAGTGTGTCGCGTCTGAGTGTGTGTCTGTGTGACTATTTTATCCTTATATTAATTAAATATATATTAATTATTTAATAAAAAATAATTCGAGCGAAACCGATCGATCGACGAGCGAGCGGACCCTTGCTCATGTTTGGATCGTTTTCAAATCGAACCGATCCGAGCGGCTCATTAACAAACTGAGCGTGAATCGAACGATCATTTTTCGAGCAATTTTCGAGCGATCGTCAAGCGATCTTCGATCGTCGAGCAGTTGTTCCATCAGAATGATACATTCCATTCCCAAACACTACCTTGTAATCTAATCTAAGTCTTCTAATATTTTTTTTGAACGATCAACAAAATCAATCCCGAGCACTTTCGGGGCACCCACTGGACCAAACGGAGTACTCCGAGAGTAACCTGAGTCCACCACCAATTCCGGGGAAAACCCGGTAATCCACCTGCCCGTAGACACGATGATGAAACTACCGGTAAAACCCGTTTGGTTCAAGGATCGAACAGAGGTTTATAGCTCTCAAGAGAAATAGAAGACTTTCACCATTAATAAAAGAAAAAAGAGAAAAATAAGAAAAAATAGAAAGGGGAAAAGCGAAAGCAAGCAAGCCCTGTTGCTGATTTGAACAGAGCGCAGTCGTGGTGATCGGCAACATCTCCTCAATTATCTATGGCGGCTGCGGCAGTCTCATGGCAACCTCAAGAAGCAGGCTTCAAGGAGATCTGCGGCTTACTCGAACAACAAATCTCTCCTTCTTCTGATAAGTCTCAGATATGGCAGCAACTCCAGCACTACTCTCAGTTCCCCGATTTTAATAATTATCTCGCCTTCATCCTCGCTAGGGCTCAGGTAGTAATTACTATTTTGCTTCTTCATATCACAAATTGCTTGCTCCTTCCTTAGGGTTTCATTATCTTAACATCATACTGCTGTTTGTATCTAATTCATTTATGTCTTGTTCAATAAGTTATGACGACGCTGCAGTAGTTGATGAAACACTTTACTACTCAATTGCAATCTGAGATTTGTAGCAAAAGGAGAGATTATTGTTTCTATACTTTTATAGCTTACACACCCCTATCTTACTTTAGTTGGACCTCTTTAACCATGCTTGCATAAATCGCTAGCTAGCTAGGCGCTACCAACTATCTCGATACGGATTTTTATTATGTAATTTTCAGTTTTATATATATACAATTACACACACATTTTTATAGGTAAATATTTTTAAGTGGACAGGTTTTAAACCATTCTCGACTCATTTTTTAAGTATACAAGATTAACCGTTGGAATCTACATGGTTTGGTTGGAAACTGGCCGGAGTTTACAAGTTTTGGTCGGAATCGCTGCTTTTTGGCCTGCCGACTAGGGCCAATTATGCCCGACTACCGATTAACGAAAATTACTCAGTGACCAGCGATTAGCCGCTGACTAGTAGCGATTTTTTCAACACTGTCTTTACCTTAAATAAACATAATGTTAGGGAAACCATTCATCAAAGTCAGAAAACTATGAAGCAATAACTGAACATGATGTAAAACTCTAGACTCCAAGCATTTGACCTAAACATCATGGCTTTTCTCATAGTTTTTCATTTACATTTGCAATTGTTAATTATCTATCTGGGTCCCACACATGCATTTTATTATATTGGTGTTCTTTCTAAAGTGTCTGGGGGTCTTAAATTTTATGATTATAGAGAATTCTAGATGTTGCTAGTGAGGAACGTATGAAGAAAACTTTTGTTAACAGGAAATGTATGGTAAAAGTACCTCATTTTTTTTTACTTGTTTAATATCAACTCATGTTACACCCTCTTTTTTCCTCAATTGACCTATTTTTTTCCTTTTGGGGTAGTGAATTAAATATTTGTCGCGTACTTGAATCATGTTGCTTTGAAGAAAGCAATTAGTTTTTACGACAATAGATTTGTATGCTTTTTGATCTTGTGGTGGCACAAACAACAATTTACGTATCTTATATGATATCTTTTCATGTGAAATCTATGATATTGAAGAAGCCATTGTTATATATGCATTAAAAAACAGTTGATGGGTTTCTTTTTAGTTGTCATTTATCTTTCATATGAATTTGTTGGTTTGATATCATTGATGTTTGTTGTTTTTGTTTGCAAGATTGACTAGGAATGTTGTTTGATATGCATGTTGTTTGGGCTACAGGGTAAGCCAGTGGAGGTCCGGCAGGCAGCTGGATTGCTTTTGAAAAACAATCTACGAACCGCATTCAAGTCGATGCCTTTAACAAATCAGGAATACATAAAAGCCGAGCTGTTACCATGTTTAGGATCAACAGATAGACAAATCAGATCTACATCCGGAACAATCATTAGTGTTGTTGTTCAGATTGGGGGAGTTTTAGGATGGCCCGAGTTGTTGCATACACTTGTCAAGTGTTTGGATAGTAATGACATGATCCATATGGAAGGTGCTATGGATGCTTTGTCGAAGGTATTTTTTTAATTAAGTTTTATCGTATACACATAGTTTTTTCATTCATTGAAGCTACTGTGTAATACAGATTTGTGAGGATATTCCTCAAGTTCTGGATGCTGAAAGTCCCGGATCATCTGAACGGCCAATTGATACATTTCTTCCAAGATTACTTCAGGTAACTTTATATTTCTTTTATCATGATTATTATATATGTGTGCGTGTGTATATATGTGTAGAGAGACCGAGGGGGAGAGTGAGAGATTGTTCTTTACATGTATGAACATATGTTCTTGCTTACCATCACATGATATTAATTGTTAAGTGGTTCTTTTTTTACAGTTATTTCAGTCTTCAAATGCCACTCTTAGAAAGCTTGCGTTGGGTTCTGTAAATCAGTACATTATGTTGATGCCACCAGTAAGTATTACGAGCTTTTGACCAAATAACTATACTTTCTACTGCAGAGAATACTGATCAGTAAGCACATTAACTTTCTACAGGTTTTGTATATGTCAATGGATACATACCTGCAAGGTTTGTTTGTTCTTGCTAATGATCAATCATCAGAAGTACGGAAATTGGTAAATATTTTACCCCTTGACATTTTAAATCTTAACTCTTTCACTAGGATTTCTTTAAAAAAAGTATTCTATTTTTGTGTTGTTATTTGTTTCATGGTTGTTGTGATCAGCCGCAGTTATGTGCAACTTTACCTTTTTTAAATCAAAACGAGCTCCGCAGTTTTAGTTTTTTATTGGTTATTCAAATTGTGTTGTTTTGGAGTGCTGCTATTCATCATTAATAATAATTACTCACATGGTGGATAGGTTTGTTCGGCTTTTGTTCAGCTAATCGAAGTTCGTCCTTCTTTCCTCGAGGTGGGATTTATATATTTTGTTTTTTAAACATTTTGCTGCTTTTTTATTACAGCAGTAGTCGAAATGACGTGATTCTCGTCACTTGTAAACTTGTATCACCTTTCTTTTCTTATCTGATACTGTCCAACATGCTTTTGTACTTGCAGCCACATTTGCATAATGTAATTGAATACATGCTACAAGTGAACAAGGACCCTGATGATGAAGTGTCACTTGAAGCCTGTGAATTTTGGTAACCAATTGTTTGTGGTGTTATTACTTTGTGCCCTTTTATTGCTTTGTTATGTTGAAGTTTTTTTTTACAACTTTCATGCATATTTCAACAGTTGAAATCATATATTATACAGATTCTCGATATTTCTGGCTACGTGTTATGATACAATCTATTGCTTGATATTATAATTTAAAACATGGGCCGATGAAGTTATTGGATATTATTAGATGTTTTCTTTTATGGCTCTTTTATTTTTATTTTTTTCTCACTTTCTTAAATCTTTTGCAGGTCTGCATACTGTGAAGCACCATTGCCACCTGAGAATTTAAGAGCATTTTTGCCACGGTTGATTCCTGTATGTTATGCTTCCTCATTTAATAAAAGTTTTCATATATTTTCTTTTGCATTAGTTTGCCTTAATTTACGCCTATATGGTAGGTTTTGTTGTCAAACATGGCTTATGCAGATGATGATGAGTCACTACTAGATGCAGAGGTCAACTTTTTCAGTGTTCTTTCTTCAACTGATTTTTAATTTAATATGAAAATTGAAGATCTTAACTTAAAATTTTTAATTGCAGGAGGACGGCTCTCTTCCAGATAGGGATCAGGTTCTGGTTTTTGTCTCCATTTAGAAGTCTTTAGGATCATTCTTAAACATATGACCCATGAACAGTTTTCTTATTTTAATTAGCTATGCAGGATCTGAAGCCACGTTTCCATTCATCACGTTTTCATGGATCAGATGATGCTGAAGATGATGTATGTTTCAGATATACTTTTTGCTGAGAGTAAATTTTTCTTTGACAAATAAAAGCTCAGAAATTTAGTCTCATAATGGTTTTAAAAAACGCTTGAGGTGTGCGCCTCAAGGCGCGCCTCGAGGCGAAATGGCCAAAAAAACGAATCTGAGGCGCGCCTCATCACGTTTTCATGAATCTGATGATGCAATTAGTTAGTATTATTATTTTTATAATATATATAATTTTTATATTTATTTATTAATACCGCCTCGGCCTTATGCCTCGTTTCACCTCGAGGTTTACGCCTCGTGAGGTGAAGGGAAAACGCCTCGAAACTCGTTTCCGTTCTTTTAAACCTTGGTCTCATTTTTTTAAGAATTGGCTGATTTTGGTTGTTTATTTTTATCTCAAACTGGTCAAATAAAATAATATTTACTAGGAACTGGTCGGGTTGAAAGTCGCCCAATGTATGTTTTTAATACAACTTCTTACACCATTTAATTAATATTAAATTATCATTGTAGTAATATCATTTCCTTGACAATTATAGGATGATGACATAGTGAATATATGGAACCTCAGAAAGTGCAGTGCTGCTGCCTTGGATATAATCTCTAATGTGTTTGGTGATGAGATTCTTCCAACTTTAATGCCTTTTGTCCAGGTAATCGCTTAAATTTAAAAAAAACATAAAATCGTTCTTCAAGTCAGCTTATTGTTTTCAGTTGATCTACTGTCTTTTTTCTTTTTTTTTTGTCATGGGAAATTATGTAAAATTATGGTCTGTCTGTGCAGTCCAAATTATCTTTATTAGACGATGCTAGTTGGAAAGAGAGGGAGGCTGCAGTTTTAGCTCTTGGTGCCATAGCCGAGGGTTGCATAAACGGTCTTTATCCTCATCTTTCAGAGGTTGGCTTTATAGTTAAACATCAAGTAGCTTATGCTCATAAAAGACATTACATGATGTTGAAAATCCAATATTATTGAAGTTAAAATATTTTTTTTTTCCTGCAGATTGTAGTCTTCCTAATTCCCCTTTTGGATGATAAGTTTCCATTGATACGGAGCATTTCTTGTTGGACACTTTCACGCTTTAGCAAATTTATTGTCCAGGTATGATATAATGAATTAATGAGTCGTTATTACACACTTAGCTAATATTGCTTGGTTTTTGGAATTATACTATTCCCATAGTTTTCTGAATGTGGATTATTAAAGTTGTTATTCATGACAGGTTATATAAAATTTATTTGATTTTTTGTAGCAGGGCGCTGGTCACCGAGAGGGACATGAACAGTTTGAAAAGGTTCTCACAGGTCTTCTAAGAAGAATTTTGGATGATAACAAGCGTGTGCAGGAGGCTGCTTGTTCGGCTTTTGCAACTCTTGAAGAGGTTCGTATTAATAGTAATAGCTAATAAGTTATTTTCTCTGAAAATGAAAGCATGTAGTTATTACTATTAGTTTTTAATATCAGGAAGCTGCTGATCTTTTGGCACCACGTTTGGAGATCATTTTACAGCACCTGATGTGCGCATTTGGCAAATACCAGGTTGATTCTTAAATTTATTTTCTGAATTAATAAATTAGTGTTTTAGATGAGTGTACAAAAACTAAATTATTTTGATACGCTTTTTTTTGCTTAATGGTATGTAGAGGAGGAATCTCAGAATCGTTTATGATGCTATTGGTACTTTAGCAGATGCAGTTGGTGACGAATTGAATCAGGTAACAGATAATCATCCAGGTCATTTTTTTATCTTTTACGGTTTTCGTGTTTCTTGTAGTTTTCTCTTTATTGAATTTAGTAATTTAGAGGATAAAATTACATTATGAACTTCATTGTGATTTGCAGCCTAAATACCTTGAAATTTTGATGCCGCCTCTAATTGCAAAGTGGCAACAACTTTCAAATTCAGACAAGGACCTTTTCCCGCTTTTGGAGTGCTTTACATCCATAGCACAGGTACTAGGAGAGTATGAGTAATTGATCGGTTTATCTGTATGCTGTTCATTATATTCATGTAGAATCATTGTTATAAAATAACAATTTTCATTTTCTTTCAGGCATTGGGTAGTGGATTCTCGCAATTTTCTCAGCCTGTTTTCCAGAGATGCCTAGACATTATCCAGGCACAACAGCTTGCCAAGGTTATTATTATTCATTTTTCAGTTATAATAAGTTGCATTTTTGTCGTATTAATATTAATGTAATAATGTAATATGTGTTAGTTTGGTGTTTTAGCCTCATGTATGAACAACTTTTGTGAATTTGATGTGCATTTGTTGCAGGTTAATCCTGCTTCAGCTGGGGTGCAGTTTGACAAAGAATTTGTTGTTTGTTCATTGGATCTTCTTTCCGGACTGACTGAAGGTCTTGGTAGCGGAGTAGAGAGTCTGGTATTCATATTTTCTTTTCAAAATTTACTTGATAGCATTCAGAAATTTCTATGTGTAGTGTACATGATTCTACTCATTAAACTTCATATTTATAATCAAATCTCTTCACAGGTATCACAAAGTAATTTAAGGGATCTCCTTCTACAATGTTGCTTGGATGACAGTGCTGATATCCGTCAAAGTGCCTTTGCATTGCTTGGAGACCTTGCAAGGGTAAGTTAAAAACTTTTTATTTTACCTTTTGGTTCTCATTCCGCACTATATTTATCATTTGTTTAATAAATAATCACTAAAAAACATGCAAACCCTAGTTCCAAACATTCACATTACGAAATAACCTTTTTGTGTTCTCTTTTGACTCTTTCTTAGGTTTGTCCAGCTCATTTGCGCCCTCGCTTACCTGAGTTTCTTGATGTAGCTGCCAAGCAACTGGTATGATGACTTTTAGATTCTCTCTTTTATATATTTGATTGTTAGCATTCTTGTATAATAGAGTTAATTACATGGTTAGTCCCTATGGTTTATTTGAAGTAACAATGTCAGGTACTTATAGTTTAAAGTCACACTTTGAGGTACCAACTTTCAATTTTGTAACAATATGGGGTACTAAGACTAACATATGTTAGTTTTTCAGTTACGTTCAAGGGCATTCAAGTCATTTTACATCTAACAGGCTAACTATGTAACCATATGGTAAATGATGGACTATTTAGTAATTTACACAAAAGTTAGGGACCTTTCCAGCATAAAAAACTTAGAACCTTTCACTGGCTTACCACTCTTCTCCCTGGCAACATGATTGTTGCCAAAACCTTCACCATCAAACCAATCCTAACCGACGAAGAAAAGAGAACCGGCGATGCACGTGACTAGATCTATGCCTTGTTAGCCAGCATAGACTTAAACGGAAACGGATCGATTGAGTTAGATGAGTTTTTGAATGTGATTTCGCCTGATCTAAACTCGCCGATCAGATAGCTAAATTGGGTCAGCTGTTGTCGTACAAAGTACTCACGGAGATAACGAGTGAAGTACGAACCAATTTAGCAGAGGAGATAAAGAACCCGTTTGATTACTTGTTGGCTGTTTCCCTTTTCTCTTATTTAAAATATATATATATTGTAGGAGATACAGAAGTCTTTCTTTCTTAACAGAGGAGATAACGTAGTATGGTTCTAATTTATCTTTTAGATGTTGTTATCAACATATTTTCATAATTGTAAAAACAAAGATTTATAGTGTTGTTTTTAGTTTGATTAATTAACACAAGCGGTCAACTTAAACAACTAATACTATTGGACTGGACAAATTTACATATGACTTCCAATGTTGATGTGTGATTGTTAAGAAAATAAAAGAAAGTAAAACCGTTAACAACAAGAAAATAAAAAAGAAAACAAAATGCTTTAAAAACAGAAAAAAAGCAAAAAGAATTACTGGAAAGGGGTAAATGTGAGATTATTTTATTGTTTAGTAATAAGATAACTTTCATCTTTGAATTTGGACTTTTATTTTACAAAGTTAAACATTTGTATTTTACATGAATGATCCCTTTAATTAAATCAAAAGTCTACACAAGTGATCCTTGGAAGTTATAAAGGGTGTTTTTGTCATTTCATAAAAACCTAACAAAAAAACTAACATATGTTAGTCTTAGTACCCCAGGTTGTTACAAAATTGAAAGTTGATACCCCCAGAGTGTGACTTTAAACTATTAGTACCTTGTTACTTCTTATAAACCACAGGGACTAACCATGTAACTATATATAATATATTGACACAATTTTGCAGAATACACCCAAACTTAAGGAAACCATCTCTGTTGCGAATAATGCATGCTGGGCTATTGGGGAATTAGCTATTAAGGTGTGTTCTCTTTACCAAAGTTTGTCCGGGTTGGGTATTAGATGGTAATTTTGTTCGGTTGATCTTTGATGCCTTTGGAAAAATAAATTAATATTTATACAAGCATAAGTAATACGATCATGTTTTACAAAAAAAAAAAAAAAAAAAACATATTTGGAATGAAATATATTGGAGGTTTTATGCATTAAAAACAAGTGTATGTTAGAGCGTTTAAAATATTATTGCAGTTCAAAATATGCTTCAACTTCATGTGCAGTCTATGAAGTTTTTAATTTCTATCAACAAGAATAGCGCCTTGCATATAAATATCTAACTTTTGTTTTATAAATGAATGCTTCAGGTTAACCAAGAAGTTTCTCCTGTGGTGATGACTGTAATTTCATGCTTAGTCCCAATCCTACAACATGCCGAGGTAATTTAGTTAGTTTGCTTTATTTTTTTTATAGTTTTACTTTTTTTATCTGAATGATTGTATACTTTTTCTTGATGGTGAGCAGGGGCTCAATAAGTCACTCATCGAAAATAGTGCCATCACCCTGGGTAGACTTGCCTCGGTTTGCCCGGAGCTTGTATCACCCCACATGGAGCATTTCATGCAATCATGGTGTATTGCTTTAGCTATGTAAGTTATTTTTATTCATGTATCATTCATAATTCTACTTGCACAAGTATAATAAAACTTTCTTATTCAGAGTTTTATAATTGTTCATTTTTATTGACAGGATTCGCGATGATATTGAAAAGGAGGATGCTTTTCGAGGGCTATGTGCAATGGTAATGTGAAGATTTCTGTTTATTTTTAATTTTTGGTGCAGGAACTTATGTTTGGTTGATTTTGCAGGTTAAAGCAAACCCATCAGGGGCTTTGAGTTCACTTGTTTTCTTGTGTAGAGCTATTGCTAGTTGGCATGTAAGTTATTTCGTTACAACAACTGCCAAAACAAACAAATATAATGGTAAACAAACCAATTTATCAGTTAAACACTTGTCGTATCTAGGGGTGTAAATTTCTGAACTTGTTTGTGTGTTATTAACGGGTTCGGTTAGATCCCTTAAAACACATTAAGCTTAAATTGGCCGGGTTTGGTCGACCTGGTTTAACTATCCCCTTCCTTTTTAATTTTATTTTTTATAAACAGATGTGTCTTACGTCATAAATTGAACTCGATATTTGATGCTAAAAGTTAAAAGATAAAAGAGAACTTTGAATATGGTTTTATACTTTAAACATAGTTATCTTATATACATTGTATTATTGGAAGTTCTCATTTTAGAGCATTAATATGCAAGAAATTAAATGTATTTTTTTGGACTAAACGGGTCATGTTTTTTGTCAACTCGCGAAAACTCAACTTATGTTGTGCTTGGGTTACACAATTTTGTGTTTTATTCGGGTTTGTGTCACATTTAGGTTTAATCCTCCAACCCATGGACACGACCCCTTCCATCTTTAGAGGGTGTTTGGATTTTGCATTTTGGCATTAATATCTGATTATTGAGCTTTGAAGATACAATAATCAGTTTTAATGTTTCCTTATACACTGTATCTGTTCATTTCCCAAAAAGTACCTTTTTGATCATTTACTCTATTTTATCAATAATCTGTATTTTCCCAACACATGATCAATAAACACTATATAACTCAACCCGGATATCTACTTATATTTTGACCCGTTCTTGCTTCCTTTTTCCTACAGGAAATTAGGAGCGAGGATTTACACAATGAAGTGTCACAGGTGCTGCTTGGTTATAAGCAGGTATACTCACTCTTCTTCATGGGTCTATACATTTATTAACAAAACTTCAAACTATATATATGGCAAAATTGAATGTCTGTTATCTTGGCGATGTGGCCGGTGGCGGTTATAACCCATTTACTTATAAATGGGTCGTGTGTTTTCGTAAATGAGTCAACTAAAACTTTTTAGCCAACGGTGTAATGGGTCAAACATGACGAAAATCACTCAAAATTTATTGTTATTGCATACACCCTCCAAAAGCGTTATATACACATCTATATATATATTATGTGAGAACGAATCAATAGATTAAATAATCTCTTTTTAAATAAATAGTTAATTGCGTACTTTCTTGCCTCGCATTTTCATAACAAGTTTCGTACATGTGTAGATCAGAGAAATATAGTGAATCTATAGTCTATACGTGTGTAGATGTTTGTAATATATGAACCCTCACACACACATACAAAGATAGATGGACAAAAAGTGTTTTGTGGGTCAAAACCCAACCTGACACGTATTTTTTGACCCCATACAACTATGACCAATTTCAACTGAAGACCGGTTTGACCTTTTACTCGACACAGCGTTATATTAACTCTGGCAAGTTGGAAACTGCGTATAATGATTAATGACGGTTGATTGCTGTATTGTATGACAGATGCTGAAGAATGGAGCATGGGAGCAGTGTATTTCTGCTTTGGAACCACCTGTACAAGAGAGGCTGTCAAAGTATAAAGTATAGTTTTCGGTGGGCAATTTGGTCATTTATCAAAGTGTTCTTTTTTTCATACATTCTTTTGGAGCTGTGAATTTCAATCTCTCTCTATTAGACAGACTCTCCATGTTGTGCATTATCGACGAAAGCCAAATTTTTGCTTTTCCCCAATGCAAAGCACAAGATTTAACACTGCAACTTCTTTGAAATCCGAGAGGAAGAAATTAGGTTTACATGGGAATGGATTTGGTGTACAGGGGCCTTTTCAACATAATCCCCTCTTAGCCAGGGGCTTTTTTTTTGTCTCTTCTGTTTTTTCTTCATTTTTACATATTGTGATTGCTACTATGCATCTTGCATTGGGCACTCGTTTTTTCATCTGCGATGACATGTTAGGGGATTGGTTTCTGCTTTAGTTTTTTTTATTCTATCGGTTTTGGGTTTGAAGTGATTGGAAAGCTGTATTTTAACTGTAATTGTATCAAATTGGGTTTGATTACTTTGTGACAGTGAAGCTTGTACTATATGGTGAGTTCTTATGTTTGCTGGATGGCTCTCTATGTGCTGTGACCAGTGCTTGAACTTTATTATTGGTTAAGATGGGCTAATTGGTTGTATTTGTTTGTTTGTGAGATAATTATAAAAAACTCGTTCCGAATCCTATGGTATGTGATGACGGGGGTAGCCCAAGACCAAATAAAATGACTTAAACGCTTAAAGGGTTAAAAGGTTCAGAACCCGCAAACTTGGGTGAACAGCAAAAAGGATGTGAACAGTGAGACATCACTTCTCTGATTACTTGTGCAGCCTCTCACAGCCGTAAAAGGAGACATGTGCACAGAGTGTAGCCTTTTACCCGTAGGTCCAAACCCTCCAACCCTTTTGCCTAACCAGCCCAGCTGCTATACTTGGTCTAGTATTTGTTGCATCAACAAGTTGGTGCCCACCATGGGGCTACGCCACTGATTCTTCTCAAAAGACCTAGTAGTGTAGCTCCATTCCTGTTCAAAAATCAGCATGTCGGAAGGTGAGTCTTCGGGAGAGGTTAACCAAGTCCCTTGTACCTCTACCCCAAACACTAGCCAAACTCCTGTGGCTATACCAACTTCTATCTCAACACCGGGAAGCACCCCAACTGGAGCAACATACCCCGAGTTTCTCACTTTCCAAACGCCGACACCGTCTCGTTCCGGAGTACCATCTCCCAACGTTGGTGCCTCTAACACCCCCTCACGTATCGACCTTACACCTGAAGGAGTTGCTAATAACTTTCTCGAGTTAAGGTCTCTCCTTAACCAACACGTGAGCAGGGAACGAGACAAGGGAGTGAGGATCCGTCTGGATTATGACGAGCCAGAACCATCACTATCTCCTAGGCCTCCCCTCTTCCTTTTGCAAGTTCACAACCAACCACGTCTAGGAATGAGGCTGGTCCCAGTAATCCTCCTCCAAATCCTAACCCATATCTGCACACGAGGTCAGATCCAACGTCTTTTCCTCTCTTTTTTCTTCCCAACCAATTGCAACCGGTGCTCCCTTGGGGCACGAGCTGACTTTGGACCAGCTCCTACAATCTCCAGTAGCAAGCCTTCCACCCTCAGCAACAACTACATGGGAACAAACTTTGTCTGTGCTTCCCTTGGCACGGAGTGCCGTTATGAGCACTCCCTTGGGGGTAAACCGCCCAGTTGCACCTGGAAGCCTTCAAGGCTTCAACCTTATGCCACAACCTTATGCCACAGATGATGGCAAGCTTCCCGTGGCAACACTTTATTAGTCAAGTGTTGGCCACCCAAGGGAATAACAATAACAACAACAACACAGGTGCAAGAGTGGAAGAAGAGCTGGCCAAGCCATATAAACCAAGCAATTTGTCATGCTTCTCTCAGCAGATCGCTGATTATGATTTCCAAACGAAGATCAAAATGCCATCCCATATCAAGACGTATGATGGGACTGAGGATCCGGAGGACCATCTCCAGATCTTTACTGGTGCTGCCAGGATCGAGAAATGGTCTAATGCTGAATGTTGTCTAATGTTCATGCAAACCCTTGTCGGATCAGCCAGAATCTGGTTCAATGATTTACCTGCCAGAAGCGTTCGAAGCTTCGATGATCTTAGCAAAGGGTTCCTGGACAACTTCTCCCAGCAAAGGCGGTACGTCAAAGACGCAACGGTGATCTTCCAGATAAAACAAAGGGACGATGAAAGCCTTCGAGAGTTCATAGAAAGGTATAAAAAGGAGGGTTTGACGTATGTAGGGGCGGATGAAAAGATGAGAGTAGCCGGTTTCATGAATGCAATTACCTCCAAATACCTTACCAGGGATTTTAACAAGTCCCTGCCAAAAACCTTGGAAGAAGCTCTCGAAAGGGCCAAAGCCCACATCAGAGGAGAGGAGGCTGTAGACATAAAAGAACAAAGAAAAAGGGGGTCCAGTTGGCGAGGTAACAGCCCAGCTAGGAAAAAGTGAAGCTTCCATTCCTATGGCAGACGCCAAAGGGGTTCAGAGCAATGAAGGTCTGAAGGCCGAAACCCTACAAGCAGGGAGAAGGCCATGAACTTCACACCCATCACCAAGACCCCTAAAGAGATTCTTGCCACGGAGGAAGTAAAGCAAAGCTTCCGACCTCCCAGGCCTCTCCCTAAAAGCAAAAGGAATGAAAATTCCACCCAATTCTGTGAATTTCATGAAGAGAAGGGCCACCATACTAATGATTGCTTCCAACCCAAAAAGAGGATCGAAGAGGCCGTCAAGTCAGGGGAGCTTGCTCACTTAGTGAAGGGGTAAGGGACAAGATGGCCGAAGGAAAGGGCAAGGAAGTTAACATGGTGGATTTTGATGGAAAGTTTTCTCACAAAAGGCAACGGTTGGAAGCTTGGGAGCTTCAGTGTGTTTGTTTCCCTCCAACAGAAAACGACCCACTCTCAAACCCGCTTGTGGTAGAAGCTACCGTGGGTACACTACAAACAAGCAGAGCATACATAGACACTGGTGCAGCCACTGAAATCATGTTTGAGAAGTTCTTCAACCGTTTAAGCAATGAGGAGCGTTCAAAGCTTCAACCCTCAGGAACCTCCATAAAAGGTATTGATGACATACCCCTCAAGCCTTTAGGGCAACTAACCCTTGATGTCCGTTTCAGCGAAGGCAAGATGGAGAGAGTTCAACCTCTCACCTTTGTGGTTATCAATATACCTTCAAACTATGACGTGGTCATAGGAAGGCCAGGGCAGTGTGCATTCTACATGCCTGTTTCTGTTGGTCATGGCACCGTCAAGTTTCCTACCGAGAGAGTGATTGCAACCCTTCGACCTACTCAAGAGGCCTACATGGTTGAAGGGGAAAGTTCCAAGAGTGAAGAAGACAAGCAAAGGCTACTTATAAACCCTAAGTATCCTAAGCAAAGGATAAGGGTTAATCCAAGCCTTTCACAAGAAACTCTCTTATATCTTGAAAAGCTGCTAGTACATTACAGCGATGTCTTTGCTTGGTGCCCAGAAGATATGACGGGTATCCCTCGAAGCATTGTTGAACACGAGTTAAAAATACCACCTGATGTCAAGCCTGTTGTCCAAAAGAAGCGGAGTCTAGCACCCGAAAGAAGCTTGGCTGCATGCCAAGAGGTTGAAAAGCTTGTATCAGCTGGAATTCTCTGGGAAGTCAAGTATCAGTCCTGGGTTGCAAACCCAGTCATGGTTCGAAAGCCCGATAACTCTTGGAGAATGTGTATAGACTTCAAGGACTTGAACAAGGCTTGTCCTAAAGATTGTTACCCGTTGCCAGAAATTGATCTCAAGGTTGACTCCCTCACTGGTTACCCTTTCAAGTGTTTCCTAGATGCTTACAAGGGTTCCCATCAAATTCTCATGAAGGAAGAAGATGAAGAAAAAACTGCCTTCCACACGGACAAAGGAATCTTTTGCTACCAAAAGATGCCTTCTGGCCTAAAAAACGCGGGTGCAACCTACCAACGCCTAGTTGACAAGGCTTTTGCTAGTCAAATTGGTAGAAACATGGAAGCATATGTCGATGATTTGGTAATTGATGACGGGGGTAGCCCAAGACCAAATAAAGTGACTTAAATACATGAATGCTCAAAAGGTTAAAGGGTTCAAGGGTTGAAAACCCGAGAGCCTAGATAAAGCAACACGTGAACAGTAATCGGTCATATCTCTGATTACCCCAACAACTCTCCTAGCCGCAAAAGTAAGACAAATGCACAGAATGCAGTCTTTTATCCGCAGGTCAAAAGGCTTCAACCCCCAAAAGGGTAAGTCCCCCACTGCAAGCATGATCACTAGTCAATGGTTTCCTCTTTGAGTGATAACCTTCCCTATAAATGTGACACTTCATTTAGTGCTCAAGATATTCTGGATCAGCTCTGATTCTATGTGAATCTCTGGTCATTGCTCTTGAGTACTTGTCCTATGCAAGTCACTCTTCATCACATTCAACACACACATTCTCTTTGTTCCCACATCCGAAACTGAACACATTTCAGTGGAGGATCTCGAGCAAACAACAAAATCTAACTAGTGAACCTCTCTACACGTCTTGTAAACGTGGGGGGACCCCACGACCTGCGTTAGGAAAAATCAAACCCTTCAACCCTTTTGCCTAATCAGTCCCGCTACTATCATCGGTCTAGTATTTGTTGCATCAACAAGTTGACGCCCACCGTGGGGATACGCCACTAATTTTCTTCAAAAGGCCTAGTAGTGTAGCTCCATTGCTGTTCAAGAGTCAGCATGTCGGAAGGTGAGTCTCCGGGAGGGTTAACCAAGTCCCTCGTACCTCTACCCCGAACACTAGCCAAACCCCCATGGCTATGCCAACTTCTATCTCAACACAGGGAAGCACTCCAACTGGAGCAACATATCCCGAGTTTCTCACTTTCCAAACGCCGACACCGTCTCGTTCCGGAGTACCATCTCCAAACGTTGGTGCCTCTAACACTCCCTCACGTATCGATCTCACACCCGAAGGAGTTTCTAATAACTTTCTCGAGTTAAGGTCTCTCCTTAACCAACATGTGACTAGGGAACGAGACAAGGGAGTGAGGATCCGTCTGGATTACGACGAGCCAGAACCATCACTATCTCCTGCGCCTCCCCCTCTTCTTTTTTCAAGTTCACTGCCAACCACATCTAGGAATGAGGCTGGTCCCATCAATCCTCCTACAAATCCTAACCCATATTTGTACACGAGATCAGATCCAACGTCTTTTCCTCTCCTTTCTTCCCAACCAAGTGCAACCGGTGCTCCCTTCGGGCATGAACTGACTTTGGACCAGCTCCTACAATCTCCAGTAGCAAGCCTTCCACCTTCAGCAACAACCACATGGGAACAAGCTTTGTCTGTGCTTCCCTTGGCACGGAGTGCCGTTATGAGCATTCCCTTGGGGATAAATTGCCCAGTTGCACCCGGAAGCCTTCAAGGCTTCAACCTTATGCCCCAGATGATGGCAAGCTTCCCATGGCAACAGTTTATTAATCAAGTGTTGGCCACCCAAGGGAACAACAATAACAACAACAACACAGGTGCTAGAGTGGAAGAAGATATGGCCAAGCCATATAAACCAAGCAACTTGTCATGCTTCTCTCAGCAAATCACTGACTATGATTTCCAAACGAAGATCAAAATGCCGTCCCATATCAAAACATATGATGGGACTGAAGATCATGAGGACCATCTTCAGATCTTTACTGGTGCTGCTAGGATTGAGAAATGGTCAAATGCAGAATGTTGTCTAATGTTCATGCAAACCCTTGTCGGATCAGCCAGAATATGGTTCAATAATTTACCTGCTCGAAGCGTTCGAAGCTTCGATGACCTTAGCAAGGGGTTCTTGGCCAACTTCTCCCAGCAAAGGCGATATGTTAAGGATGCTACAGTAATCTTCCAGATCAAACAATGGGATGATGAGAGCCTTTGAGAGTTCATAGAAAGGTATAAAAAGGAAGGTCTAACGTATGTGGGGGCAGATGAAAAGATGAGGGTAGCCGGTTTTATGAACGCCATTACCTCCAAATATCTTACGAGATATTTCAACAAATCCCTGCCCAAGACCTTAGAAGAAGCTCTCGAAAGGGCAGAGGCCCACATCAGAGGAGAGGAGGCTGTAGACATAAAAGAGGAAAGAAAAAGGGGATCAAGCTAGCGAGGCAACAACCCAGCTAGAAAAAGGGGAAGCTTCCATCCCTATGACAGACGCCAAAAGGGTTCGGAGCAGCGAAGGACTGAAGGCCGGAACCTTTCCAGCAGGGAAAAAGGCATGAGCTTCACACCCCTCACCAAGACCCCTCAAGAAATCCTTGCTACGGAGGAAGTGAAGCAAAGCTTCCGACCTCCAAGGCCTCTCTCCAAAAGCAAAAGAAACGAGAATTCCACCCAATTTTGTGAATTTCATGAAAAGAAGTGCCACCATACTAATGATTGCTTTCAATTGAAAAAGAGGATTGAAGAGGCTGTTAAATTCGGGGAACTTGCTCACTTAGTAAAGGGGGTAAGGGACAAGATGGCCGAAGGAAAGGGCAAGGAAGTTAACATGGTGGATTTTGATGGAAAGGTTCCTCACAAACGACAGAGGTTGGAAGTGTGACAACCGGTAGTTTACGCCCTTAATTACGTGATTAACAAGTGATTAACACGACAATAAATAGTGTTTACAACACAAATTAACTTAATTAGGCCTTTGGAGTGCCTAGGAACGCTTATCCGACTCTACAGTACGCGTATGAAGATTCGCGTGGAATCTGCGGAACATCAAACGACAACGGACTGATACCGTGAAGGAGGCGACGGTGCATCTGTCTCACGGCGATTATGGCGGTGGCTCGGAGCTCGGGTCTCATTGTTTCGATTCAGGTTCGTTTTTGGGTTTTCGGGTTCTCTCCGGCTGGTGTTGATGATGACTGATGGCTGACCGGCGCCGGTAACCCGTCGGCAGCAGAACAATGGCCAGTGATGATTGTTCTAGGTTATTTGGGGACTTGATTTTGGGGTTTGGTTCGATTCAGTCTCGGTTTGGGTCACACGATTCGCACTCGGTTCAGTTTTCGCGACACGGTTCGACAGTTGGGAGTGGTGGTGTTAGCGTTATGGTTCGGGTTCCGGTTCGACAGTCTGAGCCGGTCAAACGTGGTCAAACAGTCAACAGGTCAGATTCGGGTTCGGTCAACTGGTCAACACGAGTCAAACCGCAGTCAACAGCAGTCAACTGTCGGGTCAAATGTGGTCAACTCAAGACGCGGTAAAGTTCAAACGACGCGAAATTTATCTCGTTAGTTTAATTATAGTTCTAGATTTCATATTATACGCGACCGAGCTCGAAACCGAATACATTTAGTGAATTACTTACGATTTTGCATTTTGACGAAAAGTTTATATATATTGTTATATTGTGAGTAATTGATTGAATTTTGAAAATAACGACAACTTGTGTTGTCGGGGGCGTCCAAAAACAGAGGAAACTCTGCCCGTTTTTCGAGAAAATCCGTAAAAATAACGTGTTTTATTATAAACCAAAACCATCGGATACAAATAATCTTTTATAAAAACAGATACAAATATACGATTACTTTTGACGACGCTTTACAAACATACGAAAACTACGAATGTGGATAATATTTACCATAATAAATATAGTCATTATATTTATTTGAAACGTCAAAATTCGACAACTCTTCTACAAAATCAATATGACTTTTATACTTATTTTCAAATGCCGATAACACAAATGAGATTTCATATGTTATTTCCAACAATAAACGAACCAATCTCGTTTTATAGAAAATAAATATAACTATATATTTTTTCAAATACCAAACAATACGAGTTCTTTTATAAAAATAAATATAGTTTTGTATTTATTTTGAACCTCAAGCAACTCTTACTCATTTACAAGAATAAATATAGTATATACTTATTTGAAACATGCAACGACTCGATAAATCTTTTATAAAATAAATATAGCTTTTATATTTATTACGAAACGCCTAAACGACACATTATATAACATACATTTCAACGTACGAGTTTGTTATATGCTACTTTCATATAAACATTTGTTACATAAATGTACGACTTCTCGGAACGACTAACATTATTTTGTCGATATATTGATATTTTTGTATAAATATTTATATATGTCGAATTTCTCAAAAACTAAGTACCCTCTAGACTTAGTAAATTATTAATGGTATCAAACGAGACTTAACGCGTATAACTTAGTCATTTTCATTAAGTTAACAAATTACCATCGAATCGTTTGATTAACAGGTTCGGTAGAGCTCGGTGACACGTAGTTTAGTTACCGCTTTTATTTAGAAACTTATTAGATATTCCGTGTTAGGAATATTGTAGAATGCACGCTAGCAAGTCTCATCTTGGAAACGACATCACGAAGTCGTATATAGCTAGCTTTGTACAAGAATATCCAGGTGAGTTCATAACCCGACCTTTTACGGTTTTACATTTTTCTAAATGTTTTCGGGGTGGAAAGACACGCACCTTTTGCAAAGCATACAAGGTTTTCATTAAACAAGAATTACATATTTCTAAACCATTTTACAAGAAAGTTTTAACTGACACAAATGGTTTACGAAAAGCTTATGTTTTATACCGGTTTTTCAAACAAGCGTATTTTTCGAAATGTGCTTTCACACGAATTCTAGTTTTCTAAACTACGGGAAAATACAAGTACAAAGAGGTACATTAAACTAAGGAATGACACAATAGATCATGTCACGAATAGGGTAACATAAGCACCATTAATCAACAATATACCTAGACCGCGGAACAAAAGGTTAGATCTAATGGGTTTCAGGCAGCCACACTCTTGGTCATACTAGTACCAAGCAGTGCTTTTGTGTCTCTAGTCGTGAATCGACAAGTAAAAATGCCTATGGTTTGGATGCTTCCTATGTTGTTACATATGTTAGTGGCCTCGCGAACCATTAGCGATCTCGTATTCCTTACATATACAGAACTCAGTCTCAATACGTCTTTACAATCATACATACATACATACATACATACATACATACATACATACATACATACATACATACATACATACATACATACATACATACATACATACATACATACATACATACATACATACATACATACATACATACATACATACATACATACATACATACACACACACACACACACACACACACACACACACACACACACACACACACACACATACATACATACTTACAATGATTACAAAGTTTATTTGGAACTCACAGTGTCTATATATCAGGCCAAGAAAAATGATTTTTCTGTATTTACACGGCAACTTTAAAACCGGTTATCAAAAATATTTGTTTTAAATCTTTTCTAAAACAAACTATGAACTCGCTCAACTTTATGTTGATTTTTCGCATGTTTCTTTCTCAGGTTACTTTTCAAAGTTATGGCATGGTTGGAATAGGAGAACCATGTGGAGTCGAGTACTTAGTGGGCGTTCGCATTCTAAAAGTCTTAGCTTATTTGCTTCCGCTGTGCAATGAAGATACCGGTCCAGTCACGCCATGCTCTGATATTTTGGGGTGTGACAGGAAGCTTGGGAGCTTCAGTGTGTTTGTTTCCCTCCAACAGAAAAAGACCCACTCTCAAACCCCTTTGTGGTTGAAGCAACCGTGGGAACACTACAAACAAGTAGAGCATACATCGACACTGGTGCAGCCACTGAAATCATGTTTGAGAAGTTCTTCAACCGTTTAAGCAATGAAGAACGTTCAAGGATTCAACCCTCAGGAACCTCCATAAAAGGTATTACCGACATACCCCTCAAGCGTTTAGGGAAAATAACCCTCGATGTTCGTTTTAGCGAAGGCAAAATGGAGAGAATCCAACCCCTCACCTTTGTGGTCATCAATATACCTTCAAACTATGACGTGATCATAGGAAGGCTGGGGCAGTGTGCATTTTACATGGCTGTTTCTGTTGGTCATGGCACCGTCAAGTTTCCTACCGAGAGGGGGATTGCAACCCTTTAACCTACTTACAATCAAGTCAAGAAAGTCAAGATTAGGGTTTTTTAATGTTAATTTCGCTTTAATGAACATTAGTTATAGGTGATTTCGCTTTTAGGGACACATGGTGATTTCGCTTTAATGGACATGCCATATAAGCGAAATCAGTTTCATGTGATTTCGCTCATATGGTCATGCCATTGGAGCGAAATCAGCCATACTATAAATACCGGATATGTGATCATTCATGAGAGACATTGGAGCGAAATCAGGTCTTGTAATAGGTGCTGAAACTCTGTCAAAACGAATTCAGAAAAGCAATAAAGTGAAGGAATTGAATAGGAAAGCTGTTGTTACGTTGCGTATACTGATTCCGCCTTTATACGTAATGATGAACTTTCTCAACTGATCGTTTAGGGTCACGACACGGTCCAACAAGTGGTATCAGAGCTTCAGGACGAGGAGTTCATACTACAGCTGATTCGACATTATTCTCTCATTTCTACTCACTTTCTCTTTTATTCTTTCGTATTAAACTAGTTCCTACGGACAAAATGAGTTGAAGTTCAAGTATATTGAGCGAAACTGTCTTTTAAACAATCCGTAATAATATCAGACTTTAAAACAAAGTAAAACTCAATCAATTTTAAGAAAATTCAATCGGTTCACGAACAGAAACTTCATTTTCAGATCTGGAACGAATTTGCGGTCAAATTTGAACTTTAAACATATCATTGTGATCGGAATTAAGTGTAGTACAACCCTTGAAAGTTTCAGATTGAAATTCAGCGTAAAAATGAGTAAAATTGTGATTCCGCTTTTGTGAACATCGAGTGTTAAAAGTGATTTCGCTCATACGAACATAGTGATTTCGCTCATAAGGACAGTCTTCTGATTTCTCTTATTCAGACATTGTGATTTCGCTCAAAGGGACATTCTGATTTCGCTTATAAGGACTAAAGTGATTTCGCTTTTGTGTCACATTGAGTGATTTCGCTTATCAGTCAATCTGACTGATTTCGCTTTAGTGTCAGTGTTTGTTAAAATTTTAAAAATTTGTCTAAGTGTTTGTTGATTGATTTTTCAGGTACATTCACGATGGATGACATATTCTTAAACCCGTTCAGTGACATGTACGCGTTTGCTGGAAACTCGGGAGATGTTTCATCTACAAGCAATGAGAACGAGAATCCACCGAAAGAGAAGAAAAAGGAAGCTTGGGAATCTGAAAGCGCATTCGGAACGTTCAATAAACCCCCAAAGCTAATGGCTATTGAGGAGTACAGTAGGTGGTCCAGAAAGTTTGAAGATTGGTTGATGGCATTCGCATTTCCTAGCTGGAAGAGTTTGAAAAACGGTTTTGAACATGGAAAGAAATATGGTGAAACTTTAAGAGCAGCTGAGGAAATTGATTCGTTTGTAGCTGAACAAAAGTGTGTGGCATTGTTATTCCAGTCAGTCCGGGAAGACATTATTGCCTTGATTGATTATTCAAATGCAAAAGATCTTTGGGAAAAGTTAGAAAAGAAATGTATAGGTAGTCAAGAAATTAAGAAAAACAAAAAGAAACTTCTTAGAAAAGAGTTTGATCTGTTTGGATGTCTAAAGAATGAGTCAGTTTGTAAAATGATAGAAAGATTTGGTCATCTGAAGCTGGAATTAGTAAGACATGATATCGACATTCCTGAAGAAGATCTTATCGACAAATTGTTCGATTCATTACCTGATGAGATGGATTGGAGATATTATGCGCTGATGCTGAAGAATACCATCAAAGAACCAGAAAAGTTGACATTAGATTTGCTGATTGAGAAACTCGAAAGTCATGAGTTGGAGTTGAAGAAGACGTACAAAGTTAATCACTCATCTTACCAACATAATTTAGATTTGTATTATCCAAAGAGCATGATGCCAAAAGCAACTTCTCCAAAAACTGCGTTTTCTGCTGAAAATGTTTCGACAGCCGGCAAAGAAAGTCAAAGTGGTCAAAGCAGTGGAAGTCACAGTGGTTATCACAGTGGATCTTCATCTTCTGGAGGTCATTCTGATGCAAAGAATCGTTTTCAATGCAACATCGCAATAGACTTGAAGAATGCTCAGAACTTTGATGAGGAATCGGCTAAGCAGCAGATGATCTTCCTAGCATCGGTGTTGGAATCGTATGAAGGGTTGGTAGCTGGGAAGATAGGCAACACAAATCTGATGAAAGAAGATTACGATCAGATTGATCCGGAGGAAATGGAACTGATTGATATTCGTTGGGCTATGGCAAGTGCTGTTCGTCGTGCACAAAGATTCATGGAAATTACCGGCAGAAAAACAATTGGTGGTGCATCTACCAAGCTGGGATTCGATAAATCGAAGGTGACTTGCTTCAAGTGTAAGCAGAAGGGTCATTTCAAACGAGAATGCAAAAATGCTTATGCTGATGAGTCAGAGAACCCTTTCAGAGATGATTATTACAAGAAGGCAATTTATCACCAGAATAAATACGAGCCGCCTAGATTGAAGCAGGTTGAAGACAACAAAGATAAATCTAGAGCTCTTGCAGTGATTTATGATGATGAGGGTTATGATTGGAGTCAAGAGGTTCTACCAGAAGAAGATGCGGTTGGTTACGCATTCATGGCGAAAAACGATGAACCTATTCCGTGGAAAGACGATCGAACTGAAGAGCAAAAGTACAGATACAGAAAAATGATAGCTGAAAACAAAATCATTAGAATATCTCGTATCTTTCTGGAAGCAAGGAGAGCCAATAGATGGGATCCAGATAGAGAGTGCTATCTTGATGAGTATGGAAATATTGCAATTGATGATATCACACTTGATATTGAAGCCATAATTCAGCAATACAAAGAAGATGATGAGTATTGGCAACACAAATGGTGGGGAACTCCAACCGAGAAAATGAAAGAGGAAGCGAAGAAAGAAAAAGAAGAAAAAGAGATGAAAGAGAAAGAAGAGATCGAGAAAGCAAAGAAGATTGATACTGGAGTTATTGACACAACGCAGGAGTTGACTGCTGAAAATCTTGGAAGAATGGCTGACAAAGTGCTAGCTGCTAAGGCACTTGAGGTAGACTCTAACTCCGTGTTTGAATCAAAAAGCCAGGTCAGTTCAGATGTGTCAACAAATGTGTCAGGTAAGAAAATAGATGGAAATGCTGATTGCAAAAATTGCAACAAAGAGTGCAAATTTTGTAGCACAGTCACGTATCTCAACGGAAAGAAAGTTGATGATCTGACAGCTAAGGTCAGAAGCGTTGAGAATCAGATTCTTGATCGTGACAAAACAGTTAAAGCTTCAACTGAACGGATAAGAGAATTAACTAAACAAATTGAAAATGATAAAATTGATCATGATAAAGTTAAAAATGAAAATGAAAAGTTGATTCTTGAAAACCGTCAGATTTCTGAAAAATTTGAAAAACTCAAAAGCACAATGAAAGATTGTGATGATCGAAATGGTAAAACTTTTAAAGAAAATGAACATTTAAAAGCAGTGCTTAGAGTCAAAGAAGAATCAATCAACCAACAACTGGATGGAATCGCTAAATTGAAACTTAAAGTTCAAGAGGCTGTAATCGAAAACGAGCGAATCCAGTTGAAGCTTAACAGTTACAGCTCCGCAAGCTTTGTGTTGCAACACATTATTCCCAAACCCATCGGGAAAGACAAAGCGGGCGAAGATGTGTATTGTGATGGAACTGGGGTGGGTTTTCATCAAGTTCCACCACCTGTTCTTGATAACTACACGAAAAAGCAATCTGGGTTGGTTGAAATTGAGGAAGAAAAAGAAGTTAAACTTCCGGAGAACATTGATGTCACTTTTACATCATCTGATGATAGTGTTCAGACAGAGATTGTTAAGAGCACAGCTGAAAGTGTTTTGTTATCTGATTCAGCTGAAGATGATGGGTGTTTCTTAGATAAATACATTCAGAAATCAAAGTCCAAAAACAACTTAAGTGACGAACCGGGTCTTGTGATGTACAAGATGGCTGGATCTGATAAGTTGTATTCGGATTCTGAGTTTCCAATTGAGAATGTTAATATGAAAAAGTTGACAAATGTTTTCAAGTTGGTTGAAGTTGAGTTGTCAGAAGTGAATAGTTTGAAACAAACAAAAAGGCAAATAAATTTTGAGAAAGATAAAGCTTACTACAAGAAACCTGTTCTTCCACCAAGGTTTTATAATAATAATCGAAACAACTGGTCGGGTGGTTATCAAGGTGGTAAGAGTTATCAGCAAAGAAGGTTTCAAAACAAAAGGTTTGCTGAAAAGAAGGTGTTTGTGAACAGTTCAAGTTCACTTTCTGATGAGGAAAATGAATTTTTTTCAAAATCAAATAAAGAGTTCTTTGAGAAAAGAGCTTCACATTATCAGTCTGAAGGCACAAGTTTAGTCGTTGATACTCGAACATGTTTTAGATGTAATCAAGTTGGTCACATTGCACGAAAGTGTACCAATGTGAAGCCTAAGACTGAAAATGTGAAGATTCAACAGAAGAAAGTTGATGTGAAGGGTAAAGCACCAATCGTTGTTGAGAAAAAGAATGTGAAAAATGACAACATCAAAGTGAAAAATGAACCCGTAATGAAAGTGGTAACTAAAAATGACAAATTTTATAAGCGGGTTGCATTATCTCAACAGGTTTGGAAACCAAAAACTGAAATGAAAATTTCAACTTCTGAAGTGAAAAAGGCTGAAGAATCAATTTCGGTTGATTATGATGCAAACTTTCCACCTTTGAAGGCTGAAAATTTCAAAATTCAAATTGCTAGAGTCAAGGTACACCTAAGGCTGATGAGGCCTGGGTGGACACCATGTTCGAATAAGCAGTTTGAATTGCTGGAGCTTCATTGTTCGCGAAGCATGAATCGACATCTTTATTATAGTTGGTTAAATTGAAGTGTGTTTTATGCAGGATCTTCCACAACTGGTATCCAGATGAATTATGGATAGTGGCGCATCTCGACATATGACAGGAAAAACCGCGTTGCTATATGATGTGAGAAACATTAATGGTGGTTATGTGGGATTTGCTGGTCATGAAGGTGGTTGAATTGTTGGTGAAGGAACGTTATCCAATGGGATTGTGACGTTTGAGAGAGTTAACTACATCACTGAGCTGAAGAATAATCTGCTTAGTATCTCGCAGATTTGTGACAACATGTATACTACTCACTTCACTGATAAAGAATGTTTGATTCTGAAACCTGGTTTTGTTATCCCTGAAGAATGGATTATCATGAGGGCACCTAGAGTGAATGATTTATATGTGTTAGATATGTCTGTAGCAACTACAACTACTAGTCAAGCACATTGTTTTGTGTCTAGAGCAACTGAGAAAGAATCAAGATTGTGGCACCGCAAGATGGGGCATATTCACCTAAGGAAGATGAATCACTTGGTGCACAATGATTTGGTATTGGGAGTTAATATCAAAGGTTTTCATCTGGAAAGGGAGTGTATTAGCTGTGTCAAAGGCAAGCAGAAGAAAAAGTCACACCCTACAAAGCAAGTCAATTCAGTTTCGAGACCTCTGGAAAGACTTCACATGGATTTGTTTGGTCCTGTGAATGTCAAAAGTATTACAGGAGATTACTATTGTTTGGTCGTTACTGATGATTATTCCAGATTTTCGTGGGTTTCTTTCTTGAAGACGAAAGATGAAACATTTGACAGTTTGATGGGGCTGTTCAGGAAGATTGAGAATTTGTACCAAAGGCGTATCAAAAGAATTCGAAGTGACAATGGTACTGAATTCAAGAACAGCAAGATGGAAGAATTTTGTGATGAAAGAGGTATTTTGCATGAGTTTAGTGCTCCGTACACTCCGCAACAGAATGGAGTCGCAGAACGTAAAAACCGGACACTAATCGAGACGGCTAGAACTATGCTCGCAGATTCAAAGTTACCAATTAATTTTTGGGCTGAAGCTGTTTTCGCCGCATGCTATACGCTCAACAGGGTTCTCACTGTCAAGAAATTCAACAAAACATGCTTTGAGCTAATCAATAACCGCAAACCGAATTTGAAGTATCTAGAACCGTTCGGGTCACCCTGTACAGTTATAGAGCCTTTTGGAAAGTTTGGTCCGAAGTGCATTAAGGGAATATTTGTTGGTTATGCAAATCCATTGCGACGTGTCTTCGTTCCAAGTGAGAAGCGGATTATTGAAGCTGCAAATGTTGAATGTCAAGGTTATACTATGCCGCCGCAGAATCCTGGTGATTCATGGCGTTATCATTATGACAAACTTTGGGATTCGTTTGACATGAGAGAAGAATCAGAGGATGATGAAGATTTCTTTGATGAGTTGGATATTTTGCGTGAATATGAGTCGCAGTTAAGGTTCCCAGCTGAGTATTCAAGGAGATCACGGGAAACTTCAAATGACGATGAAGCAGGTCCAAGTAATGCTGGTGAACATGATGATGTCCAACAGAATGAAGTTGCTCAGGATAATCAGTCGGTTCAGAATGATAATCTAGAAGCTGAAAACATGCCAGTTTTTGATCATGGTGATTCAGATTCTGAGGGGGAGCAAATTCAGATTTCAAGTCAAACAAACCAAGTTGGTGAACAAGATGCAGAGCAGAATGTTACTAATCTGGAGGGAAATGTAGATGTTCCGAGTGAAGTGATGCCGCGAACTTTTTCATATCATCCAGAGGAGTTGATCATAGGAGAATTGCAGACAGGCGTTCGCACTCGAAATCAGATTGATAAAGGGCTTACATGTTTTTATACAAAAGTTGCTCCTTTGCAAACTGAATTCTCATTAAGTTGTTTTATCTCGCAGGTTGAGCCAAGAACTTACAAAGAGGCACTTACTGAAGACTCTTGGGTCAATGCAATGCAGGAGGAACTTAGTCAATTTGAGAAATTGGGAGTGTGGAAGTTAGTTGATTTGCCGGATGGTCATAGGAAAATTAACACTAAGTGGGTGTTCAAGTGTAAGAGGGACGATAGAGGAGTTGTTGTAAGGAACAAAGCTCGACTCGTTGTTCAGGGTTTTAGTCAACAGGAGGGAATTGATTTTACCGAAGTCTATGCTCCTGTAGCACGACTAGAGGCAATCAGAATTTTCCTAGCATTTGCGTCTTGGAAGAACTTCAAAGTGTATCAGTTGGATGTTAAATCGGCTTTTCTCTACGGGAAGGTTAAAGAGGAGGTTTATGTCGGTCAGCCGCCGGGCTTCACCGATCCGATCCATAAAAACAAGGTCTACTTATTGGACAAAACGCTGTATGGTTTACACCAGGCCCCGAGAGCCTGGTACGAGACTTTGTCTCAACACCTACTAGCCAACAAGTTCATTCGTGGAAAAGTGGATGCCACTCTCTTCACTAAAGAGGTCGATGGTCATCTTCTGATAGTTCAGATTTATGTGGACGATATAATCTTTGGGTCGACAAATGAAAATCTATGCAAAGATTTTGAATCAGTGATAAAGCAAAAGTTTGAAATGTCATCAATGGGGGAGATGAAATTCTTTCTGGGTTTACAAGTTGAACAACTTCCTGAAGGAATTTTCATTCATCAGTCAAAGTACATTCATGATATTCTAGAGAAATTTGGGATGTCAAGTTCTACTTCAGCTGCTACCCCACTTGCAACAAATCATGGGATTCACCCAGATCTCACCGGAGACAGGGCTGATGAAACGTTTTACCGTTCCATGATAGGTTCTTTAATGTACCTAACTGCTTCAAGTCCTGATATCATGTACCCAACGTGCCTCGCAGCAAGATTTCAGTCTAACCCGAGAGCATCGTATATGATCATTGTGAAGAGGATATTGCGCTACCTGAAAGGAACTCCTTCATTGGGGTTGTGGTATCCTAGAAAAGGCGACTTTACGCTCGAAGGGTATTCCGATTCGGATTTCGGATGCTGCAAAGTCAATTCAAAATCAACAACTGCAGGATGCCAGTTCTTTGGTCCTAGATTGGTTACCTGGCAGTGTAAGAAACAAACGTCTGTGGCGTTATCTACATGTGAAGCGGAGTATGTTTCTGCTAGCAGTTGCTGCTCTCAGATCTTGTGGATACAGCAACAGATGCGCGACTACGGTTTGCAGTTTCTTAACACACCTCTTTTTGTTGATAATGAGGCCGCAATAAATATAACTAAGAATCCAGTACATCACGCTAAAACTAAACACATTGAAATTCGTCATCACTTTATTCGTGATTGCTTTGAGAAAAAGTTGATACGAATTGAGAAAATCCACACTGACGAACAGAAAGCCGATTTACATACCAAAGCTTTTGATAAAAATCGGTTTAAATATTTGTTAAAACTGAATGGTATGAAGCTTCTGTCGATGTCGGATGGCATTATTGGCGTTGATGAGAGTACTGTTGCGGATGAAGACGAGAAACAATCTGCAATGGTTTGTCGAATTTTTACTTGTTTTGGTATTTAGGGGGAGTAGATGTTTGTATATAGTTTATTTTTCAGAAAATACAAAAACAGTAAAAAAATGCAAAAATACAAAAACATGATAAAATCTGAAAAAGAGCTTGTGTATATAGGGAAAATGATAGTACATCAGCTAGAAGATTACAGTATGCTAAAGATTTGAAAAGTATAAAAGAGTTAAACAGTCTCACTGATGATGTGTCGATAGGTTTTCGCACATTTAGTAGATTTATTCGGGATATAAACCTAAATTCAAACTTATGAATACGTGGGGAACACTACTTGGATATATAGGTAACCCTTGAAATCTCGTTTGAAAGGTCTCTTAATCTGATATACTAGGTCTTTATACTCAATGATGTCTGGGGTATTATTCCGGGACTTCTGCTGAACGGTGGTTCTGACCTAGTCCTTGGATAATACTTGCTGCAATGCTTGAAACACAGCATTAAACCCTCAGCATGCTGAAACAATAAAATTGATAAATGCTGCTGTTGTAAGCAAAAAGATCCTTTAAAGGGGACACACCGAAAAGTCGAAGCTGATATCTCTCTGCGTATACGGAAGTATCGACCTGAGATCCCTCGGCCCTCGCATACCTAAATTATATACAGATATCATTGTAGTATACTCACCTGTAAGACTGATTATTGGGATTCTGGATACGGGAGTATATTCAAGAGGTAGGACACATGAATGAGCTAAGTTCATAATTCATCTAAATCGTATCCTGAGTAAGTTGAAATTTGTGTGAGAATTTAAGATGGATCAGTATATCGACAATCGAGGTGAATTGTTTAAGTCTGAGTATGAAATGTAGCTTAACGATACTTGTGATTTGTCTGAAAAGCTGATATGATTCCCTGACACGCTCACCAAAAATATGTTTGTAAATAGTTTATTTTGTTTACTTTCTGCAATTTAAGTTTTCTGTATTTCATTTCGTAGTTTAGAACACTTTGATAAAATCCAAAAAGATTTTATTTCTGCTTTATTTTCCGACAAACCAAAGTGGAGAGTTGATTGTTGGATTCTCAGATGTTTGAAGCAGATGCAGGAGATTCTGGACTGAAGAATGAGGAGAGCTTACTTTGATGAAGTTTAATTTGTTTGAAAAGTCAAAAACAAGTTCATTAATTTGATACTTGTTATTTTCAGAAATTATTTGAAAAATGTTTTCAAAATCAGTTTGATTCGTCAAATAATCAACCAAGGTCATTAATTTGGACTTGGTAGATTAATCAAGTGATCAGGGTCATTAACTTGAACCTGAATACTTGAGTGGATTTCTAAAACTGATTAAGTTTATGAGTTATGTTTGAAAGATAGATTTGTAATGTTTATTGGTTGAGTAACAGGTTTGGATTTCATTATTCCCAATGGAAGCTAAATGTCAAAGCTTGAACCAGATATCTCAGATTCTAGCATATCGAGAGGGGGAGTCTGTGAAAGGGGGAGTCTGGATCAACAGTCAAAGGGAAGATGGAAGTTAGAGACAGGTTGTGTTTCTGAAGTTTGTAAAGACAGAGAGTTAGAGAAAAGACTAAGACTAAAGACTCAGGAGCTGAAGACTACGTCAACATCCAAGGGGGAGTCTGTTGATGCACAAGAATGTCTGTTGACTGCATCTTCATCAAGTCTTAAATCAAGAAAGTCAAGAAAGTCAAGATTAGGGTTTTTTAATGTTAATTTCGCTTTAATGAACATTAGTTATAGGTGATTTCGCTTTTAGGGACACATGGTGATTTCGCTTTAATGGACATGCCATATAAGCGAAATCAGTTTCATGTGATTTCGCTCATATGGTCATGCCATTGGAGCGAAATCAGCCATACTATAAATACCGGATATGTGATCATTCATGAGAGACATTGGAGCGAAATCAGGTCTTGTAATAGGTGCTGAAACTCTGTCAAAACGAATTCAGAAAAGCAATAAAGTGAAGGAATTGAATAGGAAAGCTGTTGTTACGTTGCGTATACTGATTCCGCCTTTATACGTAATGATGAACTTTCTCAACTGATCGTTTAGGTTCACGACACGGTCCAACACTACTCAAGATGCCTATATGGTTGAAGGGGAAAGTTCCAAGAGTGAAGAACACAACCAAAGGCTACTCATCAATCCTAAGTATCCTGAACAAAGGATAAGGGTTAATCCAAGCCTTTTACAAGAAAGTCTCTCATATCTTGAAAAGCTGCCAGTGCACTATAGCGATGTCTTTGCCTGGTGCCCGGAAGATATGACGGGTATCCCTCGAAGCATTGCTGAACACGAGTTGAAAATTCCACCAGACGTTAAGCCTGTTGTCTAAAAGAAGCGGAGTCTAGCACCTGAAAGAAGCTTGGCTGCATGCCAAGAGGTTGAAAAGCTTGTGTCACACCCCCAAAATCCACACGCGGAGTATCAACGCAGGAGGCGTGACATGACCAGGATCAAGCCACCAATCATATTGAACAATATAGTAAAGTAAATAAAAGTCCAACCACACAATATAATTGGTGTTCAAAAACAGTTTAATAAGTCTAAGTAATTCAGCGGAAGCATATAGTTCAAAACCCAAATTCATAAGTTAAAAGTGTTTAAGTTCCTCATGAACACTCAATGTCCATGCTCCACAACGACACCTCCCATGCAAGCTCCTGCTAAGTACCTAACGACCTGCAAGGCATGTAACAACGAGTCAACAACGAGTCAACAACAAAGTTGAGCGAGTTCACAGTTGGTTGTCCATTCTAAAGTTGTTCCAAAAACCATAAGTTCATTCGAAAACCATGAGTTAACAAATTCCTTGTTTCCCAAACCATAACCAGTGGGGATACCCCATGTTAACCACTAGACCCGTTACCATATCGACAACTGACTGGAGTCATGTATGTGCCCTACGTCAATGTCTATCATCATTGACTAAGTGCCCAGATCCATTAGTTCCCTCCCATCCTCTGAGGCACGGTGTGAGGCTTGTCAAACCTAAATAGCGCTATCTAACTAATGACCCGCTCGCCATTGGCCCGGCGATTAAGTCGATATAAAAATGAGGGACTTCATGATAGAGTTTTGTCTAGTAAGTTATATGTTGTCGTCCTTCCCAACCGAGGACGGAGGTACGTAATCTACACAAGGAGATTACGTAGGTTAAATGTTGTCATCCTTCTCAACGAGGATGGAGGTACATATTCTACCCAAGAAGAATTTGCGATTTCTGTTTTAGTTTCTTAACCCATTCCCAACCACCGGGAATCCCATGCCTTATAGAAAGTGTGAACTCACCTTAGGTTAGCTCGGCAGATACACGAAAAGATCACTTGAGCTATAAGTGGTCAACCAAGTCCTAACATGGTTACCATACAAGTCAGGTCTAGGTTCAAGTAGTGCACATATGTTCACACACAAACTAGCAAGTTACGAGCACATAACGATCATGGCATACACATAGATCATGTTAAACAAATCAGTTAAACACATAAAACCCAAATTTATGCGATTAGGATGTATTGGGCTGAAGTAGCAGTGTAAGCCCAATAACATCTTGTGCGATTGGGTAGTTGAAACCCAAACAACTACCCGGCCCAACATGTTGTGGGGTCAACACAATCTTGTGCGACCCACGTCATGTTGTGCGATCCAATGTTCACCCGGACCAGTTTATAAATAAGCTCAACAACTTGTGCGGCCCAAATAATTAGACAGTTTAATAATCTTGTGCGATCCTATAAAGCTTGTGCGACTGAAACATACTTGTGTGACGGAGTTGGGCCGCATGGCCCAAATCATGGCAATTGTGTGTGGCCCAAGGCTTGTGCGATCGGCACTGTCTTGTGCGATCCACATGTCTTGTGCGATCATGCAATCCTAGGATGTACAATGTGCTTTATGTGGTTGCACCCTGCTTGTGCGATCAGATCAGGTCTTGTGTGACCTGATCTTGTGCGACATAAAGGGCTTGTACGATTAATTTAAAATTCAATAAATCATGGAATTCAGTTACCTTATTTCCAATTAATTCCCACCGTTTCCATTTATGCCTATATTCGATCAACAAAACTAACAGTTTCAAATCATGCATATCTCGATCAAATCAAGCAATCATCATTTAATTCATATAAACCCTAATTAACATCCAACCATGACAACAACCTATCATAACATACAATCGGATTAAACACTAGGATTAACACATACAACCTATCCATACAATTCATCCGGGTTCAAACACATCACAGCTGATTTACATACATTCGGTTCTAGATCATCTTAACACCATACAATTATCAACCCTACAATGATCTAATCCTTCTATGCATATGAGCCGATTACATGAACACCAAACTTCATCAATTTATATCATTTAGGAATTATCATGTATGAACATATAAATCACAATATCATCCAACCAAAGCAATAATCATAAAACACTATCCGGTTTGAGAGTAGAACAAGGATGATCCGAATCAAGGAAGCTTCGAGGAAGAGGGATGGAATGCCGTCGAGTTTGAGAGGGAGGGAAGAGAACTTAGGGTTTTGTGTGTGTGTTTACTTATGTTAGCAAATAATGAGAAACAAAACTCCCCAAGGGATAAGTGAAAATGTATAGGAGGAGTGGGCCAAACCCATGCTTGGGCTGCCCTTGATCTCGAGCTCAAGATGTGCAAGATTGGGCCGAGAGAATGTGTGTGACGAAGGACGAGTTGTGCGGCCCAAAGGGCTTGTGCGATTTCATTATATACACATACATTACACACACAATCATATAACATAACAAACGTTCCATTAAAACCACATATCACGTAATCACATATTGTCCAAACAAGTTACATCAAGGCATAATGAAAAGTTCTGAAATACGAGTTGTCACATCATCCCCAAGTTGAAAGAAATTTCATCCCGAAATTTAGCACGTTGCTACTGAGGAAGCTAGTTTTATTGAGTGGTTTTCCTGGGGTGTCACAGCTTGTATCAGCTGGAATTCTCCGAGAAGTCAAGTAGCAATCCTGGGTTGCAAACCCAGTCATTGTTCGAAAGCTGGATAACTCTTGGAGAATGTGCATAGACTTCAAGGACTTGAACAAGGCTTGTCCCAAAGATTGTTACCCGTTGCCAGAAATTGATTTCAAGGTTGACTCCCTCACCGGTTTCCCTTTCAAGTGTTTTCTTGATGCTTACAAGGGTTACCATCAAATTCTCATAAAGGAAGAAGACGAAGAAAAAACTGCTTTTCACACGGACAAAGGAATCTTTTGCTACCAAAAGATGCCTTTTGGCCTCAAAAACGCGGGTGCAACCTATCAACGCCTAGTTGATAAGGCTTTTGCTAGTCAAATTGGAAGAAACATGGAGGCATACGTCGACGATTTGGTAATCAAAAGCAAAACAGAATACCAAATGCTTGATGACATCCAAGAAACCTTCAAGAACCTAAGGAAGGTCAACATAAAACTCAACCCCGAAAAATGTTCGTTTGGGTTTGAAGAGGGAAAGTTCCTGGGGCATATTGTGGGAAAACAAAGCATAAAGGCCAATCCAAATAAAGTCAAAGCTGTTCTTGAAACCAATCCGCCACGAAGCAAAAAAGAGGTTGAAAGCTTAAACGGGAAGCTTGCAGCCTTAAAACGTTTCACCTCAAAATTGGCTGAAAGATCGTTGCCCTTTTTCAAAACGCTTAAGGGATGCTCTGACAAGAAGGATTTCAAGTGGACTGAGGAGGTCGGGGAAGTATTCAACCAGATGAAGCAACACCTAGCTTCACTCCCAGACATTGCAGCCCCAGAAACGGGAGAGTTGATCTCTGTATACCTTTCGGTTGCTGAAAAAGCAATAAGTGCGGTCCTCACCATTGAACGAGACAAAGTTTAGGTACCCGTTTATTTCTTCAGCAAAACTCTAAAACTGGCAGAAATCAAGTATCCTCCCTTGGAGAAACTTGCTCTAGCCCTAGTCCAAACATCTAGAAGGCTTCGAAGGTATTTCCAAGCACACCCTATACAAGTGGTCACTCACCAACCCATTAAGAGTGTGCTTGAAAAACCAGAAAATTCAGGACGATTCGCCAAATGGGCAGTGGAACTAGGTGAACACAACATCACCTAAGTTCCAAGAAAGGCCATCAAAGCCCAAGTCTTGGCTGATTTCATTATAGAAGTCACAAAACAAACAATCACTGAAGTTAACACAGCTGCCACTGAACCCTCGGACCGTGAAGCCTGGAAGCTTTTTATCGATGGGGCTTCAAGCGTTGAAGGGTCAGGGGCTGGGCTCATTCTGATCAACCCATAAGGGTTAGAATTCACGTATGCTCTTCGATTTGATTTTCAGACCACCAACAACGAGGCTGAATATGAAGCGTTGATAGCCGGCTTAAGGTTGGCTAAGGAAATGAAGGTTAAAAAGCTTGAAGTCTTCACAGACTCGTTGCTGGTGTCAAGCCAAGTGAATGATAGTTACGTTGCAAAGGAGCCCAATATGAAGAGATACAAAGAAAAATCCAAAGAACTGATGAACACATTCCAAACGTGTACCATCAAGCAAATTCCCAGGTCTCAAAATAAGAAAGTTGATGCCTTGAGTAAACTCGCTTCTCTCACCTTTGCCCACCTAACCAAAAAGGTATTGGTAGAAGTGTTGAAAACTCCGTCAATCGAAGAATTAGAAATTCAAGACGTAATCACCGAAGAAGGCACCAATTGGATGACTCCAATTAAAAAATTCCTTAAAAATGGTGAGTTACCTGCTGATCAAACAGAGGCTGAAAGGGTTAGGGTCAAGTCTAGACAATACGTGTTGCAAGGTGAAATACTCTACAAAAAGGGTTACCTTGCACCCTTGCTAAGATGTGTCGGTCCCGAACAAAGCCGGTAGTTGATCAAAGTGGTTCGTGAAGGTATATGCGGAGCTCATTTTGGAGCAAGAACGGTGGTTGCTAAACTAATGAACCTTGGGTATTTTTGGCCTTCCATGCACCGAGACACCACTAAACAACTAAGAAAGTGTGATTCCAGCCAAATTCATGCACCAGTCCCGAAAAGTCCCAAGCATGACCTTGTCCCGATAACCTCAGCATGGCCATTTTATAAATGGGGAATGGACATCGTTGGCCCATTCCCACCAGCCAAAGGTGGAGTGAAGTTCTTGTTAGTGGCCATAGACTACTTCACCAAGTCGCCTGAGGTTAAACCACTCGCAAAAATCACGGGCAAGCAAGTCATTGACTTCGTTTGGGAAAACATCATTTGCCGCTATGGATTACCGGGAGTGCTTGTCACCGACAATGGAAAGCAATTCGCTGAAAAACCTTTTAGAGTTTGGCGCAAAGAATTTAGAATAGCTCAGGTTTTCAGCTCAGTGGCATATCCACAATCAAACGGTCAGGTTGAAAGGACGAATCAAAGCATAGTTGAAGGAATCAAAGCCAGATTGGGAAGGCATGGAAGCAATTGGCTTGAAGAGTTGGCAAGTGTTCTATGGGCCATAAGAATAACCGAAAAAACAAGCCACAAAAGAACGCCTTACAGCTTGGTGTTTGGATCTGAAGCCGTGATTCCAGCTGAAGTAAGAGTTGTAACACAAAGAACGGTCAACATAGATCTCGAAGCAAACCAAAAAGAGACCATATTGAATTTACAACTCCTAGAGGAAGCACGAGACCAATAAGCTAAGTACAAACAAATGATGGAAGCCTATTACAACAAAAGAGTCAAGCACGAACGCTTCAAGCTAGGAGACCTGGTGCTTAGAAACAATGAGGCTAGTAAAAAAGAGAACCAAGGAAAGCTTGGCCTGAAATGGGAAGGGCCATATACCATCCTTGAGGCACATAAGGGTGGATCCTATAAGCTAGCCGACTCAGAAGGTAAAAAGCTTCCAAGACATTGGAATGGAAAGACCCTCAAGAGGTTCCATGTCTAATCAAGAAAGATTGTTTTGTATTTCAAATTGTATTTCAAGAGTTGTACTATGATCACCTTTTGTAACACAATATCTCTTGAATGAATGATAATGTTTTATCAAATTTGTCTTTGTATCCTAAAATCAGGTTGAGAACCTAGCAAAAAACTCCATGGCAAGGGCCATGTAAGGGGATGAGCTCCCAGGCCACATCGCTCAATAGTTTCAAGGGTTGAATGAACCTATATAAGGGGTGAGTTCCTAAATCAATATAACTCCATGAGACTTATGATTGAAAACAAAGTTGTCTCATAGACGGGTCCGAACAGCCCACACCAAACGTTCCTTAAGCCTTAGTAAATTTATTAACAGGCTTACGAATAAAAATCAAACTAAGGAAAATAATAGGATAGGTGCTATGTTTTCTTGATAAAAATACCAAGGCTAAGTGACTGCAGCACTGAACCCTTTAAGGTATGAAAAACATAAAGACAACACAAACACAACAAAGACAATACCACAAAGATAAGAAACAACTCAGGGAACAATGCAACAACACAAGTTAAAAAGTTGCACACAACCCAAATTCAAAAATACAAACCAAGACATCAAGTCATAAAACTAAAGTAGTAGCCGGAAGCCTTGAAGGCTTCAAGCTACACACATTCAAATAGCTAGAAGCCTTGAAGGCTCGAAGCCAACCAAGCTGCCTTACCAAAACAGGCACAAACACGAAAAACATAACACAAGGCAAATAGTAGAAACTTAGTAACATAATAAGCCTCGAAAGGCTTCCAACATCCAAACAAGTTAAAGCAAGCCTTAATGGCCTGCTAACGTAGGAAATTGTTCAAACGGCCATCAAGACCAAACCACAACCACAAAACAGGAACCTTAAGGGTTCCTGCAAAACCGAAGATTGTTTAAGTTAACATACAAACCATAAATTGTTTTCAGGGGTGCTAAGAATGTTTAGAAGCCCCGGAACCATTACCTTTAGCCTTTTTGGTCTTCTTCGACTTCTTAGCCTTCGAACCACCATCACCACCAACTGCTGAACCTTCCAAACTCGCTTCTTTGGAAGCATCGGGTTCTCCCAAAAAGGTATCCTCGTTGTCTCCTGAATAAGATTGCTTTCTTGAAAGGGAACCGAGCACTTCGGCACAGACTTTTTCGTTAAGACCATCCGGTTTTAGCTCCTGCAAGACAGAAAGGGGCTTACCAAAACAAGTAGAAACCTGATTAACATACATGGAGGTCAGTCTTTCCATCTACTCAACATAACCCTTGAAGACTTCATGTGACAACCCTAAAAAATTACATGTAATCCGTACAATTTATTAAATTATAATTAAAGTGCTTGATGACTGTGCTGAATCATTTAACTGCTCTCTGATTTCTGTGTTATACTTACATGTGCGTGTTAGCATACTAGTAGTATACAGAAAAGTTACTAAAAAGTCCGGTATGTTTTCCTATGTGTTAGGAATAAATTGCGTTACAAAAATATATAAATAAGACGCCTTACGGAACAATTAAACAATTTAACGGAACAGTGTCCGACCGAACAACCGGACATTACCCGGGACATCAAATATTTGTCAAACCCATTGTTTTATTATTTTTGACTAGTCATGATCCCCGTATGCCATAATACCCACTAAAAACCATCACACCAACATATATTATCTAGTTACTTACATCTTAACTTACCCTTACCTATTTAGTTACATTTTTACCTTATAACCCCCCCCCCCCCAACCGAGTTTTGGTCCCTTGTGGACCCACCAAATGATTTTCACCATACCTTCATGATTTAATCAAATTGTTTAATTGATTGTTGCTTGTGTAAGTCCTCAAAATATATGGATGATCTATAAGAGGTATGGCCATCAAGATTACTTGATCATTCTCAAGATTTTACACTCCACCTCACTTATCTCTCTCTCTTCTCACGGTTACACATAACCGAAACCACAACCACCTTCCAACATTCTCATCTTCTTCATTATCAAGTCTCATTCAAAGCTTAGAAGGATCAATGGAGGTTACATCTTGAAGGACCAACAAAGGAGCTTGTTCTAGTCTTTCTCACCATCATTTTCTCATCACTTTCTTAACTAGAGTTCATCCCTAGCTAGAGGCTAGTAGTAAGTCTCATTTTGCCTTGGTTCATCTTGTTCAAATTTATGATTTGTAGTATGATGTGTTGTTTAAATCACTAAATTACAAGAATATTAGAAAATGTGAAACATAAGTTATGAACATAAAAGCTACATAAAAGTTTACTTATGTCTGAATCATGAAGTGGAATCTTGTTGGTTTGAGGGTTGGTTAAATTATACTTGATGTTGATTGTTGGTTTCTTGTTAAATCCATTGTTCGGACACTCGTTGATGCGATTTAGTAATGCTTAAACCACGAAACAGCATTCTGATGTACTTTTTCAGCCGCATTCAACAGGCTGTAAACAGACATTAACAAATCGAAAAACGGAATTTCTGAAGCCTAAATCGGGTCTTTTCGAAAAACGAAGAAAATGGCGCTGGAATCGTATTTTTTTGAGGTCGTTTACTGTTTTAAAAATCTGTTTTTGTGACAGCAGCTAAGGCTGATTTTAACTGCAGTAAAATGGGTCATACGTTTTCAGTCACAACATGAAACCTGAATTGAACCAGCCCCTAAAATTCATACCATAGCTGGTCACTGATGTATTTGTGACCCTAAAACTGGAATTTTCTCAAACGGACTTCCGAGGAATTTTAGACGAATTATTCCGTGAACTGCAATCAGAATGTAGTAAATCTGATTGCAGTCCGGTAAACGAATTTCTGTAAAATACTGGTAGTGAACCGGACCCCGATATTTTTACACAATAAAATATGGAACGTTTAAGACATTCTGTAAAAATTTGGGAATTTTTGGAATAATTTAACTATTTTATTAAAATGTCCGAAAACAGCCGGTTTTGAATATAAATGCTGAAATGACATAAGTTGTGACTCGCGTGTCTAAATGTCGAGTATGCTATCGGTGAATGATCTAACATGTTATATGTGTTACGTGCAATATCGTATGTTTGTTTATGAGTGGGGAATGGATGGGAGGTTTATATGGGCATAAATCGTTAAAGTGTGTACCTGTTATGTGGACGAAGTAATGTGCAAATAAACCATACGTAGGATACGTGTTATGCATGAGAAACTGATTGTTATCCGTACCTTATTAGGACGTGATTGACCGACCTTGACTGTTAACTATATTTGAGAACCTAACCGAGCAAACCGAGGTGAGTTCACACTCTTTCTAAGGCATGGGATTCCCAAGGGTTGGGAATGGGATTGAATAACTACTTGTACTATCATTACTATTAAACTACTTTTTACTGTCCTCGGATTGAAGGGCACGTACGTAAAATCTACGTACACTCATACTTACAACTATCCTCGGATTGAAGGGCACGTACGTAAAACCTACGTACACTCATACTTACAACTGTCCTCGGATTGAAGGGCACGTACGTAAAACCTACGTACACGATCATAAGACCATCAACTCTATCACTTTAAGTCCCTCATTTATCGACTTAATCGCCGAGGCCTATGGCGAGCGGGTCATTAGTTAATAGCGCTATTAGGTTTAACAAACCTCACACCGTGCCAGTCAGACGGGCGTGTACTAATGGACTATGGGCAAAGGGTCAATGCTGATAGACATTGACTTAGGGCACCTCTTACATTTTCGTAGCAGTCGATACGCGTGGTCTAGTAACACATGGGAAACCCCCACTAATCTTCGCAAACATGTCAGAAAGACCGCGATGCAAATTCATACGATACATGGTTTTCATAACGAACAGATGGTTTTCGAAACGAATGCTATAACTAAACAACCAACTGTGAATTCACTCAACTTTGTTGTTGACTCGTGGTTACATGCCTTACAGGTCGCTAAACATTTGGAGCTTGCACGAGGAAGGAGTCGTTGTGGTGTGCGGACGGTTATGTCCAGTATTTAATGTTTAAGACATTATGAACTTATTAAACCTATGTGTTGGACTTTAAACTTATGAACTGCGAACTTATGTTTTGAACTTTACGTTTATGCTTCCGCTGTCTAAATTAAAAACTTGGTTAACTAGCTTTTGGTCACCAATCGTATTTTGGTTGTCTTTATTTACTTAAGTACGTTGTTCAGTATGATTGGTGGCTCGATCCTGGTCACGTCACGCCTCCAAGCGGTGGAACTCCGCATGGTGGATTTTGGGGGTGTGACAGATTGGTATCAGAGCCATTGGTTATAGTGAACTTGGTTTTAAAAAGGGAAAAGCTTTTTGATAAAACCAGACTATAACCTGTACAGTGCTCAACGATCCACAACGACGCTTCGCTCCACGTGCAAGACTCGACACCATAAGTGGTATGATTTATGTTATATTGTCGGTTAGATAGTCCTCACTGTGCATTAGATAATGTGGTAATTGCTATTTGAACCTTGCGTGCTTACTCTCTACTATCGTCCCACACTTACGCACTTTCGCGACACTTTTCTCACCTACATTATTTCGTTGTGAGGATCATGGGTGGACGTTTGAACCTAACTCAAGCCCAGCTGACGGCTTTGATCAACGAACGAGTTGCTGAGGCACTCGCAGCTGTCCCTGCAGGAGGTCAACATGCTCAGCCTCTTGTGTGCACATTCAAGACGTTAATGGACTGCCGACCTACCACTTTCAGTGGCACCGAAGGAGCAGTGGGCCTTCTTCACTGGTTTGAAAAGCTTGAGTCAGTTTTCGAGATATGCGAATGCCCCGAAGACCGTAGGGTGAAATATGCTACCGGAACACTTGAAGGAGCTGCGTTAACCTGGTGGAAGGCGCAGGTTCAACTACTAGGACTGGCAGTTGCTAATGCCACACCCTGGAATGGTTTTAAACAGCTGATCAAGGAGGAGTACTGTAGTCGGGATGACATCCACAAGCTAGAAGTGGAATTTTACAATCTGAAGATGACGGGGTCTGAGATTGAGGCGTATACTAAGAGGTCAAACGAACTGGCCATCCTGTGTCCAACTATGGTGGACCCTCCCATCAAACGAATTGAGCTGTACCTCAAGGGCCTTGTACCAGAGATTCAAAGTCACGTAACTTCAGCCAACCTGGGTACCATTCAGCAAATCATCAAGTTGGCTCATCGTCTCACCGACCAGGCGGTGGAGCAAAACAGGCTACCCAAACGTATCAGTGCCACAACTACTTCTGATGCACCTACCGACAACAAGCAAAAATGGGATGGAAACTCCAGTAAGGGTTCTGCTTCGGTTTAGTCTCAGCAGAGAAAGACTGATGGCTACCAGAGTCCTGGTCAGCAATCCTCCGGTAATCAAGGACAGGGTGGGTACCGAGGAAACCACCCAAAGTGCAACAAATGTAACAGACACCATAGTGGTCAATGCAACAAAGGGCGTTGTCAGAGGTGTCTCAAGATGGGTCATGAAGCCAAGGATTGCAGGAGCTCACGGCCTGCAAATCAGAATCGCCAGCAGCAACAGCAAGCACCGCAGAATCAGCAACAGCAATAGGGCGACAGGGGATGCTTTCAGTGTGGCGCTGAAGGCCACTTTAAGAAGAACTGTCCCCAGCTTAACCAGAATCAGAACAATAACAACAACCAGGGAAACGGGAACAACGATGGAGGCAACAACGGGGGTAACAACAATGGTAATGGAGCAAGGGGTCGTGCTTTCATGATTGGTCAGGGTGATGCAAGGAACGATCCCAACGTTGTGATGGGTAAGTTTCTTCTGGATGATTTCTTTGTCACTGTCTTATTTGATTCGGGTGCCGATACCAGTTATGTGTCTTTAAAAGTTAGTCAAATGCTTAAACGTACCCCAACACTTTTGAACACCAAGCACGCGGTAGAGCTAGCAAATGGTAAAAGTCTTGAAGCCACACACGTAGTTAAAGGTTGTAACCTGGTCTTAGCTGGTCAAATTTTCCCTATCGATCTTATTCCTATCACACTTGGTAGTTTCGACGTTGTTATTGGGATGGATTGGCTATCTCATCATCAAGCGGAGATTGTTTGCAAGGAGAAAATCATCCGCATTCCTCGTTCTAGTGAAGACCCTCTTGTGATTCGTGGCGACAAGAGTGGTGCTGTCGAAGGAATCATCTCTTTCCTTAAGGCCTAGAAATGTCTACGAAAGGGTCACACTGCCATTCTAGCGCTCGTCACTGACACATCAACGGAAGAAAAGAGAATTGAAGATATTCCTATTGTGCGCGATTTTCCTGAGGTATTTCCCGAGGAATTACCTGGTCTTCCGCCCCATCGTCAAGTTGAGTTTCAAATCGAGCTAGCTCCTGGAGCAGCGCCCATAGCTCGAGCGCCTTATCGTCTAGCTCCATCAGAACTTGAAGAACTGTCTACGCAACTACAAGAACTCTTGGAAAAGGGTTTTATACGTCCTAGCTCTTCGCCCTAGGGAGTTCCAGTACTATTCGTGAAGAAGAAAGATGGTACTTTCAGAATGTGTATTGACTATCGCGAGCTTAACAAGGTGTCTGTGAAGAATCGTTATCCTCTTCCATGTATTGACGACTTATTCGACCAGCTGCAAGGGTCGAGCTATTACTCCAAGATTGACTTGAGATTGGGATACCATCAGCTGAGGTTCCGAGATGAGGACGTCTCCAAAACAACATTCAGAACTCGTTACGGCCATTACGAGTTCCTGGTTATGCCATTCGGGCTGACGAATGCACCAACGGTCTTCATGGATCTCATGAACCGAGTATGCAAACCTTACCTGGATAAGTTCGTTATTGTGTTCATTGACGATATCCTGATCTATTCTAAGAGTCAGGAGGAACACAAGCAGCATCTACGACTTATGCTTGAACTTCTTCAAAAAGAGCAATTGTATGCCAAGTTTTCAAAATGTGACTTCTGGCTTCGCGAAGTCCACTTTCTAGGCCATGTGGTAAACAAGGATGGGATTCATGTTGATCCATCCAAGGTTGACTCAATCAAGAACTGGCCTGCACCCCGCACACCAAAAGAAATCCGCCAATTCTTGGGTTTGGCAGGGTATTACAGAAGGTTTATCAAAGACTTCTCCAAGATTGCGCAACCTCTCACTTCACTGACTCAGAAGGGTGTCATCTATCGTTGGGGTGATGCACAAGAGTCCGCATTTCAACATCTAAAGGATAGACTTTATAGCGCGCCTATCCTCTCATTGCCTGAAGGCACCGATGATTTCGTGGTTTATTGTGACGCTTCCATCCAAGGACTTGGTTGCGTATTGATGCAATGTGACAAGGTCATTGCCTACGCATCGCGCCAACTTAAAGTTCACAAAAGAAACTACACTACTCACGATCTGGAGCTGGGAGCAGTTGTATTCGCGCTTAAGATATGGAGACATTACCTGTACGGTACCAAGTGCACCATTTACACCGATCACAGGAGTCTCGAGCATATCTTCAAGCAAAAGGAGTTGAACATGCGTCAACGCCGATGGGTTGAGCTTTTGAACGATTATGAATGCGCAATCAAGTATCATCCGGGCAAAGCCAATGTTGTGGCCGACGCCCTCAGTCGAAAGGATACCATACCTAGGCGTGTACGTGCTTTACAGCTTACCATCCAATCCAACCTTCCCACTCAAATTCGAGATGCCCAGGTCGAAGCATTGAAAGCAGAAAACATCAGGGCTGAATCCTTACGAGGATCGAGGCAACGGCTAGAACAAAAGGAAGATGACGCCTACTATGTAACAAGGCGTATTTGGGTTCCACTGTATGGCAACTTACGCGAGCTTGTGATGGATGAAGCACATAAGTCTCGTTATTCAGTACATCCTGGTTCGGATAAGATGTACCACGACTTAAAGACCACATACTGGTGGCCTGGCATGAGAGCCCACATAGCAACCTACGTCAGCAAGTGCTTGACTTGTGCGAGAGTCAAGTCTGAATATCAGAAACCATCAGGCCTACTTCAACAACCGGAGATCCCGAAATGGAAATGGGAGCAAATTTCCATGGATTTCGTTACCGGCCTGCCCAGATCTCAACGCGGAAACGATACCATTTGGGTGATCGTAGATCGACTAACCAAGTCTGCACATTTTCTGGCTATCAAAGAAATGGATAAGTTTTCTACTCTTGCAGACATTTATCTAAAGGAAGTGGTATCAAGGCACGGAGTGCCAACCTCTATTATATCTGATCGTGACGCACGTTTTACTTCTGAACTGTGGCAAGCAATGCACAAGTCCTTTGGCTCACGTTTAGATATGAGCACCGCTTATCACCCGCAGACGAATGGGCAATCTGAACGCACCATCCAAACCCTTGAAGACATGCTTAGGGCATGTGTAATCGACTTTGGTAATGGCTGGGAAAGGCACCTCCCGCTAGTGGAGTTTTCGTACAACAACAACTACCACACCAGCATCCAAGCCGCTCCGTTTGAGGCATTGTACGGACGTAAATACCGATCACCTCTCTGTTGGGAAGAAGTTGGTGACAGCCAAATCACTGGCCAAGAACTTGTGGTAGATACCACCGAGAAAATTGCTCAGATACGACAGCGAATGGCGGCAGCTCGTGACCGTCAGAAAAGCTATGCTGATAAGGGAAGAAAACCACTCGAGCTCCAGGTTGGGGATCGAGTGCTACTCAAAGTCTCACCTTGGAAAGGTGTAGTTCGCTTTGGCAAACGAGGTAAACTCAATCCGCGTTATGTCGGACCATTCAAAGTCATTGAGAAAATTGGCAAAGTCGCCTACAGGTTGGATCTACCTGAAGAACTCAGCGGAGTTCACAATGTTTTCCATGTGTCGAATCTGAAGAAGTGTCTGTCAGATGAGACCCTCATAGTTCCTCTGAAGGAACTCACTATCGACGACCAGCTGCGATTCGTCGAGGAACCAGTAGAGATTACGGATCAAGATGTTAAGATCCTTAAGCATACCAGGATACCTCTGGTCCGAGTTCGTTGGAATGCTCGTCGTGGCCCAGAGTATACCTGGGAACGAGAAGACCAAATGAAACTCAAGTATCCCCAACTGTTTAAGAAAAACGCAACCACTACTGAGGCTGAAGCTACTGCAGAATTTCGGGACGAAATTCCAAATCAACGGGGGGATGATGTGACACCCCAGGAAAACAACGCAACTTAACTAGCTTCCTCAGTAACCACGCGCTAAATTTCGGGACGAAATTCTCTTAACAGGGGGAGAATGTGACAACCCTCAAAAATTACATGTAATCCGTACAATTTATTAAATGATAATTAAAGTGCTTGATGACTGTGCTGAATCATTTAACTGCTCTCTGATTTCTGTGTTATACTTACATGTGCGTGTTAGCATACTAGTAGTATACAGAAAAGTTACTAAAAAGTCCGGTATGTTTTCCTATGTGTTAGGAATAAATTGCGTTACAAAAATATATAAATAAGACGCCTTACGGAACAATTAAACAATTTAACGGAACAGTGTCCGACCGAACAACCGGACATTACCCGGGACATCAAATATTTGTCAAACCCATTGTTTTATTATTTTTGACTAGTCATGATCCCCGTATGCCATAATACCCACTAAAAACCATCACACCAACATATATTATCTAGTTACTTACATCTTAACTTACCCTTACCTATTTAGTTACATTTTTACCTTATAACCCCCCCCCCCCAACCGAGTTTTGGTCCCTTGTGGACCCACCAAATGATTTTCACCATACCTTCATGATTTAATCAAATTGTTTAATTGATTGTTGCTTGTGTAAGTCCTCAAAATATATGGATGATCTATAAGAGGTATGGCCATCAAGATTACTTGATCATTCTCAAGATTTTACACTCCACCTCACTTATCTCTCTCTCTTCTCACGGTTACACATAACCGAAACCACAACCACCTTCCAACATTCTCATCTTCTTCATTATCAAGTCTCATTCAAAGCTTAGAAGGATCAATGGAGGTTACATCTTGAAGGACCAACAAAGGAGCTTGTTCTAGTCTTTCTCACCATCATTTTCTCATCACTTTCTTCACTAGAGTTCATCCCTAGCTAGAGGCTAGTAGTAAGTCTCATTTTGCCTTGGTTCATCTTGTTCAAATTTATGATTTGTAGTATGATGTGTTGTTTAAATCACTAAATTACAAGAATATTAGAAAATGTGAAACATAAGTTATGAACATAAAAGCTACATAAAAGTTTACTTATGTCTGAATCATGAAGTGGAATCTTGTTGGTTTGAGGGTTGGTTAAATTATACTTGATGTTGATTGTTGGTTTCTTGTTAAATCCATTGTTCGGACACTCGTTGATGCGATTTAGTAATGCTTAAACCACGAAACAGCATTCTGATGTACTTTTTCAGCCGCATTCAACAGGCTGTAAACAGACATTAACAAATCGAAAAACGGAATTTCTGAAGCCTAAATCGGGTCTTTTCGAAAAACGAAGAAAATGGCGCTGGAATCGTATTTTTTTGAGGTCGTTTACTGTTTTAAAAATCTGTTTTTGTGACAGCAGCTAAGGCTGATTTTAACTGCAGTAAAATGGGTCATACGTTTTCAGTCACAACATGAAACCTGAATTGAACCAGCCCCTAAAATTCATACCATAGCTGGTCACTGATGTATTTGTGACCATCAAACTGGAATTTTGTCAAACGGACTTCCGAGGAATTTTAGACGAATTATTCTGTGAACTGCAATCAGAATGTAGTAAATCTGATTGCAGTCCGGTAAACGAATTTCTATAAAATACTGGTAGCAAACCGGACCCCGATATTTTTACACAATAAAATATGGAACGTTTAAGACATTCTGTAAAAATTTGGGAATTTTTGGAATAATTTAACTATTTTATTAAAATGTTTGAAAACAGCCGGTTTTGAATATAAATGCTGAAATGACATAAGTTGTGACTCGCGTGTCTAAATGTCGAGTATGCTATCGGTGAATGATCTAACATGTTATATGTGTTACGTGCAATATCGTATGTTTGTTTATGAGTGGGGAATGGATGGGAGGTTTATATGGGCATAAATCATTAAAGTGTGTACCTGTTATGTGGACGAAGTAATGTGCAAATAAACCATACGTAGGATACGTGTTATGCATGAGAAACTGATTGTTATCCGTACCTTATTAGGACGTGATTGACCGACCTTGACTGTTAACTATATTTGAGAACCTAACCGAGCAAACCGAGGTGAGTTCACACTCTTTCTAAGGCATGGGATTCCCAGGGGTTGGGAATGGGATTGAATAACTACTTGTACTATCATTACTATTAAACTACTTTTTACTGTCCTCGGATTGAAGGGCACGTACGTAAAACCTACGTACACTCATACTTACAACTGTCCTCGGATTGAAGGGCATGTACGTAAAACCTACGTACACGATCATAAGACCATCAACTCTATCACTTTAAGTCCCTCATTTATCGACTTAATCGCCGAGGCCTATGGCGAGCGGGTCATTAGTTAATAGCGCTATTAGGTTTAACAAACCTCACACCGTGCCAGTCGGACGGGCGTGTACTAATGGACTATGGGCAAAGGGTCAATGCTGATAGACATTGACTTAGGGCACCTCTTACATTTTCGTAGCAGTCGATACGCGTGGTCTAGTAACACATGGGAAACCCCCACTAATCTTCGTAAACATGTCAGAAAGACCGCGATGCAAATTCATACGATACATGGTTTTCATAACGAACAGATGATTTTCGAAACGAATGCTATAACTAAACAACCAACTGTGAATTCACTCAACTTTGTTGTTGACTCGTGGTTACATGCCTTACAGGTCGCTAAACATTTGGAGCTTGCACGAGGAAGGTGTCGTTGTGGTGTGCGGACGGTTATGTCAAGTATTTAATGTTTAAGACATTATGAACTTATTAAACCTATGTGTTGGACTTTAAACTTATGAACTGCGAACTTATGTTTTGAACTTTACGTTTATGCTTCCGCTGTCTAAATTAAAAACTTGGTTAACTAGCTTTTGGTCACCAATCGTATTTTGGTTGTCTTTATTTACTTAAGTACGTTGTTCAGTATGATTGGTGGCTCGATCCTGGTCACGTCACGCCTCCAAGCGGTGGAACTCCGCATGGTGGATTTTGGGGGTGTGACACTTCAGAAGCTTCAGGACGGTATAGGGGAGACTTTTCCAAAGGATGACCTGATTCATGAAGCTTGTAACCGGCAATGAGACCTTGATGTTTCCCCAAGTTGAGCAATTTGGTATAAACTTCACCAAGAGCAGAGTTGAACTCTTTAGAGTGAAGAAGGTAGGTAACAACTTGGTGAAAACCTTGCTCAATCAACCATTGGTTATCACCGGTGGCATGAGCAACTGAAGCCTTCAGACCTTCTTTCTCTTCATCAAAGGCTTTCTGTTGAACAGTCAAGGCCTCCCTATCAGCCTTTAGCTTCAACCGGTCAGCTTCAAAGCTTTTCTTGAGATCATTTATCTGAATCTCGTGCCTTCTAGTCAATTCACCCACCTTTTTGACCCAAGCTAACTCCTTCTCTGAAAAACCATCAATCTCCTTCTTCATGGCGGCCATGGAGGCTTTCATCTTGTCTTTCTTCGTGGAAGCATCCTCATACTCCTACATACCCTTGGTAAAACGGGTAACACCTTCGGCCAATAAGGCCTGAAGATTGCAGGAGCTTAGCATCAGTCTCGAGATGAAGTGATCAACCTCCATTTCAGAAATGGCACTCTGGAAACCAGGAGGAGCAAAATGAGCCAACACCTCAGCACAAACAGCCGGATCTTTGAAGCTATCTCCAACTTTTACCCCCCCCAGTTGGGAACATACACCTCCTCAGCCTCTGGACCCTCGAAGCTCTCAACACTTTTGGCAGATGAACCCTGGATGGTAGGAGTGCTACCTTTCTTAACCAACTTCTTCTTCTTGCCGAAAACACCCCCAACTCTTTTTCCTTACCCTTTGACATATCAACCTAATAGCTTGCTCTGCTGATACTTCAATATCATCACTAACATCAATGGCCTCCGAGCCAGATGGTTGATCAGCACCTTTCAAATAACGTTTTGAACGAAGAACAAAAACCTTGGAACCCGGAGCCTTTGTAAAACCCTTGACATTGGGGACGTTCACGTAGCCGGAACCCTCAAACCTATGATCGGACCCTCTGACAACTGCATCTTCACCCAGAGTAGCAGCAACATCATCAAAAGCAACATTGGAAGTATCATCACTCTTGATAAAATCGAGTGCAGACATGACTACAAAATAAACAAAACATATAAGCAAGCGAAAAATAGGAACATAACAGCACAACAAGAATAAATGCATACCCTGCCCATCTCTCAAAAGCACCGGGTCTCGATCGCGTTTTTCCCATAACTTACTAAGACCCAACAACACCAATAAATGCTCGGGAAAGGGACGAAGCCTAGAAGGGCATTCCCTAAGAGTTTCTAGAAAACGAGCATTTATATCAGAGGTAGAAGGCTCAGGTTCATTCAAAACGGCATCCGGGTACCTCCAAACAAGTTTAAAAGGAACAATTTCCTCGGACACCCAGAAGAACCGGTCCTTCCAGACACCAAGGCTAGAAACCATAGACGAAATCCAGCAAGTGTCAACTTGAGACGTCTCGAAGGTAAACCGGTCACTATTCTTAGCCAGTCGGAAAAAAACGGCGGAATGATAAAAGGGTTGGATCATACCCAGAAGCCCGACACAAAACTTCAAAATGTAAAACCCTAGCCAAACCATGAGGATGAATCTGGCTGAAAGATATACGATAATACTCCAGGATATTCAAAACAAAGTTCGAAAATGGGTGATGAAGGTTAGAAAAATCGAAATGGCGACAGTAGAGAGCAATGGATCCAGGGGGACATTTATCGATCGAAACGTCACAAGCCGGTGCAACCGGTTTAAACTTCTGCCCAATCCCCCATTCCATATAAAACAATTCGACCTCCTCTTGAGTTAATCGAGAAAACGATTTCGCTAAATCCTTACGAGCACCCATGATATAAGAAAATAAGCAGAAAGTAAGCAATCGAAACTAACCTGATTTGAAAAAGGGGGGAAATTTGAGAGAAAGGGAGCAAATGATGTTCTTCTGCGAAAGTTAATGTAAATTAATGAAAAGAAAATGATATAATTAAACAGAGGAATTAAAACCACCGCCTGGCATAAAATAAAAGCTGCCACAAGTCATATCAACTGTCTTGTCAAAATTCAAAAATCAAAAAGTTCAACCATTTTCAACCTTTCAAGCTTCAAAGCCTTGAAGCTTTCAAGCAAAATAAAACACATGTACAAAAGTCAGAAACATTTGTGCTTATGCCCAAAAGCCTCTGACTTGGGGGACTGATGACGGGGGTAGCCCAAGACCAAATAAAGTGACTTAAATACATGAATGCTCAAAAGGTTAAAGGGTTCAAGGGTTGAAAACCCGGGAGCCTAGATAAAGAAACACGTGAATAGTAATCGGTCATATCTCTGATTACCCCAACAACTCTCCTAGCCGCAAAAGTAAGACAAATGCACAGAATGCAGTCTTTTATCCGCATGTCAAAAGGCTTCAACCCCCAAAAGGTTAAGTCCCCCACTGCAAGCATGATCACTAGTCAATGGTTTCCTCTTTGAGCGATAACCTTCCCTATAAATGTGACACTTCATTTAGTGCCCAAGACATTCTGGATCAGCCCTGATTCTACGTGAATCTCTGGTCATTGCTCTTGAGTACTTGTCCTATGCAAGTCACTCTTCATCACATTCAACACACACATTCTCTTTGCTCCCACACCCGAAACTGAACACATTTCAGTGGAGGATCTCGAGCAAACAACAAAATCTAACTAGTGAACCTCTCTCCATGTCTTGTAAACGTGGGGGGACCCCACGACCCGCGTTAGGCAAAATCAAACCCTTCAACCCTTTTTCCTAACCAATCCCGCTACTACCATCAGTCTAGTATTTGTTGCATCAACAGTAATCAAAAGCAAAACAGAGTACCAAATGCTTGATGACATCCAAGAAACCTTCAAGAACCTAAGGAAGGTCAACATGAAACTCAACCCTGAAAAATGTTCGTTCGGGTTTGAAGAAGGTAAGTTCCTGGGGCATATTGTGGGAAAACAAAGTATAAAGGCCAATCCAAACAAAGTCAAAGCTGTCCTCGAAACCAAGCTACCACGAAGCAAAAAAGAGGTAGAAAGCTTAAACGGGAAGCTTATAGCCTTAAAGCGTTTCACCTCAAAGTTGGCTGAAAGATCATTGCCTTTCTTCAAAACACTCAAGGGAAGCTCTGACAAAAAGGATTTCAAGTGGACTGAAGAAGCTGAGGAAGCCTTTAACCAGATGAAGCAACACCTAGCTTCACACCCAGACATTGTAGCCCCAGAAACGGGAGAGTTGATCTTTGAATACCTTTCGGTTGTTGAAGAAGCAATAAGTGCGGTCCTCACCATTGAACGAGACAAAGTTCAGGTACCCGTTTATTTCTTCAGTAAAATGCTAAAACTGGCAGAGATCAAATATCCTCCTTTAGAAAAGCTTGCTCTAGCGCTAGTCCAAATGGCTAGAAGGCTTCGAAGGTATTTCCAAGCACACCCTATATAAGTGGTCACTGACCAACCCATTAAAAGTGTGCTTGAAAAACCAGAAAATTCAAGACGTTTAGCCAAATGGGCAGTGGAACTGGGTGAACATAACATCACCTATGTTCCAAGAAAAGCCATCAAAGCCCAAGTTTTGGCTGATTTTATTGTAGAAGTCCTAAAGCAAACAATCACTGAAGTAAACACAGCTGCCACTGAACCCTCAGACCTTGAAGCCTGGAAGCTTTTTACCGATGGGGCTTCAAGCGCTGAAGGGTCAGGGGCTGGGCTCATTCTAATCAACCGGAAGGGTTAGAATTCACGTATGCTCTTCGATTTGATTTTCAGACCACCAACAACGAAGCTGAATACGAAGTGTTGATAGCCAGCTTAAGGCTGGCTAAGGAAATGAAGGTTTAAAAGCTTGAAGTGTTCACAGATTCGTTGCTGGTATCAAGCCAAGTGAATGACAGTTATGTCACAAAGGAGCCCAATATGAAGAGATACAAAGAAAAATCCAAAGAGTTGATGAACACATTCCAAACGTGTACCATCCAGCAAATTCCTAGGTCTCAAAATAAGAAAGCTGATGCCTTGAGTAAACTCGCTTCTATCACCTTTGCCCACATTACCAAAAAGGTATTGGTAGAGGTGTTGAACGCTCCATCAATTGAAGAATTGGAAGTTCAAGACGTAATCACCGAAGAAGGCACCAATTGGATGAATCCAGTTAAAAAATTCCTTAAAAATGGTGAGTTACCTGCTGATCAAACAGAGGCTGAAAGGGTTAAAATCAAATCTAGACAGTACATGTTGCAAGGTGAAATCCTCTACAAAAAGGGTTACCTTGCACCCTTGCTGAGATGTGTTGGTCCCGAACAAATCCAGTACTTGGTCAAAGAGGTTCATGAAGGGATATGCAAAGCCCATTTTGGAGCAAGAACGGTGGTTGCTAAATTAATGAACCTTGGGTATTTTTGGCCATCCATGCACCGAGGTACCGCTGAACAACTGAGAAAATGTGATTCTTGCCAAATTCATGCACCGGTCCCAAAGAGCCCCAAGCATGACCTTGTCCCGATATCTTCAGCCTGGCCATTTTATAAGTGGGGAATGGACATTGTCGGGCCATTCCCACCAGCAAAAAGTGGAGTGAAGTTCTTACTAGTTGCCATAGACTACTTCACCAAGTGGCCGGAGGTTAAACCACTTGCAAAAATTACGGGCAAACAGGTCATTGATTTCGTTTGGGAAAACATCATTTATCGCTATGGATTGTCGGGAGTGCTTGTCACCGACAATGGAAAGCAATTCGCTGAAAAGCCTTTCAGCGTTTGGTGCAAAGAATTCAAAATAACTCAGGTTTTCAGCTCAGTGGCATACTCACAATCAAACGGTCAGGTTGAAAGGATGAACCGAAGCATAGTTGAAGGAATAAAAGCCAGATTGGGAAGGCATGAAAGCAATTGGCTTGAAGAATTGCCAAGTGTTTTATGGGCCATAAGAACAATCGAAAAACAAGCCACAAAAGAACACCTTACAGCTTGGTGTTTGGATCTGAAGCCGTGATTCCAGCTGAAGTAGGAGTTGTAACTCAAAGAATGGTCAACATGGATCCCGAAGAAAACCACAAAGAGACCATGTTGAACTTACAAATCCTAGAGGAAGCACGAGACCAAGCTGCAATTCAAGAAGCCAAGTACAAACAAATGATGGAAGCCTATTACAATAAAAGAGTCAAGCACGAACGCTTCAAGCCAGGAGACCTGTTGCTTAGAAACAATGAGGCTAGTAAAAAAGAGAACCAAGGAAAGCTTGGCCCAAAATGGGAAGGGCCATATACAATCCTTGAGGCACATAAGGGCGGATCCTATAAGCTAGGCGACTCAGAAGGTAAAAAGCTTCCAAGACATTGGAATGGAAAGACCCTCAAGAGGTTTCATGTCTGATTAAGAAAGATTGGTTTGTATTTCACAAGTTGTATTTCGAGAGTTGTCCTTTGATTACCTTTTGTAACACAGTATCTCTTGAATGAATGAAGATGTTTATCAAATTTGTCTTTCTATCCTAAAATCTGGTTGAGAACCTAGCAAAAAACTCCATGGCAAGGGCCATGTAAGGGGATGAGCTCCCAGGCCATATCGCTCAATAGGTTCAAGGGTTGAATGAACCTATATAAGGGGTGAGTTCCTAAATCAATACAACTCCATGAGACTTAAAAAACAAAGTTGTCTCATAGACGGGCCCGAACAGCCTACACCAAATGTTCCTTAAGCCTTAGAGAATTTATCAAAAACAGGCTTACGAACTGAAATCAAACTAAGGAAAATAATAGGATAGGTGCTATGTCTTCTTGTTAAAAATACCAAGGCTAAGTGAGTGCAACATTGAACCCTTTAAGGTATAGAAAACATAAAGACAACACAAACCCAACAAAGACAATACTATAAAGATAAATAATAATTCAAGGAGTAATGCAACAACACAAGTAAAAAAGTTGCACACAACCCAAATCTCAAAATACAAACCAAGTCATCAAGTCATAAAACTAAAGTAGTAATCGGAAGCCTTGAAGGCTTCAAGCTACAAACATTCAAAGAGTCGGAAGCCTTGAAGGCTTGAAGCCAACCAAGCTGCCTTACGAAACAGGCACAAACACAAAAACATAACAAAAGGCAAGTAGTGGAAACTTAGTAACATAATAAAAGAATCCTTAACAGGCTTCCAAACATCCAAGCAAGTTAAAGCAAGCCTTAGTGGCTTGTAAACCTAAGATATTGTTTAAACGGCCACCAAGGCCAAACCACAACCACAAATGTGACAACTGGCACGAAACCGGTAACTTCCGTACAATTTAATTGATATTTAGTAACTGCAAATATGTGCTTAAATGTCAACATTGTCTGATTACATACTATACAAGTGAATTCATGCACGTTTTATACTACAAATATTGCTTTATGCTTTAATGATAGCGTTGCGTCCGAAATACTAGTAAACTCACCAGTAAGACACATTGTGTCGACAATTCTGCAGAGAGCAGTCAGACAATAGAATTGGGGCCTAGGAGTAGGTCCAATGTCTAAAATACATTGAAACCCAAGAATATATACAAGGGTTAACATATAGACTTTCCGGAAGCTAAGATACGCACTAAAAAGCATCCGAAACACACTTTAAATGCTGAATTTCATATATTTCAGCAAAATTCAGCATTGTAATGAGTTAGTAACATGTAAAAATATGACTAAATGGTCCTAAATGCTTTCCTAAGTGTCGGAAATTAAAAGCATCACAAAAGGGTACTTAAAGGACACTAAACGGTGCAATTTAGCACTTTAACGAACCGGTATCTAACCGAACAACCGTAGATTACCCGAAACACCAAAATTACACTAGAAGCATTGTTTATTTATTTCTGAGCTAGTTATGATCACCAAACACCATAAAACCTCTTATAACATAGTAACACATTAAATCCCTAAACTTTATACCTGAAAACTAACTTATTTATGTATTTAGTGATTGGAATTTACACTTTACCCCCTATATTGTGGACGGTTATGAGAGGCCCCACCACCAAGATTTTCCAAAATCCTACAAGATATCTCTTGATCTTGCTTAGATTCATTTGGATTTGATTTAGATATTGTAAGATCTCAAAAGATATATGGAAGATCTTGAATGTACTATAAGATAGCCTAAACTCTCATTCTCATTCTCACACACACATCACCACACCACTCTTCTTCTTCCTCTCTCCCTTACCCACGGCCGTGAGCCACCACCGACATCACCACCACCTTCATTCCACTTTCATGCAATCTCAAGTCCTCACAAGGTGTTAGAAGCTATATTGAGAAGTGTGGAGCTTGTGGATCTTGAAGAACCTTCTCCATTTGCTTTTCTCCAACACATTTACCATCTTCAACATATTGTGTTCTTCCCTAGCCCTTGTGCTAGTAGTAAGCTCCTTATCACTTGTTGTTACTTCATATTTTGATGCTTAAAAGATGATATACATTGTTAATCTTGAAAAACACAAAAGAACATGATCATGATACTTTAACATAAGCTTAAATACATAAGAATACATGTAAATGATGATGATTTGCTTCTTGATGGATGATGATTTGTGTTAGTGATGTTAGACATCATAAGAAACCTACTAGATTGTGATTAAACACATGATCTAGTAAGTTAAAGTGGTGATTTTGTGAAAGACCAAGATCATCATGCTTTATGTCTTCATGAACTTGAATAATGAAATTGATTTTCATATGTAAAGTGATTTAAATGAAATACAAATCTTGTAAATAGATGATTACAAAAATAATTTTCTCAAGAAACCAAGTTTATTTATGAGATTTACAAAGTCATGGTTTCTAAATAAACTAGTCATATTTTTAGTGTTTAAACAAGACTAGGAACATGATTGTAACAAGAAAAATACACAAGAAATATTTTTAGAAAAATCATCTTACAAGTTGTAGATGACCAAATCTTTTAATAAAGTAATTTACAAACAAATAACCATGTTTTAAAGGGTAACTAAACCTACTAAATAACATGGTAAGTTACTACAAGTTTTTACAAAAACTTCAAGTTCATGATGTAGTGTAATTTACTTGATTTTGACACTCGGTAAGTGTTGAATGAGTTGATGATTGTTGGTGATGATTTTAAAAGAAAATAAACACATGTTTTGAAAACACGGGAAACCTCCATTTTTAGGGGAAACCATGTCAAAATTTCTATAAATTTTGACACTTAGAAAAATACAAGTTTTGGTGAAACTTATTCCCTAAAAATTCACCCAAAAATATTTACCAAGGTTTCCCTAATTTTTTATGTAAACTTCAAGTTAAGAAATGATGATTTCTTCAAGATAAAAATTCATATTAAGTATGTATATTTTTGAGAAAAATATATATATTTATTGGTCACCAAATTTTGTGCTAAGTGTATGTAATATGTATTGTATGTAATAGTGTATTAGGACTTGAAAATACACTAAATACTCCCAAGGAGTAGAAATACACAAAAATACACATACAACATGCTTAGACAAATACAAGAACATATATTTATGAAAAATACATAACTCGGGTGAAAAATACAAGATACTTATATTTATTTTTGAGAAAATAATATAAGTAAGATACATAGTTAAAAATATAAGTTATTTTTAACAACAAAGAACAAATACATAAAAGATGGTGACTTGTACTTGTGCGATACAAGTCTAGTGACTAACGTTAACAAAACACGTATAGGTCACGAAGCTATAAAAACCAACCGGTGAAGTTTACGACGCAAGATACGCAAAGTTGTGAGTTCATGTCCCCCTTTTCTTTTAACTGTTTTTTTAGTTTTCATAACTTCGGGGGTGAAATACATGTTACAAATGTTTCGAACGTTTACAAATGGTATGCGGGATACAAAACTAAGGAATGACACGTAGATCATGTGACGAATAGGGTACCATAAGCACCATTAATCAACGTATACATTTAGACCGCGGAACAAAAGGTTAGATCTAATGGGTTTCAGGCAACCCCACTCTTGGCCTACTTCTACTAGTGAGTGTTGCTGTGTCTCAGTCAAACTCGACAAAAATGCCTAGGTTTGGTGGCTTCCTATGTCGTGACACATGTTAGTGGCCTTGCAAACCACTAACGATCTCATATTACTTACATTCACAGTACTCAGTTACAGATACGTTTTACAAGATATATACCTTGTTTTCATTCAAGTATAAACATTCTATACAAATACTGCATGAACTCACACCAACATTATGTTGACGATTTTCCAAAAACTCACATGTATTTCAGGTAATTAAAGTGGATGCGCGCGCGGTCATACTCTTGCTCTTGGATGTTGTTTATGTTGTTAGCTATGTGTGTCAAGACTCCGATGCCGTTTTGCTGGGTTTGGTTGTTATGTCCCACTCCGTGTGGTGATATAAGGACCAAAACCTTTATGTTTGTCTTTAAATAAAGTTGTAAACTTTTCAAACAATATGCTATCTTGTGATGTAAACACTTAACCTATGTTTTCATTTATGTAATGTTTGGCATTTGGAGTTGTTTTTACAAGCATGTAGTATGTTTACCAATCGTATGCAATGAAAACCTTTCAAGATCACACCTCGTGCTTCCGCCTTAGAAAGGGGTGTGACAACAAAACAGGAACCTTAGGGGTTCCTGCAAAACCTAAAATTGTTTAAGATAACATACAAACCATTAAATTGTTTTTGGGGTGCTAAGAAAGCTATGAATGTTCTTCAAGCATCAGCAGGAGGCTTGGAAGCCCCGGAACCATCACCTTTAACCTTCTTGGCCTTCCTTGACTTCTTAGCCTTTTACCCACCATCACTCCCAACAGCTGAACCTTGGAGACTTGCTTCCTTAGAGACATCGGCATCATCCGAAAAAGTTTCATCACTATCTCCTGAATGAGAACGTTTCTTGGACAGGGAATCAAACACCTCAGCACAAACTTTTTCATTAAGCCCAGTCGGCTTCAGTTCCTGTAGAACAGAAAGAGGTTTACCAAAGAAATTAGCAACTTGACTTACATATGGGTAAGTCATCCTCTCCATTTGCTGGACAGATGCCTTGAACACTTCGGAAGCATCTGGATGAAAAAGGGGAGACTGCTCCAAGGCCTGGCCAGACTCTTGAAGTTTAAAACCAGCAATAAGGCCTTGATGTTTCCCTAAGTTCAACAGCTTCGTATAAACCTCTCCAAGGGCAGAGTTGAACTCATTGGAATGAAGAAGGTAGGTAACAACCTGATGGAAGCCTTGCTCAATGAGCCACTGGTTATCACCAGTGGCTTGAACAACTGAAGCCTTAAGACCTTCTTTCTCTTCATCAAAGGCCTTTTGTGTTAGGATCCGAGTTTGGATTTATTGTGTTTTACGTTTGATTTAAGATGAACAATGAACAAGTAATGCAGCGGAATATAAATGGAATTAAACTTTGCACACAATCAAACAGGAGAAATGCTTTAAACACTCATTTTCAACATAGAACCGAAAGATTGAATTTATTTCAACAACGATTACAATGCATGCATGTAACAAACTCCCCTTAGCCTGAGCTCACAGTTTTTGTTCGTACAGGAGAAAAGTGGTGAAGAGCTAATAGAACAGTACAGGGTACTGTTCTATTTATAGGCACGAACAAACCACTGTGGCATCTTTGCTGACGTCACCATGAAAGTGACATCTAACCTCCTAACAAACTCTAACAACTGATCTATACAAACACTGCTATGCTAACAACTGTTTACAATACATAACATATAGAAGAACTAAACTACTGCTATATCCTTCCACTGTTGTGACTCCAGCAGTACTTGATATCTTCAGCAGTAGATTGACCAGCAGAGCTTTAGTCTTCATTAGTCTTTGACTTGATCAATAGTTGTAGGTCAGTAGTTGTAAGGATCAGTGGATTGGAGGTCATCAGATGTTGAAACCACTTTCAAGGGGAGAGACTTGTATACATTCACTGCTTATTCTGGATCCACTACTCTGATCCAATTTTGGCTTTAATTATCTGTTCCTCTGATAGGGTTCAATCCCAACAATCTCCCCCTGGAATAGATAATGCCAAAACCCTTCATTATTGTAGATCTTTATTGCCTCATCAACACTTCCCTTATCTGACCTTTAAGTTGCAATTCAAAATCTAGGGCATCTGTATCATCTTCATCCCTACAAAGTGGAAGATCAAGGAGATCCTGCAGAACTTCAACACTTAGGCCAAGTGCTTATTCCCTTGATATTTTCTTCACTTCTCCACTAGACTTGATCACTGTCAGTACATGGGTCTGTTTATCAGTTTTTCATTTTAGTACTTTTGAGTTTGGTGGATTTCTTGGGAGATTTTTATTCGATGAGGAGTTGGGAGATGGTGGCCTAGTGATGACTGACTGAGCAGTGCTTTGAGCTTTAGCAAGTTCAGGAATTTCACCCATCATTTGTTTGAGAACCACTTTTAAAATTTCATCACCAGCTGCTTAATCCTCTGGTGTTTCTGCATCCATCTGTTTTTGCCTTCTTCTTTGATAAAGAATGGCACCAGGTGGAGCAGTGGCTTTCTTGACTTGCAGCTTTGGTGGTCTTTTTGAAACCTCTACCTCAGGATAGTCAGGTTTTTGTGGAACTTTTGGATCTTTCTTTCTTAGTTCCTCCAACCTTTTGTAGGTGGTCCTGACTTTGTCTTCTTTCCATCTCATCACTTGATTTCTAGACCCATAATCAGGAGTGATTAATTCCCCCTTCATTCTCTTCAGCTCCAATATCTTTTCAGGTACATTCTTTTTGTATTTTGACCAATCAGGAGGAGTCTGTTTGACTTTGTTTTTAATCATGTCTTGAATCCTGGCTACCTCACTTTCAAGCTCAGGAATGGTCCAATCTTTATACTTGTATTTCCCCCTTGTATTTCTTGTATGCCATGATGTTGTCAATGTAGTCTTTTCTTAATGACTCATCTGCTCTTTCTGATATCTGTTGACATACATTCTTTGCAAACTGATCCAAGGATCTGACTTGTGTGAGTACAAATTGATAATGCCTTTGAATTTCTTTGTCAGTTTTTCCTTGTGAGCTTCTTTTAGAGATATCCTCTGCTTGTTGAGCCTTAACTTTCAACTATTCTTCAATGTTGTTAGGCCTAGGATATCCTTCAACTGATGGCAAACTCCTTTTAGCAGGATCATCCTCATAGTAGAAGGATTTAATCTCTTCTCCGACTGCTACAAGTGCTAGAGGATATTGCAATCCTGCAGGAGTAATGGTAGTGATTGGTTGTTGAACTTGGGTTGAAGAAAGAGGAACAAGGTTTGGAATATTGACAAGTGAAAGAGATTGTGAAGATGTTGGTGGTGGTGATGGAGAATCATCATCAGGTAAAATTATCCTTCTCCTTTTTAGTTTAGGAGAGGCTGGTGGTGTGTTTGATGGTTGTGATGTGGTGATTTGAGTGGTGGTTATTGTGGTGGAAGGTGGCTGACTAATAGTTGTTGAAACAACTGATGTTTCAACCACTGTTGCCATTACAATAGATGTTGTAACATCTGTTATCTTCTGCTTTTTAGTAGGAGATGAAGGTGGTGTTGATGATGTTTTTGGTGGTGAGGTGATCTTTGGTGGTGGTGGTAAGGCAGTGGTTGTGGTGTGTGTTGAAGTGGTGGCAGGTGTTTGGCTAGCAGTTGTTGAAACCACTAAAGTATCAGCAGTTGTTGATACAACAGGTGTTACAACAACTGTTTGGGGGGGAAGATTTATGTATGAGATTTTTTGTAGGTTTAGGAGTTTGCTTTGTGGGTCTGGATGGTGTGTGTTTGGGTTCCCTCACTTTTCTAGTGGGATTCTTTCTTTTAGGCTCAGGATTTTTGTCATCCTTTGGCTCAGAAATACCCTGCTCATTCAGCTCCATAAATGCTCTTTTCTCCTGTTCCCACCTGGCTTTATCCTTAGCCAGTCTATCCCTTTTTACCTCTGCTAATGCATCAGCAATGGCAATAGTGGTAACATCAATCTTTTTGGACCCATCTGGCAAAGTGATGTCTTTGAGCATACTATCTTTTTGTGGCTCAATGTACACACCATCTTCATATCCCTTCTTTTTCCACTGCTTGATTTTCTCCCCCTTTTTGGCATTATCTAGTGGTGGATTATCAAGAAAGAGAACAGTGGGAGGAGCAGTGCCAGTGGTGTTTAGAATGTGGGCCTTTATAGCCTTGATATCAGCTTGGGTATCTTTAAACCTTGATTCCATGAGATTTCTGAATTTTTGGACTTGAATCTCATGTTGCTGATCAGCCAATTCTCTTTGTTGTTGGAGCAGAGGTTGAAACAAATTCCATAACTCATTTGCAGCAAGTGCATGTGGTGGTGCAGGTGCTTGAGCTGGAGCAGCAGTGGTTGGTACCTTTTGAACTTTCAACAACTGTTGCAGCATTTCTTTGATTTTTGTAACATATGTATCCAATTTATCAACTCTGGCCGTCAATTCCTAGTACATTAAACCACCACCCAACTTAATGGGATCATCTGATTTCCCACTTGGAGTGGTTGTAACAGTAGTTGACCCAGGAAATGTATTCCAGAAGTCATCCACTGATGCCCCTTTGTCTTGGTACTGGGGACCTCTTCCTTCAAATTGAGAAACACTTTTTAGTGAACCAGTAAAAACTGGGTACAAAAGTGTTCCCAGAGAAGAAATTGCCTTCAAGGAAGTCTGATTGATGAAACCACTGTCCAAATGCAAACCGGTGGGTTCAGCACTTTTAGTGGCTGCTTCACTTGAACTACCACCAAGAGTTACTTGTAACTCAAGGGGTGTAACCTCCTCATGTCTTGTTGGTGGGTTAGCAATGATTGATACATCAGACCCAGTCATTTGTTGAGTCATATTCTCATGAATAGGTGATTGAGAAGGACTGGTTTGTGTCTGGTTCAAATCAAGAGCATCCAACAATAATTTTGTTTGTGGGGGAATTGTGGAGGTGAGGTTGGGTGTAGAAAGTGAATTTGCCCCGGGCAGTGGGCTGTGGATGATGGATTCGAGTGATTCCAGAGCATCATATTGTGGAGTCCCTATGTGTACAACCTGTTCTTTTTGAGAAGAAATAGGAGGAGTTTGAGGAATGGGTTGAGATATTTCTACCAACTGCTGTGAGGAAGTAGCAACAGTGGTTTCTTGTGACTTTTGTGCTGTCACTGGCAGTTGCTCTGGTATCTCATCCTCCAGAGTTGCCTTTTTGGTAGGTTTGGGGGGCTTTTGTGTTTTCTTTTGTTTTGGATTTTTGGTGATTTTAGGTGTGGGTTTCATAGCAGTTGTTTTGCTGCTATGATCACCTAGAGCAGTAGGCTCAGTAGCAGATACCCGAGGAGCAGTGGTAGCTGCTAAATTCTGCTCAGGGACCTCTGCTTTTGTTTTGTAAGGTGTTGATAATCGTGTAAAAGTTTCAACAGTTAAGCTGTTTATTTGAAAAGAGTCACCTTGTTTTATTACATGACCATCATCCTTACCAAATTTCTTTTGAAAGTAATAACTTAGAAATCTTGGAAAAAGTAAGAATGGCTTTTTATCAACATTTTTAGTCAAATCATTAAAGATTTCCTAGGAGCAGTTAAAATTTTGATTTTGTAGAATAGCATATCCTAGGTTTTGAATCTTTAATGGTATCTCATTGCAAGCAGTTGTTTTGTTTGAAACACACATCAAAAGGGTATGGAACAAAAATCTTGTTGCAGGTGGTAAACTACATTTTTGTAAGGTATCCTTTTTCATGTAATCTGCATACCCCCTTTCAAGGAAATCAGTTTTTAACTTGTTTTTGGGAAAATAAGTTTTACCTTGCTGATCATCGAGTTCAAAGACTTCCGAGATGGATTGTGGTGTGATTTTGACTGCTTTACCCATTAGAGAAGAGAAAATGGCTATGACGTCTTCACCTTGTTTTTCAAGAGTAACATTTTTCCAAAACTCTCTCTGGGTTTTCAGGTAAATCGGAGCATCTGCTGTCAGCTAAGTTTTGTACTTTGATGCAGACATAGTGTCAATGATTGAATCGTAGATTTCGATGGTGCTGGGTTTTGTAAGAAGACCCAGATAATTATGAGGAGCTTTGTATGGGATTTCAATGGGTGTGGTAGCCATTTGAGTGGCCTTTTTAGAAGATGAAGACTTTGATTTTGTCATTTTGACGAAGAAGAACGATGAAGGATTTGGAAGAAGAAGATGATAACTGCTTTGAGAAAGGAATTTTTGTGAATTTGATTCGATAGTAAAACCCTGTTTGGGGGGTTTTATAGAAGAAAAAGTGAATGTTGACGTGGCAGCGGTTACAAAAGATCTGACCGCTAAGTACTGTCCACGTGCCAACCTATGATGAATTGAAGGACAAGTGTTTTATGAAAACCACTGATGGAACAAGAACAATGGTTGCAACGGTAATAATGAAAGCAGTGGGTGATTTTTACTATCAGTGGATAGCATATCAGTGGATAAGAACACTGATTTTGAACAACAGTGCTTATCAAAGAAAAGAGAGAAACGGGGTTTACTTTCAGCAGTGGACAAAATTTTAAGCAGAACAGATGTTTGAACAAAACAGTGATTATGGCAGACTTTTAAGGATTTAATGAAAAAATTCATTTTTAGCTATTTCTAAGGATGGATTTTTGATTTTCTGAAAACATTTTAATGCTTTTATTCACAAAAAACAAGATTTTGCTTGTTATTCAATGTTTAGCATGCCAATCCTAGAGATCAAGCCTTCAAAGGTGGATGTATCTAATGCTTTGGTTAGCACATCTGCCAGCTGATCCTTAGTTGGTACATGGTGCAGAGAAATCAAACCTTTTTATTAGCAATCCCTCACAAAGTGATGTCTGATATCTATGTGCTTGGTGGTTGAACGGGAGACTGGATTTTTGATGATATTTTCTGCTGCCTGACTGTCCAACATGAGAAGTGTCTTTAAGGCAGTGATACCAAAATCCAGCAGTTGATTTTGAAGCCAAAGCAGTTGGGCTGTACAGCTTGCTGCAGCTATATACTCTGCCATAGCAGTGGATGTGGAAACAACTGCTTGCTTTTTGCTTTGCCAAGACACTAAGCAGTTGCCTAGGAATTGGCACCCTCCTGAAGTGGACTTCCTTATCTTGTCACATCCAACAAAGTCACTATCTGAGAAACCTGAAAGCTCAATTTTACCATCAGCTGGATACCAGATACCAAGTGTAGGAGCACCTTTGAGGTATCTGAATATCCTTTTTACAGTAACAAGGCTTTACTTTCTAGGGGCTGACTTGGATCTTGCACAAACACATGTTGCAAACATGATGTCTGGCCTAGATGCAGTTAGGTACAATAAAGACCCAATCATGCTTCTATATAAAGTTTGATCAACCAAATCATCCTTTTCATCAGACATGACAATTTTATTGGTTGCAATGGGTGTACTACATGGCTTACAATCATCCATCTCAAATTTCTTTAAAAGTTCTTTGGCATATTTTCCTTGATGGATAAAGGTGCCATTTTGCAGTTGCTTTACTTGGAGACCAAGAAAGCACTGGAGCTCACCCATTGCACTCATTTCAAACTCAGCTGTCATGAGTTGCCTAAACTCCTCACACATTTTATTACATGTGCTTCCAAATATGATGTCATCCACATAAATCTGGACAATCATCAAATCCTTTCCTCTCCATTTTAAAAATAGTGTTTTGTCTATTTTACCTCTTGTGAAACCAATGGATAGTAGGAAAGTGGAAAGAGGTTCATACCAGGCCCTTGGTGCTTGTTTCAGGCCATACAAAGCTTTATTTAGCTTGTAGACATGATTTGGATTAAATGGATCCTCAAAGCCTGGAGGTTGACAAACATAAACCTCTTCTTGAATCTTACCATAGAGGAATGCACATTTAATGTCCATTTGATACACCTTGATTTTGTGGTTGACATCAAAGGCCAGAAATAATCTGATAGCTTCAAGTCTTGCTACAGGGGCAAATGTTTCATCATAGTCAATTCCCTCTTCTTGTCTGAACCCTTGAACCACAAGCCTAGCTTTATTCTTGACAACAATGCCCCTTTCATCAGTTTTGTTTTTGAAGACCCACTTTGTGCCAATAGGACTTACACCTTCTGGCAGTGGTACAAGTTCCCATACTTGTTGTCTTTTGAACTGTTGGAGCTCCTCTTGCATGGCTTCTACCCAGCTGTTGTCTTTCAGTGCCTCTTGGTACTTGACTGGCTGATGGAGAGATAGAAAACCAGCAAAAAGACAGATGTTTTGGGATTGACTTCTTATGAGCACCCCTTCATTGATGTTGCCAATGATTTGGTCAGGTGGATGATATTTCAAGAAGATTAAATCTCCTTGGTATGGGACAATGGCATTTAATGGTGAAGCCTGCATATGTGAATCATCTGAGCTAACCACTGCTGGTGACTTTGATGATCAAGTAGTGGCTTCAAATGGAGGTGGAGGAATAGGTGGAACTGGTGTGAAAACATGCTGACTTTTAGCCACTGATGGAGGACTATCAACAATGTTTGATGATGTGGAAGCAGGGGTTAAAGGGCTACTTTGGTCAACAACTGTTGAGGTAGCAATGGTTGAGCTTTGACAACTGTTTTGAACATCTGCTGCTCTTCCCATTGAGACAGACTTTTATTGAGGAATGATGACTTCATACCCATAGTCTGATGATGAATTCTTTGATGGTCCTGTACTGTTAGTCTTGACAGCAGTATTTTCAAAAGTAAATTTATCAAGATCAAACAATTCTGCAGGATTTGCTGGGATTTTCATTGATGAAAGTTCATTGAACTTTACATTCAAAGTCTCTTCCACTGTTTTGGTCCTTGTGTTAAACACTTTATAGGCCTTAGCAGTGGTTGAGTATCCCAGATGATAACCACAATCAATTTTGGCTGCAAACTTTGAGATAGAATCTTTTAAGTTTAAAATGAAGCATGGGCAGCCAAAAACTTTGAAATATGAAATCAATGGCTTTATTTTATACAGCAGTTCATAGGCAGTCTTTTGATGCCTGGGGTTGATTAAAACTCTGTTTTGGACATAGCAAGCAATGTTTACTGCCTCTGCCCAAAAAGTTAATGGCAAACCTGAATCTGCAAGCATGGTTCTGGCAGCCTCAATCAAAGTTCTGTTCTTTCTCTCAACAACCCCATTTTGTTCTGGTGTCCTTGGAATGCTGTATTGTCTCACAATTCCTTTTGACACACAAAAATCATCTAACTCCTTGTTCCTGAACTCTGTACCATTATCACTTCTGAAAATTTTTACTGGAAGGTTAAACTGCTTTTCAACCTGTTTCAGAAAGTCTTGCAGAATGCCTGCAGTCTCATCTTTTGAGTGTAAAAAGTAAGTCCATGTAAACCTAGAAAAGTCACAACTATAACCAGACAATATCTTTTCTTCCTAAGACTCATGACTTTAACTGGGCCAAACAAATCCATATGAAGCATTTGCAAACATTTGGTTGTTTTGGACTCTTCAATTGATTTGTATGAGCTTTTATGTTGTTTTCCTTTTAAGCAGGAAACACAATGCTCAGAACAGGTGAACAGTTTTTGAGGTAAACCTCTAACTAACCCTTGTTTTGAAATAGCAGTGATAGTCTTGAGATTTGTGTGCCCCAATCTCCTGTGCCATAATTCTGTCTCTTTGTTTGATGCAGCTGAGAACAGACATGCATCAGTCCTGGGGCTCTCTTTTGACATATCCACCATATAAACATTGCCACTTCTTTGAGCAACAAGTTGGGTTTTTCCAGTTTTTATTATTGCTTCAATCTTTTCAACCATTTCTGGTCCAACAATCCTACAACAATCCTTTGTGAAGAAAGAGACATAGCCCTTATCACTCATAGAGAGACACTACGGAGGCTGAATTTTAGATTGTCTATTAGATTGACATTTTCAAACTTAACTTTACCAGATTGCACAGTACCAGACCCCAGAACCTTCCCTTTACTATTATTGCCAAAGGATATATCACCCCTCCATGAATTTTGAAATCTTTGAGAAGGGCTTTACATCATGTCATGTGCCTTGAGCCTCCACTATCTACATACCAAAGACTATCTAAGCATGCAGAAGCTCCCTGCACATGTAGTAAAGAGTTAGTTCATTAGGGTCTCCAAAGCCAATATGGCTTTGGATGGGGTTTCAGCAGTGTCTAGGTTAAGTTCAGATGGATGGGCAGTGGTTAGGTCAGGGGTTTGGACAGTTTTGGGACTGTTTTTCTCTAATCACTGTGAGGGGTCTTGCCCAATGATCTGCTGATAACCAAAAGGATGCATGTTCACTCTTGGTTTAGAAGGCCTTTTGGTATGGTGGTTGTCCCTTGCCTCTTCTGTATTGATTGGCAGGGGGTGCATTAGTCACCTGAACATCTCTTTTGACAGATGTTTAGTTCAGCTATTTTGTAACAGCTGTTTGGACTGGCACAAACAGTGGTTGATTCTTGGTGAACTTGACAGATGATGTTGATGAACTCAAGGATGTTTTTGTAGTGTACTCATTCTTTTTTACATCAAAGTTTTTGAGATACACACATTCTTGAGTTTTGTGGTTTGTTTTACCACAGATGGTGCAGCTTTCAACAGGTATAATGACACTTGTTTTGTTTAGATCATATGCTTTTAGATTAAAACAGTCTTTTGTTAGATGATTCTTCTTTTCACAAAAGTCACAAAACAGGTTTTTGATCTTTTCTCTTTTCTTCCTTTTCTCAGATTCCTTAGCAACAGAGTTTTGAACCACTGTTGGGATGTCTTTGATAGGAATAACCTTTGCTTTTGGAGCTGTGACACCATCAGTGGTTGTGAAATCCATAGGCTTGAAATTTTCAAGAATGTCACACTCATCAGACCATGTGGGTTTAAATTGGTATTTCTCAATTTCCTCAAAGGTTGAAGACCCCACAGATCTTTCCAGAGTGATTTTATTACCAAGTTTGTCAGTTATCTTAACTTCTTGGCCATTCTTGTTGGTTGGTTTTATTTCAGATGAACCAACTTGTTTTGCAGCAGTGTTTTCAAGTTCATCATATTTTATATATCCTATTCCAAACTTGACATTGCTTTCAAGCTGTTTCTCAAGCATGACCTCATAACCTTTGCAAGACTCCACCCATCTTTCATAAGTGATTTGGGTGGACTCCAACTCCTTTTTACAAACTTGGTATTTTTCTACCACAGTCTGGAGTTGGGTCTTGGTTATGCTTTGCTCTTCTTTGAGACTGCAGATTTCTTTGTCTTTTCCAACCAATTTGTTTTTAAGTTCTTTCAATGACTTTTCAAATTTGACCTCATCAGTTAAAACTTTATCCCTAAGGTTTTCATTCACCTCTTTAATGCTAGCAAATGCAATAATGCATTTGTCTGAACACAAATTTTCAAGAACCTGAGGTGATACCTTTGCAGCAGCCATCATGGCACAATCACATTGATGATCACTTTCTTCATCAGCTCTCTCTTCTTTCTCACCTGCTTTCTTCTCTTCTTTTTCTTCTTTGGACCAGGGGTCAAACAGTGGTTCAATCAGGGTTTCTGAATTTTCTCCCAGCAGTAGTTCACCAGCAACTGCAGTAACCACTGCTTCAGTCACTTCATCCACTGTTTCAGCACTTAGCTGTTCACCTTCAGCTTCTACCCCTTCTGGTATTGACTCTAATGCCATCAGAAAAAATTCATCATTAAAAAGTATCATTAGAAGCATAGAGTGCAAAATTTTCATCACCAAGCCTTGGCCGAGGGTAACGTCACCTTCAGAAGAGGGGCCTACTACAAAAACTAAGATAATCTCTTAAAAAGTGCAAAAGTGCGGAAATAATCAAAGGTTACACTAAACACGAGTCGGATCCAAGTGATTCATCTTGTCTATCTTTTTTATTTTATTTATTTTTCAGCGTTTTAGTTAGTTTTATTTTCTTTAGTTTAAAACCTTTTTTCTAATCTTTTGATTTGATTAGACGTTGAGGATAAACCGGTATTAAAAGCTCTTGTGTCCTTGGACCTATACTACGCTCACGATGGGTGCACTTGCCCATATGTGTGTTTAGTGTTAGTAAATATCGTGTTTTATAAATTTAAAACTTGGCTAAAAAGTGTTAAAGGGCTTAAAATATACATTAAAAACTATACGACACTTCACACGCATCAAGTTTTTGGCGCCGTTGCCGGGGACACAAAGATTTTAAGAAAGTTAGGAATCAACGGCCTAATCATTTTTTTTCTTATTTTTCTATTTTTTTAGGATTTTTTTAATTTTTTTAATTTTTATTCAGTCTCTGCAGAGCTCAGCACAGGCCGTGCCTGGTCGGACATGGGGCCGTGCTCAGCATTGTTACTGGCAGTTTTTATTTTCCGAGTTACAGGGAGTTGAGCACGGGGCCGTGTCGGTGCAGCACGGGGCCGTGTCGAGCTCCCCAGTAACAGGGATCTGGAAAACAACTACTGTATCTCCAACCACGGGCCGTGTTCACCTGAGCACGGGGCCGTGGTGAACCTTCTGACCAACGTTCTTTTCTGTTTTTATTGCAGGACTTGGAACCCAGGTGCCACATCTGAACTTTCTACGTAGTGTATGAGCTCCAGTTCTAGTAGAGACATAAAAGAACATCTAGAAGAACCCGAACGCTTTCTCAGAAAAAGACTTAAAGCTAAAAACCAAGAGAAAGTTTCGGGGGACCCACTTCCAATGGCGGATCAATGTACCCTCATGGATTACCTACGACCCACCGTGGGTAATCTTGGCGCCACTATCAATGCACCGAATGTCGAGGCCAACAACTTCGAACTTCGACCTCATTTGATACAAATGCTCCAAAACTCCGCAACCTTCCATGGGCTTGCGGACGAAGATCCCCATTTGCATATCACTAACTTCCTAGAAATATGTGATACGTTTCGGATCAATGGAGCATCAAACGACACCATCCGCCTTCGAATGTTCCCATTTTCATTAAACGACCGAGCTACGGCTTGGCTTAATGCCCTCCCAGTTGGCTCGGTAAACACCTGGGATGAACTGGCCCAAAAGTTTCTATATAAGTATTTCCCTCCTGCTAAAACGGCTAAATTAATGACTGAAATTAATACATACTCACAAGAGGACGGCGAATCCTTATATGAAACTTGGGAAAGGTTCAAGGAGCTACTAAGAAAGTGTCCTCATCTTGGTCTTGCAGTACGGCAACAAGTTTCCACTTTCTACAATGGATTGTTGCCACACACAAGACAAACACTTGACTCTAGCTCCGGGGGACTTTTAGGTAATTGTCGCCCAAATGAAATTTATAATCAAATTGAGGAAATTGCTCAAACCAATTTTCAGTGGCACACTCCCCGAGGCAATAAATCCATTGCCCCGGGCGCCCATAAGGTTGATGAAAGCACCTCCTTGCAAGCCCAAATTGAGGCCCTTTCTTCAAAAATAAAAAAACTAGAAATGGCAAAAACAACCTCGGTTATAGCTTGCGAGGGGTGTGGTGGGCCGCATGAAAATTGGAGTTGTATGAAATAAATGGATAATCAAACAGAATCGGTAAACTACATTGATAATAGACCTAGGCCGTCGGGTCCTTCAACGGGTACCTACAACCAAGGATGGCGTAACCACCCTAACCTTGGTTGGAGAGAACCGGGCAATAGTAGTAACCAACAAAATCTAAACCAACGAACAAACTTTCAACAACCAAGAAACAAGTCGCAAAATTTCTCTCAACAACAAGGGGGACGAGAGAGGCTTGAAGATACTATATCTCGCCTCATCTCCGACTCCGAAAGGAAAAACTCGGATTGATTTCAACAACTGGAATCGAACTTTAGAAATCAACAAGCTAGTATTCAAAACATTGAAAAACAAATAAATCAACTAGCTCAAAATATGTCCGAGAGACCACAAGGCGCATTACCCAGCAATACCGAAACCAACCCAAAGGCACAAGTACATCTCATTACATTGAGAAACCGCACCGTGGGCCCCGAGGAGGCTCCGCTACCCCCAGTTGAAAAGAGCCAATCTAGTTAAACCGCGACTCTACCGACGGCCGAGCAAGAAGCGGCTCCTAAACCGAATCAAGAGCCCCCCAAGAACCCTCCGGTTCCATACCCCGGTCGGTTAATTCGCCAAAAGACTGATGAGCAATTCACAAAATTCATAAATTTACTAAAATAATTGCATGTCAATATTCCATTTGTTGAAGTCCTAACCCAAATGCCTAAATATTCAAAATTTATGAGGGACTTCCTCACTCACAAAAGGAAAATCGAATCATTTCAATTAGTTAATTTAAGTGAAGAATGCCCCGCCTTACTACTCAACAAACTCCCACAAAAGAAGATTAATCCTGGAAGCTTCACAATCCCTTGTTCGATTGGGGAATCTCCCATTCGCAATGCACTAGCTGACCTCGGGGCTAGCATCAACCTCATGCCCGCATCAATGTTCGACCGAATCGGCCTAGGGAAAACAAGCCATACGAAAATGAGCATACAACTCGCCGATAGGTCGGTCAAATATCCATAAGGTGTCGCTGAAAATCTATTGGTTAAAGTCGGCGAATTTGTCTTCCCAGCCGACTTTGTCATACTAGATATGGAGGAAGATACCGAAGTACCACTCATCTTAGGTAGGCCATTCCTAGCCACGGCCCACGCCGTGGTAGACATGAATGGTAGGACACTAACATTAAGGGTTGGGGACAAGGAAATGAAGTTTGGAGTTGGCAAGAGAGTAGAAGATGATGATCCGGTCAATTACATGAAGGTCATAGACTCAAGTTTGGATGACGCTCTCTGACAGTGCAACATGGGATGCAAGACATCCCACTTGGGTAACATATGACTGGCTTTGGGTCTAGCCAAGGACCCTTTTAAACGTGGCGCACCACGGAGGCATTCCGCGGAACTATCCTTAGTTTAGAATAGTTTTTATGTTTTCTATTTTAGTTTTAATTTTCAGAAATAAAACATACTCGGGATGGTGAAGGATACCAAGGGAAACTTGGACCAGCACCCCATGCACGAAAACAGGGCCACCCGCCAATTTTTCTTCATTACAGCAAGTTCAGCACGGGGCCGTGCTCATCCAACACACCCCGTGCTCAACCATCTGCAAAAAATGCCCAGTTCAGGTACCTGGACACGGGGCGTGCTCACTAAACACGCCCCCATGTCCAGCCTTCTGTTACTTTACTTTATTTTCTGTTACTGGCGATCTGAACACGGGGCCGTGTCCAGACGCCCAGTAACATAAAATTTTGCTTTTTCACATCTTTTTACACATTCAATCAACCTAAAAGCTTATTTTTGGGACACATTGAGGACAATGTGTAATTTAAGTGTGAGGGGGATGGATGCTAAAATCTTGAATTTTGCAAGTCCTAATTACAAGCCTTACACAAAACTCTATTGGAACCGCTATACACCCCAATTTTTTTCATTTTTTTACTTGTCTAGGTTTAATTTGGGAATTTCAAATTCTAAAAAGGTGATATTTTTACAAATTTACAACCGATAGCGTCGTGATAAAAAGAACCAACATAAGAAAATTATGAAACGACATGACAAATCTAGTTAAAACTTGATTATACATACTTGATCACATAAAAACCCATTCCCACAAAAAAGTGAGTTTTGAGCCTTTATTGAGCATACAAATACACATCTTTAAACTAAATGCTCATTTTTCGTTTCTTGTGTGAATAGCCGCTTGGTTTCTTACAACTCTAGAACTTGCCACGACGATACATTCCCGGTCCTTACCAACTTAAACCCGAGTAAGTAAATGATGGAGGCATTAGGACTAACCCTTTTTATTTCAACACCATTATTTTTTATTTTTTTTTACCACCTACCCAAAATCCCCCTATTTAACCCCTTTGAGCCTAAACCTTTTCATTTCTTAACCCAAAACAAACACCCTTTTACCCACCAAAACCCTTTTTTCATTTTAAACCCTTTATTTTAGTAACAAAGCTTGGTTTCTCATATGACCTTCCTTATCAAAAAAAAAAAAATTGATGATGATGAAGCCAAAAGAAATAAATAAACAAGTTTATAAAAAAAAGAACTTTGTTTGAAGAATTGCTTCATCAAAATAAAAAGTTACAAAAATAAAAAGTCTTACGAAAACCGATGCTTTTTACGCCTTTTCGCCCTCTTCTACTAACCACTAACCCAACCACCTACCTTTAACCCAAGCCTAACCCTTCCCCCAAAGTCCTCTTGATATTTACAAAGGTATATAGTTAAAAAGGAGGAGGATTGATTGCTTGGCAAGCTTATGGTAGAAGTAAGTTCCATGCCGCTCTCGAGTGTTTCACAAAAATACATTTTCGGCCGAGTGTTGAGTGATCCCCCGTGAGGTATGTGAACTTGTATATAAATGGAATTTTAAAAATGCATGTTATGCCCTAATAAGTAATTTATCTTATGTAATGTTTTAAATAAATCATAACGAATAGGATTCTAAATAAATAAAAATAAAACTTAATAAAGAATCTTGGAAATCCCGACACTCTATGAAAAGCCCAAAACCTTCTCTTCTACTCATTCCATTTGGGAGTGTAAAGCCACATTATAAAGAGTTTTGCTTGAGGACAAGCACAGATTCAAGTGTGGGGGTATTTGATGTGTGCAAAATGCAACATATAAATTACATCAAATGTGACATAAAACTAACCCTTTTTTTAGTACTAATGTTGGAAAAAGTGTGTTTTTGTCTTCCTTTTGTATTTTCAGGATTAAATGAGCTCAAATGAACAAAAGAAGCAAAAATGCAGCTAAATCTAACATAAATACAAGAAAAGAAATGAACGTGACATGCCCGACCCCTCGACAGCATCTCCCCAAGTAAAAACAAGAGAACAGGAGGCTGAACACGCCCCGTGCTCAATGAGCACGGGAGCGTGCCCAAGTGTCTGCAGAAAAGACAAAGTTGTAGAAGCTTCTATCACCCACCACGGGGGCGTGTCCAGTGGACACGGGGCCGTGGTCAACTCTAAGATTCGCAGAATCTAGGAAAATCTTGATAGTACAGATACGCTTCTGCACACGGGGTCGTGTCCAGCGGACACGGGGGCGTGGTTAACTAATGCAGACAAACTGCATTTAATGAAGAAAGAGAAGACGGGTGGACACGGGACCGTGCCCAATGGACACGAGGCCATGCCCAATGGAGACGGGGCCATGCCCAATGGACACGGGGCCATGTTCGGGCCTCTGTGCAGGCTATAAATAGGGGTGCTTGGCTCATTTGCAAACCATCCCTTGGCAAACCACCTCTCTCACACTTCACCCACCCACCACCACCATCACAACCCACATCCACCACCATCATCCATCATCCATCATAGAGTGTGTGAGTAGTCTCGGGATCCAAGATTGATCGGAAGAGTTCTTGACAATCAAAGGCCATGTTTTCCTAAGTCTCTTACATCACTTGGTGAAGACAAGTGTTTAGTGTAATACTTTTTATTTTTAATCTTTTCGCACTTTTTATTTGGTTATGTATTAATGACTTTAATAACTAGTTTCTTATGTTGAAGGTGAGTCTTCCTTATCGTTTGTCCGTGGTGTCTTGTCATTATTTTACTGTCTATAAAAAGTAAAATATTTTCACCATTCATATCTCCACGGTCTATATGGAGGTATGTTGGCTACCTGGTCGGGGGTTAAGGGAACGGTTTGGTAAGAGTCTTGCCTTGTTCAGTGTACAGATCCTGCAAGGACCTGGGTCAACTTTAGTAGGACCTCCTTCAATACCCACTGGTATTGGATGGCGGGGGTCCGAACTCATTGACCCCCTCATATGTAAACTACTATTAAAACTTTAACCCGGCTACTTAGGACTGTATCCCTGCTGACTCAGACTACTTAGCCGAGGGTAGCGTCACCTCCAGAAGAGGGGCCTACCACCATATGCATTAATAACTTAATTAATCATCTTTCAATAATCCAACCCTTTAGGATTGTATCCTTGCTGACTCAAACTAATGGGTTGAGGGTAACGTCACCTTCAGAAGAGGGGCCTACTACAATAACTAAGATAGTCTCTTAAAAAGTGCAAAAGTACGGAAATAATCAAAGGTTACCCTAAACACGAGTCGGATCTAAGTGATTCATTTTGTCTATCTGTTTTTATTTTATTTTATTTTTCAGCATTTTAGTAAGTTTTATTTTTTTTAGTTTAAAACCTTTTTCTAAACTTTTGATTTGATTAGACGTTGAGGATAAACCGGTATTAAAAGCTCTTGTGTCCTTGGACGACCTCGGTATCTTACCAACACTATACTACGCTCACGATGGGTGCACTTACCCATATGTGTATTTAGTGTTAGTAAATATCGTGTTTTATAAATTTAAAACTTGGCTAAAAAGTGTTAAAGGGCTTAAAATATACATTAAAAACTATACGACACTTCACACGCATCAGAATGCATACCCTGGCCATCCCTCATAAGAACCGGATCCCGATTAGCCTTATCGCACATTTTGCTAACACCTAAGAGAACTAGCAAATGTTCGGGAAAAGGACGAACCCTTGAAGGGAAATCTCTGATGGCTTTAAGAAAAACTTCATTCAAATCAGACATGGAAGGTTCCAGTTCATTGAGAACGGCATCCGGGTGTCTCCACACCATTTTGAAGGGAACAATAGAATCAGAAACCCAGAAAAATCGATCATTCCAAGTACCAAGTGTGGTAACCATGGAAGAGATTAGGCAAGTATCAACCTTGGATGTCTCAAAGGTGAACCAATCACCGTTTTTTGCCAAACGAAAAAATCGACGGAATAACAACAATGAGGGGTCATAACCACAAGCCCGACACAAAACCTCGAAATGTAAAACCCTAGCCATACCCTCCGGATTAAATTTAAGACCACTGCCCCATTCAACGCAAAAATTCTCCACTTCCTCTTGAGTAAGGCGTGAAAAACTAACGGAAAGATCTTTCCATGCACCCATGATCAAAGTAAAGAAACAAGAAAAATACACGAGGAAATAAGAACTAACCTGAATATTAGAAGAGGATATGGAATTCTTGGAAGAGGATAAGTGAAAAAACCCACCAAAAGATGTTAATAAATGAAAAGTAATTAAATGAGAAGTTATCATTACCTAGTGTATAAAAACCGCCGACTGAAAAACTGCCACACATCAATCACATCAGTTGTCAGTTTTAAAATTCAAAAAAATTCTCAACTGTTCTCAACCCTTCAAGCCTTTAAGCAATACAAATAAATGTGTAAAAGAAAGAAGTCTTTGAGCTCATTTCCCAAACACCTCTGACTTGGGGGGCTGATGACGGGGGTAGCCCAAGACCAAATAAAATGACTTAGACATATAAACGCTTAAAAGGTTAAAGGGTTAAAAGGTTCAGATCCCGCGAACTTGGGTGAACAGCAAAAAGGATGTGAACAGTGAGACATCACTTCTCTGATTACTTGTGCAGCCTCTCACAGCCGTAAAAGGAGACATGTGCACAGAGTGTAGCCTTTTACCCGCAGGTCCAAACCTTCCAACCCTTTTGCCTAACCAGCCCAACTACTATCCTTGGTCTAGTATTTGTTGCATCAACAGTATGCTTAATGGAATGTTTATATTTTACTATTCTTGTGAAACTAGCCTAATAGCAAACAATAAGAGAAAGAGATGTAGGGAGAAAGAAATATTTTATTGATAGATATATCATACAAGAGATACAATGGGAAGTATATATAGGAGAAGAAAACTTGGAGAAGAAGTCAATCTATTTTTGGTGTTGATAACCATAATATTAATAATATATTTATAACACTCCCCCTTGGTTATCAACTTGATACGCTTGGAGATGTTGCCTTGTTAAAAACCTTGCCAGGAAAACCCAGTGGGACAAAACCTTAGCTAAGGTAAAAAGAGTGTAGTGCGTTTCGTCTTCCCCTGATACTTCTGGATCATGTATGTTGCCTCATTAAAACCTTACTAAGAAAACCCAATGGGTTAAAACTTAGTGAAGGGGAAAAGAGTGCAACTTGTATAATACTCCCCCTCATTCGAACATGTATTCTTCAAGTGACTAGTGCCCATTTTTCTTGAAAGTTGCTCAAAGTTTTTGTAGTCAATGATTTGCCGCTTGATCCCTTAATGTGCAATTCTTTATGTTCGCAATGTTGTATATTTTCATATGAGCCTTCTAGTGCCTCTTCTTTTAAATAAATATCATAAGATCCACAACTGTGATTTATTACATTCCCTGCATTTACAAAACTAACAAAAACTTGTTTTGATAGGTTAGTAAAATATAAATTCATATCTTACATACCTTAGATGTATTGAAATAGATGTTTTCCCATTTCAATATTTCGTCGTTTAACACATGCTATATCAAATCGATAAATTCAATAAAGATATATAAAATCATGAATAGATAGCCAGAAATACTAATGCACAATTGCACTTAAAGATGGTACCTCTATACCGAAAAATTTCAATTTCTTTCATATGAAGCTATAACAGTCATTTTATATATCAAGTAATTGAATAACCTTTAACGTAGTTAAAGGATAAGCTTTGTCCATGGTAAAACGCGTCAACCTCTAATAGATATAGTTTGATTGATTACATATATACTCGAACTGCAGGTCGAGCTAGGCCTGTAAACGAACCGAACGAACACGAACACATGCATGTTCATGTTCGTTCATTTAACTTTAACCAAACATGAACACGGACATATAATCGAACACATTTTTTGTTCGTGTTCGTTCATTAAGAAATCGAGCATGTTCGTGTTCATTTATGTTCGTTCGTTTAAAGCCTAAACGAAGAGTTCACATACATTAACGAACACAAACGAACATAAACAAAAAATTTTAAGTGAATGTATTTGAATAAACAGAAACAAACATAAATTAGCATGATTGAACAACAAGTCTAACATATTACAGTTCATCCGAAAACACATCTAAATTGGGGTTCATAGATATACTAATGAGTTATATTTATATAAGTAGTTAGAAAACCTAATATTTATATAAATATAACTATTTATGTATTTACTAAAAATTAAACGAACATAACGTAAATAAGTGAACGTTCACGAACATAAATGAATGAATGTTCATGAACATAAATTAACGAACACAAGGTGTGTTCATGTTCGTTCATTTAATTAAACGAACAAACGTTTATGTTCGTGTTCGTTCATTTATTAAATAAAAAAACATAAACGAACTTCCCACCGAACAAGTTCATGAACGTTCGGTTCGTTTACAGGCCTTGGTCGAGAAATAATTACAATGTGTCAAGGTCATTAAAAAATTCTCCCTCTAAAAGGTCGACAGTTTCTCTCGATGGTGCCTAGACATCATCACTGTAAACTACGATTATAGTGAACTTTTAGGAGAGGGCTTTTGATAAAGATGGATGATATTATCAAACTCATATTGCTCTTTATCAGAATATCTCATGAGTTGTACAATACTTAATTCAACTATTTTATCCATACTATCTTTTTAAGTTTATAAAGATATATTCATGAGGTTTTGAAATCAATGCTTCGGGTATTTACAATCATTCACTTACTTCTTTCCACTTTGAAAAACAATGTATGTGCATACACTCTTTAAGGGTTTTGTTACATAAACCTCCTCATTGATTTCTATATCATATGCAAGGATGTCTTGAACACTTGCTTCATTTGTATAATACATATTGTACCATGCTTATACACTGTACATTGAGATACCATAATCACCAAGTACAGGTATTCTATGTATGTTTATTGGTGCACAAGAATTACATCCATAAGCTGTTTCCACTTAACCTTATAAGCACTTAAATGCTTTAGGATACTTATCAGGAGTTCCAATTATATTCAACGTATTCAAATATGAATCTGTATAGAACGATCATATCGTTCTCGAGAACTTATTTACATGATTTTAATAAATTAAATCATTGAGGGACTTTCATGTAAACTTTTAGTATCCAATGATTCATAACTTTCATAAGACACATATAATTCTCTCTTTATATTACCAGACTAATTAAATATTGGAAAGCTAATACATCCACCACCGGAGAATACGTCTCCTCATAATCATAGGTCTTTGCGAAAATACTTGTTCCACCAATTTTGCCTTATATCACTTTATTTAATTTTCACATGATTCGCATAAAAGACCCATTTGTATCCAACATATTTTACAACTTCAGTTGTATGGACTGTTGGTCCAGAAACTTTCCATCTTATTAGAGAATTCAACTCTGCCTTATTTGTGTCTTTCCATTTTGGCCAATCATTTATATGTTTTCATTCATAGGCAGATCTTAAATCTTGATCCTCCTCACTTCATTATTTCAAGCGCTATATTATATATAAAAGTATAACGACGTCGATTTTATTTCGATTCCATGTACTTTTAGACATAATACAATTTAATGTGATCTCTTTACTTTCAGGTACCTAAGGTCCTTCTTGAATCTTCATGTCTAAAGTCTCTTCATGAGACCTTTTTAATATAACCTTGACTTGACCATCATAATTAGTTGCTCCAACTTTCAAGGAATTTTATTATTGGAATCGACTGGTCTACCACGCTTCAAACGTGCAATAGACTCATTACAAACATGTGGTTGTCCTTCTGGGACACTCATCTTAATTGGAGCATTAGCAGTTGGTATATGTGACATAGTCACCATTTTAAGGTCAGTGAATGCGTCTGATAATAGATTCGCTAATCTTTGTAAATGAGTTATTCTTTGAACTTCTAGTTCACACCTTTAGTTTTGAGGATCAATGATAATTCATATCAACTCATTTCTTTCCCAACTGCTTTTTATCTCCTCCTGATATTGGGATGTTAATCCATTGAGATGGATATCAATTAATTGAGTTCGTAAATAAATATCTCGTGAAAGGCTCTGTTCGTTATCATATATTCCCAACCATCTTTTAAGGTCCCATCTTTGTGCGTAGTGGTGGATCATTTTCAACATATACCGCACAACCAAAATCTTAGAAGGGACATCTTTGGTTCCTGACCAAAATTCAACTACAATGGGGAGAAACTATTACAACATATCCGCTTGATGTGAGTTAATGTTATTGGATGTAAAATTACATGTACTAAAATGGAAACATGAACTTTTGCTCTCGTGATCATTGTTTAGTGATCGTCTTCAACAAAAACACTTATTGTCACACCCCCAAAATACCACCTACGGAAACCCCGTAAGGCGTGTGACGTACCAATAACGAGCCACTAATCATGTTGAACTCATAACAAGTTTTCCAATGAAATTTCCAATTTTTAATGAAATGTACCAACAATAAGTCTAATAAAAATCCAACAAGTTCAGCGGAAGCAATAAGTAAATCATAGTTTAAATGTTTCAAAACGAATGTGTAATATCAATAATTCCATCACATGTATCCACTCAGATCAATCCATGACCACTCCAGCCACTCCAGACAGCAAGTTCCAAATCCAAGTAATCTAACGACCTGCGAGCATGCAACAAGTGTATCAGACGAAGCTGGCAAGTTCATAGTTTGTGAAAACGTTAGTTACCAAGTGTTTAGTTCAGTTCATTGAATATAATGTTGATAATAACTCGAGTACCGTACAAGATGGCTACCAGATTGTTTTGCCCGTCCCCAATGCCCTTATCCAAACATTGGTCATGATTTAAGGTCATTAGTTCATGCTCGTCCTCTCAGGTACGGTGTGAGGTTGCCAAGCCTAATAGCGCTATCAACTAATACCCCGTTACCTCTCAGGTAACTATTCGGTATAAGATGGGACTTAAATGATAGGAAGAGTGTATTATCTAACATTCCCGTTTTACCCAAAAGATTTATCCCTCTTAGGGATACCCGTTTGACTGTCCCAACCATCGAGACACATGCTCAAGAGAAATGAACTCACCTTTGGTTTGCTCGGTAGGATTAGTTACGTGTTCACAGTTGATCAATCAAATCCTAATATTAGTTCCAGTCATAGTCAGTTTTATAGCACTTAATCATACGTTCCTTATACACATATTACACAAGTAGTACCGCATAATATCATTCAGATCATAACATTCGATCATACAACCCAACAAACTATAGCATACATCAACATACTATATAATAGGTCCCTTGGACTCTCATTCTGTTCATTTACATAATACTTGTTTTAAGTACAAGTTGACAACCCTAAACATCTGTCATGCAACATATACTAATGTTAGTTCGAAACCCAAATCCGAGTGTACGACGTGTAGTGTGTGTGGCCTAACATCACCGGTCCAGTTTGAGGATATGATCTGCTTCTTTTATGCGGCCCAACCAACATAACCAGGCCCAATTATTCAAAATGTGACCCAGATCAATGTCCAGGTCTACACAAAACACCTATTCGGTTCACCCACATATTGCATCACAAATATAAAGGACTAACAACAACTTGGGCCCAGTTGGGTTTGGGCCAAACTGAATGTTATGATTTGTTACGCAGCCCAGCACACCTCAGAAGTGTGCGGCCCAATGTGCAACCCGTGCGGCCCGGTTACATATAAGGCTGCATGTTACTAATAGTGTTACCCACTGTTGTTACCCAACCCAACTTGTAATCTGTCCATTTATTGTTTACCAAAAACTTACTCAGCTCATTACATAGTCACAAAAATTCTTCTAGTTACATCACGAGTATTAACTCATTCCATTTATCATTATCTAACATTAGTTCGTTACAGGGTTATCACATAATTTGATACACTAGAAATCTACATCCAATTTAATCAAATTGCACATAAACATCACCTAACCGTGGAAGTCTAATTCGTCGGCATATGATCAAACCACAATGTCAACTTTATCAAGTTTTTGTCCCACATAATGATCATCCTAACACATATTAATATCCTATCTAAAATCACGTAAACTGATATCATCACAGCCACTCGGTTACACTTATATTACCATGCCTTGCTAGCCGTTCATACCCTATCGTTTAATTAGTTGGGTCAAACTATCTATACCACGAAACTCTGATTCATGTTCATATACACCCATAAACACAACATAACTTCACACCACACACCACACATAAGCCATAACCTATGCATAAATTCAACAAGAAAAACGCCATAAATGCACACTAGAAACTAACCGAGATGTGAGATGATGGCTGGATCGCTGCAATCGGGAGGGGAAAGACTTCGAGAGAGGGAAGAGGGCTGCCGTGATAGCCAATAATTGCCAGAGGGAACTAGGGTTTACAAAAGTTAGGAAGTTATGTGGAGACCCTCATGCAATCACGTATACAAAAGGAGTGAGGAGGTGGGCTAGGTTTGAGTTGGTTCCGGCTGGGCTCAAGGGTTTTGGGCCGAGGTCATTGGGCCACGCAACTAACTGTATTGATCCACTCGAGAGTGTACGACTCGAATGCTTATGCAACTACTCGCTTGATAAATAAGTTATATCGTTTATTCTTGCCACAACACAGCTCCTTACAACTAATAAGTTATCTTAATAAGTTTAACGGAGTTATAACAGCACGGAACGTTTAACACTTTGGAGAGGGATAACGAGAAGTTAAGATCACAAGATTAACGTCACTAACCTTAAAAGTTCGGGTTGTCACATCATCCCCAACTTGAAAGAAATTTCGTCCCGAAATTTGATAAGTAAGCCAGAGAAGTGAAGTGGTAACTCAAGATTGCTGCAGATTTTTCTCAGGTGCCACATCATCCCTAACTTGAAATGGAATTTCGTCCCGAAATTCAGGCTGGTCAACAGGAAATAGTTGAGGATATTTTAGCTTCATCTGATCCTCGCGCTCCCACGTGAACTCCGGTCCACGTCTTGAGTTCCAACGAACCCTCACTATCGGAATTTGGCTATGCTTACGAACCTTGACTTCTCGGTCCATAATTTCGATGTGTTCTTCGACAAACTGCAACTTGTCGTCAATCTTCAGCTCTTGAAATGGCACAACCAGTGTTTCATCAGACAAACACTTCTTTAGTTGCGAAACATGGAAGACATCATGAACGTTACCCAGCTCAGCAGGTAACTCGAGCTTGTAAGCCACTTTACCGATTCGCTCCAAGATTTTAAATGGGCCAACGTAACGCAGATTAAGCTTGCCACGCTTCCCAAAGCGTACAACCCCCTTCCACGGCGAAACTTTCAACATAACACGATCACCTACATCAAACTCCAATGGTTTCCTATGCTTGTCAGCGTAGCTTTTCTGACGGTCACGCGCTGCCACCATACGATTTCTAATCTGGACAATCTTTTCTGAAGTTTCAAGTACAGGTTCAGGACCCGTGATCTGGCTGTCACCCACCTCAGCCCAACAGAGAGGGGAACGGCATTTCCGCCCATACAATGCTTCGAACGGAGCTGCCTGAATACTGGTAAGGTAGTTGTTGTTGTACGAGAACTCTATCAGTGGAAAATGTTTCTCCTAGCCTTTGCCAAAATCGATCACACATGCACGCAACATGTCTTCAAGCGTCTGGATGGTTCGTTCGATCTGACCATCCGTGTGTGGGTGATAAGCAGTACTAATATTGAGACGTAAACCGAATGACTTATGCATCGACTGCCATAAATTGTAAATGAAACGCGGATCTCAATCTGAGATGATGGAGGTTGGTACCCAGTGCCTAGAAACCACTTCTCTAAGATAAACCGCTACAAGCTGTGAGAACTTATCCGTTTCCTTGATTGCTAGAAAATGTGCTAACTTCATGAGACGGTCAACGATCACCCAAATAGTATCGTTCCCGCTTTGAGTTCTTGGCAAACCGGTGACGAAGTCCATAGCAATCTGCTCCTATTTCCATGTTAGGTATCTCTGGTTGCTGAAGCAGGCCTGAGGGTTTCTGGTACTCCACTTTGACTTTAGCGCAACTCAAACACTTACTCACATATGTCGCTATGTGAGCTTTCATCTTTGGCTGAGATAATACCAACCATTACACCACTATGATGACCTTGAATAGACAAAGATTCTCCGCTAGGGAGAGGGATACGCACGATTTTCTCCTTACAGAGAATTTCCGCCTGATGCTTAGACAACCATTCCATTCCAACGACCACATCAAAGCTTCCAAGAGTAACGGGGAGTAGGTCAATGTCGAACACTTGACCCATAAGATCGAGTTTACACCCAACGAGGACATGTGAAGCTTCAATTGTTTTACCATCAGCTAGTTCTACTATATGTTTGGTTATAAGGGGTGAAGGACTCAACTCTAACTGACGAATGAACCCCAAAGATACATAACTCCAATCGGCACCAGAGTCGAATAAAACAAAAGCTAATAGATTGTTCACTGAAAACGTACCGGTCACCACGTTGCCGTCATTCCTAGCTTCCCCAGCACCAATAGTAAACATCCTCCCACGTGCACCTTTCCCACCATTGTTCCCATTGTTGTTATTCCCAGTGTTGTTATTATTATTCCCCGCATTCTGATTCAACTAAGGGCAATCCTGCCTGAAATGACCCTCATCACCACATTGAAAACAACCCTTACGATTACCCTGATTCTGCTGAGGTTGCTGCCTATCCTGTGACATCTGTGCCTCTGCGACCATAAAAAAATACCAAAACAATGAAATATTATGTTTCATACTTGGGATTTGTATAAATATGTGTATCATTTGCACATATCAATTCTTGTTCGATTTCGAGCTTTAAATCGCTTTCTGGAAGGTTATACGCGTACTGATGCGCGAATGTAATCAATTTAATGCAACAAACACTCTGGAATAGTGACATAGGCTTAACATACCTTAAATAACCTTTACATAACTTAGAAATAAGTTTTGGAGGGTTTGGTGTGTCGAAATCAAGTTTATTCGATCGCAGGGACTATTTATGTCAAACTGCGAAAGTATGCCGATTTATATGGTAACGAACATTCCAGAACTTGATCATAAGTGAAATATGCCGTAAATATCCTTTACAGAGCTTAGAAATAGGCTTTGAGGTGTTTGGTGCGCAAAAATAAACTTTTTGATCAATAGGGACTAAAAGCGTCAAAAAGTGTATAAGTTTGCATTTTCGCGCATATCTTACGTTCGGAATATATCCGGACATCCAAAAATTTATGTAATCATTAAAATATTTTATTTTAGTGATTGGCATGCTAAAATTCCATTCGTCGCGTAATTTGGATGGTTTTTCGCGTCCGTTCGTGTTTCGTCATAATTTTCCAAACAACGCAACCGTACGACCAAACGAACCGACATCCGAGATATTTTTGAGCATATTTCATGTTCCCTATACTTAAACTTCATTATTGAGCTGTGGAAATGGGTTAACGGGGTTTAAACGCATCGAATATGGCTTAAAAGTGTTGCAGGGACCAAAACTGTCGATTTTCAAAAGTTTCTGGACCTGGCTACCCTTGGCGTCGTGCCACCACAAAGTGGTGTTACTGTGGCGGCACGCCACCACCATATCTGGGCAGAAAAATTGATTTTCAGCAATTTTCAGCAATAGGATTGAAGTTGGGGGGTCTTTTTTGTAACTTTTGCAATATCGTGTGATGGTTTTGGACACCCATAGCTTTGTAAAACAATGGGTAACACATGGAGGGTCCAGATTAAAGCTCAATTATCAAGGAATGATCCTAACGGTTTTGAGACATCTATAAATACCCACCATCTTCATCACCTTCATTCACACATTTGATCTCAATTTCATTCTCTAAGTTGAAGCTCTCCTTGTGAAGCTTCATACCTGAGAATTTTTTAGTTCAAACCTTCATTGCTTGGACCTTTTGTAAGTTTTCCATCATGCTTGTTCATATATTTCAAGCATGAAAGTCAAATAGTGTTTGACTTTCTGCTTTGACCACGAGTTGGTCAACACGAAGTTCATTTGAAGTTCGCAACGTGAGCGTAATCACGATGGTTATAGTCCCTTGTGACTATACCTACTGATTACCACATTGATTAGGCATGGTGACGAGTCATAGTTTCGGTCAAAATGCGTATTCATGTGTATTTTGCAAGCAAACTATTATTGGGTATCAAAACCCTTTGTTTTGATATCAAACTTGTTTTCTAACTTAATTAAACATGTTTTAACATGTATAACTCGTCACTTTTAGATTAGTGCTTATATAGGGTCGTAAGATAAGCGGTCTAAACAACCGCTTAGACTTTCGAACCCGACCCGTTTGGTCGATCATTAGGATCCGACCAAACATATTTTGTGACCATAGTTGTATAGGGAATAAACTTCCGAGGTTATACCTTATGGTCACTTCGTTTAGTTAGTTGTATGATAGGTAGTTTATATGCCTTAGGAAAATGACCAAAATGCCCTTTTTACTAAATTCATTTTAAGCATATGTAATCTAAATTTTTACATCTAAACTGATTAGGTAACATTATTAAACTTGTTAAGGCATATAATACTTGTCATAGGACTAGTTAGGCGGTCCGAACACGTTTTACGCGAACGACGTGTTAAAGTAGTGTAAGCTACCTAAACGAGTCGTAATGGGTCGTAAGCACTTAGGATAGGTTCCGATTTAGTATGTAGGCTTTGTTAAACCATATCATATGAGTTCCAATACTCATTTGGTTTACGAAACCTCATCCTATCCGATCTTCCGACTTAGGTCCGGTTTATTAACATAATTACCTATATTAGGTGCCGAGTGATTTCGTGATCCCTCTAGCTTTGCTTGGTTGTTATTCAAGACTTCTAAGCATTCTCAAGTGAGAACATAGTTCCCCTCTTTTACTGTTTTAAACTGTTTTGTGGTGATTCATATGTGCTAAACAATCTCGAGTTTTCTAAATAAATGCTATGGTTTATATTAAACTACCTGAATTATTTGAACTGTTTGAACCATTTGGAACTGTTGATCTATGTGAATTATTTGAACTGTTTGAACTATTTGGAACTGCTGATCTATGTGAATTATTTGAACTGTTTAAACCATTTGGAACTGTTTGATCTATGTGAATTATTTGAACTGTTTGAACCATTGGGTTAGGGAAGTGATTAGGTAACGGGGCGGGTGTAATGTGATAAAAGCATGGTGGATACGCCGCTGGTACTTCCTATATATAAGTGCTTTTAACACATTATATATCATTGCGTTATCTAGATCACTTGGGCAAAGTGTTTTCAAAACGAAGTTACATTACAAGGTTTTTCTAACAATATAAACCATTCGAGTTTTTTACAAAAAACGATTTACAATCTAGGTTACATAAACAAATGTTTTTGAGTTAAGATTCATGGCATCGAGGTTTTATAAACTATAACTAATCTGTTTTGACTTGGTTATTTCATTTTACATTATAAAGATTTTACAAAACTAGGTTTTCTAATATCAATTAACAAAGTTGTTTGAGTTATTTCAAACTATAAACGAGCCATGAATCTGACACTCCCACAAAACCTATGTACTCGCCGGCATTTTTATGCTGACGTATTTTCACATATGTTTCAGGTACCTTAGTTGATGATGTTTGATGATGATATTGGTGCATGCTCACATAGGAATGGACGAGGCCTTAGTGACTTAACAACAATGAAAGTCAATTTGTTCATGTTTTGTTTTTAATTTCAGTACAATGTAATAAACTTAATTCAATAAAACAAAACTTTAAGCCATGTGTTGTGAAACAATGATTCTGTTACGACACTCCCCGACGTTTCCGCCGCAGTTTGTTGTTTTAACGCGGTCGGGGTGTGACATATCCTGTTGATGTGGCTGCTGTTGCTGTGGGGGTTGTTGTTGCTGCTGCTGTCTCGGGAGTGGAGCCCTGCAATCTCTAGCCATATGACCCACTTTGTTGCACCTGTGACAGACTCGGGTACACGGCCCACGATGATGAAAGTTACACTTGTTACACTTTGGCTGCTTCCCAGCATAAGAACCCTGATTTGAATTGCTGCTCTGGTTCTGATTAACTGAAGACGACTGACTAAAGTTGTGGTTGCTACCGGTGTCTGGCTTCTTCTGTGACTGTATCAAATTGGATGCCTTGTCCACATCATTCCACTTACGCTTGCTGTTAGTGGCAGGAGTAGTAGCTGTAGTAGCAGAAACACACGGTGGCAGCGAGCCACGCTCCACCTCCTGATCCGTGATCTTATGAGCTAGACGTATGATTCGAGGCAGGTCGTCAAGATTTGCAGCAGTAACCAAACTCTTGACTGATGCTGCTAACCCCTTGATGTATAATTCGATCCTGCGTGGTGGTGGTCGTGATAAGTTAGGACACATATTCGCGAGCTCATGTGACCTTTTCGTATACGCTTCAATCTCAGACCCTTCTGTAGGACCGGTTTTGATTCCGTTTCGATTGTGAACCGAACGTGTGACGTGCGGAATCCGTACACGAACGAGACCGAACACACGAACAGTAATTATAATTGTGATTCTATTCAAAGATTTGATAGCGTACAACACCTTGAATCACGTGCACAATGCTTTCTCTCTCTAGCTTTCTCTCTCTAACACTAGAGCTCTCCAAAGTGCAAATGACCAAATGTGTCAAAAGTTCCTAAAGCTAACCCTAACACATCTATTTATAGGCCAAGGGTTATAAGGGATTTCCACTTATTTACAATAATGCCACCTTGCCTTTTTCTATCTAATATTACAATGTAAGGCTAGTTTACTTTAGTTTCAGCTACGACTTGAGATGACGGAGGCAATAGACATAAATGCACTAACAGACTCCCCCTTGGATATTGCCGCAGTCAATCTCAATCATTGAGTTAAACTCGTAGCTTCTTTTGTTTCTCTCTCTCTAGCTTGAACAGAATCCCCGTGGATCTGTCTTTAGCTCCAGCTCCCCCTTTCGGTAGACTCTTCAGGCTCCCCCTTTCGTCAAGCTTCCGTGCTTTGGGATCGACACCTGGCTTTCCGTATACAAGCTCCTTCAGGATAGTTTCCTGGCTCATTGAATCCACACTTCCTCTTGCGTTGAGCTCGTCTTCAGACTCCCCCTTAGACTCGGCTATCGGGATCGTAGTCTGGTATCTGCAATCCTCAAACATTTATAAGAACCAACGTTTTACAGTGAAAACATTTTCAGTTGTCCAGGTATCGTAACCTGGCTCGATTAAACTATCTAAATCAAGATCCTGGCTCTTATAGATATAATAATATGAATATATCCAGGATTACTTGAATCTCTCCCCCTATCAACAATCTTTAAAGATTTGGCAGTTTCAGCGAACCGGATCGGAAACTGGCTCTTTTACAGATTTTAACAATATAAGCATCCAAATCCCTCACAGTTAATCATCCAATTCCAAACTAATGACCTTGGAGATATCACAAACTGTTTTTTATTTTTGATTTTAAAACATCAAGTTTCAAATTAATGAGCTTGTTTTATTTTCAGAAACACAATCAGCATACTTAGATTTTGAAACTCAGTTCTCAGACATCGGTTGTTAAAAATAAAGCAGAATCAAAAATCTTTTTGTATTTTTCTGAAAATATAAAGCAGTAAAGAAATATGTACAAACATATTTACAGACAATATTTTTGTTTGAGTATGCGTCAGAGGATCATATCAGTTTTTGACAAGTCACAAGTACCGTTGAGCTTAGTTACACATTAAGAATTAAACAATTCACTTAGATTGTCGATATACTGATCCATTTAAATTTTCACACAAATTTTAACTGATTCAGGATATGAATTAGATGTATTAAGAACTTAAACTCATTCATGTGTCCCACCTCTTGAATATACTCCCGTATCCAGATCCCAATATTCAGTCTTACAGGTGAGTATACCTAGATGATATCTGTAAGGGGAATAAATTATAGTACGAAACCGTGAGAGCTCAGGTCAGAACTTCCGTTCAGCAGAGAGATGACGGCTCGACTTTTGGTGTGTCCCCTTTAGAGGATCTTTTTGTTACAACAGCCATGAATAGCATTTTTCAATGTTTCATCATTTTTTAGCTGAAGGCTGTGCTATATTTCAAGCAATTGCGGAAAGTATTCTCCGGGGACTAGGCCATTGCTTCCGCAAAATCAGAAGTCCCGGGATAATACCCCAGATATCACTAAGCATAAAGACCTAGTATCTCAGAAAGAGGGACCTTTCAAACGAGATTTCAGGGGTTACCTATATATCCAAGTAGTGTTCCCCACGAAATAAGCAAGTTTGAATTTAGATTTATATCCCGAAAAAGTTTGCTAAATGTATAAAAACCTATCGGCATATCATCAGTGAGACTGTTTAACGCTATATAAACATTACATTTCTTTAGCATACTGTAACTGTCTACCGATGTACTATCATTTCCTCTTTTTACACAAAAACTCAATTTTTTTGAATTTTTATCATGTTTTTGGCTTTTTCAAATTTTCTAATGTTTTTGGATTTTCTGACAATAATACTCCCCCTAAAATTCAAAACCATTTAAAGAAAATTTGACAACCAACACTGATAGCTTTGTCTCGCCATCCATTTTCTGCATCACATGCACTGATTTGCAGAAAAATATAACATACCCCCATGATTTACAACACATTGATATTTTACAGTTTGAAAACCGTGTTTCAATCTCGTGAAATTAATCATGTTTGTTCAGCCGTGAGGGTTTCGGCGTATTCAAGCAACATATTTTCTCTCTCTAGCTTTCTCTCTCTATCATATCATCTTCAAATTGTAGTACTCGTTCTCAAGCTTCTGAATCTCATCACGAGGACAGTACTCCTCTCGCATCAACTCCTTGAAATCATCCCAAGTAGTTGCATTAGCCATTTCAATGCCCAACATTTGCACCTGGGCATTCCACCAAGTCAAGGCACCATCCTCCAACGTGCCTGTAGCATACTTCACCCGGTCCCCCACGGGACAGTTACACATAGCAAAGACCGATTCTGCTTTCTCAAACCAACGTAGGAGTCCCACAGCTCCTTCAGTCCCACTGAACGTCTGTGGCTTACAGTCTATGAATGTCTTAAACGTGCAGACAGGCGGATTGTTTTGATTCGCAGGTTGACCTAAAAATGAAAGAGAGTACAACACACAGTTAAAATTTGGGTACGCAACACAGGGATAAGGAATAATTGGCACATATCGTACCAGCCTGATAAGCCGCTAGGGCTTCAGCCACACGAGTGTTGATTAGATCGGTTAACCCAGCCTGAGTCATAGCAATGTTGCCACGTCCACCGCCGCGGCCACCACCACGTCCACCATTACGTCCACTCATGATTCTATATAAAAGAAGGAAAAAGTTTAAGTTTCAGACTTGAGTGGAAGTAAAACATCAAGATGACTCCTATAGACTACCAAGTTTACATCAGACAACAGAGCGAAACCCCTTTCACACTCGTTAAGCATCACTGGGACTCACATACACCCCACATTATTATTATGTGTGCACCCATAATAATAAGGTAATTTGCATGCTTATCTCAGTGCCTCTTAACTCGTGCTAAAAGGTTCCCCACTTCCAAATAGCAAAACGAAAGGTATTACAGGATTAAGAATCACAATAGTCGAAGGGTAGTGTCACACTATCAAGCTTCACTAAACATGCAGCACAGGTAATCACATCATGGTATCTAGTATGTAGTTTCATGCAAGTCGTGAGTGTGTGACTACTAAACTAGTAATGCATAAAGTGAACAGAGGACGAACCTTGCGATCTGGAGCTAAGTGTCATGGTCGATTTTCTAAACTGTTCGGTTATAGTCTGGTTTTATAAAACGTTTTAAAACCCAGTTCACTATAACCAGTGACTCTGATACCAAACTGTCACACCCCCAAAATACCACCTACGGAAACCCCGTAAGGCATGTGACGTACCAATAACGAGCCACTAATCATGTTGAACTCATAACAAGTTTTCCAATGAAATTTCCAATTTTTAATGAAATGTACCAACAATAAGTCAAATAAAAATCCAACAAGTTCAGCGGAAGCAATAAGTAAATCATAGTTTAAATGTTTCAAAACGAATGTGTAATATCAATAATTCCATCACATGTATCCACTTAGATCAATCCATGACCACTCCAGCCACTCCAGACAGCAAGTTCCAAATCCAAGTATTCTAACGACCTGCGAGCATGCAACAAGTGTATCAGACGAAGCTGGCGAGTTCATAGTTTGTGAAAACGTTAGTTACCAAGTGTTTAGTTCAGTTTATTGAATATAATGTTGATAATAACTCGAGTACAATACAAGATGGCTACCAGATTGTTTTTCCCGTCCCTAATGCCCCTATCCAAACATTGGTAATGATTTAAGGTCATTAGTTCACGCCCATCCTCTCAGGTACGGTGTGAGGTTGCCAAGCCTAATAGCGCTATCAACTAATACCCCGTTACCTCTAAGGTAACTATTCGGTATAAGATGAGACTTAAATGATAGGAGAGTGTATTATCTAACATTCCCGTTTTACCCAAAAGATATATCCCTCTCAGGGATACCCATTTGACTGTCCCAACCACCGGGACGCATGCTCAAGAGAAATGAACTCACCTTTGGTTTGTTCGGTAGGATTAGTTACGTGTTCACAGTTGATCAATCAAATCCTAATATCAGTTCCAGTCATAGTCAGTTTTATAGCAGTTAATCATACGTTCCTTATACACATATTACACAAGTAGTACCGCTTAATATCATTCAGATCATAACATTCGATCATACAACCCAACAAACTATAGCATACATCAACATACTATATAATAGGTGCCTTGGACTCTCATTCTGTTCATTTACATGATACTTGTTTTAAGTACAAGTTGACAGCCCTAAACATCTGTCATGCAACATATACTCATGTTAGTTCGAAACACAAATCCGAGTGTACGACGTGTAGTGTGTGTGGCCTAACATCACCGGTCCAGTTTGAGGATATGATCTGCTTCTTTTATGCGGCCCAACCAACATAACCAGGCCCAATTATTCAAAACATGACCCAGATCAATGTCCAGGTCCACACAAAACACCTATTCGGTTCAACCACATATTGCATCACAAATATAAAGGACTAACAACGACTTGGGCCCAGTTGGGTTTGGGCCCAACTGAATGTTATGATTTGTTACGCAGCCTAGCACACCTCAGAAGTGTGTGGCCCAATGTGCAACCCGTGTGGCCCGGTTACATATAAGGCTCGACCAAATGTGCATGTTACTAATAGTGTTACCCACTGTTGTTACCCGACCCAACCTGTAATCTGTCCATTTATTGTTTGCCAAATACTTACTCAGCCCATTACATAGTCACAAAAATTCTTCCAGTTACATCACGAGTATTAACTCATTCCATTTATCATTATCTAACATTAGTTCGTTACAGGGTTATCACATAATTTGATACACTAGAAATCAACATCCAATTTAATCAAATTGCACATAAACATCACCTAACCGTGGAAGTCTAATTCGTCGGCATATGATCAAACCACAACGTCAACTTCATCAAGTTTTTGTCCCACATAATCATCATCCTAACACATATTAATATCCTATCTAAAATCACGTTAACTGATATCATCACAGCCACTCGGTTACACTTATATTACCATGCCATGCTAGCCGTTCATACCCTATCGTTTAATCAGTTGGGTCAAACTATCTATACCACAAAACTCTGATTCAGGTTCATATACACACATAAACACAACATAACTTCACACCACACATAAGCCATAACCTATGCATAAATCCAACAAGAAAAACACCATAAATGCACACTGGAAACTAACCGAGATGTGAGATGACAGCTGGATCGCTGCAATCGGGAGGGGAAAGACTTCGAGAGAGGGAAGAGGGCTACCGTGATAGCCACTAATCGCCAGAGGGAACTAGGGTTTGCAAAAGTTAGGAAGTTATGTGGAGACCCTCATGCAATCACGTATACAAAAGGAGTGAGGAGGTGGGCCAGGTTTGAGTTGGTTCTGGCTGGGCTCAAGGGTTTTGGGCCGAGGTCATTGGGCCACGCAACTAATTGTATTGATCCACTCGAGAGTGTACGACTCGAATGCTTATGCAACTACTCGCTTGATAAATAAGTTATATCGTTTATGCTTGCCACAACACAACTCCTTACAACTAATAAGTTATCTTAATAAGTTTAACAGAGTTATAACAGCACGAAACATTTAACACATTGGAGAGGGATAACGAGAAGTTAAGATCACAAGATTAACCTCACTAACCTTAAAAGTTCGGGTTGTCACACTTATTTTAGTGATCTTAATAACTTGAAAATAAATTTCACAATTATAACCGAAATAAATATGCCAATCTGGAACAATGTACTTGCTATATCATTAGCGAAGCCATAAATCACAATCCTTTGTTGTGTATTCGATAACCATTTAGACGATGCATCAATTTTAAACACAAAATGGTATCATGTTAGGATATGCGTATCCTTTAATCACTTCCAGGATATTTAGGCATACACACCCTCCTTTATATGGCAAAATATAAAATTTCCCTTGAGAGCAAATATTACATGCTAATTACCAGCTTGAAGAATCTTTTAGCTCTTCATTATGTTTCACATCATCATTGACTCGGTGTGGTCTAACCGATCATGCCAACTAAGTAAATAATCATGATATATAAACTTCTAGTTTACGATCGTATGTGTATTAGTTGCATTATGCGAGAGAACAACGCATTATCATTGCAAACTATCATGTTATATAACTTTTATCCTTCTTACATTTTGTTCTCATATAATCACTCCTTAGATTTGCTACTTCTAGTGGTCTATCTCATTATGACCATTATTACAATTCTAATAGTCGGTCTCATTATTAACTTGGCTTTCATAACATTCTGATGGTCAATCTCATTATCAACTTGGTTATCATAGCACTTCTGATGATCAATTTCATTATTAACATGACCATCATTACAAAATTTCTTAACTATGTCCATGATCACGACATTTTCAATGATCGTTATATAATATCATTCACTTTAGGGAATGGAATAACCAGAACAAGCTTCATAGCTTTTCATTATTTATTTTCTTAGACATACGAATATAAAGTCACTTCAAACCTTTCATACCCTTTAAATAATATTGCTACTTCAAGAGCATATTTGAGGTGTGACAACCGAAAATATTTATCCGAATTTCCTTTGTAATAATCTTCACTTTGCAATTTTCATAACACCAATAGAGAAGTAATTAGATGGTGGAGTCATATAAGATTTACGAGTATGACACTTCGAGTGTAATGCCTAAGCATATCTATACTATTTCATGAGATTTATACTAAACCACAACTTTGATTTAATTGTTCTATTAAATACTATCTTTATAATAAACTATAACATATAGGATATAAGGTGTACATAGAGTAAAATCAAACAATGTTTTCATAATAACATGTCACCATATAAAACGAGTTATAATAAAACTTTAAGGAATAAGACTTTTTATCATCACTTATAAACAAACGTATATGTAATTTATGTATCAACATATCCGAGTATAACTAATCACACATACATATTATATACGAATATTTATTACTTTAATATTTATTACTTTAATTAAAGCATAAACTAATATCCCCATTGCTCCATGGTGCTTGCATATTACACAATTTAATAAATGTGCACACATATTACAAAATAATATTGGGGCAAAAAACCAACAATTTAAATAATGCACTTTAAGTAACTTAGTAATAAAAGATGACATCAACTTGAATATGTAAGTTTGGTTTGATTATTCACATTGTAAACATATGTCATTGAAGTAGAAACAAAACAATTGTCATGCGCTAGCCAATTTTTCATAAAGTAGCAGAACCAATTTTCAAATGACAACCAATCTTATTTAATTTATTTCGCTAGTTGTAAATCTGAATAATAATAAACATTTAAACTGAATCACCCGGATGCATAATTTTACAATTAAGGAAATAAAAATGTTCAACCAAAGTAACCCAAAATTTGTGTTTATTTTGTAAATTATATGTAACGATTAATTTACAATTCAAAACATGATAAAAGCATATGATTTTAACAATTATGCCTAATAGTAACCAAATTCTAAACAATTGTGTTCATAAGGAAATAGATTCCAATTTTAATTTGTGATAACGAGAAAATTGTGTTAATTTATCTTCTTAACCCATCTTATATTACTAATCAGAGAAAATATTTTAGTTCAACCATTTTATTGTAATTATTTTATTTTAGATTTCTACGTGATTCAAATCTATTGATGATAACATGATCATAAAATAAGATAAACTATTTTTAATGGTTATCACAGTATTCAAACATATAATCCACTAATTAAATCATAAAATATATTTGAAATCAAGATAATATTACAAATCATAACCATATATAACATGTATCATCTACTAGCAAACTTTTAGTATTACAAATCATAACCACAGGTGTGTGAAATCTTTCCCGAAAGGGACATCTTGTGGGCGAGATGGCCTCCGGGCCCAACACCTCTTGGACGCTCTTAGCGGGGAGGGGTCGGTGACTGCCTCGGGACTGCTTACTACCATCACTAAATAGGTGAACCTTTGGCTAGGGGGTTATGTCCTAGGGTGCTTGCGGATTTTGTTGCTTCGGCCCCTCTAACCCCTTTGTTGAAGCCTGATAATGGAATTCGCCCAATTGCTGTGGGGGCAATTTGGAGAAGATTGGTCTCCAAAGTAGCCATGAAGAAAGTTGGGAAATAAGTTGTTAAGTACTTGGGGGACTACCAATTTGGGGTGGGGGTCCCCAATGGGGCGGAGGCGGTGCTGCACAGCACAACACTAACAGGTTCCTTAATTCTTTTCATTCAGATGGCTCGCTAGCCATGCTTACGGTTGATTTCTCTAACGCTTTCAACTTAGTTGACCGTTCGGTTTTGCCTCACGAGGTCCATCGCCATTGCCCCTCTATATTCCCGTGGGTTAAATTTCTGTATGCCCAGCCTGCTAGGCTATATGTGGGGAATGACCACATCGGGGCATTCACAGGGGTCCAGCAAGGGGATCCATTAGGACGTTTGCTTTTTGCCCTAGCCTTGCACCCCTTAGTGCTACGGGTGCAGGAAAACTGCAAACTCCCCTTCCATGCTTGGTACTTGGATGATGGGACGGTTATCGGGGACGCTGTTCAGGTTGCTAAAGTTCTTGACATCATTCGTTCGGAGGGTCCAGCCTTGGGGCTACGACTTAATATTAGAAAAACTGAGTTATTTTGGCCGACATGCAACGGGGTGTAGGTACGGCCAGGGCTTTTCCCCAGTGAGATTGGGAGGCCGGAGAGAGGTGTCAAATTGCTAGGAGGGGTAGTCAGCCGTGATGCCAGTTTCATTAGTGGTCTAGCGGCTAAAAGGGCAATTCGAGCTGTTGACATTATGGGACACCTTCCTTTGTTGCGGGATCCTCAAAGCGAACTCCTCTTGCTTAGATCTTGTATAGGGGTTGCAAAGTTGCTATTTGGTTTACGAACTTGCCAGCCCCCCTTTGTGGATGATGCTATTTCATGTTTTGATAAAGGTCTTCGAGAGGCAATAGAAGACATTGTCGTTTGTGGGGGGCCTTTTTTTGGTGAAGTCCAGTGGCCGATCGCGACCTTGCCGATGCGGCTTGGTGGGTTAGGCCTTCTTTCAGCCCAGGATGTGGCTACGTATGCCTTTGTGGCTTCTAGGTCTCAATCTTGGGAGTTACAGGACCACATCTTACGTAACAGTGGGGTTGTTAACACTGACCCGGATTATGCCAGCGCCTTGGAACGCTTGCATGAATCTCTCTCGGACTTTGATCTCGGCAGTTTCTCTAACAAGGACATCGCCCCCAAAACGCCACAGAAAACGTTGGCGAATGCCCTTTATTGTCGAATCGCACAAAGTTTGGGAGAATATTTCTATTCGTCTCCTCGCCAGAAAGCTGTCATTGAATGCCTACAGAGGCCTCACGCTCAGGATTTCTTAACTGTTATTCCTATCGAAGGTCTGGGTCAACGTATGTCAGCGGTGGAGTATTGGTCAATCCTTAAGTACAGTCTGATGATCCCCATGTTCTCGAATGATCAAACCTACCCAGTCTGCCGTAAAGCATGTTTGGATAAATACGGGGAGCATGCGTTACACTGTAGAGAGTTTCCGGGGTTTAAGTATCGCCATGACTTTGTTCGAGACGCATTAATGGATATTCTCAGACGAGCAGGGATCTCGACAAAGAAAGAGGCACCAGTTAATTTTCTTACGGACCCAGCGGAAGGGAGGTCCACCCTACGCCCGGCTGACGTGCTAGTTTTTGGTTGGGAGGGCGGGAAACATGCTTGTGTCGATCTCACAGGTGTATCCCCCTTAGCCGGGTTCCGGGAAAATGGGTTTGTGGCGTGGCAAGTGGTACTGAAAGTAGAGTCAAAGAAGGTGGAAAAGCACGCGAAAGCTTGTGAGGATAATTAGCATGCCTTTGTCCCTCTAGCGTTCGACACGTTCGGCTCCTTGGCACCGGAGGCGGTTCGATTCTTGGCTAGAGTTCAGCGTGTGGTCCACAGTAACTTTTCGACCCCTCAGGGGCGAGGCTTTGTTTTTAGTAGATCAGGGTTTTCTATTCAGAAGGGGATGGCGGCGCAGTTTGTTGCCCGTCTACCTGCTATCCTTATATAATTTGCCCCATGATTAATTTAAAATAAGGTTTAATAAAAAAAATTAAATTATGACTCAACAAACTTTTAATATGATCGTGGCACCACCGGCAACACCAGGACCACTGACATCACCGGGATGAAACAAAGACCACCGGCACCACCGACTGAAATACAAAAACCACCGGTACATTGGCGCCATTGGCATCACCCACCTCTGCATAATTCACACAACCCAACACAAAAAAAGTTTAAAAAACCAGTCTTTAACAATACCTAGAAAGGAAAACACACAAAAATCAAATCTTTATCATTCTTGATCAATTTTTTTATCATTCAAATCAAGATTTCTTGAAGATCAAAGAGTAAAGATGAAAAAGAACTTACCTTTATGAACACATGGTGAGATCTGAGGGTCTAAATTGACATATTGGACCACCCCCCACCACTGCCATACACAGGTAGTGTGAATTGAGAACAGAAAAGGGAAAGTGATATAATCGGACCACCACCATCGACCAACCACCATCACTCTTCTCCCCAACACACCCACCACTCACCACTCCATTTCTGCTCTGATTTCCCCTACCTATAACCTCCATCACCGCACTCTTCACCGCCAACCACCGTCGACCAACCACCATCACTCTTCTCCACCACTCACCGTCGCCGTTTCTACCACCGATCACCAACCACCCACCATCATCCACCTACAACCATCATCAACCTTCGAGTTCACCCTCATCACCAGCCACCATTCACCGTCGCTCCTCACCACCGATCAACCACCTCCCACCACTGACGGTATCCGCTGAAACATGGGAGTGTTTTATGGGGATTTTTGGTGTGGGTGTTTGGGGAAAACAGAGCAAGCAAGAGAGAGAGAGAGATCAGACATTGTGATATGGGAGAAAGAGAAACACATTTGATTTAATAGTCTGCTTTTTCTGTAAGAGAGAGAAAGAGATGTGACAGTTGTGTCCACCTCTCATTCGTCCAAAACAGTTCTCATGGTTCTCGCAACTGGGATGGTTATCATTTGAACCGTCTATATATATATATATATATATAGACGGTGGGGTTCTAGAGTGAACACTAGTGTATGTCACACCCCTTTCTGCGGCGGAAGCACGAGGTGTGATCATGAAAGGTTCTCATTGCATACGAAGAGTAAACATACTACATGCTCAAAAATACCTTCAAATATTACATTACTGAAAACATATGTCAAGTGTTTACAACACGAGGTAACATATTGTCTTAAAAGTCACAACTTTATTTAAAGATAAACAAAGCGACATCCACGAGCATGAGTAAGACCACGCGCACATCCATCCTAGTTACCTGAAATACATGTGAGTTTTGGAAAAACGTCAACATAAAGTTGGTGTGAATTCATGCAATTTTTGTATTTCACGTTTGTATACTTTGTATGAAAACATAATTTGTATTTTGTATAAATCAAGTCTTTTGTGTACACCACGTACTCATGTATAAATCAAATATTTCTATATGTATCAAGTGTTAATGGGTTGCAAAGCCATTAACATGTGACACGACATAGGAAGTCACCAAACCATAGGCATTTTCTGTAGTCGATTCACGACTGAGACACAAAAACACTGCTTGGTAAAAGAGTGGCCAAGAGTGGGGCTGCCCGGAAACCCATTAGATCTAACCTTTTGTTCTGCGGTCTAAGTATGTACACGATTAATGGTGCTTATGGTACCCTATTCGTGACACGATTTCTCGTATCATTCTTGTATCCATCATACCATTTGTAAACATTGTAATGTTTGTAACATGTATTTTACCCCCGAAGGTATAAAACTGAAAACAGTTAAAAGAAAAGGGGGAGCATGAACTCACAACTTTGCGTTCCTGTGCATCGTAAACTTCACCGGATTTGCCTACTTAACGTCGTAACCTATACGCGTTTTTTTAGTGTTAGTCACTAAACTTGTATCCCACAAGTACAGTCACTCTCTTTTGTATTTGTATTGTTGTGTTAAAAATATTTCATATTTTTAACTACGTATCTTACTTATATTATTTCCTCTAAAATAAATATAAGTCTTTTGTGTTTTGCACCTCGCACCCGAATTATGTATCTTGTATTTTGTATGTGTATTTTTATGCTTATACTCCTCGTGAGTATTTAGTGTATTTTTAAGTCTTAATACACTAGCACGTATAACACATACTATATACACTTAGCACAAAAGTTGGTGATAAAATAATATATATTTTTCTCTCAAAAATATACATACTTATATCTATTTTATTCTTGAAGAAATCCTCATTTCTTATCATCAAAAATTAGGGAAACCTTGGTACTACTTTTAAACACATTTTTAGGGAATAAGTTTCTCAAAAACTTATATTTTTCTAAGTGTCAAAATTTATAAAAATTTTGACAGAGTTTCCCCTAAAAATGGAGGTTTCCTATGTTTTCAAAACATGTGTTTATTTTCTTTTAAATCGTCAACAATTTCCTCATTCAACAATAAACAATATGCAACTAGTTAAAATAGATATAATCGCAGAAATACATGAACTTGTGGTTTTTCCAAAATAGGTAGTATTCTTCCATTATTTTTAGTGGATCTTTGTATAGATCAACTTTGTTTCTTGAAAGTCTCACTTTTAAAGAAGTTACATCTTTACAACTTCCGGTCAACATTTACAAAAGTAGTTATTTTGTCGAAACTTTGTGTTACACAAGTGTTTACATACTCGTGTGTTTGCTAAAATCATTCTTTTTCATGTAAGACTCGGCTTTAGAAAATATGATTTCTTGGACACTTGGTCCTTTGAAAGTACCGCTTGTAGATCCGTAGATCTACTAGTTTTGAACACCATTTCATAAGTAAAATCAATTTTACACAAGTTCAAGTTTGATGTGTGGTAGAGTTTCATCACCTAACCCTTGTTACACTTAAACAAGCTTTGTGTCATAATCCATGATCATGACCAATCCGGGTTAAACGATGATCCGAGCTACCACAACATAGATCGGGCCTAAATAACCACATACATCAAATACTACAAGTTTTACACAACATATGAGCTTTTAACCACCATTTTTAGTGTTTTAAGGAGACTTTTGAGCTTCATCTTGTATGTTTACGAGTTTTAACCGTTACGAATCATTTTAACCACTTTAAAATAGTTCGAGAAGGTGATTTAAGCAACATACCACTAGCTCGAGGCTAGGGAAGAATCTAGACGCAAATAGGGTGGATAAAAGCAAGAGAATGAGGTCCTTCGCCTTCCGATTGCACCAAGGTTCCTTATACGTGATCCTTAATGCTTGTGTGCCCTTGGAACTTGCAAGATCAAACACGAAAAATGGATGGATGGGTGTGGGGGTTTCGGCCGTAAGCTCTAGGAGAGGGAGAGAGAGGTGTGAAGTGGTGTTGTGTTAAGTGAATGATCATATGGGTCTAAGCTTATACTTATAGACTATTAACAAGACTTTTAACCATTGGATTATGTGTATGTTAGATACTAGGCAAAGTTGATTATTTTAATCAATTATAGGACAAGGGTGTCCCCTCTAGTTGGGGACGGTTAGAGAGGGGGGGGTACTAGTCCGATTCTAACTAGTTAGTTAGGATAATAGTTAGGTTAGTTTAGCTAGTTTAGGGATTAACCCGGTTACTAGTGTGTTGTGCTTTACAGTGGGTGTTAGGGTATTCGGGGACCCTAACTGGCTCAGAAAAAGAACAACTACGTTGATGACAATATTTTTCTGTTCCGGGTAAAGTCCGGTTGTTCGGTTACATACCGATTCGTTAAAGTGCTAAATTGCACCTTTTAGTGTCTAATAAGTATCTTTTTATAATACTATCGATTCCCAACACTTAGGGAAATATTCTCAATAATAAAACGACATTTCTGCATAATATTTATATGTCTAAATGCTGATTTATTGCTGAATTATATAAATTCTGCACTTAAAGTGCGTTTCGGGTGCTTTTTAGTGCTTATTTTTGCTTTCGTATTGCATATATATTAACCCTTGTATGTACTCTTGGGTTTTAACGCATTCTTGTTGTCGGACCTACACCTAGGCTCCAATTTTATTGTCTGACTGCTTTCTGCAGTTCTGTTGACACAGTGTGTCTTACCGGTGAGTTTACTAGTATTTTTGACGCAACGCTCTCGTTTATGCATAAAGCAATATTTTGTAGTATACAACGTGCATGAATTCACTTGTTTGGTATGTAATCAGATATTGCTGACAATTAAGCACTAATTGCAGTCATTAAGCAATAATTAATGTGTACGAAAATTACCGGTTTGGGCCAGTTGTCACAGTCTCCCCCCGTTAAAAGAATTTCGTCCCGAAATTCAGGTTGAACTAACTCTCGCAGGAGTCTTCTTGAATAGGTGGGGATACTTTTTCTTGAACTGGTCTTCACGTTCCCATGTGTACTCGGGTCCGTGCTTAGAGCTCCAACGTACTTTGACAAGTTTTACGCTGCTCCTCCTGGTCTTGTTGACTTTCCAGTCGGTAACCTCAACGGGTTTTTCTGTAAATCGGAGGGCTTCATCAATATGCACTTCATCCATCGGGATGATCACGCTTTCTTGTGTTGGACTCTTCTTCAGGTTGGATACATGAAACGTATCATGTACTCCATTAAGTTCTTCCGGTAACTCCAACTTGTATGCCACGATACCAATTCTCTTCAATATTCTGAATGGTCCGATATATCATGGATTTAGCTTTCCGCGCTTTCCAAATCTGACTACGCCCTTCCAAGGTGAGACTTTTAACAACACTTTGTCTCCCACCTTGAATTCTACCGATTTTCTATTCGGATCAGCGTAGCTCTTTTGTCGCTCTCGAGCCGCCTTAATGCGCTCTCGGATCTGCGCAATCTTGTTGGTTGTCTCTTGTACAAGTTTAGGACCAACCATACGCTTATCTCCGGCATCTGCCCAACATAAGGGCGATCGGCATTTGCGGCCATACAGAGCTTCGAACGGCGCGGCTTTTATGCTCGTATGATAACTGTTATTGTAGGAAAACTCAACTAAAGGTAGATGAGTATCCCAGCTGCCGCCTAGATCCATGACACATGCGCGGAGCATATCTTCTAATGTTTGTATAGTCCGTTCGCTCTGGCCGTCTGTTTGCGGATGGAATGTCGTGCTTAGATCTAACTGAGATCCAAAGGCTTCCTGATATGATTGCCAGATTCTCGAGACAAAGCGTCCATCTCTGTCTGAAATGATTGAGATTGGCACTCCATGACGTGCCACAATTTCCCTTAAGTATATCTCTGCAAGCTTTCCAGTGCTATCCTTCTCTCGGATTGGTAGGAAATGCGCAGACTTCGTCAATCGATCAACTATTACCCATATCATATCGTGCCCCCTCGGGGTCCTGGGTAATTTCGTTATGAAGTCCATCGAGATTTGTTCCCACTTCCACACGGGAATCTCTGGTTATTGCAGTAGGCCGGACGGTTTCTGATATTCTGCCTTAACCTTAGCACAGGTTAGGCATTTTCCAACATAGACAGCAACGTCGCTCTTGAGTCTCGGCCACCAATAGTATTCTTTCAAATCTTGATACATCTTGTCCGACCCTGGGTGGATCGAGTATCTTGACTTGTGCGCTTCATCAAGGATGACTTCTCGTAGGCCACCATAGAGCGGAACCCAAATGCGCTTTTTAAAGTATAAGGCTCCCTCTTCATTTGGCGCCATGTACTTCAATGCACCCCGGAGGTATTCAGCTTTGCGATATTCCACCTTAAGCACTTCTTGTTGTGCGTCACGAATACGTGAAGTGAGGTTCGATCGGATAGTCATTTCCAATGCTCGAACCCTTAGGGTCTTAACCCTTTCTTTTCGGCTCAACGCGTCCGCTACGACGTTTGCCTTTCCAGGATGGTACTTAATCTCACAGTCATAATCGTTCAGCAGCTCGACCCAACGTCGCTGGCGCATATTCAATTCCTTCTGATCAAATATGTGTTGTAAGCTTTTGTGATCTGTGAAGATTGTACATCGAGTACCATATAAATAATGTCGCCAAATCTTCAAGGCGAATACCACTGCACCCAGTTCCAAGTCGTGAGTGGTATAGTTTCTTTCGTGAACCTTCAGTTGTCTTGAAGCATAAGCGATGACTTTTTGGCGTTGCATGAGCACGCAACCCAAGCCTTGTCGTGAGGCGTCGCAGTATACCACGAAGTCTTCAGTGCCTTCGGGTAACGATAGTATCGGTGCATCGCAGAGCTTGTTCTTAAGTAGCTGAAAGGCTTCTTCTTGTTCGTGACCCCAGTCGTATTTCCTGTCCTTCTGTGTAAGGGTCGTTAGCGGTTGAGCTATCTTTGAGAAATTCTCGATGAATCGCCGATAATAGCCCGGTAAGCCCAAAAATTGTCGAACTTCAGTTGGGGTCTTGGGAGCTTCCCAATTCTTTATTGCTTCAATCTTGGACGGGTCTACATGAATGCCCTTCTCATTCACCACGTGACCAAGAAATTGTACTTCGCGAATCCAGAACTCGCATTTCGAGAACTTTGCATAAAGCTTCTCTTTCTTCAGTAGTTCCAAGATGGTTCTGAGATGTTGCTCATGCTCCTCTTTCGTTCGTGAGTAAATCAGGATATCATCGATAAATACAATCACGAATTTATCGAGATATGGTTTGCATACGCGATTCATTAGATCCATAAAGACCGCTGGTGCATTCGTCAGCCCAAACGGCATCACAAGAAATTCGTAGTGCCCATAGCGTGTTCTGAATGCAGATCGAAGGTCGATCTTGGAATAGTAGCTTGATCCTTGCAGTTGATCAAACAAGTCATCAATCCTCGGTAGCGGATACCGATTCTTGATTGTGAGCTTGTTCAGTTCCCTGTAATCGATACACATCCGCATTGATCCATCCTTCTTCTTCACGAATAACACTGGAGCTCCCCAGGGCGAGAAGCTTGGCCTTATGAATCCTTTATCCAACAACTCCTGAAGCTGTGTAGATAATTCTTGCATTTCGGATGGCGCAAGTCGATATGGAGCCTTGGCTACAGGAGCGGCTCCTGGAACCAAGTCTATGTGGAATTCGACTTGTCGTTGCGGTGGTAGTCCTGGCAGATCTTCACGGAACACATCAGGAAATTCCTTCACCACAGGAATGTCTTCGAGTTTTGGCTCCACAACCTTCTTATCTACAACGTGTGCTAGGAAAGCAACACATCCTTTCCTTAAGCACTTCTGTGCCTTCATACAATTGATGATTCGTAGAGGCGTGATTCGTCTTTCTCCATGTACTATGAGAGTTTCATCATTCGCCAGAGGGATGCGAATGATTTTCTCATGACAAATGACTTCAGCTTTGTTCTTGGACAACCAGTCCATTCCGACCACTACATCGAAGCTACCTAATTGAATAGGTAAGAGGTCGATGCTAAATCTTCGTTCACCAAGTTCTAGCGTGCAGCCTCTAACAACTTTGCCCGATTCAACGAGTTTACCATTGGCTAGTTCTATGGAATACGGAATTTCTAATCTACTAGATTCTATTCCAAGTATGCGTTTAAATTCCACAGACATGAAACTATAATCGGCGCCAGTGTCGAATAATATGGATGTAAAGTGATTGTTAATGAGGAACATACCGTTGACCACATTAGGGTCCTCGCGTGCGTCCCTTGCTCCAATCACAAATGCTCGGGCCTGAACATTGTTTCCTTCTGGGCAATCCTTCATGAAATGATCTTTGCTTCCACATCTGAAGCATCCTTGGTTTCGCCCATTCCCGTTACCAGCACCGTTTCCATTTCCACCATTGTTCCTATCATCAGCCCCATTACGATTTCCATTCCCGTTCCTCTTACTCCAGCAGTCTTCAGTGCGGTGACCCAACTTTCCACACTTGTCACACTTTGAGATGCGACAAGCTCCCTCGTGATGGTGTTTACACCGATGGCATTTGTGCAAGGTGCCCCGGTATCCCCTTGCTGGTGCGTCGTTCATGGCTGCAAGAGATTTCGCCCCTTGAGGCGGGTTAGGGTCACGCTTCTTGTTGGAACCTTTGTTGTTACGAGTTGCTTGATTCAAGTTTGCATGTTTCCTCTTCTTGTCGCCAGACGACTCAGCATGCGTCTCGGCATTTTCTGTGGGGTTCAGTGATAGCTTCTTCATTCGAACACAATCTTCAGTAAGGCTGACAGCCAGAGTTACAGCCTCGGTGATCGTTTGTGGTTTGGCCGACGTCACCATGCCACGAAACTCTGAGGCCAGTCCCCAAATGTAGCGTTCAACACGCTTGAATTCGGGAGTCACCATGTAGGGAAGCTCTCTGGACAGATCGTGGAACCTTCGAGTATAACCATTAATGTCAGCACCTTCCATGGTCAAGTGCCAGAACTCCGTCTCCAGCCTTTGGAGTTCAGCACGAGAGCAGTACTTCTCTCTCATTCTTTCCTTTAGTTCATCCCAAGTTAGGCCATAAGCAGCATCATCACCCAAAGTTTGGACTTGCAGGTTCCACCAAGTCAGAGCTTCATCGACAAACAACCCAGTAGCAAAGGTGACTTGCTGATCCGCGGTACACTTGCTCATGCGGAAAGTAGCTTCAGTCTTCTCCGTCCAGCGCACAAATGCTACTGCACCTCCTGTGCCGTCATAGTTCATCGGCTTGCAGTCGAGGAACTGCTTGAAAGTGCAGCCTTGAGCTGCATTGCCTCCAGACGAATCTCCATTCCCATTACGCCTGGCGTTGCTTGGTCCTCCACTGTCTTGAGTTCGGTTCGCCTCGTACTGGGCGATAGCAGGGGAGATCCTTTCCTCCAGTAGGGCATTCAGCTCATCAGCAGTTCTTGGCAGTGGGGGAGGAGGAGGTTGATCATCATTGCGAGCATTCACAGCTCTTCTGGGTGCCATGTTCTGACGAACACAACCCAATAGGTTTAGGCATTTGTTTGATATCGTCATACTAGGCCGTAGTATCATATATATTCGCAGGTATATATACCACATAAGTGACATCAAACAATTATTACTCTAGCAGAGTACTTAGTAGGCTTGCACTGAGGGAATCTATACATGACAAGACTTGCTGTGATTTTTGTGCACTGAATTCCATAATTATGTATGCATCCATAATTACGTCACTCCTTGCACAGTCCGCACAGTTCGTTTCATCCTCGTATTTTCTTCCTTCAGATGGGCCATTGCTTTCAGGTAAAGTCACATATACTCGTGACATTCTACTTCTAGTACATGCTAATTATCACACATAATTGCAAGTAATTTCTAGTCAACGACAAGTGCTACTCAAGTGCACTCTAAGTCTCGTAGTGTCTTTTCTAGACTCATGTAGACAGTTTCAGGCAGTGGATGTCGCGGGACGTTTTATGCAATGAAAACTCTTTGAAAAATGGTTTTCGTGAAAGGATCCTAGAGATTGTAGACTAGACTCGAGAAGGAATCAAGGTTCACTACAATCGCAGCTCTGATACCAATCTGTCACACCCCTTTCTGCGGCGGAAGCACGAGGTGTGATCATGAAAGGTTCTCATTGCATACGAAGAGTAAACATACTACATGCTCAAAAATACCTTCAAATATTACATTACTGAAAACATATGTCAAGTGTTTACAACACGAGGTAACATATTGTCTTAAAAGTCACAACTTTATTTAAAGATAAACAAAGCGACATCCACGAGCATGAGTAAGACCATGCGCACATCCATCCTAGTTACCTGAAATACATGTGAGTTTTGGAAAAAACGTCAACATAAAGTTGGTGTGAATTCATGCAATTTTTGTATTTCACGTTTGTATACTTTGTATGAAAACATAATTTGTATTTTGTATAAATCAAGTCTTTTGTGTACACCACGTACTCATGTATAAATCAAATATTTCTGTATGTATCAAGTGTTAATGGGTTGCAAAGCCATTAACATGTGACACGACATAGGAAGTCACCAAACCATAGGCATTTTTCTGTAGTCGATTCACGACTGAGACACAAAAACACTGCTTGGTAAAAGAGTGGCCAAGAGTGGGGCTGCCCGGAAACCCATTAGATCTAACCTTTTGTTCTGCGGTCTAAGTATGTACACGATTAATGGTGCTTATGGTACCCTATTCGTGACACGATTTCTCGTATCATTCTTGTATCCATCATACCATTTGTAAACATTGTAATGTTTGTAACATGTATTTCACCCCCGAATGTATAAAACTGAAAACAGTTAAAAGAAAAGGGGGAGCATGAACTCACAACTTTGCGTTCCTGTGCGTCGTAAACTTCACCGGATTTGCCTACTTAACGTCGTAACCTATACGCGTTTTCTTAGTGTTAGTCACTAAACTTGTGTCGCACAAGTACAGTCACTCTCTTTTGTATTTGTATTGTTGTGTTAAAAATATTTCATATTTTTAACTACGTATCTTACTTATATTATTTCCTCTAAAATAAATATAAGTCTTTTGTGTTTTGCACTTCGCACCCGAATTATGTATCTTGTATTTTGTATGTGTATTTTTATGCTTATACTCCTCATGAGTATTTAGTGTATTTTTAAGTCTTAATACACTAACACGTATAACACATACTATATACACTTAGCACAAAAGTTGGTGATAAAATAATATATATTTTTCTCTCAAAAATATACATACTTATATCTATTTTATTCTTGAAGAAATCCTCATTTCTTATCATCAAAAATTAGGGAAACCTTGGTACTACTTTTAAACACATTTTTAGGGAATAAGTTTCTCAAAAACTTATATTTTTCTAAGTGTCAAAATTTATAAAAATTTTGACAGAGTTTCCCCTAAAAATGGAGGTTTCCCATGTTTTCAAAACATGTGTTTATTTTCTTTTAAATCGTCAACAATTTCCTCATTTAACAATAAACAATATGCAACTAGTTAAAATAGATATAATCGCAGAAATACATGAACTTGTGGTTTTTCCAAAATAGGTAGTATTCTTCCATTATTTTTAGTGGATCTTTGTATAGATCAACTTTGTTTCTTGAAAGTCTCACTTTTAAAGAAGTTACATCTTTACAACTTCCGGTCAACATTTACAAAAGTAGTTATTTTGTCGAAACTTTGTGTTACACAAGTGTTTACATACTCGTGTGTTTGCTAAAATCATTCTTTTTCATGTAAGACTCGGCTTTAGAAAATATGATTTCGTGGACACTTGGTCCTTTGAAAGTACCGCTTGTAGATCCGTAGATCTACTAGTTTTGAACACCATTTCATAAGTAAAATCAATTTTACACAAGTTCAAGTTTGATGTGTGGTAGAGTTTCATCACCTAACCCTTGTTACACTTAAACAAGCTTTGTGTCATAATCCATGATCATGACCAATCCGGGTTAAACGATGATCCGAGCTACCACAACATAGATCGGGCCTAAATAACCACATACATCAAATACTACAAGTTTTACACAACATATGAGCTTTTAACCACCATTTTTAGTGTTTTAAGGAGACTTTTGAGCTTCATCTTGTATGTTTACGAGTTTTAACAGTTACGAATCATTTTAACCACTTTAAAATAGTTCGAGAAGGTGATTTAAGCAACATACCACTAGCTCGAGGCTAGGGAAGAATCTAGACGCAAATAGGGTGGATAAAAGCAAGAGAATGAGGTCCTTCGCCTTCCGATTGCACCAAGGTTCCTTATACGTGATCCTTAATGCTTGTGTGCCCTTGGAACTTGCAAGATCAAACTCGAAAAATGGATGGATGGGTGTGGGGGTTTCGGCCGTAAGCTCTAGGAGAGGGAGAGAGAGTTGTGAAGTGGTGTTGTGTTAAGTGAATGATCATATGGGTCTAAGCTTATACTTATAGACAATTAACAAGACTTTTAACCATTGGATTATGTGTATGTTAGATACTAGGAAAAGTTGATTATTTTAATCAATTATAGGACAAGGGTGTCCCCTCTAGTTGGGGACGGTTAGAGAGGGGGGGGGGGGGTACTAGTCCGATTCTAACTAGTTAGTTAGGATAATAGTTAGGTTAGTTTAGCTAGTTTAGGGATTAACCCGGTTACTAGTGTGTTGTGCTTTACAGTGGGTGTTAGGGTATTCGGGGACCCTAACTGGCTCAGAAAAAGAACAACTACGTTGATGACAATATTTTTCTTTTCCAGGTAAAGTCCGGTTGTTCGGTTACATACCGATTCGTTAAAGTGCTAAATTGCACCTTTTAGTGTCTAATAAGTATCTTTTTATAATACTATCGATTCCCAACACTTAGGGAAATATTCTGAATAATAAAACGACATTTCTGCATAATATTTATATGTCTAAATGCTGATTTATTGCTGAATTATATAAATTCTGCACTTAAAGTGCGTTTCGGGTGCTTTTTAGTGCTTATTTTTGCTTTCGTATTGCATATATATTAACCCTTGTATGTACTCTTGGGTTTTAACGCATTCTTGTTGTCGGACCTACACCTAGGCTCCAATTTTATTGCCTGACTGCTTTCTGCAGTTCTGTTGACACAGTGTGTCTTACCGGTGAGTTTACTAGTATTTTGACGCAACGCTCTCGTTTATGCATAAAGAAATATTTTGTAGTATACAACGTGCATGAATTCACTTGTTTGGTATGTAATCAGATATTGCTGACAATTAAGCACTAATTGCAGTCATTAAGCAATAATTAATGTGTACGGAAATTACCGGTTTGGGCCAGTTGTCACAGTGTATTTGTGAACTGAGTGAACAAATCCTGAATATTGATTTACATCATCAAATCGTAAAATACACTAGTGTGTTTTCATTATCAAATCATGGCCATTGATTTATAGTTGTGTATACACTTATGTATTGATAATCAAAAGCTAAGATTAGTTCACTAGTGTTAACAATCAAGAGGGTTGTTCACTAATGAACTTAACCCTGTATATATATATATATATATATATACACATATATATATATATATATATATTGGGGAAGGTTCAAATAAAAACCACTACTTATCGCGAAAACTCGAAAACTAACTAAAAAAACCTAAAAAACATACTAATTTTTTTTGCATACCAATTTTCGCTATTTTAGGTATATAAAAAAACTTTTTTTTTCAAATTTTTTTTTGTACTGCATATGTGTAATAATTCACATGTGTAGTACATACACATGTGTACTATTACACATGTGCACTACAAAATTTTTTTTTTTGAATTTTTTTTTTCTTTATAAAAAAACTAGCGATTTTTAATAAAAAAAATGAAAAGAAAAATTTGTGTGTTTTTTTAGGCTTTTTAAGTTAGTTTTCGCGATAGAAGTGGTTTTCATTTGAACCACCCCCTATATATATATATATATAGGGTAAGGTTCATTTGAGAACCACTCTTATTGCGAGAACTACGAGAACCAATGTGAACACAAAATAAAATCTAAAAAAAATCAAAAAAGCACTCAATTTTTTTTAATATTCTTTTAACAAAAATCGCTATATTTAGTTAGCAACTAAAAAAAACCTGTTTTTTTTCGAGTAACAGGTATCCATGTGCATATGTATCATTACTTCTCCATTCACATGTGCATATGTATAATTACTTCGACAAATTCCGTAATACATTATCAGTAATAGACAATTACACTTTAATTTACAATACCATCCGTAATACACTACTTTTTACATTACCAATATTCAAAATGCACATGTGCATCATTATGTATGACCATGAAAAGTTTGTGATTTTGAATGTAGAAGTAGGCCCATATACATGTTTTTTGGTTAGTTATATCTAGTGGTTGATGGTTTGGTTATAGTTGTCAATTTATGATGTAATATGTTGATTGGATGGTATAAATGTTGTTGATATACATGTAATAATGTGAAAATATTGGTAATGGTATTGTATTATGTATGGTAGGAGGTAATGGTATTGTATTATGGATGGTAGAAGGTAATGGTAGTGTATTATGGATGGTATGATAGATGAAAGAGAAAGTGTATCCAAAGTAGTGTACCAAAACACCTTATTTCATGTTAATATATATAGATGCACATGTGCATTTCTAATATTGGTAATGTAAAAAGTAGTGTATTACATATGGTTGTGTAAATGAAAGTGCAATTGTCTAATATTTGTAATGAATTACGGAATTTGTCAAAGAAATGACAAAAATACACATGTGCATGTTTGTGTATTATGGATGGAATGATAGATAAAAGAGAAAGTAGTGTACCATATGGTATTGTATTATGGATGGTAGAAGGTAATGGTAGTGTATTATGGATGGTATGATAGATGAAAGAGAAAGTGTATTCAAAGTAGTGTACCAAAACACCTTATTTCATGTTAATACATATAAATGCACATGTGCATTTCTAATATTGGTAATGTAAAAAGTAGTGTATTACATATGGTAGTGTAAATGAAAGTGCAATTGTCTAATATGTGTAATGAATTACGGAATTTGTCAAAGAAATGACAAAAATGCACATGTGCATGCTTGTGTATTATGGATGGAATGATATATAAAAGAGAAAGTAGTGTACCAAAACACCTTATTTCATGTTGATACATATAGATGCACATGTGCATTTCTAATATTGTTAACGTAAAAAGTAGTGTACTACACGTGGTAGTGTAAATGAAAGTGCAATTGTCTAATATTTGTAATGAATTACGAAATTTGTCAAAGAAATGATACATATGCACATGGATAACTGTTACTCGAAATTTTTTGTTTTTTTTTAATTTTTTTATTATCAAGGAAATATAGTGATCTTTCCAAAAAAATAGTAAATTTTTTTTTTTGTTTTTTATATTTTTTTTAGGTATTATTGTTTGTGTTTACACTGGTTATCGCAATAAAGGGTGGTTCCTAACGGATAGTGAGAGGATCATGAGAAAACTACATCTAAATGAAAAAACTAGAAAACTAACTAAAAAATCCTAAAAAAGCTAAAAAGCATACCAATTTTTTTTACAAATTTTTATAAAAAAATCGCTATTTTTTATATATAAAAAAATTTTCAAATTTTTTTTGTTGTTGTATTGCACATGTGCTTTATATGTGTACTACACATGTGCATGATATCCGTATTAGTGCACATGTGCAATACAACAAAAAAGTTTTTTTTTTTCCATACATAAAAAATTGTAAAAAAAAAATAAAAGAGTAAATTGCCATTTTGGTCCCTGAGTTTTGTCCAAATTTGCCATTTTAGTCCAAATAGTTTTTTTTCGCCTATGGGTCCCTGACTTTTCCCTTTTATTGCCATTTTGATCACATACCCTAACTCCATCCAAAAACCTCATTTTTAACCAGGGGTATTTTGGGAATTTTCAATTTAAATCCTTCAAATTGCCATTTTGATCCATTTTTTTATATTGAAAAATTAAAAGAAAATATCTAATTAATGGGACCCACCTCAACCCTCCCCTTCTTCATCAACCTGCTCTCTCTTTCTCTCTCTTTACTTCACCTCACTTTACATCTTCCATCTAACACCACCGTAACCCATGGATCATCTGTCACTGCACTCAACCATATCAATCAATTCAATTCCCCTAAACCTATAAGCAGTTTACATGACTCAAACATCAACAAAAAAAGCCATCTAATTTCAAATTATGTTATAATCAATCAAAGAAACAGTTGTAAAAATTAAAAGGGTATCAAAAGAAATTTCAAACCACCACCATTGCTATAACCTTCAACCTGTTATAATTTCAAACCACCCCTACAATTCAATTCCCCCTCTATCTATCTACACCACTAACCCATCACCATCAACACCTATCACCGCCACCATCCACCACCTGATACGACCCACCTCTCTTTCTTTCTCCCTCCCTCTCTCTCTACAACTCCCACCAAACCACCACCTGTTACCGCCTATTTCTGCCACCCGTCACATAACCATCACCACCACTATAACCTTCAACCTGTTCCCACCACCATAACCACTACTAATCCACCACCATTTCAGATCTAGTGATGATGAAAACGTTGAATAAAGCTCGACAGGGGCTGTTGGGGATCAGATGTTATGAAGAATAATGGGTTGGCAGTTGTTACAGGTGGCTCCGGCAAGGTTTGAGCGGAATCCGAAACAGGGGGTGTGGAATCTGGGTTCGATAGAGAAGATGGGAGTTAGGGTTTCGCAGATGGATTGTGGAAGGTGAATAATGTTGGGTTTTAATTTGGGGACAGTGATGGTGGTGAACAACAGTTGGTTTTAGTTAGGGTTTTGATTTGGGGATGCCGACAATGGTCCGAGATGGCGACCATGGTTGAGGTGGTGTTGGTGTCGGTGGTTTATGGTGGTGGAAGGTGGTGATGCCGAAGGTGGGGAAAGGTGGTGATGCCGGCAGTGGTGGAAGGTGGTGATGAAGGTGTAAAATTATTTATCAGTTAATAATGTGTGTGAAAACATATATATATATATATATATATATATGAATGATTAAGTATTAGATTTTTATCTTTTATATAATAATAATAATAATAATAAAAGAATGGATCAAAATGGCAACCGAAAATATTTAAATTGAAAATCCCCAAAATACCCCTGGTTAAAAATGAGGTTTTTGGATGGAGTTAGAGTATGTGATCAAAATGACAATAAATGGGAAAAGTCAGGGACCATAGGCGAAAAAAACTATTTGGACTAAAATGGCAAATTTGGACAAACCTCAGGGACCAAAATGGCAATTTACTAAAAATAAAAATTTTGGTATGTTTTTTTTTTGGGTTTTTTGGTTAGTTTTTTGGTTTTTATCATTTAAACTAGTTTTCTCATGATCCATCCTCTATATATATATATATATATGTGTGTGTATATATATATATATAATGAGAAAACTAAAAAACTAACTAAAAAAGCCTAAATAACATACCAATTTTTTTTTATAAAAAAATCGCAGGTTTTTATGCATGGAAAAAAATTTTCAAAAAAAATAAATAAATAAAGAAATTTTTTTTGTTGTATTGCACATGTGCACTATTACGGATATAGTGCACATGTGTAGTACACATATAATGCACATATATTGCACATGTGCAATATAACAAAAAAAAAATTTGAAATTTTTTTTCCATGCATAAAAACTTGCAATTTTTTTATAAAGAATTGCAAAAAAAAAATGGTATGTTTTTTAGCTTTTTTTTAGGCTTTTTTAGTTAGTTTTCTAGTTTTCTCATTTACATTTAGTTTTCTCAAGATCATCTCCCTATATATATAGGGAGATGAAGAAACACTGGATAAATGACCGGGATCAAATTATCTAAAGGGTTACGTTCTTCATAAAAGGGGTGGTTCTCTCTCGTTTGATTCGAAGGGACAAGTCTTCTTCTCCGGTGAATACTGCAAAACAAACACCGTTAGCCTCGTTACGGGGAGAAGGGAGGTTCTCTCCGTAACCCGACTCCGGCGTGAGAATAAGTATTTGTTGAAGAAGAAGAAGTTTCGATGAAGTGAGTGTAACTTGAAATTCATACCTGATTTATTCTCATATTTATAGCCGGGAGTTTGGGCGGGAAAACTCGTTGTTGAAATATTAACGGAAGATGCTAACTCCGTAGGCGGTTATTTCCCATCCTGTTAATCCTCTTAATCCGACGTGAGTCCACACGGATCGCTGTTCAGATCAACGGCTGGGGGTGTTGCCACATGGAAAGTGGGCAAGTGGAGATTTATCTCCAATTCCATGTCATCATCGTGATTTCAGAGTTGCCTGGGATGATGACACGTGTCTCAGACGGTTATAACCGTCTGGTGGTGCATGAATGAGTCTTCCAGAAGATTATTGCCATAATCCGGTGTGACTCCTTACCGTGTGGTATCAGCTTAATAAATTATACCCAAGTCTGGGTATTATTAATCGGAAGTGTTTTTAGGATTCTCATCCTTTGTTTGTTATGGAGGAAAGACGCAAGGATTCATTATCCTCATTTTGGCGCGCGGGTATCACCTGTTGTTTTTCTTTTAAGCTCTCTTTGTTGGGCCAGTGCGCGGCCGCGCAAGGTCTAAAGTACTTGATATGAGATTTTTGGGACCTTACCCCTTCAAGTCCCCCCAGTCTAGTGTTGCTCTTATGCAAATAAGTGGAGCACTGGACTTTAAAAGAGGGGTTTTACTGTTTGTGGGATTTGGGCGCGAAAGTGGAAAATCTTCTATGAGAAGATACACTTTGCTCATTATGGTGATTTTGAAAATCTTTGACTTTGGGTGAGAGGTACAGTAAGGACTGTGTGACAGGCTGTCATTGTCAGGTGCACATTACTGACCGTGCTCTTTACGCGCGCGTGAACTCGCGTTTGTGTTGCTACCCACTCGCCCATGTCGTTTGGGTAACTGTGCTATCCCAAAAAAGGTGTTGTTGCAGTTACCGAAGCTATTTATGGCGGTGGGTATATAAGTGTTTTGGATTTCCCTTTTCTAGTAATCATTACTTTGTTGAAAATCCTTTTCCCCTTTGTCTTCTTTATCCGTTCTTTAGAAAGAATTGCAATTTCTCCTTCCTATGTCAACCGGCGATCATCACGAAGACTTTGCAGAAGAAATCTATGTCGAACTTCCACCATTGAAGTGGTTTAGGGCAACCTTTGATGGTTTGATTCGGAATCTCAGGTTCCCTGAAAACTGGGGTGCCCTTTACCCTCAAGAAGGCCAAACGGCGGCGGATGCTCTGGTCGGGTATGCGACCTTGTTTTGGGATTTCTTTAGTGCAGGCAACTTTCGTTTGCCTGTAACGAAAGTTTTTCTTGAAATCCTTGAGTATTACAAGTTCCACATCTCCCAGGTGCACCCAATTGGTATTGTTAGGGTTCGACATTTTGAATTTGTGTGCCGTACGATGCATATTGAACCGACGGTTCCTCGATTTCGTGTTTTTCATCAATGCACCGTACTCAAGGGTTCTATTCATTTATTCAAAGGGCATCGGCGAAGAAGATTTTGCTTCATCCTCCAAAATCATTCCACGACTGGAAACATAAATTCTTTTTCATTAAAGCACGGGTTTTTTCCGATGAAAATGATTTTTAGGGGAAAAGAGGACGTCCCTATCGAAACCATTCAGACTCCTGTTGACGAGAATTGGTACCAGGATCTGAAAGACGTTCCGTCTATTGCTCTACCGGAGAAAGCCCTTGTCGGTGCCGGTATGAGTCTGAACTGGAGGATGGAACGAGAAGAGAAGCCGGTGTACATGGAGGATGGCAAGGGTAAGATTTTTGCCCTGTTTCTGCTTCTCTCTTCTTTTTTTTTTTTTTTTTGAAATTCATCTTCACTTCTCCTTGTTTGCAGTTGTTTCGTTATACGTTGTTGCGTTTGGTAGAGAAGGTAGAAAGATGTCTACTATTGCAAAAAAGCCCGATGAGGAATTGTGGTATCACCGTATTGTGAAGAATTTTGTTCTTCCGCGGGATAGTGATCTTTCTGCGCAACCTACTGCTGGTGCTGGTAAGCTTGTATAGTAGCATTTTTTGCTTGTTATTTTGCGCGTGTGTTAACACTGTGTTTTTGCAGTAGGTGAATTGTCTAATTTGGGCATAGGCCCTGAAAAGAAAAGGCGCGCGCCAACCGCTACTGCTGCACCAAAGAAGAATGATGCTGAAAAAACTCAGTCTTCTAAGGCCAAAAATGTTGGAGGGGATAAGAAAGGTATGCTTTGGAGGGTCTTGCGCCTACAGTTATTGTTAGAAGACCGAAGCCAGAACCAAAAGAGACTGCTGATATCCCTGCATCCAACCCTGATGATCCTATTGACTTGGAATCAAGCCCTGAGCGCTTGGTGAGGACTAAGGGAGGAAAAAGAAAGCAGTCTGGTACTGAGGTTGAAGGTCAGCCTGCAAAGAAGATTCAGATGAAGAAGATTACCAAGAGAGGCAATCTGGACGCCTTTATTTCAAAGTCTGTTCCTGGTAAGTGTCCTCTTTTGCTCTCTTCTTCATATGCTCATTGAATATTTTGTGACTCATAGACTTTGTTTTTCAAAAAAAAAAAAAAAAAAAAAAAAAAAACAATTTCTCCTGTTCTCACAGAATCATTGACTGTGGTTAATGAAGAACTCCCACCCTCTCCTCTACGCGCTTATGTTGCTGATAAGTTAAAGAACTCTGAAGTTCCTGAGGGTGGGACCGAGAAAGCTGCTGGGGTTGAGGATCTTGGGGCTGATAAGCCTGTTGAAGTCGTTGTGAATGCAGAAAAAGTTATTAGCCACGAGATTACGGATGATGCTGGTAACCCACAGGCCCCTGAACCTGTTGCTCATGATTTGGAGAAAAAGAAAGCTGCTGAAGAAATCCCTGTTACAACTTCTCCTTCTAAAGCTTCTGGTTTTATGCCTGAAAAACCTCGAGAAAGTTTCTGCTGAAGACCAAGGCTCATTTTCTGCTGCTGGAAAGAGTTCTCCAATCCGCCCAGATGAGACTCTGGGGATTATTATTATAGAACTTATTCGAAAAAAGATGCTTCCGGCATTCATGTCCATGTTTGGAATCTGAAGAAGGGTGACACCTTTTCAGATTAGCGCGTGTGTCGGGACTGGTTGCAGGGGATATTTCCGCTTGGGGAGATTAAGTTCCAAGAAAGTCGTCTCCATGAGCAAACTTACCATGCCTACCTTGAAGAGGCCGCTTCTTATACATCCACTACGCATCGCATTGAGCGTAAGTGGCATAGTATGCATAAGGAGTGGGCTGACTTCAAGGTGTCCAAGAAGAAAGTTGCAGATGACGAGAACCATGTTGCCCAACTGAAGGCTAAGTTGGAATCTGATCAGGCCAAATTTGAGGCTGATCGAAAAACAGAGGAATGGTCCGTTGCTAGCTGGAAAAGGAAACCGGAGGCTGAAGCTGCCCTTCTTGCCGATGAGCGCAAGAATTTTAAAAGAATTTGTGAGAAAGATAATAATGAGAAAATAGGTCTCCGTAATGTTATCAATAATCTCAAGGCTGAAGTTGAGAAATTGAAGAAACAGGATGCGGAGATCGAAAGGTTGAAAAAAGAAAAAGTTGATGCTGATACTGATACTGTGCGAGATGAGGTGCGTTCCCACAGGGAGCGCAGTGAACAACGAGAGGTACATGCCTGCGCCACTCTTGCTCTTAGAGATAAAGAGATAGAAGAACTTACCGCTTGGCTTTCTGACCAGGAACAACTTAAAAAAGATTTGGAGCTTGCGCACTCTGAGAAAGCTGATGTCTCCCGTCGCCTAACTGAAACTGAAGTGAAGCTAGAAAATTCCGAAACGGCGCGGGCCACAACAGAGAGCGAGCTTGAACCTTTGAAAAGTGATATGTTATGGTTGAAAGAGCGTGGGATTGCCAGTGTAAGTTGCTTTTTTGCTTGTTTGCTTCGCGCCTCTCTCTTATTTATCTTTCTTGTTCTTGTAGGTTGCTGAATCAGTGTTGAATTCTGTAGAGCTAGATAAAACTGTTGCGCGTTTAGTTGTTGCCGCGCGGAGTGACGGGTATGCTCAAGGATATACGGAATGTTCACACCATGTGACTAATGCCTTGAAAGTTGATTGGGATACTAGTAAATCTGCTACTCATGGGGTTAACACTGATGCCGCCCTTGTAGCTTTAAAAACAGAATTCAACAATTTGCAGTTTCCTGTCATGGATCTTATAAATGTTGAATTGCAATCTGAAGATCATGTGGCTCAACTAAAGGAAATCTTCCCAGATGAAGACGAAGATCTAGCGTAGGTTTCCTTTGTAATTGTATTGAACAATTTTTTATGGTTCTTTGGGATGTGTATTCCTTTTTTCTGTTAATGCGCTGCCGCGCAAGTAATCGTACACATAAACACTGCCGTGTTTTGATATTTTTCTAAGGCGTATTGGTGCGCCAGGAATAGTATGATGTGTGTTTTAGTTTACAATATTTTGCATGGATACAATTGCTTTGATCAGGTAAGGCGAATGAAGGTGGTATAAAGCTCGTGTGTGAACGTGTGGTTGTAGGTCCCTCGGAGGTTGAGGTTAAACCTTATCCTTGTTATGTTTAACACACTAGCAAGTGCGGAATCCAAGCTAGAATGCAAACTGGTAGTTTATATGAGAACACAAGCTACAAAGAGAAAGGTAGACACACAAGATATCAAAGTTTTCTCTTGTATTTCAGTGGACACGGTTACAGCCCTTGACCAAACTGAAAATACGCTCTCTACAAGACTAAGTTCACTCACACCATGAAGTGAACACATTACAACAGTATATATAACCTTCACAGCTCGTCTGGTCGAAGGATCAATTAGACTGATCGAAAGATCATCTATCGAGATACAGCCTATCGAAGGATCCACATATACCTCGAAGGATTGGCATCCTTCGAGGTCCATCTATATCCATCGAAGGTTATCTTTCGAGCTCATCGAAGGATATAAACAATCCTTCGATGACTCATCCTTCGACCCACACAACTTACAAACCTTTTTCTAACCGTTTGACCAAGTCAAACCAGGAGGATGGTTGACTGGTCAAACTTACATTAAGCACACACATAAACACATCTAAGACGTAACACGACTACAAAAGACATCGTTTTATATCATTACAAAATACAGACAAAGTACAGACACAAGTGCACCAACAAACTCCCCCTTGGCTGTAGCTTTGTCTCGATCTTTATGTCTTCAAGTCTCTGACGTCCTTTCAACCGTTAAGTGATGCGTAGACCATGCACTTCCCGCATTCACCAGTAGGTTGAAGCAATACCGGGCCATCTTCTGAAACTTCATTGCTTGTTCACGATCTCTAACCAAGTAATTGATCTCGTGATCCTTAAGAACAATAATATCCGACCTGGACATGTTAGTAATCCACATCGGATCTATCATTCGAAAGTTCTCCTGACTATCTTGGAATAAGATCACAGCTTCTCCAGTATCTGCATCATAAACCCAGCAACGAAAGTTTCCCAGAAAGTCTGTCTTCATTTTCAACAAAGGTATCTTCTTCATCAATTTTGGAGGATCATAAACCAATCGATAACGAGCAGTATTTGTCTCTGGATCAAGCGTGAACCTGATTTGCTCGTATCGAGGAAACTGCGGCTTGTATAGCGGATCCTTCCAACCTCTTCTTCGTTCCAATCTGATCTTCTTGGCGAACAAATCCACCATCTTGTCTTCGACTCGATTAATAACCTCCAGCTGAGCTAAAACTGCAACATCATAATAAGGAAGTGAAAGAATGCTGAGAAGAGTCCTGAAGTACTGAAGGCCGCATTCTCGCTTCACAACCATGCAGTGAAGCTCCTTAATGAACATCCAGCTGATAATACGACCCCGAGCCTGATTCCTTTCCAGAATCATGTAGTTGACCTGATCCAACGGAGGGAGCGGAGGAGGATTCCTAGCTAGGAAATCGGCTCGCCATTCGTTCACGGTCTTCTCACGGCTTTCTTGAGCTGAAGGAGAATCTGAAGAAATATTAGAAGATTCTGCTGTCTTTTCTGCCACAACCTCATCATCAAGCATATTAAGCTCCACATTATCTTGACTAACGTAAACAGGACGTTCCGGATCCGAACCGATGAAGATTTCTTCAATCGTAGAGAAATCGGTTTCGTCCGGAACTAACGGAGTAGCATCGATCGTCGTCAAATCAACTTCATCCATTGCCGTCAGAGCTAATATACATTCATCAGACATCTCAGTAACATGTTCTCCCTCTTCTAATAGTTCACCCGTGACTGGATGATACTGTTGAACAGTTGAGGATTCAGGGAGATCGGTGAACGCTTCCGGCTCAAGACTAATATGTTCAAAAACTGCTGAAGCTTCCAATGTTTCAGTTTGCTCAGAAGGACCAGTAGCTGTTGGAGCAGCAGAAGGAGCATCTTGAGATGTACCAGACCCACCTGCAGCACCAGATGCAGTTGCACCGGAACCTGTGGCAGCTGGTTGATCAGGATTTGCTGCATCATCATCCTTATCATCGCCACGCCTTGAAGGAGCGATACCCAAAGCTTTGCACCGTTCATTCCAAAGTGTAACAACTTTGTGATCAAATCTCTTAAAGTTCGCTTGAACAGGCTTGAAGGCTTCCATTAATCTATCATCACGATTCTTATAGCGATCGGACAGCTCTTCATTCTTCTGTTTTAACGTTGTTGCCTCACGTTCTAGCACAGTACTATGCTTCTTCATTATCTCAACCTCTCTATCACGAGCCTTATTAGCTTCTTTCAGTCTTTCTATCTCTTGAGCCTGTTCTCTTATCTTGACATTCTGAGCACTAACAAGTGAGACCAGCTTGTTGTGTGCCTCAGCATCATGTGTTCGCTGTATACGGTATTCTTCAATCTTTCTTGTATTCCGACCGACTAAGGTACCCAGTTCACTGACTTGTTCAATCAGGAATTGAATTTTCTCAGCATCAGACAACACAGATAATGTTTCTGCTAGAGTAGGCCGTGAGGGCTCAGGACCTGAGAAACCAGTCTGGCCAGATGGACCAGAAGTACCTGTTGGACCAGGAATAACAAGAGGAGGACGTGGATGTGTACCTGAGACGGGGGTTGCAGGCGGCTGTTGATCAACAGGCGCCGTGCGTGCCCCAGAAGACGTCTGTGGAGAAGAGATCAGATCCAGCATCTCTGATGTAGTTAATTGTTCACTGATAGGAGGCAGCTGTTGCTCCGGAGGCGTTGAATGCTTAATCGGATCAGGTGTAGTGACATCACCAGCCGTTTCACCTGTTGGCTTTGATCCGCCCCTTGATCTCTTAGAAGTACGAGTACCCTCTCTTCTTGCTTGTCTCTTCCTTCTGAGTAATCCAGGAGCAGCAGGAATATAATCATCATCTTTATCAGATTCTGTGACATTCACCGGTTTCTCAATACGTTTAAAACCACGAAAATTCCCTCGCTGATCATAAGCCTTACGCATCCCTGGAGGAGGAGGATTATCATCCTCAGAAGACGAATCATCATTACCAGCACCTCCTTCAGCATCAGAAGACGAACTGCTTTCATCTGCCAACCGCCTTGGCTCGTCCACCTTACTTTTACCTTTGTCAGCCGCAACATCACCTGATCGACTTGCAGCACCACCAACATTACCACCGACATCTGATTCGATGAACACTCCTTGAACTTCTTCTGCAGCAACATTCACATCAACTTCAACATGTGCTGCAACACTTGAACTGCCAGCAGACTTCCTGCTCGATGCTTTAATACCATGCTTAGCCCCAAGCTGCGTGTTAGCCAAAGCGATTAACCTTGGCTCTTCATCATCAGAATCACTCGCATCTCGACGCCATTTGTTTTTCTGCGGTGCCTCGTAGGCCGGAACATCGAGATGACCAATAAGCTTTCTAATTGGATCCGATTCCTTATAGTTGGACATGGATTTGAAAATCAGCAGTGTACGCTCATTCATTGGATTGACAGGTAGAACATCTGCTTCAGCTTTAGGAAGATCAGGAATCTGATCATCAATCATCATCTGCATGAATCTAGGATATAGCCAAAACTTGGTAGATGTTCGTTGAGTTGCTGACGGGAGTGGCCTTCGAGCATTTTCTTTCAGATTGTCGAAAATATAGCGTGATATGTTGAAAGGCTTGTTCAGAATCAAAGCCGTAAACAATCCCGTTAAATCAATCGGCGACAGATCATATCCAGATCGTTTGTTGCTCAGGCAGTGAATAAGGATATGCAATAAGAACTTGTATCGAAGCGGCATAAACTTTTTGTTGATCTGATTTGCAAGAACGTTATCGCTGTACCGTAACCTCATCAGCAAGCCCCGCTGACATTGTAAATCAATAGAAGTAGAATCTTCTGGTTGATCTCCTAGTTGCAGACGTGCTCTGATAGTGTTTTCTGTAATCACCACGGGTTTCTCAGCAACTGGTCCACTAATCACTTCCTTGTTATCCACTGTTTCAACCACGGCTGAATTCCAGAACTCCTTGATATGAGACTGATAAGCAGTGTGCTGTGTAGTGATTGCATAGTTGATACGAGTGCGATGAAGATACTCCATTATTCCTGTGAATTCCGGACTGATTTTGTCTTCCGGTTGCAAATACGCGGCCATGTTGTGTCGTGGCTCCGACATAGATTCAACTTCCGATTTTTCTTTCTTGGTTGGTTTTGCCCGTTCCTTCTTTTCTTTCGGTGCCATTTACATGAACCAATCAATCAAGAACACACAAAGGCTTTCAGACCATTAAAGTTCAAACCAAAGACTCTGAAACATAAAACATCAGTCAAGATATAACATTACAACAAACATATTCACATTGCATAAAGACACATGATCAAATGAAGTGTTTATGTCGTTGTTTGATAAGTGCATTCGGATTATCCTACCGAGATTGTAGATGAAATCCTGATAATCTAACTTTTTGTTTCAATTTTGGCAGAGTTTCGGTAGGATCAGACGATTTTGAAATAGTGAAGTTGAACAGTTATGTTGAAATGAAGAAGATGATACCTTTTTATACTCTGACCTCGAAAGTCGAACCGTCTCGAAGGATAAATGACCTTTCGAAAGATGAAAAGGTGTTTCGAAAGATCAGCTATGGGTCGAAGGATCCCTATCTGGATCGAAAGATACCAGATATTTGTGGGAATCCTCGAAGGATATCTTTCGACCTTATCCATCTTTCATAAAGGTCTGTTGACCAATTCATCTTTCGACTGAGATGATTGACTTTCATTGACTTTCATTGACCTTCTGATCTTTCGAGGGCCATTGCTTTCTCGAAGGATCAGATTTTCACCAACACTTTGGATTTTGGGAAATTGCAATTCAAACCCTTCAAATTCTTAAAAGTTTTCAGAAACGACCGTTTTGAAAAATTGTCCGTTATGAAGTTCTGCAAAGGTCAGTTTTATGAAGTATTTCGGCTTGTCAGATATCTGATCGAGTACCAACATCGGTTAATCAAAAAATAAGATTAAATTGAAAATCTTTTTGGATTTTGATAAAATAAAAGACAACAATAAAAGACAACAATTTTAGAATCCTTTGAATGTTATCAAACGACATCACCGCTAATGTCGTGCTGATATGCACCAAACGACAAAAACTGTTTAAAAAGACAATAAAAGTTAATCACTAAAGTTAAGCAGTAAATAAATATGTACAAACACAACAATATTTTTGCGAGTTTCTGGCGAAGAGAATCATATCAGTTTGCGGTCTTTTGTCAAAACACATTTCCTTTTAATATTCTTTTACAGAAGAGGATAAGTATTCTACCACAATTACCGATATTGTTATCCACTTAAACTCAACGATCAAGTGTAATCATAATGCATTGAGATACATTAAGGTATGATTTATACTTACCGACCGGTGTTCATCCACTCACGACACATTCCCGTATCAAGGTATGCACGAGAGTTCATCTTACTGGGGAGTATACCATTTATCATCCGTTTTTAACGTATATAAAATGTGAACAAGTCACTTATTTGATTTGAAAACAAGCCCTATGTGATAGAATCACTTATTGATGAGGAACTTGATTTTCATATGCATGAGGGCACAGGAGCAAGTCTGTGAACAGGTCAGTACTTTCGTACAGCAGAGAGACGAACTTGACTCCCGGATAAATGTGATATTTTATCACTTATTTGTTTGGACATGTGATTGTTTATCACTTATTGAGGTCGAATGCAATATGTACACGTATGTATAGTATCATGGAAGATCTAGACTTGCGTCCCCGTTATTATTTTATTTTATTTTTTTTCGGTAAAAGATACAACCATGATACCCAGATGATAAACAGCATAAACCCCAAATATCTCAGAACCTCGGCAATCTATCAAACGAAATTTCGGTACCAAGACCATATGCCAATGAGCGGTTCCCACGCGGTTTTCAGTTCGTTATGTTTATATCCCCTGCACACTTTAAAATGATCGTGAGTCTACCGGTACATCATTAGTAGAGCTACTTATCTTTTTATCTTTTCTTTTGATTTCCAGAAACATGTTTCGACCGACCTCTGATGTAATATCATTTTCTCTTATATTACCAAGAAACTCATTTTTGTTTTTCTATTGTTTTTGTGTTTTTCTGAATTTTCTCCCCCTTAAATGCAGAAAGTAAATAAAGTAAAGACATATTTTTGTATTTTTGCGGTTTTTCAATGTTTTTGTATTTTCTTTGAAACTTTCTCCCCCTAAAAATTTAAAAACAAAGAAAATAAAGACACATTTTTTTTTTTAAGAAAAATATTTACAAAAACGATTTTCCGATGTCGGTTACTCTTGCTTCACCTTTATGCCGTTTACCAAAAGTAAATAATCGAATCTTGATTTATCAAATGCTTTGGTAAAAAGGTCGGCACGTTGGTGATCGGTATGAATGTGAACCACATCGATAAGTCTCTTTTCAAAGCAATCACGTATGAAGTGATATTTAATATCGATGTGCTTCGTTTTTGAGTGCTGTACAGGATTTCTAGTGATCTGTAAAGCAGCTTCATTATCAACATAAATAGGAGTAGTTAGGAATTCAAAACCGTAGTCCCGCATCTGTTGTTGGATCCATAGAACCTGGGAGCAGCAACTAGACGCAGCAATGTATTCCGCTTCACATGTAGACGTAGCCACACATGTCTGCTTCTTGCACTGCCAAGTGACTAGGCGATTGCCTAAGAACTGACATCCTGCTGTAGTTGATTTTCCATCTTTCTTGCAGCCGCCGAAATCAGAATCACTGTAAGCTTTGAGATCGAAGTTATCATCCTTAGGGTACCATAACCCGGTGTCAGGGCAACCCTTTAGATAACGAAAAATCCTTTTGACAGCAGCATAGTGAGAGACCTTCGGATTTGCTTGGTATCTGGCGAGAAGGCACGTTGGATACATAATGTCGGGTCTTGATGCAGTGAGATACATTAAAGATCCAATCATAGCACGATAGAGTGAAGAATCCACAGCTTCCCCTTTTTCATCCGGAGTAATCCCGTGATTCTGCGGAAGAGGAGTAGAAATTGGCTTCGAGTCGGACATCTGGAACCGGCTCAAGATGTCTCCGACGTACTTGGTTTGATGGATAAAAATTCCAGATTCGGACTGATTAACTTGCAAACCCAAAAAGAACATCATTTCACCCATCGCACTCATCTCAAATCGATCTTGCATCACTTTCTCAAATTCCTTGCATAAATTATCATCGGTAGAACCAAAGATAATGTCATCGACGTATACCTGTACCAACAGAAGATCTTCACCTTTTTCTTTGATGAAGAGGGTACAATCGATCAAACCCCGTCTAAACCCGTTGTTCAGCAGGTAGGTAGACAGTGTCTCATACCAGGCTCGAGGTGCTTGATGAAGACCATATAATGCTTTGTTAAGTAGTAAAACTCTGTCAGGATGTAATGGATCTTCAAACCCCGGTGGTTGCTCGACATATACTTCCTCTTCGACTACTCCATGTAGAAATGCACTCTTAACATCCATCTGGTACACCTTGAATTTCTTGAAGGATGCGTAGGCTAGAAAGATTCTAATAGCCTCCAGACGTGCAACAGGAGCATACACTTCATTGTAGTCAATACCTTCTATCTGACTGAAGCCTTGAACAACTAACCTTGCTTTGTTTCGGACAACAATCCCACGGTCGTCCTTCTTGCACTTAAACACCCAACGAGTTCCGATCTTCTTGTAGTTGTCGGGCCTATCAACCAATTTCCATACACCCAACTTCTCGAACTGCTGAAGTTCTTCTTGCATGGCTTCCACCCAGGAATCATCTTTCAATGCCTCCTTCCAAGATCTAGGCTCTTCTTGGCTAACATAGCAGGTGAAAGACCAATCATTTTGTTGTCCCGATTCTCGTATCTCAGCATACAAGCCAGCATTTCGTTATTTCTGATTTGATTTCTTGTCCTAACACCACTGAGAACATCACCTATAATATTCTGCTGAGGATGAATGTTATGATTCGGGTTTCAGGAACTAGAGGAATTTCAACATTGGTCCTCAAGTTATTGATATTTAAATTCCCGATATCATTTTGAAGCTGTTGAGTTGTAGAAGATGATGCATTTCTTCTTGGACAATTGGCGCAGACACTGGATCCGTTGCTTCTGAAGTACCTTGAACCGGACCCCGTGCTTCACCATCATTTGCATCAACATACTCCTCATCTTCCGATGACAAATTGTAGTCGACAGCATCATTAAACACCTCATTTGAAGCGAGATTGTTGACAGAAGAAGATGCTTGTGAGTCAACAATGATTGGGCGAGCTAACTGAGAGCCAGTCGCATTCTCGCTTTCAGACAACATTTGAGCAATTGCATTGTCATCATCAAATGTCGGCAGATTGAATGAGTGAAAAGACCATCATAATCGAACATCCATGGATCTCCAGAAGGCTTCGGAGGATTAGAATATCTTTGAACTCTTACTTCACCCCACTCTTCAATCCTCTTGGTAGTCAGGTTCCATACTCGCAGATTAGGAGTAGCATACCCAAGGAAGTAACCTTCGATAGCTTTGGCACCAAACTTCCCGTCAGGCTCAATCATGGTACATGGTGCACCAAAAGGTTCTAGATATTCTAAGTCAGGAGTGTTAACGTGTAGCAAGCCGAGGCAACAGCTTCAGTCCAGAATCGAACTGGAAGCTGAGACTCAACCAACATGGTTCTTGCAGTCTCAATTAAGGTTCTGTTCTTTCTTTCAGCGACTCCGTTTTGTTGTGGCGTGTACCGAGAGCTATATCATGAAGGATTCCTTTTGCAGTGCAAAATTCATCCATAACCCTGTTTTTGAACCCGGTTCCGTTGTCGCTTCGAATTCGCCTCACCTTTAGATTATAAAGATTTTCCAACAAGGTGATCAAATTCTTTAGAATCTCTGGAGTCTCGCTCTTGTGGACCATGAAATCAACCCATTAAAATCTTGAATAGTCATCAGTGACTACCAAGCAGAAAACTTCCCCGTGCACACTCTTGTGTTTGACTGGGCCGAAAAGGTCCATATGCAGACGTTCGAGTGGCATGTTTACAGTGTTAACCTTCTTCAATGGATGTGATTTCTTGATCTGCTTCCCTTTCTGACACGGCACACAGACATCTTGAAGTTGAAAATTCTTCACATTGACACCTCTCACCAGATTGTTTTTGACAAGGTGATTCATTTTTCTGAGGTGAATATGACCCATCCGTCTGTGCCAAGAGATCGTCTCCTTTTCAGTGGCTTTTGAAATAAAACAAGTAACTTGTTTGGACTTGGTTATTGCTTGGCTCATATCGAGGACATACAAATCATTAACTCTTGGTGCTGATAAGAGAATCCATTCTTCGGGAATCTTGAATCCTGGCTTCAGCACATAACAACCGGCATCATCAAAATGCACGGTGAACTTCTTGTCGCAGATCTGAGAAACACTCAGGAGATTGTGATCCAACTGTTGCACATAATTGATTTTGTCAAAACTCACAACTCCATTTGAAATCATTCCTTCGTCGGTGATATACCCTCCTTTGTCTCCAGCAAATGCAACATATCCTCCTCTTATACTTCGCACATCGAAAAGAAGACGGTAGTCGCCCGTCATGTGCCTGGAAGCCCCACTATCAACAATCCAATGACTATTAATAGTTCCTCCTGGAGCCGCCTGCACATACAGTTAACTTATCAGTTTGAGAGGGGGACCCAAGCCTTTGTGGACTTGGGTCGTCCTTGATCATCAAGGAAAGTGATTTCAATCAGTTGATGATTAGGAAAAAGAACCTTTGGTGCTCCCCCTGATTGAATTACCTGCTTTGGCTTCCAAGCTGTTTGTCCTTTACCAGTATTTGAATTTATTGTTTTAGCATTTACTGGTTTTACAGTTTCAGATTTTGCTTGTACAGGTTTTTCTTCTTTGACCTCTGATTTTAATGCCTTTTCAATTACCTTTTGATTCTTTTGCTTTAACTTCTTTTCCCTTTCTTTCAAGACACGTGGGTCTTGTTTAGGGGAAACTGATCGTTTTCGGTAATCGATTTCTTGGGGAGCACTCGTTATTGACTTCAGCTTTTGCACGTGTGGGCAATATCTTACAATATGCCCAACTGTCCCACATTCAAAACATGTTCTCCGCTCTACAAACTTCAGAGAAACATATTGATGACCAGACGGAGAACCAGACAATGAACTTTGTGATCTAGACGTGCTTGGGCCTAAATCACATCCGTTGGTGTGTTGGGTGTAATTATTCTGATCATTTCGTTTTAAAATTCTAAACTGTTGTATAAACTCAAGGTTAGATTTATCCTGAAATGTTTCAAGTTTGTCTGAACCCGTGGATCCAACAAAGTTCATTTTCGGTCCTCGCTTCTTAACAGGAGCTCTTTTGTTTTGCACCTTTTGTTGCTGAACCTTAGGTTGCTCAACCCTTGATTGTTGAATTTTAGGTTGTGCAGCCTTAGGTTGAGTAGCCTTAGACTGTTCAACTTTAGGTTGTTGAACCTTTGGTTGTTCAGTCTTAGGCTACTGAACTTTAGGTGCTTGAACATTCTTGTTCTGAGCCTTCTTTCCCTGTACCTTACCCTTTCCGGAGTTGACTTGTTGTTTTCGCTCAATTGGTGGTTTTTGGTTTCCGTATTGTTTTCTAATTTGTTCACACGGGATTGGATCACATTGAGTGACGGTAACTTTGCCACTTTTGTTCCCCAAAAACTTATCAGTGCATCCTTCAAAGATTTGCTCAATTAAATCTTGATTTACATTTTTAATTGGAAAATCTTTGTTAGAGTAGATTTTGCTATCTCCTTTGAGCGTGTACAACAAGTTATTCTCATCACGGCTAGATACAAGGGACTCCATTGCTTTTGACATTTCAGTCTTACTCGGTTTCACTGGTGGATCACACAGGATGTGATTCTCGATTGGAATTTCTGTTGTAACCGAGTTAGACTGTTGTTTCACAATTTCTTCAGATTCATCATCCGAAGAATCAGCATCCTCAACAATGGGAGGACTCTGTTCCTTAACACACGATGAATCTGTCACATTCTCAGATTCTGATTGACCTGAGGAAGATGTACCAGTTGTGAACCCTAGGCCTGCTGCAAAGTCATCTAGATCGAGTGGCACAGTAGGTTCAAAACGGGGCATATCCTCGTCATCAGGCAATTTGGAGTAATTGTGATTCATTGGGGGAGGACATGATTTGAATCCAATACATGGTTTATCCCCCTTTTTCTTTCTCTTTTGAACGTCAATGATGTGATCCAATACAAAGCGGGAATTGGAATAGCTTTCCAGTTTCTGCTTAATTGTTTCACATTCACATCGAGCTGTTGCCAATTCAACCATTTGCTTTTCAATTGTGTCAATAAGATTATTGTTAGCATGTTGTTTTCTCAAAACAGCCTTTTGTAATTCTGAAACATCATGTTTTAATGACGCAATTGTTGCTTTAAATTCCTTTTCATTTCTGGTCAAAAACAAGTTAGCTTCAGTTGCTTTAGAAAGATCTACAATCAATTCTTGATTGTGTTTGTATGTGATTTCAAACTGACTTTCCTTTTCAGCATATTTAACATTTAAGCTATCACAATTTTCACAACTAACTACAGTGGGTTCATCAACACATACCTGACTTGATGAACTGTCGACATTAGCCATAAAGGCTGAATGGAAAGAAAAAGATCCATCTTCAGAGAAGAACTGAGCAAGCTTCTCGGAAGTTCCAGCAGATTTCTGGCAAAGAATAGATCTCCTCTTGCATAATGCTTCAGCTTCAGCCAAAAGCTCATCAACTTCCAATTCTAAAGCATCACTTGATAAATCACCAGCATCAAGTGATTCCCCATCCATGCTCCCACTATAACCCGAACTATCTTCATCTTCTGAAGATTCACCAGCAGACACGGGTTCTACGACCTTCTCAATCACTTTAGCATAACATGCTGTTCCACCATTTCCTCCTTCTCCAAGCTGAAGATTCCAATTGCAGATTTCATCAGCTTGAACAACCAATCCTCTGTGGGGATTAGTGTTTGTGGATCCAGATGCATTTCCTCCAACGGGAACTATTGATCTGTCAGAATTGTTGTTCGGTTGCTGTTGTGGCTGACCTTGATTCCTGAAGGGATTCTGATTTCCTTGCTTAGGTGGCTTCTGACACTCCCGCTTGAAGTGACCCTTTTCACCACAATTGAAGCAAGTGACAGCATTCTTATCAAAACCATACTTGGTGTTGTTGTTGCTATTCAAGTTGGTTCTCCCCGTCCTTTCCATAAACTCCTTTGCTCTTCGAATTGCACTAGCAAGAGCCCATTTGATATCCATCATTTCAAACTCTTCTCTATCCACTTGCTGGTAATCTTCATTGGTAAGATTGATATTCCCAATCTGACCTGCAACCAATCCACAATAAGCACTAACCAAGGTGTTCAACATCTCCATATGCTCCTTGGCTACTTCGACACTGACTTTGGAAAAGTTGGAAGTGTCTAATCTGATTGTGTTCGGATTGGAAGTGGCTTGAAAATTTGAAGAGCTTCCATAAAACCCTTGCTGTTGCGGTTGTTGCTGCTGAGCTCTGCTTGGGTCTAAGAAAGGAGGTGGTGTGAATTGCTGAGCTGTAGGTTGCACATTCTGTTGTAGAGAAGAAGAATCTGGTCTTGAATACATCATCGTGTATGCTGAAGGATCAAACTGATTTGTTGTGGAAGGTCCGGTGTTTGAGATGAAAGCTGTTTGAAGCTTCGCATGTTGAGAGGCTGGTTTTTCTCCACTGATACCTCCTGCAATCCCATAGTACATCTCTGGATTTTGAGGAGTTAGTGTTCTTTTTGCCTTAAGCTTTTCTTCTACATCCTTGTTTTCCAATCTTTGAATTAACTCATAAACGGTGATTGTGTCTAGAACACCATTTTCTTTGAGAATTTCAAGATAACTGCTCCACTTTGCTGGTAAACTATCAGCGAATCTCTTCACCATTTCTTGTGGAGTGGCAGTGACTCTGAAAGCAAACATCTCGCTCAACAAGTGATGGAACCTTGTAGATAAATCTGCCAAAGTCTCATTCTCCATACACGTGAATCCTTCAAACTCTTTCTTCAGTAATTCTTGCTTGATCTTTCTAGATTGAGCATTTCCTTCACATCGTAACGTGAGCATATCCCACAAGCTTTTAGTAGTCGTGCAGTAAACAAACTGGTGGTAAATGTCTTTGTGAAGAGCTTGTGTGAGAATCATGAATGCCTTCTTTTCTAACTCAAATTTCTTCTTATCATCATCAGACATAGTGCTGTAAGTTTCTGGATTAGATCCTGCAACTTCCAAATCATTGTCAAATGCGGTGAAGTAGCACATCCATAGATCTTGACCTTGCCCCTGAACATAAGTTCTCAGCCTTTCTTTCCACCATCCCCAATCATTGATGTGATTTAGCTTTGGCGGTTTTGTGCTTGTACCAGTTTCACTGTCGTTCTGCATCATAGCTTGAATGCTGTTGCTTTGATTTGTGACCAATGCCCATTGATTTGCAGTTATCATTGCAGCTTGAGGTGGGGCAATAGCCTGCATCCATGCAGTTTTGTTGAAATCCGACGTAGATTGCGTAGCTGATGATTGCGTAGCTGATGATTGTGGAGTCAAAGTTGTTTGAGTCCACGCGGTTGGATCCCACTGACCGATTGTTCCCATTTTATAAAGACAATTAATATATTAAGTGAAAAATATATTTAAAATTTGAAAAACAAGTTTTCCCCTTTTAAAATTTAATTTTTCACAAACTATGTTAAAATCTCGAAGGATAACAAACAGCCGAAGGATCTTTGATCGAAAGACCTGAAAAACACAAACTTGTTAAGCTTAAACAGATTAGGATCGAAAGAACAGAACTTGTTCGAAGGATCAACAGTGTTCGAAAGATCACTGTTGAGTTTCGAACAATGATTTCGAAAGACTCTCCAATCGAAGGATCCTTGTCTTTCGAATGAGACCTGTGGATCGACAGATATATCCTTCGAAAAGATTCCTTGGATCGAAAGATAAGTCACAGACTTCGAAGGATGTTCGAAGGATGATTATCTATCGAACCACCTTTGATCGAAAGATGATCTTTCGACTTCGAAGGATATCCTTCGATCTGCACTGACACAGTTGACAAAAGTTGACAGGTTGGTGAAAAGGTGATTGGTTGGTAAAAACTTTCGGCAGAAGGTATGTTCAGACCATACTTTCTGCCAACCCAGATTTGACTAATAAAATATTGCCTAAAAAGAAGGTTCTTATCAAGAAACCGGTCACCGGAGTAAGCCGGAATTTGGCCGGAAATTACCAAACTTCTTAAAAACAAGTTTTTAAGTTACCCAACCCGTTCTTTAACACACCCGGTTAGTTTAGAACACGTTTTTACGTCAAGAACTGTGAGAAAAACACTAAAAAACAGATGTTAAACCGTGTGAGTTTTTGTCCAAACACTCCAAAGTCTTGTATAAACTCGGGTTTTTTTTTAACAAGGAAAAGAGCCACGGCTCTGATACCACTTGTAGGTCCCTCGGAGGTTGAGGTTAAACCTTATCCTTGTTATGTTTAACACACTAGCAAGTGCGGAATCCAAGCTAGAATGCAAACCGGTAGTTTATATGAGAACACAAGCTACAAAGAGAAAGGTAGACACACAAGATATCAAAGTTTTCTCTTGTATTTCAGTGGACACGGTTACAGCCCTTGACCAAACTGAAAATACGCTCTCTACAAGACTAAGTTCACTCACACCATGAAGTGAACACATTACAACAGTATATATAACCTTCACAGCTCGTCTGGTCGAAGGATCAATTAGACTGATCGAAAGATCATCTATCGAGATACAGCCTATCGAAGGATCCACATATACCTCGAAGGATTAGCATCCTTCGAGGTCCATCTATATCCATCGAAGGTTATCTTTCGAGCTCATCGAAGGATATAAACAATCCTTCGATGACTCATCCTTCGACCCACACAACTTACAAACCTTTTTCTAACCGTTTGACCAAGTCAAACCAGGAGGATGGTTGACTGGTCAAACTTACATTAAGCACACACATAAACACATCTAAGACGTAACACGACTACAAAAGACATCGTTTTATATCATTACAAAATACAGACAAAGTACAGACACAAGTGCACCAACAGTGGTCTTGTGTGATGTAATCACTTGATCGTTCATGAGACTTGTATTATATTTACCACAATGTTTTTGCGCTTACCAAAAGAAATTGCATGCACTTTGTAAGAAAAAACACAAGAATAATAGAAACTTTGCTGTTTATTTCGGGATAAGGCGCAGAGGCCGTTATAAAGTCTATTAAAATAAATATGAGGGACTTAACTTACACTCTATATCCTGCTTAAACTTGATAGACTGTAGAGTCTGTTCCATCTTGCGAGGAGATCGTAGAGTTACTTCTTAATTTTTCGCTTTCTTGCTCGGGCCTTCTTCGCCCCGGGTGATTTGTTTTATGTCCTTGCGCATGTTTTGTAGTAGGTGGGTGAGCTCACCACTTTTAAGCGCCTTTTCTATCTCGGTGCGCAAGGAGATGCAATTATTGGTGGTATGACCACTGTCCTTGTGGTAATCACAATACTGAGCTTGGTCATGTCCACGTTTGTTCTTCATGGGTGGTGGAGGTTTAAACTAATAATCCTCCCTGCTTAAAACTTCCGCATGAGTTTTGGTTAAGGGAGTCCATTGTCTCTCCCTGTTCTCTTGTTTGGCTTCTCTCTGCGCGGCAAGCTTATTGATAGTGGCTCGAGCATCCTCGGATGAATAGTTCCCTAAGCTAGAATCGCGCCAACCTTTCTTAAATTTCCTCGCGCCACTTGAGCCCAAATCTGAGGGTCGATTGTGCGGTGGTGGCGGCCTGTTGGTGGTGAGATTCTTTTCTGTTTGGGCGTAGACCTTAGCCGCCGCCATCACTTTTTCCCAGCTCTTCGGGAGTCCTTCCGTCCCAGACAGGACTTTTATCATATCGTCGTACCTGACTGCATATTTGAATTGGGCGCGAATCAGCTGCTCGTGGACGTCTCCGATCTCGAGTACCTCTTTGTTATAACGGGTGATGAAGTCTTCCAGACTTTCATCATCATGACGCCAGATGTTCATCACATCCGCTGTGTCGCGGATAGATCGCCTTTGCTGGCTGAAATGAACCAGAAACTTCTCGCGCAAATCTTTCCATGACGTGATTTTCCCAATGGGCAAATTATCAAACCAGATTCTTGCAGCCCCTGTAAGGGTTTGTACGAAGAGGTGGAACCACATTGGTAGGGTCCAGCCTCCTACCAGCTCTGCGCTTGTGAAAACCCGCAGATGATCGTCAGGGTCTGTCATTCCGTTGAACTTACCCACGTTAGACGGGAGCTTTGCTTTCTCTAACGGAGCCACAGCTATTTCGCTTGTAAATTTTGAATTCTCCGCCGCTTCAGCAGGGCGATAAATCAGATCATAATTGTGCTCAGCCTCGGGATTGTAAACCACGCGGGGTCTACACTTGTTGTAATTCAGTTGTAACCGACTAAACACGCTGGCACTTTCTCCTACTCAGTAAGTTAGATCATATTCACTGATGTGGGTGTGTCGTTGAGAACCCAACCTGGTGTGAACTGATGGTCTTCTATGAGAGTGTGACTCATCTCGAAGCTCTTTTCGACGATTTTCTGATTGAGTATACTCGTATCTCGATGGAGATCTAGAGTGAACCTCTGTGTCTTCGATCTGGACTTGGGATGGGCCATCACGTTGAGAAGCATCAGCATGGGATCCTGGCCTTCGTGATTGAGTTTGGGGAGCAGTTTGTACACACAGCTGTGTGTATACTGCATTTAATGCCCCCTGAGATCTGACATACCAGGAAATTGGGGTCTCTCCTGGGGGTAGAATTGAGCTTACAGGGACCTCCGGCTGTGCCCCTGGGGTGGTAGGTTCATTCGGATGATTGAACTGTGCTTCATTGTCAACCGAGGCTTCTTCTACAATACCCTCATCCTGGGTATTGTTAACAAAATTCGGCCGAGGGCCGCTTTGTCGATGAGTTGAAGTTTCTTCCATGTGCAAATGGAATCAACAGAGTAAATCAAAAAACGAGAGAAAAACGGATGAAACAGAGAAATCGGTGGGCGCTAATGAAGAAACACTGGATAAATGACCGGGATCAAATTATCCAGAGGGTTACGTTCTTCATAAAAGGGGTGGTTCTCTCTCGTTTGATTCGAAGGGACAAGTCTTCTTCTCCGGTGAATACTGCAAAACAAAACACCGTTAGCCTCGTTACGGGGAGAAGGGAAGTTCTCTCCGTAACCCGACTTCGGCGTGAGAATAAGTATGTGTTGAAGAAGAAGAAGTTTCGATGAAGTGAGTGTAACTTGAAATTCATACCTGATTTATTCTCATATTTATAGCCGGGAGTTTGGGCGGGAAAACTCGTTGTTGAAATGTTAACGGAAGATGCTAACTCCGTAGGCGGTTATTTCCCATCCCGTTAATCCTCTTAATCCGACGTGATTGCACACGGATCGCTGTTCAGATCAACGGCTGGGGTGTTGCCACGTGGAAAGTGGACAAGTGGAGATTTCTCTCCAATTCCATGCCATCATCGTGATTTCAAAGTTGCCTGGGATGATGACACGTGTCTCAGACGGTTATAACCGTCTAGTGGTGCATGAATGAGTCTTCTAGAAGATTATTGCCATAATCCGGTGTGACTCCTTACCGTGTTGTATCAGCTTAATAAATTATACCCAAGTCTGGGTATTATTAAGCGGAAGTGTTTTTAGGATTCTCATCCTTTGTTTGTTATGGAGGAAAGACGCAAGGATTCATTATCCTCCTTTTGGTGTGCGGGTATCACCTTCTGTTTTTCTTCTAAGCTCTCTTTGTTGGGCTAGTGCACCGCCGCGTAAGGTCTAATGAGGGTTGACGTGGTTGTATGGTCCCAAGTACTTGATACGGGATTTTTGGGACCTTACTCCTTCAGGAGAGGATCAAGAGAAAACTACATCTAAATGAGAAAACAAGAAAACTAACTAAAAAAACCTAAAAAAAAGCCAAAAAGCATACCAAATTTTTTTTTTACAATTTCTTATAAAAAATCGCTACTTTTTATATATAAAAAAATTTCAAAAAAAAAAAAATTGTTGTACTGCACATGTGCATTATATGTGTACTACACACGTGCACTATTTCCGTAATAGTGCACATGTGTAATACAACAAATTTTTTTTTTTTTTTTGAAAATTTTTTTCCATGTATAAAAACTAGCGATTTTTTATAAAAAAATGTAAAAAAAAAATTTGGTATGTTTTTTTGGCTTTTTTAGTTAGTTTTTTGGTTTTCTCATTTAAACTAGTTTTCTCATGATCCATCCCCTATATATATATATATATATTTATATATGGGAAGGTTCTTTGGGGAACACTAAAAAAGTGGGGAACAACGGGGAACCGGTTCAAACGAACTCCGATTGGACTCATTCCAGCGGTGTTGGAACCGGCTCGTCGAACCCTAACTAAGATCTCTTAACCCTAAACCCTAAATCCTAACTCATAAACTCTAAACCCTAAAGCTAAAAAATAAGGCTAAAACCTAAGTTAAACCGTAAAATCTTAACTATACACACTAAAAGCTAAACCCTAAAGGCTAAACCTAAAACTAAACCCTATAGCTAAACCCTAAAGCTAAACTCTAAACCCTAAAGCTAAACCTTAAGGCTAAACTCTAAAAAGCCAAACCCTAATATATTAAGAGATCCCAGTTAGGGTTCGACGAGACGGTTCTAACGCCGCTGGAAAGACTCCAATCGGAGTTCGTTTGAGTCGGTTTCCCGCTGTTCCCCACTTTTTTAGTGTTCCCCAATGAACCTCACACTATATATATATATCTAGGGGATGGATCATGAGAAAACTAGTTTAAATGAGAAAACAAAAAAAAAGCCTAAAAAACATACCAATTGTTTTTTAATTTTTATAAAAAAATCACAGCTTTTTATTCATGGAAAAAAAATTTCAAAAAAAAAATATATATATATAAAAAAAAAGTTTTTTTGTTGTATTGCACATGTGCAATACTACACATGTGTAGTACACATACACTTGTGCAGTACAACAATTTTTTTTTTTTTTGAAATTTTTTTTATATATAAAAACTAGCGATTTTTTTATAAAAAATTGTAAAAAAAAATTTTGGTATGTTTTTTTAGCTTTTTTTATGTTTTTTTAGTTAGTTTTCTAGTTTTCTCATTTATATCTAGTTTTCTCATGATCATCTCCCTATATATATATATATATTTAGTCTTAGGATCCTGTAAAAATAACATGTTTCGTGAGAAGTGTGAGAATGCATAAAAATTCATATGTAGACATAATGTTTTGGACTTAGACATAATGTTTTGTGTTGTTTTGAAATGAAAAGCACTAAACATAACAATTTAAGACACAATGCAATGAATCCTAGGCTTAAAACTTAAAACACCATGTCAAGAACGTTAAGTAGTGTCTTTTAAGTGTTAAATATTGTCTTTTAAATTCACGTCCATAATATGTTGCATTGTGTTTTAAATTGTTATGTTTGGTGTTTTTCTTGCCAAAACAACAAAAAACATCATGCCTAAGTTCAAAGCATGATGCCTACATGTTAATTTCTATACCTTCTCACACTTCTCACGAAAAGAGTCCTTTTTACAGGAACCTCACCCTATTTATATATATATATATATTGGGGTTGGTTAACGTACAATTGAGCTTAACGTACATCGCATACGCTGTGAATATATAACATGCGATTTTTTTTAATCACCATGCGATTTTGTTATTTTTTTCAACATGCGATTTGGTATTTTTTTCAAAACATGCGATTGTTTTTTTTACTCATGCGATTTTACCTTCTATCCAAAAAATCGTATGTTATAAGTGCAAAATTTGCACGTTATACATTCATAGCGTACACAATATAGTTAAGACCAATTGTACAATACACTTTCCCTATATATATTTTGGTAAAAGAACATTTAAATCATACTTAATACGAGTTAACCTTTATGAACAAATGTCTCGGAGTCTTAACCAACCCTATACTCTGTTATCAAATGTATAATGTACGTCTGGTTGTTACACTTAAGTCCAAATTTGACATGCGATGCATGCATGTGCCTTAGTGGTCACTACTTACTACTTAGAGTCCACGGAAACCTAAATGGCATCTGCTATGCTAGTCAAAAAGCGCATTCAATAATGAATTATACTCTTCTTTATTACCTTATAATTAATTATAGATATTTGTCAAGCAATCACTCAGCAACTTGTCTCACGTTCTATCTGGTTTTTGTCGAAATACAAAACTCAAAAGTACTTTTGACAAGCTGCAATTATGTCAAAATGAAAGATGATTGTTTTTCGTGTGTTTGATTTCTTTACTTTACTTTTAAAATGAAAATTAAAGGCTGAGAAATCGAATGTCCAAACAATTATCAGTTGACTGATGATGATCCATGCATACAAGTAATCAGATCAGTGACATTCACAATTTTCACTTTTATTATACAAGACAATCTCATTCTAACACAAAAAAGAAACTCCGTTTGCCACTAGTGAACAACCGACATATTTTTATCTCAATCAAAATATCATAAATTGTTTTGAACCCACATAAAGAATGTTGGGGCAAACATACTACTTTTCCGTTTGAGTGATAACAATAAAAAATGAAAGTTACAAGTGTTATTATGTACAACTAGTTTTTTTTTAAAGTCGCGCGTTGCGACGAAACAGAGTAAATGATAATGTAAAACAAACATGATTTGAAAATAAAGAATGTTGTTTAGAAAGCTAAACCATTAGAACAATTTAATTTATCATTGTACCGTTTTATGATACAAAATAAATACTTTATTTTTAGTACAACATTGTTTTTAACAAAACTTATAACAAAATGTCAGGGAAAAAAATAAGTACAACTACGTAGTTAAGTCTTTAGAAAAAAGTTATAAACTTAAACTATTAAAGAAGTATCAAATTAATCGATAAATTAATATATGTTCTAAAAAAGAAGAAAAACAATTATTAGAAAATGGTAAAGAAAATAATTGTTTTTAAAAAAAAGAAAAAAATTAAAGATGTGTCACTAAAAGTTTATACTAAAAGTAAATATAATAATGAACTATTATAATATATTAAATAATAAAGAGTAAATTTCAAAGTTCGTCCTTTATGTATGTCTAATATATCAAAGTATGTCCTTTATCTTTAATAACCTCAGAAAACATCCTTAATGTTTGAAAAACCAATCTGGTTATGTCCTTTACCCTAAACCTTGTTTTTTTCCCAGTTAAGTCAGGTCACGTGAGAAGCACATGAGGGCATTAATGTCATTCTACCTAACAATACATATATACACCCACACATACATACAGAACACACACACTCTCATCTTTCTCTCTGCTCTCTCTCTACCACCACCACCCGTACCCTTTACCCTAAGAGAACCCTGTTTAACATCCGCTGACTGAACAAGGGAGTTCTCGATAGCAGAAGGCTGTTTTAAACCATCAGTAGGGGCTGCAAATGGTTGCTGATTTGCATCCGATCCAGCACTAATAAACTCCAAAGAGGTATGTTGGATAGCAGCACTATCGTTACCAGCAGATTGCTGGATGACCACACCATCACTATCCTTTTCACCCATATTAATGTTCCCATCTTGTCCCTGCAAATTAATATGTGTATCCTCTTCCTGACAACCTTGACTGCACCAAATCCGGCGATCTGGACACCACTCTGGTTTGAACGAGATCGAGTAAATCGTTTGATACCTCTAGCCTTATCAAATTCCTGTTGAATTGCTGCATCATGAGCAAATGCAGCCGCACGGGTTTAGGGTTTGCTGGGGAGCCGATTGACTGTTAATCGCACTTGGGGGTCGCATAAACAGATTTAGGTATGATTCACTCCCAATTTGAGATGCAATATCGATATTAGGGGGATTAGACTGAGCGACCACACCATGAGCAGACCTATTCTCCGCTAATGAGGGTGGCGGCTGGGCTAAAAGACCATCAAGAAGCTCAGATCTTGGACAATCACCAACAATAGGGGTTGAGGCTACATCAGGTGGACGATCTGGAGGGATTAGAGGAGTTGAAGGTGGAATTAATCCACCAGATGAAGAAATTTCGGGCATGAGAGTGAAGGGGGCGGCAGAGAGAATTTCTTAGAGAGAGAAAGTAGAGAGAGAAAAATGAGAGTGTGTGTTTTTTGTATGTATGTGTGGGTGTGTATATATATTGGTAGGTAGAATGACATTAATGCCCTCATGTGCTTCACATATGACCTGACTTAACTGGGAAAACAAACAAGGTTTAGGGTAAATGACATAACCTGATTGGTTTTTCAAACATTAAGGATGTTTTCTGAGCTTATTAAAGATAAAGGACATACTTTGATAAATTAGACATACATAAAGGACGAACTTTGAAATTTACTCAATAATAAATAATAAAAAGTTATATATTAAAATAAAAATAAAGTTACTATTCATCAGCACTCGTCAACAATATATATATATATATAATTTGTGTAAAAATTATTATCAACCAATTACTCATATAGTTTAAATTATTAAAATGTAATATCTATACTATATTATAACAAATGAGGGAGAGGTATTTTAACATACCCAAAAAATAAGAAATTTCTCCCCTTTTTATATATAAAAAGACCCCTAATTAAAATGAGGGTACTTTGGTATTTTAAACACTATTTATTGTTTAGCCACTAAACTTATTACACTTAAATCCTTGAGATTTTAACAAAATTATAGATAATTAGTTACAATTCATCCCTCCGCAACAAACTTATAATTGTTTTATGTATTCTTGACATATCTTATAAACTATATTGTTTAAAAAAAATCCAAAGATAACATGACGACCTACACATTTTTGTCGACGTTTCGGTAGTTGTCTTGTTCAATATCGACACTCAGATTAAAAGGTACAAGTTGATAATGCTTTAATGTACAAGTGATTAAAGAAGAAAATAACAACTAATCTATACTATATTATCATGCATGAGGGAGGGGCATTTTAAGATACCCAAAAAATATGAACTTTTTCCCTCTTAATTTATGAATAGAACTCTAAAATGAGGGTAAATTGGTCTTTTAAACATCAATTATATTTTAGCCCCTCATCTTATTGCATTTAAATCCCCTAATTTTAACAAAATTATGGATAATTAGGTTCTACTTACACTTTCCCCCTCTACTATATTCCTTTTTTGTATTCTTTTCATATCTTTTAAACTATGACGTTATACAAATATTGGAAAGTACAGTGACGATCTGCTCATTTTTTTCGACGTTTCATATCTTGGTCAATATTGACGTGTGGATTAAAATGTAAAAAGAGATAATGCGTTAGTGTACAAGTGAGTAAAGCCCAAAGTTGTTAAAACATCAAAAGTTTTAAACATAGCTTTGAATCCTCATGTTTCAAACACTTCGAAATTCCAAATTCAAAATTTAAACACGCCCTTATCTTTCTTTATAACAACCCTCCAAAATATTTTCTAACACCCTTAATATATTAAAATATCCCTATATGTCTTAACACATACCCAGAATGCGAAAACCGAGCGCAAAATACCTTATATAATTAGAAATAAAATAAAAACAAGATTTAACCTCGCTCGCGGGCCGCGAACGTGTTGGAGGTGACCTACGCGGGCCGCGACAGCTCAGAGTCAGGGCGAGCCCTCAGGCCGCCACGTGGCAGCCTCATGTCACGCCAAGTGGCCGAATCAGCCAAGCTAGGGCCTACCCTAGCTGGCCTCGCGGGGCGCGAAGACCCCCTACTTCTCTTACGCGGGGCGCGACAAAGACAAATATCAGCCGTATAAATGGAGGGCATCGACTTCAGTCCCAAACCGCTCACAATCTCTTTCTCTCTCGAATTTCTATATAGCTAAAGTAATTTTCAGGCATAATACCCCCCTAAATAACGAAGTTCTGCCTCGTTGTAAGTATCATAACCCGCGGTTACGTATTAGATACGCTGCCCGATTGATCTAGGGTTCGGTAACGACTGTCGTGGTTTTGCTCGACGTAGTCGTTTGAATACCGTCTCGGAGAGGGTATTACTAATGTAAATATTGGGTTATTATACTAACACGTGTGCATTTGTGTAATTAATAGATAATCACCAATAAATTCTTAAGGAAAACCCTAAAACAGCAATGTGAGTAATCTCCTTTTTGTAAACTGTTTTTACAAAACCTCATATGATTAACAATATATTAAACAGTGATTGAGTATTTGTATTCTACAATTATCGTCGGTATGTTGGGGTTTTGTATACAAAATTTGTTACTACATTGTGAGTAGTAACATGACCACAAGTCGGGTTGATAGTACCGTGGGTGGTAATTAAAGTAGATAGAAACAAATGTAATTGCACGACCGCCCTCAATACTGTACAATGTTTTTGCTTAACTTGATTAAACTGGGATTCACTCACTAGTATTTCCCACTGACAAAATGTTTTTAAACGCGTTTCAGGTAACAAAATGAGAAAGCCAAATAGAAGCCAGCTGGACAGCACTGAAGGCTTGGAAAAGTGGCTATAAAGTTACCTAAATAAAGAAATGTTTTTATTAAATAAAATAGGGTTTATCCCTATGAAAATGTGTGTACTTGAAACTTGGGATTTTCCTATATGTTTAATATTATAAAAGCGTGGTATTTTACTCTGATAAAATATTTCCTAACTACGGTCCTGATGTAAATTCCGCTGCCAAACTGATAAACACCGATACCACTGAAACTGGCCACGGCCGCTCGTTCCCGGGTAAAGAGGGGACGAGGGTTGCGATAGAAGGTGGTATCAGAGCTAAGCCACTAATTCACCCAGAGACGTGTTCTGCTGACACCAAGATATTATTCAAAATGTTAGGAAATTAATTACCAAACTACGTGCATATCTATATTTTATTGTTATGTGTTATTTGACTATTTGTTAGTTTACAGTATGAGCGACCAAGGACCTTCCGACGCCTACCGTCAGTTGTCCAGCTCACCTAGGAGCGAAGGCACCTCTTCACATCCTACCCTCTCAGGGTATTCTGCTGACAATGAAGATGGGATATTCATGTTTAAGGCTCAGTCTGAAGAGTCATTCCCTCCTAAGAAGAGAGGATTGTTCAATAGAGGAGCACATAAACGTAGGAAAAGAATGAAAAAGTTGCAACAACAGCGTGCTTTAGCAGCCGTTAAGAGAGAAACAGATGCCCACATTCAGGATATGCTCAATAGGAGTCTAGCAAATTTTCATATTCTAGCAACTACAGTTGTAGGCCCGAATTTAGAGCAACTCATAGCACCCCAGCCATTGCCACTGTTTCCCACACAGCCCATGGAAATTGAAAACAACCCAGAAAACCAAATCCCAATGCCTGACATTGACCCAGCTGAGATACCTAGAATACCAGCACCCAATCCTTTAGACCAAGACTACGACCCGTGGTTTGACGACCATAGGGATTACCAGCAACGTTACCCAATACCAGAAGACGAACCCATGCCAAACCTAGCAGCTTATCCAGACTTGGACCCTCTAGATCCCTACTATGACAATGATCAATACATCAGGGAAATTCTAGAAAATCCTTATCCTTACCAAGAACCCATGCCCCAGTTCCCAAATCCAGTACCAGCCCCTGCACCCCCAATGAGTGCAGAAAATGTGCAAGAACTCCGAACCTTTGGTGATGAGATTTTAGAAAGTAACGAGAGAATGAGACAAATAGGAGAACGACTCGTCTGGAAGTATGACGAGCGTAATATGGAGTTCTGGATGAACCCATACTAGTAATAGTAATAATAATAATAATAATATTAATAATAATAATAATAATAATATAATAATATATAATATGTCTGAATGTTTGAAAAAAATATAGACAATAGCTACGGATGCCTAACAGTAGTGTAATTTCAATTTCAGTTGTATTGTAATATATATGGATGCATACTATAAGAAAGAGTAAGTCGCAATGTTCGACGATTTTGACCAACATGTGCGTTGTGTGATTGTTTGCATTAAATATTATTTTGTGATATTAATGTGTGATAAATGTTTAAAATTCAGATGGACAACGAAGTGAACCAGGAAAACCAGAGTAACAACAACCCGAATAACGATAACCTGAATAACAATAACAATGGAAATCAAGTGGATAACAGTGCCATCCAACACATAGTGGTAGGGCTGTAAACGAACCGAACGTTTAGCGAACAGTTTGTGAACCGTTCGGCGGGAAGTTCGTTTACGTTCGTTCGTTTAATAAACGAACGAACATGAACAAGAAATTTCGTTCGATTAGTTAAATGAACGAACATGAACAGAGGTCTCGTTCGTTCGATTATGTTCGTGAACGTTCGGTAAGATGTTCGTGAACGTGTTCGTGTTCGTGAACATTCGTTGATTTCTGTTCGTTTATGTTCATATGTTTGTGTTTTAATTAAAGATCTTTGTACTTTCTTATATTTTATTTGTACTTTTTATATTATTAAACTTTTATTTATTTTATTCCCCTAACAATTAAACTAGGAAACCCACTTTCACCTTGTTTATGCATCATTTCCCTTTCATTTCTCATTATTTACATCCACGAATACGATCGACCTCCGTTCCACAATAAGGGATTCAAGTTCGAGTGCTACTCTCTGGGCCATCTATCTTTATCCTTCACCGCGTTCGCCAAATTTATTTATGTTCGTTTGTGTTCGTGAACCGTTCGCGAACACGCTCATTTCCTTAATGAACGAACACGAACATAAAATCTCGTTCGATAAGTCTTCATGAACCGTTCGTGAACACATTTATTTCCTTAACGAACGAACACGAACACAGCCTTGTTCGTGTTCGTTCGGTTCGTTTACAACCCTACATAGTGGCACAAGGGATAATAGATGCGATGCCATATATTATCCAAACGGTTAGGGAAGCTGATAATAAAAGTAACCATGGCAGTAAACGACCTACTGAACTAGAAAACAGCGTAAACAATGGACCCATACTTCAAGTGCCCATTCCCAAAAGAAGGAGAACCATGTATTATGGTTGTTCTTATAAGGAATGATGGTCTTTCGTAAACCAATGGAATTCTCGGGCAATGAAGGGGCCATTGCAGCCCTACGCTGGATAGAAAAGACTGAGGCTGTCTTAAAAATAAGCAAGTGCGCGAAAGAGGATAAGATAATGTAGGATCATTTTCTGACCCGAACGAGTCGATCATAAGAGTTTTTATCAATACGAAAGGCGGAAACAGACGTATCAAGTTCAATTCAGCTAGAAATACACTTTAAACTATCTTTAGATTGATTTGACAAAGTTTTACAGCGAGTAGACACTTCGGCAGCACTTCGGCTCTCAAACCGGAATCTAATTTCGTTACAAATGACACAGACCAGGCAACTATATATAGGCTGAGTAACTTCGCATGAACCTGTTCAAGCGAAATTACATTTCACACGAAATAGTAATTTCGTGCGAAATTACCAAGCGAAATTACACTATGTAATTTCGTGCGAAATTAACTTCTAACCTATTTTTGACATTTTTCTCGTACTACGTGCCCTGATCTATCTATAAATATACAAGACTCGATACAAGACGAAGTCGACAGACGCATGCACCAACAGACTCCCCCTCGAATGTTGACGAGTCTTCAGTGTCGAGTCTTCAATCTTTATCAGTCCTCTCGAACTCTTTCTGAAGAATCTGACATTGTAAAACATTCTCAATCTTTGTCTTCTTTTCTTCTCCAGGATCTCGACCTAGCTCTTATCTCACTCTAATTCTCTTGATCAGATCTCTTGATTCCTTAAGTTCATCAGCATCAGCAATACCAAGATCGTAACCTGGCTTACATTCTGCTTAGGATCAGAAACCTGGCTCTACTATCTTCAGACTCCCCCTTAAATTGTGCTTGGTATTGCAGTCTGGCTTCCACAAGTTCAAGATCAACCTGGCTCACATCCTGATCAGGATCAAAACCTGGCTAACCTGCACATTCTTAACCCATAAATAAATTTCACAAATCTAAAATTTTACAAATTTATTCTCTGCTTACCAATTGTAGACACAAAAACACCATTATATGCAAATATCGTACAAAATGATTTAACAATTTTAAACTCTGATGAATCACTTGTAATAAAAACTTTTCAAACACACTCTCCCAAACCTGATCATCATGTTTAGCACTTGGAATTTTGAAAATCAGCTCTTCCAACATCAGTTGTCAAAAATCTTTTTGAATTTTTCAAAAATTGTGCTAAAACACTCTGAAAAACTTTTTTGACTTTTGATTTAAAAAAAATGCAATAAAGAAATATTTACAGACAATATTTTTGTGAGCTTGTGTAAGAGGATCATATCAGTTTTTGAAACCAACCACTAGCACCGTTAAGCTTTAAACATTTTAAGTTTTAAACGATTCACTTAGATTGTCAGTATACTGATCCACTTAAATTTTCACACAAAGTTCAACTGTTTTGAGATACGAGATTAATGTTTTAGAGACTTAAACTTATTCGCGTGTCCTACCTCAGAATATACTCCCGTATTCAGATCCTAATATTCAGTCTTACAGGTGAGTATACCTAGATGATATCTGTAAAGAGTTAAATGCGAGGGCCATGAGAGCTCAGGCTATTGCTTCCGCAAAATCAGAGAGATGATGGCTTCGACTTTTGGTGTGTTCCCTTTAGAGAATCTTTTCTTCATGATTAGCATTTTTCAATGTTTCATCATTTTTTGTACCGAGGGTGGTGCTATATTTCAAGCAAGCGAAAAGTATTATACGGGGACTAGGCCATTGCTTCCGCAAAATCAGAAGTCCCGGGATAATACCCCAGATATCACTGAGTATAAAGACCTAGTATCTCAGAAAGAGGGACCTTTCAAACAAGATTTCGGGGGTTACCCATATATCCGAGAGATGTTTCCCACGATATAAGCAAGTTTGAAATTTAGGTTTATATCTCGTCACAGTCTACTAAATGTGCAAAAACCTACTGGCACATCATCAGTGAGACCGTTTATCACACTTTAACTTTCCAATTCTTTAGCATGCTGTGATAGTCCACTGATGTACTATCATTTCCTCTTTTCTCAACAAAACTCATTTTGCATTTTATCATGTTTTTGACTTTTTCAAATTTTCAAATGTTTTTGGATTTTCTGAAATTTCTTACTCCCCCTAAAATTCAAAATCATTTTAAAAAAAAATTGAAAAACAAACTGTATAAATAAAGTCACAACTGATATCGAATCACTTCAATTCGCCATCCACTTAGCATATACAATCAGAACTCCCCCTTACAACAAACTATTTTCCCATTATGATTTCAAACACTTAAGTTTGTTTTAATCAAATGGTTTTTCCGGAAAATTAGTTTTGTTGATTTAATAAAAACCACTTTGTAGGTTAGGGGTCTAGTTTATCACTTTGTTTGTTCTACATAATATGAATTGATCGCCTTTATTTAATCACTAGAAAAATTTAACAATTTTAAAATCAATCAACAATTATCACTTGTAGAAAATCAAGTACAACTTAATAACCCTGATTTACCACTTGTAAGACAAAATCACTTTCGTGAATTTCTCAAGAAATATGCCGATACCTGCTTCACACTTACCAACCTGGAAGCTCCGGCAAGTCAACCTTTTTCAAAAACAATTTTTCAAGAATGATGCCGATTCATGCTCCGCTATAACCAAACTTGGGAGCTCCGGCAAGTCAAACTTTTTCACTTATGAAAAACATACATCCAAGCTTCACCAAACTTGGATGTTACCTCCTCTTCTTCACTCGGGTAGTAAGATGCTTTCTTTGTTTCATAAAAATCTTTTACCCCTTTGACTTTCCCATCGACCATCTTTCCAAAAATCTTTTTGACATTTCCATTAAAAACTTTTTCGACATCAAATTCTTTCTTTTCAGAATAGAATTGACTCGAGATCTCAAATTTACCAATTTTTTGTTTAAAATTTCCAGCCCGCAATGGTGGAAAATTGACATCATCCGTTGGCGGTACTGATGTTTCCAGTTTTATCTCAACTTGTGGCTCCTCTGACTTTGTGGAATCAGATTCATCGCCTGATTTCACATCTGATTTCTTAACAATCCACTTCTGGTTGTCAAGATTCACTCTTCTCTTGTAAAATAATCTTTTCGAACACTCACCAACTTCATATGTTGAATTTTTAAAAACTTTAAATTTTTCAGTTGGTGGTTCAGTTTTCTCAACAATCTTTTCTTTCAGTTTAAAAACTACTTCCTGTTTGATGTTGGTTGCTTTAGGACAGTTCCAAACAATATGACCAACTTCTTGACATCTTTAACAGGTTCTTGTCTCTTTTCTCTGATAAAATCCATTCTTCTCAAACTTTTGTTTCTAAGCAAAAAACTCTTTGTTTGTTTGCTTCCAGAATGAGCTCTTTTGTTGTTCTTCCGAACTTGTCCCTGAAACAAATACAGTTTTTGGCTTATCATTTTTATAATTGTTATGATTTTCAGGTGGAATAAAACCGAGACCTTTCTTTTTGTAATTACCGTTGTTGATGTGCGTGAAAGTGTCGTATATTTTAGGTGTATATTTTAAGCCCTTTTTTAACACTTATTTTAGCCAAGTTTTAAATTTATAAAACACGATATTTCACTAACACTAAACACACATATGGGCAAGTGCACCCATCGTTGAGTGTAGTATAGCGTTGGTAAGATACCGAGGTCGTCCAAGGACACAAGAGCTTTTAATACCGGTTTATCCTCAACGTCTAACCAAAATAAAAGTTTAGAAAAATGTTTTAAACTAAGAAAAATAAAAACTAACTAAAATGCTGAAAATAAAAATAAAATAAAAACAGATAGACAAGATGAATCACTTGGTTCCGACTCGTATCTAGTATAACCTTTGATTATTTCCGCACTTTTGCACATAATTAAGAGATTATCTTAGTTATTGTAGTAGGCCCCTCTTTTGAAGGTGACGTTACCCTCACCCCAGTAGTTTGAGTCAGCAGGGATACAATCCTAAAGGGGTGGATTATTGGAAGATAATGAATTAAGTTATTAATGCAGTATTGTGGTAGGCCCCGCTTTTGGCGGTGACGTTACCCTCGACTAAGTAGTCTGAGTCAGCAGGGATACAGTCCTAAATAGCCGGGTTATAGTATTAATAGTAGTTAACTTATGAGGGGATCAAAGAGTTTGGACCCCCGCCATCCAATACCGTGAAGTATTGAAGGAGGTCCTACTAAATTTGACCCAGGTCCATTGCAGGACCTCTAAACGCTGAACAATGGCAAGACCTTTACCAAACCGTTCCCTTAACCCCCTACCAGGTAGCCAACATACCTCCATATAGACCGTGGAGATATGAATGGTGAAAATCCTTTATTTTATATAGACAGTAAAATAATGCCAAGACACCACGGACAAACGATAAGGAAAGATCACCTTCAACATAAGTAACTAGTTATTAAAGTCATTAATACAAAACCAAATAAAAAGTGCAAAAGATTAGAAATAAAAAGTATTATACTAGACACTTTGTCTTCACCAAGTGATGTAAGAGACTTAGGCAAACATGGCCTTGATTGTCAAGAACTCTTACGATCAATCTTGGATCCCGAGACGACTCACACACTCTATGATGGACAATGGATGATGGTGGTGGATGATGGTGTTGTGATGGTGGTGGGTGGTGGATGAAGTGTGAGAGAGGTGGTGTGCCAAGGGATGAGATGAAATGAATCCAAGCACTCCTATTTATAGGCTGAACAGAGAGCTGGACACGGCCCCGTGTCCGCTGGACACGGCCCCGTGCCCGTCTGACACTCTTTCTCCTCATTAATTGTAATTCGCAATTACAATAAATGCGCCTGCTGTACTTTCGACACGCCCCCGTGTCCGCTGAGCACGGCCCGTGGTGGGCAATAGAAGCTTCTATAGGTTTGTCTTTTCTGCTGCTTCTTGGGCACGGCCCCGTGCTGGCTGAGCACGGGGCGTGTTCAGCCTTCTGTTTTCTCTATTTTGCTTTGGAAGGTGCCGTTGAGGGTTCGGGCAATCCACTAATGTTCCTTTTCTTGTATTTATGTTGGATTTAGCTGTCTTTTTGCTTCTTTTGCGTTTTTGAGCTCATTTAATCCTGAAAATACAAAAGGAAGACAAAAACACTCTTTTTCCAATATTAGTACTAAAAAAGGGTTAGTTTTATGCCTCATTTGATGTAATTTATATGTTGCATTTTACACACATCAGTTGTGGTTTGGTTTCTTTCGATAACCTGAACCAGAATTGTAACCCTTTTTCTTATTTAAACGTTGTTGAACTCTTGAGGTGTAAGGTTTAGGTTTTTCATTAAGATTTTCATCTTTTATTTCAGAAATATTAATTTCTGTTAATTTGAAAACCTTTTTGATCATTTCTGGTTTAACACCTCTTATTGGAAAATTCCTCATCAGAATATAATTTGTTTGAATCAATCAAAGTATACGCCATTTTGATTGGTTCGTCATTCAAATTAGATTTTGATAACAAGAATTCTTTATTGTAAACCCGTTTGACTAACGACTTTGTACTGTCAACTGATGATGAACTCGAAGTTTTGGACTCCAACTTTGACTCTGACTCCTCATCCTTATCCAACACCTGGTCGACCACTTTCTTTATTAACTCAGACTCATGATCAGTGTCAGACGATGTGAACGTGACATCAATGTTTTCTGGTAAATCATCAGTTATTTCGGACCTTAACTTTATATTGACAGCCTTTTTGACTTGCTCCTCATTAGGTTTTCTGGGAGAATAACCTTTCCAGATCGGAGGCGGACACTTGTTATAATTTGCACTTTGTTTCTTACCAGTATCCTTTTCTTCAGACTTCTTGTCTTGAAATTCTTCAAAACCTGCAACAGTTGGATAAATTCGATCAATAAAATAATCAGAACTAGAATAACTTTGCAGTAAACGTTTGATTCTTTCATTTTCTATCTTTTTTGTCTCCAACTCTTGCTTCAGCTTAGCACATTCTTCAATGTAATGGTTAATGGTTAATGGCTTTCTGCTTTGTCATCATCATAGCATTCATCATAGTCAACGCATCTTCTCTTTCAGAATTTGTATTTTGTAGATCAATTACCGTTCTATTCAACACATCATACGATTCTTTCACAGAATTGAGATTGAACAATAATTGTTCTTTCATTTTATCCTGTTCACTCAATTTCTCATCTTTCTCTTCACATTGTTTGCAAGATTCTGAACACTTTAAACACGGCTTGATGACTTCAACAATCTTTTCAACTTCGATAATCTTTTCAACTTCGATTATCTTATCAACTTCAACTACTTTCTCAACTTCAACTACCCTTTCAGCAACTTCAACTCCTTCACTCTGTTCAGACTTCTCTTCCTGTGCAACAATCTCGCTTTTTACTTGTTTCTGATTCTTTGCTGCAGGTTTCTTTTTTAGCTTCTCCACTCTATCTGCAAAATAAAATTGAAAACTTTCAGGAGATAAATGAGTTTTTGCAATATTAATATGCATTTCTTCCTCATCATCACTGTCGTCAGTTGATGATTGATCAAACACTTGTGTCTGTTCTGAACTATCATCTGAAGAAACAAACTCTTCATCTTGACTTTTATCATCACTGGCAAACGCTTTCATCCATTCCATCATCAAATCTGGCTCTTGAACTATTTGTGCAATGAGAGCTGCTACTTTTGAATCAGGTGGAATATATTTGTCCCAACTAAAGCCTTCTGCCACTTTTTCATCATCTTGATCAATTATGCCATAATAAGCTTTCTTATTTGCAACTTCGATCATTTTAGCATGTGCAGTTTGTGGTTCCTTTTGTTGATAAGGCTGATGAGCAATTTGTTGATATATGGCTTTTCGATAATAATCATTTCCTCTGAAAGGGATTCTTTGCTCCACTTGCTTCTCGATTTGTACATTCCCTCTTGAAATGACCTTTCTCCCTGCATCGAAAACAAGTAACTTTAGATTTATCAAAACCCAAAGTAGAAACTTTTGCATCCAAAAAATCATCTCTTTCTGTAATCATTTTAAACTTTTCATCTCTCCTCAACACACTCGCTAAACACCACTTTATATCCATCAGCTCCATTTCTTCAGCATCTATCTGATCATAATCCTCTTTCGTCAACATAGGATTTCCGATCCTTCCTGTAACCAATCCTTCATATGATTCCAATACTGTAACAAGTAATGCCATATGACTTTTGACAACTTCCTCAGAAAAATTTTGACCATTCTGAAGATGCAACGCGATATTGCAATTTAGAACATGACCATTGTTGCTGTTTGAGCTTTGAAATTGATGGCTTGAGCTTGAAGCTTTCGGATTAACACTCGGATATGAGGAGAATCCACTGCTGCTGCTATTTGAACTTTGATTAATTGATTCAGATGAGTTTTCAACACTAAAAGCAGTTTGGATTTTTGGACTTGCTTCGACACTCTGAACATTCCCTTTGAAATACATCTTGACATCTTGTTGTGGACTTGGATTGTTCATTCTAGCAATCTTTTGTTGCTCCAGATCTTGTCCTTCAATCTTTTCTATGAACTGAGAAATTTTCAAACCATCATATTCTGCAGTATTCTTCAAGATCATCAGATAAGTACCCCATTCTTTCTGAGGTAAAGCATCAGCTAATTTGTTAACCCATTCCTCACGATCTTTGTTGATGTTTAACAATGACATTGACCGTACTAAGTGACAATATCTTTCGATCAATTTCTTTGTATCTTCTCCTGGCAAACTTGAAAATAAATCAAATTCTTTCTTCAGCAATGATTTTTTACTCTTGATCATTTTCTCACTTCCTTCAAACTTAACTCTAAGTGCTTCCCAGATTGAACGTGAAGTCTTATCATGTTGAAGCAATACAAATATGTCTTCTTTAATAGCTTGCTGAAGTAAACTGATCATCATCTTTTCTGCTTTGTACATGTCTCGTTCTTTATCATTAAATTCAAAAATCTTTTTCTCAACTCCCAAATCTGTACGTGGTAGAACATACTTTTTCTCAACACACTCCCACGATCTCAAATGATTTGCTTGAACCCAGTTTTCAAACCGATCTTTCCAACCATAATACTCCTCAATTCCCATTAGCTTCGGGGGTTTTTGCATTGTTCTGGTTTCATTTTCCATGTTCATGCTTTGAGCAATGGCATCTGGAGTAGTTGAGGCTGTAGCAAACGCGTTATAAAATTCTTCTTCCATGATTCGGTAAACTTTTTCACAAATTCAGACAATTTCAAGCGAAATAACAACTCAATCGAAATTACAGTTTCAAACGAAATGATCAACCCAAGCGAAATCACTTGCAAGACAACTTCAAGCGAAATTCATCCAAACGAAATCAGGAATTTCACACGAAATATGTAATTTCATACGAAATAACCAAACGAAATCCTGTTTCAAATGAAATCAACTAATTTCGTATGAAATACTCAAGTGAAATACTAATTTCGTACGAAATACCCAAGCGAAATACCAAATTGGTGCGAAATAACGCTTATTTCGTGCGAAATACTGCTGATGTCATCATCTCAAGCTGTTTTTGGTCCAATTGATCAGGTTTTAAGCCGTTTTAAGATCTGAAACTTTCTAGGTTTGTTAAAACACAATTGCGAGCACAATGTATGAAATTCAAGACATTTTGACCGTGAAAACTTGTTAATTTTGAAAAAGAAGGTGTAGAAATCAGAATTTTCAGCTGAATTGGTAAGAACTCTTCCTCCTGTGCTCTGATACCACTTGTAGGATTGTTTTCTGACCCGTACGAGTCGATCAGAAGAGTTTTTTCTCAATACAAAAGGCGAAAACAGACGTATCAAGTTCAATTCAGCTAGAAATACACTTTAAACTATCTTTAGATTGATTTGAAGTTTTACAGCGAGTAGACACTTCGGCAGCACTTCGGCTCTCAAACCGGAATCTAATTTCGTTACAAATGACACAGACCAGGCAACTATATATAGGCTGAGTAATTTCGCATGAACTTGTTCAAGCGAAATTACATTTCACACGAAATAGTAATTTTGTGCGAAATTACCAAGCGAAATTACACTATGTAATTTCGTGCGAAATTAACTTCTAACCTATTTTCGACATTTTTCTCGTACTACGTGCCCTGATCTATCTATACATATACAAGACTAGATACAAGACGAAGTCGACAGACGCTTGCACCAACAGATAATGTTTTCTTCTAATTTGTTTAAGAATTCAGCTTTAGAATGGTGGAACACTATCCTCCAGTCTAGGGAAGTGATAGAGTTTACAATATGGAATGGGAGGAATTTAAGCACATGGTGGAAAGGATATTATGCCCTCCCAATGAAAAAGAACAGATAGCAAATAAATTCTTAAACCTTAGAATGACTAGAGTGGATAGAAAGGGTTACACTACATTATTCTTTGAATATGCTAGAATAGTGCCGACCCTTGCATCACCTGAACCAGTATTAATCTCCCGTTACATCTGGGGATTAATAAGTGAGATTAGACATGTAGTCAAGGCAGCTAGACCCCAAACTATAGAAGAAGCTGTAGAACTAGCGAACATCCTGACTGATGAATTAGTACGTATATGAGAAGAGGACCAGAGAAGGAACCTAGCTCAAAGGCTTACCCAAGAATTTCGTTATGGAAATTCCAACCGTGGAAAAAATGTAGGTTCTACCTCTGCACCTTATTGTAAGACCTGCAAAAAGAAGCATTCAGGAAAATGCTCCACTTACTGCAATTTCTGCAAGATACCAGGACACAAGGAATAAGATTGCAGGAAGAAACCTAATAATGGAATGTGCTTCAACTGTGGAGAAAAGGGTAATATTAAACCAAACTGTCTGAAACTAGCTCCGGCCATAAACAACAAGACTACTAAAAATGCTAGAGCATTTGTTCTGACTGCAGATGAAGCCAAGATGAATCCGGACGTGATAGCCGGTACGTTTTTAGTTAATGATGTTTTTGCTAAAGTATTATTTGACTCTGGTGCGAACCAAAGTTTTATTAATACTTCATTTTGCAAACTTCTCAATCAACCATTAACTAAACTCCCACAAGAATGTTTAGTAGAGACAACAAATGGGGAAACCATTAAGATTTCCGAAATTTTGCAGGGAGCAAGAATAGAATTTTTAAATCAAAAGTTTATTGCAAACCTTTATCCAATGAATCTGCAGGATTTGATGTTTTATATTAGGAATGGATCGGTTAGTAGCCAATAAAGCCAGTATTCTATGTGATCAAAAGTCAATCTAAGTAAATTCACCAAAAGGTGAAAAGATCACAATTAAAGGAGATAAGCCGTCTAGATCCACAAAATTCATCTCTGTGATGAAAACAGCAAGTTATGTAAGAAAAGGATCATTAGTGTATTTGATTTCCGTAATCATTAACACTAAAGGAAAGGAATTAAAAGATATTCCAGTAGTATCTCAGTTTCCAGAAGAACTACCAGGACTACCGCCAGACAGAAAAGTTGAATTCAGAATCCAACTACTACCAGGGACAACACCAATTGCCAAAGCACCTTATCATTTGGCACCCGCAAAAATGCAGGAACTTAAGAAACAGTTAGACGAGTTAATGGAAAAAGGATTCATACAGCCAAGTTCATCGCCGTGGGGAGCGCCAATTTTATTCGTTAAAAAGAAAGATGGATCGATGCGTATGTGCATCGACTACCATGAATTGAACAAAGTCACAATTAAGAATCGGTACCCATTACCGAGAATCGATGATTTATTTGATCAATTGTAAGGAGCTCGATTTTTCTCTAAAATCGATTTACGGTCAGGATTGTGACAATCGGTAATTAATAGCTCTTAATTACGCGCAAAACAAACCTTAGGACGATAACAAATAGTGTTTAAGACACAAAATTAACCTAATTAGGCATTTGGAGTGCCTAGGAACGTCTATCCGTCTTTACAGTGCGCAAACGGTGGTTTACGGAGAAACTTGTTAAACGTTAAACGACAACGAATTGAAACCGAACAAACTACTAACAACACCGACAAATATTAAATTCTTACGAAATTTTTTTATTCGTAATTAAATTTTTACATCCGTATTCGAAACCGAATCGAAAAAAAAAACCGGTTTACAGCGACAAACGACACAATTTTTCGCGATTTTTACCGTAAACGACGAACAAAAGCGCGAATACACGTTCTTGGAACAACACTACGGAATCCCGCTAGCTAAATACACGTTCTTGGAACAACACTACGGAATCACGCTAAGCTAGCATTGCACTGGAATGTCAAGGTGAGTTCATAACCCCCACTTTTTACTGTTTTACATTTTTATAAATGTTTTCGGGGGTCGAAAGACATACAAGTTGTGCAAAAATAAACTTCAATGAACGAAAACTCATATTTCTAAACCGTGTTGTGAATGAATTTCAAGGAACTTAAATGGTTTACGAATGATTTCGATCAAACATATCGGTTTTACAAAACGCGCGCATATTTACGAAACGTGCATGATTTTCGAATGGGTACGGGCGACACAGTCGAGGTGGCTCGACACAGTCGAGGTGGCTCGACACAGTCGAGGTGGCTCGACACAGTCGAGGGGGCTCGACACAGTCGAGGGGGCTCGACACAGTCGAGGGGGCTCGACACAGTCGAGGGGGCTCGACACAGTCGAGGGGGCTCGACACTAACAATCGTCTACACAGGTTGAGTACTTCCTATGTCGTCGCATACGTTAATGTCCTCGCGAAACATTAACGATCAACCTGTTCATAGACGCTTTACATACCCATTTACAACACTAAAAGTTTCATATATTCATAAGATTCATTTGATGGAAACTCACAAATACAGGGATTTACAAACTTTGGTAACGTTTTCAAATTATACCTAAGTAAGAGGACGCACTGATCCTGCTTACAAAGGTTTGTTTGGGCTTGACCCATTCTCCCCCGTGCAATGCACAAAGACTCTCGTGGGCTAGACTCACAGTTCTCATATATCATGCCAAGAAAATGATTTTACTATATTTTCTCAACAACTTTAAAACCGGTTATCAAAAAGATTTCTTTTAAATCTTTTCAAAATAAACTATGAACTCGCTCAACTTTATGTTGACTTTTTTGCATGTTCTCTCTCAGGTTAGATTTTCAAAACTATGGAACGGTTGGAATAGGAGAACCCATGGGAATTCGAGTACTTAGCGGGCATTCGCATTCTAGAAGTCTTAGCTCAAACACTTCCGCTGTGCAATGAAGATACCGGTCCAGTCACGCCAATGCTCTGATATTTTGGGGTGTGACAGATTGGTATCAGAGCTATTGGTTTCAGCGAATTAGGTTTCTGTAGAGATACCTAGGCTTTAACCTCACTATCCTCTGGGGACTTTAGATATCAAGAATTGAACGCATACAGAACGCCTAAGACTTGAATGTGGGTTCCAACCGTTGCCGAAAACAATGAGACAACCGTTTTGGTTAAAACATACACTAGAGTTGCGTTTGATACAGATACATGAAACGAATACACACAGAAAGAAAAACCTGGAGTGTTTTGATAACACGCATATAGGACCTTTAGAAAACTCTTGATGAGAAACTTATGATGAAACTCATTAAAGGTCCTCACTTAGAATCTGTGACTAACAACCCGGGCAAACTCCATTATCTAGATTGTCTATGCTATTTTAATTACCGGAGCAGGTAATCTACGTTGAACGAAATGCTAGTACGCGAATACACGTGAAACTTAAACTATACGTCAGCGGACGTCGAAGTAAATCACACACAACTTTCGAGGCAAGGCCTTGGGGAAAACACAAATGGTCATGATAACAATGATGCTAATCCCGGCAGCGGGAGAACTACGGACCGAAATGCGACACTTTGCCATGTGATCCTGCCAACGACACGAATCTCGCTGAGGTATGTTAGAACAAGATTTCACAACAGTCGCTACTTAGTCTAAAGAGACTCACAGTTATTGGCGCTGCAAAAGAAGTCGCATGCTTTCGCATTCCCCCTATTTCATTTATGACAAATACGCAATGTTCGACATTCCATGGTACCGTCACTTAACGGTTATCACACGAAGTTCCAGGTAAAGTCCTTAAACTTTTTCTATTGAAATCCTGACTTTTGCATATAGTGAGTAGATTTTCGCATTTCTACTCTCACTAATGGTCATTGCATCACGAAGATTTTATTTCATGATAGCGAACACTCATTTGCTTATTTATTGACAAATTCGTACGCTGCACATGCATTGTTTGCTACGCATGTGGTTTCATTTCGAATGGTTGCTTTGTCAAAATCGTATATATTATTTCGCTATACTAAATCTTTGCATTGTATTCTAGACGACCCGTATTATTGCAAAATGTTGACTCCTTGGTATCGAGTCAACGGATTTCTTGGAAAACTCATATTCTTTTGAGTGGCATACATGGTTTTTCATTGTAACCATGTCGAAACTTTCTTATTGATACATGAATTCATTGTTGGATTATGTTTCAACCAAGTTCAATTGATTGAACTTGCTCGTAATATATATTCGATTCAAGATTCCATATGATGGATTGAGGCCATAATATTCGAAATAATCCCAACAAGCACTTCATTTGCTTTGAACCATAACATGCTTGTTTGGTCTTCGACTTCATTGAATCGTTTCTTTGATCACGATCACCTTGTGGTGGCGTTTTTCACAAGTTTGAAGCTTGCGTTAATTTCGTTGCTCACCTCATGTACGGATTTAATTATTTATTTATTTGTTTATTGATATTAAATCTGCTTTGTTGGTTTATCATATTAAAGTAGTCTTAACACAATCGTGTGTTAAGGTAATGGTACACAAATTCATGTTATAGATTCCGGTGTACCTCCTAACGATTCTTTCATCGATCGAACCTCTTGTGATGCTCATTGCTTTTTATCTTCGATCGAAAACACTATTTAGTTGTTGTTTCATTATTGTAGGATCGTGTACGGACCCGAAACGAGTCGATCAGAGGTGTTCTATACAATATGAAAGGCGGAAACAGACATATTTTGTGTAATTTAGCAAGATATTCACTTATAACTGTCTTTTGATTGAAATATGAACAATTACAGATCTGTAGACACTTCGACCGAGCTTCGCCGTCGGAAACAACCTTCCTAATTCCGTTTCAAATGAAACGGAAACACTCCTATTTATAGACTTCTTAATTCCGCATGAACATGCTTCAAACGGAATTACATACAAACGGAATTACAACTCAAGCGGAATTATATGTTAATTCCGTGCGGAATTACACCTTGACTTCTTCAAGCGGAATTATATAGTTCAAGCGGAATTAACCTTTGACATTATTTATTGAACTTCGTGCCATGAACAATGCAAGACTCGATACAAGACGAAGTCAATAGACGCATGCACCAACAGACTCCCCCTCGAATGTTGATGAGTCTTAAGTGTCGAGTCTTCAACGTCTTCAGTCTTTATCAGTCTAATTGCTCTCTGAAATATTTGACAATGTAAAACTTCTTCAATCCTCTCTCTTTTTTCATCAGCACCAACATACTCTGGCTTTCACAGAATCAGGATCATGACCTGGCTCTATACTCAGACTCAGAATCCACGCTATCCTGCACATCCTCTACCTCACAATAAATTTCACAAATTTAACATTTGACAAATTCATTCTCTTCTTATCAATTGTATACACAAATCAATAAATGATTTTACAATATTAATCTCTGATGAACCACTTGTATGAAAAACATTTCTCTATTAAAACCTTTTCTTGTTACAAACAGACTCCCACACACAAATTGTCATCATGTTTAGCACTTGGAATTTTGAAAATTAGCTCTCCAACACCAGTTGTCGAAAATCTTTTTGTATTTTTCAAAAATTTATGCTAAAACACACTAAAAATCTTTTTTGATTTTTGAAAAGAATAAGAATGCATTAAAGAAATATTTACAGACACTATTTTTGTGAGTTTGTGTAAGAGGACCATACCAGTTATTGAGACAAATCACCAACACCATTAAGCTTTAAACATTTTAAGTTCTAAACGATTCACTTAAATTGTCAGTATACTGATCCACTTAAATTCTCACACAAAGTTCAACTGTTTCGAGATACGAGATTAATGTTTTAAGCGACTTAAACTTAATCCGCGTGTCCCACCTCAGATTATACTCCCATATCCAGATCCCAATATTCAGTCTTACAGGTGAGTATACCAGAGATGATATATGTAAGGGGTTAAAATTGCGAGGACCGTGAGAGCTCAGGTCAGAACGTCCGTTCAGCAGAGAGATGACCGCTTCGACTTTTGGTGTGTCCCCTTTAGAGGATCTTTTGTTTCAACAGCACATGATTAGCATTTTTCAATGTTTCATCATTTTTTATGCTGAGGGTGATGCTATATTTCAAGCAAGCAGAAAGTATTCTCCGGGGACTAGGCCGCTGCTTCCACAAAATCAGAAGTCCCGGGATAATACCCCAGATATCACTGAGTATAAAGACCTAGTATCTCAGAAAGAGGGACCTTTCAAACAAGATTTCGGGGGTTACCCATATATCCGAGAGATGTTCCCCACGATATAAGCAAGTTTGAAATTTATGTTTATATCTCGTCACAATCTACTAAATGTGCAAAAACCTACTGGCATATCATCAGTGAGACCGTTTATCACATTTTGATTTTCCAATTCTTTAGCATGCTGTGATCGTCCACTGATGTACTATCATTTCCTCTTTTTCACAACAAAACTCATTTTTGATTTTATCATGTTTTTGACATTTTCAAATTTTCTAATGTTTTTGGATTTTCTGAAAATTCTTACCCCCCCCTAAAATTCAAACACATTTAAGGAAATTTGAAAACAACATGTACAAGTAAAGTGACAACTGATATCGAATCACTTCAATTCGCCATCCACTTGGCATAAACAATCAGAACTCCCCCTTACAACAAACTATTTTCTCATTATGATTTCAAAACACTTAAGTTTGTTTTAATCAAATGGTTTTTCCAAAAAAAAAAAAAAATTGATTGATTTCATAAAACCATTTTGTAGGTTAGGGGATTCATCACACTGTTCTTTCAACCTTTTGAAAAATATAACAATTTTAGGAATCAATCAACAAATCCTACTTGTAGAAAATCAAGTACAACTTAATGTCCCTGATTTACCACTTGTAAGTCGAAATCACTTTCGTGAATTTCTCAAGAAAAATGCCTATACCTGTTTCACACTTACCAACCTGGAAGCTCCGGCAAGTCATACCTCTAAAAAACAACTATTCAAGAATGATGCCGATTCATGCTCCGCGATTACCTACTTGGGAGCTCCAGCAAGTCATACTGTCACATATGAAAAACAGACATCCAAGCTTCACCGAACTTGGATGTTTCCTCCTTAACTTCACTTGGGTAGTAGGATGCTTTCTTTGTTTCATAAAAATCCTTTACCCTTTTGACCTTCCCATCGACCATCTTTCCAAAAATCTTTTTTAACATTTCCATTAAAAACCTTTTCAACATCAAATTCCTTCTTCTCAGAATAGAATTGATTTGAAATCTCAACTTTTCCAATTTTTGATTTAAAATTTTCAGCCCGCAAAGGTGGAAAATTGACATCATCCATTGGCGGCACTGATGTTTCCAATTTATGAATAAATTGTGGCTCCTCTGACTTTGTGGAATCAGATTCATCGCCAGATTTCACATCTGATTTCTTAACAACCCACATTTGGTTGTCAAGATTAGCTCTTCGTTTGTAAAATCTTTTAGAACATTCACCAACTTCGTATGTAGAATTTTTGAAAATTTTGAACTTTTCAGTTGGCGGTTCAGTTTTATCAACAACTTTTTCTTTGAGTTTTTCTGAGACTCCCTGTTTTGTTTTTGTAGCTGGAGGACAATTCCATGCAATATGACCAACTTCATTGCATCTGTAATGGGTTCTTGTCTCCTTTCTTTGAAAATCTCAATTCATCATTCTCTCTTGCTTCTTGGCAAGGAATTCTCTGTTCGATTGCCTCTAGAAAGAACTATTTGATTTCTCTTTACAGCTTGTCCCTGAAACAAATTTTGTATTTGTTTTAGAATTTTTCTCATTTTTATGATTTTCTGGTGGAATAAATCCAAGACCTTTCTTTTTGAAATTACCGTTATGGTTTGGTTTCTTTTGAAAACCAGAACCAGAACTGTAACTTTTTTTCTTGTTTAAACGTTGTTGAACTCTTGAGGTGTACTTTTTAGGTTTTTTAGTAAGATTTACATCTTTTATTTCAGAAATATTAATTTATGTCATTTTGAAAACTTTTTTGATCATTTCAGTTTTAACACCTCTTATTGGAAATTCTTTATCAAAATATAATTTGTCAGAATCATTCAAAGTGTATGCCACTTCAAATGTTTCGTCATTCAAATTGGATTTTGACAACAAAAATTCTTTACTATAAACCCGTTTTCCCGACGACTTTGAACTCCTGACAGACGAACTCGAACTCCTGACAGACGAACTCGAACTCCTAGACTCGAACATTAACTCGGACTCCTCATCCTTATCCAACACTTGATCGACCATCCTTTTTATTAACTCAGACTCATGATCTATGTCGGACGCTGTGAATATGATGTCAATATTGTCTGGTAATGCATCGGTTATCTCGGACTCTAACTTTATATTGACTGCCTTTTTTACTTGTTCCTCATTCGGTTTTCTAGGTGAGTACCCTTCCCAAATTGGAGGCGGGCACTTGTTATAACTGACACCTGTTTCTTACCAGTATCCTTTTTCTTCGGCTTCTTGTCGTCAAACACTTCAAACCCTGCAACAGTTGGATAAATTCTGTCAATTAAGTAATCAGAACTTGAATAACTTTTCAATAATCGTCTGATTCTTTCATTTTCAACTTTTTCAATTTCCAACTCCTGCTTCAACTTAGCACATTCTTCAATGTATTATTTGATCTCTTTTTGTTTGGAAATCATTGTTGCATTCATCATTGTCAAAGCATCTTCTCTTTCAGAATTTGTCTTCTGCAAACTATTTACAGTTCTGTTCAACACATCGTATGATTCTTTTACATTCTTGACATCAAACATCAACTTCTCTTTCAACTTCTCAAGCTCACTAAACTTTTTATCTTTATCTTCACATTGTTTGCAAGATTCCAAACATGTAAGACAAGGTTTAGTTACTTCAATAATCTTTTCAATCTCCACAATCTTCTCGACTTCAACTACCTTTTCCACTTCAACAATCTTCTCAACAACCTTAACTTCTTCCATTTCTTTTGCAGCTTTTCTCTCTTTAAGTTTCTTCAATTTATCTGCAAAATAAAATTCAAAACTGTCAGAAGATAAATGAGTTTTTCCAATGTTTATCTGTTCAATTTCTTCATCATCATCACTAGTATCTGTTGAACTGTTTTCAGAAGAAACAGATTCTTCATCTTGACTTTTCTCTTCATCAGCTAACACTGCTATCCATTCTTTCATCAATTCTGGCTTTTGAACAATTTGAGCAATGAAAGCTTTAAACTCCCTATTCTCATCCACAAATCTATCCCAGCTAAATCCTGGAGCCATTTTCTCATCCTCTTGATCAATGATACCATAATAAACTTTCTTATTTGCATCTTCGATCATTTTGGCATGTGTAGTTTGTGGTTCCTTTTGTTGATGTGGTTGATGAGCAACTTGTTGATATATGGCTTTTTTATAGTAATCATCTTTTCCAAAAGGATTCTTTGCTCCACTAGCTTCCTGATTTTTGCACTCTCTTTTGAAATGACCTTTCTCCCTGCATCGAAAACAAGTAACTTTAGATTTATCAAAACCCAAAGTTGAAACATGAGCATCCAAAAAATCATTTCTTCCTATAATCATTTTGAACTTTTCAGCTCTTCTAAAGACACTAGCTAAGCACCACTTTATATCCATGAGCTCCAATTCTTCTGCATCGATCTGATCGTAATCTTCCTTTGTTAGCATCGGATTACCAATTCTTCCAGCAATCAATCCTTCATAAGATTCCAAAGCAGTAACCAGTAATGCCATATGACTTTTAACAACTTCTTCAGAAAAATTCTGACCATTTTTAAGATGTAATGCAACATTGCACTGAATCATATGTCCATTACCAACATTTGAACTTTGAACACTGGGAGGATTGACATTTCAAAATCCACTAGTGTTAACTGAACTTTGACTGACTGATCCAGATGAATTTCCTGCACTAAAAGCAGTTTGAATCTTTGGACTTGCTTCAACAGTTTGAACATTTCCTTTATAGTACAATTTGATGTCTTGTTGATTGCTCGAGCTATTCATTCTGGCAATCTTTTGCTGTTCAAGATCCTGTCCCTCAAGTTTTGCAATAAACTGTCCAATTGACATTCTACTAAACTCTCTTGTATTCTTTAAAATCATGAGATATGTACCCCATTCTTTCTGAGGTAAAGCATCAGCTAACTTTTCAACCCATTCTGCTGGAGTTTTAGTAATTTTCAACTGAGACATGGTACGCACAAGATGACAATATCTCTCAATGAGAGTCTTTGTAGATTCACCTGGCATACTTGTAAACAACTCAAATTTTTTCTTCAATAATGATTTTTTTGCTATTGATCATTTCCGTACTTCCTTCAAATTTCTTCTCAAGTGCCTCCCATATTGAGAAAGCACTACCATCATGCTGAAGCAAAACAAAAATGTCCTCTTTGACAGCTTGTTGTAAAAGACTAATCATCATTTTCTCTCCTTTATAACTATCTCTCTCTTTGTCTGAAAATTCTGAGATAATTTTATCAACATTCAAAGCGGTCTGTGGTCTCATATATTTTGTTTCAATGCTTTCCCAAGCTCTTAGATGATTTGCCTGAATCTAATTCTCAAAACGATTTTTCCAGCCATGGTATTCTTCAATTCCCATAAGTTTCGGGGGTTTTTGCAAAGTTCCGGTTTCATTTTCCATGTTCATATTCTTGGCAATTTCAGCTGGAGTAGTCGGGGATGTAGCAAACGCGTTATAGAATTCCTCTTCCATGTTTCGGCGAAATTTTCCAGAAAACAAGCACTTTCAAACGGAATCTCGTTCAAACGGAATAACAATCCCAAACGAAATCACTTCCAAGCGGAATTAACCTTCAAGCGAGATTAACCTCTTCAAACGGAATCACAGTCCCAAAAGAAATTACTCAAACGGAATTACACTTTACTTTTCAAACGGGATACCTCAAGCGAAAATAGGCTTTCAAACGGAATCAACAGCAATTTCAAGCGGGATTACTAATTCAGTGCGGAATTAAGTGTCAATTCAAACGGAATTACGCTAACATCATCATTTCGGTCCAAATTTTCAAGCGAAATTACTAAAAAGATCAAGTTTTAAGCAGAATTTAGGTCCAAAACTCTCAAGGGTTTGTTAAAACACTATTTCGCTTAATATGTGAGAAAATTAGCCGATTTTAACCGTGAAAAGTTGTTCAATTTTGAAAAGAAGGTGTAGAAGTTAGAAAATTTGATGAAATCAAGCTGAAAATGACAGAACTCCTCCTTCTGAGCTCTGATACCACTTGTAGGATCGTGTACGGACCTGAAACAAGTCGATCAGAGGCGTTCTATACAATATGAAAGGCGGAAACAGACATATTGTGTGTAATTCAGCAAGATATTCACTTATAACTGTCTTTTGATTGAAATCTGAACAATTACAGATCTGTAGACACTTCGACAGAGCTTCGCCGTCGGAAACAACCTTCCAAATTCCGTTTCAAATGAAATGGAAACACTCCTATTTATAGACTTCTTAATTCCGCATGAACATGCTTAAAAAGGAATTACAACTCAAGCGGAATTATATGTTAATTCCGTGCGGAATTACGCCTTGACATCTTCAAGCGGAATTACATAGTTCAAGCGGAATTAACCTTTGACATTATTTCTTGAACTTCGTGCCATGAATAATGCAAGACTCGATACAAGACGAAGTCGACAGACGCATGCACCAATATTGAAAATCTCATGATGTTTGTTTGGAACAAACATTCACATTTACTTTGTTGAGCCCTTCATCTGATTTCATACACGGTGAATCTTGTTCGGTCACCGCTATTATTGAATTGTTTCATTAAATACGACACCTTGTGGTGTCGGTATAAATTTGTAGTTTGGGCTAATCATGATCGAGCTTTTCATGCAAAACACGGTGATACTTGTTCGGTCACCGCTATTATCGAATTATTTCATTCACTACGACACCTTGTGGCGTCGGTATAAACTTATAGCTTGTGCTAAATCACGATCAGCCGTTTCATGCGAAACTATTTATGCTTTTCGCTGACACATCGTTTAAATAATCTTAATGCAACTATGTATTAAGACGATGATACACCAGGTTCGGTTGTATTTTGTTTCGGTGTATCCTTGCAACTCAATAATGTCAACACGTTGATTTTATTCATTTAACGGTTTGATTGTTGATAAATCATTTTTATGATCCTATTTATTTGATTCTGTTGAATTCGAGTTTCATTTATACAACAACCAACGCAAGATTCCGTTGGTACTGAATTCTTTTGTTTCAAAAATTGATTTGCAGTTTGTGAACGTTCATTTGGAATTCCATTGGTTGAATTTCCTCTTTTGTTGAACCCAGTAAACCTAGTCACATTGGTGATAGTATCACAACATCTCGTTCACTTGGCATCGATTTCTAGAACAAACTCGGTTGAACCGTTGGGTTCCTATTGATGCAAAATGTTCTTGCAATCACGTAATCTGAACAAGTTTTGGTTCGATTACACGGTCATTCACTTTGTTATCATTTGGACTTACCAAGGAACGTCATAACTCTAAAGAGATAACATAGTCTAAATTTCGAGGACGAAATTCCTGTAACAGGGGTAGAATGTGACAGCCGGTAATTAACGGCTCCTAATTACGCGTAAAACAAACCTTAGGACGAAAAAAAATAGTGTTTAAGACGCAAAATTAACCTAATTAGGCATTTGGAGTGCCTAGGAACGTCTATCCGACTTTACAGTGCGCAAACGGTGGTTTACGGAGAAACTTGTTAAACGTTAAACGACAACGAATTGAAACTGAACAAACTACTGACAACGCCGACAAATATTAAATTGTTACGATATTTTTTTTTGATTCGTAATTAAATTTTTACATCCATATTTGAAACCGAATCGAAAAAAAAACCGGTTTACAGCGACAAACGACACAATTTTTCGCGATTTTTACCGTAAACGACGAACAAAAGCGCGAACGTCTACCGACACTATATCATGTACATTTGATCCTAAAATTTTATCTTTCGGCGTTAAATGGAGCTCGGGTTTTGATAACGGGGTCTCGTAGAAAATTCGGGCCACTTAAACCCGGGGATTGGGCTTGTGGGCCTTGGGCCCAAGCCCAAAACCCACTACACAAACCCTAACTATAAATATGTCACTATAATACTTTTCCCACATTTTACTTCTAAACGAACCCTAGCACACCACAACAATTCTATGCCATCTCTCTCTATTGTCTGATTATATACACATACACACAAACATGATACATATTAGATTTTCTTTGAAAAATCTTATCAAAACCCCCATAGAAATCATATCAGGGAAGCATAACATTTGCAACATGGAACTACTTGCTCAATTTTCATCATCCCACAGGCAAGTAAAACCCTCAAACCAAACATCTTCCCTCCTCTCTTCTCTCCGTCAAGATCAGGCGACCGGAGTCGGGTCCGACCGGGGCTCCGGTGACTCTTTGTCCCCGACAAGCACCTCCGACACCCCCTTTCTCCTCCCTGATAACACCCCACTCCGTTTCATCTTGAATTAACCACACACCCCCCTTGATTCTCGATATTTAATGGCCAACCACCACCATTTGGTGGTGGCGTACGGCGGCGATAAGTTTAGAGAGGCGGAGAGAGATAGGAAACGAGGATAGAGAAACGACGCCGGATGGGGGGGGGGGGGGGGTTACCGCTCGTTTTTCTGGTGCCACGTTTTGGCCGGCGACAAACACCCCAAACACCTCCAACTGCTGATTTCAAGAGGAAGAATAAACCGAGAAGGAGGGGTGGCTGCACAGTGGCGCCGCCGCTGCATCGGCGGTGATGGAAGCGTCGGCAGTATTTTTTTTCTGGTAAACCCCTCTCAACCCTTTTCTGTTATTTTGAAACTTCTTTTTTTGTTATATTTGTTTCGAACGTTATCGACCGGTGATGCGGTTCTTTTGTTCTCTTCTCCAATGATGCTAAAGATGATGATGATGATGATAACCTGCTGTTAAACAGAATGATGATAATAAACTGATGTTAAAGATGATAATGGTGGTGGTGGGTGACAGTGGAGGTTCCGGCTATGGTTTAATCGATAACCGATGGTAACGTTGGTGATTTGCAGCAGATTCACGGTTCGGGTTTCGCGGTAACTCGGTCAACGGGTCAAAACAGTCGACATAATGGTTCGGGTTTCGCGACACGGTCAGTTTCATCAACTCTGTTCGGTCAACAGCGGTCAACCCTGGTCAACCAGTCAACTCGGGTCAACTGTCAGTCAAATAAGTCAAAGGTGGTCAACTCAGACCCGGTAACTTTTAAACGACGCGAAATAGATAATGGTGGTGGTGGGTGACAGTGGAGGTTCCGGCTATGGTTTAATCGATAACCGATGGTAACGTTGGTGATTTGCAGCAGATTCACGGTTCGGGTTTCGCGGTAACTCGGTCAACGGGTCAAAACAGTCGACATAATGGTTCGGGTTTCGCGACACGGTCAGTTTCATCAACTCTGTTCGGTCAACAGCGGTCAACCCTGGTCAACCAGTCAACTCGGGTCAACTGTCAGTCAAATAAGTCAAAGGTGGTCAACTCAGACCCGGTAACTTTTAAACGACGCGAAATAGTTATAGATTTTAGACTTCTAGTTAAACACGAAACCGAGCTCGACCCGAATAGTTTACGCTTATACATTAGTGTATTATTACATTTTTGTCGAAATTGACGAAACTTATATATATATATATATATATTGCGTGAGTTGATTGAATTGTGAATTTTGACAAAATACGACTTTTATTGTCGGGTTATTCGAAAAATACAGGAAACTCTGCCCGATTTTCGTTGAAAACTTGGTTTATGAAACGTATATTGTTATAAAAACGATCCGAGTTTTTATTATTAAATGCAAATACGGATATATTTATTTGGTGACTTATTACTTAACATAATTCGAGTTTATTATAGACATTTAAATTGGCGACGTGTTATGAATTTTAAAACAAAGTTATAATATTCCGACAAACATAATTTGCTACTTAAAGAACCTCGACATTTATATAAAATAAACATGATTATTTATGTTATTTCAAACACCGAAAATTCGAAATACTAGAACATTTGCATAAAATAAATATGAAGTTTCTATTTATTTTAAACGTCGACTTTTCGAAACACTTGAACATCTTTTTAAAAGGAATATAATGTTTATATTTATTTTAAATGTCGATTTTAAACTTCCTTACGAACTAAATTAGTTTTTATATTTAGTTCAAACGATTGAATTCTAAGTTTATATTTCAAACGCCACGACTTAAAATATATGTATATATATATATATATATAGGGGATCGCTAGAATGAGAACCACCACGAGTTATGAGAACCACGAGAACCGCGCCCCGCGGGTGGCCGTCGGCGACGAAATTTTTTTTACACCTAGATCCGTATATTTTAGTGGGGGGTTTAAATTTTCGGTTCAAACGGCGCGCCCGAGGGGTAGTTTTTTACGCCCAAAGTTTGGGTTTTTTTAATTTTTTTAATTTTTTTAATTTTTCTTTTTTTTTTTACCAAACTTTGGGCGTAAAAAACTACCCCCTCGGGCGCGCCGTTTGAACCGAAAATTTAAACCCCCCACTAAAATATACGGATCTAGGTGTAAAAAAAATTTCGTCGCCGACGGCCACCCGCGGGGCGCGGTTCTCGTGGTTCTCATAACTTGTGGTGGTTCTCATTCTAGCGGCTCCCTATATATATATGCACTTTTATTTCCACCTTATGACAACTACGACGACACGACCCGCTATCCACCTACGTATTTCTAATCGTGACCACTAACACGGCGACGTAAGTATATTTATATTTAAATATGTAAATATATATTCTAAACCATTCGAAAACTAAGTCGTTCTCAAGACTTAGTTATATCCTGATTATAAACGGGATCAAATAACCATAGATTGGTTATTCTAAATCACAACAATAAAACCTTCGTAGAATCGTTGAGTTAACGATTCGGTAGAGCTCGGACACGTAGTTTAGCTACATTGATTGATTTAGAAACTTATAAGTATTCCTTCGTAGGAATGTCGTAGTTGCACGCTAGCTAAATACACGTTCTTGGAACAACACTACGGAATCACGCTAAGCTAGCATTGCACAGGAATGTCAAGGTGAGTTCATATCCCCCACTTTTTACTGTTTTACATTTTTATAAATGTTTTCGGGGGTGGAAAGACATGCAAGTTGTGCAAAAATAAACTTCGATGAACGAAAACTCATATTTCTAAACCGTGTTGCGAATGAATTTCAAAGAACTTAAATGGTTTACGAATGATTTCAATCAAACATACCGGTTTTACAAAACGCGCGCATATTTACGAAACGTGCATGATTTTCTAATGGGTACGGGCGACATAGTCGAGGTGGATCGACACAGTCGAGGGGGCTCGACACTAACAATTGTCTACACAGGTTGAGTACTTCCTATGTCGTCGCATACGTTAATGTCCTCGCGAAGCATTAACGATCAACCTGTTTATAGACGCATTACATACCCATTTACAACACTAAAACTTTCATATATTCATAAGATTCATTTGATGGAAACTCACTAATACAGGGATTTACAAACTTTGGTAACGTTTTCAAATTATACCTAAGTAAGAGGATGCGCTGATCCTGCTTACAAAGGTTTGTTTGGGCTCGACCCATTCTCCCACGTGCAATGCACAAAGACTCTCGTGGGCTAGACTCACAGTTCTCATATATCATGCCAAGAAAATGATTTTACTATATTTTCTCAACAACTTTAAAACCGGTTATCAAAAAGATTTCTTTTAAATCTTTTCAAAACAAACTATGAACTCGCTCAACTTTATGTTGACTTTTTTCGCATGTTCTCTCTCAGGTTACATTTTCAAAACTATGGAACGGTTGGAATAGGAGAACCCATGGGAATTCGAGTACTTAGCGGGCGTTCGCATTCTAGAAGTCTTAGCTCAAACACTTCCGTTGTGCAATGAAGATACTGGTCCAGTCACGCCAATGCTCTGATATTTTGGGGTGTGACAAGGATATCATCAATTAAAGGTACAGGAAGAGGACATTCCTAAAACCGCTTTTAGAACAACGTATGGCCATTATGAATTTACTGTCATGCCATTTGGTTTAACCAATGCCCCAACCGCATTTATAGACATGATGAGCCGAATATGTAAGCCATATTTGGATAAATTCATAATTGTCTTTATAGATGATATTCTCATTTACTCTAAGAATAAGGAGGAACACGCAGCGCATCGAGGCAATTACCAAATGGAAATTCTGCCCTCCCAATTAAAAAGAGCAGATAGCAAATAAATTCTTAAACCTTAGAATGACTAGAGTGGATAGAAAGGGTTACACTATATTATTCTTTGAATATGCTACAATAGTGCCGACCCTTGCATCACCTGAACCAGTATTAATCTCCTGTTACATCTGGGGATTAATCAGTGAGATTAGACATGTAGTCAAGGCAGCTAGACACCAAACTATAGAAGAAGCTGTAGAACTAGCAAACACCCCGACTGATTAATTAGTACGTACATGAGAAAAGCACCAGAGAAAGAACCTAGCTCAAAGGCTTACCCAAGAATTTCGTTATGGAAATTCCAACCGTGGAAAAAATGTAGGTTCTACCTCTGCACCTTATTGTAAGACCTGCAAAAAGAAGCATTCAGGAAAATGCTCCACTTACTGCAATTTCTGCAAGATACCAGGACACAAGGAAGAAGATTGCAGGAAGAAACCTAATAATGGAATGTGCTTCAACTGTGGAGAAAATGGTCATATTAAACCAAACTGTCCGAAACTAGCTCCAGCCATGAAAAACAAGACTACTAAAAATTCTAGAGCATTTCTTCTGACTGCAGATGAAGCTAAGATGATACCGGACGTGATAGCCGGTATGTTTTTAGTTAATGATGTTTTTGCTAAAGTATCATTTAACTCTGGTGCGAACCAAAGTTTTATTAATACTTCATTTTGCAAACTTCTCAATCAACCATTAACTAAACTCCCACAAGAATGTTTAGTAGAGACAACAAATGGGGAAACCATTAAGATTTCCGAAATCTTGCAGGGAGCAAGAATAGAATTTTTAAATCAAAAGTTTATTGCAACCCTTTATCCAATGAATCTGCAGGATTTGATGTTGTATTAGGAATGGATTGGTTAGTAGCTAATAAAGCTAGTATTCTATGTGATCAAAAGTCAATCTAAGTAAATTCACCAAAAGGTGAAAAGATCATAATTAAAGGAGATAAGCCATCTAGATCCACAAAATTCATCTCTGTGATGAAAACAACAAGTTATGTAAGAAAATGATCATTAGTGTATTTGATTTCCATAATCATTAACATTAAAGGAAAGGAATTAAAAGATATTCCAGTAGTATCTCAGTTTCCAGAAGAACTACCAGGACTACCGCCAGACAGAAAAGTTGAATTCAGAATCCAACTACTACCAGGGACAACACCAATTGCCAAAGCACCTTATCATTGGCACCCGCAGAAATGCAGGAACTTAAGAAACAGTTAGACGAGTTAATGGAAAAAGGATTCATACAACCAAGTTCATCGCCGTGGGGAGCGCCAATTTTATTCGTTAAAACGAAAGATGGATCGATGCGTATGTGCATCGACTACCGTGAATTGAACAAAGTCACAATTAAGAATCGGTATCCATTACCGAGAATCGATGATTTATTTGATCAATTGCAAGGAGCTCGATTTTTCTCTAAAATCGATTTACGGTCAGGATATCATCAATTAAAGGTACAGGAAGAGGATATTCCTAAAACCGCTTTTAGAACAAGGTATGACCATTATGAATTTACTGTCATGCCATTTGGTTTAACCAATGCCCCAGCCGTATTTATTGACATGATGAACCGAATATGTAAGCCATATTTGGATAAATTCATAATTGTCTTTATAGATGATATTCCCATTTACTCTAAGAATAAGGAGGAAGACGCAGCGCATCTGCACGCACTTCTCAGTCTATTAAGAAAAGAAAAGCTTTATGCTAAGTTTTCGAAGTGTGAGTTTTGGTTAGAACAGGTACAGTTTCTTGGGCATTTAGTTAATCATGAAGGAATTCATGTGGATCCCGCCAAGATCGAGGCAATTACCAAATGGAAAACCCTTGAGCCACCAACCGAGGTTAGAAGTTTCTTAGGATTGGCTGGTTATTATAGAAGATTTTCTCGATATTTCTCTAGAATAGCCATTCTCTTAACTAAGTTAACCTGTAAATCTGTTAAGTTTGAATGGGGACCAAAACAGGAAGAAGCCTTTAGAATTCTTAAGCAAAGACTAACCAATACACCCATACTAGCGTTACCAGAAGGAACTAAAGATTTTGTAGTCTATTGTGATGCTTCTAAAATAGGTTATGGATGTGTATTAATGCAACAACAAAAGGTTATAGCTTATGCATCTAAACAACTTAAGAATCATGAAGAGAATTATTCAACCCATGATTTAGAATTAATAGCTATAATTTTTGCCCTTAAGATTTGGAGACATTACCTTTATGGTAGTAAGTTTACCATTTTCACAGATCATAAAAGTTTAAAGTATGTTTTCGGGCAAAAGTAGTTGAATATGAGACAAAGAAACTGGATGGAATTTCTTAGTGATTATGATTATATTATCCAGTATCATGCAGGAAAGGCAAATGTAGTAGCTGATGCTTTAAGTCGAAAGTGTCACGAAAAGTCAAAAAGAGTACGTTCTCTTAAATTGAATATACAGGTAGATTTAAATGAACAAATTAGAAAAGCACAAGAATCTGTAATCAAGGATGATACAGAGAAATTAAAGGGAATGATTAAGGAACTAGAACAAGGAACTGATGGAATTTGGAGATTCCATAAAAAGAGAATGTGGATACCTAAATTAGGAAACCCACGTCATCGTATATTAGAAGAAGCCCATAAATCTAAGTATACGATGCATCCTGGAAGTGATAAGATGTATCAGGACTTTAGAAAGAATTTTTGGTGGATAGGAATGAAGAAAGATATAGCAACTTATGTTTCTAAATGTTTAACATGTTCACAAGTTAAAGCTGAACACTAGAAACCCTCAGGCTTGTTGCAGCAGTTAGAAATGCCAGTTTGAAAATGGGAATTAATAACAATGGATTTTGTTACCAAATTACCCAAAACAAGGAAAGGTAATGATACAATTTGGGTGATTGTAGATAGGCTAACTAAGTCAACTCATTTCTTACCAATAAAGGAGACTTTCAGTATGGAACAATTAGCTAAGTTATATGTAAATGAAATAGTTTCATTACATGGAATTCCTTTATTAATTGTTTCTGATAGAGATAGCCGTTTTACCTCTCATTTTTGGATAAGTTTCCAAAAAGCAATGGGAACCAAGTTGAATCTAAGCACAGCCTATCATCCTCAAACGGACGGACAAAGCTAAAGGAAATTCAGACAATGGAGGATATGCTTAGAGCTTGTGTAATTGATTTCGGAGGTAATTGGGATGATCATTTACCATTAATAGAATTTTCTTATAATAACAGTTATCACACAAGTATCAATGCTGCACAATTCAAAGCGCTTTATGGACGAAAGTGCCGAACCCCAGTCTGTTGGGCATAAATTGGGGAAAAGCAACTATCCGGGCCTGAGATAGTGCAAGAAACAACCGACAAGATCATCCAAGTCAACGAACGACTGAAAGCAGCACGTGACAGACAAAAGAGCTATGCTGATAACAGACGAAAGCCACTGGAATTTCAAGTAGGAGACAAGGTATTATTGAAAGTTTCTCCTTGGAAAAGAGTGGTAAGATTCATCAAAAGGGGAAAGCTAAGCCCCAGGTATGTTGGACCTTTTGAGATTATTAGAAGAATAGGACCTGTAGCCTATCAGCTACAACTGCCAGAGGAAATGGCAGGAATACATGATGTATTTCATGTATGTAATCTCAAGAAATTCCTAGCCAATGAATCATTGGTAGTACCTCTCAAGGATATAAAGGTAAATGAGCAGTTAAAATTTGTGGAAAGACCGCTACAGATTGAAGACAGGAAAGTCAAGAATCTCAAATACAAGAGACTAGTTTTAGTCAAAGTGAAAAGGGATTCCAAGAGAGGACCAGAATACACTTGGGAGCTTGAATCAGAGATGCAAAGGAAATATCCACACTTACTCCAGTAGACCTCGAGGACGAGTTCTAAAACAAGGTGGGGAGGATATAACAACCCTCCAAAATATTTTCTGGCACCCTTAATATATTTAAAATATCCCTATATGTCTTAACACATACCCCGTATGCGAAAACCGAGCCCAAAATACCTTATATAATTAGAAATAAAATAAAAACAAGATTTTAACCTCGCTCGTGGGCCGCGAACGTGTTGGAGGTGACCTACGCGGGCCGCGAAAGCTCAGAGTCAGGGCGAGCCCTCAGGCCACCACATGGCAGCCTCGTGTCACGCCTAGTGGCCGAATCAGCCAAGCTAGGGCCTACCTTAGCTGGCCTCGCGGGGCGCGAAGACCCCCTACTTCTCTTACGCGGGGCGCGACAAAGACAAATATCAGCCCTATAATTGGAGGGCATCGGTTTCAGTCCCAAACCGCTCACAATCTTTTTCTCTCTCGAATTTCTATATAGCTAAAGTAATTTTCGGGCATAATAACCCCCTAAATAACATAGTTCTGCCTCGTTGTAAGTATCATAACCCCCGATTACGTATTAGATACGCTGCCCGATTGATCTAGGGTTCCGTAACGGCTGTCGTAGTTCTGCCCAACGTAGTCGTTGGAATACCGTCTCGGGGAGTGTATTACTAATGTAAATATTGGGTTATTATACTAACACGTGTGCATTTGTGTAATTAATAGATAATCACCAGGAAATTCTTAAGGAAAACCTTAAAACAGCAATGTGAGTAATCTCCTTTTTGTAAACTGTTTTTACAAAACCTCATATGATTAACAATATATTAAACAGTGATTGAGTATTTGTATTCTACAATTATCGTCGGTATGTTGGGTTTTGTATACAAAATTTGTTACTACATTGTGAGTAGTAACATGACCACAAGTCGGGTTGATAGTACCGTGGGTGGTAATTAAAGTAGATGGAAACAAATGTAATTGCGTGACCGCCCTCAATACTGTACAATGGTTTTGCTTAACTTGATTAAACTGGGTTTCACTCACCAGTATTTCTCACTGGCAAAATTTTTTTAAACGCGTTTCAGGTAACAAAATGTGAAAGCCAAATAGAAGCCAGCTGGATGGCACTGAAGGCTTGGAAAAGTGGCTATAAAGTTACCTAAATAAAGAAATGTTTTTATTAAATAAAATAGGGTGTATCCCTATGAAATGTGTGTACTTGAAACATGGGATTTTCCCATATGTTTAATATTATAAAAGCGTGATATTTTACTCTGATAAAATATTTCCTAACTACGGTCCTGATGTAAATTCCGATGCCAAACTGAGAAACACCGATACCACTGAAACTGGCCACGGCCGCCCGTTCCCGGGTAAAGAGGGGACGAGGGTTGCGACAGAAGGTGGTATCAGAGCTAAGCCACTAATTCAGCTAAATAAGTGTTTTGCTGACACCAATATATTATTCAAAATGTTAGGAAATTAATTACCAAACTACGTCCATATCTGTATTTTATTGTTATGTGTTATTTGACTATTTGTTAGTTTACAGTATGAGCGACCAAGGACCTTCCAACGCCTACCGTCAGTTGTCCAGCTCACCTAGGAGCGAAGGCACCTTTTCACAACCTACCCTCTCTGGGTATTCTGCTGACAATGAAGATGGGATATTCGTGTTTAAGGCTCAGTCTGAAGAGCCTTTCCCTCCTAAGAAGAGAGGATGGTTCAATAGAGGAGCACATAAACGTAGGAAAAGAATGAAAAAGTTGCAACAACAGCGTGCTTTAGCAGCCGTTAAGAGAGAAATAGATGCCCACACTCAGGATATGCTTAATAGGAGTCTAGCAAATTTTCATATTCTAGCAACTACAGCTGTAGGCCCTAATTTAGAGCAACTCATAGCACCCCAGCCATTGCCACTGTTTCCCACACAGCCCATGGAAATTGAAAACAACCCAGAAAACCAAATCCCAATGCCTGACATTGACCCAGCTGAGATACCTAGAATACCAGCACCCAATCCTTTAGACCAAGACTACGACCCATGGTTTGACGACCATAGTGATTACCAGCAACGTTAGCTAATACCAGAAGACGAACCCATGCCAAACCTAGCAGCTTACCCAGACTTGGACCCTCAAGATCCCTACTATGACAATGATCAATACATCAGGGAAATTCTAGAAAATCCTTATCCTTACCAAGAACCCATGCCCTAGTTCCCAAATCCAGTACCAGCCCCCTGCACCCCCAATGAGTGCAGAGAATGTGCAAGAACTCCGAACCTTTGGTGAGGAGATTTTAGAAGGTAGCGAGAGAATGAGACAAATAGGAGAACGACTCGTCTGGAAGTATGACGAGCGTAATATGGAGTTCTGGATGAACCCATACCAGTAATAGTAATATTAATAATATATAATATGTGTGAATGTTTGAAAAAAAATCTAGACAATAGCTACGGATGCCTAAATGTAGTGTAATTTCAATTTCAGTTGTATTATAATATATATGGATGCATACTATAAGAAAGAGTAAGTCGCAATGTTTGACGATTTTGACCAACATGTGCTTTGTGTGATTGTTTGCATTAAATATTATTTTGTGATATTAATGTGTGATAAATGTTTAAAATTCAGATGGACAACGAAGTGAACCAGGAAAACCAGAGTAACAATAACCCGAATAACGATAACCTGAATAACAATAACAATGGAAATCAAGTGGATAACAGTGTCATCCAACACATAGTGGCACAAGGGATAATAGATGCAATGATATATATTATCCAAACAGTTAGGGAAGCTGATAATAAAAGTAACCATGGCAGTAAACGACCTACTGAAACAGAAAACAGCGTAAACAATGGACCCATACTTCAAGTGCCCATTCCCAAAAGAAGGAGAACCATGTCTTATGGTTGTTCTTTTAAGGAATTATGGTCCTGTAAACCAATGGAATTCTCGGGCAATGAAGGGGCCATTGCAGCCCTTCGCTGGATAGAAAAGACTGAGGCTGTCTTAAAAATAAGCAAGTGCGCGGAAGAGGATAAGATAATGTTTTCTTCCAATTTGTTTAAGAATTCAGCTTTAGAATGGTGGAACACTATCCTCCAGTCTAGGGGAAGTGACAGAGTTTACAATATGGAATGGGAGGAATTTAAGAACATGGTGGAAAGGAAATTCTGCCATCCCAATGAAAAAGAACAGATAGCAAATAAATTCTTAAACCTTAGAATGACTAGAGTGGATAGAAAGGGTTACACTACATTATTCTTTGAATATGCTAGAATAGTGCCGACCCTTGCATCACCTGAACCAGTATTAATCTCCCGTTACATCTGGGGATTAATCAGTGAGATTAGACATGTAGTCAAGGCAGTTAGACCCCAAACTATAGAAGAAGCTGTAGAACTAGCAAACACCCTGACTGATGAATTAGTACGTACATGAGAAGAGCACCAGAGAAGGAACCTAGCTCAAAGGTGTTGGGATTGAACCCTATCAGAGGAACAGATAATTAAAGCCAAAACTGGATCAGAGCAGTGGATCCAGAATAAGCAGATGATTACAGTTGGTTCATGCAAATCTCTCCCCTTGAAAGTGGTTTCATATCTGCTGACCTCCTATCTGCTGATCTTACTAAGTGCTGACCTACAACTGCTGCCTTACATCTACTGCCCAATGTCAAAGACTGATGGAAGAACAAAGCTCTGCTGAGTCAATCTACTGCCTTGAGTCAAGTACTGCTGATCCGGACAAGCACTGCTGGATTCACAGCAGTGGAAGGATGCAGCAGCTGTTTAAGTGTCTTTTGTGTAATGATTTGTAATAGCAGTAGTTAGTACATCAGTGTTTGTATTGATCAGAGGTTAGAGTTTGTTAGGAGGTTAGATGTCACTTTCATGGTGACGTCAGCTAAGATGCTCAGTGGTTTGCAAGTGCCTATAAATAGTTCAGTACTTTGTACTGTTCTATTAGCTCTTTCACCACATCGTCTTCTTTGCACGAACAAACTACTGAGCTCTGGCTGAGGGGGAGTTTGCATTCATTCATCAATCATTGTAATCGTTGTTGAAACAAATTCAATCTTTCGATTCATTGTGTAAAGATGTTTGATTAAAAGTATTACTCTCGTTTGATTGTATGCAAAGTTTGTTTTCATCTTAATTCCGCTGCACAACTCTTTCATTTTCATCTTAATTCCAAACGAAAATACAATAAAAAAGAAACTCAGATCCAACAATTGGTATCGGAGCTTGGACAGTCAAATTTGATTTAACAATCATTTTGACGTAAATAGTTCAGCTCATAACAGTTGATACTGATCGTTTGTTCGTCCGTTGAAAAATAGAGCAAGGATTAATCACCATTAAAGTTGATTTCTCAGTGTCTGTAAAACAACAAGAATGACGTCACAATCTCAGGATGATAAAAACAACATCGGCTCGCTTTTTAAACCACCTATGCTAAAAAGAAATGAGTACAACATCTGGCAGAGGAGGATGGGTCACATCCTCGCTCAACAAAGCACAGGTTGTTGGAGGTCTGTCATTTATGGTCCCCATGTTCCTTCAGTGCCAAGCGCTGAAGATGCTAAAAAGTTCGTTCCTAAACCAGTTGAAAATTATACCGAAACCGACTTTCAAAAGATCGAACTAGATGCTAAGGCTTTTAGCATCATAGCATCAGCGCTGCCCAATGAGATATATGCTGGACTGTTACACTGTAACAGTGCCAAAGAGTTATGGGACGCACTTAAGGAACAGTTTGGTGGAACTGAAGAAGTCATAGAAAACAATAGGGAAATCCTGAACCAACAGTATGAAACATTTTGCTACGTTAAAGGTGAATCACTAACGCAACAATTTGAGCGTTTTAGTTGTCTCATCAGTGAACTGAGGCTTGTTAACACCACTTTTACAAACTCAACTCAAAATAGCAGGTTCCTCAGGTCACTGCCAGAAAAATGGGACACTATAGTGTTGGTACACTACATCTGTCGACTTCGTCTTGTATCGAGTCTTACACTAGTTAGAAAAGATCAGGGCATGTAAAACGAGAAAATGTGATAGATTTAGTGAGATTTCGCTTGAACAATAGTTTAAGTTGAAGGTTTCGCTTGAAGCATCTCAAGCGAAATCATTTCATTAGATTTCGCTTGAGACATGCTGATGTCCATCCCAAGCGAAACCTTGAAGTCTATATATAGGAGGTTAGTATCAAGCGAAATCAAGAGTAACATTTGAGTGATTCCATACCGAAGTACTGCCGGTGTGAGAACTGATTGTATTTGTGTTCAAATATCAATATAATCAGTGTTAAAGTGAAGATTCAGCTGTTTTATAGTCAAATACTTGTTTTCCGCACTTGTATTTGATAGAATTCCTCTGAACCGACTCATTTAGGTCGCGAACCCGATCCTTACAATTGGTATCAGAGCCTGGAGGAGGATTTCTGCAAAATTCAGCTGAAACAGTTCAAAATCTTTTACTTCTACTCCTTCTTTCATTAGTTCAGAAATTTTTCACGGTCAAAATCTATTCAATTTCTCACGGATTGTTTAAAAGTACAAGATAACAAACCCTTGAAAGTTTCATAACAAAATTCGACCTAAAAGTGATCAAAATCGACCTTCGAATGGATTTCGCTTGAAGAACATAGTTTTATTGGACGATTTCGCTTGAAACTTCAAGCGACACTTAACATTTCGCTTCAAACAGGATTTGTTTTCGCTTCAAGGTTTTCGCTTCAGGATTCTCACTGCAGACAGTTTCGCTTGAACGATTTCGCTTCAAAGATTTGTTAGTTTCGCTTCAACCAGTTTGACAGACTATTTCGCTTGAAAGAATCTGTTATTGAAAATTGTGCTTTTGAAACATGGATAACGATTTTCACAACGCGTTTGCAACATCGTCTAGTTCGTCTTCCATTGCTCAGAACATGAATTCAGAAAATGAAACGGGGACTACTCAGAAACCCCCGAAGTTAATGTGCATTGAGGAATACTATGGATGGAAAGATCGTTTCGAAAACTGGGTGCAAGCAAATCATTTGAGATCATGGGAATGTATTCTGAAAAAGTATATGCTACCACGTACTGAAATGGAGACAGTAAAACAGATTTCAGAGTTTGGTAATGAAGAACGGGAAATGTATCGAGCTGAAAAAATGATGATCAGTTTGCTTCAACAAGCTATCAAAGAAGACATCTTTATACTACTTCAACATGACAAAACATCAAAGTCAATCTGGGATGCTTTGAAAGTTAAAGTTGAAGGTAGTGCAAACATGATTAAAAGCAAAAAGGCGTTGCTTAAAAAGGAGTTTGACTTGTTCACAAGTTTGCCCGGAGAAGATACAAAGAAACTCATTGAACGATATTGTCACTTAGTTCGAACAATGTCGATGATGAACATCAACAAAGAAGATGAGGAATGGGTGGATAAGCTAGCTGATGCTTTACCTCAGAAAGAGTGGGGAACTTATTTGATAATACTGAAGAATACCGGAGTTTATGAAGGGTTGTCAATCTCTCAGTTCATTGAAAAGATTGAAAGTCAGGATTTGGAACAGCAGAAGATCGCAAGGATGAATAATCCAAGTGGTCAACAAGATGTAAAGATGTATTACAAGGGTAGTGTTCCGACTACAGAAGCTGAGAGAAGTCCGAAAATTCAGACTGCTTATAGTGTTGGGGATTCTACAGAAAAGACTGATCAAAACTCAAACAAAAGCAACAGTGGTTTCTCATTGTATCCAAGTGTAAATCCGAAAAGCTCATCAGAAAGTTTTCAGTCTCAAAGCACAAAGATGGGAAATGGTTGTGTGATTCAATGCAATATAGCTCTAAATCTTCCAGAAGGTCAAAGTTTTTCTGAAGACATTGCAAAAGATCATATGGCATTACTTGGTTCCGTGCTTATCTCATATGAAGGTTTAGTTGCTGGTCGAATTGGAAATCCTATGCTTACCAAAGAGGATTACGACCAAATAGATGCCGAAGAGATGGAACTAATGGATATCAAATGGTGTCTTGCAAGTGTTCTGAGACGTGCTGAAAAGTTCAAGACAATTACCGGAAGAAATGACTTTCTTGATGCTTGTGTTTCTACTTTAGGTTTTGATAAATCTAAAGTTACTTGTTTCAGATGCAGGGAAAAAGGTCATTTTAAACGGGAGCGCAAGAACAGAGAAGTTAGTGGTGCTCAGAATCCATTTGGAAAAGATGACTACTACCGGAAAGCCATTTATCAGCAAGTTGGTCAAACACAAGACTCACAGACGGCTCATGGTAGAAAGATTGAAGATTCAAAGAAAGGATGTTTGGTAGATTTCAACTGGAGCAACTACATTTCTTCTAACAGCACAGCATGTTTAGTGGACCAAAATGTTGAACAACTACCTGAAGGTTTCAGTTGGGATATGTTTGTTGATGAAAAGGGGAATTTCAAAGCTTTCATTGCAAAGATTGTTAGAGAACCAGATTTGTTTGCTACTTGGATGAGATCAATTGGAGAAACAGTGAAAGATCAATCGATTACATCTGAAGAAAGTTCAGAAAGTGCTGATTCTGAGTCATTAATTACAGATGAGAGTGTGCAAAATGAGGATACTTCAGAAAAAGAAGTTGTTTTTGATCAAACACCATCTGATTCTGGTATTTCAGATGCTGAGTCTGAAAAATCTGTAGAGTTTGATCAAACACCGACTGAGAGTAGCAGTGATGATGAGGAAGAAAAACATATTAATATTGCTAAAAGCCATCTTTCTCCTGAAAGTTTTCTTTTCTATTTTGCAGATCGCATGGAGAAACTGAAGGAGAAACAAGCTGAAAAAGAACAACAACAAGACGTGAAGATTGAAACTGTTATTCAAACTGAAGAAGTTAAAATTGTAGATGAAGAAAAAGTGACTGAAACTGAGAAGGTAACTGGTGAAGAAAAAGTAATTGAAGTGGTAAAAACAATCGAGGTTGAGAAGATTGTTGAAGTTGAAAAGCCTTGCAAGAAATGTTTGGAAATTTGCAAGATTTGTGAAGAAAAAGATGTGATTTTGTTTGATAGAGAAAGACTGATAGAAAAGTTACTATCTGACATCAGCTATGTAAAAGAATCTTATAGTGTGTTGAACAGAACAGTGACAGGTCTTCAAACAACGAACTCTGAAAGAGAAAAGGCTTTAACGATGACGAATGCTACGTTGATGACAAAGCAAAAGGCAATTAATTATTACATCGAAGAAAATGCTAATCTAAAGCAAGAGTTGGAGAAAGAAAAGATCGAGAATGAAAGGATCAGAAGGTTATTACTGAGTTATTCTTGTTTTGATTACGTCATTGATCGAGTTTATCCTACTGTTGCAGGTTTTGAAGCATTTCAGGATGAAAAGACAAAGAATGAGACTGGTAAGAAATCGACTGTTAAATACAACAAGTGTCCGCCTCCTATCTGGGAAGGGTATTCTCCTAGAAAACCGAATGAGGAGCAAGTCGAAAAAGCAGTCAATATAAAGTTAAAATCCGAGACAACTGACGTTTTACCAGATAACATTGACATCACGTTTACCTCGTCTGATACTGATCATGAGTCTGAGTTAATCAAAAAGGTGGTCGATCAGGTGTTGGATACTGAGGAGGTGTCTGAGTTAAAATTTGAGTCTGGGGGTTCAAGTTCGTCAGTCGACAGTTCAAAGTTATCGGAAAAACGGTCTTACAGGAAAGAATTTTTGTTATCAAAGGCAAATTTGGATGATGAAACATTTGAAGTTGCATACACTTTAAATGATTCGGACAAATTATACTCTGACAAAGAGTTTCCGATTAGAAGTGTTCGTTTTGACATGATCAAAAAGGTTTTCAAAATGACGGAAATTAATTTTTCTGAAATTAAGGATCTAAAATCTACTGAAAAACCTAAAAAATACACTTCTAGAGTTCAACAAAGGTTAAACAAGAAAAAAGGGAAAAAGGATTACAATTCTGGTTCTAGTTTTCAAAAGAAAACCAATCAAAATTGTAGTTACAAAAAGAAAGGTCTTGGTTTTACTCTATCTGAAAATCGTAAAAATGAAAAATATGTTAGAGATTTTAAATCAAAAATGACATATGTTGCAGGAAAAAGCTATGAAGAGGAGTCAAATAGCTTATTCTGGAGAAAATCAAATCAGGAGTTCCTCGCTGAAAGGAAAAGAACAGGAACTGGAGTTTTTCATCCAATTGGAGTTTTTCAACCTAAAGACATACGAACTTGTTTTCAATGCCAAGTTGTTGGACACATCGCTCACAATTGTCCAAACAAAGTCAACAAAAAACAGGGAGTATCTGAAAAATTTAAAGAAAAAGTGGTTGAAAAGAATGATTCACCAACTATAAACTTCAAAAATTTTGAAAATTCAAAGAATGAAGTTGGTGAAAATTCTAAAAGATTGTACAAAAAGAGTGCAAAAGACAATCAAAAATGGATTGTTAAAAATTCAGATGTACAATTTGGCGATGAATCTGATTTCACAAAATCAGACGAGCCACAAGTTGAGGAAAAACATTCAGTGAATGATGTTGACATTCCATCACTGAAATTTGAAGAAATTAAACAAATGGTTGGTAAAGTGGAAATTTCAAATCAATTCTATTCTGATGAAAAGGAATTTGATATTGAGAAAGCATTTAATGGAAATGTTAGAAAAATGTTCAAGAAAATGCTTAATGGGAAAGTAAAGGGGGTTAAAGATTTTTATGCAACTAAAAAGGCAACTTACAACCCTACTGCACAAGAATTGGAAGCCACCAAGTCTAAGAAGACTTGGGTGGAAGTTTGTTTCCCATGATAGTCTAAGGACTATGCCGGAGATCCCAAGTTTATATCGTGGATCAGGAATCGGCATTTTTCTAATGTTTAAATTTTTTTGGTTGAAAGTTTTTGATAGTGTTTGGATGTTTACAGGTTGTATGACTACGCCGGAGCTTCCAGGTTAGTAAATGCGAAGCAGGAATCGGCATTTTGATTGGTAAAATGGTGATGTAGACGTAACATTCCTACAAGTGGTATTGTGTTCTACATGTGGTAGTTTTTACAATTGATATAGATGGTGCATACATGCAAGTGGTAAATCAGGGACATTAATTTGTACTTGATCTGCTACAAGTGGTTAAGAATAGACAATGTGATGAACCACACCCCGAATCTTCAAATGATTATATCATCAAAACTTATTTTCCGGAAAAATCATTTTGATTAAAACATACTTAAGTGTTTTGAAATCTAAATGAGAAAATAGTTTTGTGATAGGGGGAGTTCTGATTGTTTATGCCGAGTGAATGGCGATTTGATGCAACTCGATATCAGTTTGTCAAGTTTCTGTACAGTTTGTATGTTTTAATTGTGTCAAGAGTTTTAGTTTTCAAATTTCCTAAAATGTGTTTGCATTTTAGGGGAGTAAAATTTTCAGAAAATCCAAAAACATTTGAAAATTTGAAAAAGACAAAAACATAAAAAATTTAAAAATGAGTTTTTGTTGCATATAGAGGAAATGATAGTACATCAGTGGACAATCACAACATGCTAAAGAATTGGAAAGAAAATTGTGATAAACAATCTTACTGTGGATATGTCAGTAGGTTTTTGCATATTTAGTAGATTGTGACGAGATATAAACCTAAAATCAAACTTGCTTGTTCTGTGGGTTAACACAAACTTGGATATATAGGTAACCCCTGAAATCTTGTTTGAAAGGTCCCTTATTCTGAGATACTAGGTCTTTATACTCAGTGATATCTGGGGTATTATCCCGGGACTTCTGATTTTGCGGAAGCAATGGCCTAGTCCCCGGAGAATACTTTACATTTGCTTGAAATATAGCTCACCCTCAGCTAAAAAATGATGAAACATTGAAAAATGCTAATCATGGCTGTTGAAACAAAAGATCCTCTAAAGGGGACACACCAAAAGTCGAAGCCGTCATCTCTCTGCGTATCGAAAGATCGACCTGAGCTCTCACGGCCCTCGTACTATAATTTATTCCCCAGACAGATATCATCTGTGGTATATTCACCTGTAAGACTGAATATTGGGATCTGGATACGGGAGTATATTCAAGTAGTGGGACACACGGATAAGTTTAAGTCTTTTAAAACATTAACATCGTATCTCGGATCAGTTGAACTTTGTGTGAAAATTTAAGTGGACAAACATACTGACAATCTAGGTAAATTGTTTAGAACTTAATATGAAATGAAGCTTAACGGTGTTAGTGATATGTTTCATAAACTGATATGATCCTCTTGCACAAACTCACAAAAATATTGTTTGTAAATATTTCTTTATTTAATTTCTTTACTATAAAAATTTTAAAAAGATTTTAGTGTGTTTTAGCATAAATTTTGAAAAAAAATCAAAAAGATTTTCGACAACTGATATTGGAAAGCTGATTGTCAAAATTTCAAGTGCTAAACATGATGACTTGGTTGTGAGGGGGAGTGAATCTTAAAATGTCAAAATGTTTGTTAAAATCCTACAATTGGTATTTTTTAAAAACTTACATTTGGTTCATCATTGGTTTGTGATATGAGAGAGGATTATCTGATTATATCAGATTGTTGGTGCATTTAAATTGTTAAATTTAGAAAATTTATTTCTGGGTTAAGATTGTTACAGGTGAGCCAGATTAATTCATTCAAAGCTTATGAAAGTCAGAATCTAATCATGAATCGGAAGTTCACTAGCTGCTGATGCTGATGAACTTAAGGAATCAAGAGATCTGATCAAGAGAATTAGATGAGATCCAGGCAATGATCTTGTAAATAACATTTGAGTCAGGCATCGATCCTAAAGCAGATGTTGCTGAAGAACAAATGAATGCCAGCAAATCGTGAGGGGGAGTCTGATAGAGCCAGGTGATTCTGGAGAAGAAGATAGAAAGAGAAAAGCCCAGAGACTAATCAAGAATGAAGATGTGAAGACACAGCATTGGTGTGACTCGATAGTCGACTCGTCAACATCTGAGGGGGAGTCTGTTGGTACACTACATCTGTCGACTTCGTCTTGTATCGAGTCTTACACTAGTTAGAAAAGATCAGGGCATGTAAAACGAGAAAATGTGATAGATTTAGTGAGATTTCGCTTGAAGCATCTCAAGCGAAATCATTTCATTAGATTTCACTTGAGACATGCTGATGTCCATCCCAAGCGAAACCTTGAAGTCTATATATAGGAGGTTAGTATCAAGCGAAATCAAGAGTAACATTTGAGTGATTCCATACCGAAGTACTGCCGGTGTGAGAACTGATTGTATTTGTGTTCAAATATCAATATAATCAGTGTTAAAGTGAAGATTCAGTTGTTTTATAGTCAAATACTTGTTTTCCGCACTTGTATTTGATAGAATTCCTCTGAACCGACTCATTTAGGTCGCGAACCCGATCCTTACATATAGCTTTTGTCACCCGAAACTCACCTGAATTCAAGGATCTGACCTTGACCCAACTCCATGGTCGACTCCTGACCTACGAAAGGGAGTTGAACCAGAAAAGGAGGTTACAAGAGTCAGGAAAAGTTACCGATGATTACACTTTCGGTAATACTGCTCTTTTGGGTCAACAAGAATCTGGGAGCAGTGGTAAGGACCAGGGTTATGATCACTTCATTGACATAACTGCTGGTGCAAATTTCAACAACCCTGATCCTCACTCTGCTAGTTATGCATTCACTGCAAATGAAAACCAGATGTCAGACAATTTAAGTTTTGAACTAAATGATTTGCAACATTTTGATCCCACTGATTTAGAGGAAATGGACATCCTGCACCAACTGGCTTTGCTAAGTGTTAGAACTAGCAAGTTCTACAAAAGAACAGGGCGAAAATTCCCAGGTTTGCATGGGAATCTAAGGGTTGGGTTGGATAAATCGAAAATCAAGTGCTACAAGTGTAATAGGTTGGGACATTTCGCTAGGGAATGTAGGAGTCAAACTACTGGTCCCATAATTACTCATCCTAGCTCAAATCCTAGACCTCAAAACCAAAACACTGTGCACTATGCCCAATATGCCCCAGCAGCTCAAGTGAACACTGCTCACTATGCTGCTGCCCCTGTGCCAGTACATTAGGTCCAAACTACTGTTCCACAAATCCAATATGTTCAAACCCCTGCTCCACAGCTACAAGTGCAACCTGTTGCACCTCAAACCACTGCTCCAGCAGCAGCACAACCAGATCAACAAAGTTTTTTCACTCAAGGGTTTGTTGACTGGAGCACTATGCCTGAAGATCTTAATGATGAAAATTTTGCACTCTATGCTTCTAATGATTCTTCTCATGATGAGTTTTGTTTAATGGCACTAGAGTCAATACAGGAGGGGGTTGAAACTGAGAAGGAACAGCAGTGCTTTGAAACAGTGGAAGAGGTGACTGAAGCAGTGGTTACAGCTGTGGCTGGTGAACTACTGTTGGGAGAAAGTTCAGGCACCCTGATTGAACCAATGACAGATCCATGGTCCGTAGAGGACAAAGAAGAAGAGAAAGAAGAAAAGGCTGGTGAAAAGAAGGTGAAAGCTGATGATGAAGAAGATCATCAATGTGATTGTGCAATGATGGCAACTGCCAAGGTATCTCCTCAAGTTCTTGAAAAACTGTGTTCTGACAATTGCATAATTGCTTTTGCTAACATCAAAGAGGTGAATGAAAACCTTCGGGATAAAATCTTGACTGATGAGGTCAAATTTGAAAGGTCTTTAAAAGAACTTAAAAACAAATTGACCGAAAAAGAAAAAGAGATCAGCTGTCTAAAAGAAGAGCAAAGCATCACCAAAACCCAACTTCAAACTATGGTAGAAAAATATACCAAAGTTGCAAAAAGGAGTTGGAATCCACCCAGATTACTTGTGAAAGATGGGTGGAATCCTGCAGAGGATATGAGGTGATGCTTGCTAAACAGATTGAAAGCAATGTGAAATTTGGGGTTGGTTATAGAAAATATGATGATGAACATATTGCTTTTGAAAAATCTGTCCAAAACACTGCTGAAGCTGAATACATTGCTGCTGCAAGCTGTACAGCCCAACTCCTGTGGCTTCAAAATCAGTTACTGGATTTTGGTATCACTGCCTTAAAGACACCACTCATGTTGGACAGTCAGGCAGCAGAAAATATCATCAAAAATCCAGTTTCCCACTCAACCACCAAACACATCGACATCAGACATCACTTTGTGAGGGATTGCTATGAAAAAGGTTTGATTTCTCTGCATCATGTCCCAACTAAAGACCAGCTGGCTGATGTGCTCACAAAAGCACTTGATACAGCCACTTTTGAAAGTTTGGTCTCTAGGATTGGGATGCTGAACATGGAATAACAAGCAACATCTTGTTTTTCTATGAATAAAAGCAACAAAATGTTTTCAGAAAATCAAAATTCCATCCTTAAAAATAGCTAAAAATGAAAAATTTTTCATTAAAATCCTTAAAAGTCTGCCATTAACCACTGATTGTTCAAAAGTTTGCTTCTTTCAAAAGTCTGTCCACTGCTGAAAGTCAACCCCTGCTCTCTCATTACTTTGATAAACTCTGTTGTTCAAAAGCAGTGTCTTATCCACTGATATGCTATCCACTGATAGTGAAAATCATCCACTGCTTTCATATCACTGCCTTCATCTGTCCTTATCACACAAGTACTGTCCTTCACTTTCAACAGGGGTTGTCACGTGGGCAGTACATATTGGTCAGACCTTTTGTAACGGCTGCCACCTCAGCATTCACTTTCTTCCCTATAAAATCCCCCACTCACCACCAAAACAGGGTTTTACTGTCGAATTGAATTCTTAAAAATTATCTTCTCAAAGCAGTTTTTCATCTCATTTCTTCCCAAATTTCTTCGATCAATCATCTTCAAAATGACAAAATCAAAGAAATCTGCAAAACCCTCATCCAAATCATCATCGAAAACAGCCTCTCAAAAGGCAATCTCCACTGAAATTCCACATAAACCATCTCACAATCTCCTGGGTCTTCTCACAAAACCAGGAACCACCAAAGTTTTCGATTCCATCATTGATCTTATGGCAAAATCAAAGTACAAAACTTTGTTCATTGCCGATGCACCAATCTATTTGGCAACCCAAAGGGAGTTCTGGAAAAATGCAACCCTTGAAAAACAAGGAGACACTGCAACCACCATAAACTCTTCGATAAAGGGTAAAGTTGTCCAAATCACGCCACAATCCATTTCAGAGGTCTTTCAACTCGGTGATCAGGAAGGTAAAATTTCTTTCACTAAAAACGAGTTGCAAACTGACTTCATTGAGAGAGGGTATGAAGCCACAATGATGAAGAAAATTACCTTAGAAAAAGGTTATTTTCTGTCTGCAACCAGATTTTTATTTCATACCCTCCTACTATGTGTTTCAAACAAAACCACTTCTTTCAATGAAATCCCTTTAAAGATTCAAAATCTGGGATATGCAATTCTTCAAGGAGAAAATTTTAACTATTCTCGGGAAATTTTTAAAGATTTGGTTAATAATGTTGAAACATAATTATTCTTACTGTTTCCAAGGTTTTTAAGTTACTATTTTACAAAGAAATTCAGTAAGGATGATTTAGCTATAATAAACCAAGGTGATTCTACTCAAATAAACAGTTTAACAACTGAAACTTTTTCAAGAATGTTAACACCTTGCAAAACACAAGCAGAGGTGCCTAAGCAGATTTTAGCAGTTACAACTGCTCCTCAGGTATCTGCTGCTGAGCCCACTGCTCAAGGTGATCAAAGCAGCATCACAACTGCTTTGAAACCCACACCTACTATCTCCAAAAAGCCAAAAAGAAAACCTCAAAAACCCACAAAACCCATCAAAAAGGCAACTCTGGAGGATGAGATACCAGAGCTCCTGCCTGTGACAACACAAATGTCACAAGAAACCACTGTTGCCACTTCCTCACAACAGTTGGTACAAATATCTCAACCCATAACCACAACTCCTCCTGCTTCTTCACCAAAAGAACAGGTTGTACAAATAGGGTCTCCACATCATGATGCTCTGGAAACACTCGTTTCTATCATCCACAGTCCAATGCCCGGGACACCTCCTTTTTCTACACCAATCATCACATCCACAATTCCCTCACCAATAAAACCACTGTTGGATGCAATTGATTTGAACCAGGCATTAACCAGTCCTTCTCAATCACCTACTAATGAGAATTTACCTCAACAACTGACTGGGTCTGATGTATCAATCTTTGCTAACCCACCAACACAACCTGAGGAGGTTACACCCCTTGAGTTACAAGTAACTCTTGGTGGTAATCCAAGTGAAGCAGCCACTACAAGTGTTACACTCACTGGGTTACATTTGGACAGTGGTTACATTAATAAGACTTCCTTGGAGGCAATTCCTTTTATAGCACCTCTGCCAACCACCAGTGGATTTATTTATCCTACTGGCAACATCAAAAAGTTGTCAAGTGTTGAAGGAAGAAGACCCCAGTACCAAGAAAAAGGGGCATCAGTGGTTAATGTTTGGAGTATACTCCCTATATCTACCACTGATAAAACCACTACTAGTGGGAAATCAGATGATCCCATTAACTTGGGTGATGGTTTAAAGTACGAGAAATTGACGGATCGTATTGAAAAGCTTGATAACTCTGTTGTAGAACTCAAAGATATGCTCAAACAGGTGTTACAAGTTCAGAAGGTACAATCAACTGCTGTTCCACCTCAAGCACCTACTCCACAAAGGGCACCTGCTCCAAATGAGCTCTGGAATCTATTTCAATCTTTTCTCCAACAACAAGCACAATTAGCAGATCAGCAACATGAAAAACATGTACAACAGCTGAGAAATGCAATGGAGTCAAGGTTCAAGAACACTCAGGCTGATTTAAAGGCTCTCAAAACTCAGATCTTGCACACCACTGGCACTGCTCCTCCAAAAGTACGCTACATTTATCAACTCCTAGAAGATAATGCCAAAAAGGGGGAGAAAATTAAGGAGTGGAAAAAGAAGGGTATAGAGGATGGTCTCTATCTTGAACCAGAAAATTCAAACATGACCAAAAAGATCCCTTTGCCAGATGGCAGCAAGAAAATTGATGTGACAACAAATGCACTAGCAGAAGCAGTTGCAAGTGTAAAAAGGGATAGAGAGGCCAAAAGGAAAGCCAGGGTGGACAGAATGGATCATCCAGATCAGGGTACTTCTGGGTCAAAGGATTATGAAAATCCTGTTGAGGAAAAGAAGAAGCCTACTAGAAAAGTGAGGCAACCCAAATCCATTCCAACCAGACGTTCAAAGTCTGCTAAAAAACCACCATACAAAACAGCTGATGCAACAGGAGTTACAAAAACTACTGCTTGCCAAACAGTTGTTTCATCAACACACACCACTTCAACACACACAACATCCACTGCTTTACCATCATCACCACCAAAAACGACACCTGCTGACATACAGCAGAAGACAGCAGATGTTATAACATCTGTTGTAATGACAACAGTGGTTGAAACACCAGTTGTTTCAACAGCTGTTAGTCAATCACAATCCACTGCCACTACATCTACCACCACTGTTCCATCCAAAACATCATCAGTCCCTCCTACAAAAAGGAGAAGGCTAATTTTAAAAGATGATGACACATCTCCATCACCAACATCTTCAAAATCCCTGTCACTTGTCACTATTCCAAAACCCATACCTCTCTCTTCAGCTCAAATTATACAATCACTACCTCCTGCTGGTGTCTCATTTCCTCTGGAACTCATTGCAGTCAGAGAAGAAATCAAATCTTTTTATTATGAAGATGACCCAGCCAAAAGGAGTTTGCCATCAATTGCAAATTATCCCAGGCCTAACAATATTGAAGAATACTTGAAACTCAAAGCCAAACAAGCAGAGGATATTGCAATCAAAAACAGAAATGGGAAATCTGATAGAGAATTTCAACAAAACTATCAGTTTTTACTCTCACAGGTCAATGCTATGGAGCGTTTTGCTAAAAATGTATGTCAGAAAATTTCAGAAAGGGCAGATGAGTCCTTAAGAAAAGACTACATTGAAAACATCATGACCTACAAGAAATACAAGGGGGAGAAACACATGTACAAGAACTGGACCATTCCTGAGCTTGAAAAAGAAGCAGCCAGGATTCAAGACATGATCAAAAATAAGGTCAAGCAGACTCCTCCTGAAAAATTCAAACAATTTGAAGCTGAGAAGATGTTAGAGTTGAGGAGAATGAAAGAGGAGCTGATTGCAGCTGATTATGGGTCAAAGAACTCTGTGACAAAGTGGGGAGAAGATAGAGTCAGGGCAACCTATAAAAGATTAGAGGAACTTAGAAAGAAAGATCCAAGAGTTCCACAAAAGCCTGACTATTCCAAAGCAGAGGTCTCAAAAAGACCACTAAAGCTGCAAGTCAAAAGAACCACTGCTCCAGCTGGTGCTGCCATCTACAAAAGAAGGAGCAAAAACCAGTTTAGCATGGAAACAATTCAAGATCTATTAGCTGGAGATGCCATTGTAAAAGCAGGCACGGAAGTAATGATTAAAGAAGATCTTGAATTGGAACAATCTGCAAGTGCTGCTCAGCCAGCTATGAACAGGCCAGCCTCACCAAATACTTCTACAAATAAACATCTCCCAAGAAACCCACCAGGCTCAAAAATACAAAAGTGGGAAACTGACAAACAGACCTGCGTATTGACTTTGCTCAGGCCTGGTGGAGAAGTGGAGAAAATATCAAGGGAACAAGCTCTTGGCCTGAGTCTTGAAGATTTGCAAGATCTCCTTGATCTTCCACTTAGCAGGGATGATGAAGATACAGATGCCCTAGACTTTGAACTACAATTTAAAGGTCAGATAAGGGAGCTGTTAATGAGGCAATAAAGTCTTCCACAAATAATGAAGAGTTTTGGCATTATCTGTTCCAGGGGGAGATTGTTGGGATTGAACCCTATCAGAGGAACAGATAATTAAAGCCAAAACTGGATCAGAGCAGTGGATCCAGAATAAGCAGATGATTACAGTTGGTTCATGCAAATCTCTCCCCTTGAAAGTGGTTTCATATCTGCTGACCTCCTATCTGCTGATCTTACTAAGTGCTGACCTACAACTGCTGCCTTACATCTACTGCCCAATGTCAAAGACTGATGGAAGAACAAAGCTCTGCTGAGTCAATCTACTGCCTTGAGTCAAGTACTGCTTATCCGGACAAGCACTGCTGGATTCACAGCAGTGGAAGGATGCAGCAGCTGTTTAAGTGTCTTTTGTGTAACGATTTGTAATAGCAGTAGTTAGTACATCAGTGTTTGTATTGATCAGAGGTTAGAGTTTGTTAGGAGGTTAGATGTCACTTTCATGGTGACGTCAGCTAAGATGCTCAGTGGTTTGCAAGTGCCTATAAATAGTTCAGTACTTTGTACTGTTCTATTAGCTCTTTCACCACATCGTCTTCTTTGCACGAACAAACTACTGAGCTCTGGCTGAGGGGGAGTTTGCATTCATTCATCAATCATTGTAATCGTTGTTGAAACAAATTCAATCTTTCGATTCATTGTGTAAAGATGTTTGATTAAAAGTATTACTCTCGTTTGATTGTATGCAAAGTTTGTTTTCATCTTAATTCCGCTGCACAACTCTTTCATTTTCATCTTAATTCCAAACGAAAATACAATAAAAAAGAAACTCAGATCCAACAAAAGGCTTAACCAAGAATTTCGTTATGGAAATTCCAACCGTGGAAAAATGTAGGTTCTACCTCTGCACCTTATTGTAAGACCCGCAAAAAGAAGTATTCAGGAAAATGCTCCACTTACTGCAATTTCTGCAAGATACCAGGACACAAGGAAGAAGATTGCAGGAAGAAACCTAATAATGGAATGTGCTTCAACTGTGGAGAAAATGGTCATATTAAACCAAACTGTCCGAAACTAGCTCCAGCCATGAAAAACAAGACTACTAAAAATGCTAGAGCATTTGTTCTGACTGTAGATGAAGCCAAGATGATTCCGGACGTGATAGCTTGTACGTTTTTAGTTAATGATGCTTTTGCTAAATTATTATTTAACTCTGGTGCGAACCAAAGTTTTATTAATACTTCATTTTGCAAACTTCTCAATCAACCATTAACTAAACTCCCACAAGAATGTTTAGTAGAGACAACAAATGGGGAAACCATTAAGATTTCTGAAATCTTGCAGGGAGCAAGAATAGAATTTTTAAATCAAAAGTTTATTGCAAACATTTATCCAATGAATCTGCAGGATTTGATGTTGTATTAGGAATGGATTGGTTAGTAGCCAATAAAGCCAGTATTCTATGTGATCAAAAGTCAATCTAAGTAAATTCACTAAAAGGTGAAAAGATCACAATTAAAGGAGATAAGCCGTCTAGATCCACAAAATTCATCTCTGTGATGAAAACAACAAGTTATGTAAGAAAAGGATCATTAGTGTATTTAATTTCCATAATCATTAACACTAAAGGAAAGGAATTAAAAGATATTCCAGTAGTATCTCAGTTTCCAGAAGAACTACCAGGACTACCGCCAGACAGAAAAGTTGAATTCAGAATCCAACTACTACCAGGGACAGCACCAATTGCCAAAGCACCTTATCATTTGGCACCCGCAGAAATGCAGGAACTTAAGAAACAGTTAGACGAGTTATTGGAAAAAGGATTCATACAACCAAGTTCATCGCCGTGAGGAGCGCCAATTTTATTCGTTAAAAAGAAAGATGGATCGATGCGTTTGTGCATCGACTACCGTGAATTGAACAAAGTCACAATTAAGAATCGGTACCCATTACCGAGAATCGATGATTTATTTGATCAATTGCAAGGAGCTCAATTTTTCTCTAAAATCGATTTACGGTCAGGATATCATCAATTAAAGGTACAGGAAGAGGATATTCCTAAAACCGCTTTTAGAACAAGGTATGGCCATTATGAATTTACTATCATGCCATTTGGTTTAACCAATGCCCCAGCCACATTTATAGACATGATGAACCGAATATGTAAGCCATATTTGGATAAATTCATAATTGTCTTTATAGATGATATTCTCATTTACTCTAAGAATAAGGAGGAACACGCAGCGCATCTGCACACACTTCTCAATCTGTTAAGAAAAGAAAAGCTTTATGCTAAGTTTTCGAAGTGTGAGTTTTGGTTAGAACATGTACAGTTTCTTGGGCATTTAGTTAATCATGAAAGAATTCATGTGGATCCCGCCAAGATCGAGGCAATTACCAAATGGAAAACCCTTGAGTCACCAACCGAGGTTAGAAGCTTCTTAGGATTGGCCGGTTATTATAGAAGATTTATTCGAGATTTCTCTAGAATAGCCATTCCCTTAACTAAGTTAACCTATAAATCTGTTAAGTTTGAATGGGGACCAAAACAGGAAGAAGCCTTTAGAATTCTTAAGCAAAGACTAACCAATACACCCATACTAGCATTACCAGAAGGAACTAAAGATTTTGTAGTCTATTGTGATGCTTCTAAATTAGGTTATGGATGTGTATTAATGCAACGACAAAACGTTATAGCTTATGCATCTAGACAACTTAAGAATCATGAAGAGAATTATTCAACCCATGATTTAGAATTAGGAGCTATAATTTTTGCCCTTAAGATTTGGAGACATTACCTTTATGGTAGTAAGTTTACCATTTTCACAGATCATAAAAGTTTAAAATATGTTTTCGGGAAAAAGTAGTTGAATATGAGACAAAGAAACTGGATGGAATTTCTTAGCGATTATGATTGTATTATCCAGTATCATGCAGGAAAGGCAAATGTAGTAGCTGATGCTTTAAGTCGAAAGTATCACGAAAAGTCAAAAAGAATACGTTATCTTAAATTGAATCTACAGGTAGATTTAAATGAACAAATTAGAAAAGCACAAGAATCAGTAATCAAGGATGATACTGAGAAATTAAAGGGAATGATTAAGGAACTAGAACAAGGAACTGATGGAATTTGGAGATTCCATAAAAAGAGAATGTGGATACCTAAATTAGGAAACCTACGTCATCATATATTAGAAGAAGCCCATAAATCTAAGTATACGATACATCCTGGAAGTGATAAGATGTATCAGGACTTAAGAAAGAATTTTTGGTGGATAGGAATGAAGAAAGATATAGCAACTTATGTTTCTAAATGTTTAACTTGTTCACAAGTTAAAGCTGAACACTAGAAACCCTCAGGCTTGTTGCAACAGTTAGAAATGCCAGTTTGGAAATGGGAATTAATAACAATGGATTTTGTTACCAAATTACCCAAATCAGGGAAAGGTAATGATACAATCTGGGTGATTGTAGATAGGCTAACTAAGTCAACTCATTTCTTACCAATAAAGGAGACTTTCAGTATGGAACAATTAGCTAAGTTATATGTAAATGAAATAGTTTCATTACATGGAATTCCTTTATCAATTGTTTCTGATAGAGATAGCCGTTTTACCTCTCATTTTTGGACAAGTTTCCAAAAAGCAATGGGAACCAAGTTGAATCTAAGCACAGCCTATCATCCTCAAACGGACGGACAAAGCGAAAGGACAATTCAGACAATGGAGGATATGCTTAGAGCTTGTGTAATTGATTTCGGAGGTAATTGGGATGATCATTTACCATTAATAGAATTTTCTTATAATAACAGTTATCACACAAGTATTAATGCTGCACCATTCAAAGCCCTTTATGGACGAAAGTGCCGAACCCCGGTCTGTTGGGCAGAAATTGGGGAAAAGCAATTATCCGGACCTGAGATAGTGCAAGAAACAACCGACAAGATCATCCAAGTCAAGGAACGACTGAAAGCAGCACGTGACAGACAAAAGAGCTATGCTGATAACAGACGAAAGCCACTGGAATTTCAAGTAGGAGACAAGGTATTATTGAAAGTTTCTCCTTGGAAAGTAGTGGTAAGATTCATCAAAAGGGGAAAGCTAAGCCCCAGGTATGTTGGACCTTTTGAGATTATTAGAAGAATAGGACCTGTAGCCTATCAGCTACAACTGCCAGAGAAAATGGCAGGAATACATGATGTATTTCATGTATGTAATCTCAAGAAATGCCTAGCCAATGAATCATTGGTAGTACCTCTCAAGGATATAAAGGTAAATGAGCAGTTAAAATTTGTGGAAAGACCGCTACAGAATGAAGACAGGAAAGTCAAGAATCTCAAACACAAGAGACTAGTTCTAGTCAAAGTGAAAAGGGATTACAAGAGAGGACCAGAATACACTTAGGAGCTTGAATCAGTGCAAAGGAAATATCCACACTTATTCCAGTAGACCTCGAGGACGAGTTCTAAAACAAGGTGGGGAGTATATAACAACCCTCCAAAATATTTTCTGACACCCTTAATATATTTAAAATATCCCTATATGTCTTAACACATACCCCGTATGCGAAAACCGAGCCCAAAATACCTTATATAATTAGAAATAAAATAAAAACAAGATTTTAACCTCGCTCGCAGGCCACGAACGTATTGGAGGTGACCTACGCGGGCCGTGACAGCTCAGAGTCAGGGCGAGCCCTCAGGTCGCCACGTGGCAGCCTCGTGTCACGCCTAGTGGCTGAATCAGCCAAGCTAGGGCCTACCCTAGCTGGCCTCATGGAGCGCGAAGAACCTCTCCTTCTCTTACGCGGGGCGCGACGAAGATAAATATCAGCCCTATAAATGGAGGGCATCGGCTTCAGTCCCAAACCGCTCACAATCTCTTTCTCTCTCGAATTTCTATATAGCTAAAGTAATTTTCGGGCATAATACCCCCCCTAAATAACGAAGTTCTGCCTCGCTGTAAGTATCATAACCCTCGGTTACGTATTAGATACGCTGCCCGATTGATCTAGGGTTCCGTAACGGCTGTCGTGGTTCTACCCGACGTAGTCGTTGGAATACCGTCTCGGGGAGGGTATTACTAATGTAAATATTGGGTTATTATACTAACACGTGTGCATTTGTGTAACTAATAGATAATCACCAGGAAATTCTTAAGGAAAACCCTAAGACAGCAATGTGAGTAATCTCCTTTTTGTAAACTGTTTTTACAAAACCTCATATGATTAACAAAATATTAAACAGTGATTGAGTATTTATATTCTACAATTATCGTCGGTATGTTGGGGTTTTGTATACAAAATTTGTTACTACATTGTGAGTAGTAACATGACCACAAGTCGGGTTGACAGTACCATGGGTGGTAATTAAAGTAGATAGAAACAAATGTAATTGCGCGACCGCCCTCAGTATTGTACAATGGTTTTGCTTAACTTGATTAAACTGGGATTCACTCACCAGTATTTCCCACCGACAAAATGTTTTTAAACGCGTTTCAGGTAACAAAATGCGAAAGCCAAATAGAAGCCAGCTGGACAACACTGAAGGCTTGGAAAAGTGGCTATAAAGTTACATAAATAAAGAGATGTTTTTATTAAATAAAATAGGGTTTATCCTTATGAAAATGTGTGTACTTGAAACTTGGGATTTTCCCATATGTTTAATATTATAAAAGCGTGGTATTTTACTCTGATAAAATATTTCCTAACTACGGTCCTGATGTAAATTCCACTGCCAAACTGATAAACACCGATACCATTGAAACTAGCCGCGGCCGCCCGTTCCCGGGTAAAGAGGGGACGGGGGTTGCGACATTCTTGGATCCTCTCGCTTCAAACACGTCTTTGAAAACCCTAATCCCAATCCCAATTCAAAATTCAAGCACACCCTTCTCTTTCTTGGTTCTCTATCTCAAATTCTAGATAATCGAATGTCATTCAGCCTCACCCTCTCTCGTTACTCTCCATTGATCGCATGAGTTTGTGGTGCAAGATTTCACATCGCTTTTTGATGTGCGTAAAATACAACATATAAATTACATCAAAAAGATGTAAAATCAACCCTTTTTCGGTACTAATGTTGGAAAAAAACATTTTTCTTTGTTTACTTTTAATTTACAGTATCAAAAGAGCTTAAACGCACAAAAGGAACAAATTAACAGTAGAAACCGAAATAAATACAAAGAAGAAGGATTGACACGACTCGTTGAACCCCCATCTACATCCAAGCCAACAAAAATAACCAAAACAGAAGCTTAGGCATGGGGCCGTGCCCATTCAAGATTCCTTACAGAAAAAACACAACAGCAAAAGAAAAACCAACACGGGGGTGTGCCAACTCAACATGGGTCGTGGTCAACTCCAAGATTCGCAAAATTTGAGATAGTATAGCAAGTACACTCACCACGGGGTGTGCCGTTGACACACGGGGTCGTGTTAGTACAAGATCTAACATCTGTAGTAAATGAAGAAGAAAAAGAATGAAGGACACGGGGCCGTGCCAGGTGGGCACCGGGCTGTGTGAGCAGTCTTACTCCAGCTATAAATAGGGGTGCATGGTTTCATTCTAGCTCATCCCTTGGCAAACCACTTCTCTCACACTTGCCACTAGTCTACTACCACTACAACACTAACACCCACCAACATCATACGTCTTTCATATTTTAGAGTGTGTAGTAGTTTCAGAATCTAAGATCGATCGTAAGAGTCCTTGTCAAACAAAGGTCATGCTTGGCTAAACTCTTACATCACTTGGTGAAGACAAATCTTTTATGTATTACTTTTGATTTCCAATCTTTGGCTACTTTTTATTTGGGTATGCATTAATGACTTTAATAACTAGTTTTCTATATTGAAGGTGAATTTTACTTCATCATTTCTTCATGTTTTGTTGATTCACTCATTCGTGTCTTTACGTCTATATAAAGCGAGTTAACTGCCTGGAAGGGGGTTAGAAGGGTGTTTGGGTAAAGTTCTTGACTCGTTCAGTGTATAGATCCTGCGAAGACCTGATTCAAGCTTAGTAAGACTTCCCTTGAGGAAGATAGCATCAAATCGGGGGAAGTAAGAACCGCTTGTAATCCCTTATCTATAAACTACTATTATATCATTAAACCGATCTTGTGGGACTGTATCCTTGCTGACCCAGACCAATGGGTTGAGGGTAACGCTGCCTGTAAGGGGGCTTACCACTTTTCGCATTAATAACTTACTTAATTGTCTTTCAATAATTTGACCTTGCGGGACTGTATCCCTACTGACTCAGATCAATAGGTTAAGGGTAACGCTGCCTGGAAGGGGGCCTACTAATATAAATTAAAGATAATCTCTTAAAAAGCCCAAAGTATGGAAATCATCAAAGGATACATAAAAGAGGAGTTGGAAGCTAGTGATTCTTTCTTGTCTATTTGTTTTCCTTATATTTTATTTTCTAGTTTATCTTTTTAATACTTTCATACTTTTTTTTATCAAAATTTGGTTAGATTAGACGTTAACGATAAGCTGGTACAAAAAGCCCTTGTGTCCTTGGACAACCTCGGTATCTTGCCATCACTATACTACGTTCGCGATGGGTGCATTTGCCCTGACGTGTGTAGAGTGATAGTATTATATCGTGTTTTATAAATTTAATGATTGATTCACGAGTAAAAAGTTCTTAAAATATATCTAAAATTTATATACACACCCACACACGTATCAAGTTTTTGGCGTCATTCCCGGGGACACTGGGATTTTGAGAAAGCTTAAAATTAGCGCCCTAATCATTTTTATCATTTCTTTTTAAGTTTTTCCTCTTTTCTCCCAATTTTCTATTTTCTGCAGGAGTAACAGGGGGCCGTGTTTGATCAACACGGGCCGTGTCAAAACTACAGTACCTGGGAAGAACTGTTTTCTTGTTACTGGAACAAAGACACGGGGCCGTGTTACAGGAGCACGGGGCCGTGTCAAACTTCCAGTAATTGGGAATTTGAAAACAAAAACTTTTTCTGAACAGCACGGGGTCGTGGCAACACCACCATGGGGTCGTGCTAATCTTCTGACCGGGCAATTTTTTTTTGTTTTTGTTCGCGGAAAATCACATAATTCTGTATAATTTACAGGAGATACAACCTGGTGCATGACCTCCACCTCCGACAAAGACATAAAAGTGCCACTTGACGAACCTGAGCACTTTTTGAGAAAAATACTTCAAGCTAAAAACCGACAAAAAGCCTCGACCCAAAACGCCCCTATGGCGGATCAACGCACTCTCATGGATTACCTACGACCTACAGTTGGTAATCCTGGAGCCACTACTGACCCTCTTAATGTCGATGCCAATAACTTTGAGCTTCAACCACACTTAATCCAAATGCTCCAGAATTTATCCACCATTCATAGCCTATCCGATGAAGATCCCTATTTACATATTACCAACTTTTTAAAATATGTGACACCTTTTGGATCAACGGAGCCTCCAACGATGCTATTCGGCTCCGTATGTTCCCTTTTTCCCTCAAAGACTGAGCCAAAACTTGGCTAAACACCCTCCCAAGTGGGTCCGTGCACACATGAGATGAACTTGTTCAAAAATTTTCTCTATAAATCTTTCCATCCCGTTAAAACCGCCAAACTCATGACCGAAATTAACACCTACTCTCAAGACGACGGGGAATCATTGTACGAGACATAGGAAAGATTCAAGGACATATTGAGAAAATGCCCACATCACGGTCTTGAACGTTGGCAACAAGTGTCCACTTTCTACAATGGACTCTTGTCACACATAAGACAAATCCTTGATTCCGGCTCCGGGGGACTCCTTAGGAATCGGTGTCCCGAGGAAATCTATAATCAAATTGAAGAACTTGCTCAAAATAGTTCTCAATGGCACACTCCTAGGGGCTTAAAATACATAGCCCCGGGCGCCCAAAAAGTGGATGAAACCACTTCTTTGCAAGCCCAAATCGAAGCCTTAACTACAAAAATAAAGAAACTTAAATTAAACAAAACCGCTTCGGTTATGGCTTGCGAAGGATGCGGTGGTCCTCATGAAAAACCGGAGTTGTATGAAAGACTTAGAAAATCAAACGGAAGTGGTAAATTGCCTAAATAACCGGCCACAACCACTGGCAGCTCCAAGTAACTCTTTCACTCCCGAGTGGCGAAATAATCCCAACTTTAGTTGGAGGGAATCGGGGGGTAATAACCAACAAACTCAAAATCAACGATCTAACTTTCAACAACAACCCCGAAATGAGCAACAAAGCTTCCAACCACAACAACAAGGAGGAAGAGAAAGGATTGAGGATCTCATCACTCGCCTTTTCTCCGAATCCGATAAAAAGTACTCAGAAAGGTTCCGACAAACTGAAGTCGAAATTAGAAACCAATGGGCTAGTGTGCAAAATATAGAAAAACAAGTGCGCCAACTTGCCCAAAATTTCACCGAGAGACCACAAGGAGCCTTACCTAGTAACACCGAAACAAACCCAAAAGCCCAAGTAAACGTAATCAACCTAAGGAACCGGAAAGTAAGACCCGAAATTGAACCAACACCACAAGAACCCGATCCATTCCCATAAAAACACCCATTTCCAATAACCAAGAAAATACTCAACCCCAAAATACCGAAACAGCCAAACCACCCCCGGTCCCTTACACCGGTCGTTTACTTCGACAAAAGACCGACGAGCAATTCACCAAGTTCGTAATCTTGCTTAAACAACTTCAAATCAATCTCCCTTTTGTGGATGTCCTCACTCAAATCCCAAAATACTCTAAGTTCAGGAGAGAGTTCCTTAATCACAAAAGGAATATTGAATCCATTCAACAAGTCACCTTAAGTGAAGAATGCTCGGCGACAATCCTCAATAAGCTCCCTCAAAGAAGATTGATCTCGGAAGCTTCACCATTGCTTGCTCTATTGGTGTATCACCAATAAGCAATACACTAGCCGATTTGGGAGCTAGCATTAATTTAATGCCGGCCTCTATGTTCAATCGACTTGGGTTAGGCAAGCCACACCCAACAAGGATGAGCATACAACTTGCGGATAGGTCGGTAAAATACCCTCAAGGTGTCGTAGAAAATCTATTGGTAAAGGTCGGTAAATCTGTTTTCCCGGCCGACTTTGTAATCTTAGACATGTAAGAAGACACCGAAATCTTGCTCATATAGTGTGTAGGAAAGTAAGGATCATAAAACTGCCAGAAACCAAGAGTCACACTAGTATAGTGTGTAGGAAAGTAAGGATCATAAAACTGCCTTCCTAGTGATAGTTTAAGTGCCGGAAAGTGCCTAAAACTCACACACTGCAGAATTCTGCAGAATTCAGCAAAAATCAGCATTTAAACAACTTAATATTATGCAGAATTATGGTTAAATGGTCCAGAATGCTCTCCTAAGTGTTGGGATTCAAAAATGTCATAAAAGGTAACATAAAGCACACTAAACTGCATAGTTTAGCACCTTAACGAACCGGTAACCAACCAAACAACCGGACACTACCCGAAACACCAAATTTTCACTAGAAGCATTGTTTTATCATTTCCGAGCTAGTTATGGTCCCCGAACATCATAACACACTATATAACATCATAACAACTTATAACCTAACTAAACTCACTAGATTCTAACTAATCTCTTAAATATCCATTTTAAACCAACCATACCCCCCCTAACATGACGGTCACAAGGGTGTGGCCCCATCCTTGATTTGTTTCATTATTTTACTTGATCTTGTCTATTACTTTGTGAGCATATTAACCATTATAGAAATTGTTGTTGGAAGGTTATACAGTTAACCACTAGAACCTAACATCTCATTCTCATCACAACATTTCACCTCAAAACTCTTCTCATATCTCCTCTACCTACGGATGAGAACCAACAAGCACACCACCACCATCTTCATTCCATCTTCATCCATTTTAAAGTAATCACAAGGTGTAAGGAGCTTAACAAAGGAGCTAGGAGCCTTTGGAAGTGGAAGGACCTCTCTCACAAGCTATTAACCACCAAATTCATCACCATCTTCATCTTGTGTTCATACCTAGCCTTGTGCTAGTAGTAAGATCATCCTAATCCCCTTTTACATCTTGTTAAGTTGGTTAAAAGATGATACAAGTAACTAATCATGAAGAACACTAAAGATCAAAAACATAATCTTTACCATAAGACTAAAAATCATGATGATCTAAGTTGTTTAAGTGTTATTATGCTTCTTGATTGTTGATTGTTTATGTTAATGATGTTAGACATCATATGAACCTTGCTAGATTGTGATTAAAGACATGATCTAGCAAGATGATAGGATGATTATGTTATAAATCAAGATGATCATCCTTATGTGAAACATGAACTTGAAAGGTTAAATGTTTTTTTCTTGAATAATGATGATCAAAGTGAATATAAGTCTTGTAAATGTGTAATTTCAAGAATGACTTTCTCAAGAAACTAAGTTAAAATAAAAGATTTACAAAAACTTGGTTCTTAAAGAAACTAAACACATTTTTAGTGGTTAATCAAGTGTAGAAACATGTTAATGACAAGAAGAATTCAAAAAGAAACATTTTTAGAAAATCATTTCACAAGTTGTAAAGATCTTAATTCTTCAAGAATGATGTTTTTAAATAAACAACCACACTTTAAAGGGTAACTAAGCTTACTAAACACACTACCAAGTTACTACAAATTTTAATAAATTTTCAAGTTTATGAAGTAGTGATTATGGCTTGATTTTGGCACTTGGTAAGTATTGTTTGCTTTGTTGATGAATTGTGATGATTTATAAAAGAAAATGATATGCTTTGAAAGCATGGAAACCTCCATTTTTAAGGGGAAACTATGGCAAGATTTTTCTAGAAATTAAACACTTAGAAAAATATTTTTAAACAAATATTTACAAGTATATTTAAACCATGAATTTTCATATAAAGCTTACCATAAATTTTGTTACAAAAATTACAAAATATTGGAGGTAGGTTTTTGATAATAAAAGTGACTAAATATGTATTTAGGAGAATATATATTTAGATGTCACCGTGTGTGTGATTATTTATATATTATGTGTATTAGTTATATTATTTTAGGACTTGAAATAATATAACTCACCAAAATACAAAGAATTACAATACAAAATGTAACCAACAATTCCAAGAAATAAGTATATAATTTATACCCAAAATATTGGAGAAACCAAACAAGGAATATAAGCTACAAAATATTCCGGAATTTAATTTTGTAAGTATATTTTGATAAACGGTATTTTGGAAATCAAGAGGACAAAAATATGATTTTTTGCAAATGTTACAAAATATATCATATTTTTTACAAGAAGAAAATATATTATTTTTTAGTAAAGAAAAATATATATGTTTTCTTGAATTATTAGAAGATATATTATTTTTGGAAGAAAATATATATATATTCTCAAACAAATTTAGAATACATTATTTTCGAGTGAAAAATGGATTTATAAATATTTTCTAAGTTAAACTTGAAAATAGATTATTTTTGAGGTTTAAATGAAAATACAATTTTTTTTCCAAGGGAAAAATTATAGATAATTTTTCTATGTAAGTTTTCTTAAAATATATATTTTAAGAATATATATTGGTGAATTTTTGATAGAAATATTATTCCGGAAAACCTAATACAAAAATTAAGTATAAGAATACTTAATAAACACAATAAAAATACGGATCTTCGTACGTAAAAATACACCGGAATACGCCAACGATACTTGGCAAAAATATACAAGTTTAAGAATACGAGTATGAATACACCCATCCTTGGGGAATATATACATATATAAGTACCCAAAGTGTCAAGTTAAAATATATTATTTTAACTAATTTCCAAATTTTAATAAATATAATTTAAGTTAAAATATTTATTACTTTAACAAATAATTATATACTTTGGAATAATATTTATGACACACAGAAACGTAACTCAAAGACACTAATTAAGACTAAGGTCAAGGCACGACCCATCCGTCTAATTAACCTTAGCACTTTTGTAGGTAGTCGTGTGAACAAGTAGCAGCTGTGAGTTACACCGGATTCGAGACGCAAGACTGTGAGTTCATGTCCCCCTTTTCTTTTAACTGTTTTCAGTTTTACAACTTCGGGGGTGAAGTACATGTCACAAATTGTTTACAAACGCTTATATAAGGTATGGTTAGCTAAGGATTGAACTGTTAGATCATGTGAGTGGTGGGTACAACGCTTAAGAACATTAATCCTCGTAGTAGGACCGAGGGACATGAGTGATAGATCTATTTGGGTGTTGCGAGCCCCGCCCATGAGTACCGGGATTTGGCCCATCAGGTGACTATGTCTTTCAGCCGGAAGCCCGGTACAAAATCCGCTAGGTTTGAGCCTTCCTGCATCACGTCACACTTATTAATGGCCTTGCAAACCATTAATTGATCTGTTTCCTTGTTGCTTTCATACTTGCGTTTACAAAATGCAAACTTACAATGATTACAAGGTTTATTCATGCACACATACAAAACACATGAACTCGCTCAACTTTTGTTGATGTTTTCAAACTACATGTATTTCAGGAAATTAAAATGGATCTGGCGGGCGTTGAAGGTTTTCAAGTATTGTCTGAAATAAATGATGTCATCCCATCTTTTGTAGGGTTTGGAATGGATGTTTCATCCTAGATAAGACATTCATTTCAAAGCCTTGTTTTAACGTTGTATCGTGTCAAGTCCTTATGGAACTTAAAACTCTGTTTGCGTTGTATTCCAAACTTGAAGTCTGTATTCGGATTTAAAACAATTGTCACACCCCCAAAATCCACCTGCGGAGTATCACCGCTTGGAGGCGTGACTGACCAGGATCAAACCACTAATCATATTGAACAAGTAAATATTTAATGTAAAAGTCCAACCAACACGATTAATATCCAAAACAAACATAGTTAAGTTTTGTGCGGAAGCATAATGTTCAAAACCAAATCCAAAGTTAAATTATCCAAGGGTTTAACATGGCACACAGCTGTCCATGTCCCACAACGACTCTTCCTTGTGCAAGCTCCAGCTAAGCACCTATAGACCTGCAAAGCATGTAGTAACGAGTCAACAACTAGTTGAGTGAGTTCACGGTTGGGTGTTCGTTTTAAGTTGTTCCAAAAACAGTTTTTCCTTTAGCTGGCGTACCTGCCGTGGGAGTTACCCCATAGTTGAAACCGTGATTTGTTTAACCCTTTGTTTAACCCATTTACTCTGGCAATCCTGCCGTGGGGGCTACCCCATGATAGTTATCTGGCATTTCGGCCGTGGGGGCTACCCCATGTATACACTAGACTCGTTACCATATCGACTACTGACTGAAGTCATGTTTAAGTGCCCTGAAACTGTCAATGTCTATCAGCATTGACGTGCCCCAGATCCATTAGTTCACGCCCGTCCTCTGCGGCACGGTGTGAGGCTTGTCAGACCTAAATAGCGCTATCTAACTAATGACCCGCTCGCCATTGGCTCGGCGATTAAGTCGATATAAAAATGAGGGACTTCGTGATAGAGTTTTGGTCTAGTACGAGTTATCTGTCCGTGAGGACGAGGAATTACATTCCTGAACCATTACTGTCCTACCCAAGAAAGGACGAGGAATTCATATTCCTTAACCCCATTCCCAACCCCTGGGAATCCCATGCTTTGTTTAGTGTGAACTCACCTTGGTTTGCTCGGCAGATAACACAGAAAGGTCAAGTCTAGCAGCTAATGGTCAACCACGTCCTAACATGGTTATCATACAAGTCAGGTTTTGGTTTCACAGAGTGCACACAAATATTACGTAAGATAGAACATACGAACACATATGGATCATAGCATCATACAACATCACGTTCAACAGTTAAACATATTCCACCAGTGCGACCAAGAGATTGGGCTCGCACAAGTCTAATGGCCTTGTGCGAGACGTACGTTGAAGCCCACTAATACCCGGCCCAATAACAAGAACCCACATATACATAAATACGGTTCAAATAACAACAACAAACAAGCTTGTGCGACATCAGGTACCCTTGTGCGATCCGTTTATCAGTCCAGCCCAACATAACAACCGGCCCAAACAGACTAATAAAAGTACAGCTTGTGCGATCCAATAGTCTTGTGCGACTTTGGATGTCTTGTGCGACTGGCACTTGTGTGATCGGATCAGGTCTTGTGCGACCTGATCTTGTGCGCTTTGGGTTCTTGTGCGATCAAGGAAACTTGTGTGATTTGTTTTTAAATTCCACTTTTCATGCATATCAGTTACAACATTCAATCATTTCCAAAATTATCATTTATCAATTAACACAATCACCAATTCTAATCCATCCCCTAATCGATCAAATCATTACTTTTAATGAATGTTTCACATGACCTTATCATCATAATTATGAACAACCACACATGATCATCATAAACAACAATGGCCGACCACCATCTAAGCATCTCAAAGATTATTGGACCGATTTTTCTTGATGGATAAGTACCACTAACCTATGGTTTGACTAGAGGATCCCACTAGCCACATGCAAACCTTAACTTATCATCATATGTTATTATGATCACATGTGCAACATCAGAAACAATCAGTTAAAATCTCTAAAATCGATATGTTCCCTCAAATTCATGCTAGCTAATTCATATCATTATATGCTTAATCAATCTGGAACATAACAGCCAATTATATTAACATGTTTCAAAATCTCAATTAACAATATTCAGTTTTCATTCAACATCTTAGTTTACAAATCATATTACACAACCTTAACCCTTCGGATCTAACATGTATATTGCCGATTACACATACTCAAAATCAATCATAACAAATCATCGTCCATCATGTCGAATATATATATAACACACATCATGGAACCATCAAACAATAGATGACATACTAACCGAATAAAGAAGGAACAAGAATTGATCCGAGGACTATAAACTTCGATGAGGAAGATGTTTGGCTGCCTTCGGTTCGTGAGAGAGAGAGGGGGAAGAGAGCTAGGGTTTGTGTGTGTGGGTGTTTAGTAACAAATGAGGAGTTTTACCCTAACCCCTTTGTGTTATGCGACAAAGAGAAGAGTGGGCCGAACCCTCAATGGGCTGCCCATGATTCAGATACAAGTGGTGGCCCGAATGGGCTTGTGCGATCGGGTGAGCGTTGTGCGTTTGAGTCGTTCATATACATACATACATACAACACAACATATATTCACATAGCATTTAACACAAAGTCACATATCATCTCATTAATTCAACATATCAACTAATTACACTGAGTTCAAATACGCTACATCAAGTACGTTGATAAGTTCAGAAAATACGAGTTGTCACATTATCCCCAAGTTGAAAGAAATTTCGTCCCGAAATTTAGCACGTACTCACTGAGGAAGCTAGTTAAGTTGCATGGTTTTCCTGGTTTTCCTGGGGTGTCACATCCTCCCCCCGTTGATCTGGAATTTCGTCCCGAAATTCCGTAGCTTCAGCCTCAGTAGTGGTTGTACCGGTTGCGAACAGTTGGGGATACTTTTGCTTCATCTGATCTTCGCGTTCCCAGGTGAACTCTGGGCCGCGACGTGAGTTCCAACGAACTCGAACGAGAGGTATTCTGGTATGCTTGAGGACCTTAACATCCCGGTCCGAGATCTCCACAGGTTCCTCGACGAATCGTAACTGCTCGTCGATCGTGAGCTCCTTCAAAGGAACTACGTGGGGCTCATCTGATAAACATTTCTTCAGGTTTGACACGTGGAAAACATTGTGAACTGCACTGAGTTCTGCTGGTAAGTTCAGTCTGTAGGCCACCTTGCCTATTTTCTCAATGACTTCGAAAGGTCCAACGTATCGTGGATTTAGTTTGCCCCGTTTCCCAAAATGAACCACACCCTTCCAGGGTGAAACTTTGAGTAGCGCTCGATCCCCAACCTGGAATTCGAGTAGTTTCCTATCTTTATCGGCGTAGACTTTCTGACGTTCACGAGCTGCCGCCATTCGTTGTCGTATCTGAGCAATTTTCTCTGTTGTGTCAACTACATATTCTGGACCAATAATCTGACTATCCCCCACCTCTGCCCAACAAAGAGGTGACCGGCATTTACGCCCGTACAATGCCTCAAACGGAGCAGCTTTAATGCTGGTGTGGTAGCTATTGTTGTACGAAAATTCCACAAGTGGCAGATGCTTTTCCCAGCCGTTGCCAAAGTCAATTACACATGCCCTAAGCATGTCTTCGAGAGTCTGGATGGTACGTTCCGACTGCCCATCCGTTTGCGGGTGATAAGCTGTGCTCATGTCTAACCTTGAGCCAAAGGACTTGTGCATTGCTTGCCACAATTCTGATGTAAAACGTGCATCTCGATCCGAGATAATAGAGGTGGGCACCCCGTGCCTCGAGACAACTTCCTTTAGGTATACTTCTGCTAGAGTGGAAAACTTATCCGTTTCTTTGATAGCCAGGAAGTGAGCAGACTTGGTGAGTCGATCCACAATCACCCAAATAGTGTCGTTACCACGTTGTGATCTAGGCAGGCCAGTAACAAAATCCATGGAAATTTGCTCCCATTTCCATTGTGGTATCTCTGGTTGTTGAAGGGGGCCTGAAGGTTTCTGGTACTCCGCCTTGACTCTTGCACAAGTCAGGCACTTGCTAACGTACGTTGCTATATGGGCCTTCATGCTAGGCCACCAATATGTGGTTTTGATGTCGTGGTACATTTTGTCCGAACCAGGGTGCACTGAGTAGCGAGACTTGTGTGCCTCATCCATCACAAGCTCTCGTAGGTTGCCATAAAGGGGGACCCAAATGCGTCCTGTTACGTAGTAGGCACCGTCTTCCTTTTGTTCTAAACGTTGCCTCGAGCCGCGTAGGGCTTCAGCCCTGACGTTTTCTGGTTTCAATGCTTCTACCTGAGCATTTCGTATTTGGGAAGGAAGACTAGACTGTATAGTGAGTTGTAAAGCTCGTACGCGCTTAGGCGCAGTGTCCTTTCGACTGAGGGCATCAGCCACAACATTGGCTTTGCCCGGGTGATACCTGATCGAGCATTCGTAATCGTTCAGCAGTTCGACCCATCGTCGTTGTCTCATATTGAGTTCCTTCTGTTTAAAGATGTGCTCGAGACTTCTGTGATCAGTGTAGATAGCACACTTGGTGCTATACAAGTAGTGTCACCATATCTTAAGTGCAAAAACAACCGCTCCCAGCTCTAGATCGTGTGTAGTGTAGTTCTTCTCATGAACCTTGAGTTGGCGTGAAGCGTATGCTATAACTTTATCCCGCTGCATCAAAACACAACCGAGACCCTGAATAGATGCGTCGCAGTAGACCACGAAGTCGTCTGTGCCCTCTGGCAATGAAAGGATAGGTGCACTACAGAGTCTATCCTTTAAGTGCTGAAACGCTAACTCCTGTGCGTCTCCCCAACGATAAACCACACCCTTCTGCGTTAGTGAAGTAAGAGGCTGAGCAATCTTAGAAAAATCCTTGATAAATCTCCTGTAGTAACCTGCCAATCCCAAGAATTGGCGAATTTCCGTTGGCGTACGAGGTGCAGGCCAGCTCTTGATTGACTCCACCTTGGATGGATCAACGTGAATCCCATCCTTGTTCACTACGTGGCCCAAGAAATGGACTTCGCGAAGCCAGAAGTCACATTTTGAAAACTTGGCGTACAACTGTTCTTTTCGAAGAAGTTCCAAAATAAGCCGTAAGTGTTGCTCATGTTCCTCCTGACTCTTCGAATAGATCAGGATGTCATCGATGAAGACAATAACGAATTTGTCTAAGTAAGGCTTGCACACTCTATTCATCAAGTCCATGAAGACCGCTGGTGCGTTGGTCATCCCAAAAGGCATGACCAAAAACTCATAGTGGCCATAACGTGTTCTGAAGGCTGTTTTGGAGACGTCCTCTTCTCGGACTCTCAGCTGGTGATATCCTGATCTTAAATCGATCTTTGAATAGTAACTCGACCCTTGTAGCTGGTCGAACAAGTCGTCAATGCGTGGAAGAGGGTAGCGGTTCTTCACAGTTACCTTGTTCAGTTCGCGGTAGTCGATGCACATTCTGAACGTGCCGTCTTTCTTCTTCACGAATAACACTGGAGCTCCCCAGGGCGAAGAACTAGGACGAATAAAACCCTTATCTAAGAGTTCTTGTAATTGCGTAGATAGCTCTTTCAACTCTGATGGAGCAAAACGATACGGTGCACGAGCTATAGGCGCTGCTCCAGGAGCTAACTCGATTTGAAACTCGACCTGACGATGAGGCGGGAGGCCAGGTAGTTCCTCAGGAAATACCTCAGGATAATCGCGTACAACTGGAAAGTCTTCTATCTTTTTCGCTTTCTTCGAGGTGTCAGTAACGAGAGCCAGAAAGGCAGTGTGGCCCTTACGCAAACACTTTTGAGCCTTAAGGGAAGAAATGATGCTTGTAACAGCACCACTCTTGTCGCCACGAATCATAAGAGGTTCCTCACCTTGGCGCGGAATACGGACAATCTTTTCGTTGCAAAGAATCTCAGCTTGGTGTTGGGATAACCAGTCCATCCCAATGACAACGTCGAAACTACCCAGAGTGATAGGAAGGAGGTCGATCGAGAAAGTGTGATCAGCAAGAACGAGATTACAACCCTTGACTACGTGTGTGACCTCTAAACTCTTACCATTAGCTAACTCTACATCGTGTTTGGGATTCAAAGGTGTTGGGGTACGCTTAAGCAGTTGACTAACTTTTTGGGACACATAACTAGTATCAGCACCCGAATCAAATAAGACAGTAACGTAAAAGTCGTCGAGAAGGAACTTACCCGTCACAACATTGGGATCATTCCTTGCTTCCCCATTACCAATAACGAACATACGACCCCTTGCCCCGTTGCTATTGTTGCCCCCATTGTTCCCATTCCCTTGATTGTTGTTGTTATTGTTGTTCTGGTTCCTGTTTAGCTGGGGACAATCTCTCTTGAAGTGGCCTTCAGCTCCACACTGAAAACACCCTTTGTTGTTACCCTGCGGCTGCTGTTGCTGGCGTTGATTCTGTTGATCTTGCTGCTGCTGACGATTCTGGTTTGCTGGGTATAAACTTCTGCAATCTTTGGCTGCGTGGCCTGGTTTGTTGCACCGATGACAGTTACCCCTGGTGCATGGCCCGCGATGATGCAAGTTGCAACGATTACACTTGGGGTGATTTCCTTTGTATCCACCCTGACTTTGGCTACCTGACGATTGCTGATTGGGACTTCTATAGTCGTCAGTCCTTCTCTGTTGAGACTACGATTGCACAGAAGTTGAACCTTTGCTTGAAGCCCCATCCCATTTACGTTTGTTATCACTGGAAGGTTCAGAGGTAGCTGTAGCACTAATGCGTTTTGGTAACCTGTTTTGCTCCACCACCTGATCAGTGAGACGGTGAGCCAACTGAACGACCTGCTGGTAAGTGGCAAGGTTTGCTGATGTCACGTGACTTTGGATCTCTGGCTTCAGACCCTTGAGGTAAAGTTCAATACGCTTAATTGGAGGGTCCACCATAGTAGGACACAGTAGTGCAAGCTCATTCGATCTCTTAGTATATGCCTCAATTTCTGACCCCGTCATCTTGAGGTTGAAGAACTCAACTTCCAGCTTATGTATGTCGTCACGACTGCAGTATTCTTCCTTGATCATCTCTTTGAAATTGTTCCATGGGGTGGCGTTAGCAGCCACCAACCCCAGCATTTGCACTTGGGCGTTCCACCATGTGAGGGCTAAACCCTCGAGAGTGCCGGTAGCATATTTCACCCTGCGTGCCTCAGGGCATTCGCACATCTCGAATACAGACTCTAGTTTCTCAAACCAATGGAGGAGACCAACTGCTCCTTCAGTGCCACTAAAAGTAGTGGGTCGGCAGTCCATGAAAGTTTTGAAGGTGCAAACAGGTGGCTGAGCATGCTGACCTGTTGCGAGTGTAAGAAAGGACAAAGTTTAGCACAAGGATATGTTCACGAGAGTAGGATCTAAAGATCCTAGAATGAGTTATAAACTGCAGGGTATACCTCCTGCCTGTGCGGCTGCAAGTGCCGCAGCAACCTGTTCGTTAATCAGAGCCGTCAACTGGGCTTGAGTCATGTTGATGCGTCCAGACATGATCTTCATATCAAGGAAACATGGGTGAGAAGGGTTCGCGAATGTGCGATGACAGAAGAGAGTAAGCACACACGTGTTCAAGCAAGAGTAGCTATACTAGCTAAGCATATCATGAGCAAAGTTCTACGTAATCTAGCAAGTAGGCAATGTAAACATAAATTATATCACCTAGAATGTCGAGCCTTGCACGTGGAGTGAAGCGTCGTTGTGGATCGTAGAGCACTGTACAGGTTATAGTCTGGTTTTAACAAAAACGTTTTCCTTTATTAAAACCAAGTTCTCTATAACCAATGGCTCTGATACCAATCTGTCACACCCCCAAAATCCACCTGCGGAGTATCACCGCTTGGAGGCGTGACTGACCAGGATCAAACCACTAATCATATTGAACAAGTAAATATTTAATGTAAAAGTCCAACCAACACGATTAATATCCAAAACAAACATAGTTAAGTTTTGTGCGGAAGCATAATGTTCAAAACCAAATCCAAAGTTAAATTATCCAAGGGTTTAACATGGCACACAGCTGTCCATGTCCCACAACGACTCTTCCTTGTGCAAGCTCCAGCTAAGCACCTATAGACCTGCAAAGCATGTAGTAACGAGTCAACAACTAGTTGAGTGAGTTCACGGTTGGGTGTTCGTTTTAAGTTGTTCCAAAAACAGTTTTTCCTTTAGCTGGCGTACCTGCCGTGGGAGTTACCCCATAGTTGAAACCGTGATTTGTTTAACCCTTTGTTTAACCCATTTACTCTGGCAATCCTGCCGTGGGGGCTACCCCATGATAGTTATCTGGCATTTCGGCCGTGGGGGCTACCCCATGTATACACTAGACTCGTTACCATATCAACTACTGACTGAAGTCATGTTTAAGTGCCCTGAAACTGTCAATGTCTATCAGCATTGACGTGCCCCAGATCCATTAGTTCACGCCCGTCCTCTGCGGCACGGTGTGAGGCTTGTCAGACCTAAATAGCGCTATCTAACTAATGACCCGCTCGCCATTGGCTCGGCGATTAAGTCGATATAAAAATGAGGGACTTCGTGATAGAGTTTTGGTCTAGTACGAGTTATCTGTCCGTGAGGACGAGGAATTACATTCCTGAACCATTACTGTCCTACCCAAGAAAGGACGAGGAATTCATATTCCTTAACCCCATTCCCAACCCCTGGGAATCCCATGCTTTGTATAGTGTGAACTCACCTTGGTTTGCTCGGCAGATAACACAGAAAGGTCAAGTCTAGCAGCTAATGGTCAACCACGTCCTAACATGGTTATCATACAAGTCAGGTTTTGGTTTCACAGAGTGCACACAAATATTACGTAAGATAGCACATACGAACACATATGGATCATAGCATCATACAACATCACGTTCAACAGTTAAACATATTCCACCAGTGCGACCAAGAGATTGGGCTCGCACAAGTCTAATGGCCTTGTGCGAGACGTACGTTGAAGCCCACTAATACCCGGCCCAATAACAAGAACCCACATATACATAAATACGGTTCAAATAACAACAACAAACAAGCTTGTGCGACATCAGGTACCCTTGTGCGATCCGTTTATCAGTCCAGCCCAACATAACAACCGGCCCAAACAGACTAATAAAAGTACAGCTTGTGCGATCCAATAGTCTTGTGCGACTTTGGATGTCTTGTGCGACTGGCACTTGTGTGATCGGATCAGGTCTTGTGCGACCTGATCTTGTGCGCTTTGGGTTCTTGTGCGATCAAGGAAACTTGTGTGATTTGTTTTTAAATTCCACTTTTCATGCATATCAGTTACAACATTCAATCATTTCCAAAATTATCATTTATCAATTAACACAATCACCAATTCTAATCAATCCCCTAATCGATCAAATCATTACTTTTAATGAATGTTTCACATGACCTTATCATCATAATTATGAACAACCACACATGATCATCATAAACAACAATGGCCGACCACCATCTAAGCATCTCAAAGATTATTGGACCGATTTTTCTTGATGGATAAGTACCACTAACCTATGGTTTGACTAGAGGATCCCACTAGCCACATGCAAACCTTAACTTATCATCATATGTTATTATGATCACATGTGCAACATCAGAAACAATCAGTTAAAATCTCTAAAATCGATATGTTCCCTCAAATTCATGCTAGCTAATTCATATCATTATATGCTTAATCAATCTGGAACATAACAGCCAATTATATTAACATGTTTCAAAATCTCAATTAACAATATTCAGTTTTCATTCAACATCTTAGTTTACAAATCATATTACACAACCTTAACCCTTCGGATCTAACATGTATATTGCCGATTACACATACTCAAAATCAATCATAACAAATCATCGTCCATCATGTCGAATATATATATAACACACATCATGGAACCATCAAACAATAGATGACATACTAACCGAATAAAGAAGGAACAAGAATTGATCCGAGGACTATAAACTTCGATGAGGAAGATGTTTGGCTGCCTTCGGTTCGTGAGAGAGAGAGGGGGAAGAGAGCTAGGGTTTGTGTGTGTGGGTGTTTAGTAACAAATGAGGAGTTTTACCCTAACCCCTTTGTGTTATGCGACAAAGAGAAGAGTGGGCCGAACCCTCAATGGGCTGTCCATGATTCAGATACAAGTGGTGGCCCGAATGGGCTTGTGCGATCGGGTGAGCGTTGTGCGTTTGAGTCGTTCATATACATACATACATACAACACAACATATATTCACATAGCATTTAACACAAAGTCACATATCATCTCATTAATTCAACATATCAACTAATTACACTGAGTTCAAATACGCTACATCAAGTACGTTGATAAGTTCAGAAAATACGAGTTGTCACAACAATGATGGTTGTAATATTTTGAAACTTAATTTCTGGATGGACATCATGGTTTTATCATTTAGTTGTTTGTTATGGTTGAATGCAATGAAATTAAGCAAGTCACACATGATCACGCTTCCGCAAAAGTCAAGGTGTGACAGTTTGGTATCGGAGCTTCGATTATAGTGAACTAGGATTCCATCTCAAGTCTAGACTACAATCATTAGGGCTCTCTCACTAAAACATTTTTACAAAGTACTTTTCGTTGCATACACAAAACGCCCAAATCCATTGAACAAAGGCTTTTACAAAAGGAAAGACAAGAAACACAATGCAAGGTCACATTGGTGGTTTAGTCTGCATGGGGTAGACTAGGAAAGATAGAGAAAGATTCTCGAGGAATAATGCGATATATGATTTCATGATAAATTGTCTTTGAATGCATACTAAGTGATTGTGGTTAATATATGTGCACGTGTTATGATTGTTATGTTACAGGCATCATGTCTTCTTCAGAGAGCGGATTGTCAGACGTTGACGACCTTATGGCCATCGTCTCAGATGATGAGATTGCACCTGAGCCGGAGATATTTACGTCAGACACTGAGAGTGATCCTGACATGCTATCCGATGACGAGGACGATTTCCAGCCGTTCGCGTTGCCCGACCTTGGCGATGATTTACCTCTTGCTGATGGTTTCCCCGACGAGGATCCTTTTATCATTCCTGCCCCATTCCATGATCACCTCATCATTGGTCACCCCGATGGGAGAACATCGTGGCTCTGATCCTCGATGTCGTCCTTCTTGTGGTCATTCCTCCCGAGGACTGGCCTTTCGATGACTTGTTCGATGACGACGTCGATTTGTTTGTAGACGGTCCTCCAGTTGACGCCCGGGGTGAATGGAAATAGATGAGGATGTTGTAGCTGTCCCACCTCCTGCAGTTCCTGTCATTGAGATATCCTCTGATTCCAGTTTGCACTCGGTTTCGGACTCCTTTGAGTTTGTGACATATTCAGCTTTACAGGCGGTCAGATTGCCGCTTTTTGCTACTGACTCAGACGATGACACCGCTATGTCTGCTGCACCATCTCCTCCACACGACCCCGAGCATGTCCCCGAGCCAGACCCTATTCATTTTGATCAGCCGGATGTTGCACCTGTTGACCCTGAGCCGATACCTGATCCTGACCATGTCCCGTTTGGATTACCTGATATCGCACCTCTTATTCCAGACCCAGTACCCGCACCTGTTGATTTTCCTTTTGCTGAGCCATTTATTCCTCCACCCGCCGCACCCGCTGTTGTTGCTCCTTTCCCTCCTGTAGAGTCCGATGTCCATCGCAATGATTTGCCGATTACTTTCTTACAGGACATCCCTGCACCCCGTCTAGGGGAAGGTCAGACGGCACCATTTGCTCCTTTCACATCTACACCGCTTGACGAGCCACTCCGATGGTTCCCACCATACTCTATGCCGATCTCAGATCCCTATCTTCCCTCTCATTTTGTTGGCTACACACTGGATGAGTTACTTTTATCGCTTCAGTTACAGTTTGAGGTTTTGAGTCGCAGAGTTTTGGAGCTTGAGCTGACTCCACGTCCCCCACCTTGTCCCTGTCAGTCTACTTTTGTTCCTCCACATTCATCACCGTCTCCTTTTGCACATCCACCTGCTGCTCTTACACCTTTTCCAGGTTTTGATGCTCGTTTCCTTACCGTCGAGCAGCAGATCAGTTACTTGCTTCGTCGTGTCTATGAGCTCGAGGAGGAACTTGCGCATGTTCGCAGCTTGCTTTTCTTCCCTCCACCTCCACCTCCACCATCAGCATAGTTGGTTTTTAGTTTTATGAATATTGCATTACTTTTGGTGAGAGCACCACTATTGAGCCGAGATTGTGAAGACTTTTGAAGACCACTTTTTGATCATGTGATTTTTGTATATTGACAGACTTATTGGATAAGGGTGGTGTGACCCTATGTCCCTTTTGATGTGATACACTTGTAAACAATGTAACTGTGGTCAGCAATTAATGAAAGCTCAATCGTCATGTTCTCACTAAACACATTGTTAGGTTACAAATTTATACTATGATTGTGTTGTTGCATGATTGTTTATGTATATATATATATATATATATATGTACATACGACCTCTAGACAATTACTTATTTACTTAACGAATAAGACCTGACTTATCAAATCAAATCTTCTTATTAGAAGGAGAATGCCTCCTCGAAGGAACAATCAACTGCCCACGACCGAGGTAGAATTACAAGAGCGCATCTCACAGGCCATCACACAGCACGAGGCCCTTCGCTCCGAACACAACGGAGGTACCTTAGGGAATAACCCACCTAACGGTAATGTTTAAGTCACCTAAGACACATTACAATACGTTTGGACATCTCCAAGTGTGCTTTGCTAATGCTTTCTGTGAATGATGTTTCTTGTGTACAGGCTGTACTTATAAGCAGTTTTGGACTGCAAGCCTCTGAAATTCGACGGCACTGGAGGTGCCGTAGCTTTTATAAGATGGGTTGAGAAGACGGATTTTGTCTTAAGGATGAGAAAATGTGCTCCAGAGCATCAGGTCACGTACATTTCTGGACTGTTTCTAGATGGGGCTCTGTCATGGTGGAACCTTGAGGTTCAAACTTTGGGTGAGGCTGTGGCGTATGCGTTGACGTGGGATGAATTGAAAGAACTGATGCGAAAAAAGTTTTGTTCACGAGCCGAAATCCAGAAGTTGGAAACCGAATTCTGGAATCTGAAAATGGAAGGTCCAAAGGTAGCTGAGTATGTGCAGAGATTTCATGATTTGTCTTGCGTGGTTCCTTACTTGGAAGAACTGGAGTTTAAGAGGATAGAACGTTTCATCTGGGGTTTGGCACCTCAGATTCTGAGCATGGTGACTGCTTCCAAGCCACCAACAATTACTAAGGCAATCGACTTGAGTGTGGCACTGACAGAGGAATCCGTTAGATTGGGAAAGTTCTCGATTTCTGAGACAAAGAAGAAAGAGACTCATGTGGAGTCGTCTGGGGAAAACAAGAGAAAGTTCACTAACTTCAATAAGGGTACTCAAGTGAACAACAACAGTGCTAACAAGAGAAGAGATGCTAACTCGCCAGCCGAGATCAGGACTGGTGCTGCAAACACCGAGCCCAAAGCGAAGGGATATATGGGCACTATGCCCAAGTGTGATGTATGTCAGTTTCATCATGCCGGTCAGTGCAGGTTTAGGAAGTGTGGTAACTGTGGAAGGAATGGTCATTCTAAGGAAACGTGTTGGGTTGGAGCTGGTCGTGGAAATGGTGGGCAAGGAGGAAATGGTAATGGCAATGGTAACCGTGGTGGTAATGGGAATCAGAATGGTAATCAGAGCCGCGGTGGAAACGGAACCAGGCCGGAAACGGAAACCCGGCCGGAAATGGAAACCGAGGAGGACACAACCACAACAATCATCAGGGTGGTACTGGAAATGGACGCGGTCAAGGTTGCTTTAGTTGTGGTGAAATAGGGCATTTTAAGAGGGATTGCCCAAAGAATAACAAAGCTCGTGGAAGAGTATTTAACATTGGAGCTAGGGAAGCACGCCAGGGTTCGAACGTGGTTACTGGTACGTTTTCCTATTAATCAACATTTTGCATATGTGCTTTTTGATACCGGTGCCAATTATAGCTTCATATCTCTAGAGTTTAAGAATATACTTGGCTTAGTAGCAAGTAAGTTAGAAGTCCCGTACTCGATAGAACTAGCTAATGGAAAGCTAGTAGAAGCCAATGAAGTGATTAGAGGCTGTGTTATAGAGCTTGGAGAGCGTGAGTTTTCGATCGACCTTTTGCTGGTTGAATTGGGAAGCTTCGACATCGTAGTTGGGATGGATTGGTTGTCGAGTAATCGTGCAGAGATTGTATGCCGTGAGAAGATTATTCGCATCCCGTTGGCGAGTGAAGAGACGATTGTGATACACGGGGAGAAATATGATACGTCTCTGCGGATTATTAGTTGCTTGAAAGCACGGAAGTTCCTACGTAAAGGATGTGTTTCCTTCTTAGCTCATGTCGTTGATAAAGAGGCCGAAGAACCGAAGCTCGAAGATATCCTTGTGGTAAGGGAATATCCTGAAGTCTTCCTCGAAAACTTTCCAGGATTACCTCCTCAACGACAAGTCGAGTTCCACATTGACATGGTTCTAGGCGCCGCACCTGTAGCCAAGGCACCTTATCGACTTGTGCCTTCAGAGATGCAAGAGTTATCAGCGCAGCTTCAGGAGTTACTAGATAAGGGATTCATAAGGCCGAGCTTCTCGCCTTGGGGAGCTCCAGTGCTGTTCGTCAAGAAGAAGGACGGTCGTTTTCGAAGATTGATCTATTCGACCAACTTCAGGGTTCAAGTTACTATTCCAAGATTGATCTTCGATCGGGTTATCACCAGCTGTGGATTCAAGAAGAAAGTATACCGAAGACTGCCTTCAGAACTCGTTATGGACATTACGAGTTTCTAGTGATGCCGTTTGAGTTGACTAATGCGCCGGCAGTGTTTATGGACTTGATGAACCGGGTTTGCAAGCCATTTCACGATAAATTCGTGATCGTATTTATCGATGATATTTTGATCTATTCGCGGACAAAGAGACCATGAGCAACACCTCAGAGCCATCTTAGAGCTGTTAAAGAAGAAAAAGCTCTACGCTAAGTTCTCGAAGTGCGAGTTTTGGATATGCGAAGTGTAGTTCCTCAGTCACGTGGTAAATAAGAATGGTATTTATGTGGATCCCACAAAGATCGAGGCGATTAAGAACTGGGAAACTCCGAAGACGCCGACCGAGATCCGGCAGTTTTTGGGTTTAGCAGGCTACTATCGCAGGTTCATAGAGGATTTCTCCAAGATAGCTCAACCATTGACCTCCCTTACTCAGAAGGACAGGAAGTATGAATGGGGAGATAAGCAAAAAGAAGCCTTTTAGCTGCTCAAGAATAAGCTATACGATGCACTTGTTGATACATGAAATGTCTGCTGACTACGTCTATTTCAAGTCTTAGGTTAAGATAGGTCCGCATATGTGAACATATGTTGATAGGTCCGCATATATGAACCTATGTTAATAGGTCCGTTTATATGTCAGATAGGTCCGTATATATGAACCTATGTTGACAGGTCCGCTTATATGGTCTTTAGGCATAGGTCCGCTCATAGAGGTCCGCTTATATGTACATCAGTAGGTCCGCTTTTATGTCAATGTAGTAGGTCCGCTTATTTGTCAGTCCGTATAAGCGAACCTCTCCACACTATATATACCTGATGTGTTCATTTGTTGATGTAACTTGGAGCGGACCTAGATCATTGTTGCTGTAACGAAATTCTGTCAAAACGATATCAGAAAGCAATAAAAGTAAAGGATTTGAACGTGAAAAGCTGTGTAACTTCATCTATGTTGATTCCGCCTTCATAAGTGAAGATGAACATCCTTACGCTGACTGTTTAGGGTCGAAACACGGTCCAACAAGTGGTATCAGAGCTCAGGAGGAGGAGTTCATACTACTACAGCTTGATTCGACACGATTCTCTGATTTCTACTCACTCTCTCATATTTTTCGATTTGATCTAGTTTCTACGGATTAAAATGGTTTGATTTTCGAGTATAACGTGTAAAATCCAGTTATTTCAAACCTTAGAAAGTATTAGATCATAAATCAAAGTAAAACTCATTCAATTTTTATAAAATCTGATCAGATTGTTGGTATAAACGAACCGGAATTTTGAATCTCAGATCTACAACAAATTAGTGGACGAAATTAGACATTTTACATATCATTGTGATCGGAATTGTGTGTGGAATAACCCTAGAAAGTTTCAGGTAAAAATTCGGTTTAAAATTGGGTAAAATCAATAGGTCCGCTTTTTCGGACATCGATAGGTCCGTTTGATATTACATATTAGGTCCGCTTCTAAGACAATTTTGCTCGAAATAACCTGTTAGGTTCGCTTGTGAGATCCGTTTGTGTGGTTCATTTGTTGTGACATAGTTTGGTTCGCTCTAGAGGTCCGCTCATAGGGAGGTCCGCTTATCTGAACCTGAGACAACACTTAGGTCCGCTTATAGGGAGGTCCGCTTATACGAACCTTGTAGGTCCGCTCGAACGGACATCACATAGGTCCTCTCGAACAAACAATTTGAGACTTCCATTTATTCAGACTGAGTAGATCCGCTTGAACGGACACTTACTAGGTCCGCTCATTTGATCAAGTGATAGGTTCGCTTTTACGGACAATACCTGGTCCGCTTATTCTGACATTTATCTGGTTCACTTATTCGAACTTTGGAGTTTCGCTTATCTGACACTTATTAGTTTCGCCTGTTTGTCATAATTGCTGATAGTTTCGCTTATAAGTCATCATTTTCTAAAGTTTCGAAAATTTGTCTAAGTGATTGTTGATTTTGCAGGTACATTAACGATGGATGATATTTTCTTGAATCCGTTCAGCGATATGTACGCGTTTGCTGGAAATTCTGGAAACAATGATACATCATCAAGCAATACGAACGAGAATCCGCTGAAAGAAAAGAAAAAGGAAGCTTGGGAATCGGAAAGTGCATTCGGAACATTCAATAAACCCCCAAAGCTAATGGCTATCGAGGAGTACAGTCGGTGGTCCAGAAAGTTTGAAGATTGGATGATGGCATTTGCATTTCCAAGTTGGAAAAGTCTGAAGAACGGTTATGAAAACTGAAACAAGAATGGTGAAGCCTTAACATCTACTGATGAGATTGAATCATTCGTAGCCGAACAAAAGTGTGTGGCATTGTTATTTCAGTCTGTTCGGGAGGATATCATCTCATTGATAGATTATTCAAATGCTAAAGATCTTTGGGCAAAGTTAGAAAAGAAATGTTTAGGAAGTACTGAAATTGTGAAAAACAAAAAGAAACTTCTTAGGAAAGAGTTTGATATGTTTGGTTGTCTTAAGAATGAGTCAGTTTGTAAAATGATAGAAAGATTTGGTCATCTGAAGCTGGAATTAGATAGACATGGAATTAAATATTCTGATGATGAGCAAGTAGACAAGTTGTTCGATTCGTTGCCAGACGAGATGGAGTGGAGATATTATGCACTGATGTTGAAGAACACTATTGTTCCTGAACAGTTGAAACCAGATTTAGTGATTGAGAGACTTGAAAGTCACGAGTTGGAACTGAAGAAAACATACAAAGTTAATCATTCATCTTACCAGCAGAATTTGGATTTGTATTATCCGAAAAGCATGATGCCGAAAGCTACTTCTCCAAAGACTGCGTTTTCTGCTGAGAATGTGTCCACTGCAAGCAAAGAAAGTCAAAGTGATAAAAGCAGTAGAAATCACAGTGGTTATCACAGTGGATCTTCATCATCTGCAAGTCATTCTGATGCAAATAATCGTTTTCAATGCAACATTGCAATAGACTTGAAGAATGCTCAGAATTTTGACGAGGAGTCGGCCAAACAGCAGATGATCTTCCTAGCATCAGTGTTGGAATCGTATGAAGGGTTAGTAGCTGGGAAGATAGGCAACACAAATCTGACGAAAGAAGATTACGATCAGATTGATCCGGAGGAAATGGAGCTGATCGATATTCGTTGGGCTATGGCCAGTGCTGTTCATCATGCACAACGTTTCATGGAAATTACCGGCAGAAAGACAATTGGTGGTCCATCTACCAAGCTGGGGTTTGACAAGTCCAAGGTGACGTGCTTCAAATGTAAGCAAAAAAGGTCACTTCAAACGAGAGTGCAGAAACGCTTATGCTGATGAGTCGGAGAATCCTTTTAGAGATGATTACTACAAGAAGGCAATTTATCACCAGAATAAATCCGAGCCGCCTAGATTGAAGCAGGTTGAAGACAACAAAGAAAAATCTAGAGCTCTTGCGGTGATTTATGATGATGAAGGGTATGATTGGAGTCAAGAGGTTCTACCGGAGGAAGATGCGGTTGGTTACGCATTCATGGCGAAAAATGAACCTATTCCATGGAAAGATAATCGAACTGAAGAGAAGAAGTATAGATACAGAAAAATGATTTCAGAAAACAAAATTATTAGACTTTCTGGTATCTATTTGGAAGCAAAGAGAGCGAATAGATGGGATCCAAACAGAGAGTGTTATCTTGATGAGTATGGAAATATTGCGATCGATCATAAAACTCTCGATCTGGAAGCCTTAATCAAGGAGATGAAAGATGAGGATGAGTATTGGCAGAACAAATGGTGGGGAACTCCAACCGAGAAAATGAAAGAAGAAGAGAAGGAGAAAGAAGAGCAGAAAAAATCAAAGAAAGTTGATACTGGAGTTATTGACACAACGCAGGAGTTGAATGCAGAAAACCTGGGAAAAATGGCTGACAAAGTGCTGGCTGCTAAGGCACTTGAGGTAGACTCTAACTCCGTGTCTGGGTCAAAAAGCCAGGTCAGTTCAAACGTGTCAACAAATACTTCAGGTAAGAAAATTGATGGAAATGCTGATTGCAAAAATTGCAACAAAGAGTGCAAATTTTGTAACACAGTCATGTATCTCAACAAGAAGAAAGTTGATGATCTAACAGCAAAGGTCAGAAGCGTTGAGAATCAGATTCTTGATCGTGACAAAACAGTTAAAGCTTCAACTGAACGGATAAGAGAATTAACTAGACAAATTGAAAATGATAAAATTGATCATGACAAAATTAAACAAGAAAATGAAAAGTTGATTCTTGAAAACCGTCAGATTTCTGAAAATTTTGAAAAACTCAAAAGCACAATGAAAGATTGTGATGATCGAAATGGTAAAACTTTTAAAGAAAATGAACATCTAAAAGCAGTGCTTAGAATTAAAGAAGAATCAATCAACCAACAACTGGATGAAATCGCTAAACTGAAACTTAAAGTTCAAGAGGCTGTAATTGAAAATGAGCGAATCCAGTTGAAGCTTAACAGTTACAGCTCCGCAAGCTTTGTGTTGCAACACATTATTCCCAAACCCATCGGGAAAGACAAAGCGGGCGAAGATGTGTATTGTGATGGAACTGGGGTGGGGTTTCATCAAGTACCACCACCTGTTCTTGATAACTACACGAAAAAGCAATCCGGGTTGGTTGAAATTGAGGAAGAAAGTGAAGTTAAACTTCCAGAGAACATTGATGTCACGTTTACATCTTCCAATGACGATAGTGTTCAAAATGATATTGTAAAAGGTGTTGTTGAAAATGTGTTAAAAATGGATAGTGACACTACTGAGGAAGATGGGTGTTTCTTGGACAAGTACATTCAAAAACCAAAACCCAGAAACAACTTAAGTGATGAACGGGGTCTTGTGATGTACAAGATGGCTGGATCTGATAAGTTGTATTCGGATTCTGAGTTTCCCATTAAGAATATTAATGTGAAAAAGTTGACAAACGTTTTCAAGTTGGTCGAAGTTGAGTTGTCAGAAGTGAACAATTTGAGTCAAACAAAGAGAAAAATGAGTTTTGAGAAAGATAAATCATACTACAAGAAATCTGTTAATCCACCACATTTTTATAATAAAAATCGAAACAATTGGTCGGGTGGTTATTGGGATGGTAAGAGTTATCGGAAAAAGAGTTTTCAAAACAAAAGTTTTGCTGAAAAGAAGGTGTTTGTGAACAGTTCGAGTTCACTTGCTGATGAAGAGAAAGAGATTTTTTCAAAATCGAATGAAGAGTTCTTTGAGAAAATAGCTTCACAGTATCAGTCTGAAGGCACAAATCGAGTTGTTGATACTCGAACATGTTTCAGATGCAATCAAGTTGGTCACATTGCACGAAAGTGTACCAATGTTGTTGGTGCACTACATCTGTTGATTCCGTCTAAGTGTCTAGGATCAGATCTTACGTCGTATTGTATAGCATAGGGCACGAAATACGAGAAAACAGGAGTCTGTATAGGTTTTACATGTCTGGTCCGCTCATAGAGACATAGAGATTCTGGTCCGCTTATTTGTGTAACAACTGTGCTTGTAATCACTATGAACAGTTCTGTTATCAATAAAACAATGTTATTTGATCACAATGTTTGTTTTGTTATGTTTTACATTTTTTTCATGTTTTGACTTTTATCCAATTCCAAACTCTATATCAATTTCTGGAGAGTTATACGCAAACTGGTGCGAAAACGTACTCAGTTTAACGCGACAAATACTCCGGAACATCAACATATACTTAACATACCTTAAATAACCCTTACATAACTTAGAAATAAGTTTTGAAGGCTTTGGTATGGCAAAAACAAGTTTACAGGGTCTAAAATTGACAAACTACGAAAGTATGCCAATCTGAACTGTAACGAACATTCCGGAACATGACCATAAGTTAAACACACCTTAAATATCCTTTACATAGCTTAGAAATAGGCTTTAAGGGGTTCGGTGCGCTAAAATAAACTTTTGGGTCATTCAGGGACTAAAAGTGTCAAAAAGTGCACAAGTTTGCACTTTTGCGCATAACTCACGTTCTGAATACATCCGGACATCCAAAAATTTATGTAAACACTATAATATTTTATTTTAGTGTTTGGCATGATAAAAATCCGTTTGTTGCATCATTTAGATCGTTTTTCGCGCTTATGCGCATTCCGTCGTAATTAAGCGAACATCGCGTTCGTACGACCAAACGAACTGACATCCGGCATATTTTTGAATATGTATCATGCCCACAATGTTTAGGCATCCTTGTGGAGCCTTGAAAATGATTTAACGAACCTTAAACACGTCGGAAATGGCCTTAATACGCAACAGGGACTGAACGGTGGACATTTGAAATTGTTTGCTGATCAGGGGACCCCTAGCGCGACGCCTAGCCCCCCTAGCGTCACGCTAGGCCCCTTCTGATCGGGAAAAGCCATTTAAACACAAGATTAACATCCCCTAACATCCCCCAAAGGTCAAGTGCCACATGTTGAACCCTTATGGTGTCCAAAATCAGTAACCACAACATTACAACAAGTGTAGGGATGTGATCATTCCCTCTTCTCCAAGAAACGATCCTAACGGTGGACCGAAATCTATAAATACCCATCACATTTCACTTAATTTCTCACAAGAATCTGATCATTTGTGCTCTAAGTTGATGCCATTGCTTCATACCTGAGCTCTTTGATCTAGATTAGCATTCGGGGACCCTACGTAAGTCTTCTTTCGTTCTTTTATTGCTTTTCGAGTCCGAAAGTCAAACTTTGTTTGACTTTCTGCATTGACCAGTTTATGGTCGATGCGAAGTTCGTTTGAACTTCATAACGTGAGCGTGATCACGATGGTTATAGTCCCTAGTGACTATACCTACTGATTACCACGTTATCTAGGCTCAGTGACGAGCCGTAGTTTCGGTCAGAATACGTATTCTTGCGTATTTTGTAACCAAACTACTTATGGGTATCAAAACCGTTTGTTTTGATACCAAACCTGTTTTCTAAACTTAGTTAAGCATGTTTTAACATGCTTAGCTCGTCACTTTTAGTTTAGTGCTTAGATAGGGTCTTAAGGTAAGCGATCTAAACAATCGCTTATACTTTCGAACCCGACCCGTTTGGTCGATCATTAGGATCCGACCAAGCACATTAGGTGACCATAGTATATAGGGAATAACCTTATGAGGTTATACCTTATGGTCGCTTCGTGTAAGTAGTTGTATGATAGGTAGTTTATATGCCTTAGGTAAATTACCAAAATACCCCTATGATGCCAAAATTCATTTTAAACATATGTAACACAACTTTTGACATCTAAACTGATTTGACAACCATATTAGACATGTTAAGGCATATATTACTTGTCATAGGACTAGTTAGGCGGTCCAAACGCGTTTCACGCGAACGACGCGTTAAAGTAGCATAAGCTACCTAAACGGGTCGTAATGGGTCACAAGCACTTAGGTTAGGTTTCATTTAGTATGTAGGCTTTGTTAAACCAAATGACACGAGTCTCTACACTCGTTTGGTTTACGAAACCTCATTCTATCCAATCTTCCGATTTAGGTCCGGTTTATTAACGTAGTTATCTATATTAGGTGCCGTTTGATATTCCGAGATCTCTAGCATTGCTTGGTGGTTATCTTAGGACTTCTGAGCAATCTCAAGTGAGTACATAGACCCCTCTTTTACTGTTTTCCAAACGTTTTGGGGTGGAACACATGTGCCTACTTGTTACTTTCATGCTTTCCTGTTTTCACATCATACACTGCTATGTTCGTTAGTACATTATAGTACATGATTTTATGACATTTCATGCTAGGTGTGCCCAATTTTGTGCATTACTTAGTACATCGTTTTACATGACATTTCACGCTATGTATGTTCATTTGATTACATACTTAGTGCATTGTTTTCACATGCTTACAATTCTGGTATGACATTTGGTTTGTTTACATGGGACAATACATTCATTAACATTAGCTACGCCGTTCGTTAGTAGGTAGTGGTACCATAGGAATTGACAACTCCCGTTCCGGACATCCCAGGGAAAGGGGACAGAAAGGAATGACCGAATTCGATGATATAAGACAGATAGACCTTTAATTTGTTTAAAGGGTTTATCACAACAGTCACAAGGCTTGGATGTATGCATTTTTACATTACCGCATAGATGTTCATATTAAATAGTTGCATGCATTTACACAAAACATAGCTTTGATTTGAACCAAGTTTTACTTCAATACTTTGTTTTTGTGCATATGGTTTAGTTGAGACATTTCACTTGCCATACATGACATTTTGACATAGACATTTGACATGGATATTTGACATAGACATTTGACATGGATATTTGACATAGACATTTGACATGGACATTTAACATAGACATTTTGACATGATTTACATCTTGACATAAACACTTTGACATATTATTCAATACATTTGACAATTGGTTTAAACATAGACTTTTTACATTGGTTGGTTTGGTTTGATTAAGTGATTAAGTAACGGTGCGTGTGTAATATGATACAAGCATGGTGGATACGCCGCTGGTTCTTCCTATATATAAGTGTTTGTATGGTATTACATGTCGTAACGTTATTTGAATCATTTCAATATTTAGACATAGAACATTTTATATAAATAACATATTTTTCACAAGACATTGATTTACAAACAACTTATCTTATACAAACACATTTTTACATGGTCATTTATTTAACCTGACATTTACTTATACATATCATCTGATCTTATTGTTTTCAAATGAATTACAAGACAAAGCAAATTACAAGGTTCATGACTAAACATTTTCTTAAACATAAGTCATGAATCCTATTTTTACAAACCTATGTATCTCACAGGCATTTTTATGCTGACGTACCTATTTTCACATGTGTTTTCAGGAGCTTTTCCGTAGGATGTTGATCATGATACTAGGGCGGACCTGTGCCTTAGAGACTTTAAAAGAAGATAGACTATGTTTAATTATGTTCTGAACTCCTTAATTCCTGTTTAAGACAATGTAACACTCTTGTTTAATAAATAAATAAAACTTTGTATGCCATGGTTATGAGACAATTAATTCTGTTACAACACTCCCCGACGTTTCCGCCACGTTTTGTATGTTACACGTGGTCGGGGTGTGACAATTTGTCAGTCTGGTCCGCTTATTTGTACATGTCTGGTCCGCTTTTATGGTCATGTGACGCATAAGCGAACCAGAAACTCTATATATAGGTGTCATTAGGGCGGATCTCATAACGTGTATGTGAAATTCCACGCCGAAGCTCTGCCGGTGTGAAGATCAAGCTGTAAAACGTTTCAAATCAATAAAACAAGCAGTTAGGAGGAAGAACAAGCTATATCTACTTGCTTTTCTTATTATTCCGCATCTGAAAAGCAAGAGACAACCTCTGAACGACTCGTTCGGGTCAGCAAACGATCCTACAAGTGGTATCAGAGCTTGGGAGGAGGTTTTCTGCAGATTGTAGTTGTTTTTCATCATTTCTTCACACTTCTACACCTTCTTTTACTGATTCGGGAAGATTTCACGGTCGGAATTCGCTCAAATTTCAACAGCTTGTGCGCAATAGTATCAAGATAAATCCTGGAAAGTTTGAAGCCAAAATTTGAAGTTTTAACACGTCAAAACTTGTTCGATATGTGGATCGCTCGAAGTGACGTCAACCTCTGAACCGCTCTTAGATCACATTCTGGACCGCTCATTCGTATAGTTTTGGTTCTGGTTCGCTCCAAATTAGTAATTCTGGTCCGCTTGAACGAACAATTTCTGGTCCGCTCGAACGAACAATTTCTGGTCCGCTCGAACGAACAATTTCTGGTCCGCTCGAACGAACAATTTCTGGTCCGCTCGAACGAACAATTCTAGTTCGCTTATTTGGATCTTTCTGGTTCGCTTATTTGTTCAGAGTTGGTTCGCTCTTTTGTCATTTGCCTTGAAAAACGTGTTAAATCAGTATGGATTCCGAGTTCTACAATGCGTTTGCAACATCGTCATCACCAGCTGCGATTGCTCAAGCTATGAATCTTGAAAACGAGACGGGAACTACTCAGAAACCCCCGAAACTGATGAATATTGAAGAATACTACGGATGGAAAGATCGCTTTGAAAACTGGGTTCAGGCAAATCATCTCAGATCATGGGAATGCATATTGAAGAAGTACACATTGCCTCGAACAGATTTGCAAGTCATCAAAGAAATATCCGAGTTCACTGATCAAGAACGAGCAATGTATAGAGCTGAGAAAATGATGATTAGTTTGTTGCAGCAAGCGATAAAAGAAGATATATTCATCCTGTTACAGCACGACAAAACTGCTAAGTCAATTTGGGATGCGCTAAAGGTCAAGTTCGAGGGAAGCGAAAACATGATCAAAAGCAAGAAAGCGTTACTAAAGAAAGAATTTGATTTGTTTAGTAGTTTGCCGGGAGAGGATACTAAAAAGCTAATCGAGAGATACTAATCATGAGTCTGAGTTAATCAAAAAGGTGGTCGATCAGGTGTTGGATACTGAGGAGGAGTCCGAGTCAAAGTCTGAGTCTGGAGGGTCAAATTCGTCAGTCAACAGTCCAAAGTCGTCAGTCAAACGGTTTTATAGTAAAGAATTTTTGTTATCAAAAGCAAATTTGGATGATGAAGCATTTGAAGTTGCATACACTTTAAATGATTCGGACAAATTATACTCTGACAAAGAGTTTCCAATAAGAAGTGTTCGTTTTGACATGATCAAAAAGGTTTTCAAAATGACAGAAATTAATATTTCTGAAATAAAAGATTTAAATCTTACTGAAAAACCTAAAAAGTACACTTCAAGAGTTCAACAACGTCTAAACAAGAAAAAGGGTTACAATTCTGGTTCTGGTTTTCAAAAGAAACAAAACCAAAATCGTAGCTACAAAAAGAAAGGTCTTGGATTTATTCCACCAGAAAATCATAAAAATTTGAAAAATTCTAAAACAAAAACAGAATTTGTGTCAGGTGGAAGTGCAGAAGAGGAACAGAAGAAATCATTCTGGAGACAATCAAATCAGGAGTTTCTTGCTGAAAGAAAGAAGAATGGAGCTGATATATGTTACCAAAGAGAGACTCGAACCTGTTACAGATGCAATGAAGTTGGTCACATTGCATGGAATTGTACAAAGAATGCCAAAACTAAACAGGGAGTTTCTCAGAAATTGAAAGACAAGGTTGTTGATGTTGAACCACCAACCGACAGACTTAAAATTTTTGAAAATTCAACTTATGAGGTTGGTGAGTGTTCTAAAAAGAATTTTTATAAAAAGAAAGAGAATGACAACCAAGTGTGGGTTGTTAAGAAAATTGATGTGAATGTCGGCGATGAATCTGGTTCCACAAAGCCAGAAGAGCCACAGGTTGAGAAGAAGATTTCAGTGAATGATGAGGAGTTTCCATCATTGAAGTTTGAGGAAGTGAAGAAGAAAGTGGGAAAAACTGAGATTTCGAATCAGTTTTATAAAGAAAAGGATGATTTTGATGTAGAGAAAACATTCAACGGGAATGTTAAAAAGATTTTTGGGAAAATGTTGAGTGGGAGAGCTAAGGGAGTAAAAGAGTTTTATGCCACGAAAAAGGCAACATACAACCCTACTGCTCAAGAGTTGAAAGCCATCAAGTCTGAAAAGACTTGGATGGAAGTTTGTTTCCCATGATAGTCTAAGGACTATGCCGGAGATCCCAAGTTTATATCGTGGATCAGGAATCAGCATCTTTCTAATGTTTGAAGATTTTGATTGAAAGATTTTGATAATGTTTGAATGTTTACAGGTTGAAGGATTACGCCGGAGCTTTCAGGTCGGTAAGTGCGAAGCTGGAATCGGCATCCTGATTGGTAAAATGGTGATGTAGACGTAACATTCCTACAACTGGTATTGTGTGTTTTTACAAGTGGTTATTTTTTTCAATTGGTTTAGAGGTTGCTTGAATGCAAATGGTAAATCAGGGACATTAATTTGTACTTGATTTACTATATATGACTATAGACGAACAATGTGATGAACCACACCCCGAATCTACAAGTAGTAAAATCAACAAAACTTATTTTCCGAAAAAATCATTTTGATTAAAACAAACTTAAGTGTTTTGAAATCTAAATGAGAAAATGGTTTGTTGTGAGGGGGAGTTCTGATTGTTTATGCCAAGTGAATGGCGAATTGAGGAGATTCGATATTAGTTGTCACGTTATTGTACAGTTTGTTTTCAAATTTCCTAAAATGTGTTTGCATTTTAGGGGGAGTAGAAAATTTTTAGAAAATCCAAAAACATTTGAAAATTTGAAAAAGTCAAAAACATGATAAAATTCAAAATGAGTTTTTGTTGCATAAAAGAGGAAATGATAGTACATCAGTGGACAATCACAGCATGTTAAAGAATTGGAAAGTAAAAATGTGATAAACGGTCTCACTAATGATGTGTCAGTAGGTTTTTGCACATTTAGTAAATTGTGACGAGATATAAACATAAATTTCAAACTTGCTTGTTCTGTGGGTTAACACAAACTTGGATATATAGGTAACCCCTGAAATCTTGTTTGAAAGGTCCCTTATTCTGAGATACTAGGTCTTTATGCTCAGTGATATCTGGGGTATTATCCCGGGACTTCTGCTGAAAGAAATTTCTGACCTAGTCCCCGGATAATGCTTTCTGCAAATGCTTGAAACATAGCATCGCCCTCAGCAAGCTGATGAAACAATAAAATTGATAGTCGCTGCTGTTGTAATACAAAAGATCCTCTAAAGGGGACACACCAAAAGTCGAAGCCGTCATCTCTCTGCGTATCGAAAGATCGACCTGAGCTCTCACGGCCCTCGCACTATAATTTATTCCCTTACAGATATCATCTGTGGTATACTCACCTGTAAGACTGAATATTGGGATCTGGATACGGGAGTATATTCAAGTAGTGGGACACACGGATAAGTTCAAGTGCTTAAAACATTAATATCGTATCTCGGATCAATTGAACTTTGTGTGAAAATTTAAGTGGATCAATATACTGACAATCTAGGTGAATTGTTTAGAACTTAAAATGAAATGAAGCTTAACGGTGTTAGTGATTGGTCTCAGAATCTGATATGATCCTCTTGCACGAACTCATAAAACTCACAAAAATATTGTCTGTAAATATTTTAATTCTGCATTTTAGTCTCTCAGAAAATCCAAAAAGATTTAGTGTGTGTTTTAGCATAATTTTTGAAAAAGTCAAAAAGATTTTCGACAACTGATGTTGGAAAACTGATTTTCAAAATTCCTAGTGCTAAACATGATGAGCAGCATTTGAGGGGGAGTGTTTGTGTAAATTTAACAGTTTTCGTTAAATCTAATCTTCTTCAAGTGGTTCATCATAGATAGTTGAGAGAAAGTTTGTGTTGGTGCACAATTATATGTTTGTTTTAGTGATTATGAGAGTCATGTGTTGGTGCACAGGTATTTGATATGTGATAAAATTAGAAAATTTATGTCTGGGTTAAGATTGTGCAGGTAGCCAGGTTTCGATATTCTGAAAATCTTTGTTGGAAGAGAGCTAAGTTTCGATCCTGGAAATCAATTCTGAAAGCCTGTGTAGATCAGACAACGATCCTGAAGATGTTACTGAAGAACAAAAGAATGCCAGTAAATCGAGAAGGGGAGTCTGAAGATTGATAGAAGAAAAAGCCCAGAGACTGATCTAGATTGAAGATGAGAAGACATGGTTTTGCAGTCAGGGTGTATTGGCGACTCCATCAACATCTGAGGGGGAGTCTGTTGGTGCACTACATCTGTTGATTCCGTCTAAGTGTCTAGGATCAGATCTTACGTCGTATTGTATAGCATAGGGCACGAAATACGAGAAAACAGGAGTCTGTATAGGTTTTACATGTCTGGTCCGCTCATAGAGACATAGAGATTCTGGTCTGCTTATTTGTCAGTCTGGTCCGCTTATTTGTACATGTCTGGTCCGCTTTTATGGTCATGTGACGCATAAGCGAACCAGAAACTCTATATATAGGTGTCATTAGGGCGGATCTCATAACGTGTATGTGAAATTCCACGCCGAAGCTCTGCCGGTGTGAAGATCAAGCTGTAAAACATTTCAAATCAATAAAACAAGCAGTTAGGAGGAAGAACAAGCTATATCTACTTGCTTTTCTTATTATTCCGCATCTGAAAAGCAAGAGACAACCTCTGAACGACTCGTTCGGGTCAGCAAACGATCCTACAAATGTGAAGCCTAAGACTGAAACTGTGAAGATTCAACAAAAGAAAATTGACGTGAAGGGTAAAGCACCAATCGTTGTTGAGAAAAAGAATGTAAAAAATGACAACATCAAATTGAAAAATGAACCCGTAAAGAAAGTGGTAACTAAAAATGACAAATTTTACAAGCGGGTTGCATTATCTCAACAAGTTTGGAAACCAAAACCAGAAATGAAAATTTCAACTTCTGAAGAGAAAAAGGCTAAAGAATCAATTTCGGTTGATTATGATGCAAATTTTCCACTTCTTAAGGCTGAAAATTTCAAAATTCAAATTGCGAGAGTCAAGGTTACACCTAAGGCTGATGAGGCCTGGGTGGACACCATGTTCAACTAAGCAGTTTGAATTGCCGGAGCTTCCTTGATCGCGAAGCATGAATTTGCATCTTTATTGAAGATTGGTTAAGTCAAAGTTTGTTATGTGCAGGATCTTCCAAAACTTGTATCTAGATGGATCATGGATAGTGGAGCGTCTCGACATATGACAGGGAAGACTGCATTGCTGTATGATGTGATAAATATCAATGGTGGTTATGTGGGATTTGCTGGTCACGAAGGTGGTAGAATTATTGGTGAAGGAACGTTATCCAACAGGATTGTGACGTTTGAGAGAGTTAACTACATCACTGAGTTGGAGAACAATCTGCTTAGTATCTCGCAGATTTGTGACAATATGTATACTACTCACTTCACTAATAAAGAATGTTTGATTTTGAAACCTGGATTTGTTGTTCCTGAAGAATGGATTATCATGCGGGCACCTAGAATGAATGATTTTATGTGTTAGACATGAGTGTAGCGACTACAACAACTGGTCATGCACATTGTTTTGTTTCTAGAGCAACTGAGAAAGAATCGAGATTGTGGCATCACAAGATGGGGCATATTCACCTTAGGAAGATGAATCACTTGGTGAACAATGATTTGGTTCTTGGAGTTAATATCAAAGGTTTTCATCTGGAAGGGGAGTGCATTAGTTGTGTTAAAGGCAAGCAAAAGAAAAAGTCACACCCTACAAAGCAAGTCAATTCAGTTTCGAGACCTCTGGAAAGACTTCACTTGGATTTGTTTGGTCCTGTGAATGTCAAAAGTATTACAGGAGATTACTATTGTTTGGTCATTACTGATGATTATTCCAGATTTTCGTGGGTTTCATTCTTGAAAACGAAAGACGAAACTTTTGATAGTTTGATGGCGTTGTTCAGAAAGATTGAGAATTTGTACCAAAGGCGTATCAAAAGAATTCAAAGTGATAATGGTACTGAATTCAAGAACAGTAAGATGGAAGATTTTTGTGATGAAAGAGGTATATTGCATGAGTTTAGTGCTCCGTATACTCCGCAGCAGAATGGAGTCGCAGAACGCAAAAATCGGACACTAATTGAGACGGCTAGAACTATGCTCGCAGATTCAAAGTTACCGATAAATTTTTGGGCTGAAGCTGTTTCTGCCGCATGCTATACGCTCAACAGGGTTCTCACTGTCAAGAAGTTCAACAAAACATGGTTTGAGCTAATCAATAACCGCAAACCGAATTTGAAGTATCTAGAACCGTTCGGGTCACCCTGTACTGTTATAGAACCTTTTGGAAAGTTTGGTCCGAAGTGCATTGAGGGAATATTTGTTGGTTATGCAAATCCGATGCGACGTGTCTTCGTTCCAAGTGAAAAGCGTATTATTGAAGTTGCAAATGTGGAATGTCAAGGTTATACTATGCCGCCACAGAATCCTGGAGATTCATGGCATTATCATTATGACAAACTTTGGGATTCGTTTGACATGAGAGAAGAATCAGAGGAAGATGAAGATTTCTTTGATGAGTTGGATATTTTGCGTGAATATGAGTCACAGCTAAGGTTCCCAGCTGAGTATTCTAGAAGACCACGGGAAACTTCAAATGATGATGAAGCAGGTCCGAGTAATGCTGGTGAACATGATGATGTCCAATAGAATGAAGTTGCTCAGGATAATCAGTCGGTTCAGAATGATAATCAAGAAGCCGAAAACATGCAAGTCTTTGATCATGGTGATTCAGATTCTGAGGGGGAGCAAATATAGTTTTCAAGTTAAACAAACCAAGTTGGTGAACAAGATGCAGAGCAGAATGTTACTAATCTGGAGGGAAATGTAGATGTTCCAAGCGAAGTGATGCCGCGAACTTTTTCATATCATCCAGAGGAGTTGATCATAGGAGAATTGCAGACAGGCGTTCGCACTCGAGGACAGATTGATAAAGGGCTTACATGTTTTTATACAAAAGTTGCTCCATTGCAAACTGAATTCTCATTGAGTTGTTTTATCTCGCAGGTTGAGCCAAGAACTTACAAAGAGGCGCTTACTGAAGACTCTTGGGTCAATGCAATGCAGGAGGAACTTAGTCAATTCGAGAAATTAGGAGTGTGGAAGTTAGTTGATTTGCCGGATGGTCATAGGAAAATCAATACGAAATGGGTGTTCAAGTGCAAGAGAGACGACAGAGGAGTTGTTGTAAGGAACAAAGCTCGACTCGTTGTTCAGGGTTTTAGTCAACAGGAGGGGATTGATTTTACAGAAGTCTATGCTCCTGTAGCACGACTAGAGGCAATCAGAATTTTTCTTGCATTTGCGTCTTGGAAGAACTTCAAAGTATATCAGTTAGATGTAAAATCGGCGTTTCTTTATGGGAAGGTAAAAGAGGAGGTTTATGTCGGACAGCCGTCGGGCTTTACTGATCCAATCCACAAAAACAAGGTCTACTTATTGGACAAAGCGCTGTATGGTTTACACCAGGCCCCGAGAGCTTGGTACGAGACTTTGTCTCAACACCTACTAGCCAACAAGTTCATTCGTGGAAAAGTGGATGCCACTCTTTTCACTAAAGAGGTCGACGGTCATCTTCTGATAGTTCAGATTTATGTGGACGATATAATCTTTGGGTCGACGAATGAAAGTCGATGCAAAGACTTTGAATCAGTGCTGAAGCAAAAGTTCGAAATGTCATCAATGGGGGAGATGAAATTCTTTCTGGGATTACAAGTTGAACAACTTCCTGAGGGAATTTTCATTCACCAGTCAAAGTATGTTCATGATATTCTAGAGAAATTTGGGATGTCAAGTTCTACTCCAGCTGCTACCCCACTTGCAACCAATCATGGGATTCACCCAGATCTCACCGGAGACAGGGCTGATGAAACATTTTACCGTTCCATGATAGGTTCATTAATGTACCTAACTGCTTCACGTCCTGATATTATGTACCCAACGTGCCTCGCAGCAAGATTTCAGTCTAACCCGAGAGCTTCACATATGATCATTGTGAAGAGGATATTGCGCTACCTGAAAGGAACTCCTTCATTGTGGTTGTGGTATCCTAGGAAAGGCGACTTTACGCTCGAAGGGTATTCCGATTCGGATTTCGGATGCTGCAAAGTCAATTCAAAATCAACAACTGCAGGATGCCAGTTCTTTGGTTCTAGATTGGTTACCTGGCAGTGTAAGAAACAAACGTTTGTGGCGTATCTTCATGTGAAGCGGAGTATGTTTCTGCTAGCAGTTGCTGCTCTCAGATCTTGTGGATACAGCAACAGATGCGCGACTACGGTTTGCAGTTTCTTAACACACCTCTTTTTGTTGATAATGAGGCCGCAATAAATATAACAAAGAATCCAGTACATCACGCTAAAACTAAACACATAGAAATTCGTCATCACTTTATTCGTGATTGTTTTGAGAAAAAGTTGATACGAATTGAGAAAATCCACACTGACGAACAGAAAGCTGATTTACATACCAAAGCTTTTGATAAAAATCGGTTTAAATATTTGTTAAAACTGAACGGTATGAAGCTTCTGTCGGTGTCGGATGGCATAATTGGCGTTGATGAGAGTACTGTTGCGGATGAAGACGAGAAACAATCTGCAATGGTTTGTCGATTTTTTACTTGTTTTGGTATTTAGGGGGAGTAGATAGATGTATATAGTATATTTTCAGAAAATACAAAAACAGTAAAAAATGCAAAAATACAAAAACATGATAAAATCTGAAAAAGAGCTTGTGTATATAGGGAAAATGATAGTACATCGGCTAGACGATTACAGTATGCTAAAGATTTGTAAAGTTTAAATGAGTTAAACAGTCTCACTGATGATGTGTCGATAGGTTTTCGCACATTTAGTAGATTTATTTGGGATATAAACCTAAATTTCAAACTTGTGAAATTCGTGGGGAACACTACTTGGATATATAGGTAACCCCTGAAATCTCGTTTGAAAGGTCTCATAATCTGATATACTAGGTCTTTATACTCAATGATGTCTGGGGTATTATTCCGGTACTTCTGCTGAACGGTAGTTCTGACCTAGTCCTTGGATAATACTTTCTGCAATGCTTGAAACATAGCATTAAACCCTCAGCATGACGATGAAACAATAAAATTGATAGTCACTGCTGTTGTAGCAAAAAGATCCTCTAAAGGGGACATTTCGTAAAGTCGAAGCTGATATCTCTCTGCGTATACAGAAGTATTGACCTGAGATCCCTCGGCCCTCGCATACCTAATTTATATACAGATATCATTGTAGTATACTCACCTGTAAGACTGATAATTGGGATTCTGGATACGGGAGTATATTCAAGAGGTGGGACACATGAATGAGCTAAGTTCATAAGTCATCTAATTCGTATCCTGGTTAAATTGAAATTTGTGTGAGAATTTAAGATGGATCAGTATATCGACAATCGAGGTGAATTGTTTAAGTCTGAGTATGAAATGAAGCTTAACGGTACTTGTAATTTGTCTGAAAAGCTGATATGATTCCCTGACACGCTCGCCAAAAATATGTTTGTAAATAGTTTACTTTGTTTACTTTCTGCAATTTAAGTTTTCTGTATTTCATTTCTTAGTTTAGAACACTTTATAAAATCCAAAAAGATTTTATTTCTGCTTTATTTTCCGACAAACCAAAGTGGAGAGTTGATTGTTGGATTCTTAGATGTTTGAAGCAGATGCAGGAGATTCTGGACTGAAGAATGAGGAGAGCTTATCTTAATGGAGTCTTTTTTATTGGAAAGTAAAAAAAACAAGTTCATTAACTTGATACTTGTTGTTTTTAGAAAATGTTTGAAATTGTTGTTTTAAATCAGTTTGATTCGTCAAATGATCAACCAAGGTCATTAAATTGGACTTGATAGATTAATTGAGTAATCAGGGTCATTAACTTGGACCTGAATACTTGAGTGGATTGCTATAACTGATTGAGTTTGTGATTTAATGTTGAAAAGATAGTTTGTAATGTTTGTTGGTTGAGTAACAGGTTTGAACTTCATTATTCCCAAAGGAAGCTATTTGTCAAAGCTTGAACCAGATACCTCAGATTCTAGCATATCGAGAGGGGGAGTCTGTGAAAGGGGAAGTCTGAATCAATAGTCAAAGGGGAGTTTGAAGATGGAGCAAGATTGTGAACCTGTGAAGAATGCTTATGATGTGAAGACAGAGAGTTGGATAAAAGACCAAGACTGAAGACTCAGAAGCTGAAGACTACGTCAACATCCAAGGGGGAGTCTGTTGATACATGAAATGTCTGCTGACTACGTCTATTTCAAGTCTTAGGTTAAGATAGGTCCGCATATGTGAACATATGTTGATAGGTCCGCATATATGAACCTATGTTAATAGGTCCGTTTATATGTCAGATAGGTCCGTATATATGAACCTATGTTGACAGGTCCGCTTATATGGTCTTTAGGCATAGGTCCGCTCATACAGGTCCGCTTATATGTACATCAGCAGGTCCGCTTTTATGTCAATGTAGTAGGTTCGCTTATTTGTCAGTCCGTATAAGCGAACCTCTCCACACTATATATACCTGATGTGTTCATTTGTTGATGTAACTTGGAGCGGACCTAGATCATTGTTGCTGTAACGAAATTCTGTCAAAACGATATCAGAAAGCAATAAAAGTAAAGGATTTGAACGTGAAAAGCTGTGTAACTTCATCTATGTTGATTCCGCCTTCATAAGTGAAGATGAACATCCTTACGCTGACTGTTTAGGGTCGAAACACGGTCCAACAGCACCTATATTATCCCTACCCGAAGGCACCGATGACTTCGTGGTATATTGTGACGCCTCGCGTCAGGGATTGGGTTGTGTGCTAACGCAACGACAAAAGGTTATCGTGTATGCTTCATGCCAACTAAAGGTCCATGAGAGGAACTACACCACGCAAGATTTGGAGCTAGGCGCAGTGGTATTCACGTTGAAGATCTGGCGACATTATCTATATGGTACTCGATGTACGATTTTTACAGATCATAAGAGCCTTCAGCACATATTTGATCAGAAAGAGCTTAACATGAGACAACGACAATGGGTTGAGTTGTTAAATGATTATGACTGCGAGATCAAGTATCATCCAGGAAAGGCGAATGTGGTGGCAGACGCCTTAAGTCGAAAGGAAAGGATCAAGCCCATAAGGGTTAGGGCTTTTAGAGATGATTATTCAGATGGACCTCACGCTGCGTATTCGGGCTGCACAAAAGGAAGCTCTTAAGAAAGAGAACATTAAAGTTGAATATCTCCGAGGAATGGAGAAAAATTTGGAACCTAACAAGGAAGGAACTTTGTATTTCATGGGACGCATTTGGGTTCCGCTTTTTGGTGGTATTAGAGAGGTTATTTTTTATGAAGCTCATAAATCAAGGTACTCGATCCACCCAGGATTGGACAAGATGTACCAAGATTTGAAGGACTATTATTGGTGGCCAAGACTTAAAAGTGATGTTGCTACTTATGTTGGGAAGTGCTTAACTTATGCCAAGGTGAAGGCCGAGTATCAGAAGCCTTCAGGTCTCCTGCAACAGCCATAAATACCCATGTGGAAGTGGGAGCAGATCTCTATGGACTTCATAACCAAGTTACCTAGGACTCCCAGAGGTCATGATACGATTTGGGTAATCATGGATCGATTGACAAAGTCTGCGCACTTCTTTCCGATTAGAGAAAATGATAACACTGGTAAGCTAGCTTAGCTTTACCTAAGGGAGATAGTAGCACGTCATGGAGTGCCTATCTTGATTATATCGGACAGAGATGGACGGTTTGTGTCAAGGATTTGGCAATCCTTTCAAGAAGCATTTGGTTCTCAGTTGAATCTGAGTACAACTTTTCACCCGCAGACGGACGGACAAAGCGAGAGAACGATTCAGACGCTGGAAGATATGCTACGCGCTTGTGTAATGGATTTAGGTGGCAGTTGGGATACTCATCTACCTCTGGTTGAGTTTTCCTATAACAACAGCTACCATACAAGCATCCAAGCTGCACCGTTCGAGGCTCTCTACGGACGTAAGTGTCGTTCGCCGTTATGCTGGGTAGATGCAGGTGATAGACAGATGGTTGGTCCCGAACTGGTCCAGGAAACAACTGTTAAGATCATGCAGATCCGAGAGCGCATCAAGGCGGCTCGTGATCAACATAAGAGTTACGCGGATCAAAGCCGAAAGCCTTTGGAATTCGAAGTGGGTGATATGGTTTTGTTAAAAGTCTCACCTTGGAAAGGTGTAGCAAGCTTTGGGAAGCATGGTAAGTTAAACCCACGTTATATCGAGCCATTCAGAATATTGGAAAGGGTTGGCACCGTAGCGTACAAGTTGGAGCTGCCAGCGTAACTACATGGTGTCCATGATACATTTCATGTATCTAATCTAAAGAAAAGTCCAACACAAGAGACAGTTGTCATCCCTGCAGATGAAGTACACATTGACAACACACTCCACTTCACCGGAGAACCCGTTTAGGTTACAGATTGGAAGGTTAACAAGACTCGGAGGAGTAGTGTTAAGTTTGTCAAGGTTCGATGGAATGCATGTCACTGCCCAGAGTTTACTTGGGAGCGTGAGGATCGTATGAAAGCAAAATATTCGCAATTGTTCCCTAACTCCCCTGCAGCTAATAGCGTAGCTTAAAATTTCGGGATGAAATTTTCTTAACATGGGGAGAATGTGACAATTGTCAAAATTCCATGTATCCGTACAATAATTAAACAATGATTAGTGCTTTAATGACTGTGTTGATTAAAATTAATGACATGAATGCTTCTGATATTTGTCATATACATACATGTGCATCACATATTGCATAATGTCATATCATTATTGCATACAACACTTTATTGATTCAAATGATGCACGAAACAAAGATAACACAGTTATCAGCCAAATCAGAAAAATGCTGACGGAGTTCAGTACTTAGACATACATGGTATTGAGACACAGAATGTGCCAGAAACCAAGAGTCACACTAGTATAGTGTGTAGGAAAGTAAGGATCATAAAACTGCCTTCCTAGTGATAGTTTAAGTGCCGGAAAGTGCCTAAAACTCACACAAACTGCAGAATTCTGCAGAATTCAGCAAAAATCAGCATTTAAACAACTTAATATTATGCAGGATTATGGTTAAATGGTCCAGAATGCTTTCCTAAGTGTCGGGATTCAAAACTGTCACAAAAGGTAACATAAAGCACACTAAACTGCATAGTTTAGCACCTTAACGAACCGGTAACCAACCAAACAACCGGACACTACCCGAAACACCAAATTTTCACTAGAAGCGTTGTTTTATCATTTCCAAGCTAGTTATGGTCCCCAAACATCATAACACACTATATAACATCATAACAACTTATAACCTAACTAAACTCACTAGATTTTAACTAATCTCCTAACTATCCATTTTAAATCAACCATACCCCCCCTAACTTGACGGTCACAAGGGTGTGGCCCACCCTTGATTTGTTTCATTATTTTATTTGATCTTGTCTATTACTTTGTGAGCATATTAACCATTAGAGAAATTGTTGTTGGAAGGTTGTATAGTTAACCACTAGAACATAACATCTCATTCTCATCACAACACTTCACCTCAAAACTTTTCTCCTCTCTCCCTCTACCTACGGCCGAGAACCAACAAGCACACCACCACTATCTTCATCCATTTTCAAGTAATCACAAGGTGTAAGGAGCTTAACAAAGGAGCTAGGAGCCTTTGGAAGTGGAAGGACCTCTCTCACAAGCTATTAACCACCAAATTCATCATCATATTCATCTTGTGTTCATCCCTAGCCTTTTGCTAGTAGTATTATCATCCTAATCCCCTTTTACATCCTGTTAAGTTGGTTAAAAGATGATACAAGTAACTAATCATGAAGAACACTAAAGATCAATAACATAATCTTTACCATAAGACTAAAAATCATGATGATATATGTTGTTTAAGTGTTATTATGCTTCTTGATTGTTGATTGTTTATGTTAATGATGTTAAACATCATATGAACCTTGCTAGATTGTGATTAAAGACATGATCTAGCAAGATGGGAGGATGATTATGTTATAAATGAAGATGATCATCCTTATGTGAAACATGAACTTGAAAGGTTAAATGTTTTTTTTTTCTTGAATAATGATGATCAAAGTGAATATAAGTCTTGTAAATGTGTAATTTCAAGAATGACTTTCTCAAGAAACTAAGTTAAAATACAAGATTTACATAAACTTGTTTCTTAAAGAAACTAATCACATTTTTAGTGGTTAATCAAGTGTAGAAACATGTTAATGACAAGAAGAATTCAAAAAGAAACATTTTTAGAAAATCATTTCACAAGTTGTAAAGATCTAAATTCTTCAAGAATGATGTTTTTAAATAAACGACCACACTTTAAAAGGTAACTAAGCTTACTAAACACACTACCAAGTTACTACAAATTTTTATAAATTTTCAAGTTCATGAAGTAGTGATTATGGCTTGATTTTGGCACTTGGTAAATATTGTTTACTTTGTTGATGAATTGTGATGATTTATAAAAGAAAATGATATGCTTTGAAAGCATGGAAACCTCCATTTTTAAGGGGAAACTATGGCAAAATTTTACTAGAAATTAAACACTTAGAAAAATATTTTTAAACAAATATTTACAGGTATATTTAAACCATGAATTTTCATATAAAGCTTACCATAAATTTTGTTACCAAAATTACAAAATATTGGAGGTTGGTTTTTGATAATAAAAGTGACTAAATATGTATTTAGGAGAATATATATTTAGATGTCACCGTGTGTGTGATTATTTGTATATTATGTGTAGAGTTAATTACATAGTTAGTCCCTGTGGTTTGCACAAAATAACATACTTAGGTACTAATAGTTTAAAATCACCTTCTAGGGTATTAACTTTTCATTTTCTAACGTTTGGAGATATTAACTTCTACGGTATTAACATAGTTAGTCCCCGTGGTTTGCACAAAATAACATACTTAGGTACTAATAGAATGTGATTTTAAACCTACAAATAACGTTAATACCTCCAAACGTTATAAAATGAAAAGTTAATACCCTAGAATGTGATTTTAAACTATTAGTACCTTAATATGTTACTTTGTGCAAACCACAGGGACTAACTATGTAATTAACTCTTATGTGTATTAGTTATATTATTTTAGGACTTGAAATAATATAACTCACCAAAATAGAAAGAATTACAATACAAAATGTTACCAACAATTCCAAGAAATAAATATATAATTTATACCCAAAATATTGGAGAAACCGAACAAGGAATATAAGCTACAAAATATTCCGGAATTTAATTTTGTAAGTATATTTTGATAAACGGTATTTTGGAAACCAAGAGGACAAAAATATGATTTTTGCAAGTGTTACAAAATATATCATATTTTTTACAAGAAGAAAATATATTATTTTTTAGTAAAGAAAAATATATATGTTTTCTTAAATTATTAGAAGATATATTATTTTTGGAAGACAATATATATATATATTCTCAAACAAATTTAGAATACATTATTTTCGAGTGAAAAATGGATTTATAAATATTTTCTAAGTTAAACTTGAAAATATATTATTTTTGAGGTTTAAATGAAAATACAATTATTTTTGCCAAGGGAAAAATTATAGATAATTTTTCTGTGTAAGTTTTCTTAAAATATATATTTTAAGAATATATATTGGTGAATTTTTATTAGAAATATTATTCCAGAAAAACTAATACAAAAATTAAGTATAAGAATACTTAATAAACACAATAAAAATACGTATTCTCATACGTATAAATACACCGGAATACGCCACCGATACTTGGTAAAAATATACAAGTTTAAGAATACGAGTATGAATACACCCATCCTTGGGGAAGATATACATATAGAAGTACCCAATGTGTCAAGTTAAAATATATTATTTTAACTAATTTCCAAATTATAATAAATATAATTTTAGTTAAAATATTTATTACTTTAACAAATAATTATACACTTTGGAATAATATTTATGCCACAAAGAAACGTAACTCAAAGACACTAATTAAGACTAAGGTCAAGGCACAGCCCATCCGTCTAATTAACCTTAGCACGTTTGTAGGTAGTCGTGTGAACAAGTAGCAGCTTTGAGTTACACCGGATTCGAGACGCAAGACTGTGAGTTCATGTCCCCCTTTTCTTTTAACTGTTTTCAGTTTTACAACTTTGGGGGTGAAGTACATGTTACAAATTGTTTACAAACGTTTATATAAGGTATGGTTAGCTAAGGATTGAACTGTTAGATCATGTGAGTGGTGAGTACAATGCTTAAGACTATTAATCCTCGTAGTAGGACCGAGGGAAATGAGTGATAGATCTATTTGGGTGTTGCGAGCCCCGCCCATGAGGACCGGGATTTGGCCCATGAGGTGACTATATCTTCCAGCCGGAAGCCCGCTACAAAATCCGCTAGGTTTGAGCCTTCCTGCATCACATCACACATATTAATGGCCTTGCAAACCATTAATTGATCTGTTTCCTTGTTGCTTTCATACCGGGGTTTACAAAATGCATACTTACAATGATTACAAGGTTTATTCGTGCACACATACAAAACACATGAACTCGCTCAACTTTTGTTGATGTTTTCAAACTACATGTATTTCAGGAAATTGAAATGGATCTGGCGGGCGTTGAAGGTTTTCAAGTATTGTCTGAAATAAATGATGTCATCCTATCTTTTGTAGGGTTTGGAATGGATGTTTCATCCTAGTAAGACATTCATTTCAAAGCCTTGTTTTATCGTTGTATCGTGTCAAGTCCTTATGGAACTTAAAACTCTGTTTGCGTTGTATTCCAAACTTGAAGTCTGTATTCGGATTTAAAACAATGATGGTTGTAATATTTTGAAACTTAGTTTATGGATGGACATCATGGTTTTATCATTTAGTTGTTTGTTATGGTTGAATGCAATGATATTAAGCAAGTCACACATAATCATGCTTCCGCAAAAGTCAGGGTGTGACACATTACTATTTGAAATTGATTTGTGTTTTCGTTATGGCAGGTTGTCACTCATTGGTGCAAGATTCGATCGATTTGTGCTTTTAGCTTACTAGATCTCCTTCATTTGCATGGATTCTCTCAAGGATCCAAAAAGAGAAAAGGTGTCCATGCCATTATTCTCACTGCCCTATGGTGTTTGTGGTGTATGCAAAACGATGTGTTGGATCAGTTCTGTTTATTCATGAAGGAAAACATTAAAGCATACATGTTACAGCAGACAGTGCATTGGAGAATCCAGTAATGGAGTTCGACATGCTTGTCATCGTGATCTGGTTCCTCCTTAGGGTGCTGACTGATGATGGGGACTTAGAAAACCGAAAAGGGGTATCGGCTTAGGAGTGGAGGTCGATGATGATGTTATGACTAATGGGGTGTGTCTAATTGTGTAACTGAGTAACCCATTAACCTCCACATAATTCTCCTTATATAAGCACCTAGGAGGAAACCTAATTAGTTAATAAGGGTAATATGGTCCATCAACAATTACCAACTAATTATTTAATAGGTTATTATATTATTTTGATCTATATTATGTAAATGATTATAATGGCTATAGATTAAATATTAATAAAGAATATATTTAATCTTACATTCTCCCACTTAGCCGAGTAATCATTTACTATGAGTATTAGATAAGCCTGATCAGGAGTTAACACTCATTTTAGCCTTAAACAAGTACTATAGCAGAGAAATACAGCCGTTGAATCATTATGCGACTCAGGACCCCCATTAATCATACTATAGCCTTAATTTAAAACCTAATCGTTATGATCAAAATACGCATAAGCCCTTTGTTTGATTTGTAACTATATTTGTCTATATGTCGTTATGCTAGCGTGATATATTCTTAGAGACATACAAAATCAAACTGATGAGGAAAATTAACTAATACTTAGTCATTCATAGTACGATATGATGTTGCGAATGGCCATTAATTAATACCCGTCTATGAGCTCTCTTAATAAGACTTATGGGTAATAGCCCTTCAGTTATAGGATCCTTAAGCATATCATGAGTGTATTCGATACAAAACTTAGTTCCCTCAATTCGTTCATAAACGAATAATTAATTGCGTATCGAAAATTAATGCAGCACCTCTTGAATTGTTACTGTTCAAGGAGTTATGGTAGCTGACTTTATCACACTAAGTCTTCAAAACATTAATTATATGGAGTTAATCAACTTATGAGTCCACTGATAAATTTCCAACAACATTTAGTGACTATATTATGTCGTTATAACTTAGGTTGTTAATATCAGTGCATTATGACTTCTCCATGAAATAGGTTTTGTCTGCTGACATAAAGATATACCCGAAATTACATTTTGTCATCTTTGAATATCTCAAAGTTAGAGTAATAAACCGGTTTTAATTCTCACTTCTTCTTTAAATTATAGCTTCTCGTTTCCTTTAAAGATATTGTAGTTCTCCATTAGATGCTTCACATTAATCTAGACATATCTAGTGTGTTGCAATGTGAGTAATATCTAAACGAGTATAGACTTAAACTTACATAAGGCTTCCAATTAATGAAGCGTAAGGAAATAATCTCATTTATCCTATTATCCTCTAAAAGAGAGCATTAATGTTTGTTACATATGTAAGGACCCATTTGAGGTTAAACTTATGGAACGAAACTAATGTCCCATTGGGTCTATCTCAGTGTGTTATGATATCTATTACATAAGAGATATCTCTGAGATCTATTATATCAAAGTTTGTGTTAACAATGCTTTGACTTATGTAACATATACTTGTCAAAAGAATATCATCTATATAGACAAGTTTATCTTAGTTGCTCCCACTCATTTTGAGGTAGGTACATTAATCCACTTGGTTGTTGATGAAAATAATTACGTTAGCTTTTCATCACATTATGATGTTTGCATTAACCCATATAGGATATTATTGGCTTACAAATAAAGTGTTCTTTAACCTTCAGTTTGAAACTTTAGGTTGTTATCTAATGAACATGTAAATGTGTCAGTCATTTGTTATGGAAAATTGTTTTTAATGTTCATCTAATGTAGCCTTAAACTATTATAAGCTACTAGAACAGTGATGATCCTCAAAGAAATCTTTGATAATTTATCCCTTCCTAAGTATAACCTTTGACAATCAATCATGCTCCTTTGTGTCTTAACGTTTATATTAGGATCTGGTTTAGTTATGAACACTCTTAGGTAATTCAATCAAATCCCAAACGTTATTCGAACACATAAAATCAGTTTTACTAGAAAACTGTTTTATTCCATTCAGAAGATTAATTGACGCTAATGGCTTAATTAGAAGAGATAGGATCAGTAAACATTTCCAAAATCCATTTCAACTTCAATTAGGGAGGTTATGTAATCATCAAAGTTAGCAGGTTTTTAAACCTAGATGACCTCCTGAGTTGATTATTGGGTTTTAAAAGTTTCAGTTTTATGGATTAGCTCTTGGTTAGGTTGCTATCATTTTCAGGATTCTAAGTTTGTAAGAGTTGGTGCAGTATGGTGTACAAGAGGTGTAATCGGAGTTAAATTTGGAGTGAAATTTAATGACACTCTTCCCCCCCCCCCCCCCCGCCTCTTGTATTCCTTACAAATCATGATAAGGACTTTGACTGCTCCCACTAACCTTAAAAATCTTTAGGAACTCAGCATGCTTATGGTCAATATGTAACGACCAACAAATTCTAATAGAGAAACGAGTTAATGACGTTAGTCGTTGTAGTTTCTCTTGTTGAGGATTATGTTAGTTTAGGTAAGAAATCTAAGTGCGCCCACAATTAGGTAACAATGAAACTTTTGTAAGAGTAGCATTAGATTTAAGGAGATAAGTTATGATAGAACAGTGTCATAATGGAGCAGTGTCTTGTACAAGAGGTGTAAATTGAAGTAATATAAAGTTTTCACTCCCCCACCTCTTGCAACTATTGCAAGTTATTATTAAGACACTTAATGCTCCCACTGATCTTTGATATCTCTAGAAATGCTACAAGAGAAGTTTCAATGAGGTACGTGACGTGGGAACCTATCATATATATGTTAGACTTTAATTGATTTCCTTAACGTCCAAATGTCATAAGAAACTTAAGGACATATTTAATAGAAATCTTATTAAGTAAACATATGAATATATTTCTTCTAAGACTGTGGGCCATATGTGACAAAATTTAGATACAAGTTGATAGTCTTTCAAATGATAAATGAATTATGTCTGAATATTCAATTTGGAATAAGTTCCACGAATGTCAATGAATGACTTATGATGGACCCATACTTATTCCTTAAGACAAATCATATTTTACGGCTTTAATGTCATGATTTAAAATCACTTAGAATGAGATTAGATAAAAAATCATCCTCATTAACCATGTCATGATTTCTCATGAATTTCAGTTATAATGGATGAAATTTATAAGTCTCATTTTCCTTTTGTCAAATTCTCATTTGCATGATGACAAAAGTTGTGAAAATATAAGGTATCATCTAGTTTCATCTTAGTAATGTTTCTATCAAGATATTTAGAACAAATAAAATGAGAGTTTACGGTAAGTGTGACTTTATGTTGACTATGCAAACCTCAGAACGTTCATAACTTTGCTTAATTATGATACTATATTCGGATTAATCTTCAGAATATACAAGGTATCGAAAAGCGTTGTTAGAAGACTGCTTATTATGGTTCTTATAGCCTTAACATTTAATTTTGTCACTAACTCTCGTGTTAGTTATTTGTCGAGTTCTGGTAAGGAAACGTATGGAACTATAGTCAACTAATCATGTGTTAATTGGAATATTAAAATTATCAGACTTAAATATCATTAGTAAGTGACTACCTAATTAACTTATCCAACTGTTCTTGTGAATAATGGATAGTCTCGTTGCTTATGCCTAGTCTAATGGCACAATTATGCAGTGAGATTTTCCCTTGAAGAACCTTAAAGTTGGCATTAGCACTTGTAATTTGTCTATGGACCTTAGAACAATCCTCTAAGGTGAATAACATCTTATTTTCCAGTTTCAAACATTTATTTCTTTGTACAAATGTTGCTTATCAACACACTCATTATACTTTGGTACTTTTGAGTGTTATAGTTGATTTATAATGCATCAAATTGTACAAGTGAAAATCTTAGTATGTAATGTACTGGAAAAATGTACTTATTTCCATGCGTAAGCCCTTAACCTTATGGGTCATGGTATTGTACATTATTATGTATTCACATATACCACTTAACTGTATAATTTATAATTTTAAATGAAGACATGCACCTTAGGAGTTCTTGTGATTATTCCACAATTATAGATTAGTCTTAGGAAAGACTTAATCTGGAATAACCTTTTAGTGACAACACTTATTCTTGATTATCATAAGAGACATCATGTTTGATTTATCCTAATCATCATGCTCTACTTTTCTTCTGTAGTGCTTTATCAGAAGAGAGCAATAGGATTATCGTGTCTTAAGAGATAATCAAGGATTTAATTTAAGAGCTAATTCTTATAGAAACTTTAAGCAAAACATATTAGATTTAGGAATTAGAGTGGATGAGATATTGATTTATAGAAGAAAGTTATAGTGAGAAAAGTTATGGGTACTTAAAATAAGGCAGACGAAATGATCATAAAAAAATAATGAAGGATCATTAATATAAGGATCGTTATGTAAAGAGGTTATGATATGTCTATTACTAACATCAAAATAATAGACTTATTTAAAGTTCTACTTAAACGAAGAAAAATCAGCTTTGGCCAGAAGTGTAATCATTTAAGCATGTGTGCAAAGTATTTGTGACAAATCAGCTTTGGCCAGAATTGAAACAATCACTTTAGTTATGCACTCGTTAAGTATGCCATCTATGAAGGAATTAAATCAGCTTTGGCCAGATATTAAGACATTCATGTTTATGATGCACACTTAACATAGCTTTCGTAATACTTGAACGATAAGTAGATGCATCAAATCAGCTTTGGCCAGAAATGATGCATCAGAAGCTCATTCAAGTAAAGCCATTTTGTTTTTGTAAAACATTATTTGATCCTTACTAATTAACTAAGTATTTACAAAACCAATCATTTAATAGCAAACTACCTGTTAGCGCGGATCGAACTAAAATTTTAGTGCGATCAGTAATGCCCAAGTTTTGTGCGATCAGTAAAGCCCAAAAAAATTTTAGTTCACATTAAACAGCTTAAAAAAATCTTGTGCGATCAGTAATGCCCAAGTTTTGTGCGATCAGTAAAGCCCAAAAACTTGTGCGATCAGTAAGGCCCAAAACTTGTGCGATCAATAAGGCCCAAAACTTGTGCGATTAGTAAGGCCCAAAACTTGTGCGATCAGTAAGGCCCAAAACTTGTGCGATCGGTAATGCCCAAAAACTTGTGCGATCAGTAATGCCTTGTGCGATCCACAAGTCTTGTGCGATCCACAAATCTTGTACGATCCACAAATCTTGTGCGATTATGCAGTCTTAACTTGTACAATGTGCTTAATTAGTTGTACAAATCTTGTGCGACTGTCTTGTGCGATCAGATCATCTCTTATGTGATCTGATCTTGTGCGATTATCTTATGCGATCAGATCATCTCTTATGTGATCTGATCTTGTGCGATTCAGTTGCTGTTTATTGTGATAACATAACTGAAAATTCGAAAATTAAGAATTGTGATAGAGTTTCCTATTATAACATTGATCTAATTTTATCATAAAATTTCGAAAATCATAATCTGTTTATCTTATTAACAGATTTCGAAAAAAAAAACTTATTAGATAAAATAAGATCAAAATTAGGAAAACATTCCACAATTCAAATCACATTCCAAAACATAAAGGAAATTTCGAATTTCAACTAAGAACATGATGAACCCTAAAATTTAACCTTAACCTTATATCCGAAATCTGGAAAATTTATCAATCATTTAATCAATTCTAGAACATTATGATTTCGGAACAGTAATATTTGATGAAAACATATGATCCGATATAGTTTGAACAGATCCGAGATGGGGTTTCGGATGAAAAATCCGAAATTTATTTAGGGTTTTCTAATTCCGTTTTCCAGTTTTATTCCAGATTTATGGATACAAAACATAACTGACTAATCAACATATGCTCTGATACCACATGTTGGATCAGTTCTGTGTATTCATGAAGGAAAACATTAAAGCATACCTGTTACTGCAGACAGTGCGTTGAGAATGCAGTAATGGAGTTCGACATGCTTGTCATCGTGATCTGGTTCCTCCTTAGGGTGCTGACTGATGATGGGGACTTAGAAAACCGAAAATGGGTATCGGCTTAGGAGAGGAGGTCGATGATGATGTTATGACTAATGGGGTGTGTCTAATTGTATAACTGAGTAACCCATTAACCTCTACATAATTCTCCTTATATAAGCACCCAGGAGGAAACCTAATTAGTTAATAAGAGTAATATGGTCCATCAACAATTACCAACTAATTATTTAATAGGTTATTATATTATTTTGATCTATATTATGTAAATGATTATAATGACTATAGATTAAATATTAATACAGAATATATTTAATCTTACACGATGTCCTCTCCGAAGGTGGTAGAATAAGTCAAAGCAATGATAGAGATTGTTCATCATTTACAACGTATGCTGATTTGGTGAATTGTTTTATGTTCTTGTTCGTGTTGGTTTTTCGCTAGATAATTTTGGTAGCTGTAATGTTTTTTTAATCACCTTGCTTTGCTGGGGTTTTAATAAGATTTGCCGGATCCAAGGGACTTTAGGGGCTATGTTTAATTATTAGAGGTGTGAAAGTGTTGTATTTTGTTAGGTGAGCAATGTGGGATTCTCAACTTTTGGAATGAAAATTGAATATTAGTAAATAGAGAGTAACGGATATATAATGTAACTTTTTAGACGTTTTAAGTTAAGATCTTATGGTCTCCTAATTTAAAGTGAGTTTTGCTAACCAGCTCAGCTAGATTGAAAATGGCGTTAGGGTTCTGAACAGTGAACATTAGATATTTGTAGTAATTTAATCCAAGATTACAAGACTTTTCCATCTCCAAAGAAAGCACATTTGATATTTTCAACTATAAAACAATCATGACCTAGATGAAAAGCTATAAAACAATTATGAACGACATGAACAACATTTAATTTAAAATTTTATTTTCAACTAAATCAAATATCCAATTTCAATTTTTATAATATACGTTTTAATCTATTTAATTATCTAACAATTTGTTTTTCCTATGATATTAGTTTTGTGAATATGTTGTTGTGTCTAATTATTTTTGCATAACACTCTTATACAATTATTTTTCGAGTGCAGGTCAACATTTTCAGCTAAAGTAACTTTTTTTTGACCCAAGTTTAAATTTTCATTTACAATAAAAAACTGTATCGACCCGGTTTTCATAACCGATTAACCAATACCGGAATAATCGAAATCGATCGGTTATTGATATACTTTAACCGAAAACTTTGGTTTTGGTCATGGGATGCTTTGATGGTGTGCGGGAAGGACCTCCGTACAAGGCCCGCGATTTTGTGGGGCATGCGATTTAAAAAAAATCGATACGTATATTTTATTTTTTTTAAATAGTAAACACATACCACGTCTAATATAGGCCCATTTGCAAATCATTTTTTTTTATTTAGAATTTAGCCCACTTGAAATTAAGTTTATTGAACCCAACACTAATATGATTTTTTAAATAATAACAAAACATAACGGGAGGGCACATTTTTTCATGCTCGAATAGGGTATGTGAATTCTCAGAGACACCTCTGATTTTGGTTATGGCTCAAAATCGAACCACACCGTAAACATCTATAAAATCACCAATCTAAGTGTTGTGTTACGCGCCGCATCGTACGGACACCTTACTAGTGTTGTATTATATACAAGTAGTTTGTATTTGTCTTATGTCTAATATGGTTTTAACTTTCAATGGCATTTGTTTTCAGCGGCGGAACTACAGGGGGTCCGGAGGGTCCGTTGACCCTCCGGTCATGTAACCTTTAATCCGTCATCCTACTGAGTTTTTGTATCTTGACCCCTTAGATTTTTAGTTGACAAATAAATGAAGTGAAAAGAATAAAGAAAAAAGTACAAAAAAAGATCACCGGAATAATTCCGAGAGGTGCCATAGTTACAGACAAAATGAAAGTGAAGAAGATGATACATTGGAGAAGATGCAAGTTAAAGCATGTAATAAAAAAGCCTACGATATGCCTTTCAAAAAAAAAAAAAAAAAAACCTACGATCTACTTGCTACTAGTCAACATAGTAGTTGTACTATGCTCCCTTCTTTTAAAAGTGATAAAAAAGTATATATAAATAATAATGGTATGTGTTTCAGTATGTATTATTTCCCATTCATTTATTTCATTTAGTTTAGAAAATGTCAAAAAAATTTAATTTATCATTCTTTTAGCTTTTACCAACTTTTTATATGTTAAAATTATTATTATTATTATTATATACACTAGCATATATGTATATATATTGACCCTCCAGATCAAAATTTCTGGTTCCGCCACTATTTATTTTACTTTTAATTTATAGGAGTCAGTCTCTTTTATTATGTGCACAAGTGAAGTTGGGTCGGATTTTGAGTGAAAAATCATAACAGATAAATTTTAACCGCTCAAGATATCAAAATCCAATAACATTGATACGATGTTAATGTCTTTTGTTCAACATAGCATAGCACCTCCTCATAAATTTTCTATCCGAATTCATAATTTTATGGTTTGAGACTGACTACATCTCTAGAATAAGTCACCACTCAACTACCTTTTGGGGAATTTTTAGAAAACGGATGATCAGAGAGGCGTGTAATCACTCTCAGATCAAATTATTTCGGTGGTTCACCCGAATAATTCAATCGGATACAACTCTGATTTCGAGAAATTGAACCTGAGTATGTGTTTTGCGTGAATTGATTGAACCAGAGAATTGTGATCAAAAACTGTGTTTACGAGTTTGGGGGTGTTTGCAGATAACTGCCTTTGGCAGTTATCTTCTAATTTTAATTAAAATTGCATTAAAACATGCCTTAATTTTTGTCTAAAAAATTAGGACGATTTTTCACAAAATATTTTTTCTAAGGCATTTTCCATACAGCTCGACCCCAGCCAGGGGCTCTGCCCCTTGGACCCCGCCAGGGGCTGCCGCCCCTTGGACCCTGCTCCCAGGGGCGCTGCCCCCGGACCCCCGCCAAGGGGGCGCTGCCCCCTTGGAACCCCGTAGGGTACGGGCTCCGCCCGTACACTCCGAATAATAATAACTCAAACAAGTGTGCACTCCCGCACCTCCTAACTTGCTTGATGTGTATTATTATTCACTTTGATCACCAAGTCAATCCCCCGATTACACTAAAATATCTAACACTACCCGATTTCATTATTTTATGGTTTAAGAGACTACATCTTCACCTCTCGAATTAGCCTTTTGTATCATCAAATACTTTACTACTACACGTACCGGTTCCAAGTAAAAACAGGTTTTGATACGCATCCTACAATTGGGTTTTGCATGGCCTTGTTCTCATGAACCAATTCAAGTCAATAGATAGTCTCACATATAACTAATTATCTGTTAATTACTAGGTATCGATTAACAATCAATATGGATGAACACATCCACCGGTTGTCAAGGATCAATGTCTTCGACCATTAGTGGTAACATTTATGTCTAGACGTTTATGGTTATGACCCGAGGTTAAATGTAGGCATCAAAGCTAGAAGTCAAGGCATACTTTATGTGAGTTTAGAAATCTATTTACATTCTCATGTCATACATAATATGTATAAGTAATGATTCATGTAACCAATGATGCGGAAAAGGTAAGGATGTTTGTGTGACTTAATTAAGAAATTAAAGTTGTGGGCATGTGACACACGGCCGGCTTGATCTAGGAATTAATAGATTATTATTGTATAAGGCAGAGACATAGAAGGTGAGCTTCATCTTGTCAAACCGAATCGCTTTTCGAACCTAGCTTCTCCCAGACGCACGCAGTTGGTAAAACCTAGGATTGATTACTAAATCTATTTGTGTGCATGTACATGTTGCAAATGTTATACGCTAATTAAGATTCAAAGTTGTAAGAGTGGAATTGATCGATAATATGCATGTACGTACGTCCACATAAATAATCCAAAAATACGGGAGCCAATTAACAAAAACTTTTATTCATGAACCAACTGAGAAAACCTATACATGAATAAAGCAAAGACTTAATAATTCCATGAAGCTACGTGGTGTGGTGTCTTAATGGAGGAATGACATAACATTCTCTTAAACACACAAACATCATATGCGGGAATCACTAGTGATTTCTGCATCATGCTTGGCATGTATGCACAAATCCAACATCCAAATAAAAAAAAATATATATTATCATTAGTACTAATGCATCCCCCCTCCTGACACTCGGACATCTGAAGCTGGTGAAGGAAGCATGCAGAATGCAAATAGGCCACTTATTAACGCCGCCACTGCGCCCACCACAAACGCCGGCAAGTTGCCACCACCGAACAGCGCGTCCCATGGTCCACTTAGTACCGATACCACCATCTGTACGTTATCCAAACAAAAGCAACCCACCGTTAATTTTTACAAAAAGAGAAAAACGCAAACATGCGCGCTCTCTCTCCCCCTCTCTCTCTCTCTCTCTATATATATATATATATTAACATGCTTGTTACCAAACACTTATTGTACTGAGCATTCACATCCTAACCATCAAATTATGTGAGGAGGGGTTTTTATATTATAAAGGGTATAAAAAGTGGTTGTGAGTAGAGGAGAGAGAAAATGTTACTGTTCATCTGTATATTTGGGGGGACACTGTTCACCCGTTATAATTTTTTAATATATTTTGAAAGTGGTTGTGAGTGGAATTGAAAGAAAAATGTAATGATAATATTATTTAATTGAAAGGAGAGAGAAAAAGTATTTGTTTTTAATGGAAATATATTGATATAGAAGTTGTTTTTTAGTGTAATGTATGTATAATTTGATGGATTGGATGTGAATGCTCTTACATGTAAGTATACACCTCAAATTTGGCTATGTAGACAAGTGAGAGGGTCCCAGCTTCATTCTTAAAGGACCATCCACCACACCCATACCATTTAGAAGTCAAATAATGGTGTGGGTGATGATGATATATGTGCACTTTGTTCTTAGTCAATGATGAGAAAGTAATGTAACATGTTCCACTTGATGGCAAAACATGTCTCTATAAAAGGTCAATTTTCATTTCTTTAACATTTCACTTTTTAATATTTTTTTTAGATTTATGTGTGTACGCAAACAAAACTTATATTTGGATACAAGTCATAAATGGTCTCTTCATTGAAGATCGAATACTTGTGTCGTCAAGCTACAATTCGAAAAACACATGTTCTGGTCCACTTGTTGTCAAGTACTAACTAAATTCCACTCGTAACAGAAATTCTATCTTTTGTAACATGATAATTTTATTTTTTAAATTTGTAAATATCTTTTTGAAAATTGGTATTAATTGTTTTTGTATTGTTGTTATTATGGTAAAGATAATGAAATTGGGAGTAACAATCTGTACCTGAGGTATGACGATTGCAAGATTCAAAACACCTTGTGATAGACCTGCAAGTAAGAATGGTTGAAGAAATCAAGAAAAAAATTAAATATATTACTTTTAGGATATAGTGATTGTTTAAAAACAAACTATATTCGTAGAGGCAAATAACAAATTTTCGGTTGAAGATTATATTAAATATTAAATTAAATGAAATAATAATTAAAATAATATAAATAATTAAACATAAAAAATATGCAGTGCCGTTATAAAAATTATGAAGTACCGTTTTTCATGACGATTGTTTCGGTTATCTATATTACATAGAATTACTAATTTCTCACTTGTAACCGAGTAATTGATTTCTTAATTAATTCAATTTCTTATTTGTTTTATTCCTTAATTAAAAGAAGAATTAAGATATACAGGGCCGACTCTGGGCCCGGCAAACCCGTGTCGACGTCCGAGACCCAAAATTTCAAAGGGCCCGAAAAGTCTTTATAAGCTTGTATATATTTATTAAATTATATATTTAGTATATTCATCCATTTATTATGTAAACAAATATTGGTGGTGTAGTCGTAAGAAGCATCTCAAAATAATGTAAAGGTCTCAAGTTCAAGTCTTTGCTTTATCACTAAGTTTTTTATTTTTGTAATTCATTTACCCTTAACCATAGTTTTCGAGGACGGCTCTGAAGATTTACCTTGTCCAGCACCAGAATCATTAGAAAATATTGAAGCTAGAGCGCAGGGAACACTGAAAGTCACCTGTATCATAAAAACAAGTCTTAAGAACTTTTTTTTTAAATTACAAATCCTTAGTATAATCATTTTATAAACCATTAAAACAGTAATTACTTAAAAGTTAAAAACGACCATATAAAACGAAAATATTGCATATTTAGAGAATCAAATTTATACCGTTATTCCAAAAAAAAATTCCGAGAATATAACTTTTCAAATTTTTAATAAATATAATACACCTCAGATTATGATTATCTATAATATCTCATCTATTTTTGGTAACAAAAATACATAACGTTCATTATGAATGATTAATTCAAATATATATGTATATATGACAGGAAAAAAAGACTCACCGCCAGTGGGGCTCCGAGAATGGCGAAAATACCCAAAGCTCCGGCTTTAACACCGGCACTCGGCGCCTGAGGCACTCTGGTGCCATCAGCCAACGTAGTAAACTGCCGATGCGCCTCCGCCAACTTGGTTACAAGAACCGTCAGCCCCAAACTCCCTGCCAAAACAACGTTTAGCCCACCCCACACGTGCTTCACCCCACCGGACCACCGTGACAAATGCTCGATCAAAAGCGAAAACAAACCGGACACAACCGAGTTAAGCATCAAACCCAACGCCCCGGCTCGCACTCCCTGGTTGTACAATGGTTGACCCACTTCACCACCGTACACCTCCTTACCCATCCAGTCGGTATCGTATAATAAGAACGGAAACCATGCGATCCAGTTCAAACATGTTACCAGCAATAGGATCCACATTGCCCGTGATAGCCCCTTCAATGCCCGAAACATTTCCGCAAAGAACATTAAGTTTTTCCCGGATTTCTCCTCCTCCGGGTCCGGTACGTACCGGTCTTCGTGTACCAGCGCGCACGCCAGTATCGTAATGGTGGCCAAAAGGGAGATAGAGATGAAAAAACACGTTTTCAAATTCGCGCAATAGACTTCGCACGCGGCCGTTTTTGTAAAAGGCGCGAATTTGTAAAGGTGGGGGTAGGAGCCTGCGGCATAGCCGAGGACGTTTCCTACTCCCATGAAGAAAGAAAAGACCGCATTTCCGGTTCGAATCTTACTTTGGTTCGAGCCGGAAAGGTCTGCTATAAAGGCCCTGCATGGGCCTTGTAAGGTGTTGTTTGCCACGTCGAGTATCCAAAAGCCGATCACAAATATAGCGATGGCGCGGGGCTTGCTGGGTGCCTTCATGTCATCGCCGGTGGAGACTCCGATGTCGGCGGCGTAGCCGATGAAGAATACGGCTACGCCGACTAGGAAGGCTCCGGCGGCGATGAAGGGGCGACGGCGACCGAAGCGGGAAGTGCATCGGTCGCTGTAGTAGCCGACAACGGGCTGGACCACCATCCCGGAGACGGGGCCGCAGAGCCAGATGAAGGAGGACCAGACGTGGGGGACACCGATGAGTTGGACGTAAGGGGTGAGTAAGGAGAGCTGAAGAGCCCAGCCGAATTGGACACCAGCGGCTATGGCAGCCACCATGATGATCTGCCAAATGGGCCGTTGTGGTGGCTCATGGTGTTGCAAATCGAAGGATGATGGTGGTGGTTGTTTGTCTTTGTCCATGGAATGGAAAAACAGGACTCTTGTGAGTGAAGATAGATAGGTTGGTTTTGTGTGAAATTAATGGTCATGGAGCAAGGGTATTTATAGGATGTTTGGCGGCTAGGAGAGTGACGAGTGGATGACCTGGAAACATGGCAGTAAATCCTTAACATTCGGATAAACTTACATTACAATCATCACTCTTCCTAATAAAATGTTTTTTATCTGTTTTTTAGGGAAAATAATTATAACTGATTTCACCAAAAGATGACAAATGGTAAGTGTTTCTATAATCCAAAATAGAAACTGTTTGAATTCTGGTAATTACTTCAAATTGCAAAAATAAATAAAATAAAAACTTTTTGACGTTGGTCCTTAGAAATTTTTTTTCTCATAGAATAATTATCCATAACAAAAAGGATTAAATTTAGGATGTAAACACAATTAATATGGTGTATGTTGAAAAGGTTAACTTCAATTTATCTTTAATGTATTTACGTTATTAACTAATGAAACGAACATTATCCACATGTATACGTGTCATATGTATAACATTAACTTTCTGCTCAAGGTATAAGCTATAATTTACTTAAACAATCTAACATTATCCACACAAACAATTTTATTCTTCTATTATCTGTTATTCTCGGGTTAGGATATAATGTGAAGTTTATTTCACTAGGAAGGATATGAAGTAATTTGGTACGTCCAATTGCATAGTGAACGGCCAAGATTAAAACCAAATAAAAAACTCTCATTTAAATACGTTGTCCGGGCTTTCAAAGGTATTATCGTCAAATTCCAACAACAACCGCTCTTGAATATACACAGAAAGCTTCGTAAAAAAGTTCATTACGTTTTACACTTCGATTGAAAGAACACACACAGATTGAAATTTGAGATAATCAAACTCCGTTGAAGTTCATGGCATCATCGAGTGACAATTTGAAGGTTTACCTTCGAGTTACTGAAAAGAAATCCATATCGCAAAACCCTAATTCATCAAAGAAGCAAAAAAACAACATCAGATAAAGAAAACATTGATCAACAAAGAAAATTTAGCGAAAAATCTATAATGAAAGAACAAACTAGTAGAAAACGAAAAGAGATTTCTGATAATGACAATTTAATAGATTTTTTGCTTTTTAAACTATATTCAAATTACATTTATGAAGTAGAATAGACCTAATATACCATATTCTCTAATATTGTTAATGAGTTTTATCTTATCATTGTATATGCTTTGCTTAGTAAGGTTTGTTATATACGATTGCGTTTTATCTTAAAACTGTGACCTAATGCTTTTTATATTAATATATTGAACTAATGCGTTTTATCTTAAAAATAGTAGAAAACAAAGAGAGATTTATGATAATGGTAATGGTAATTTTAAACATTGCGTTTTATCTTATCTTTGTATTTGCTTAGTTAGATATATTGTTAACTATTGCGTTTTATCTTAAAACTGTGACATATGATTTTTATATTAAAATTGTTGACTAATGCGTTTTATCTTAAAATATAGTAGAAAACAAAAGGAGATTCATGATAATGGTAATGGTAATTTTACACAATGGGTTTTATCTTATCTTTTTATGTGCTTAGTTAGATATGTTGTTAACTATTGCGTTTTATCTTAAAACTGTGAACTACTGCTTTTTATCTTAAAATTGTTAACTAATGTGTTTTATCTTAAAATTGTTAACTAATGTGTTTTATCTTAAAATTGTTAATTGAATTTGTTTCATTGTTCTGTTTAAGATAAAACACAACAGGAAAAACAGAAAAGGAGAAGAAATAAAGTGGTGATTGAAACTTCAGAAGATGAAGATTCTGTTTCACAAGAGGAAAATACTGAGGGAGCTATAATTCTGCATAGTTTTGAACAACAACAAATACATTTAGGCAGTGTTGCAAAAATCGGCCTAGGCGGCCGATTAATCGGCGCCTAGGCGCTAGGCGGCTACTTACTGACTAATTTTGAGCTAGTCGGCCAATTAATCGGAGTCGGTCAAAATCGGTCCTAGGCGGTCAAAAATCGGATTAATCGGCCTATATTAATCGGTTAAAATCGGTCAAAATCGGTCCCAGGCGGTCCTAGGCGGTCAAAATTGGTCAGAATCAGTCAAAATCGGTCAAAATCGAACCATACTATCTGAAACTTGAAGTATTTATGTGAATTTTGAAGTATTATTTTTATATTATTGGGTATATATATATAATTTTGAAAAAATACATATAAAAATCCCAATCCGATTAATCCCGATTAATCCCTAGGCGGTACCTCACCGCCCGACTAGCGCCTTCTACAACACTGCATTTAGGTAACATAAATCACAGTAAGCATAGTTTTATGAACAAATATTTGTTTCTAAAACAGTTGTATATATCAGATGGTGATTTTGTTGACCCTCAACCAAGAGTGAAAAAGACAAAAAAATATCGTTATTTTAGAGAGTTAGAAAAATCAATCAAAAAAAAAGAAAGAAAAGTCAGATCATGTGAAAGCAAAGACAAAGATATCATTGAGGAAGGTTAAAACAGAAAAACAACAACCATATTATGAATATGTCACACCCTCAATTTCCACATGCGGAGTAGTACCGCGAGGTGTGTGACTGACCAGGATCATGCCAACAATCATATTGAACAATAAGTATAATAAAACAGTTTTCATCTCTACCAATACGATTAGTGGCTATTAGTGTCTAAAGTCCCAAGTTTAAAGTTCAAAACAACGTTTATAGTTAATAGCGGAAGCATAAGTATAACCATTCAAACAAAAGTTCAAAAGTTCATAATTATTATTAAGAAACCCAACATGGGTCAAGCAACCACTACACTCCCCACTGCAAGCTCCTGAGCTGTCACTGAGTACCTGCAAAGCATGCAGTAGGGTGTCAACATAAAGTTGGCGAGTTCACGGTTTATCCAGTTTTATTTCCAAAAACTTGTGTTTTTAAATTACTCATTTATATTATGCCATGGGGAGCTACCCCATATGTAAGCTACTGAACTCCGTAATACTGAACATTTTGCGACCCGTTGTATCGTTGTTGCCCCGTTTGTCAATGTCTATCATCATTGAAGGTTTGCCAAGGCCTAGTAGTTCACGTCCGATCCTATCCAGGAACAATGTGAGGTTAGTGAAACCTAATAGCGCTATCAACTAATATCCCTTTCGCCAGGCCAGACGACCAATCGGTATAGTAAGTGGGGACTTCCGTGATAGAGTTTCGTTTAGTACGCTTGTTCATGAAATATAAATAGCATTTAACCACATCCCAAACCAGGGATACTATGCAATCCCAAACCGGGGAAAGTGTTGTTCGTTCCGTTCCCAACCATCGAGAATACATGCTTTTACTAAAGTGTGTGAACTCACCTTTGTTTTACTCGGCAGGTTAATTACTTGTTTTAAAGTGGGTCAACCATGTCCTATTATGGTTACCAAGTTTAATCAGATTCGTATGCAAGTAACATCATGTATTCTTACACATATCTAACAAGTAGCACATAAACATCACCACATATTCCGTAAATGTACGGGCCATCTACGGTTTAATACAAGCCTAGCAATCACAGTAACAAAGACAGTCCAATATCTTAAAATATAAGTGTGTGGCCCAATACGGTTCAGGCCCAATGATGAGTGTGCGACCCACCAGTATGTGTGCGGCACACCAAAGAGTGTGCGGCCCATCGTCGGTGTGTGGTCATGCACGATCAGAGTTGTACGTTGTGCAACAGGAGCTTGTAAATCCGCTAGTATGCGGTACATGTGGCACTTCTAGTGTGTGGTCTGCTGTGCCAGGTTGTACAATATGCAGGTCTTGTTGTACATTTAACGAGTGTGCTGTACGAGATTATCCAAACAGTAAATATTTCATATTCATACGATTCAATCAATCAAAACACAGATCTTTTACAATTATACTTATGGATTCTAAGCTCATGTTTTGTCAATCATTTCGTCCAATATTAATACATCTCTATTTAGTTAAGATTAAACAAATCTAGCCATTTAAACAATCATCATCATCATCTTACAAAATTTGCACAAACCATCTAAACAATTCATCAATAGATCTAGATTCACCTTCATCAATATCTAGCAAGAGCACACAAAACATCCTTACATACATCATGAATGAATACACTATCATCTTGAAATCACTGTTTTATCAACACCCTAAATTCATCAAGCATCACGCTACATAACATACATCTTAGCATCTAACTAATAATCATCATGCTCTTTATCTTTCAACAATCTATGAACATTAAAATCATCAAATCATTTTTCATTCATCCGAACATGTTTAACCATACTTTCTAACAAGCCCTACAGTTTGGATTAATCATCAAGCATACTATTACCAAACACACAATCAGATTTATGAATCTTTACAAATAAAAAATATTCATCATGTAACATCACTCAACCATGAACACCATTACGCATGGAAATCAAGTAATAACGATATACTAACCAGGAGTTTTAGAGAGATGATTGTGTGGAATTGAGAAGAGATGAAGCTCCTAAATAGAAGAAGGAAAGCTGCTATGGTCAGATTTGGGGGGGGGGGGGGGGAGTGATGTCGTCGTTACTTTCCCAAAAAGGAAGAAGAGTGATATTTAGCGTTTCTCCAAAAAAAGGGGAGGGGAATGTTGGTGAAAAGCTACCATCACAATGATTGCCACAAAACCTTCCTATGTTGGTTGCACATGTGTATTTATACACATGTGGAAGATACCACACACTCTGAGATCGTGTTAGGATTGATTCCATTACACTATTGACTGCGTAGAGCTCATATCTTGTGTAGAATCCAAGTACGAGAGTGGATCAGACAACATAAGCTAATTAATGTTGTTTTCTATTGATGATATTCAAGTACAATATCGTGAAAACAAACGAGCAGAGTTTCGTTATTCTAAAGCTCCAAAGTTACAAATGAACAAGACACCTCCTCTATTTATAGGGCAAGTCCATCCTTAACTACCTACACACCCCTAACTAAGGATGGACACTTCGTGAGGATGGACTCCTATGTCGCAACCCCCGCCCCCTAATCTGTCCCGGGAATGGGCGGCCGCAAACATCAGTTGTGGTGGTATCAGTTTGTTCATTAATTTGGCAGCGGAAATTTCATCAGGACCGTAGTTAGGAAATGTTTATCAGAGTAAAACCACCATATTTTATATTAATAACCACATGGATAAAATCCAAGTTTCTTATTACAACATAGAGATAAACCCTATTTTATTGAATTTAAAACATAGTCTTTTAGGTAACTTTTATAGCCACATTTTTCCAAGCCGTCAATGCTCTCAAGCTGGCTTTCTTCTAATTTGGCTGTCACATTTTGTTACCTGAAACGCATTTTAAAAACATTTGTCAGTGGGAAATACTGGTGAGTGAATCCCAATTTAATCAAGAAACATTTTACCAATTAACACAGTATTGAGAGCTATCACATTGTTTATTTCTACACAATTACTCATTCAGTACTGTCAATCCTGACTGGTGGGTCATATTACACATTGGCTAACTCGTTGTCCAAGTGTAACGTGTTCCACATTTTGTATACAAAACCCCAAATACCGGCAGTAATTGAAGAACTACAAAGACTCAATCACTGTTTAATCACATTGTAAAGCATTTAAGGTTTTGTAAAACAGTTCACAAAAAGGTTTACAAAAAGAGGATAAACTCACATTGCTGTCTTAGACTTCTCTTAGGGTTTCCTGGTGATTTATCTATAATTTATACAAATGTACATATGTTAGTATAATAACCATTTATTTATATTAACGATACCTTCCCCGAGATGGCATTCCAACAACTACGTCAGGCAGAACCACGACAGTCGTTACGGAACCCTGGATCAATCGGGCAGCGTATCTAATATATAACCGGGGTTATGATACTTACAATGGGGCAGAACTTCGTTAATATTAGTTTATGTTTTGGTATTTTGGCAAAAACTATATATATTGTTAAATTGGTTATTGATTGAATTTTGAAAAATTAACGACAACTTGTGTTGTCGAGGCTATCCAAAAACAGAGGAAACTCTGCCCGTTTTTCGAGAAAATCCGAAAAAAAAACGAAATGTGTTTTGATTATGAAACAAAAACAATCGACATCAAGTAACTTTTAATAAAAACAAATACAAACATATATTATGTTTGACGACACCTATTTGGTTTCGAAGTAAACTATGAAACAAGTATAATTATCAAAATTGTTTTAAATAAAATGACGATTCGGAAATCATTTATAACAATAAATATAGTTATTATATTTATTTTAAACATGTAACGGGAACATGCGACCATGATACAAGTCTGAGGTATGGCATGCTACAATACACTAACAAACAAGTAGACAAATGCAATACTGACTCCGATAACGTATCACATGTCAAAGGGATATAAGTATCAAACCATGGCAATCAGACTTTAAAACAAAGACAAGATCCATACTAAGAGTAATGAAAATAAAATTACTCTACGATATCAAGACCTAAGAATTAGTACCTGTTAAAGGAATTGGAAATTATAATACGATAAAAGGAAACAGAACCCGTACCTTAATGCATAAGTCCAACTTGACAAAACATTAACGTCCCAATAGAAAATTATATAGTACAACCTTAATTGAGGTCGAACTCCATAGCTGGTCAAGACAGAGGTGAAAAGAAAGAACTTGACACCTTCAATAGCAGCCACGACAATGAACTGGTTGATAGCGATTGACGGTGTGGAGTTGCGGCTGCAACACGCGATGCCGATGGCACAACAGCTTGTGACTAGCGATCTGATCCAAGGTTAATGAGGGGGACTCCAAACAATTGGCGGTAGGGGTGTGCATGGGTCGGTTTGGGTCGGTTTTTACTATTAACCATAACCATAACCGCTAGTTCGGTTATGGAGTTTTGGTAACCATAACCATAACCAAACTTCGGTTATGGTTAATCGGTTATGAAGTCGGTTATGGTTCGGTTTTGGTTAATTTCGGTTAAGTAACAAAGCAAGGTTTGGAATAAATAGGGTTGTGCACGATTTGAACTTAGTTTGAGCTTATTTTATAAGATAACAAAGACTAAACTTTTTGGTTAAACTACCGATTTAGAGTTCTTTTTAATAAGGTAATTCTCAAACAAAAACAATTATGGCCATAACATCTTAGTTCTTTATCAAAATAAATGACATCTACATCAAGATCATTTTGTTACTAACATACTTTTATCTTAGTAAAAACCCTCTATATGGTTTTGTAAAACATAAATCTATTATATAAAGTTAACATCACAACTTCGGTTCGGTTTCGGTTATATTCGGTTAACCAAAGCTTCATAACCATAACCATAACCGATTGAGCGGTTATACAAAGTTTCGTAACCATAACCATTGGTTATATTGGTTATCGGTTATTAATGGTTCGGTTATGGTTCGGTTATCGGTTATGGTGGTTAATTTGCTCACCCCTAATTGGCGGCACATGGTGTAAGGCTAGAGGGTGATTAAGCAGTGGTGTTATGGCCGAATGTGATTTGAAAACCGGTAATTTACGCCTTTAATTACGCGATTAACAAATGTTTAAAGCGATAATAAATAGTGTTTAAGATGCAAACTAATTTAAATAGACCTTAGTTAGAACCTGTTGAACCGAACCACATAACCACCTCTACCTTTGTCACTTGTCGTCGTCGGCGTAGTTCCGGTGCTGGCTGCCAGCTTTGCCGTGGACCACTCCAGTCGTCGTTTAACACCATCATCATACCTCCAAACACCTTATAAGAAATAAAACAGAATGTGAAGCCCTTAAACAGGAGGTTTGTCGATCTGAAAAAGATATGGGTATGCTTACCGGAGTATCCGCTCATCAGAGCTTCTTTTCGCCGCCGCGTGCGGCAGTGTTGCCGCCAGATCTCTCTCTTTCTCCGTTATCTATCTCTGTCGTTTTCTCTCTCCTTCGAACAGTCTCTCTCTCTCTCTCCCTCTCTCTCTAAAATCAGATGTAGGTGGGTGTTATCGAACGGTCGTTGCTCGTCGTCGCTTGCCACCTCCCGATGGTGGTGGCCGCTCCTTTAATCGAGGAAGAAGAGGGTTGTAAAGTGGATATGCGGTGGAGAGGGGAGGTTAAGGGGGTGTCTCTTGCTGGGAAAACCACCGTCGGCCGGTCAATCGGCTTCGACAGCCAACTATTGGGATAGGGAGGGAGATCGAGAGGGTCAGGATGATGGAGATGAAAGATCAGTGAGTTTGTGTGTTTGGTTTGGATATGTCTGAAGATGAGAGGGGATTGAAGGGAAAGTAATGAGTATGCGGCTGTGGTTTAAAGAAGGTTTTCAAAATATGTGAAAGATATGTATTAGAATACTTATATAGTTAGGGTTTGGTTAGTGGGCTTGGGCCCAAGGCCCACAAGCACACTTCTCGTGTCGGGGTGTATTTTAAGACATATAGGGGTAATTTAAAATATATTAGGGCGTCAGAAAAATTTCAGGAGGGTTGTTATATCCTCCCCACCTTGTTTTAGAGCTTGTCCTCGAGATCTACTGGAACAAGTGTGGATATTTCCTTTGCATTTCTGATTCAAGCTCCCATGTGTATTCTGGTCCTCTTTTGGAGTCCCACTTTACTTTGACCAGAACTAATCTCTTGTGTTTGAGATTCTTGACTTTCCTGTCTTCAATTTGTAGAGGTCTTTCTACAAATTTTAACTTTTCATTTACCTCTATATCCTTAAGAGGTACTACGAGTGATTCATCAGCTAAACACTTCTTGCGATTAGATACATGAAATACATCATGTATTCCTGCCATTTCATCTGGCAGTTGTAGCTAATAAGTTACAGGTCCTATTCTTCTAATAATCTCAAAAGGTCCAACATACCTGGGGCTTAGCTTTCTCCTCTTGATGAATCTTACCACTCCTTTCCAAGGAGAGACTTTTAATAATACTTTATCTCCTACTTGAAATTCCAACGGCTTTCGTCTGTTATCAGCATAACTCTTTTGTCGATCACGTGCTGCTTTCAGTCGTTCCTTGTCTTGAATGATTTTGTCTGTTGTTTCTTGTATTATCTCAGGTCCAGATAGTTGCTTTTCTCCAATTTCTGCCCAACAGACTGGCGTTCGGCACTTTCGTCCATAAAGTGCTTCGAATGGTGCAGCATTGATACTTGTATAATAACTATTATTATAAGAAAATTCTATTAATGGTAAGTGATCGTCCCAATTACCTCTGAAATCAATTACACAGGCTCTCAGCATGTCCTCCATGGTCTGAATTGTCCTTTCGCTTTGTCCATCCGTTTGAGGATGATAAGTTATGCTTAGATTTATCTTGGTTCCCATTGCTTTTTGGAAACTTGTCCAAAAATGAGAGGTAAAACGACTATCTCTGTCAGAAACAATTGATAGAGGAATTCCATGTAAAGAAACTACTTCATTTACATATAATTTAGCTAATTGTTCCATACTGAAAGTTTCCTTCATCTGTAGGAAATGAGCTGAATTGGTTAGCCTATCTACAATCACCCAGATTGTATCATTACCTTTTCTTGTTTTGGGTAATTTAGTAACAAAATCCATTGTTATTAATTCCCATTTCCAAACTGGCATATCTAACTGTTGCAATAAACCTGAAGGTTTCTTATGTTCAGCTTTGACTTGTGAACAGGTTAAACACTTGGCAACATATGGTGCTATATCCTTTTTCATTCCTATCCACCAAAAATTCTTTCTTATAGGCTTCTTCTAATATACGGTGACGTAGGTTTTCTAATTTAGGTATCCACATCCTTTTCTTATAAAATCTCCAAATTCCATCTATTCCTTGTTCTAATTCCTTAATCATTCCTTTTAACTTCTCAGTATCATCCTTGATTACTGATTCTTATGCCTTTATTTTTCTGTTTCCTGTAAATTATTAATAAGGCCTTAGTATTTCTACTATGTCACCCAAGCGTGTTTGGCTTGTCGTTTGGGCGTCAACGGCATAGCACTTATCTTGACAGTGCGTAATTAAAGTTCACGGCGTCTCTAGCTCGTGCTTGCATATCACCTTAGCCACTAGAGGCGTATAGATTGATCTTAGCTCTGAGTATGAGTTTGTTTATCTAGAGATGGAATAATGGGTGCATGCCACACTCACCATCTCATAGGTGCATGGACTAGCTAGCTGTGTACCAGTTTGTTTCTGTTTACGGCTTTGGGTGCGTCTGTGTTTCATGATTTATTTTGTTGATATATACATTTTTCATGTAAGCTAGTATATGTTTCTGTCTGTGAATATGTTCAGTATCTGTTCCAGTATCTGTTCTGATATGTTTTGTACACATCTTATTATGTTTTCGATCGTGTGCGGGTTATGCTTCTGATTATGTTTGGTATCTGTTTTGATATGTCTGTACACATCAGGTTATGTGTCCGATCATGAATCTGGTTAATTATGAATCTGGTTATGGATTGGTTTTTAGTTTTGATATCTGTAAGAGTGACAGTCAGCCCTAGATGGGTTGGGGTGTTACACTCCACGTGCCGACATTGCACCACTTGCAACCGGTACAGGCACTTCAACACCGCGTGTCGAAGTGGTCTCAGACCACAGGGTAACTAAACCCAACCCCAACACCAAAACCAAAACCAACAACCGCCGGCAAACAATGGTCGCACGTGCTACAAGTGTGGTGATCCCAACCACCTTAGCCCTCAATGCCTTCAATGCAACGTCCAAGGGCCAATGCAAGCAACTTGTGGACATGCTTTCAAAATCAAAGCCAACCAAGCGCAAAACGACAATCACGCCGATAACGGCACGTTTCTTGTAAATGGAATATATGCTTCATTATTATTTGATACTTGATATATTGTAAAACACACATCTTTTCCCGTGTATTTTGTACATCATATTAGTTAATTTGTTTTCATTTTTGTATGTTTTTGGCTTGTATTTAGTTGTATATGGGTTTACAGGTGTTCGTGTGCAGAGGGAGTAAAAACAAGTAAAACGTTAAAGAAACGAGCACACGGGAGAAGGTTGGGGCTTAGTGAAGGATTCTCATGGAATTGGATATTTAAGAATATGTGATGATAGAGAATTGAATTACGAAGACGTAGGAAAAAATGGTGAAGAAAACGGAGTTAATACGAAGAAGTTATGACGAAAACTATTTTTCCGCGTACTGATACTAGTCGCGTCATGCGGTTAAAAGACCTGGTGCAAGTCGTGTGACGTGAGGACATGCCTGATTAGCGCAAAAATCTTCATCTTTAACCCTATTTAAGCCCACAATTAACCCTAGTACAGAACAGACTTATCCCATACGAATTTTAGAGGTTCCATAGGTGATTTTGAGTGGAAAGAAGGTATCGGGATCGATTTGGACATTGTGGGTTCGTGATTTTCATTCTAGAAAATAGTTAGTTCATTATTTATTTTTAACTTTGTGCTTTTGATATGTTTGGATATGTTTAGCTTTACGTAAGAACCTGTTGATCTTTTGATCATGATTCTAGGCTATATTCTTGTATGCTACTTAGGTTTAGATGAATATGCATTAAAGTTTTGATTTTTATTAGATATTGAAGTTTTTTTTGGATTTTCTATTAAAGTAAAGATTTGATTTCATTGATTCGGTGTATAGGCATGCCTTTATTTGCTTGACTTTATGTTTATTGCTTCATAAGCTCCTTGTTGAATGTCATTCATATAATAGGTTCGTGTTAGATCATTAACTGTGTGTTCTTGACTATTTTGTGGTTAATTGGCCAAAATACCATATAAGTGATACCCGTGAATCAGTTAGATCTAGGTGTTCTACTAATCTTAATAACTATGAGGTGCGAGATTGTCGGTATGTCTAGGTTGGTAAATTTCTTGGTTTAGGTGCTTTGTGAGGAGTCTGACTTAGTTGCCTTTCCAATTCTTGCTTATCGAGTTGAATCATATTTCCAAGTTACCCTTGATTTTCATGTTGTGAGTTAGATTGTCGAATAAATGTACTTTATTAAAACAGTTAGATAACTGTGAGGGAGTCTAAGCAAATCGATAGGTTAACAACCTATTAGAGTTCCATAGGTGTCTTCTCGAGAAGGGTCGAGGGTCATGTTCGGTTTCTAGATAGGTTTAGTACTTTACGATCTCGGTTCCATAACAGTTCGTGTCCGATAGAAAGATAACTGACAACACATGGGATTCCAACCTAGGTAGTCCTTTGATCATCATCTGAATTAAATCGAAGTTCCAAGTTGCGTCTTAGTCTGTTAAATTAGTTAGTCTTTAATTAATTACAATTTTAGGTTATTAGAAAACCCCCAATCAACAAAACAAATAAGTAGAATTAGTCTTAGACTGGTTAGTCGAGTCTAGTAAACATAATTGGAGAGTCTCGTGGGTTTGATACTCGGACTTACTTAAACTTTACTATACTGACTAGTACACTTGCCGGTTGTATGGTCTAGGTTTTAGAGAGACTTAGTTTATAAATTTAAAACTTAGAGTGTCTAGTTTAGGATTAAAATTTGTTAGTTTTAATTGACCACTTTAAGCACATCAATACTGGTGCGGATAAAAGGTTTGTATCCGTAGAATTTGAACCATTGCTTAAATATACACGCTATAAGTTGCCAAAATCTTTCACCGTCAAAGTCGCCAATGGGAAATCCATTATTGTTGATTCCGTTCTCTGTGATTGTATCCTAAATCTCAAAGAACACGAATTTATAATTGAACTCATACCCATACAATTGGCCTGTGCCGAAGTTATTTGCTTCGAAAAGTTCATCTGCATTCCTCTTCTTTCCGGCGAAACTTTGAAAGTCTATGGCGAGAAACCTACTAAAGCGGTCAAACTCTTGGCATTCATCAACGCGAACAAGTACTTAAGTAAGGAGTACTTTTCCTTTTTGGGCCACATTGTGGAAAAGAAGGGTGAAGGAAAAAGCGTAAAGGATGTTCCAATCGTTTGCGAATTCCCTGAAGTCTTTCCCGAAGACCTACCTAGTCTTCCTCCCGCGCATTCTGTTGATTTTCGAATTGACCTCATACCCTACGCTACACTCGTTGCAAAATCTCCCTACCGTCTTGCATCTTCAAAAATGCTACAACTATCTAGCCAACTTCAAGAACTACTTGATAAAGGCTTCATACGTCCTTGCTAGGTATAGGATTGGTACAGTACCCGTACTGGTACTGAAAATACCCGTACCGAATTTGACCAAAACTGGGTACCAAAAATCGTACCAAATATATAGGTACGGTACGGGTTCGAGTACGGGTACTGGTACGGTACCCGCTTTGGTACCATTTTGTTTTTATTTAGTTTTTGAGCACTTGTACAAGTACTAAATAGGTAAAATTGACATGAGTACCAATATAGTACTAGTACCAAATAGGTAAAATTGGTACGAGTACCAATACGATACGGGTACCATATAGATAAAATCAATACGAGTACTATAAATACCATAATACGAAATAAAACATAATACAAAAAAAACTTTTAAAGGTCTACATAAAACTCAGTACCAGTACCCGTTTTTACCTGTACTCGTACCTGTACAAATACCGAAAGTACCGAATACCAAAATCAATAAAATTGGGTACCGATACATGTACCAAATACCTAAAATCGGTACGGGCACGGGTACGGCACGGGTACGACACGGGTACGGTACGGGTACAGGTATTTGGGAAAAAAGCCCATCCCTAGCCCTAGCCCTAGCACATCCCCTTGGGGCACTCTAGTCCTTTTTGTCAAAAAGAAGGTTGGTTTGTTCCACATGTGCATCGAGTACCGTGAACTTAACAAACTCATCATCAAGAACCGTTATCCCCTACCTCGCATCGAGTACCGTGAATTTGACAACGTGTTTCTTGAAAATTGATCTTCATTCTGGGTACCATCAACTTCGAGTCCTCGGAGAGGACATCCCAAAAACTTCTTTTCGTACGAGATATAACCACTACGAGTTCATTATCATACCATTTGGTTAAGCCAATGCATCTGCGGTCTTCATGGACTTGAAGAATCGTGTGTGTAAGCCATATTTGTATCGTTTTGTGATTGTGTTTTTCGATTATATCCTCATCTACTCCAAATCCACATCCGAACATGAACAACATTTACGATTAATCTTTGAACTCCTTCGAACCAAATGACTATACGCTAAATTCTCTAAGTGTGAATTTTGGCTGAAAGAAGTTCAATTCCTTGGCCACGTCGTAAACAAAAAAAGATATCCACGTTGAACTAGCCAAAATCGAAGCCGTCAAAAATTGGATTGCTCCAAAGACTCTATTCATGGTTCGCTCTTTACTTAGATTGGAGAGTTACTACCATCGGTTCATTTTCAACTTTTCCAAAATCACCGTGCCTCTCACCTCCTAGACCCAAAAAGATAAACCTTTTTGTTTGGGGTCCTGATATGCGTAAAAAGCAACATATAAATTATATCAAATAAGGTATAAAATCAACCCCTTTTATGTAATAATATTGGGAAAAGTGTGTTTCCTTGTATACTTTTGATTTTCAGTATTAAAAGAGCTTAAATATACAAAAGGAACAAATCAACGGGAAAAACTAACATAAATACAAAAGAAAAGAAGTTGACACATCATACCGACCCTCCGAGCTTCATCCCAAGAGCAAAAACAATAAATCAGAAGATAAACACGGGGCCGTGCCACCAAGGCATGGGACTGTTGTGAGATTAAGATATATTTGGTGTAATTTAGAAGTATGTAAGATTTGAAATTAAAAAAAATCTAGTAAAAACATTTAAGTAAGAATTATAATTATGATAAAAACACTATATACATTATTAGCTAACGATATTTAACTTGGAGGTTTTCCTTGCGAGATGCACCTAAAAACCTATATATTACTTGTTACATAGAATGCGCTCTACATATTGGCACATAAATATATAAATGGGAAAAAGATTATGATGATAAAGTATTTCTAAAGGTCAATAATTGATGTACTCATCACTCTACAATACTCTTCGGTAAATAATTTTTATTTTAAAAACAAAAATACAAATAGTATTGACAATTTTAAAGCAATCACATAACAAAAAAATCATTAGTAACATAAGCGTAAAATACAAAAAGAAAAATTATATATATTCTTATTGTCATCTGATAGTCAAAGTGCGTAATTATAATCCATCAAAGTTACAGATCCAAGTACGCACATAAGTGGTCTTTGAAAAAAAAACATTTTATTTTGAATACTTCGTTTTTGATAAAATTTACATCGAAAAGAAAAATTGTTTATTTCAAGTGTGTAAAATGATTACGGGGATAATTAATATAAAACACTAAAATATGATAAGATAGTGTATTTAAGTAAAATAATTTGCACTGCATTCATATCTTTTAAAAATTGCGTATATAGACTACGTGTTTATATTGATTATGCTAGTAGTCGATGTTTATAAATGATTTCACATATATATTAGATGCATATTAAACAAAACAAGTAGGTGCTAACCCGCGCATTACAGTGGAATGCTAATATAAGATACGAAAATTCTTAAGTTTATTCCTATTCTTTTTTTTCTGTTTGCTTCAGCCCTAACTTAGCATTTTACGTCAAAAGACCATAAAGTGTTTTGAGGAATGGTTCAACTTTGGCAGCCTAAATATAAACCGAACATGATGTAAATTTTGTACGTAGAATGGTTGCTTGAAAATTGCATTGGTATATGCATTAGGTTACAGCAGGCTTAAATGGCGTTTGTGAAAATGTTGTTATTGGGTGTTGTGTTATATACCCGTTACTCAACTGTTTATTAGTTTAGGGCCCGCACGTTGCGGCATGACTGTTAAACCGAACAAAAATAAATGTTAGAACGTTGAAAAAAATAATTATGTCAAATGGATAACACTATCATTGGACTAAACTGAGATCCACAACAACAGCACCACCACCCACCGAGCCACACCAAGTCTGTAACCACAGCACCACCACCGCCGTCCAATTTTAATACCCACATATCTTGCCGACTTCATCTCCTTCCTTCCCACGGCAACCTCCCCCGCCCAATGATGGTTACTCAAGGCCAACGACGGTTTTCCGGCAAAACAAATCGGCGCAATGATGGTGGATAATCGCAATTATAGTTTCAATAATTAAAGACGCACGACTAATAATGAAAGAAATGCCTTTAATTTAATTGTCAAAATTGACAATGATTGTGTTAGTGTGAATTGTGATTGTGGCGGTGGTTTGAGGATTATAAAGAATACGATACGGTGGCAAATTACGGGGGACACAGTGGTGACGGTTGGAGGAGACGTTTTGGAGTATGAAGTTACGACCGTAATTGAATACGTGCGACGGTTCCATCACGGTATGCATAACTTCACAGGTTGCTTATATATTTCATTTGAATGTGGTTGGTTTTTTTAATCGCCACGTTCAATTGCATTGGTTAAATTATTAGGGGGAGTTGGTTTGAAAGTAAGGTATAATTGTGTATCATGTTATAATCCTATAACTCTTAGCATTTTGTGTATTCTAAAAAAAAATTGAACTTATATCGTTAGACTAAAGGGGTGGTTATCCGGTATAATAAACTAAGAATAATATTTACTCATAGAATTTCTCATAAACAATTAATAATAAGATTTAATTATGTGTCCATTTAGTGAAATGTATCCATTATGTATAACAATATTTTATTGCCGAGTGGAAATGTCAATCAAGTACCATTGTGTATTATAATATTTTATCGTCAAATGGAAATGTCAATCTAGTAACCGTTTTTTAAACCGCGCTTTGTTTTTCTGTTCTTATGCAGTGATTTAGTGCAAGTGAATTAGGTCAGACGCGAATAAAATTTGAAGAATATAAATTGCTTGATTTTTAACACACACACACACATATATATATATATATATATATATATATATATATATTTGAGTGTTAATCTTTGTCATACGAATTTTAAATGTAAAGCTAAACTAAACATGGCCCATAACTAAACATAAGTAACAAATCTATCAATAGATTTATAACCCTAAAAATATTAACTTGTAATGTGGAGTGGTTATTCCCGACTTCTCGTTTTGAATTTTAGACTTATGATACTTTATTTGAAACTTTATAATGTGATATCATGCTTTATGACTGCTTTAAAATTTATGTTTCATTTTGATAGTTTTTTACATGTTTTTAAAGAATCTAAATTAAATCGAATTTATTTGAATTCGATTCGAATTTTTAATCGAATACGAATTGAGTTTTTTATTCGAATACGAATTCGAATCGAATTCGGTAAGTTTTAATCGAATTCGAATCGAATTCGGTAAGTTTTAATCGAATTCGAATCGAATACGAATTCAAGGGAAAATAAAAATTATTCGAATAATTCGATTCGAATAATTCGAAAATTCGATTCGATGAACACCCCTACTTGTTATTCTCCTTTGCGTACATGAATTTGTTGTCAAAGGAATTTTAAATGCAAAGCTAAATTAACATGTAAATGAAATTACACAAAATGAAGATTTTCTTAATAACATACTATTATTCTCCTTTGCATACATAAATCTTTTGTTTAAACATCAGACCAAATCTCATACAACCCAACAAAATTTTTTGCAAACATGTTTCACGGCCAAAACGACGAAATTAAGAACCATCATCATCGGAAATGTTTAATCCTGAAGATTTCTGGTACAGTCCGGTTCATTACGTCGTGATGAAGGTGATCACACAACTCTCTTCATCCCGCATCATAGCCTCTTTACCACGGTTAGCCGATATGTCACACCCCGACCACGTAAAACAACGAAACGTGGCGGAAACGTCGGGGAGTGTTGTAACAGAATCATTGTTTCACAACCATGGATTAAATAATTTCGTTTTATTGAATTATTGAACTCAATGTTTTATTACAAATCAGATAAATACAAATATTATCTTTCAAGTTTTAAAATCGCTAAGGCACGAGTCCATCCTATGTGTAGCATACATCATCAATCATCACGTAACAGCACCTGAAACATGTCTAAAAATAGGTACGTCGGCATAAAAATGCCTGTGAGATACATAGGTTTTATTATAATAGGATTCATGACTTGTAAGTTTAAGGAAAATATGTTTAATCAAAAATAGTCATGAACCTTAAAATATTTTTTCTTTTATAAATCATATAACAAGTAATAAGAAAATCAGATGATATAAAGAAAGATGCATAAATAAATAATTTAGTAAAATGAGTTTGTATAAAATATATAGTTTGTAAAATAATATTTTGATAAAAAGGTTTATAGTATATATAAATATACTTTGGTCTTAAGAAAGTCGAATAAGTAATATATTAAAATATATTTCAGTTCCAAAATAATTGAACAGATAGTATATTAAATATACTTTAGTCGTCAAAATAATAATTTTCGGTAGTATATCAAAAGTATACTTTGGTTTTATAAATAACATATTAAACTATACTTTGGTTTTATAAATAACATATTAAACTATGTTTTGGTTTTATAAATAACATATTAAACTATGTTTTGGATTTATAAATAACATATTAAAATATGTTTTGGTTTTATAAATAACATATCAAACTATATTTTAATAATTAATAAAATATATGTTGGTTTTGTACAATATCACACATGAGAGCATATCAAACTATACTTTTGGGAGTATAATAAGATATACAATAATAATGTGATTTAAGAATTCAATCAGACCTAGTGCATCAAAATACACCTAGGAGACTATAGAAATACCACGAAGGCAATCCCTATTTGGATAAAATATCGGTTTCTGACATTCCATGACAACAGGAATGGGGTGTCAAATCCTATAGCGCTATATCATACTACCAACCGGTCTGGTGAACATAATATAAGTACTATCCAACAATTAATTTTATAATCTTTGAAAAATTAGAGTTTAAACCATAAATAATCATTCAGTTTGTAAAAAGATAAGTACTAATATGTATAATCAATTATACTTTTGAAAACAAGAACATAACAAATAGGTACACATGCTTCACCCTAAAACATTTGAAAACAGTAAAAGAGGAGACTATGTACTCACTTGAGAGTGCTTAGAAGTCTTGAACAACTACCAAGCAAGCTAGAGGAATCACTGAATTCAAACGACACCTAATATAGATAACTAAGTAAATAAACCGGACCTAAATCGGAAGATCGGATAGGATAAGTTTTCGTAAACCAAATGAGTGTGGGAACTCATATGATATGGTTTAACAAAGCCTACATACTAAAACGAAACCTAACCTAAGTGCTTACGACCCATTACGACCCGTTTAGGTAGCTTACGCTACTTTAACGGATCGTTCGCGTAAAACGCGTTCGGAACGCCTAACTAGTCCTATGACAAGTATTATATGCCTAAACATGTTTAATTATGTTGCATAATCAGTTAAGTGATAAAAGTTTGGGTTACATATGCTTAAATATCAATTATGCATAAAAATGGCATTTTGGTCATTTACCTAAGGCATATAAACTACCTATCATATAACTACTTAACCGAAGTGACCATAAGGTATAACCTCAGAAGGTTATTCCCTATACAACTATGGTCACTAAATATGTTTGGTCGGATCCTAATGATCGACCAAACGGGTCGAGTTCGAAAGTCTAAGCGATGGTTTAGACCACTTGACTTACGACTCTAAACAAGCACTAAACTAAAAGTGACGAGCTAAGCATGTTAAAACATGCCTAACTAAGTTAGAAAACAGGTTTTGATATGAAAACAAAGTGTTTTGATACCAAGAGTAGTTTGGTTTCAAAATACGCGTAAATGCGTATTTTGTCCGAAACTAAGACTCGTCACTACGCCTAGTCAACGTGATAATCGGTAGGTATAGTCACTAGGCACTATAACCATCGTGAATATTCTCACGTTGCGAAGTTCAACGAACTTCGTGTTGACCATTGACTGGTCAAAGCTGAAAGTAGAACATTGTTTGACTTTCTCGCTAGGAAAGCGATAAAAGAACGAAGGAAGCTTACAAAGGGTCCTTGCTAGGGAGAACTTGATCAAATTACTCAGGTATGAAGTCCTTAGACTCCAACTAAGAGCAATTATCAGATCAAGGGTGCTTGAAACAAATGAATGGCATGGCTATTTATAGTTGTTGCAAGTTAACAAGATCATGCCACTTGTTTGTGTAACTTCCAAGCAATAATCATAGCCACGCAAGAGTTATAAGCTGATTAGAAGCCTTGGAGGAGGTATTAACTTGGTTAACACACCAAGAAAATGGCATAAACAACTCCTGAACTAACAACAGATTGCTGAAAATGAAATTATGATGCTGGGCACTTTTACACGGCCCGCGTAAGGTGAGGGACAGACCTTACGCGGCCCGCCTGGTCCTCACAGTTCAGCAACAGTTTCACTTTTTACAGATTTGGTCCCTACACATGTATGGGCTCATTTCTAGCACTTTTAACACCCGTTAAACCATTTTCAAGGCTCTACAAGGTGGTCAAAGTATAGAGGACTCAAAATATGCCCGGAAAACTCTCAGATGTCAGCTCGTTTGGTCGTACGGTCACGTTATTCGTCAAATTACGACGAAACTCAAACGGACGCGGAAATGGTCCAAATTAAGCGACGAATGGTATTTTTGCATTCCGATCACTAAAATAAAAATATTTTAGTGTGTACAAAAATTTTGGATGTCCAGATGTGGTCAGAACGTAAGATATGCGCGTAAATGCAAACTTATGCCGTTTTTGACACTTTTAGTCCCTGTAAGATCCAATAAGCATATTTTCGCACACCGAACCACTCAAAGCTTATTTCTAAGCTATGTTTAGGTTATTTATGGTATTTTTAGCTTATGATCAAGTTCCAGACTGTACGTTGCCTTACAAAACGACAGACTTTTGCAGTTTGACGCAAATAGTCCCTGTGATTAAATAAACTTGATTTCGCCGCACCAAACCTTCCAAAACTTATTTCTAAGTTATGTAAAGGTTATTTAAGGTATGTTAAGTCTATTTCACTATTCCGGAGTGTTTGTTGCATTAAACTGGTTATATTTATACATTAGATCGCGTATAACCTTCCAGAAAGCGATTTAAAGCTCGAAATCGAACAAGAATTGATATGTGCAAACGATACACATATTTATACAATTCCCAAGTATGAAATACAATATTTCATTGGTTTGGTATTTGTATGATGGTTGAAGTGACACAGGTGTCACAGTCTCCCATACTTTAGGAAATTTCGTCCCGAATTTTAATTTTAGAGGAAACTTGTGAAGACAACTGTGATGCTTCCGAATGAATCCTTCGTACCCTAAGTAAAACTCTGGGTCACGTTTGGATTCTTAGAGAATTTTCCAACTGTCAAAGTGATGTCCTTGTAGTAACAAAATATGGAGTTTCGTACTACGGACAGAGGAACGTTTCTTATGAAGACTACCATAGGAAACTTGTGTGTGCTCGAAGACAGAGTCGGAGAGTATAAGATAAGATAACATTGGTCAAGGTCCAGGACTTCTAGTAACTTAAATAACGCTACATTTGAAATGTAATAAGGAACACTTATATATAGGAAGTACCAGCGGCGTATCCACCATGCCCTTTTTACATTGTTCCCGTTTCGTTATTCTCATCACTATAGGTCTTAACACATGACAAAACTTGCTGTGGTTTCTGTGCACTGAATTCCATAATTATGTATGCATCCATAATTACGTAATTCCTTGCACAGTCCGCACAGTTCATTTCATAATGTGTAGTGGAAAAATCAATCGAATAAACATGAAGTGACTTGACTAGACCACCAAAGGATCTTTTTAATTAGATCAACAAATGATCTTTTTAACTAGATCAACACATGATCTTCTTAACTAGACCGTCGCACGATCTCCTTAAATAGACCGCTTAAGGGATCTTTTCAATTATATCATCACATGATATTCCTAACCAGATTTTTAAATCAATCAGTTTAACTAGACCACTCAAGGGGTCCAATTTTAGAATAGTACTTTATAATCCAAGGGACTTAACTATAACGTAGAAGTCCATTAAGGATTTAAGGTAGTACCTTTTGATATCCTATCATGAATCCCTCACATGGAGATATGGAAGATTCTATGAGGATTTGGATAATCACATAAAAACACGAAGCATAGAAGAAAACACATAAGCACATAATCACATAATTGTTTATCTTGATCTTTAATTTGTTATCTTTGGACACGGATATTTAAAGCACACCAGGAATCCAATCCATGGATTTTATTTGGCGCTTTAAACATCTTCAAGAATCTAACTATGGAGATAGAAAGATTTTAATAGGAATTCGGCTTTGTCCTTATTGAATCGTAATATACGTATTAAGGCATACGAATAATTCAATTAAGGGCTCCGATTTGAGCGATATTTATCCACAAGGATCTAATTATGAGGATAGAAAGATCCTATTTTGGATTTTGGGATTTGTGTAACGAAAGGTGTTTCGAAACCTTGCACTAAATGTGCTTAAGTCGATACACACGATAGAAAGTTCATGAGGTTGAGGGGCTAGATATGCCAGGGCGACATATGAAGCAGAGTTTGGAGGTTGAGCAGCAGCAGGGTTTGCAACAGCTTTGCCTTGGATAGCAAAGTGGCACATGTTAACCAAATGTCTCCATCGTCCACCGTGAATACATTTGAAAAAGGATATCTGATTCGGATGATGACGGTTACATTGATTGCACCATGGAGCAGTTCCCTTGTACGGCTTCATCCCTGAGGCGAGTCATGGTGATAGCTAAATCAACGGTCCTCTGGAGTATGACGCCTGTCTGTTGAGCGATTGTAGCACCTAGTTCGGACATTGTTGTTGCGATGAAGAGGCATCATGAAGATAACGAAAGATATGGGAGGAAACAAGTGAAATGATATCGGATAATCAAAAACAGAATGACAATGCATAGAAATTGCGACCATTTGTATGTTACCTAAGGCAAACAAATGAGACAGTGACTAATCAAAGTAAATGGATCAATATAATGTATCACCGAAGACATGCTCGCCTATAAGTGAACACTCACCCCAAGAGTTCCCAGGTAAGAGTGACTGGTCCGATACTGCGGATTTGTACGAACACTCTAGCCTTAGACAGAAAACTCAGGGTACAGGCATTCACTCCTCCAGTTTGCACGTGTTCACATTATTTAGACCCAAACTTTGATGAGATTTTGAAAACTTTGAAGGTTCAAAACCTTATAATAAATCATCCTAGAACAGATGATTAGTTTTCAAAGCGGATTAGAAATTTGTGTTCTTATTGTGGTTGTCACCTAAGGATAAGTGACGGTATTGTTGTAAAACTAAACACAAGATAACTTGTGTTAGGGTCCTAGGAAGGTTATAGTCTAGGTCAAAGCATTATTAATAACCTAATTCCCTATAACCATTGGCTCTGATACCAACTTTTCTGTCACACCCCGACCACGTAAAATAACGAAACGTGGCGGAAACGTCGGGGGTGTTGTAACAGAATCATTGTTTCACAACCATGGATTAAATAATTTCGTTTTATTGAATTATTGAACTCAATGTTTTATTCCAAATCAGATAAATACAAATATTATCTTTCAAGTTTTAAAATCGCAAAGGCACGAGTCCATCCTATGTGTAGCATACATCATCAATCATCACGTAACAACACCTGAAACATGTGTAAAAATAGGTACGTCAGCATAAAAATGTCTGTGAGATACATAGGTTTTATTATAATAGGATTCATGACTTGTAAGTTTAAGGAAAATATGTTTAATCAAAAATAGTCATGAACCTTAAAATATTTTTTCTTTTATAAATCATAAAACAAGTAATAAGAAAATCAGATGATATAAAGAAAGATGCATAAATAAATAATTTAGTAAAATGAGTTTGTATAAAATATATACTTTGTAAAATAATATTTTGATAAAAAGGTATATAGTATATATAAATATACTTTGGTCTTAAGAAAGTCGAATAAGTAATATATTAAAATATATTTTAGTTCCAAAATAATTGAACAGATAGTATATTAAATATACTTTAGTCGTCAAAATAATAATTTTCGGTAGTATATCAAAAGTATACTTTGGTTTTATAAATAACATATTAAACTATGCTTTGGTTTTAAAAATAACATATTAAACTATGTTTTAGTTTTATAAATAACATATTAAACTATGTTTTGGTTTTATAAATAACATATCAACCTATGTTTTAATAATTAATAAAATATATGTTGGTTTTGTACAATATCACACATGAGAGCATATCAAACTATACTTTTGGGAGTGTAATAAAATATACAATAATAATGTGATTGAAGAATTCAATCAGACCTAGTGCATCAAAATACACCTAGGAGACTATAGAAATACCACGAAGGCAATCCCTATTTGGATAAAATATCGGTTTCTGACATTCCATGACAACAGGAATGGGGTGTCAAATCCTATAGCGCTATATCATACTACCAACCGGTCTGGTGAACATAAAATAAGTACTATCCAATAATTAATTTTATAATCTTTGAAAAATTAGAGTTTAAACCATAAATAATCATTCAGTTTGTAAAAAGATAAGTACTAATATGTATAATCAATTATACTTTTAAAAACAAGAACATAACAAATAGGTACACATGCTTCACCCCAAAACATTTGAAAACAGTAAAAGAGGGGACTATGTACTCACTTGAGAGTGCTTAGAAGTCTTGAACAACTACCAAGCAAGCTAGAGGGATCACGGAAATCAAACAGCACCTAATGTTGATAACTAACTAAATAAACCGGACCTAAATCGGAAGATCAGATAGGATGAGGTTTCGTAAATCAAATGAGTGTGGGAACTCATATGATATGGTTTAACAAAGCCTACATACTAAAACGAAACCTAACCTAAGTGCTTACGACCCATTATGACCCGTTTAGGTAGCTTACGCTACTTTAACGCGTCGTTCGCGTAAAACGCGTTCGGAACGCCTAACTAGTCCTATGACAAGTATTATATGCCTAAACATGTTTAATTATGTTTCATAATCAGTTAAGTGATAAAAGTTTGGGTTACATATGCTTAAATATCAATTATGCATAAAAAGGGCATTTTGGTCATTTACCTAAGGCATATAAACTACCTATCATATAACTACTTAAACGAAGTGACCATAAGGTATAACCTCAGAAGGTTATTCCCTATACAACTATGGTCACTAAATATGTTTGGCGGATCCTAATGATTGACCAAACGGGTCGAGTTCGAAAGTCTAATCGGTGGTTTAGACCACTTGACTTACGACTCTAAACAAGCACTAAACTAAAAGTGATAAGCTAAGCATGTTAAAACATGCTTAAATAAGTTAGAAAACAGGTTTTGATATCAAAACAAAGTGTTTTGATACCAAGAGTAGTTTGGTTGCAAAATACGCGTAAATGCGTATTTTGACCGAAACTACGACTCGTCACTACGCCTAGTCAACGCGGTAATCGGTAGGTATAGTCAATAGGGACTATAACCATCGTGATTACGCTCACGTTGTGAAGTTCAACGAACTTCGTGTTGACCATTGACTGGTCAAAGCTGAAAGTCAAACACTGTTTGACTTTCTCGCTAGGAAAGCGATAAAAGAACGAAGGAAGCTTACAAAGGGTCCTTGCTAGGGAGAACTTGATCAAATTAGTCAGGTATGAAGTCCTTAGACTCCAACTTAGAGCAATTATCAGATCAAGGGTGCTTGAAACAAATGAATGGCATGGCTATTTATAGTTGTTGCAAGTTAACAAGATCATGCCACTTGTTTGTGTAACTTCCAAGCAATAATCATAGCCATACAAGTGTTATAAGCTGATTAGAAGCCTTGGAAAGGTGTTAACTTGGTTAACACACCAAGAAAATGGCATAAACAGCCCCTGAACTAACAACAGATTTCTGAAAATGAAATTATGATGCTGGGCACTTTTACACAGCCCGTGTAAGGTGAGGGACAGACCTTACGTGGCCCGCCTGGCCTCACAGTTCAGCAACAGTTTCACTTTTTACAGATTTGGTCCCTGCACATGTATAGGCTCATTTCTAGCACTTTTAACACCCGTTAAACCATTTTCAAGGCTCTAAAAGGTTGTCAAAGTATACAGGACTCAAAATATGCCCGGAAAACTCTCGGATGTTGGCTTGTTTGGTCGTACAGTCGCGTTATTCGTCAAATTACGACGAAACTCAAACGGACACGAAGACGATCCAAATTAAGCGAAGAATGGTATTTTTGCATGCCGATCACTAAAATAAAAATATTTTAGTGTGTACAAAAATTTTGGATCTCCAGATGTGGTCAAAACGTAAGATATGCGCGTAAATGCAAACTTATGTCGTTTTTGACACGTTTAGTCCCTGTAAGATCCAATAAGCATATTTTCGCACACCGAACCACTCAAAGCTTATTTCTAAGCTATGTTTAGGATATTTATGGTATGTTTAGCTTATGATCAAGTTCCGGACTGTACATTGCCTTACAAAACGGCAGACTTTTGCAGTTTGACGCAAATAGTCCCTGTGATTAAATAAACTTGATTTCGCCACACCAAACCTTCCAAAACTTATTTCTAAGTTATGTAAAGGTTATTTAAGGTATTTTAAGCCTATTTCACTATTCCAGAGTGTTTTTTGCATTAAACTGGTTATATTTACGCATTAGATCGCGTATAACTTTCCAGAAAGCGATTTAAAGCTCGAAATCGAACAAGAATTGATATGTGCAAACGGTACACATATGTATACAATTCCCAAGTATGAAATACAATATTTCATTGGTTTTGTATTTGTATGATGGTTGAAGTGACACAGGTGTCACACGATCCGAAGCGGATCCACTCGGAATCAGACTCGTTAAATCAAGTGAAACTTTCAATGAAATTGCGCCTTACTCGGGCGTCGTAACAATCTAAGGAGAGAAAACGCGTTACATCCTACCTCCAAGGACAAACGACGTGTTACAGTAGGCCACGTATTACAAGGTCGAAGTGTCACCATTGTCTTCCTCCACTTCTCGTCGTTCTCCGTCGTATGCGAAAGGATGACGATGGCGACGATGTGAATAATCCGAAACTCATCATTTCATAATCTGTACAAAGAAAATGTGAACAATAATGAAATATCAAATAACAGTGTTTAAAAGTGTGTATACTTAATACCGATGGTTGATTTGTCATCGGATAAGGCGTTAGATATGACAACCGGTAATTTACGGCTCTTAATTACACGAGAAACAAACATTAGGATGATTAAAAGTAATGTAATTAGACGTAAATTAACTTAGTTAGGCCCTTAGTATGCCTAGGAATGCCTATTTGACTTTACAGTACGCGCATGACGATCTGCGTGAAATCTACTGAATATTAAACGGTAAGGAACTAAAATCGAACAAAATACTGATAACGCCGACAAATACGAAATTTTACGATATATATTTAGTTTCGTAAATAAATTTTAATATCCGTAGTCGAAATCAGATCGAAAAACGGATTAAAAACGATCAACGACGCATTATACGCGTTATAACGCAACCGACAAAATACGCGTCTAATAACGATATACGACACTATTTTACATATTTGCGACCCTAAAATTTTATTTTACGACGTTCCGTGGGGTTTGAAAACGGGTTTGCTGGTGCAGACGGGCCACTTAAAACACGGGGATTGGGCTTGTGGGCCTTGGGCCCAAGCCCATTTGCAACCCTAACTATAAAAGGGTCAAAAACCCTAAGGGTCTGTTTGGTATGGGGTAATGGAATGGACGAAGCAATGGAATGGATGAGGGAATGCAATGGATAATTACCATTCCATGTCTTGTTTGGTTATTATATGTGAATGGAATAAATTATTATTGTGTATTGTTCAGTAGGCAGAAAAAACGAAGTAATAAAATCAGCGATGAGTGGTGGTGGTGGTCGGTGGTAGTGATTGTAGGTGGTTATAGCCTTATAAGTGGCGGGGTGGGTGACGGCAGCGACGACGGGTGGTGGTGGTGGCGGCAAGGCGGCTGTTGGTGGTGGGTGACGGCAGCGGCGACAGTTGGTGGTGGCGTCGACGTTGGTGGTGGGCGGCGACGAAAAGTGGTGTTGGCGGTTGGTCACGACTGTGGGTGATAATGGTGGTGGGTGGGTGGCGGTGACGGTGGTTGTCGGGGTGAGGTGGTGGCGGGTGGCGGCGATGGCGGCGATGGTGGGTGGTGGTGGTGGTGGTGGGTTGTGGCGAAGATGGTGAGTTGTGGTGTTGATGAATGGTGCAAGAGGGGATGGAATGAAAAAAAACATCGAGGTTGGATGGAATGATTTTGAGGGAATGGAATGCCTTTTGGAGTGGGTGATTCCATTCCATTGACCAACCAAACCCCATTTTCTTCATTCCCTCATAATCATCCATTCCATGCCACCTCTCATTCCTGCATACCAAACACTACCTAAATCCCTTCTCATTTTCATCAGCCACTTCCCAAAGATTTTCCCTCCCAATTCACCCTTTCTTCTCTGCCCCTTTTCATGAGAGAGCTTATCCACCAAACACAGGCACCTTACCTCTTCATCTTCCTTAGCAAAAAAATCCCACACACACAGCCATTATCCCCATGACTTCTTCCCTCTTTCTCTCTCTCTCTCTCTCTCTCGTGAAAGAGTCCGGTGACAAACCAGGCCTGTTCCGGCTGTATACCGGCACCCGGTCGACGTGTTTACTCCGGCGACACCCACCTACAAACCCCTGAACAAACACCCCTTTTCTTCTTCTTAAACTTCTGGCCACACACACCTTCGGCTGTTCACAACGTCAGAACCAGAGCCACCGCTCACGGTGACGGGAACGGGGGAGAGGAAGAGAGAGAGAGAGACCGAAGAAGAAGATGGGGGACCCATTGAGTTCTGGCGATTGTGTTTCTCCTGCAGGGGCGCCTTTTTTCCGGCGACAGGTTGCCGACGGTGGAGTTATTTCTGATTGACGTGTTTCCCTACAACCGCGGTAAGCACTCGTCTCTACAACCCCGGATTTACTCACCAGTATTTCCCGCTGACAAATGTTTTTAAAACGCATTTCAGGTAACAAAATGTGAAAGCCAAATTAGAAGAAAGCCAGCTTGAGAGCACTGACGGCTTGGAAAAATGTGTCTATAAAAGTTACCTAAAAGACAATGTTTTAAATTCAATAAAATAGGGTTTATCCCTATGTTGTAATAAGAAACTTGGGTTTTACCCATGTGGTTATTAATATAAGATATGGTGGTTTTACTCTGATAAACATTTCCTAACTATGGTCCTGATAAAATTTTCGCTGCCAAATTAATAAACAAAATGATACCACCGACACTGATGTTCGCGACCGCCCGTTCCCGGGACAGATAAGGGGGCGGGGGTTGTGACAGAAGGTGGTATCAGAGCTAAGCCACTGATTCAGCCACAGAAGTGTTCTGCTGACATCAACATATTATCCAAATTGTTAGGAAATAAATTATGAAAATACGTGCATATCTGTATTTTATTGTTATGTGTTATTTGACTATTTGTTAGCTTACAGTATGAGTGATCAAGGACCCTCGGACGTGTATCGTCAGTTGTCTGATTTAGCTAGGAGTGAAGGTACTTCTTCCCAGCCTACGCTCTCTGGGTATTCTGCTGATCAGGAAGAAGGGATGTTTGTCTTTAAGGCTCAGTCTGAAGAGCCATTCCCTCAGAAAAAGAGACGATGGTTCAGTAAGGGACCATTCGAGCGTAGGAAAAGAATGCAAAAGTTGCAACAGCAAAGAGTCCTAGCAGCCGCTAAGCGAGAGTCAGATGCCCATACACAGGATATGCTTATAGGAGCTTATCCAATTTTCATATCCTAGCAACAACTGCTGCCGACCCAAATCTGGAACAACTAGTAGCTACATAACCCTTACCTTTGTTCCCCACTCAGCCGATGGAGTTAGAAATGCATGATTTCAACCCTGAGGAGATACCTAGGATACCAGCCCCTAATCCCTTAGACCCAAATTATGATCCATGGTTCGATGATCATAGGGATTATGTGCCACGCTACCACCTAAACGACGAAACCATGCCGAACTTAGCAGCTTATCCAGGTTTGGACCCTCTAGATCCCTACTATGACAACGATGAATACATTAGGGAGATCTTAGAGAATCCGTACCCTTAGGAGAATCCCATTCCCCAGTACCAACACCTGCACCCCCAATGAGTGCAGAAAATGTGCATGAGCTCCGAACTTTCGGAGAAGAATTCTTAGAGAGTAATGAGAGGATGAGGCAGGTAGGAGAGCGACTCATCTGGAAATACGACGAGCGCAATATGGATTACTGGATGAATTCAGACCAATAAAGATGATGGTGGAGTTGGTAATAATAATAATAATAATAATATATAATATATATAATATGTTTTTATAAAAAAAATTATATAATAATAATAATATGTGTAATAATAATATATGTTGTAGTATAGACCACTTTGTGGTTAGCAATGCATAGTAGTATTGTAATTTTCAAATTTCAGTATTAGTTTGTAATAGATGTATAATAGATAAGAAAGAGTAAAGTCGCAATGCTCGACGTTTTTGATCAAAATGTGTGTCATGTGATTGATCATATAGATATTATCTTGTGATATTAATACGTGATAAATGTTTAAAATCCAGATGGCCAATGAAGTGAATCAGGAAAATCTGAATAACGATAACCCGGATAACGGAAACCCAAACAACAACAATGGAAACCAAGTGGATAACAGTGCCATCCAACACGTAGTGGCACAAGGAATAATAGATGCGATGCCATATATTATTCAAACGGTTAGGGAAGTTGAAAATAAAAGTAAACATGATAGCAAGCGACCCTCGGAACCTGCAAACAACATAAACAATGGACCCGTACTTCAAGTGCCCATTCCCAAAAGAAGATGAACCGTGTCTTACGGTTGTTCTTAAAAAGGATTCTGGTCTTGTAAACCAATGGAATTCTTGGGCAATGAAGGGGCCGTTGCAGTTCTACGCTGGATAGAAAAGACTGAGGTAGTCTTAAGAATAAGTAAATGTGCGAAAGAGGATAAGATAATGTTTGCTTCCAATCTGCTTAAGAATTCAGCACTAGAATGGTGGAATACTGTCCTCCAGACTAGAGGAAGTGATAGAACTTACAATATGGAATGGGAGGAATTTAAAAACATGGTAGAAAGGAAATTATGCCCTCCTAATGAGAAAGAATAGATAGCAAACAAGTTATTAAACCATAGAATGACTGGTGTGGATAGTAAGGGGTACACCAAGTTAATCTTTGAATATGCTAGAATAGTGCCAACCCTTACTTCACCTGAATCAGAATTAATCTCCCGTTACATCTGGGGATTAATTAGAGAGATAAGGCATGTAGTCAAGGCAGCTAGACCCCAAAGTATAGAAGAAGCTGTAGAACTAGCCAATACCTTGACAGATGAATTAGTCCGTACACGAGAAGAGGATCAAAGGAGGAACCTAACCCAGAAGCTTACACAAGAATTTCGTTCTGGAAATTCTAACCGTGGGAAAATGTAGGCTCTACCTCTACACCCTACTGTAAGAATTGCAAAAGGAAGCATTCAGGAAAATGCTCCATATACTGTAACTTTTGCAAAATATCTGGACACAAGGAGGAAGATTGTAGGAAAAAGATTAGCAACATAATATGTTACAACTGCAGAGAACAAGGCCACATCAAGCCTAATTGTCCAAAGCTAGCTCCGGCTACAAACACCAAGAATACCAAAAATGCTAGAGCATTTGTTTTAACTGCAGAAGAAGCAAAGATGGTCCCGGATGTGATCACCGGTACGTTTTTAGTTAATGATGTTTTTGCTAAAGTATTATTTGACTCTGGTGCAAACCAAAGTTTTATTAATACTTCATTTTGCAAAATTCTTAATCAATCATTAACTAAACTTCCACAAGAATGTCTGGTAGAGATAGCAAATGGGGAAACCATTAAGATTTCTGAGATCTTGCAGGGAGCAAGAATAGAAATTCTAAATCAGAAATTTATTGCAAACCTTTACCCCATGAATCTGGCATGATTTGATATTGTGTTAGGAATGAATTGGTTAATAGCCAATAAAGCCAGTATTTTATGTGATCAAAAGTCAATTCAAGTAAATTCACCAAGGGGTGAAAAGATCACAATTAAAGGAAATAAAACCTCTAGATCCACTAAATTCATCTCTGTGATGAAAACAACAAGTTATATAAGAAAAGGATCATTAGTGTATTTGATTTCCATAATCACTAACACTAAAGGAAAAGAATTAAAGGATATTCCAGTAGTATCCCAGTTTTCAGATGTATTTCCAGAAGAACTATCAGGACAACCTCCAGATAGGGAAGTTGAATTCAGAATCCATTTAATACCAGGGACAACACCAATTTCCAAGGCACCTTACCGTTTGGCACCCGCAGAAATGCAGGAACTAAAGAAACAATTAGATGAATTGAAAGAAAAAGGATTCATACAGCCAAGTTCATCACCCTGGGGAGCGCCGATCCTATTCGTTAAAAAGAAGGATGGATCAATGCGTATGTGCATTGACTACCGTGAATTGAACAAGGTCACAATTAAAAATCGGTATCCATTACCAAGAATTGATGATCTGTTTGATCAGTTGCAAGGAGCACGATTTTTCTCTAAAATCGATTTAAGGTCAGGATATCATCAATTAAAGGTATAGGAAGGGGACATTCCTAAGACCACTTTCAGAACAAGGTATGGTCATTATGAATTTACTGTCATGCCATTTGGTTTAACCAATGCCCCAACTGCATTCATGGACATGATGAACCGAATATGTAAGCCATATTTGGATAAGTTCATAATTGTCTTTATAGATGATATTCTCATTTACTCTAAGAGTAAAGAGGAACATGCAAAGCATTTGCACGCACTTCTAAGTTTATTGAGAAAAGAGAAGCTTTATGCTAAGTTTTCGAAGTGTGAATTTTGGTTAGAACAGGTATAATTTCTTGGACATCTAGTTGATCATGAAGGAATTCATGTAGATCCCACCAAGATCGAGGCAATAACCAATTGGAAAACCACTGAATCACCAACCGAGGTTAGAAGTTTCTAAGGATTGGCCGGTTATTATAGAAGATTTATTCGAGATTTTTCTAGAATAGCCATTCCTTTAACTAAGCTGACCTGTAAATCCGTTAAGTTTGAATGGGGATCAAAACAAAAAGAAGCTTTTAGAATCCTTAAGCAAAGATTAACCCATGCACCCATACTAGCGTTACCAGAAGGAACTGAAGATTTTGTAATCTATTGTGACGCTTCTAAGTTAGGTTATGGATGTGTATTGATGCAACGTCAAAAGGTTATAGCTTACGCTTCTAGACAGCTTAAGAATCATGAAAAGAATTATTCAACCCATGATTTAGAGTTAGGAGCTATAGTCTTCGCCCTTAAGATTTGGAGACATTACCTATATGGTAGTAAGTTTACCATTTTCACAGATCATAAGAGTTTAAGGTATATCTTCGGGCAAAAGGAGTTGAATATGAGACAAAGACGCTGGATGGAATTACTTAGTGATTATGATTGTGATATCCAGTATCATGCAGGAAAGGCAAATGTAGTTGCTGATGCTTTAAGCCGAAAGTATCATGAAAAGACAAAAAGAGTATGAAGGGGTAAGGTCCCAAAAACCTCATGATAAGTATTTGAGACCATACCACAAACTGGCCTTTTTAACCTTTTGACCTTGCGCGGCCGCGCATTGGTCTTACAAGAGGAAGGCAAAATCAGCAATCTATAATTGCGCGCCCAAAGGAAAACATAAATCCTTGCGCCTTCACCCATTAGCAAAGGATAAAAATCCTGAGATCAATACTTCCGCCCAAATATCCAGACTTGGATATCATTTTACCCAGACTTGGAATTTATTCGTCTGTGTCCACACAGCAAGGTGTCACACTAGATTACAGCAGTAATCTTCTAGAAAGAAATACAATCGTGCACCACCCAGACGGTTATAACCGTCTGGACACGTGTCATTACCACAGGCAACACTGGAATCACAACGAAGGCATGCAATTGGAGAATAATCTCCACTTAATCACTTTCCACGTGGCAATCCCCCAGCCGTAGATCAAACCACGATCCGTGTGCATTCACATCGGATCGAGACAACTTAACGTTGGATCAAAGAACTTAACGGAAGAAAATATAACCGCTACGGCGTTGGCATCTTCCGTCATCTTTTCAATAACAGGTTTTCCCTCCCAAACTCCCGGTTATAAATACGAGAACTGTTCAGGTATAAACTCAAGTCACACTCACTTCTAAAATACTTTTCTCTTCTCCAAACAAATACTTATTCTCACACCGGAGTCGGGTCAAGGAGAGAACCCCCTTCTCCCCTTGGCGAGGCTAACGGTGTTTTTTTTGCAGACCATCGGAGAAGGAGATCAGCTGCAACTGAATCAACCGAGAGAGAGCTAACCCTTTTATGCGGATTCAAACCCCCTAGATATTTCGGTTCCGACCATTTATCTAGTGTTTCTTCATTGGCGCCCACCGTTTTCTCAGTTTTTCTAGTTTCTATCTCGTTTCGATTCAGTTCATTCCGTTTTCTGTTTTTGCACATGGCAGAAAATTCGTCATCTCACCGGCAACCTGGTTCTCGACCAAACGTCGGAAGCAATTTACAAATAGAAGAATCTCCAGAACATTGGTTTAGCAGATGCCAAGCTGCTTGGGACACAATTGTTATTCAAATCGCCAGATCTGATTTCCCAAATAACAGATCTGGAAAAGAAATCAACAACACAGTATTGGACCCACCAACACCACGTAGGAGGGACATCCAATCCAGCCAATCCAGATGTAGCAGTTATCAGAAACAAATACACATGGTTCACGGAGGTCCGTCACGAAGACCAAATAAACGAAACTATGATCAACATTGGAGAGAACAGCAAGTCGTGTTCCCTGTTGTTCCTGGGGGCCCTTAGGAAGAACGACCAGTGATTATCACTGGTATTTTCGGTCATTACCGAACGGACTATATGTTCATAGATCCAGGAAGCTCGATGGACATCATATACGAACAGTGCTTTAAACAGCTCGATTCAGAAGATAAAGCACGTCTAGAACCGGTCGATTTTCCCCTCACCGGATTCTGTAATTAAGCTGTATTCCCATTAGGGCAAATCGCTTTCCCGGTGACTTTATCAGATGGCGAACATTCACGAACAGTTACAGTCAATTTCATGGTCATGCCAGCAACATCGCGTCATGATGTCCTGCTCGGGAGAAGGTCACAAAGGGAATTCAACATGATCACTTCTATCCCACATGCTGCTTGCGGGTTTCCGACAGAGACCGGAGTTGCAATTCTCTATTCAAGCAAAGAAGTCATGTACGTGGACGACAAACCACCAGCAAAGGTAGTCAAACCTTCGGCACCAAACGAACCAGAGAAATGGGTCCTGAACAACGAATACCCAGAGCAGACCATTCTGCTAGGACAAGCCATTTCACCAGCAACGCGCATACAACTGAAAGAATTGTTGTCTAATAACAAAGATATATTTGCTTGGTGCCTAGCAGACATGACTGGAGTTCCACGCGACATCGCGCAACATTGTCTTAACATCAAACCATCAGTAGAACCTGTTGCTCAGGGGAGGCGCAGCTTCAGTAAAGAAAAAGCAAAAGCAATGGACGAGCAAGTGACAGAGTTACTAAATGCAGGAATCTTGCGCGAAGTGAAATACCATACATGGGTTGCCAACCCAGTAATGGTACAAAAACATAGTGGCAGATGGAGCATGTGCGTCGACTTCAAGGACCTGAACAAAGCATGCCCCAAAGATTGCTACGCGCTCCCAGAGATAGACAAAAAGTCGACTCTCTAGCATCATTCAGATGGAAATGCTTTCTCGATTGTTATAAAGGTTATCACCAGGTCCAGATGAAAAAAGAAGACGAAGACAAAACCGCGTTCCGCACAGATAAAGGCATCTACTGCTACACCAAAATGCCGTTTGGCTTGCGCAACGTCGGCGCAACTTATCAACGCTTAATGGACACAGTCTTCAGCAGGGATATTGGCAAGACTGTTGAAGTATACATGGATGACCTCGTCATCATGAGCCATGAAGAAGAGACAATGCTCAACAATATCCAGCGCACGTTCGACTCCTTACGCAGCGTGAACTTAAAACTTAATCCGACAAAATGCTCCTTCGGCATGGAAGAAGGAAAATTTTTGGGTTTCATAGTTACAAGAGACGGCTTTAAGGTTAATCCAGAAAAGGTGCAGGCCATCCAGCTAATGCCATCACCTGCAACAGTTAAAGAAATGCAAAGGCTCGCCGGACGATTAGCAGCCTTAAATAGATTCTTGACTAATCATGCGGCAAAATCTTATCCATTTATCAGTACGCTGCGAAACTGCGGAAAGAAAACTCCCTTTCAATGGACGCCTGAAGCAGAAGCAACATTCAAGCAAATGAAAGAATGTTTAATTCAGTTACCAACACTGACCGTGCCAAAAGAAAAAGAACCGTTAATCTTATATCTGTCAGCCGCGGAAGTAGCGGTAGGCGCAGTATTAATGGTAGAACGGGACAACATCCAGACTCCAATCTACTATATCAGCAAAATGCTCACTGGCCCCGAAACTCGTTACTCAATGATAGAAAAATTGGTTTTAGCACTAGTACACGCATCCCGACGCTTGCGCGGGTACTTCTCAGGCCATGTCATTACAGTCCTCACAAATTATCATTTAGGCCAAATCTTGTCAAAACCTGATGTGGCGGGAAGATTGGCTAAATGGGCCATTGAGCTGTGAGGATACAACATTTTTTACAGACCAAGACCAGCAATCAAAGGGCAAGTTCTAGCAGACTTCGCCACTGAAGTTCCCATTGATAAAATACAAGAATGTGAGGTAATCCAGAACCCAACACCTGTTTTCGACGACAGAGTCTGGACCTTACACACAGATGGTGCTTCCAATGATGATGGAGCAGGAGCAGGCCTCCGATTAGTCAGTCCGGATGATCACGAACTTACATATGCCATACGCTTAGACTTCCAAAGTACCAACAATGAAGCAGAATACGAAGCATTTTTAGCAGGCCTCCGCCTAGCACTCAAAATGGGGGCAAGAAACCTTGAAGCCAACGTTGACTCAAAGCTAGTAGCCGAATAAGTTAACGGTCGTTATGATGCAAAAGGGGAAGCTATGGCGTTATACCTTGAACAAGCGCGAATGTTAATCAGCCAATTTCAAACGTTCAAAGTTAACCACATAAACAGAAGCGAGAACAAGCACGCTGACGCGCTAAGCAAGTTAGCCGCTACCAGCTTTAAGCACTTAGCAAAGGAGGTACGCATAGAGGTATTATCCAACCCTTCCATTCATCTCAAGCAAGTAAGCGTCATAGAAATGGGAGATCCATCCTGGATGTCTCCAATTATTTTGTACCTTCAACACGGAAAACTTCCGGAAGGAAAGGCAGAAGCTCGAAAACTACAACACAAAGCAATAAATTACGAAATGGCGGATGGCGTCCTTTACCGAAAATCATTCATGGGCCCATTACTACGCTGTGTTGATAAAACAGACGCCCAATACCTAGTCAGAGAAATCCACGAGGGATTATGCGGGATACACGCGGGTCCGCGCATGGTCGTGGCAAAGATAATGAGCGTCGGATACTACTGGCCAGGAATGCACATGGACGCAGTTGATCTATTAAGAAGATGCGAGGCCTGTCAACGCCACGCACCAAAGACACTCCGACCCAAAAATCCGCTAATTCCCGTTACTTCCGCCTGGCCATTCCAACAGTGGGGCATCGATCTTGTCGGCCCATTTCCTGACGCGCCAGGTGCAGTAAAATTCATCATCGTCGTGGTGGATTACTTCACAAAATGGGTGGAGGCTAAAGCTTTGGCCTCAACAACAGCAATGGTAATCCGCAAATTTATATGGGAACATATCATTTGCAGATTTGGATTACCATTGCGCATTATTTCCGACAATGGTACAAACTTCGCCGCAGAAGATCTTCAAAAATGGTTCAAAGAAATGAAGAACGAGCACAACTTTGCCTCCGTCGCGCATCCTCAAGCGAATGGTCAGGTAGAAAGCGTAAACAAACAAATCGTTGACGGTATAAAAGCGCGACTCGGGACAGCACGCAGAGGGTGGGTTGACGAACTTCCCAGCATCCTCTGGGCGCATCGAACAATGCCAAAGACTAGCACCGGCGAAACTCCGTTCAGTCTAGTTTATGGGTCTGAGGCCGTCATTCCAGCTGAGATCGGTTTACCATCACCGCGCATGATAGCCGTGGAAAAACAGAACAATGAACAAGAGCGAAGAATGGATTTGGATCTTCTGGAAGAAAGGCGCGAGAACACCGCCATAACAGAAGCAAGGTACAAATCCAAGCTCGAAAAATATTACAATGCGCACGTCCGCGTTTGCACCTTTGTCCCCGGCGATTTCGTCTTGCGCGACAATGAAGCTTCAAACGCTGAAAATCCGGGCAAATTAGCACCAAGATGGGAAGGACCATACGTCATTAACGAGGTCCTAGGAAAGGGGGCTTATACCCGAAAAAGGATCGATGGGACCCTAGTTCCCCGCACCTGGAACACACAACAGTTGCGCAGGTGTTACATATGAACCAAGTCTACAAAAGCGGAAAGAACATACAGGCAATGTATTTCTTTATTATGTCTTGTATTACAAGCCTTGCGCTCTTATCAATACAAACATCATTTTTCACTATTTATTACAAATTGCATGTAATTTCTTTGGTTCGCGCGAAAACAATATGGTCAAACATTGTACACCTCATGAACAGTCTAAAACAGGCAAGCTATTGCGCCTTTTGGACAAACGTTCACACATGAGCACAATACCATCTCTCATTCGCCTTACCTATCCAAAAGCAATTAGAAACATGCAACATATTGTAATTTAAACAACAATTTACAAGCATGGCAGTGCATCAAAAAATACATTATCTAGTGTAACATAAGACACTTCTTAACAAAGATCATGACAATGATCTTTGGAAATCTTTGGTGCCAAAAAGCTAAGAATATATACAATAATCACACCGGCGATCTTAAAAAAAAAGGGATACTCCCAAACTTAGTCAGCCACAAGTTCATCTTCAACAAACCACCTTCCCTGGAGGTTTTTTCCGACGTTGATACACCAACCGACACACTTTTTCCTGGATCATCGGAAAACGAGCAGTCAAGCCATCCGCATCCAGCACAACAAGGCTATTATCAGCAACCCCCCCTTACCGGAGAACTTTATCATCAGAACAAGCCACCATAAAAGGACTAGCAGGGACGGAGTTCTCTCCGGTAGCCATTAGTGGAGGAGAATCAGCCAATAGCAACAGAGCCTTAGCAGCTTCTCGAATCCTAAGGATATCTGAAAGTCGTCGGGAACGAACGGTACGTTTTCCTTTCATTTTTTTCAAAATTGAGAAATAAACGAGCAACCCAACGCATTTATATACAAAAAGAACCCAACCTCAGGAAAGAAGAGACCTACTCATCATTAGTTGTCAGAACCATATCACATCCAAACGGCGCTACAGGAGCCAGGGTCATTTCCTCATTAATGAAGTCTGACAAGCGCCACTACGAATCTCAAGACAAAAGAGAAAAATACCCACTCTTACTGCCAGTTGACGTCATTACACGTCAGAGCATGATTACAAAGTCTCGTTTTTCCCCTTTTTCAACAAATTAAAGTTTCCAAGAGAAGATTTCTTATTTCTCGCGCCCAAAAAGCAACTCCCTCTCACAAGTCCAGTGCTCCACTTATTTGCATACGCACACCACTAGACTGAGGGGACTTGAAGGGGTAAGGTCCCAAAAACCTCATGATAAGTATTTGAGACCATACCACAAACTGGCCTTTTTAACCTTTTGACCTTGCGCGGCCGCGCATTGGTCTTACAAGAGGAAGGCAAAATCAGCAATCTATAATTGCGCGCCCAAAGGAAAACATAAATCCTTGCGCCTTCACCCATTAGCAAAGGATAAAAATCCTGAGATCAATACTTCCGCCCAAATACCCAGACTTGGATATCATTTTACCCAGACTTGGAATTTATTCGTCTGTGTCCACACAGTAAGGTGTCACACTAGATTACAGCAGTAATCTTCTAGAAAGAAATACAATCGTGCACCACCCAGACGGTTATAACCGTCTGGACACGTGTCATTACCACAGGAAACACTGGAATCACAATGAAGGCATGCAATTGGAGAATAATCTCCACTTAATCACTTTCCATGTGGCAATCCCCCAGCCGTAGATCAAACCACGATCCGTGTGCATTCACATCGGATCGAGACAACTTAACGTTGGATCAAAGAACTTAACGGAAGAAAATATAACCGCTACGACGTTGGCATCTTCCGTCATCTTTTCAATAACAGGTTTTCCCTCCCAAACTCCCGGTTATAAATACGAGAACTGTTCAGGTATAAACTCAAGTCACACTCACTTCTAAAATACTTTTCTCTTCTCCAAACAAATACTTATTCTCACACCGGAGTCGGGTCAAGGAGAGAACCCTCTTCTCCCCTTGGCGAGGCTAACGGTGTTCTTTTTTGCAGACCATCGGAGAAGGAGATCAGCTGCAACTGAATCAACCGAGAGAGAGCTAACCCTTTTATGCGGATTCAAACCCCCTAGATATTTCGGTTCCGACCATTTATCTAGTGTTTCTTCAGAGTACGTTCACTTAAATTAAATCTGCAAGTAGATTTAAATGAACAGATTAAAAAGGCACAAGAATCAGTAATCAAGGATGATACTGAGAAGTTAAAAGGAATGATTAAGGAATTAGAACAAGGAACAGATGGAATTCGGAGATTCCATAAGAAAAGGATGTGGATACCTAAATTAGGAAACCTACGTTACCGTATATTAGAAGAAGCCCATAAGTCTAAGTATACGATGCATCCTGGAAGTGGTAAGATGTATCAAGACTTAAGAAAGAATTTTTGGTGGATAGGAATGAAAAAGGATATATGATGTGTGCAAAATGCAAAATATAAATTACATCAAATGAGGCATAAAACTAACCCCTTTTTAGTACTAATGTTGGAAAAAAGTGTGCTTTTGTCTTCCTTTTGTATTTTCAGGGTTAAAAGAGCTTAAATGAACAAAAGAAGCAAAAATGCAGCCGAATCCAGCATAAATACAAGAAAAGGAATAAACGTGGCATGACCGACCCCTCCACAGCATCTTCCCAAGCAAAACAAGAGAACAGAAGGCTGAACACGCCCCGTGCTCAGTGAGCACGGGGGCGTGCCCAAGTGTCTACAGAAAAGAAAAAGTTGTAGAAGCTTCTATCACCCACCACGGGGGCGTGCCCAGCGGACATAGGGCCGTGGTCAACTCTAAGATTCGAAGAATTTGAGGAAATCTTGATAGTACAGATACGCTTCTACACACGCGGTCGTGCCCAGCGGACACGGGGGCGTGGTCAACTAATGCAGACAATCTGCATTTAATGAAGAAAGAGAAGATGGGTGGACACGGGGCCGTGCCCAATGGACACGGGGCCGTGTCCGGGCTTCTGTGCAGGCTATAAATAGGGGTGCTTGGCTCATTTGCAAACCATCCCTTAGCAAACCACCTCTCTCACACTACACCCACCCTCCACCACCATCACAACCCACATCCACCACCATCATCCATCATAGAGTATGTGTAGTAGTCTCGGGATCCAAGATTGATCGTAAGAGTTCTTGACAATCAAAGGCCATGTTTGCCTAAGTCTCTTACATCACTTGGTGAAGACAAGTGTCTAGTGTAATACTTTTTATTTTTAATCTTTTCGCACTTTTTATTTGGTTCTGTATTAATGACTTTAATAACTAGTTTCTTATGTTGATGGTGAGTCTTCCTTATCGTTTGTCCATGGTGTCTTGGCATTATTTTACTGTCTATATAAAATAAAAGATTTTCACCATTCATATCTCCACGGTCTATATGGAGGTATGTTGGCTACCTGGTATGGGGTTAAGGGAACGGTTTGGTAAGAGTCTTGCCTTGTTCAGTGTATAGATCCTGCAAGGACCTGGGTCAACTTTAGTGGGACCTCCTTCAATACCCACTGGATTTGGATGGCGGGGGTCCGAACTCCTTGACCCCCTCATATGTAAACTACTATTAATACTTTAACCCGACTACTTAGGACTGTATCCCTGCTGACTCAAACTACTTAGCCGAGGGTAACGTCACCTCCAGAAGATGGGCCTACCACAATATGCATTAATAACTTAATTTATTATCTTTCAATAATCCAACCCTTTAGGATTGTATCCTTGCTGACTCAAACTACTTGGTTGAGGGTAATGCCACCTTCAGAAAAGGGGCCTACTACAATAACTAAGATAATCTCTTAAAAGTTGCAAAAGTGCGGAAATAATCAAAGGTTACACTAAACACGAGTCAGATCCAAGTGATTCATCTTGTCTATCAGTTTTTATTTTTATTTTATTTTTCAGCATTTTAGTTAGTTTTATTTTTCTTGTTTAAAAATCTTTTTCTAAACTTTTGATTTGATTAGACGTTGAGGATAAACCGGTACTAAAAGCTCTTGTATCCTTGGACGACCTCGGTATCTTACCAACACTATACTACGCTCACGATGGGTGCACTTGCCCATATGTGTGTTTAGTGTTAGTAAATATCGTGTTTTATAAATTTAAAACTTGGCTAAAAAGTGTTAAAGGGCTTAAAATATACATTAAAAACCAAAACACACCGCACACATCAAGTTTTTAGCGCCGCTGCCGGTGACACAAGGATTTTAAGAAAGTTAGGAATCAACGGCCTAATCGTTTTTTCTTATTTTTCTAATTTTTTTTTATTTTTCTTAATTTTTCAGTTTTTGCCGAGCTCAGCACGGACCGTGCCTGGTCGGACACGGGGCCGTGCTCAGCATTGTTACTGGCAGTTTTTATTTTCCGAGTTACAGGGAGTTGAGCACGGGGCCGTGTCGGTGCAGCACAGGGCCGTGTCGAGCTCCCCAGTAATAGGGATCCGGAAAACAACTACTGTATCTCCGACCACGGGCCGTGTTCACCTGAGCACGGGGCAGTGGTGAACCTTCTGACCATCGTTCTTTTCTGTTTTTATTGCAGGACTTGGAACCCATGCGCCACATCTGAAATTTCTACGTAGTGTATGAGCTCCAGTTCTAGTAGAGACATAAAAGAACCTCTAGAAGAACCCGGACGCTTTCTCAGAAAAAGACTTAAAGCTAAAAACCAAGAGAAAGTTTCGGGGGACCCACTTCTAATGGCGGACTAACGTACCCTCATGGATTACCTACGACCCACTGTAGGAAATCTCGGCGCCGCTATCAATGCACCGAATGTCGAAGCCAACAACTTCGAACTTCAGCCGCATTTGATACAAATGCTTCAAAACTCCGCAACCTTCCATGGGCTTGCGGAAGAGGATCCCCATCTACATATTACTAATTTCCTAGAAATATGTGATACCTTTCGGATCAATGGAGCATCAAATGACGCCATCCGCCTTCGAATGTTTCCATTTTCGCTAAAAGACCGAGCTAAGGCTTGGCTTAATACCCTCCCAGTTGGCTCAGTAAACACCTGGGATAAACTGGCCTAAAAGTTTCTATATAAGTATTTCCCTCCCGCTAAAACGGCTAAATTATTGACTGAAATTAATACATACTCAGAAGAGGACGGGGAATCCTTATATGAAACTTGGGAAAGGTTCAAGTAGCTACTTAGAAAGTGTCCTCATCATGGTCTTGCAGTATGGCAACAAGTTTCCACTTTTTACAATGGATTGTTGCCACACACAAGACAAACACTTGACTCTAGCTCCGGGGGACTTTTAGGTAATCGTCGCCCGAATGAAATTTATAATCAAATTGAGAAAATTGCTCAAACCAATTTTCAGTGGCACACTCCCCTAGGCAACAAATCCATTGCCCCGGGTGCCCATAAGGTTGATGAGAGCACTTTTGGTTGTTTAGTTATAGTATTCGTTCGTAAATCATTTGTTCCCTTGTACCAGGTATCGTATTAATTCGTATCGCGGTCTCCCAGACACGTGTGCGAAGGTTAGTGGGGGTTTCCCATGTATCCTAGACTAGTTGTATTTGTATTTGTATCGCGGTCTCCCATACATATTTGCGAAGATTAGTATTCGTATCGGGGTCTCACAGACATGTTTGCGAAGATTAGCATTTGTATCGCGGTCTCATAGACATGTGTGCGAAGATTAGTGGGGGCTTCCCGTGTTTTACTAGTCTAGCTGTATCTATAGGTGTCCTACACCTAATGAGGTCAGTGATACGTATTCGTATCGGGGTCTCACAGACATGTTTGCGAAGATTAGCATTTGTATCGCGGTCTCATAGACATGTGTGCGAAGATTAGTGGGGGCTTCCCGTGTTTCACTAGTCTAGCTGTATCTATAGGTGTCCTATACCTAATGAGGTCAGTGGTACGTATTTCAATAGCAATGTAAGTACAAGTAATCATTCAATCCCATTCCCAACCCCGGGAATCCCATGCCTTGGTAAAAGTATGAACTCACCTTGGTTTGCTCGGTATGCTAAACTATGCTCATAAGTAATCAATCAATTCCTATATCAGGTACGTATTCTCAGTCAGTATAGGTTTGTGAGGTTTCGCATGCAATGTATGTCACATATTGTAGGGGATGGTTAACATCACGTAACGCGTAAACAGTTAATCGAGTTCACATAATTCACGCTTCACATAATAGGTTTTACAGTCTACTCAAACAAGATTATTCATTAACAGTCATGGTAAGATTAACAGTGTTAACGGCGTTAATCAGGATTAGTAGAACTAGCACGCACCATTGGGTTATCACCCTTAACATAGTCACTGTGTCATAATAGTGTTAAGTCAAAATTAACAGAGTTATCAAATTTAACTAGATAAATAAACTAACAAGGTTAATAAACTTTAACGGAGTTACATGCTAACAGAGTTAACAACATAACAGGGTTAACGACTAACAGAAGTACTCTCTAAAATACTTGACTAAAGCACATGTGATGAAAACAGGTGCCTGGCGAAATCGCTGCCTGGCGAAATCCCCCAAGCGACGAAGACACCCGGGACGAAAACACTTGTTTTCGTCGGCTTCAAGTGTGACGAAAACACATAAGTGTTTTCGTCCAATGTTGTGATTTCATTGGCCCCTGCGTTTTCGTTGGCTAGACATCATCTTCATTAACAGTTACCCAACCCTAAATCGATTATCATTGTTCCACCATTACTATTAATCATTCGGTCATATCTCTAGTCGAAACAGTCAAGGATATTACCAATCATCAATCATCTGCAAGTTGTTATGACCATCAAGTTTTTGCCATATATTTAACATAAAAACCCTAGTCTGCTAGACATATCATAATAGCATTAATCGAACATAGTCGAACATAGACAACATACATCACAACCAAATCTTGCATCAGGTTATGCGGATCCCTAATATACAAATTAGTTCAAAATTATATGCTCAACATCATTACCCACTAACTGTTAATACATGAAATCATATTACCAAATCATTGTGCCATCAAGATCGTATAAAATCATTAGATCATTCATAGGAAAGCATGCCATAATTACACAACATCATTATTCAATTAACATATACATACAGACACGTGATCAAATCATGCATTACTCGAATGACAGTGCAACTAACCGAGATGTAAGGTCACTATATTGATCGAAAGGAAAAACTTGAAAGCTTGCAGTTGCCGTCGCACAGGGAAAAGACTCTAGGGTTTTTGCCGATTAAAAGTTTCACGTAAGGGTTTGAAGGAAAAAAATAATAAATCGCTACTGGGCCAAAGGCCCAATCTTGTTTTCATTGAACCCATGTTGGACGAAAACACTTTGTGTTTTCAGCCATGGAGTGTTTTCGTAGGGAGTTTGTTTGGCAAGGTTCCATGGTTTATAATTATGCAATTCAAATCATATTAATATAAGGTATGTATAACACATACACATATAATATACACATTCACAAGTCACACTTATATTGCACATCAAATAAACGTTAAAACACACTTTGCAATTAAGTACTAAGTTGAGTCGAATAGAGACCTTGAAAACTCGGGTTGTCACATTATCCCCAACTTGAAAGAAATTTCGTCCCGAAATTTAGCACGCGGTTACTGAGGAAGCTAGTTATGTTGTGTTGTTTCCTGGGGTGTCACATCATCCCCCCGTTGATTTGGAATTTCGTCCCTAAATTCTGTAGTAGCTTCAGCCTCAGTAGTGGTTGCACTGTTTCCGAATAACTGGGGATACTTGAGTTTCATTTTATCTTCTCGTTCCCAGGTGAACTCTGGGCCATGACGGGAGTTCCAACGAACTCGAACAAGATGTATTCTAGTGTGCTTGAGGACCTTAACGTCTCGGTCCGTGATTTCAACTGGTTCCTCGACGAATCGCAACTGATCGTCGATAGTGAGCTCCTTCAAAGGAACTATGAGGGTCTCATCTGATAGACACTTCTTCATATTCGACATGTGAAAAATATTGTGAACTGCACTGAGTTCTGCGGGCAGGTTTAGTTTATAGGCTACCTTGCCTATCTTCTCAATGATTTCGAACGGTCCGACATATCGCGGATTGAGCTTGCCCTGTTTGCCAAAACGAACCACACCCTTCCAGGGTGAAACTTTGAGTAGCACTCGATCCCTAATTTGGAACTCGAGTGGTTTCCGACGCTTGTTTGCGTAGGCTTTCTGACGGTCACGAGCTACCGCCATGCGTTGCCGTATCTGAGTAATTCTTTCCGTTGTGTCCACTACAAGTTCTGGACCCGTGATCTGACTATCACCCACCTCTGCCCAACAAAGAGGTGATCGGCATTTACGCCCGTACAATGCCTCGAATGGAGCGGCTTGAATGCTGGTGTGGTAATTGTTGTTATACGAGAACTCCACTAACGGGAGGTGTTTTTCCCAGCCGTTGCCGAAATCGATTACACATGCACGAAGCATGTCTTCTAAAGTTGAATAGTGCGCTCAGATTGCCCATCCGTCTAAGGGTGATAAGCTGTGCTCATGTCTAAACGAGAGCCAAAAGATTTGTGCATTGCTTGCCACAATTCTGAAGTAAAACGTGCGTCACGATCAGAGATAATCGAGGTTGGCACCCCGTGCCTCGAGACAACTTCCTTAAGATATACATCTGCTAGAGTAGAGAACTTGTCTGTTTCCTTGATAGCCAAGAAGTGTGCAGACTTAGTGAGTCGATCCACGATCACCCAAATAGTATCATTCCCACGTTGAGATCTAGGCAGGCCAGTAACAAAATCCATGGAAATCTGCTCCCATTTCCATTGTGGTATCTCTGGTTGTTAGAGTAGGCCCGATGGTTTCTGATATTCAGTCTTGACTCTCACACAAGTCAAACACTTGCTAACGTAAGTTGCTATATGAGCTTTCATGTTAGGCCACCAATATGTAGTTTTCAAATCATGGTACATCTTATCCGAACCTGGATGTACCGAGTAGCGAGACTTATGTGCTTCACCCATTACGAGCTCGCGTAAGTTGCCATACAGTGGGACCCAAATGCGTCCGGTTACGTAGTAGGCGCCGTCTTCCTTTTGTTCTAACCGTTGCCTTGAGCCGCGTAGGGCTTCAGCCCTGACATTTTCTGGTTTCAATGCTTCTACCTTAGCATCTCGTATTTGTGCCGGAAGACTAGACTGGATAGTAAGCTGTAATGCTCGTACGCGTCTAGGTATAGTCTCTTTTCGACTAAGGGCGTCAGCCACAACATTGGCTTTGCCTGGATGGTACTTGATGGCACATTCGTAATCGTTCAGTAGTTCAACCCATCGGCATTGACGCATGTTCAATTCCTTCTGCTTGAAGATATGTTCGAGACTCCTGTGATCGGTGTAGATGGTGCACTTGGTACCGTACAGGTAATGTCTCCATATCTTAAGTGCGAAAACCACAGCTCCCAGCTCTAAATCATGCGTAGTATAGTTCTTTTAGTGAATCTTAAGTTGGCGCGAGGCGTAAGCAATGACTTTATCTCGTTGCATCAATACACAACCAAGACCCTGAATTGATGCGTCGCAGTAGACCACAAAATCATATGTGCCCTCTGGCAATGAGAGAATAGGTGCGCTGCAGAGTCTATCCTTTAAGTGTTGAAAAGCTGTTTCCTGTGTATTACCCCAACGATAAGTAACACCTTTCTGTGTCAGTAGTGTAAGCGGCTGTGCAATCTTTGAGAAGTCTTTGATGAACCTTCTGTAGTAACCTGCCAAACCCAAGAATTGGCGAATTTCTGTTGGTGTGCGAGATGCAGGCCAGTTCTTGATCGAATCTACCTTGGATGGATTGTAACACCTATGCCTCCACGGCCATGAAACAAATACTGTATCAATTAAATATTGTATTTCATACTTGGGACATGTACAAATATGTGTATCCTTTGCACATTATCAATTCTTGTTCGATTTCAAGCTTTAAATCGCTTTCTAGAAGGTTATACGCGCACTGATGCGTAAACATAACCCGTTTAATGCAACGAATGCTCTGGAATAGTGAAATAGGCTTAACATACCTTAAACAACCTTTACATAACTTAGAAATAAGTTTTGAAGGCTTTGGTATGTCAAAAACAAGTTAATTCACTTACAGGGACTAAACTTGACAAACTGCGAAAGTATGCCAATTTGAGCTGTAACGAACATTCTGGAACATGACCATAAGTTAAACACACCTTAAATATCCTTTACATAGCTTAGAAATAGGCTTTGAGGGGTTCGGTATGCTAAAATAAACTTTTGGGGTCATTCCGGGACTAAAAGCGTCAAAAAAGTGCATAAGTTTGCATTTTCGCGCATAACTTACGTTCTGAATACATCCGGACATCCAAAAATTTATGTAAGCACTAAAATATTTATTTTAGTGTTTGGCATAAGAAAAATCCTTTCGTCACGCCATTTGGATCATTTTTCGCGCTTATGCGCATTCCGTCGTAATTAACCGAACAACGTAACCGTACGGCTAAACGAACCGACACCCGAGATATTTTTGAACACATTTTAAGTTCCCTATACTTTAACTTCATTTTAGAGCTTTGAAATGGGGTTAACGGGGCTTAAACGTGTCAAAAAACGCATCAAAAACCAAGTTTTGAGGTTGCAGGGACTGAAACTGTAAATCTGCCAAACTAGGTCTGTAAACAGGGGCCAGATGCAGCAAAACGTTTTTTTTTTTTCAGCTTTTAACAGCCCTTAACACTCTCCAAAGGCCAAGTGCCAAGTGTCAAACTCTTATGGTGGATGGCAAATGAGTTACCACAACTTTCCAACAAGTGTACGGCTTAGATCGTGCCCCCTTTTCCAAGAAATGATCCTAACGGTGAACCGAAAACTATAAATACCCACCTCCACCCTTCACTTTTCCTCACAAGAATCTGATCTTATGTGCTCTAAGTTGAAACCTTTGTTTCATACCTGAGCTATTTTGATCTAGATTAGCATTTGGGGACCCTTCGTAAGTGTTCCATCGTTCTTTTATTGCTTTTCGAGTCTGAAAGTCAAACTTTGTTTGACTTTCTGCATTGACCAGTTTATGGTCAATGCGAAGTTCATTTGAAATTCACAACGTGATTGTAATCACGATGGTTATAGTCCCTTGTGACTATGCCTACTGATTACCACGTTGTCTAGGGTCGTAAGGGTAAGCGATCTAATAAATCGCTTATACCTTCGAACTCGACCCATTTGGTCGATCATTAGGATCCGACCAAACACATTAGGTGACCATAGTATATAGGGAATATCCTTCCGAGGCTATACCTTATGGTCGCTTCGTTTAAGCAGTTGTATGATAGGTAGTTTATATGCCTTAGGTAAATTACCAAAATACCCCTTTAATGCCAAAATTCGTTTTAAACGTATGTAACATAACTTTTGACATCTAAATTGATTTGACAGCCATATTAGACATGTTAAGGCATATTTTACTTGTCATAGGACTAGTTAGGCGTTCCGAACGCGTTTTACGCGAATGACGCGTTAAAGTAGCATAATCTACCTAAACGGGTCGTAATGGGTCACAAACACTTAGGTTAAGTTTCGTTTTAGTATGTGGGCTTTGTTAAATCATATTACATGAGTCTCCATACTCATTTGGTTTACGAACCCTCATTCTATCCGATCCTCCGATATTAGGTCCGGTTTATTAACATAGTTACCTATATTAGGTGCCGTTTGATTCCGTGATCTCTAGCATTGCTTGGTGGTTATCTTAGGACTTCTGAGCAATCTCAAGTGAGTACATAGACCCCTCTTTTACTGTTTTCCAAACATTTTGGGGTGGAACACATGTGCCTACTGGTTACTTTCGTGCTTTCCATGTTTTCACATCATATACTTGCTATGTTCATTAGTACATTTATAGTACATGATTTCATTGTCTTACATTACATTTTATGCTATGTATGTCCATTTAGTTCATACTTAGTACATCGTTTCACATCACATCACATGCTATGTATGTTCATTTGTTGCATACTTAGTACAATTGTTTTCATCACATGCTTACATTTTGATATGATATTTGGATTGTTTTGATGGATCAATATACATTCATTAACACCGATCACGCCATTCGTTAGTAGGTAGTGGTACCATAGGAATTGACAACTCCCGTTCCGGACATCCTGGGTAGGTGGGGATGAAAGGAATGACCAAATTCGATATACATAAGCACATATAATCCTTTAATTTGTTTAAGGGTTTATCGCCACAGTCTCAAGGCTTGGATGTATGCATTCTCACAATACCGCATAGATATTTGTATCAGTATAGCATGCATTCCCACAAAACATAGCTTTGATTTAAACCGTGTTTTACTTCAATACTTTGTTTTTGTGCATATGGTTTAGTTGATATATTTCACTAGCCATACATATCATTTTGATTACACATTACATGATTTACATTTGACACATAAATATTATTGACATTGGTTACACATTACATGATTTACATCTGACACATAAACATTATTGGCATTGGTTACACATTACATGATTTACATTTGACACATAAACATTATTGACATTGGATATACATTACATGATTTACATATTGACATAAACATTTTGACATATTATTCAATACGTTTGGCAATTGTTTTAAACATAGACATCTTACATTGGTGGTTTGTTTGGGTTAATGATTTGAGTAACGAGGCGGGTGTAATATGATACAAGCATGGTGGATACGCCACTGGTACTTCCTATATATAAGTGATTGTATGGTATTACATATCGTAGCGTTATTTGAATCATTTCAATTTGGACATATAACATTTTATACAAATAACATACTTTTCACAATACATTGTTTTACAAACAACTTAAATTATACAAACTCATTTTTATATGGTTATTCATTTAACCATACATTATTCTCTTACTTATACATATCATCCGATCTTATCGTTTTTCAAATGATTTACAAGACAAATCAAATTACAAAGTTCATGACTAAACATTTTCTTAAACAATAAGTCATGAACCCTATTTTCATAAACCTATGTATCTCACAGGCATTTTTATGATGACGTACCTATTTTCACATGTGTTTCAGGATATGATGCATAGGACTTATCAAGATACACATAGGCGGACTTGGGCCTTAGTGACAATAAAAGATGCAAGACTAGTTATTTATGTTATATTTCTTTGATTGTCAAGACATTGTAACTCTTTTAATCAATAAAACAATATTTCAATTTCCATGTGTTATGAAACAATGATTCTGTTACAACACTCCCCGACGTTTTCCGCCACGTTTGGTTGTTCTACGTGGTCGGGGTGTGACAGAAAAGTTGGTATCAGAGCTCATGGTTATAGGGAATTAGGTTATTAGTAATACTTTAACCTTGTCTATAACCTTCCTAGGACCCTAACGCGAGTTTACTTGCGTTTAGTCATAAAACAATACTGTCACCTATCCTTAGGCGACAACCACAACAAGAACATAAATTTCAAAACCGCTTTGAAAACTAATCATCTGTTCTAGGATGATTGATTACTAGGTTTTGAACCCTCTATTTTAAGGTTTTGAACCCTCTGTTATATGGTTTTGAACCCCTTTGAATTTTCAAAAATCTCGTCAAAGTTTGGGTCGTATAATGTGAACACGTGCAAACTGGAAGAGTGAATGCCTGTACCCTGAGTTTTCTGTCGAAGGCTAGAGTGTTCGTACAAATCCGCAGTATCGGACCAGTCACTCTTACCTGGGAACTCTTGGGGTGAGTGTTCACTTATAGGCGAGCATGTCTTCAATGATACATTAATATGATCCGTTCACTTTGATTAGTCACCATCTCATTTGTTTGCCTTAGGTAACAAACAAATGATCGCAAATTCTTATGCATTGCCATTCTGTATTGTTTATCCGATGACGTTTCACTTGTTTCTTCCTATGTCTTTCATTTTCTTCTAGAATGTCTCTCCATTACGATGACGCCCAGATATCCGAGCAGACTGCCAAATTTGCACAGCGAATAGGCGAAGTAGTCCTGAAGACTGTCGAATTAGCTACTGCCATGTATCGTCTCCAGAATGAAGCCACTCAAGAATCACCAAAGGAGACGGAAGCCAAGCCTTCACCAAAACCAAAGAAACGTAAAGCTTCAAAGAATCCCGCTGCGGTTGCACCAAAACAGGCAAGACCTAGCCAAGTGACGGCACAACCAGCCAAGAAACCAATCAAGGAATCAAAGACCATGGATGAACGATCCCCTAAGAAGTCAAAAAAAGCGAAAGGCTTCTCAGAACTTCGCCATGGTCGCTCACAATGGTAAAGCCCTCCCCAACCAACCAGCTCAACCCCCTGCTAGGAAGCCATACAACGGAACTGCACCCTTGTGCAACCAATGTAGCCTTCATCATCAGGCTAGCGTGAAGTGCCGCAAATGCCAAATTTGTGGACTTATAGGTCATACGGCAAGGGTTTGCCCAACTACAGCAGTACCAAATCAAACAAGACCCGTCCGGGTGGCAACACCACCTGGTAAGAAGCAATACAAGGGAACATCACCAATATGCGACAAATGTAATGCACACCACTTAGCTCACCTACAGTGTCGTTTGTGTGCATCATGTGGGCGACTCGGTCACCTGGCAAATGCTTGTCAATTTACCCCAAACCAAAGTGGTCCAAACCAACCACAAGCCAATCCTGCTCAAGCTCGCTTTCCGCCTGGATCGTGCTACAACTGTGGCGAGACAAGCCACTTCAGGAACAAATGCCCAAAGCTTGCTAATACAAATCCAACCCTTGGATGAGCATTCGGCTGAACAAAGGATGTTGCTGTCTTATGCCTTGGTTTCTTTTGTTTTCGTGTATTGTGAAACAATATGTCTCGTTCATAAATAAAAGTTGTTGTTCGCAATTCTGATATACAAGTATAATCACATGTGTTTATGGCATTTCCTTATAATACCTGTATTAAGGAACTATGTTCCTTACAAACTACTCTTGTGATTCTCTCTTTCAAATGAACACTCATGATTCCCTCGAAAATTTTAAGTACTCGTTTCACTCTAAGAAACAAAGTACAGAAAATAAAGTGACATTATGAGTAATCATGTTTCTGCACATCAGTACCTTTTAATCCTTGGTTAGATAACTAAGGGTATTTTCAAAACTCATACCCATTACGTTTTGATTTTTCAACATACACAGTACAGGTATTTCAAAAACAATCTTCATGATCTCAAAACATTTCATATAGTTTGAAAACAATTTTTTTAAATACATTGTCTATGTTATTTCAAAAACATTGGCTATGTTTTCAAAAACAACCTTCATAATTTCAAAATGTCTCATATAGCCTGAGAATAATATTAATACAATATATTTTCTTATTAAGTGCATGATTTCAAAAGCATCATTCATGTTTCCCAAAGACCTTATACATAATTTCAGAATTCATCTCGCATAATTTTAAAACACTTTTATAAATATACTTACCTAGTACACCTACTTTATGATTTCAAATGTATTATATATAAGGTTTTAAAAACATTGAACACATTTTTTTTTAAGAACCCCATGCATAGTTTTCAAAAATATTTTCCTCATACATTGACTTAGCCTTCAAATTCCGCTTCATATGTCGCCTTGACATAGCTAGCATCTCAACTTCATAAGCATTTTACTTCATGTTTTGATTTAAGCACGTCCAATGCAAGGTTTCAAAACAGGTTTCAAAACATCTTCAACTTCTAAAATCCATATGGGATCTTTTTATCTTCACATTTAGACCCTTGTGGATGATTATCATTCAAATCAGAGTCCTTGATTGGATTCCTTATGTACCTAAATTCGAACATTTCGGTTCCTTATAATCGAAATCGAATTTTTCTTTTAAAAATCTTTCTATCTTTATAGTTAGATTCTTGATAATGTTTAAAGTACCAAATGAAATCCACGAGATGGATTCCTAGTGTGCTTTAAATACATGCGCTCTGTTAGCAAAACAAATTAACAAATTAAAGATCTAGATAAACAATATTTGTGGTTATATGACTATGTGTTTATGCATCTTGTGTTTTCTTTTATGCATTTTAGGTTTTTGTATACTCTGGATATTCGTTATCCAAATCCTCGTAGAATTTTTCATATCTTCATATGAGGGATTCGTAGTAGGATATTCAAAAAGGTACTACCTTAATTCCTTAATGGGCTTCTATGTAATAGTTAAGACCCTTGGATTATATAGTACCACTCCATGATTCATAAGAGGCCCTTTTAGTGGTCTAGTCAAAAATATTGATTCAAAAATCTGGTTAAGAATGACATGTGATGATATAAGCTGAAAAGACTCCTTGGTTGTCTATTAAAATCATTTATTGATTTAATAAAAGGGACCCTATGGTGGTCTAGTCACACTCATCACAGGTTTGTTCATTGTTTTTCCCCTACACATTATAAAATAGACTGTGTGAACTATGCAAGGAATTGTCTAATTATGGACGCGTACATAATTATGAGATTCAGTGCACGGTAACCACAGTAAGATTTATTATGTGTAAGAACCGATAGTGACAACAATAACAAAATGAGAACGATGTAACGGAGGTACGGTGGACGCACCAATGACGCTTCATATACTTGTATATAAGTATCCTTCTTACATTGCAAGCATGATGTTATTAAAGTTACTAGAAGTTCAGAACCCTAACCAATGTTGTTTGATCTTTTCAACTTCATGTTTTAAACTCTCACAAGTTTCCTCTAAATAAAATTTCGGGACGAAATTTCCTAAAGTAGGGGAGACTGTAACACCTGTGCCTCCACGGCCATCAAACAAATACTGTATCAATTAAATATTTTATTTCATACTTGGGACATGTACAAATATGTGTATCCTTTGCACATTATCAATTCTTGTTCGATTTCAAGCTTTAAATCGCTTTCTAGAAGGTTATACGCGCACTGATGCGTAAATATAACCCGTTTAATGCAACAAACGCTCCGGAATAGTGAAATAGGCTTAACATACCTTAAACAACCTTTACATAACTTAGAAATAAGTTTTGAAGGCTTTGGTATGTCAAAAACAAGTTAATTCACTTACAGGGACTAAACTTGACAAACTGCGAAAGTATGCCAATTTGAGTTGTAACGAACATTTAGGAACATGACCATAAGTTAACCACACCTTAAATATCCTTTACATAGCTTAGAAATAGGCTTTGAGGGGTTCGGTATGCTAAAATAAACTTTTTGGGTCATTCCGGGACTAAAAGCGTCAAAAAAGTGCACAAGTTTGCATTTTCGCGCATAACTTACGTTTTGAATACATCCGGACATCCAAAAATTTATGTAAGCACTAAAATATTTTATTTTAGTGTTTGTCATAAGAAAAATCCTTTCGTCACGCCATTTGGATCATTTTTCGCGCTTATGCGCATTCCGTCGTAATTAACCGAACAACGTAACCGTACGGCTAAACGAACCGACACCCGAGATATTTTTGAACACATTTTAAGTTCCCTATATTTTAACTTCATTTTAGAACTTTGAAATGGGGTTAACGGGGCTTAAACGTGTCAAAAAAACGCATCAAAAACCAAGTTTTGAGGTTGCAGGGACTGAAACTGTAAATCTGCCAAACTAGGTCCGTAAACAGGGGCCAGATGCAGCAAAACGTTTTTTTTTTCAGCTTTTAACAGCCCTTAACACTCTCCAAAGGCCAAGTTCCAAGTGTCAAACTCTTATGGTGGATGGCAAATGAGTTACCACAACTTTCCAACAAGTGTACGGCTTAGATCGTGCCCCCTTTTCCAAGAAATGATCCTAACGGTGAACCGAAAACTATAAATACCCACCTCCACCCTTCACTTTTCCTCACAAGAATCTGATCTTATGTGCTCTAAGTTGAAATTTTTGTTTCATACCTGAGCTATTTTGATCTAGATTAGCATTCGGGGACCCTTCGTAAGTGTTCCTTCGTTCTTTTATTGCTTTTCGAGTCTGAAAGTCAAACTTTGTTTGACTTTCTGCATTGACCAGTTTATGGTCAATGCGAAGTTCGTTTGAACTTCGCAACGTGATTGTAATCACGATGGTTATAGTCCCTTGTGATTACCACGTTGTCTAGGGTCGTAAGGGTAAGCGATCTAATAAATCGCTTATACCTTCGAACCCGACCCATTTGGTCGATCATTAGGATCCGACCAAACACATTAGGTGACCATAGTATATATGGAATAACCTTCCGAGGTTATACCTTATGGTCTCTTCATTTAAGTAGTTGTATGATAGGTAGTTTATATGCCTTAGGTAAATTACCAAAATACCACTTTAATGCCAAAATTCGTTTTAAACGTATGTAACATAACTTTTGACATCTAAACTGATTTGACAGCCATATTAGACATCTTAAGGCATATTTTATTTGTCATAGGACTAGTTAGGCATTCCGAACGCGTTTTACGCGAATGACGCGTTAAAGTAGCATAATCTACCTAAACGGGTCGTAATGGGTCACAAACACTTAGGTTAAGTTTCGTTTTAGTATGTGGGCTTTGTTAAATCATATTACACGAGTCTCCATACTCGTTTGGTTTACGAACCCTCATTCTATCCGATCCTCCGATATTAGGTCTGGTTTATTAAAATAGTTACCTATATTAGGTGTCGTTTGATTCCGTGATCTCTAGCATTGCTTGGTGGTTATCTTAGGACTTCTGAGCAATCTTAAGTGAGTACATAGACCCCTCTTTTACTGTTTTCCAAACATTTTGGGGTGGAACACATGTGCCTACTTGTTACTTTCGTGCTTTCCATGTTTTCACATCATATACTTGTTATGTTCATTAGTACATTTATAGTACATGATTTCATTGTCTTACATTACATTTTATGCTATGTATGTCCATTTAGTTCATACTTAGTACATCGTTTCACATCACATCACATGCTATGTATGTTCATTTGTTGCATACTTAGTACAGTTGTTTTCATCACATGCTTACATTTTGATATGATATTTGGATTGTTTTGATGGATCAATATACATTCATTAACACCGATCACGTCGTTCGTTAGTAGGTAGTGGTACCATAGGAATTGACAACTCCCGTTCCGGACATCCTGGGTAGGTGGGGATGAAAGGAATGACCGAATTCGATATACATAAGCACATATAATCCTTTAATTTGTTTAAGGGTTTATCGCCACAGTCTCAAGGCTTGGATGTATGCATTCTCACAATACCGCATAGATATTTGTATCAGTATAGCATGCATTCCCACAAAACATAGCTTTGATTTAAACCGTGTTTTACTTCAATACTTTGTTTTTGTGCATATGGTTTAGTTGATATATTTCACTAGCCATACATATCATTTTGATTACACATTACATGATTTACATTTGACACATAAATATTATTGACATTGGTTACACATTACATGATTTACATCTGACACATAAACATTATTGGCATTGGTTACACATTACATGATTTACATTTGACACATAAACATTATTGATATTGGATATACATTACATGATTTACATATTGACATAAACATTTTGACATATTATTCAATACGTTTGGCAATTGTTTTAAACATAGACATCTTACATTGGTGGTTTGTTTGGGTAAGTGATTTGAGTAACGAGGCGGGTGTAATATGATACAAGCATGGTGGATACGCCGCTGGTACTTCCTATATATAAGTGATTGTATGGTATTACATATCGTAGCGTTATTTGAATCATTTTAATTTGGACATATAACATTTTATACAAATAACATACTTTTCACAATACATTGTTTTACAAACAACTTAAATTATACAAACTCATTTTTATATGGTTATTCATTTAACCATACATTATTCTCTTACTTATACATATCATCCGATCTTATCGTTTTTCAAATTATTTACAAGACAAATCAAATTACAAGGTTCATGACTAAACATTTTCTTAAACAATAAGTCATGAACCCTATTTTCATAAACCTATGTATCTCACAGGCATTTTTATGCTGACGTACCTATTTTCACATGTGTTTCAGGATATGATGCATAGGACTTATCAAGATACTCATAGGCGGACTTGGGCCTTAGTGACAATAAAAGATGCGAGACTAGTTATTTATGTTATATTTCTTTGATTGTCAAGACATTGTAACTCTTTTAATCAATAAAACAATATTTCAATTTCCATGTGTTATGAAACAATGATTCTGTTACAACACTCCCCGACGTTTTCCGCCACGTTTGGTTGTTCTACGTGGTCGGGGTGTGACTTGGATCAACATGAATCCCATCCTTGTTTACCACGTGGCCTAGAAAGTGGACTTCACGAAGCCAGAAGTCGCATTTTGAAAACTTGGCGTACAACTGTTCTGTTTGAAGGAGTTCCAAAATAAGTCGTAAATGCTGCTCGTGTTCCTCCTGACTCTTAGAGTAGATCAGAATGTCGTCGATGAATACAATCACAAACTTATCCAGGTAGGGCTTGCACACTCTGTTCATAAGATCCATGAAGACTGCAGGTGCGTTTGTTAACCCGAATGGCATGACCAGGAACTCGTAGTGGCCGTAGCGAGTTCTGAATGTTGTTTTGGAGACGTCCTCGTCCCGGACTCTCAGCTGATGGTAGCCTGACCTCAGATCAATCTTTGAATAGTAGCTCGACCCTTGCAGCTGGTCGAACAAGTCGTCAATGCGTGGAAGAGGATATCGATTCTTTACGGTCACCTTCTTTAGTTCGCGGTAGTCGATGCACATACGAAAGGTACCATCCTTCTTATTTACAAATAATACTGGAGCTCCCCAGGGCGAAGAGCTAGGGCGAATGAAACCCTTTTCCAAGAGTTCTTGCAATTGCTTAGACAGTTCTTCCAGTTCGGTTGGAGCTAAGCGATAAGGTGCTCGAGCTATGGGTGCTGCTCCAGGAGCTAGCTCGATCTGAAATTCGACCTGGCGATGAGGCGGTAGCCCAGGTAACTCTTCAGGAAACACTTGAGGAAAGTCGCGTACAATTGGAATATCCTCTAATCTCTTCTCTTTCGCTGATGCGTCAGTAACAAGTGCTAAGATAGCAGTGTGGCCCTTTCGCAAACACTTCTGAGCCTTCAGGAAGGAGATGATGCCAACCACGGCACCACTCTTGTCGCCTTGAACTTCGAGAGGTTCTTTACCAGAACGGGGAATACGAACAATCTTCTCCTTGCATAGGATCTCTACTTGTTGTTGAGATAACCAATCCATACCAATGACGATGTCAAAACTACCCAGAGCTATGGGAATGAGATCGATAGAGAAAGTCTGACCAGCGAGGATAAGATTACAACCCTGAACTACGTGTGTGGCCTCTAGACTTTTACCGTTAGCTAATTCTACGGCATGTTTGGTGTTCAAAAGTGTTGGTGCGCGTTTAAGCATTTGGCTAACTTTCAGAGACATATAACTGGTATCCGCACCCGAATCAAATAATACAGTAACATAAAAGTCGTCGAGAAGAAACTTACCCATAACCACATTAGGATCGTTCCTTGCATCACCCTGACCCAGCACAAATGCACGACCCCTAGCACCATTGTCGTTATTGTTTCCGCCATTGTTGTTCCCATTGCCCTGATTATTGTTGTTGTTATTCTGATTCTGGTTTAACTGGGGGCAGTCCCGCTTGAAGTGGCCTTCAGCCCCACATTGAAAGCATCCCCTATTGCCTCGCTTTTGTTGTTGTTGCTGGTTTCGTGGAGCGAGTGGTTGTTGTTGCTGGTTCTGATTCGCAGGTCGTGAGCTCCTGCAATCTTTAGCCTCATGGCCCATCTTGAGACACCGCTGACAACGACCCTTGTTGCACTGGCCATTGTGGTGCCTGTTGCATGTATTGCACCTTGGGAGATTTCCTCTATATCCACCCTGTCTTTGACTACCAGAAAATTGCTGACCAGGGCTCTGGTAGTTATCAGTCTTTCGCTGCTGTGCCTGAGACTGAGCTGTAGCTGAACCCTTGCTGGAATCCCCATCCCATTTCCGCTTATTGTCACTGGGAGTAGCGGAAGTAGTAGCATTAGTAGCACTGATACGTTTGGGCAGCTTGTTCTGTTCCACTGCCTGATCTGTGAGGCGATGAGCAAGACGAGTAACATCCTGGATAGTAGCAAGGTTGGCCGATGTCACATGACTTTTAATTTCCGGTACTAGCCCTTTGAGATACAACTCAATACGCTTGATAGGAGGGTCCACCATGGTTGGACACAAGATGGCCAGCTCGTTTGACCTTTTCGTATACGCCTCAATCTCTGACCCCTTTATTTTCAGATTAAAGAACTCCACTTCTAACTTGTGGATGTCATCACATGTACAATATTCTCGCTTGATTAGTTCCTTGAAATCGTTCCAAGGGGTGGCGTTAGCAGCTGCCAACCCTAACGTCTGAACTTGCGCATTCCACCAAGTCAGCGCAATGCCTTCTAGAGTACCAGTGGCATACTTCACCCTGCGAGCCTCAGGGTATTCACACATCTCAAATACGGACTCGAGCTTTTCAAACCAATGGAGGAGTCCAACTGCTCCTTCCGTGCCACTGAATGTGCTAGGACGACAGTCCATGAAAGTCTTGAAGGTGCAAACATGTGGCTGAGCGTGTTGACCTGTTGTGTATAAGAATCGGGGCAAGGTTAAACACAAGAGTTGGTTTAGGAGTGTAGAATCTAAAGATCCTAGTGTGAGTTACGACTGCAGGGTATACCTCCCGCTTGTGCGGCTGCAAGTGGTGCAGCAACTTGTTCGTTAATCAGAGCCGTCAGCTGGGCTTGAGTCATGTTAATGCATCCAAACATGATCTTCATATCAAAGGCAACATGTCACACCCCGACCACGTAGAACATACAAAACGTGGCGGAAACATCGGGGAGTGTTGTAACAGAATTAATTGTTTCAAATCCATGGCAATTGAAGTTTCGTTTTATTGATTAAAGGTGTTACAATGTCTTAACAAACAAAGAAATACAACATAATTAACTAGTCTTGCATCTTTTATTGTCACTAAAGCCCAAGTCTGCCTATGTGTATCTTGATCATCTTATGCAACAGCTCCTGAAAAACACATGTGAAAATAGGTACGTCAGCATAAAAATGCCTGTGAGATACATAGGTTTTGTGAAAATAGGTTCCATGACTTATTTTTGAGAAAATGTTTAGTCATGAACCTTGTAATTTGCTTTGTTTTGTAAATCATTTGAAAAACAATGAGTTCAGATGATATGTATAAATTAGTGAATAATGCATGGTTAAATGAATAACCAAGTAAAATGAGTTTGTAAAAGATAAGTTGTTTGTAAAACAATGTCTTGTGAAAAGTATGTTATTTGTATAAAATGTTCTATGTCTCAAACTGAAATGATTCAAATAACGCTACAATATGTAATACCATACAAACACTTATATATAGGAAGTACCAGCGGCGTATCCACCATGCTTGTATCATATTACACACGCATCGTTACTTAATCATTTAATCAAACCAAACCACCAAAGTAATGTTTAACAATAGTAGAAATGTTTATGTATGGTCAAATACGGTTCACACGGTTCGCAGATACAAACGGTTCACAGATACAAATGGTTCACAGATATAAACGGTTCACATATACAAACGGTTCACAGATATAAACGGTTCACAGATATAAACGGTTCACAGATACAAACGGTTCACAGATACAAACGGTTCACAGATATCAACGGATCACAGATACAAACGGTTCACAGATATCAACGGATCACAGATACAAACGGTTCACAGATATAAACGGTTCACAGGTACAAACGGTTCACAGATATCAACGGATCACAGAGTTAAATGATTACAACGGTTCACATAGTCAAATGTTTACAACGGTTCAATATGTAGTATAATGTGTTCATATGCTGGATAAGCATATGCAACAGAAAAGCAATGTAAAACAATGTACTAAGTATGCACATAATGGACATACATAGCATAAAATGTATTGAAATCATGTACTATAATGTACTAACGAACATAGCAGGTATATGATGTGAAAACGGGAAAGCATGAATGTAACAAGTAGGCACATGTGTTCCACCCCAAAACAGTTTGGAAAACAGTAAAAGAGGGGTCTATGTACTCACTTGAGATTTCTCAGAAGTCCTTGAGTAACAACCAAACAAAGCTAGAGATCGCGGATATCAAACGGCACCTAGTATAGGTAACTATGTTAATAAACCGGACCTAGATCGGAAGATTGGGTAGCATTAGGGTTTGTAAACCAAACGAGTGTAGAGACTCGTGTCATTTGGTTTAACAAAGCCTACATACTAAATGAAACTTAACCTGAGTGTTTTCGACCCATTACGACCCGTTTAGGTAGCTTATGCTACTTTAACGCGTCGTTCGCGTGAAACGCGTTCGGACCGTCTAACTAGTCCTATGACAAGTGTTATATGCCTAAACATGTTACATAATCAGTTATGTGACAAAAGTTTAGGTTACATATGCTTAATTACCAATTATACATGAAAAGGGTATTCTGGTAATTTACCTAAGGCATATAAACTACCTATCATACAACTACTCAAACGATGTGACCATAGGGTATAACCTCGGAAGGTTATTCCCTACCTACTATGGTCACCTAAAGTGTTTGGTCGGATCCTAATGATCGACCAAATGGGTCGGGTTCGAGGTATAAGCGATTCATTAGATCGCTTACCCTACGACCCTAGACAACGTGGTAATCAGTGGGCATAGTCCCAAGGGACTATGACCAACGTGATTACACTCACGTTGCGAAGTTCAAAAGAACTTCGCATTGACCATTACTGGTCAACGCTGAAAGTCAAACAAAGTTTGACTTTCGGACTCGAAAAGCAATAAAATAAGGAAAAGAACGAAAGAATACTTACGAAGGGTCCCCGAATGCTAACCCAGATCAAAATAGCTCAGGTATGAAACGAAGGTTCCAACTTAGAGCCCAAATGATTAGATTTGTGAGAAATGAAGAAAAGGGGGTGGGGTATTTATAGATTTCGGGTAACCGTTAAGATCGTTTCTTGAATAACGTGCCTTAATCAGAACCGTACACCTGTCGTAAAGTTGTGGTGTCCAGGAAGTTTGTTCTTATCCGCTGACTAGACGATAGGAAACGAGTGGACACGAATCAATCAGCTGCAACTTGCAAACAAAACATTGAATCTGGTCAGTTTTAGGCAGTCGCGTAGCGCGACTGGTAAGTCTTTAGGGCTCGCGCTACGCGACACCCCTCCCTGTTCCAGAAATGTTTCATAAATGACAGGTTTAGTCCCTGCACGTGTTTAAGCCCTTTTTCGATGCGTTTGAGCCCCGTTGACCTCATTTCAAGGCTCTAAAATGAAGTTAAAGTATAGGGAACTCAAAACATACTTAAAAATATGCCGGATGATGGTTCGTTTGGTCGTACGAACGCGATGTTCGCTTAATTACGACGGAATGCGCATAAGCGCGAAAAACGATCCAAATGACGCGACGAATGGATTTTTCTTAAGGCGATCAATAAAATATAATGTAGTCATGCTTACATAAATTTTTGGATGTCCAGATGTATTCAGAACGTAAGTTATGCGCGAAAATGCAAACTTGTGCACTTTTTGACACTTTTAGTCCCTGAATGACCAAAAAGTTTATTTTAGCATACCGAACCCCTCAAAGCCTATTTCTAAGCTATGTAAAGGATATTTATGGTATGTTTAACTTATGGTCATGTTCCGGAAGGTCTGTTACAGTTCAAATTGGCATACTTTCGCAGTTTGTCAAATTTAGTCCCTGTAAGCGATTAAACTTTGATTTCATCACACCAAACCTTCCAAAACTTATATCTAAGTTATGTAAAGGTTATTTAAGGTATGTTAAGCCTATTTCACTATTCTGGAGTGTTCGTTGCATTAAACTGGTTATATTTGCGCATCAGTGCGTGTATAACCTTCCAGAAAGCGATTTAGAGCTTGAAATCGAACATGAGTTGATATGTGCAAAAGATACACATATTTATACAAGTCCAAAGTATGAAATACATTATTTCATTGGTTTGGCATTTGCTTGATGGTTGAAATGACACAGGTGTTACAGACTCCCCTACTTTAGGAAATTTCATCCCGAAATTAATTCGTAGGAGTCTATTTGTGACTTTGTGTCAGATAACCACCAGAGATATGTAAAGCATAATCCTGTCATTTCCTTAACGGACATTCTTCAGAACGAAAATGAACAAACGGAGTCATTTTCCTCAACGAGTATTCTTCAGAAGCGGAAATGAAGGAATAAACAAACGGGGATTCATTTCTTTAACGGAAAATCTTCAGAAACGAAAAATGAACAAACGGAGTCATTTTCAACAGATGCTTCCTCAGAAACGGAAATGAGAATGATAGACAAACGGATATTCATTTCCTCAACGGACAATTCTTCAGAAACGAAAATGAACAACAGAGTCATTTTCAACGGCTGCTTCCTCAGAAACGGAAATGAGAATGATAGACAAACGGATGTTCATTTCCTCAACGGACAATTCTTCAGAAACGAAAATGAACAACAGAGTCATTTTCAACGGCTGCTTCCTCAGAAACGGAAATGAGAATGATAGACAAACGGATGTTCATTTCCTCAACGGACAATTCTTCAGAAACGAAAATGAACAACAGAGTCATTTTCAACGGCTGCTTCCTCAGAAACGGTAATGAGAATGATAGACAAACGGATGTTCATTTCCTCAACGGACAATTCTTCAGAAACGAAAATGAACAACAGAGTCATTTTCAACGGTTGCTTCCTCAGAAACGGAAATGAGAATGATAGACAAACGGATGTTCATTTCCTCAACGGATAATCTTCAGAAACGAAAATGAACAACAGAGTCATTTTCAACGGTTGCTTCCTCAGAAACGGAAATGAGAATGATAGACAAACGGATATTCATTTCCTCAACGGACAATTCTTCAGAAACGAAAATGAACAACAGAGTCATTTTCAACGGTTGCTTCCTCAGAAACGGAAATGAAAATGATAGACAAACGGATGTTCATTTCCTCAACGGATAATCTTCAGAAACGAAAATGAACAACAGAGTCATTTTCAACGGTTGCTTCCTCAGAAACGGAAATGAGAATGATAGACAAACGGATGTTCATTTCCTCAACGGATAATCTTCAGAAACGAAAATGAACAACAGAGTCATTTTCAACGGTTGCTTCCTCAGAAACGGAAATGAGAATGATAGACAAACGGATGTTCATTTCCTCAACGGATAATCTTCAGAAACGAAAATGAACTAACGGAGTCATTTTCAACGGTTGTTTCCTCAGGTTCGGAAATGAAGGATTTAAATAAACGGATATTCATTTCCCTCGACGGGTACTCTTCAGAACGAAAATGCACAAACGGAGTCATTTTCAACGGTTGCTTCCTCAGAAACGGAAATGAGAATGATAGACAAACGGATGTTCATTTCCTCAACAGATAATCTTCAGAAACGAAAATGAACTAACGGAGTCATTTTCAACGGTTGTTTCCTCAGGTTTGGAAATGAAGGATTTAAATAAACGGATATTTATTCTTCAGAACGAAAATGCACAAACGGAGTCATTTTCCTCAATGGGTATTCTTCAGAATTGGAAATGAAGGATAAACGGATATTCATTTCCTCAACGGATATTCTTCAGAAGTGAAAAATGAATAGCTAGTTCATTTTTCCTCAATGGATACTTCATCAGAATTGGAAATGAATAGGGTTAACTTCTAGGTACATGACAAAGCTCGCTGTGGTTTCTGTGCACTAAATTCCATAATTATGTATGCATCCATAATTACGCAATTCCTTGCATAGTCCGCACAGTTTGTCTTGTAATGTTCATAAGCACATAATCACATAGTTGTTTAATTGTTATTATCTTGTTATTGATTGCTATTAACTTGGCACCTCGTACTTCGTTTCTCTTGGAAGAAACGGGTATTTAGGATTTTCGTGAAAAACGCAGGAGATCATACAACGGAAGAAATTTGGAAGTAGTCTGTTCTTCAAGGAATGCGGTTCCTTGATTGTCGGTATTGTAGGGGATATGTTGTTTATACATACAATCACATAAATACATTTCAATGTAAATAAAAGATTTATTTATAAACAACGATAACAACTGTTTCTTGGATCTTGACAACAAAAGAAAATAATACATAAGACGTGATTATTTCTAAACGATGTTGTCTTCTGGTTGATCATATGCTCATCCCTGCGCTGGATTTGCATTAGCAAGCCTTGGGCAATTCCTACTAAAATGGCCCATCTCGCCACAGTTGTAGCAAGATCCCGGTGGAAAACGAGCTTGAGCAGGATAGTTGCCAGCTTGATTTGGTGCAACTACGGTTGGGCAAACCCTAGCTGTATGGCCTATAAGTCCGCAAATTTGGCATGTGCGGCACTTCACCCCAGCATGATGATGTAGGCCACATTGGTTGCACAAGGGTGCAGTTCCGTTGTAGGGTTTCCTGGCAGGGGGTTGAGCTGGTTGGTTGAGAACGGCTTGATCATTGTGAGCGACCACAGCGTAGTTCTGAGAAGCCTTTCGCTTCTTTGACCTCTTAGGGGATCCAGTCTGTTCATCCATGATCTTTGATTCCTCGATTGGTTTCGATTCTTCGACCGGCTTCTTGTCACCTTTTCGGAAAAGTTTACCTTTCCTTATCTTTGATTCAGTCAAGGTTGCAGATAGCTCAATGGCCTGTCTAACTGTAGTAGGGTTGCTACCAGTCAAAATGTCTTGTATTGAATCAGGGAGGCCATCAATGTACTTTTCGATTGCCTTATCCAAAGGCGTGACCATGTTTGGGCATAACAGACTTAACTCTTCATAACGGTCCGTGTAGGCTCTATGCTCACCGCTGTCTTGCTCCAGATTGTCGAATTCCCTTTCCAAAGCCCTGATCTCGTGTCGAGGACATAATTCCTTCATCATAAGGGCCCTAAGTTCAGCCCATGTCTGTGCTAGTGCAACTTCTGCACCACGATCTCTCATAACACCGTTCCACCACGTAAGGGCTCTCTTCTGGAACACACTCGAAGCAAACTCGACCTTGCGATTGTCAGGACACTGCACGTGGCGGAAAGTATTCTCAATGCTCTCGAACCATTGAAGAAGCCCAGTCGCTCCCTCAGAACCACTAAACTTGAGTGGTTTCGCCGAGTTAAAACTCTTGAAATTGCATGGACCATTGTTGTTGTTGTTGGCTTGATTCCATTGAGCAAAGAGGTTTGGGAATTGAGCAGCCATTTGCTGCGCAATGATTTCTGCCAGCTCGGCAGTCGCTATCTGGTTCTCGCATCGAGGAGGCATTCTAAAAGAGGAAACATGAAAAGAAACGAGTGAGAGATTTAGACGAAAAGAATGAGATGAAACAAATCTGATGAAAGCAAGGATAGTGGTCATTTGTTTGTTACTACAAAGCAACAAACGACCTCGGTGAAAAATCAAAGTAAATAGGTCAAAAATAATGTATCGCGAAGACATGCTCGCCTATAAGTGAACACTCATCCCAAGAATTCCCAGGTAAGCACAACTGGTCTCGCGTCTGGTTGAGATGTATACGAAGTGCTTTCCTAGACAGAAAACCCAGAATACAGGCGTTCACCCTTCCAGTTTGCACGTGTTCAAATTATTTAAAACCCAAAACCTTGACGAGATTTTGAAAATTCAAAGGGGTTCAAAACCATATAACAGAGGGTTCAAAACCTTACAATAGAGGGTTCAAAACCTTGTAATAAATCATCCTAGAACAGATGATTAGTTTTCAAAGCGGTTTTGAAATTTATGTTCTAGTTGTGATTGTCGCCTAAGGATAGGTGACGGTATTGTTTTATGACTAAACGCAAGTAAACTCGCGTTAGGGTCCTAAGAAGGTTATAGACTAGGTCAAAGCATTACTAATAACCTAATTCCCTATAACCATTGGCTCTGATACCATCTTTTCTGTCACACCCCGACCACGTAGAACATACAAAACGTGGCGGAAACATCGGGGAGTGTTGTAACAGAATTAATTGTTACAAATCCATGGCAATTGAAGTTTCGTTTTATTGATTAAAGGTGTTACAATGTCTTAACAAACAAAGAAATACAACATAATTAACTATTCTTGCATCTTTTATTGTCACTAAAGCCCAAGTCTGCCTATGTGTATCTTGATCATCTTATGCAACAGCTCCTGAAAAACACATGTGAAAATAGGTACGTCAGCATAAAAATGCCTGTGAGATACATAGGTTTTGTGAAAATAGGTTCCATGACTTATTTTTGAGAAAATGTTTAGTCATGAACCTTGTAATTTGCTTTGTTTTGTAAATCATTTGAAAAACAATGAGTTCAGATGATATGTATAAATTAGTGAATAATGCATGGTTAAATGAATAACCAAGTAAAATGAGTTTGTAAAAGATAAGTTGTTTGTAAAACAATGTCTTGTGAAAAGTATGTTATTTGTATAAAATGTTCTATGTCTCAAACTGAAATGATTCAAATAACGCTACAATATGTAATACCATACAAACACTTATATATAGGAAGTACCAGCGGCGTATCCACCATGCTTGTATCATATTACACACGCATCGTTACTTAATCATTTAATCAAACCAAACCACCAAAGTAATGTTTAACAATAGTAGAAATGTTTATGTATGGTCAAATACGGTTCACACGGTTCGCAGATACAAACGGTTCACAGATACAAATGGTTCACAGATATAAACGGTTCACATATACAAACGGTTCACAGATATAAACGGTTCACAGATATAAACGGTTCACAGATACAAACGGTTCACAGATACAAACGGTTCACAGATATCAACGGATCACAGATACAAACGGTTCACAGATATCAACGGATCACAGATACAAACGGTTCACAGATATAAACGGTTCACAGGTACAAACGGTTCACAGATATCAACGGATCACAGAGTTAAATGATTACAACGGTTCACATAGTCAAATGTTTACAACGGTTCAATATGTAGTATAATGTGTTCATATGCTGGATAAGCATATGCAACAGAAAAGCAATGTAAAACAATGTACTAAGTATGCACATAATGGACATACATAGCATAAAATGTATTGAAATCATGTACTATAATGTACTAACGAACATAGCAGGTATATGATGTGAAAACGGGAAAGCATGAATGTAACAAGTAGGCACATGTGTTCCACCCCAAAACAGTTTGGAAAACAGTAAAAGAGGGGTCTATGTACTCACTTGAGATTGCTCAGAAGTCCTTGAGTAACAACCAAACAAAGCTAGAGATCGCGGATATCAAACGGCACCTAGTATAGGTAACTATGTTAATAAACCGGACCTAGATCGGAAGATTGGGTAGCATTAGGGTTTGTAAACCAAACGAGTGTAGAGACTCGTGTCATTTGGTTTAACAAAGCCTACATACTAAATGAAACTTAACCTGAGTGTTTTCGACCCATTACGACCCGTTTAGGTAGCTTATGCTACTTTAACGCGTCGTTCGCGTGAAACGCGTTCGGACTGCCTAACTAGTCCTATGACAAGTGTTATATGCCTAAACATGTTACATAATCAGTTATGTGACAAAAGTTTAGGTTACATATGCTTAATTACCAATTATACATGAAAAGGGTATTCTGGTAATTTACCTAAGGCATATAAACTACCTATCATACAACTACTCAAACGATGTGACCATAGGGTATAACCTCGGAAGGTTATTCCCTACCTACTATGGTCACCTAAAGTGTTTGGTCGGATCCTAATGATCGACCAAATGGGTCGGGTTCGAGGTATAAGCGATTCATTAGATCGCTTACCCTACGACCCTAGACAACGTGGTAATCAGTGGGCATAGTCCCAAGGGACTATGACCAACGTGATTACACTCACGTTGCGAAGTTCAAAAGAACTTCGCATTGACCATTACTGGTCAACGCTGAAAGTCAAACAAAGTTTGACTTTCGGACTCGAAAAGCAATAAAATAAGGAAAAGAACGAAAGAATACTTACGAAGGGTCCCCGAATGCTAACCCAGATCAAAATAGCTCAGGTATGAAACGAAGGTTCCAACTTAGAGCCCAAATGATCAGATTTGTGAGAAATGAAGAAAAGGGGGTGGGGTATTTATAGATTTCGGGTAACCGTTAAGATCGTTTCTTGAATAACGTGCCTTAATCGGAACCGTACACTTGTCGTAAAGTTGTGGTGTCCAGGAAGTTTGTTCTTATCCGCTGACTAGACGATAGGAAACGAGTGGACACGAATCAATCAGCTGCAACTTGCAAACAAAACATTGAATCTGGTCAGTTTTAGGCAGTTGCGTAGCGCGACTGGTAAGTCTTTAGGGCTCGCGCTACGCGACACCCCTCCCTGTTCCAGAAATGTTTCATAAATGACAGGTTTAGTCCCTGCACGTGTTTAAGCCCTTTTTCGATGCGTTTGAGCCCCGTTGACCTCATTTCAAGGCTCTAAAATGAAGTTAAAGTATAGGAAACTCAAAACATACTCAAAAATATGCCGGATGATGGTTCGTTTGGTCGTACGAACGCGATGTTCGCTTAATTACGACGGAATGCGCATAAGCGCGAAAAACGATCCAAATGACGCGACGAATGGATTTTTCTTAAGGCGATCAATAAAATATAATGTAGTCATGCTTACATAAATTTTTGGATGTCCAGATGTATTCAGAACGTAAGTTATGCGCGAAAATGCAAACTTGTGCACTTTTTGACACTTTTAGTCCCTGAATGACCCAAAAGTTTATTTTAGCATACCGAACCCCTCAAAGCCTATTTCTAAGCTATGTAAAGGATATTTATGGTATTTTTAACTTATGGTCATGTTCCGGAAGGTCTGTTACAGTTCAAATTGGCATACTTTCACAGTTTGTCAAATTTAGTCCCTGTAAGCGATTAAACTTTGATTTCATCACACCAAACCTTCCAAAACTTATATCTAAGTTATGTAAAGGTTATTTAAGGTATGTTAAGCCTATTTCACTATTCCGGAGTGTTCGTTGCATTAAACTGGTTATATTTGCGCATCAGTGCGTGTATAACCTTCCAGAAAGCGATTTAGAGCTTGAAATCGAACATGAGTTGATATGTGCAAAAGATACACATATTTATACAAGTCCAAAGTATGAAATACATTATTTCATTGGTTTGGCATTTGCTTGATGGTTGAAATGACACAGGTGTTACACAACATAAGTGAGAGAGGTTCGCGAGAAATGCGATGACAGAAGAGTGTAAGCACACAAGTGTTCTCAAGCAATAGTTGTTACGTTTATCTAAGCATACCATGAGCAAAGTTCTATGTAATCTAGCAAGTAGGCAATGTAAACATGAACAGTATTACCTATGGTGTTGAGTCTTGCACGTGGAGTGAAGCGTCGTTGTGGATCGTTGAGCACTGTTCAGGTTATAGTCTGGTTTTAACAAAACTTTTTCCCTTACTAAAACCAAGTTCACTATAACCAATGGCTCTGATACCAATCTGTCACACCCCCAAAATCCACACGCGGAGTATCACCGCATGGAGGCGTGACATGACCAGGATCAAGCCACCAATCATATTGAACAATGTAATTAGTAAATGTAATTCAACCAAACAATATGAAAGGTGCTCAAAACAAAAGTATAGTATCAATGTTTAGCGGAAGCATAAATGTGAAACCCAACATAAGTAATAAGTTTGAAATGTCATAAACGTTTAACATGGCATCCACGATCCAAGTCCCACAACGACTGTGCCTCCCCGTGCAAGCTCCATGAGTACCTAACGACCTGCAAGGCATGTAACAACGAGTCAACAACAAAGTTGAGCGAGTTCACAGTTGGTTGTTTAGTTATAGTATTCGTTCGTAAATCATTTGTTCGCTTGTACCAGGTATCGTATTAATTCGTATCGCGGTCTCCCAGACATGTGTGCATGGTTAGTGGGGGTTTCCCATGTATCCTAGACTAGTTGTATTTGTATTTGTATCGCGGTCTCCCAGACATGTTTGCAAAGATTAGTATTCATATTGCGGTCTTACAGACGTGTTTGCGAAGATTAGCATTTGTATCGCAGTCTCACAGACATGTGTACGAAGATTAGTGGGGGCTTCCCGTGTTTTACTAGTCTAGCTGTATCTATAGGTGTCCTACACCTAATGAGGTCAGTGGTACGTATTTCAGTAGTAATGTAAGTACAAGTAATCATTCAATCCCATTCCCAACCCCGAGAATCCCATGCCTTGGTAAGAGTGTGAACTCACCTTGGTTTGCTCGGTATGCTAAACTATGCTCACAAGTAATCAATCAAGTCCTATATCATGCACGTATTCTCAGTCAGTATCGGTTTGTGAGGTTTCGAATGCAATGTATGTCACATATTGTACGGGATGGTTAACATCACGTAACGCGTAAACAGTTAATCGAGTTCACATAATTCACGCTTAACATAATAGGTTTTATAGTCTACTCAAACAAGATTATTCATTAACAGTCATGGTAAGATTAGCATTGTTAATGACGTTAATCAGGATTAGTAGAACTAGCACGCACCGTTGGGTTATCACCCTTAACATAGTCACTGTGTCATAACAGTGTTAAGTCAAAATTAACAGAGTTATCATATTTAACTAGATAAATAAACTAACAAGGTTAATAAACTTTAACGGAGTTACATGCTAACAGAGTTAACAACATAATAGGGTTAACGACTAACAGAAGTACTCTCTAAAATACTTGACTAAAGCACATGTGATGAAAACAGGTGCCTGGCGAAATCCCTGCCTGGCGAAATCCCCCAAGCGACGAAGACACCCGGGACGAAAACACTTGTTTTCGTCGGCTTCAAGTGTCCAATGTTGTGATTTCGTTGGCCCCTGCGTTTTCGTTGGCTAGACATCATCTTCATTAACAGTTACCTAACCCTAAATCGATTATCATTGTTCCACCATTACTCTTAATCATTCGGTCATATCTCTAGTCGAAACAGTCAAGGATATTACCAATCATCAATCATCTGCAAGTTGTTATGACCATCAAGTTTTTGTCATATATTTAACATAAAAACCCTAGTCTGCTAAACATATCAGATCAGCATTAATCGAACATAGTCGAACATAGACAACATGCATCACAACCAAATCTTGCATCAGGTTATGCGGATCCCTAATATACAAATCAGTTCAAAATCATATGCTCAACATCATTACCCACTAACTGTTAATACATGAAATCATATTACCAAATCATTGTGCCATCAAGATCGTATAAAATTATTAGATCATTCATAGGAAAGTATGCCATAATTACACAACATCATTATTCAATTAACATATACATACAGACACGTGATCAAATCATGCATTACTCGAATGACAGTGCAACTAACCGAGATGTAAGGTCACTAGATTGATCGAAAGGAAAAACTTGAAAGCATGCAGTTGCCGTCGCACAGGGAAAAGACTCTAGGGTTTTTGCCGATTAAAAGTTTCACGTAAGGGTTTGAAGGAAAAAAATAATAAATCGCTACTGTTCTAAAGGCCCAATCTTGTTTTCATTGAACCCATGTTGGACGAAAACACTTTGTGTTTTCAGCCATGGAGTGTTTTCGTAGGGAGTTTGTTTGGCAAGGTTCCATGGTTTATAATTATGCAATTCAAATAATATTAATATAAGGTATGTATAACACATACACATATAATATACACATTCACAAGTCACACTTATATTGCACATCAAATAAACGTTAAAACACACTTTGCAATTAAGTACTAAGTTGAGTCGAATAGAGACCTTGAAAACTCGGGTTGTCACACAACTAGCTGATAGGTCGGTCAAATACCCACAAGGTGTCGCTGAAAATCTATTGGTTAAAGTCGGCGAATTTGTCTTCCCAGGAGACTTTGTCATACTAGATATGGAGGAAGATACCGAAGTACCACTCATCTTAGGAAGGCCATTCCTAGCCACGGCCCACGCAGTGGTAGACATGAATGGTGGGACACTAACATTAAGGGTTGGGGATAAGGAAATAAAGTTCGGGGTTGGTAAAAGAGTAGAAGACGATGACCCGGTCAATTTCATGAAGGTCATAGACTCAAGTTTGGATGATACTCTCCGATGGTGCAACATGGGATGCATGACATCCCACTTGGGTAACATATGACTGGCTTTGGGTCTAGCCAAAGACCCTTATAAACGTGGCGCACCATGGAGGCATTCCGCGGAACTGTCCTTAGTTTAGTTTAGATTAGTTTTTATGTTTTCCAGTTTAGTTTTAATTTTCAGGAATAAAACACACTCGGGATGGTGAAGGATACCAGGAGAAACTTGCACCAGCACCCCATGCACAAAAACAGGACCACCCGACGATTTTTCTTCATTACAGCAAGTTCAGCACGGGGCCGTGCTCACCCAACACGGCCCGTGCTCAACCATCTGCAGGAAGTTGCCCAGTTCAGGTACCTGGGCATGGGGTGTGCTCACTGAACACGCCCCCGTGTCCAACCTTCTGTTACTTTACTTTCTTTTCTGTTACTAGCAATCTGAACACGGGGCCGTGCCCGGACACCACGGGGCCGTGTCCAGACGCCCAGTAATATAATTTTTTTTGTTTTTTCACACCTTTTTACACATTCAATCAACCTAAAAACTTATTTTTGGGACACATTGAGGACAATGTGTAATTTAAGTGTGGGGGGATGCTAAAACCTTGAATTTTGCAAGTCCTAGTTACAAGCCTTACACAAAACTCTATTGGAACCGCTAAACACCCCAAATTTTTTTAAAAATTTTTCATTTTTTTACTTACTTGTCTAGGTTTAATTTGGGAATTTCAAATTCTAAAAAGGTTATATTTTTACAAATTTACAACCGATAGCTTCGTGATAAAAAGAACCAACATAAGAGAATTATGAAATGTCATGACAAATCTAGTTAAATTTTGATTATATATACTTGATCACATAAAAACTCATTCCAACAAAAAGTGAGTTTTGAGCCTTTATTGAGCATATAAATGCACATCTTTAAATTAAATGCTCATTTTTTGTTTCTTGTGTGAATAACCGCTTGGTTCTTACGACTCTAGAACTTGCCATGACGATACATTCCCGGTCCTTACCAACTTAAACCCGAGTAAGTAAATGGAGGCATTAGGACTAACCCTTTTTATTTCTACACCATTATTTTTCTTTTTTTACCACCTACCCAAAATCCCCCTAGTTAACCCCTTTGAGCCTAAACCTTTTCATTTCTTAACCCAAATCAAACACCCTTTTTACCCACCAAAACCCTTTTTCATTTTAAACCCTTTTATTTTAGTAACAAAGCTCGGTTTTTCTTATGACTTCCTTATAAAAAAAAATGATGATGATGAAGCCAAAAGAAATAAATAAACAAGTTTATCAAAAAGAACTTTGTTTGAAAAATTGCTTCATCAAAATAAAAAGTTACAAAAAAAATAAAAAGTCTTACGAAAACCGATGCTTTTTCGCCTTTCGCCTTTTTCTACTAACCACTAACCCAACCACCTACCTTTAACCCAAGCCTAACCCTTCCCCAAAGTCCTCTTGATATTTACAAAGGTGTATAGTTAAAAAGGAGGAGGATTGATTGCTTGGAAAGCTTATGGTAGGAGTAAGTTCCATGCCGCTCTCAAGAGTTTTCACAAAAAATACACCTTCGGCCGAGTGTTGAGTGATCCCCCGTGAGGTATGTGAACTTGTATATAAATGGAATTTTAAAGAGGCATGTTATGCCCTAATAAGTAATTTATCTTATGTAATGTTTTAAATAAATCATGACAAATAAGATTGTAAATAAATAAAAATAAAACTTAATAAAGAATCTTGGAAATCCCGACACTGTATGACAAGCCCAAAACCTTATCTTCTACCTATTCCATTTGGGAATGTAAGCCACAAAATAAAGAGTTTTGCTTGAAGACAATCAAAGACTCAAGTGTGGGGGTATTTGATGTGTGTAAAATGCAACATATAAATTACATCAAATGAGGCATAAAACTAACCCCTTTTTAGTACTAATGTTGGAAAAAGTGTGCTTTTGTCTTCCTTTTGTATTTTCAGGGTTAAAAGAGCTTAAATGAACAAAAGAAGCAAAAATGCAGCTGAATCCATCATAAATACAAGAAAAGGAATAAACGTGGCATGCCCGACCCCTCGACAGCATCTTCCCAAGCAAAACAAGAGAACAGAAGACTGAACACGCCCCGTGCTCAGTGAGCACGGGGGCGTGCCCAAGTGTCTGCAGAAAAGACAAAGTTGTAGAAGCTTCTATCACCCACCACGGGGGCGTGCCCAGCGGACACGGGGTCGTGGTCAACTCTAAGATTCGCAGAATCTGAGGAAATCTTGATAGTACAGATACGCTTCTGCACACGGGGTCGTGCCCAGCGGACACGGGGGCATGGTCAACTAATGCAGACGAACTTCATTTAATGAAAAAAGAGAAGATGGGTGGACACGGGGCCGTGTCCGGGTTTTTGTGCAGGCTATAAATATGGGTGCTTGGCTCATTTGCAAACAATCCCTTGGCAAACCACCTCTCTCACACTACACCCACCCTCCACCACCATCACAACCCACATCCACCACCATCATCCATCATCCATCATAGAGTGTGTGTAGTAGTCTCGGGATCCAAGATTGATCGTAAGAGTTCTTGACAATCAAAGGCCATGTTTGCCTAAGTCTCTTACATCACTTAGTGAAGACAAGTGTCTGGTGTAATACTTTTTATTTTTAATCTTTTCACACTTTTTATTTGGTTCTGTATTAATGACTTTAATAACAAGTTTCTTATGTTGAAGGTGAGTCTTCCTTATCGTTTATCCGTGGTGTCTTAGCATTATTTTACTGTCTATATAAAATAAAAGATTTTCACCATTCATATCTCCACGGTCTATATGGAGGTATGTTGGCTACCTGGTCCGGGGTTAAGGGAACGGTTTGGTAAGAGTCTTGCCTTGTTCAGTGTATAGATCCTGCAAGGACCTGGGTCAACTTTAGTAGGACCTCCTTCAATACCCACTGGTATTGGATGGCGGGGGTCCGAACTCCTTGACCCCCTCATATGTAAACTACTATTAATACTTTAACCCGGCTACTTAGGAATGTATCCCTGCTGACTCGGACTACTTAGCCGAGGGTAACGTCACCTCCAGAAGAGGGGCCTACCACAATATGCATTAATAACTTAATTAATTATCTTTCAATAATCCAACCCTTTAGGATTGTATCCTTGCTGACTCAAACTACTGGGTTGTGGGTAACGTCACCTTCAGAAGAGGGGCCTACTACAATAACTAAGATAATCTCTTAAAAAGTGCAAAAGTGCGGAAATAATCAAAGGTTACACTAAACACGAGTCGAATCCAAGTGATTCATCTTGTCTATCTGTTTTTATTTTTATTTTATTTTTCAGCATTTTAGTTAGTTTTATTTTTCTTGTTTAAAAATCTTTTTCTAAACTTTTGATTTGATTAGAAGTTGAGGATAAACCGGTACTAAAAGCTCTTGTGTCCTTGGACGACCTCGGTATCTTACAAACACTATACTACGCTCACGATGGGTGCACTTGCCCATATGTGTTTTTAGTGTTAGTAAATATCATGTTTTATAAATTTAAAACTTGGCTAAAAAGTGTTAAAGGGCTTAAAATATACATTAAAAACCATAACACACCGCACACATCAATATAGCAGCATATGTTCCCAAGTGTTTACCTGTTCACAAGTCAAAGCTGAACATCAGAAACCTTCATGTTTATTACAACAGTTAGAAATGCCTGTTTGGAAATGGGAATTAATAACAATGGATTTTGTTACTAAATTACCCAAAACAAGAAAAGGTAATGATACAATCTGGGTGATTGTAGACTGGCTAACCAAGTCAGCTCATTTCCTACCAATGAAGGAAACTTTCAGTATGGAAAAATTAGCTAAATTATATGTAAATGAAGTAGTTTCTTTACATGGAATTCCTCTATCAATTGTTTCTGACAGAGATAGTCGTTTTACCTCTCATTTTTGGACAAGTATACAAAAAGCAATGGGAACCAAGTTAAATCTAAGACAGCTTATCATCCTCAAACGGACGGACAAAGCGAAAGGACAATTCAGACCATGGAAGACATGCTTAGAGCTTGTGTAATTGATTTCGGAGGTAATTGGGACGAACACTTACCATTGATAGAATTTTCTTATAATAATATTTATCATACAAGTATCAATGCTGCACCATTCGAAGCACTTTATGAACGAAAGTGCCGAACGCTAGTCTGTTGAACAGAAATTGGAGAAAAGCAACTATCTGGACCTGAGATAGTACAAGAAACAACAGACAAAATCATTCAAGTCAAGGAACGCTGAAAGCAGCACGTGATCGACAAAAGAGTTATGCTGATAACAGACGAAAGCCATTGGAATTTCAAGTAGGAGATAAAGTGTTATTAAACGTCTCTCCTTGGAAAGGAGTGGTAAGATTCATCAAGAGGGGAAAGCTAAGCCCCAGGTATGTTGGACCTTTTGAGATTATTAAAAGAATAGGACCTGTAGCCTATCAGCTACAACTACCAGAGGAAATGGCAGGAATACATGACGTATTTCATGTATCTAATCTCAAGAAATGCTTAGCTAATGAATCACTGGTAGTACCTCTTAAGGATATAGAGGTAAATTAACAGGTAAAATTTATAGAGAAGCCTCTACAAATTGAAGACAAGAAAGTTAAGAACCTCAAGCACAAGAGACTAGTTCTAGTCAAAGTGATGTGGAACTCCAAAAGAGGACCAGAATTCACATGGGAGCTTGAATCAGAAATGCAAAGGAAATATCCACACTTGTTCTATTAGACCTCGAGGACGAGCTCTAAAACAAGGTGGGGAGGATATAACAACCCTCCTGAAAATTTTTCTGACACCCTAATATATTTTAAAATAATCCATATATATCCCAAAAGACACCCCGTACGCAAAAACGGACCCCGAATACCTTTATTTTTATAAAAATAAAATAAAAACAAATTTTTAGGGGCGCTCGCGGACCGCGTAGCCCTTGGCTACATCTTACGCGGGCCTCGACAGCTACAAGATCAGACGCAGCCCTGAGCTGCCACGTGGCAGCAACGTGTTGAACCTATACCGTGATCCGGATCAGCTATGGCCTAGACCCCCTACAACGCGGGCCGCGTAAGCCTAAGCTTACTCTTACGCGGGCCGCGAGAGACTCGGATTACAGCCCTATAAAGTGGGAGCTTGGGATTTCAGTTTTCGTCGCTCAAAATTCTTCTCTCTCGAAATATCACATAGTACAAGCTATACTCGGGTATTATATCCCCCTAATTAACGAAGTTCTGTCCCGATGTAAGTATTATAACCCCGGTTACGTATTAGATACGCTGTCCGATTGATCCAGGGTTCCGTAACGGTTGTCGAGGTTCTGCCCGACGTAGTCGTTGGAATGACGTCTCGGGGAGGGTATTACTAATGTAAATAATGGGGTATTATACTAACATATATACATTTGTGTAAATTATATATAAATCACCAGGAAACCTTAGAAGAAACCTAAATTAGCAATGTGAGTTTATCCTCTTTTTTTAAACCTTTTTGTGAACTGTTTTACAAACCCTTAAATGTTTTACAATATGATTAAGCTGTGATTGAGTCTTTGTAGTTCTTTAATTATTGCCGGTATGTTGGGGTTTTGTATACAAAATGTGGAACACGTTACAATTGGACAACAAGTTAGCCAATGTGTAATATGACCCACCAGTCAGGATTGACAGTACTGAATGAGTAATTGTGTAGAAATAAACAATGTGATAGCTCTCAATACTGTGTTAATTGATAAAACTCTTCTTAATTAAACTGGGATTCACTCACCAGTATTTCCCACTGACAAATGTTTTTAAAACGCGTTTCAGGTAACAAAATGTGAAAGCCAAATTAGAAGAAATCCAGCTTGAGAGCACTGACGGCTTGGAAAAATGTTGCTATAAAAGTTACCTAAAAGACGATGTCTTAAATTCAATCCAGCTTGCAAGCCAAGTCTGGTCTTCGCGGATGTTGACGTACGAACCGGCTGTACGGAGGGTCAAATGGCGACGTCATGTCGAGGTAAACGTGCGAGTAGATAGAATGCATAAACAATCGTTGTAGCGGGGTGACAAGAAATCAAGAAAGAATTTGACCACCGTTTGTCAAATTTCAAGTAAACAATTATGTGTCATAAAGAACACAATAGGGCTAATAGACAACATGCTGCTTTCCTAATTAAGCATACTATCACATCACACTATGCAAAAGTAATCTAGCAAGTAGATAATATAAACTCAAATCATACCACCTAGTGTGTTGAGCCTTGCACGTGGAGCGAAGCGTCGTTGTGGATCGTTGAGCACTGTACTGGTTATAGTCTGGTTTTTATCAAAAACTTTTCCCTTTTTTTATTAAAAAAAAAACCAAGTTCACTATAACCAATGGCTCTGATACCAATCTGTCACACCCCCAAAATCCACCATGTGGAGTATCGCCGCTTGGAGGCGTGACATGACCAAGATCGAGCCACCAATCATATTGAACAACATAATTAAGTAAATAAAACCAAACACAATACGATTAGTTACCAAAAGGAAGTAAACCGATTTTAGGTTAACAGCGGAAGCATAGAACATATGTTCAAAACATAAGTCCATAGTTCATAAGTTTAAAGTCCAGAACGTAGGTTAAATAAGTTCATAAAGTTTATTCATTAAGTACGGGACATATCAGTTCGCATCCCACAACGACCACCTCCATATGCAAGCTCCATAGCATCTAATGACCTGCAAAGCATGTAATAACGAGTCAACAACAAAGTTGAGTGAGTTCACGGTTGGTTGTCCATTTTAGTGTTGTTTCCAAAAACATAGTTTAATCGCATTCGGCCGTCCAACCGTGGGGGTTACCCCATAGTTCGAAAACGTTTATTAGTTAACCATCCCATGTCCACCTTCCCTGGCTATCCAGCCCGGCACTTTGGCCGTGGGGAGCTGCCCCAGTATTTTAAACTACCAGACTCGTTTATCATATCGACTACTAACAAAAGAAATCAATTGTGCCCTAGCGTCGGTGTTCTATCACCACCGACGTGCCATAGTCCATTAGTACACACCCGTCCAACTGGCACGGTGTGCGGTTTGTTAAACCTAATAGCGCTATTAACTAATGACCCGCTCGCCATAGCCTCGGCGATTAAGTCGATACAAAAAGGGAGGGACTTCGCTGATAGAGTTCTAGTCCAGTAAGTCTAACACGTCCCAACAAGACGAGGAATTTACATTCCTGAACACGTCTCAAAGGACGAGGAATCCCTATTCCTGTACCCATTCCCATTCCCATTCCCACCGGGAATTTACCTTGCTTTGTAGAAAAGTGTGAACTCACCTCGGTTTGCTCGGTTAGATTCTCAAATATAGCTAACAGTCAAGGTCGGTCAATCGCGTCCTAATAAGGTACGGATAACAATCAGTTTCTCATGCATAACACGTATCCTACGTACGGTTTATTTGCACATTACTTCTACCACATAACAGGCACACACTTTAACGATTTACGCCCATATATACTTCCCATCCATTCCCCACTCATAAGAAAACATACAATAATGCATATAACACATATAACATGTTAGATCGTTCACAGATAGCATACTCGACATTTAGACGCGCAAATCACAACTTATGTCATTTCAGCATTAATATTCAAAACCGGCTGTTTTCGGACATTTTAATAAAATAGTTAAATAATTCCAAAAATTCCCAAATTTTTTTAAGATGTCTTAAACGTTCCAATTTTTATTGTGTAAAAATATCGGGATCCGGTTGATTACCAATATTTTATAAAAATTCATATTCCGGACTGAACTCAGATTTATGTATTTCTGACCACAGTCCACGGAACAATTTATTAAAAATTCATCGAGTGTCCGATTTACGAAATTCCAGTGGGCTAATTACAAATGCATCGGTTTTCATCTGCTGTACAAATTTCATGGTCCGATTCATCACAAAACTCAGGTTATGACTGAAAGTATGACACCCATTTATTGCTGTCAAAATTCAGCTTAAGTTGCTGTTACAAATTAACACTTTAAAAATAGTAAACGGAGTCCAAAAATTACGATTCCGGTTCCATTAGAACCGTATTTCATAATAACATATTTTAGATTCAAAATATCGATTTTTCGTTGAGTTTAAGACCTGTTTACAGCCAACTGAAGTTGGCTGTAAAAGTTGGACAGATTCTGATTTTCAGTGTTTAACCTTCTAAATCGTGTTCGATCGATTCCGTTAACAAGTTTAGTGACCACAACAACATGACACATTAATATTAATCAGTAAAGCATCAGATAATCAACCAATAATCATAATCACACAAGATCTACATGATTTACACTAATATTCATCCATTAACCACCTTGTTCATCACTTTAGTAGACTTTTAGTTGGTGATCTTATATGTTAGTGATTTTCAACCGACGAAACTCTTATTAACCACTTTAGAATAGATCAAGAAGATGTTTAGAGTCACTTACTACTAGCTCGAGGCTAGGGAAGATTCAAGGCGAAACCTAGGTGGTTAATAGCGAATGGAGAAGGTCCTTCAACTTCCGAGCGCACCAAGCTTCGTTGTTCACCTTCTTACACCTATGGATGTTCTTGGATTGCTTGAAGATGATCAAATGATGGTGGTGATGGTGCTACTTATGGCTGGCCGAACCAAAGAAAGAGAGAGAGAGATAGTGCCAAGTTTTCTTGTGAAGTGTTTGAATGAAATATGAACTTATGGGTTTACTTATAGACCATTTATCTTAATTAACCATTGGATCTTGTGCTCCCAAGATATTAAACATGTCTAAATAAAATAATCAAGTGTGTAAGGATGTGTCCCCTACATGGGACCGATTTGGTTATGGGGGGAGGGGTATTTGGTTTGTTTTGAACTAGATGATTAAGCATTAGTTGTTAAGTTAGGAGGTTAAGACTAGATATTAGTGTGTGGTGAATTATAACGGGTGTTAGGGTATTCGGGGACCCTAACTGGCTCAGAAAAAGAAAACAATGTCATAGACAATATTTTTAGGTTCCGGGTAAAGTCCGGTTGTTCGGTTCGGTGTTGTTCCGTTAAAGTGCTTAATTAATCCGTAAAGTGTCCTATTTATATTTTTTGTAACGTTTTTACTTTCTAACACTTAGGAAAATATAACGGACTATTTAGTGACCTATCTGTACACTATTAGTATATTAACAAATACGTGTAAGCATAACACAGATATCAGAAAGCAGTTAAGTAATTCCACACAGTCGTCAAGCACATTAATTATTATTAATAAACTGTACGGTTATATGTAAATTCGAGGGTTGTCACATTCTCCCCCTGTTAAGAGAATTTCGTCCCGAAATTTATCGCGTGGTTACTGAGGAAGCTAGTTAAGTTGCGTTGTTTTCCAGATTTTCCTAGGGTGACACATCATCCCCCCGTTGATTTGGAATTTCGTCCCGAAATTCTGCAGTAGCTTCAGTCTCAGTAGTGGTTGCGTTTTTCTTAAACAGCTGGGGATACTTGAGTTTCACTTGGTCTTCTAGTTCCCAGGTATACTCTGGGCCACGACGAGCATTCCAACGAACTCGGACCAGAGGTATCCTGGTATGCTTGAGGATCTTAACATCTTGATCCGTAATCTCTACTGGTTCCTCGACGAATCGCAGCTGGTCGTCGATTGTGAGTTCCTTAAGAGGAACTATGAGGGTCTCGTCTGACAGACACTTCTTCAGATTTGACACGTGGAATACGTTGTGAACTCCGCTGAGTTTTTCAGGTAGATTCAACCTGTAGGCGATTTTGCCAATTTTCTCGGTGACCTCGAATGGTCCGACATAACCCGGATTGAGTTTGCCTCGTTTGCCAAAGCGGACTACACCTTTCCAAGGTGAGACTTTGAGTAGCACTCGATCCCCAACCTGGAGCTCGAGTGGTTTTCTTCCCTTATCAGCATAGCTTTTCTGACGGTCACGAGCTGCCGCCATTCGCTGTCGTATCTGAGCAATTTTCTCGGTGGTATCTACCACAAGTTCTGGGCCAGTGATTTGGCTGTCACCAACTTCTGCCCAACAGAGAGGTGATCGGCATTTGCGTCCGTACAATGCCTCAAACGGAGCGGCTTGGATGCTGGTGTGGTAGCTGTTGTTGTACGAAAACTCCACTAGCGGGAGGTGCCTTTCCCAGCCTTTACCAAAATCGATTACACATGCCCTAAGCATGTCTTCAAGGGTTTGGATGGTACGTTCAGATTGCCCATCCGTCTGCGGGTGATAAGCGGTGCTCATATCTAAACGTGAGCCAAAGGACTTGTGCATTGCTTGCCACAGTTCAGAAGTAAAACATGCGTCATGATCAGATATAATAGAGCTTGGCACTCCGTGCTTTGATACTACTTCCTTTAGATAAATGTCTGCAAGAGTAGAAAACTTATCCGTTTCTTTGATGGCCAGAAAATGTGCAGACTTGGTCAGTCGATCTACGATCACCCAAATGGTATCGTTTCCGCGTTGAGATCTGGGCAGGCCGGTAACGAAATCCATGGAAATTTGCTCCCATTTCCATTTCGGGATCTCTGGTTGTTGAAGTAGGCCTGATGGTTTCTGATATTCAGACTTGACTCTCGCACAAGTCAAGCATTTGCTGACGTAGGTTGCTATGTGGGCTTTCATGCCAGGCCACCAATACGTAGTCTTGAGGTCATGGTACATTTTATCCAAACCAGGATGTACCGAATAACGAGACTTGTGCGCTTCGTCCATCACAAGCTCGCGTAAGTTTCCATAAAGTGGAACCCAGATGCGCCCTGTTACATAGTAAGCGCCGTCTTCCTTTTGTTCTAGCCGCTGCCTTGATCCTCGTAGGGATTCAACCCTGATGTTCTCTGCTTTCAATGCTTCGACGTGGGCATCTCGAATTTGAGCGGGAAGGTTGGATTGGATGGTAAGCTGTAAAGCACGTACACGCTTAGGTATAGTATCCTTTCGACTGAGGGCGTCGGCCACAACATTGGTCTTGCCCGGATGATACTTGATAGCGCATTCATAATCGTTCAAGAGCTCAACCCATCGGCGTTGACGCATGTTTAACTCCTTTTGCTTGAAGATATGCTCGAGACTCCTGTGATCGGTGTAAATGGTGCACTTAGTACCGTACAAGTAATGTATCCATATCTTAAGCGCGAAAACAACTGCTCCCAGCTCCAGATCGTGAGTAGTGTAATTTCTTTCGTGAACCTTGAGTTGGCGTGATGCGTAGGCAATGACCTTGTCACATTGCATCAACACGCAACCAAGTCCTTGGATGGAAGCATCGCAGTAAACCACAAAATCATCTGTCCCCCCGTGTTCATTCCAGACTTTTCGCAGTACGCCTCAGTACTTCCACCCGGAGTGGATCTCCACACCTGGTACTTCCAACAACAGGCTGCTCTTGCTGCAGCCTACAACAAAGCTTGCGCAGATGCGTAACCACCCGGAGGACCCACACCCGCGCCATATACACCTGTGGCTCGTATCTTGCAATACGAGGGCAGGGCACCAACACACCCCGCTTCCCGGGATAGGCGCGGGCCCCATGGATCCTCCTACTGTATTGTCCATATGCTCCAGGAGGACGACTCCACTTATGGATCCCGGGCTAGGGGACCGGTATATAACCGCCTGGGCCCACATGGATAATATCGGTAAGACTCAGCTACTCGCCGAGGGTCCGGTATACACAGCCGTCTGGGACCGCACCCCCATAACGAGGGGTATGATCGCGCCGACCCAGACGACCATACATACTGTGGGGACTCTCAATCAGCTTACAGCAGATCGGGGGATTATAATTACTATCCCCCCACACAACCCTGCACCATATACGATCACGCCGCAAAGCATGATCAAGATCAAGCCTACAGGACAAAGTCCGTCGCCGAAAACTCCAAATTTATAAAGGGGATTGCCTTAGCCCCGTTCACCACGAGCAAACTTCCGCTCACGGTGGGCAAGTACAATGGTTCGTCAGACCCTGACGACCATATGAACGTATTTACCGGGGCTGGGGTCATCAGCCGTTGGAAAGAGCCCACCTGGTGCCATTTTTCCCCCTAGACCCTCACCGGACTAGCGAGGGCCTGGTTTGATTCTTTTCCATTAGGATCACTGGCCTCATTCGAACAATTGCAAGAAAAATTTCTTGCTCATTTTAGCCAGCAAAGACGTCACAAGCGCGATTCGTTAGATGTCTTGGACATCTGGCGCGGAGAGAACGAAAGTTTGGAAGCTTTCGTCATCTCTATAACAAAGAATGCCTTGAAATTGGCGGGGTAGCGGACCAACTGGCCCGCAATCATTTCCTCTGAGCAATCAACCACGATGAAATGATTATGACAATCTCGGGTAAGGATGGCTTGCCAGAGAAATGGGATGACGTCATGGCGGCAATCAAGACGTACGCCCAAACCACACGGTCTCTCAGACCCCACAGTGGTAAAGCCCGCCCCCAAACGAAAGGTCAATCCTCCCGCCAAGAGCCCAAGCGCAACAACAACAAGCGCAATCGGGATACATGGAATCGAGGCAACGATTCCAAACCATACACCCCGTGCGGGTATCAGCCTGATGCGAGGGTAACCATTAATGCCCAGGGATATCAGCGGGCATCCAAGAAAGAGTCTCAGGACCGCAATTGGACTGAGCTCTCGAAGTCGCCAAGAGACGTCCTTCTCACGGACGCGCAGTTCTTGCGACCGGCCCAACCAATGAGGTCTAAAAAAGGGCAAGACTTGGCCCTTTATTGCGAATACCAAAAAGACTCAGGCCACTCCACAAACAACTGCATCAGTTTCCGATTGGAGATTGAACGAGCCCTAAAAGAGGGGAAGCTACAACACCTGTTGTCAGCTACGCTGAAACAAACTAAGAGCATCACCCCAAACGACGAGGGCACCTCCAGCAGCAAGAAGGCCATGTATGTGGCAACCACCCATATGATCAATGGGGGCCACGGAAAGCCGCACAAAGCTGCGAGGAGAGGGGACAACGACTGGCGTGACGAACAAGTCATTTTCCCCAAAGTCCGAGGCGGACCACGCGACAGGCGCGCCGTCGTCATCACCGGCTACCTAGCTCATTACTACACCGAGCGTCTATTTATAGACCCGGGCAGTACCTCCAATATCATCTATAAGCAATGCTTCAACCAATTCGATCAAGAGGATAAAGATCGATTGCAGCCGGTGGACTACCTATTGGCCGGGTTTGCGGGGGAAACAGTGCCCCCTAAGCCAAATCACATTCCCCGTGTGCCTTACCAACGGTAAGCACACGCGGGTCGAGGAGGTAAATTTCGTGGTTTTACCCCATACCTCCCGCTACGACGTGCTTCTCGGGATAGAATCTGTGACAACTCATGTTTTTAATATTTCTCTAGTCCTTTGATGTTTGACGTGTGTGTACCGAAGGAATGAACCGTTTAAATAATTATTTGATTTTAATTGGGTACGATTTATGAATGATTGGAAGTATGGTTACATTTGGTTGATATGAAAGTTTAGGAACCGAATATGCTGGATGTTATATGTATATGAGTAACGTTAATGGGCCGCACCTCAAACCCGAGCCATACACTTGGGCCTAAAGCCACACCCCTCTTATTATTATTAGTCCGGCCCATGTATATTAAGCCCAAACCAAGCCGACCCCAAAACCCTACCTTGCGTAAATACTAGATGACTTGTATAATCGCATTTATTTGTATTTCACTCAAAGAACACAAACCCTAGCACTATCTGATCGACATCAGCATCATTCTGGGTAAAGTTTCTCTACTTTATGTTCTAGTACATCCCCAACAGTAATTGGTTAGTGATTATAATTATTCTGATTTTGTTGATTACTTTCAATTGTATGCGGTTTATTGTGGGTTAAGGTATTTGACTTTGATGGCTATGTAATAATATGGATGTTGTGCACGATTAGGATGCATGGTAGTTAATGAAATCATTGTGATATTGAATTGTTTGACAAACAGTGGTAATATAAACTGTGTAGGGACGAATTATTCATGTTTTTGTATTAGTTGATATTAGTTATTAATGTTGGGTTGCATGTGGGTGGCTGATAACGACAAAGGGGGTACGGGTATACGAGTTCGGGATGATGAAACTTGGAAACTGTTGAAGAGGAATGATGATAATAATTGGTATACTAGTGTGTTGCCATAAATCTTGTGCACATGATGATAATAATTGATATCTATTATCAATGTTTTTTTTTTTGATAATTACGATGTGTAAAATGATTCATAAGTATGAGACACAAACAATTGATAGAATCAATAACATGACCGACAATTCAATTGAAAACATCACATGCAAATCAACTTTGATTGGACCAAATTATCCACTCAATTGTCTTGAGAATTCATTGCTGACAATCAAATTGAATTCTAAATGCTTATTGGACCATGATTAGGTAGTGGCCTAGATTGTGATGAGTGCCCATGTGGTATGATAAATTCCTTTGTTTTGATATTGGAATATGTTGCAACCTGTTAGAGGTTTAGGTTGTTGCCATGAGATTGGAATGTGCTATTAGATTGGGTGTATAAACTGTTTGAACCGAGATTAAAGGGACGATCATGTAGAGATAGGAAAATTTGATTTGACTAATCATACACTATTATGGAAATCGCGCAAGGGTTCTCGGATCGCACAAGGGATCCACGTGTAATTGGTCGGGCCGGTTACTTATGGAAATACTTACGTTATTTGGGCTTCTTGTTATTTTGGGTCGGGTGTCTAACGGAGTCGCACAACATGTTGTGGATCGCACAAGGTTGTGCTAAACGCACAACATGTTGGGCCGACTGTTATTGGGCTATATCTTTCGGATCGTACAAGTTAGGCGTGAGGAGTGCTTGACTGTTACTGTTAAGGTGTTAACGTGTATTATGTGTTGCCATGATCAACTAGTGTTCATAATCTGCTACCTATGTGTTATCATACGTGCACCTAGACCTGACTTGTATGGTAACCATGTTAGGACGTGGTTGACCACTAGCAGCTAGACTTGACCTTTCTATGTATCTGCCGAGCAAACCAAGGTGAGTTCACACTCTACAAAGCATGGGATTCCCAGGGGTTTGGAATGGGGTTAAGGAACGGGGTTTCCTCGTCCTTCTTGGGTAGGACAGTAATGGTTCAGGAATGTAATTCCTCGTCCTCACGGAAAGATAACTTTACTAGACCAAAACTCTATCACGAAGTCCCTCCTTTTTATATCGACTTAATCGCCGGGCCAATGGCGAGCGGGTCATTAGTTAGATAGCGCTATTTAGGTCTGACAAGCCTCACACCGTGCCACAGAGGACGGGCGTGAACTAATGGATCTGGGGCACGTCAATGCTGATAGACATTGACAGTTTCAGGGCACTTAAACATGACTTCAGTCAGTAGTCGATATGGTAACGAGTCTAGTGTATACAAGGGGTAGCCCCCACGGCCGAAATGCCAGATAACTATCATGGGGTAGCCCCCACGGCAGGATTGCCAGAGTAAATGGGTTAAACAAAGGGTTAAACAAATCACGTTTTCAACTATGGGGTAACCCCCACGGCAGGATGCCAGATAAAGGAAACTATTTTTGGAATAACTTAAAACGAACACCCAACCGTGAACTCACTCGACATTGTTGTTGACTCGTTACTACATGCTTTGCAGGTCTATAGGTTCTTAGCTGGAGCTTGTACAAGGAAGAGTCGTTGTGGGACATGGACAGTTGTGTGCCATGTTAAACCTTGGAAATTTAAACTTACGATTTGGGTTTTTAAACATTTATGCTTCCGCTCATAACTTAACTATGTTTGTCTTGGACACTAAACGTATTGGTTGGACTTCTACATTTAATTATTTGCTTGTTCACTATGATTAGTGGTTTGATCCTGGTCAGTCACGCCTCCAAGCGGTGATACTCCGCGTGTGGATTTTGGGGGTGTGACAGATTGGTATCAGAGCCATTGGTTATAGAGAACTTGGTTTTAATAAAGGAAAACGTTTTTGTTAAAACCAGACTATAACCTATACAGTGCTCTATGATCCACAACGACGCTTCACTCCACGTGCAAGGCTCGACATTCTAGGTGATATGGTTTACGTTTTATATTGCCTACTTGCTAGATTGCATAGAACTTTGCTTATTGTATGCTTAGATGAACATAGCAACTATAGTTTGAAAACACATTTGTGCTTGCTCCCTACTGTCACTCCACACTTACACACATTCGCGACACTTTTCCTACTTGTGTTTCCTTCGATGTGAGATCATGAGGGAACGTGTGAACCTAACTCAAGCCAGCTGACGGCTCTTATTAACGAACAAGTTACGGCAGCACTCGCGGCCGCTCAGGCAGGAGGTATAACCTGCTATTACGAACCTACCCTAGGATGTTAGATCCTACTCTCATGATCCAGCTCTCGCGCTTAATCCGGTCTTTATTCCTCGTGTAACAAGGTTAGAACGCTCAGCCGCCTGTATGCACATTCAAGACGTACATGGACTGTCGTCCTAATACTTTCAGTGGCACTAAAGGAGCTGTTGGACTCCTCCATTGGTTTGAAAAGCTCAAGTCTGTCTTAGAGATGTGTGAATGCCCTGAGGCTCGTAGGGTGAAGTACGCCACTGGTACTCTCGAAGGCACTGCGCTAACTTGGTGGAACGCGCAAGTTCAGATACTGGGGCTAGCGGCTGCTAATGCCACCCCATGGAATGATTCTTAAGGAACTGATCCAAACGTGAATGCCATAGTCGTGATGACATCCGCAAACTGGAAGTGGAGTTCTTAAACCTGAAGATGACAAGGTCGGAGATAGAAGCGTACACGAAACGATCCAACGAACTGACAGTGTTATGTCCAACAATGGTGGATCTTCTCATCAAGCGCATTGAGCTGTACCTCAAAGGCTTAGTACCAGAGATTCAAATTCATGTGACATAGGCCAACCTTGCAACCATTCAGGATATTACTCGTCTTGCTCAACGTCTCTCAGATCAGGCGATAGGACAGAACAAACTGCCGAAGCGTATTAATGCTGCTACAACTACTTCGGATGCTCCCAGTGACAATAAACGCAAGTGGAATGGAAATTCGAGCAAGGGTCCCACTTCGGTTCAGTCTCAGTCGCAGCACAGGAGCCTCAGTCAGCAGTCTTTTGGTAATCGAAGTCAGGGTGGATACAGGGGAAACCACCCTAAGTGCAATTGATGTAATTTGCACCACAGCGGGCAATGCAACAGAGATCGTTGTGAGAGATGCAACGAGCTTGGTCATGGAGCCAAAGATTTTAGAATCTCGCATCCTGCAAACAAGAACCGACAATAGCAGCCACAAGCTCCACAGAATCAGCAGCAACAGCAGGATAACAAGGGATGTTATCAGTGCGGTGCTAAAGAATCATTTCATGAGACGCTACCCACGACTGAACCAGAATCAGAATCAGAACCACAACCAAGGAAACGGGAATAATAATGGAGGCAGCAACGGGAGTAATGACGACGGCAATGGTGCCAGGGGTCGAGTGTTCGTGATTGGTCAGGGTAATGCTAGGAATGACCCCAACGTTGTGATGGTTTCGACATCGTTATTGGTATGGATTGGCTACCTCAATATCGAGCAGAGGTTCTCTGCAATGAGAAGGTCGTTCGTGTTTCTCGAACAGGTGATGAACCTCTTACGATTCGTGGCGACAAGAGTGGTGATGTGGTGAGCATCATCTCTTTCCTTAAGGCCCAGGAATGTTGGAGAAAGGGCCACACTGCCATTTTGGCTCTCGTTACCGACACCTCGAAGAAAGAGAAAAAGATAGAAGACTTTCCGATTGTACGTGTTTATCCTGAGGTATTTCCTGAGGAACTACCTGGCCTCCCGCCTCATCGTCAGGTCGAGTTTCAAATCGAGTTAGCTCCTGGAGCGGCACCCATAGCTCGTGCACCGTATCGTTTAGCTCCATCAGAGTTGAAAGAGCTATCTACGCAATTACAAGAACTCTTAGATAAGGGTTTTATTCGTCCTAGTTCTTCGCCCTGGGGAGCTCCAGTGCTGTTTGTAAAGAAGAAAGACGGTACGTTCAGAATGTGCATCGACTACCGTGAACTGAACAAGGTGACTGTGAAGAATCGCTATCCTCTTCCACGCATCGACGACTTGTTCGACCAGCTGCAAGGGTCGAGCTACTATTCGAAGATTGATTTGAGATCAGGATACCACCAGCTGAGAGTTCGAGAGGAGGACGTCTCTAAAACAGCCTTTAGAACTCGATATGGCCACTATGAGTTCTTGGTTATGCCTTTTGGGCTGACAAACGCACCTGCGGTCTTCATGGATTTGATGAATCGAGTGTGCAAGCCGTACCTAGACAAGTTCGTTATTGTATTCATAGACGACATCCTGATATATTCTAAGAGCCAGGGGGAACATGAGCAACATTTACGACTTATTTTGGAACTCCTTCGAAAGGAACAGCTGTACGCCAAGTTTTCAAAATGTGACTTCTGGCTTCGTGAAGTCCATTTCTTAGGCCATGTAGTGAACAAGGATGGGATTCACGTTGATCCATTCAAGGTAGAGTCAATCAAGAGCTGGCCTGCACCTCGTACGCCAACGGAAATTCGCCAATTCTTGGGATTGGCAGGTTACTACAGGAGATTTATCAAGGATTTTTCTAAGATCGCTCAGCCTCTTACTTCACTAACGCAGAAGGGAGTTGTTTATCGTTGGGGAGACGCACAGGAGTTAGCGTTTCAACACTTAAAGGATAGACTTTGCAGTGCACCTATCCTTTCATTTCCAGAAGGCACAGACGACTTCGTGGTTTATTGCGACACATCCATTCAGGGTCTTGGTTGCGTATTGATGCAGCGGGATAAAGTTATAGCCTACGCCTCACGTCAACTCAAAGTGCATGAAAAGAACTACACTACACACGACTTAGAGCTGGGAGCGGTTGTTTTTGCGCTTAAGATATGGAGACACTACCTGTATGGTACCAAATGCGCTATCTACACTGATCACAGAAGCCTCGAGCATATTTTTAAACAGAAGGAACTCAATATGAGACAACGACGATGGGTCGAACTGCTAAACGATTACGGATGCTCGATCAGGTACCACCCAGGCAAGGCCAATGTGGTGGCCGACGCCCTCAGTCGAAAGGACACTGCGCCTAAGCGCGTATGAGCTTTACAACTTACTATACAGTCTAACCTTCCTTCTCAAATACGAAATGCTCAGGTAGAAGCATTGAAACCAGAGAATGTCAGGGCTGAAGCCCTACGCGGCTCAAGGCAACGCTTAGAACAGAAGGAAGACGGTGCTTACTACGTCACGGGACGCATTTGGGTCCCACTTTATGGCAACCTACGAGAGCTTGTGATGGATGAGGCACACAAGTCTCACTACTCAGTGCACCCCGGTTCGGACAAAATGTACCACGACATCAAAACCACATATTGGTGGCCTAGCATGAAGGCACACATAGCAACATACGTTAGCAAGTGCTTGACTTGTGCGAGAGTCAAGGCGGAGTACCAGAAACCTTCAGGCCCCCTTCAGCAACCAGAGATACCACAATGGAAATGGGAGCAAATTTCCATGGATTTTGTTACTGGCCTGCCTAGATCACAACGTGGTAACGATACTATTTGGGTGATCGTGGATCGACTCACAAAGTCTGCTCACTTCCTGGCTATCAAAGAAACGGATAAGTTCTCCACCCTAGCAGAAGTATATCTCAAGGAAGTTGTCTCGAGGCACGGGGTGCCCATCTCTATCATCTCGGATCGAGATGCACGTTTTACATCAGACCTGTGGCAAGCAATGCACAAGTCCTTTGGCTCAAGATTAGATATGAGCACAGCTTATCACCCGCAAACGGATGGGCAGTCGGAACGTACCATCCAGACCCTCGAAGACATGCTTAGGGCATGTGTGATTGATTTTGGCAATGGTTGGGAAAAGCATCTGCCACTTGTGGAATTTTTGTACAACAATAGCTACCACACCAGCATTAAAGCTGCTCTGTTTGAGGCATTGTACGGGCGTAAATGCCGGTCACCTCTTTGTTGGGCAGAGGTGGGGGATAGTCAGATTACTGGTCCAGAACATGTGGTGGACACAACAGAGAAAATTGCTCAGATACGACAACGAATGGCGGCAGCTCGTGACCGTCAGAAAGTCTACGCCGATAAAGGCAGAAAACCACTAGAGCTCCAGGTTGGGGAGCGTGTACTACTCAAAGTTTCACCCTGGAAGGGTGTGGTTCGTTTTGGTAAACGGGGCAAACTTAACCCACGATACGTTGGACCCTTCGAAGTCATTGAGAAGATAGGCAAGGTGGCCTACAGACTGAACTTACCAGCGGAACTCAGTGTAGTTCACAATGTTTTCCACGTGTCTAATCTGAAGAAGTGTCTGTCAGATGAGACCCACGTAGTTCCTTTGAAGGAGCTCACTATCGAGGAGCAGCTACGATTCGTCGAGGAACCAGTTGAAATCACGGACCGGGATGTTAAGGTCCTTAAGCGTACCAGAATACCTCTCGTTCGAGTTCGTTGGAACTCACGTCGCGGCCCAGAGTTCACCTGGGAACGCGTAGATCAGATGAAACAAAAGTATCCCCAACTGTTCGCAACCGATACAACTACTACTGAGGCTGAAGCTACGGAATTTCGGGATGAAATTCCAGATCAACGGGGGGAGGATGTGACACCCCAGGAAAACCATGCAATTTAACTAGCTTCCTCAGTGAGTACGTGCTAAATTTCGGGACGAAATTTCTTTCAACTTGGGGATAATGTGACAACTCATGTTTTTAATATTTCTCTAGTCCTTTGATGTTTGACATGTGTGTACCGAAGGAATGAACCGTTTAAATAATTATTTGATTTTAATTGTGTACGATTTATGAATGATTGGAAGTATGGTTACATTTGGTTGATATGAAAGTTTAGGAACCGAATATGCTGGATGTTATATGTATATGAGTAACGTTAATGGGCCGCACCTCAAACCCGAGCCATACACTTGGGCCTAAAGCCACACCCCTCTTATTATTATTAGTCCGGCCCATGTATATTAAGCCCAAACCAAGCCGACCCCAAAACCCTACCTTGCGTAAATACTAGATGACTTGTATAATCGCATTTATTTGTATTTCACTCAAAGAACACAAACCCTAGCACTATCTGATCGACATCAGCATCATTCTGGGTAAAGTTTCTCTACTTTCTGTTCTAGTACATCCCCAACAGTAATTGGTTAGTGATTATAATTATTCTGATTTCGTTGATTACTTTCAATTGTATGCGGTTTATTGTGGGTTAGAGTATTTGACTTTGATGGCTATGTAATAATATGGATGTTGTGCACGATTAGGATGCATGGTAGTTAATGAAATCATTGTGATATTGAATTGTTTGACAAACAGTGGTAATATAAACTGTGTAGGGACGAATTATTCATGTTTTTGTATTAGTTGATATTAGTTATTAATGTTGGGTTGCATGTGGGTGGCTGATAACGACAAAGGGGGTACGGGTATACGAGTTCGGGATGATGAAACTTGGAAACTGTTGAAGAGGAATGATGATAATAATTGGTATACTAGTGTGTTGCCATAAATCTTGTGCACATGATGATAATAATTGATATCTATTATCAATGTTTTTTTTTTTATAATTACGATGTGTAAAATGATTCATAAGTATGAGACACAAACAATTGATAGAATCAATAACATGACCGACAATTCAATTGAAAACATCACATGCAAATCAACTTTGATTGGACCAAATTATCCACTCAATTGTCTTGAGAATTCATTGCTGACAATCAAATTGAATTCTAAATGCTTATTGGACCATGATTAGGTAGTGGCCTAGATTGTGATGAGTGCCCATGTGGTATGATAAATTCCTTTGTTTTGATATTGGAATATGTTGCAACCTGTTAGAGGTTTAGGTTGTTGCTATGAGATTGGAATGTGCTATTAGATTGGGTGTATAAACTGTTTGAACCGAGATTAAAGGGACGATCATGTAGAGATAGGAAAATTTGATTTGACTAATCATACACTATTATGGAAATCGCGCAAGGGTTCTCGGATCGCACAAGGGATCCACGTGTAATTGGTCGGGCCGGTTACTTATGGAAATACTTACGTTATTTGGGCTTCTTGTTATTTTGGGCCGGGTGTTTAACGGAGTCGCACAACATGTTGTGGATCGCACAAGGCTGTGCTGAACGCACAACATGTTGGGCCGACTGTTATTGGGCTATATCTTTCGGATCGTACAAGTTAGGCGTGAGGAGTGCTTGACTGTTACTGTTAAGGTGTTAACGTGTATTATGTGTTGCCATGATCAACTTGTGTTCATAATCTGCTACCTATGTGTTATCATACGTGCACCTAGACCTGACTTGTATGGTAACCATGTTAGGACGTGGTTGACCACTAGCAGCTAGACTTGACCTTTCTATGTATCTGCCGAGCAAACCAAGGTGAGTTCACACTCTACAAAGCATGGGATTCCCAGGGGTTGGGAATGGGGTTAAGGAACGGGGTTTCCTCGTCCTTCTTGGGTAGGACAGTAATGGTTCAGGAATGTAATTCCTCGTCCTCACGGAAAGATAACTTTACTAGACCAAAACTCTATCACGAAGTCCCTCCTTTTTATATCGACTTAATCGCCGGGCCAATGGCGAGCGGGTCATTAGTTAGATAGCGCTATTTAGGTCTGACAAGCCTCACACCGTGCCGCAGAGGACGGGCGTGAACTAATGGATCTGGGGCACGTCAATGCTGATAGACATTGACAGTTTCAGGGCACTTAAACATGACTTCAGTCAGTAGTCGATATGGTAACGAGTCTAGTGTATACAAGGGGTAGCCCCCACGGCCGAAATGCCAGATAACTATCCTGGGGTAGCCCCCACGGCAGGATTGCCAGAGTAAATGGGTTAAACAAAGGGTTAAACAAATCACGTTTTCAACTATGGGGTAACCCCCACGGCAGGATGCCAGATAAAGGAAACTATTTTTGGAACAACTTAAAACGAACACCCAACCGTGAACTCACTCGACATTGTTGTTGACTCGTTACTACATGTTTTGCAGGTCTATAGGTTCTTAGCTGGAGCTTGCACAAGGAAGAGTCGTTGTGGGACATGGACAGCTGTGTGCCATGTTAAACCTTGGAAATTTAAACTTACGATTTGGGTTTTTAAACATTTATGCTTCCGCTCATAACTTAACTATGTTTGTCTTGGACACTAAACGTATTGGTTGGACTTCTACATTTAATTATTTGCTTGTTCACTATGATTAGTGGTTTGATCCTGGTCAGTCACGCCTCCAAGCGGTGATACTCCGCGTGTGGATTTTGGGGGTGTGACAGAATCTGTAACAACCCGCACTTTCGCGCGTTGTTACTACTCGCTATACTCGTTACGCCTAGCACCAAAGATTCGGATCATAATGTAACTATATCGTATATATCGCTATTCGAAGGATAATCGCATATTTTCGAAACACAATATTTCTATACTATACCCAATTATCACGAACACTAACGCTCACGGAGGCATTGAGTGAGGACCTATTCTACCCTTCTCAGCGGCAGTGAGGTGTCGAACGGAGATAATTAACGCTAACAAAGACTCTCGGGTGAGTGCTATAACTCCAGTCGTCGTGACGATGATGACAATACGAATGAATGGTACCCCGTCAGTCATTGTGGCACAACACACAATAACGTTAACGATGACGTCGAGAAAGGACCTATACTACCCTCCTTGATGGCCGTGAAACGTCGCTTAGAATCGCACACTCGAAACGGAAACCGATTGTTAATTATCGAAACTTTGGAATATGGATACGTAAATACGACCCTTAGTGATATATATACATATATAATAATAATATAACTCAACTATAGAGAGCGCGTACCTCAAAAACCATCAAAACGATCGAAAACGGAGAAGTCCAACGCGTCAGGATAGCCATCCGGACGGATGGGCAATCCGGGCCAGAACTCCCTTCTTCTCCTCTGTTGCCTATAAATACCATGTCATGTCACGTCACTTGAACAGTGATGTGACAGCTCCCACTCAACCAAACACGCTCCAGGACCCTTTTGCCCCACATCCTCGCGATTCCGGTAAGATTTCAACCTAAAACTTGTACTTCTACAATCTACACTCGATTCTACATCATTCTATCTTTCAAAACTCAATTTCTAACCGTGAAATCTGCGGATTTGAGGCATTTTTGAGGTGATGTCACCAAGAGTTCTTATGAACTTCCAGTTGTGACCTCATCCCACCATAAACGACTCAGATCTAGGTGATTTCCACATGTTTTGGTAACAAATCTTGCCTAAATCTATGTATTTACCCAAGGAACTGTGCGATTTCGAGTTAACCATGAAGAACCATCACGAACGGCCAGATCTGATGGAACGGGGTGATTCCCGGCCGTTAGAGCGGGTCGGAATTGACGGAACTTCAAGTGTTGGTGCGAGATTACACTGTCCCGGTAACTCTACACGTATACCTTCCGTTAAACACTCAGAAACAATGTTCAAAATGCGAAACAGACGCGTTATCCGCACGGATCATATGTAATCTGGACGGATCACATGTCATCTGGACGGATCACATGTCATCTGGACGGATCACATGTCATCTGGACGGATCACATGTCATCCGGACGGACAACATGTCATCCGGACGGATCAACATGTCATCCGCACGAACAACATGCTATCCGCACGAGCAACAGGTCATCCGTATGGACAACAGGTCATCCGCACGGACAACTTGTCGTCCGCACGGATAAGCACCAAACGACTGATCAACTCACCAATCAAACGAATGACCATCCGGCCGGATTGCCGTCCGACCGGATAGTCACTGGACCTTATCATTTCAACCGAATGTCCATCCGGTCGGATTGCCATCCGACCGAATGACCAATAGTCACCTGATTCGTTCATCACCATTTAACGCACTCTAAATCGACCAGGCTAAGTCAGGCCCATTCTCAACCAATCAATCAAGCAGTACTTAGTTGTTGAATACGCACTGTGAGTATACTTGAACCCCTTTTAATCGAATTTGGGTGTAACATACGTTTCTAAAAAAATCGAACTCATCAAACGAAATAGTCAATCAATCGAATTATCACCTGCGAATAACTGTTATGCATAGATATACGTGATGCTAGTTGCATATGTGTTAGGGCTTATACTCGCGACGTCCCACCACGACTAGTATAGTACTATTGCGCCCGACGGGGTCTAGTTATGTCATCGTACATTCGAGCATCGAGGACTTAGTTGGTAGTATCAGTTTTGTGAGTATATATGTCGTGTATTACGTTTATGCATGTGGAAATTCGCATCTCTTTATCAAACCTGTATACTCGCCAATACTTTTGTATTGACAAATATTTTAACGTATGTTACAGGTTTGATCGCAGACTATATCAAATCAAGCTAGGAAGTCTAGAAACTCAACTAAAATCTAGGTTGTCGGATTTGTATTTTTCGAGAGGACAAGAAATCTGTGATAACTTATGTGATTGTATTATTTGTTAGTATGGGATAACGAATGTATTAAATATTATCGCAACATAGTTGTTATGGATTCTCTTGAGCAATCTGATTCGCCTAGTGTCGCGCCCCGATGATTCCGCCATCGGTTGGGGTGTGACAGAATCACAGGGCGATTTCAACATGATAACGTCCGTTCCCCACTCTGCTATTGGTTTTCCAACCGAAATGGGGATCGCGATAATCTACGCCCTCAGTAAAGTAATGTCAACGGACCAACTGCGTCCGGCCAAGACGGTAAGGCTGACCCCAACACCGAACCAGAAAAAAGGGGTACTTAATGCAAGGTACCCTGAACAGACGGTCATATTGGGTCATGCCTTGTCTAACAACACATGAGTGGTCCTGAAGCCTCTTCTCTTTAGAAAAAAGACATCTTCACATGGACACCCTCCGACATGACAGGTGTCCCACGTGAGGTCGCGCAACACTTCTTGAATACCCTCCCGGGTATCAAGCCCGTGATCCAGGGACAACGCCACCTAGGATCCGCAAAGAACGAGGCGATGAATGAGCAGGTCAAGGAACTGCTCTCCGCAGGCATCCTGCGGGAAATGAAATACCAGACTTGGTTATCAAACCCAGTCATGGTAGAAAAAGCAAGCCGGGGCTGGCGTATGTGCGTCGATTACAAAGACCTTAACAAAGCCTGCCCCAAAGATTGTTACTCACTTCCGGAGATCGACGAAAAAGTCGATAATCTTGCGCCGTTCCGATGGAATCCTTGATTGCTACAAAGGCTATCACCAGGTACAGATGTCAATCGAGGATGAAGACAAAACGACATTCTAGACCGCTACCGGAAATTACTGCTACACAAAAATGCCGTTTGGGTTACGCAATGCAGGCGCAACCTATCAAAAACTGATGAACGACACTTTTGGTGATCTAATCAGCAAGAGTGTCGAGATTTACATGGACGACCTAGTCGTCATGAGCATGAAGGAAGACACCATGCTCCAAGACATTGAAAGAACATTCCAAACTCTGTGAAGCGTTAACATGAAGCTCAATCCAGGGAAATGCTCTTTTGGAATGGAAGAAGGAAAGTTTCTTGGATTCATCGTCACAAAAGATAGATTCAAGGTTAACCCAGAAAAGTTTAGGCGATTGAGCGCATGCCATCGCCTTCAACGATAAAGGAGATGCAAAGGCTAGCCGGCCGGCTCGTTGCGTTAAACAGATTCTTGGCCAACTACACGGCTAAATCTTATCCCTTTATTAGTTCCTTGTGCGACTGCCTAAAGAAGGAACAGTTTCAATGGACTACAGAGGCAGAAAGCGCTTTCCAGGAGATGAAAGAGTGTTTGATTCAGCTACCAACTCTCACCGCATCGCGCAAAAAAGAACCACTCATCATGTACTTGTCCGCAACAGACAACGCGGTAGGCGCAGTACTCATAGTGGAGAAAGAAGGGGTCTAAACACCAATCTATTACGTCAGTAAAATGCTCAACGATTCAGAGACAAGATACTCCATCGTGGAGAAGTCGGTCCTCGTGCGGGTACATGCATCTAGACGGCTACGCCGATACTTTGCAGATCATGTTATCACCGTTTTAATCAACTACAGGATCGGGAAAATCCTCTCCAAGCCCGAAATCTCTGGAAGACTTGCCAAATGGGCTATTGAACTTGGAGGACACACTCTTGTTTATAAGCCGCTCACAGCAATCAAGGGGCAAGTTTTAGCTAACTTCGCTACGAAAGTACAGGCGAATCACATCCAAGAATGCGAAGATGCACAAAATCCTACACCCCCGCTGTCCCCATTAGACATCTGGGCACTATACACTGATGGTGCGTCTAATGAGGACGGCGCGGGTGCAGGTCTGCGACTCGTCAGCCTTGATGGCCGAGAACTTACTTACGCCATACGCCTCGACGTCAAAAGTACAAACAATGAGGTGGAATACGAGGCATTACTCGCAAGGCTACATTTGGCAGTCAAACTCGGTGTGCTACATATGGAAGATCACGTCGATTCATTACTAGTTGCGGGGCAAGTTCGCGGAGACTACGCCGCAAAAGGGGATATCTTGATCCTCTATCTCGAACAAGCCAAGCAACTAACATCACAGTTCACCTCCTTCAACATTCTACATATCAACATGAGTGAAAACAAACCAGCGGATGCACTTTCCAAACTGGCATCAACCAGCTTCCAACACCTGGCAAAGGAAATATGTCATGAGGTCCTCAAAAACCCTTCAGTACCCATGCGCCAAGTCAACATCATCCATTACGGCACAATGTCTTGGATGACGCCAATCATAAGATACCTACCATCAGGTATTGCCCCCGAGAATAAGGCAGAGGCACGCAAACTGCAATACAAGGTGTGTCACTATCAAATGGGGATGATATCTTATACCGCAAGTCATACCTATGGCCACTCATACGATGCGTCGACCCTCAAGATGCCACATATCTTGTCAGAGAGATACGTGAAGGAATATGTAGTATACATGCAGGCACGCGCATGGTATTGGCCAAAATCATGAACACTGGGTATTACTGGCCTGGCATGCACCTGGATGTTGTTAAGATCTTGCGCAAGTGTTTCAACTGTCGACGACATGCACCGAAAACATTGCACCCAAAGAACAACCTGACCCCTGTAACCACCGCGTGGTCCTTCCAAAAAATTGGCAATAGACGTGGTGGGACCTTTTTCCAGATGCACCAGGGGCGGTGAAATTTATCATAGTGGTTGTCGACTACTTCACCAAATGGGTAGAAGCAAAACCGCTAGCCTCTACCACCGCTATGATAACAAGAAAATTTGTCTGGAAACACATCATCTGTTGTTTCGGCTTACCAGTGTGCATCGTAACCGATAACGGCACCAACTTCGCTGCCTACGACTTCCAAAACTGGTTGAAAGAACTAAACATTGAACACGTTTTCTCTTTCGTGGTGCATTCTCAAGGGAACAGCCAGGTAGAAAGTATCAACAAAAGTTTAGTCGAAGGCATAAAGGCACGGTTGGGAATAACCAGGCGTGGCTGGGTCGATGAACTCCCAAGTATCCTATGGGCGCATAGGACCAACCCGAAGACAAGCAATGGCGTGACACCCTTCAGTCTAGTCTGCGGCTCTGAAGCGGTGATCCCAGCCGAAATTGGTCTCCATTCACCTAGAATGCTGGTTGTCAACAAAATTGACAACAGCGACGAGCGCAGGCTTGACTTAGACCTCTTGGAAGAAGGGCGTGAAAACACAGCAATTAACGAGGCTAAGTACAAAACAAAGCTTGAAAAATATTACAACGTGCGGCGTCCGAATTTGCACGTTCAATCCGGGATATTACGTCCTTCACGATAATGAAGCTTCTAAAGCAGAGCTCCCAGGGAAACTTTCCCCTAAATGGGAAGACCCCTATCTCATCCAATAGGTCTTGGGCAAAGGCGCATACAAACTGCAAACGTTAGAAGGAGACAATATCGCAAGGACCTGGAACGCATAGCAGCTTCAACGCTGCTATATGTAAGCTGCAATTTACATTTCCGTGTAACCCAATGGCCTACAGGCCAGCTGTTAATAAATAAATAAACAAACAATTACTGCAATAATGTTTATCTTTTTGTAACGCCCACTTTTTCACACTCGAAAATAATAATAATGACATCCTAATTTTTTAACAAAAATTGGGCATGACCGGTTCGTACTATAAGCAATTCCCTGTTTTTAACAATCATCATTCAAACTAAATTCTACGACACGTTTCAAAAGACATAAAGGTTGTAACCATACAAGATTTCATCATAAGTGTTTTGACCGAACTACCAAAATAAGAATTAAAAATCCTAACTTACTTACGAAACATCCTAGACATAAGTTTAACATTTACATTATCAAAGAGTTTTGACTCATTTACAAAAGACGACTTTAACCGGAAGCGCATAAAGGGCGATGTAGTGTGGTGTGTTCGATCCGAGCTCGCATCATCATGAGTGGGATTTACCATCATCCAAAACACCAATACATTTATTAGTTCGATTTGCCAAACAAAATTCAAGACTTTCATTTTCTTGTCATTATTCGACCCATTTACAAAATTCATCATTTTGTCAACATCCTTATTGTAAATCATTATTTTCATTCTAGCATAAATTTCTTTATGCTCTTCTACATTTCTTTCGGAAACATTCAACATATAAACTTATCAATCCCTACATGATGGATCGATACTTACGCCATATCTTTAACACTCTTTTGTCAATTCGACCCGTTATCAACAAGTCATTACATAAACCATTCCAACATTACACTTTCCAACATTTTGACCCGCTTGAAGCCAGTCATTACATTACCATTAACATTGCATCTCTATTCATCTTTCGATACTTAACTTATCACAATTTTTAACATGAACCACTATACACTTTACACTAAGGCTTTAATTCTAAAATTACCATTTGTAAATATACATAAAAGGTAAGTGAAGTTCATATGAACTTACTGTGGTCTTGCGTTCCTTGTGCCTTGGATTGACTTGTCCCTTCTTCTTTCTTTGCTCCTATACATCATAACTTTATATACTTAGCTTTTATTGTTTTCATATTCTTTACCGTACTTTATAATGTCTACTAATCACATACGTCTTTACCATAAACGTGTTACATCAACTTATCAAATATTCATATAAAACCATAACTAAACCAACTTAGGCATTTCATCGAACACGTTGTGTGCGTATCATTAGTTTAGCATAATGTACAAGCATCTTAAGCACAATTTCCATAATTCATTCATTAATTAACATAAACATCCCTAATTTCACAATTTACCATCCTAACTATGAACATATAGTTCTAAATCAATTACTCATAAAAATTTCATCAACATATTGCTTCAATCATCAACATCATACTAATTAGCCTAAAAGGGTTTCAAAATTCTTTGATCATTTTATGTCATTCAAGTGGGTTTTTACCCCAATTTCATCAACACACAGATTCAAGCATAATCTACATTCCTAATCGTTCATATCATCTAACAAACATGTATAATTCCATACGTAATCACAACTTCCACAACCCACTTTATCAAACTTTACTAAAAACATAAAATTAAACTTACTTGATATCAAATTCACTTAGGGGATAAATATTCTTGACTCATGCATTTAGAATTCAGCCCTAAACCTTCTCAATTTGGTCAATTTGAAAGATTTTTGGATGAAGGGTTTCTCCCCTGCCCTTTCTCTCGATCGCACACACATACCCACATTAACCTACCGACCAAAATTTTTATTAAGTGTTTTAATTTCACAATTTTCATTTCCACCCCCCTCATTCTTTTAGAACATTCCACTTTCCTCACATTTACATACTAACCTAGTTAACTTTCAAGCATACATAAGATTTAGATTTACTAAAACTTATAAAACATTATAAATGGTAAAATTTATAGTTACCATTTCTTTTTCATCAAAATATTGTGATTATAATTTTTAAAATATGTCATACGAAATTTGGGGTGTTACAAGTCTACCCCCTTAAAGAAGGTTTTGTCCCCGAAACCTGAATACATACATTCTGACGAGTTTATCTGTATCCCTTCGTAACTACATACCTCGAACTTCGATATCATGCTTTCATTCGATCATCCCTCGAGATGAATCGGTCGTTACTACTCTTAACTTGTCTAATACATTTGGTAATTCAATCTTGTACGAATCAAAGCGATCCTATTACATTATTTCATGATTATTATTCAATTGTTCAATCTGATTTCTTAAAACTTATCTATCAAATTATTCATTCCCGCATACCTCTAACATCTACTTAGGGGAAATTAATTATCATAATATTCATACTGGTTCATTCCTATTCATTCATATAAAATCAAAAATCGAACATCATTCAATAGCTTCTAACTATTTACCTTCTACATACTCCCCATCCTTCCAGGGCCAATATCAAGCAAAATTTTCTTTCATGTTACTTGCTTGATAGTTCTTTTCATACTTTTCTTGCAATACCTACATATAATCTTTACCCGAGACCAATATTTCTTTCACCGATAATCTATCATAACTGCATGGTTAACCACAACTTAATGTATACGTTTATACAAATCGTGTACATACTATATTGCTCTAACCTCTTTACCGTCTATCCCTAGGTTACAAGGGCAAACATAAGTCTTTAATCACACTATCAATATGATCGTGTAATCAATACTTACATTTGTGCAACTCATATTACTCTCGAGGTGTCATACTCAGCTATACTTGTCATCACATTCCATAGTTGTCATACATACATCATTCCTTCTAGCAATTGTAATTCTAAGACAATTACCTAACATTGTACCTCAAAGGGTTAATTCTTATCTATATACTTACCTAGATTCTGCTACATAGGAGATTATAAGGTTATTACATATGCCACTCCATTTCAAGTATGAGTTACATAAAACTTAACCATTCATTCGATAATTGAGATTTTACTCTACCACGTATGGTTGTTTTATAATACGAACCAAGAATCATGCGTATAAAAACTTTAACTCTCGAACATTTCTTTAGAGGTTTATCTTCTAATAATTCCTCACATATGATAGGGAACTCGACAGAGGGCAAGATTTATTCAAATATCCATTCAAATATTCATCATACTTTACGTTCCACTCAACCCCTCTTTATGTAACATTCCACATCTAATAGTTACACATTCTTATATTTTCGACGTTAACCTTTCACATGTCACACCCTGACTTTTGCGGAAGCGTATGCGTGTGACTTGATCGGTTCTCATTGCATTCGATTATAATAAATAACTATATGATCAAAATGATGTTCATCCATTCATAAAGTTTAAAATATTACAAACACCAGTCATTTAAGTTTCAAACAACACAACCTCTGATTAAGTTACAAACCAACAAAAGTGGCTGACATCTAAACTTGAAATTTACATCCCGAAACAACACCAGCGCCCAAGATCCAAATTGTTTCCTGAAATACATGTAATTTGGGAAAACATCAACAAAAGTTTAGCGAGTTCATGCGTTTTGTATGAGTACTGATAAACTTGTAAACATTTGAGAGACTCCTTTCAAAACAGGTATGAAAAGCGTCTATGAACAGATCAATTAATGTTTTGAAAGGAGATTAATGTATGTGGAGGCATAGGGAGTACTCAACCCGAGTAGACAATTATCGGTGTCGAATCCCCTCGACTGTGTCGAATCCCCCTCGACTGTGTCAAATCTCCTTGACTGTGTCAAATCCCATTGATTGTATCAAATCACCTTGATTGTGTCAAATCACCTTAACCGTTGCCGAATCACCTCGACTGGGACACAAAAGCACTCTAAGTGGTCACACAAGGACCATGAGTGGGGCTCGGCCGTACCCGTTAGATCTAACCTTTGTCCATGTTTCTTATGAGAGTTATTGGCATTTCAGTTTCAGCCTATGCTCACATGATCTAATAGTTCATTTCATAGTCAAATTATACCATGGAAACATATGTAACATGTATTTCACCCCCGAGAGTTATAAATCCGAAAACTGTTAAGAGAAAAGGGGGACATGAACTCACAAGTTTGCGTCCTGCTATCTCGTATGCTCAAAGGTCCTTCTATGAGTCGTACAACTACCTACACACTGCCATGTTTTATTAGACGTTTAGGTCGTGTAACGACTCTTTGTCTTATTTGTTATGACTTAGTATCTTTGAGTGATGTTTTTGATGTAATAAATATTATTCCAAAGTATATAACTATTGGTTAAAATAATAATATTTTAACTTAAATTATATTTATCAATTATTGGAATATTCGTTAAAATTATTTATTTTAACTTATTTTGCCTTGTAAATCTTCCATGAATATTTCCCCCAAGGATGGGTATACTTATACTTATATTTTTAGAGAGTGAAATGCAAGTTTTGTCCTTTATCTTTAGGCCATTTTGCAAGTTTTGTCCTTTATGTTTAAATTTGACAAGTTTTGTCCTTTATGTTTAAAAATCAAGCACGTTTTACCCTTTGAGCCTTAAAAATCAAGCACATTTTGTCCTTTATGTTTAAAAATCAAGCACGTTTTGTCCTTTATGTTTAAAAAATCAAGCACGTTTTGTCCTTAAAAATCAAGCACGTTTTGCCTCAAAGGGTAAAACGTGCTTGATTTTTAAACATAAAGGACAAAACTCGTCAAATTTAAACATAAAGGACAAAACTTGCAAAATGGCCTAAAGATAAAGGACAAAACTTGCAATTCACTCTAATTTTAGACTTGTGTATTTTGCCAAGTATTGGTGGCGTATTCCGGTGTGTATTTGTACATACGAGTATATGTATTTTTATTGTACTTATTAAGTATTCTTATACTTAATTTTTGTGTTTAAATTTTCCGGAATATTATTTTTAACTAATAAAAATCACCAATTTGTATTCTTAAAATATATATATTTTAAGAAAACTTTTATAGAAAACTCTCTACAATTCTTTCTTGGCAAAAATAAATATATTTTCATATAAACCTCAAAAACAATATATTTTCAGGATTGACTTGGAAAATATTCATAATTCAATTTTTCACCCAAAATAATATATTTTTTGTTTGTTTAAGAAAATATTTATTTTCTTCAAAATAATATATCTTCTAATAATTTAAGAAAATATATATATCTTTTCTCTACTAAAAAATAATGTATTTGCTAGTTGACAAAAATATGATATATTTTTGTAACACTTGTAAAAATTATAATTTCCGTTTCTTTGGTTTCCAATATACCGTTTAACTTATTTGTCAAAATATATGAACTTAATTCCGGAATATATATATATGTAATCCATATTCCTTGTTCGGTTTGTCCAATATTTGGGTATAAATTATATATTTGTTTTCTTGGGATTTTGGTATTATTTTGTATCATAATTCTTGGTATTTTGGTAAGTTATAGTATTTTCAAGTCCTGAAATAATATAACTAATACACAGAGTATACAAGTAATCACACAAATTGTGACATCCAAATATATATATTTTCCTAAACACATACTTAGTAACTTTTATTTATCCAAAAACAGCCTCCAACATTTGTAATTTTTTTGTAACAAAATTTATGGCAAATTTTATATGAAAGATCATGGTTAAAATTTACTTATAAACACTTGTTTAAAAATATTTTTCTAAGTGTTTAAATTCTACAAAAATTTTGCCATAGTTTCCCCTTAAAAATAGAGGTTTCCATGCTTCCAAAGCATATCATTTTCTTTTAAAATCATCACCAATCAACAACAATTCAATCAACACTTACCATGAGCCAAAATCATGCAATTTACACTACATCATGAACTTGAAGTTTTTGTAAAAACTTGTAGTAACTTACTATGTTATTTAGTAGGTTTAGTTACCTTTAAAAGTGTGGTTATTTGTTTGTAAATCACATTCTTGCAAAATCTAGTCCTTTATAACTTACAAGATGATTTTTCTAAAAATACTTCTTTTGTATTTTTCTTGTTACAAACATGTTTCTAGTCTTGATTTAACACTAAAATATGATTTGTTTCCTTAGAAATCATGACTTTGTAAATCTTGTAAATAAACTTGGTTTCTTGAGAAAATTAATTTTGTAATCACCTATTTACAAGACCTTTAACATGTATCATACTTCATCATACACAAAATCATCTTCATTTTCAAGTTCATGAGAAACATAAAGGATGATCATCTTGTTTTTCACAAGATACATCCTCTCACTTGCTAGATCATGTGTTTAATCACAACATAGCAAGCTTCTTATGATGTTTAATATCATAAACATAAGAAATCAACAATCAAGTAAACTACATACACTTAAAACAACTTGTTATTCATGTTATTTAGCTTTATGTTTATGTTCATCTTCATGTTTCTTTATGATCTTCAAGATTAACAATTTACATAACATTTTAACCACTAAAATTAGAAGTGAAAACATGGTTAAAGGGGCTTACTACTAGCACGATGGCTAGGGAAGAACAAGTATGAAGATGATGAAGATTTGGAGTGGTTAATAGCTCTTTGTGAAGGTCCTTCCAATTCCGTTACTTCCCACCTTCTTAGATATGCTTGAGACACCTTAGAATCACCTTAGAATACTTGGAAGGTTGCTAGAAAAATTGATAGTAAGTTTAGGGGTGTTGGCCGTAGCTTATTGAGATAGGGAGAGAAGTTTATGGAGCTTGAACAATGGTGAAATGAGAAGTGTAAGACTTATGGTCCTTTTAACAAGATCTTCCAACATCTTATGACACAAGGTGTATTATGTTCAAAATTCATCCAACATATCTAATATAATTTTAGAAAGAAATCCCCTTTGTGGGCCCCTTGTCTAACCGGTTATGGGGGGGGGGGTCTAGTTGTGTGGTAATGTTAAGTTAAAGAGTTTGGTTAGATTGTAAGGTAGTTAGTTAGGGTTATATGTGTTATGTGTTTATTGGAGGTGTTATGATGTTCGGTGACCATAACTAGCTTCGTAACACTAAAACAGTGCTTCTAGTTAAAATTTGGTGTTTCGGGTAGTGTCCGGTTATTCGGTTGGTTTCCGGTTCGTTAAAGTGCTAAATTACGCAGTTTAGTGTGCTTTATGTAGGATTTTATAATATTTTTGATTCCCGACACTTAGGAAGGTATTCTGGACCATTAATCCATAATTCTGCATTTCATGTTGTTGTTAAAAAGTTGAAAATTGCTGAATTTTGGTGTTTTCTTCAGAATTCTACAGTTTTAGTGTGTTTCTGGCACTTTCCGGCACCTAAATCATCACTAGGAAGGAAGTTTTGTAATCCCTACTTTCCTACACACTATTCTAGTGTAACACTTGGTTCTAGGGCTCATTCTGTGTCTTAGCATCATGTCTATCTGAGTACTGAACTCCCGTCAGTACTTCTAGTTTGTCTGATAACTGTGCTAACTTTGTTCTGTACACTTATTGAACCATATTGTGTTGCATGTAATATTGATGATCAATCTTGCAACATGAAATGCCTTTGTATGCATATGACAGTAATCAGAAATTCATTCGTCTTGTTAATTCAATCATGCACAGTCATTAAAGCACATATTACTGTTTATTATTGTACGAAATACATGGAAAAGTGTCAGTTGTCACATTCTCCCTTCGTTAAACGAATTTCGTCCCGAAATTCAATTTATGTTATCAGTTGCAAGGGAGTTATGAAATAGAGATGAATACTTAGACTTGATTTGGTCTTCATGCTCCCAAGTAAATTCTGGGCCATGATGTGAATTCCAATGAATTTAAACAAATTTAATATGACTTCTCCGTGTTTTGTGGACTTCCAGTCTGTAACCTTAATAGGTTCTTTAGTAACTTGGTGTTTGTCATTGATATGAATCCCGATTGTGTGAGTAACACCTGTTTCTTGAGTCAGGCTCTTCTAAAGACTAGGCACGTGAAACGTGTCGTGAACACTACTAAGTTCTTCTGGAAGTTTCAGCTTGTAAGCAATGGTTCCGATCCTTTCCAAGATCTCGAAATGTCTAATATACTGTGGGTTCAACCTCCCAGGCTTTCCAAATCGTACCACGCCTTTCAAAGTCAAGACTTTCATTAAAACCATATCTCCATCCTCAAATTACAACGGTTTCTGTCGCTTATCGGCGCAGATTTTCTGTATATCACGTGCTGACTTGATACGACCACGTATCTGAACAATCTTGCCTATAATTTCCTGAACCAACTTGGGGCCAATAAATCGTTTGTCTCCGGTCTCTGCCCAACACAACGGGGACCGACACTCACGTCCAAATAAAGCTTCAAACGGGGCGGCCTGAATGCTGGTGGGACAGCTATTATTGTAGGAAAACTCCACTAAAGGCAAGTGAGTATCCTATCTTCCACCAGAGTCCATCACACAAGTACATAACATGTCTACCAAAGTCTGTATCGTTCATTCACTCTGGCCGTCCGTTTGAGGGTGAATTGTAGTGCTGAGGTTCAACTGTGATTCGAATGCTTTCTGAAATGTTTGCTAAATCCCTGGCACAAAACAACTATCTCGGTCGGATAAGATAGAAACAGGCACTCCATGACGTGCCACAACCTCTCTAAGATAAATCGCTGCTAATTTCCTTGTGCTGTCTTCCTCACTGATCGGTAGGAAATGTGCAGACTTGGTGAGTTGATCAATAATCACCCAAATCATATCATGACCTCTTTGGGTTCTTGGTAGCTTTGTAATGAAGTCCATTGAGTTTGTTCCCACTTCCACACGGGAATCTCAAGTTGTTGCAGCAGCCCTGATGGTTTCTGGTATTCTGTCTTAACTTTGGCACAAGTGAGACAGTTACCCACATATGTAGCCATATCGGCTTTGATCCTGGGCTGTGAATAAAAGTCTTGGTACATCCTGTCGAATCTAGGATGGATCGAGTGCCTTAACTTCTAAGTTTTGCCCAAAATAAGTATACGTAAATTGTCATGAGTCGGAACCCGAAAGTCGTCCCATGGAGTATAAGGTTTCGTCTTCCTTAGGCAATAATTGCACTTCCATTCTACGTAACACTTCAGCTCGATGGTTCTCTGGTTTGAGCACCTCTTGCTCAGCTTCACGAATCCGAGTACCAGGGTTCGTCTGTATGGTCATCTCTAGGGCTCGTACCCTTATAGGTTTTGCGTGCTCCTTGCGGCTCAAGGCGTCTGCTACAATGCTCGCCTTGTCCAGGTGATACTTAATCTCACAATCATAACCATTCAGTAGCTCAATCTATCTTCGTTATCTCATGTTTAAGTCCTTCTGATCAAAGGTGTGTTGCAAACCCTTGTAATCAGTAAAGATCGTGCAACGTTTTTCCATACAAGTAATGATGCCAAATCTTCAATGCGCAATTCACTGCACCTAGTTCAAGGCCGTGCGTGGTGTAGTTCCTCTCATGATCCTTCGATCGACGTGACGCGTGCACGATGACTTTGTCTCGTTGCATCAACACGCAATCGAGACATTTTCAAGAAGCGTCACAATAACCACAAATCCATCGGTACCGTTGGGTAAGGACAAGATAGGTACCGTCTAGGTTAGGGTTGTTAGCGGTTGAGCATTCTTTGAAAAGTTCTCTATAAATCGTCTGTAATAGCCTGCTAATCCCAGAAGTTGTCGCATCTCAGTTGGTGTCTTTGGGACTTCCCAGTTCTTGATTGCCTCGACCTTGGCAGGGTCGGCATGAATTCCATTCTCATTTACCGCATGAGTTAGAAATTGCACCTTGCGAATCCAGAATTCACATTTCGACAACTTCGCATACAACTACTCCTTCTTCAAGAGTTCTAGGGTAGCTTGCGGGTGTCGCTCGTGATCCTCCTAGGTTCGTGAGTAAACAAGGATGTCATTAATGAATATAATCACCAACTTATCCAGATACGGCTTACACACCCGATTCATGAGATTCATGAATACTGCCGGTGCGTTTGTTAAGCCTAATGACATGACAAGGAACTTGTTATGTCCATGGCGAGTCCTAAAGGCTGTTTTAGGGATACTTTCTTCTTGTATTCGTAGTTGATGATACCCTGACCTCAAGTCGATCTTTGAGTAGTAGCTAGAGCCTTGTAATTGGTCGAACAAGTCATCAATCCTTGGCAAAGGATACCGATTCTTGATATTCAATTCCCTGAAGTTGATGCACAAATGGAAACTGTCATCTTTCTTCTTAAGGAATAGCACTGGAGCTCCCCAAGGCGAGAAGCTTGATCTGATGAATCCTTCGTTCTAGCAGTTCTTGTAGTCGAGTCGTTGTCCTTGCATCTCAGACGAAGCTATTCGGTAAGGTGCCTTCGCCACGGGTGCCGCTCCTGGCACTAGGTTTATCCTAAACACCACTCGTCGTTGTGGAGGTAACCCAGGCAAGTCTTCGGGAAAGACTCTTGGAAATTCCTTCACAACGGGGATGTCTTCTAGATTTGGCTCCTTGGTCTCCTTTCCGACAATATGAGTAAAGGAGGCTATGCAACCCTACTTGGATGTCACACCCCTTTCTGCGGTGGAAGCACGAGGTGTGATCATGAAAGGTTCTCATTGCATACGAAGAGTAAACATACTACATGCTCAAAAGTAACTTCAAACATTACATTACTGAAAACGTAAGTCAAGTGTTTACAACACGAGATAGCATATTGTTTTAAAAGTTACAACTTTATTTAACGATAAACATAGCGACATCCACGAGCATGAGTAAGACCACGCGCACATCCATCCTAGTTACCTGAAATACATGTGAGTTTTGGGAAAAAAAAACGTCAACATAATGTTGGTGTGAATTCGTGCAGTTTTTGTATTTCACGTTTGTATACTTTGTATGAAAACATAGTTTATGTCATGTATAAATCAAGTTTTCATATATAAATCTAGTTTTCATGTGTACACCACGTACTCATGTATAATTCAAGTTTTCTTGAGTACCCCACGTACTTCAAGTATAAATTAAGTCTTCTTGAGTACCCCACGTACTCAAGTATAAATCAGGTATTCTTGGGTACCCCACGTACTTCAAGTATAAATCAAGTTTTAGTATGGTATGAATCTTATGTAAATAAAGTATTCCTGTAAGTATCAGGATTTGTTAATGGGTTGCAAGGCCATTAACATGTGACACGACATAGGAAGTCACCAAACCTTAGGCATTTTTCTAGTTGGCGTATTCTGAGACACAAAAGCACTACTCGATTCTCGCCCTCACCGAGAGTGTGGCTGCCCGGCACCCGTTAGATCTAACCTTTTGTTCTGCGGTCTAGGTATATTGTTGATTAATGGTGCTTATGGTACCCTATTGATGACACGATTTCTCGTATCATTTCTCATAACGCATCATACTTGGTACTCGTCCTCACCAAGTGCGCTTCTTGTATTCTTATATCTCGTCACACTTGGTACTCGTTCTCACCAAGTGTGCTTCTTCTATCATACCATTTGTAAACATAGTAATATTTGTACATGTATTTCACCCCCGAAGTTATAAAACTGAAAACAGTTAAAAGAAAAGGGGGAGCATGAACTCACAACTTTGCGTTCCTTGCGTCGTAAACTTCATCGGATTTGCTTAATTAACGTCGTGACCTATACGCGTTTTCTTAACGTTAGTCACTAGATTTGCGTCGCACAAGTACAGTCACTCTCTTTTGTATTTGTATTGTTGTGTTAAAAATATTTTATATTTTTAACTAAGTATCTTACTTATATTATTTTCTCAAAAATTAATATAAGTATCTCGTGTTTTGCACTTTGCACCCGAATTATGTATCTTGCATGTTGTATGTGTATTTTTGTGTTTATACTTCTCATGAGTATTTAGTGTATTTTTAAGTCTTAATACACTAGCGCGTATAACACATACTATATACACTTAGCACAACAGTTGGTGATCAAATAATATATATTTTTCTCTCAAAAATATACATACTTAATATCCATTTTTATTTTTGAAGAAATCCTCATTTCTTATCACCAAAAATTAGGGAAACCTTGGTAATATTTTTAGATACATTTTTAGGGAATAAGTTTCTCAAAAACTTATATTTTTCTAAGTGTCAAAATTTATAGAAATTTTGAGAGAGTTTCCCCTAAAAATGGAGGTTTCCCATGTTTTCAAAACATGTGTTTATTTTCTTTTAAATCATCAATAATATCAACAACAAGATTTTTAATTACCCAACTTGTCAAAACAAGCATATACCACAAACTTATGAACTTGAAAGTTTGTAAAAATATGTAGTAACTTACTAGCACATTTAGTAAGTCTTGTTATCTTTAAAAATAAGTTTAGTTCCTTAAAAACTTTATTTTTAAAGAATATGAAGTTTCACAACTTCTAGTCAAGATTCACAAAAATATTTCTTTGTTGAACTTCCTTATTACACAAGTGTTTACACACTTGTTTATTTACTAAAAATGCTTTTAGTTCGGATAAGATCCGGGTTTTAACAAAACTAATATTTTTGCTTTGTTCTTCCGAAAAACCACTTGTAGGTCTTTAGATCCACAAGTTTACAACTTCATTTTACAAGAAAAAATATTTTTATTCAAGTTTCAAGTTCATGGTGGATGGTTTCATCATCTTTCACATTTCTAATACTAACATACTACTAGTTCATGTTCTTGAACATGATCTAGTATGTCTAGATGATGATCCATCCCACTTTTAGTAACAAACAACATCAAATAATCATAACTACACAAGATTTACATGATTTACTCAAATATCTACTCTTTATCCACCATTTATCACTTTATGTTCAAGACTTATTCATGTTCTTTAGAGTTTCTTCATATTTTACCCTTCTATCATCTTTTAACCACTAAAAATAAGAACAAGATGAAGGTTTGAAGCACTTACTACTAGCACAAGGCTAGGGAAGTTCAAGAGTATAAAAGTGGTGGATAAAAGAATATGGTGAAGGTCCTTCAAGTTCCGTTGCTTCCACACTTCCTAACTTTGCTTCTTACACCATTGTATACCAAGAGAATGGATGGAATGAAGCTTGAAATGAAGATGTGGGTGGAGGGTGTTTGGGCCGTAGCCTTTGGAGAAGAAGAAGGGAGTTTGAGGTGTTTTGGAGATGTTGGGAATGATAATGATCTAGGACTTGTGGTTAAATAGAAAGTTTCTCCAACATCTTATAACCCAAGGTGTAATATGTCCATGGCTCACCCAACATAATCCCCTAAAATATTGGAAAGAAATCCCCCTCATGGGGCCCTTGTCCATACGGTTATGGGGGGGGGGGCATCTAGTTTGGTTTCAATTGCTAGTTACATAAACTAGTTAGTGTTTAAGTGTTAAGTTAGGGGTTTAAGTGTGTTATAGTGTTTTAGGATATAATATGGTGGTTGGTGACCATAACTAGCTTAGAAAAATAAAAACAATGCTTCTAGCATTATTTTGGTGCTCCGGGTAAAGTCCGGTTGTTCGGTTATATACCGGTTCGCTAAAGTGCTAAATTACACTTTTTAGTGTCTTTTAAGTACCTTTTTGTAATACTTTCGATTCCCGACACTTGGGGAAGTATTCTGGATAATAAAACGTAATTTCTGCATAATATTTCAGTACCAAAATGTTGATTATAGCTGAATTATATAAAATTCTGCACTTAAAGTGCGTTTCGGGTGCTTTTTAGTGCTTATTTTTGCTTCCGTAAGGTATATATGTAAACCCTTGTATGTATTCTTGGGTTTTAATGTATTCTTGTCATTGGACCTACACCTAGGCTCCACTTTTAGTGTCTGACTGCTTTCTGCAGTTCTGTTGACACAGTGTGTCTTACCGGTGAGTTTACTAGTATTTTTGACGCAACGCTCTCGTTTATGCATAAAGCAATATTTTGTAGTATACAACGTGCATGAATTCACTTGTTTAGCATGTGTTCAGACATTGCTGACAATTAAGCACATAACTGCAGTCATTAAATAATAATTAAAGTGTACGGAAATTACCAGTTTGGTGCCAGTTGTCACATCGGAGGCGCTTTTGTGTCTCTAAGACCAATGTGGGATGTCGAAATCCACCATCTTATGGGGCCCAGCGTCCTCGCATCAACTGCATGAAGGCTGTGTACTATAAGTGTTTCATCATTCGTGATAGGGATGCGAATAATTTTCTCATGACAAACAACTTCAGCTCTATCCTTGGATAATCATTCATGCCAACTACAACATCGTAGCTTCCTAAGTCGGCAGGTAGGAGATCAATAGAAAATTCCCGCTCTCCAAGCTTCAGGGTGCAACCCTTAACATCTTCATCCTTTTTGGCTAATTTCCCATTTACTAACTCTATGGAATATGGGACATCTAGCTTACTTGAAACTAGGCCAAGTAGGTTCTTAAGTTCTATGGATACAAGGCTAAAGTCAGTGCCAGTATCAATCAAAATGAATGCATAGAGTTGGTTAGTAGGGAACGTACCTGTAACCGCATTTGGATCCTAGCGTGCTTCACGAGCTCCGATCGTGAAGATTCTTCCTCGCTTGGTTCTTCCTAGGAGAATCTTTCCTAAAGTGCCCCACGTCACCACATTTGAAGCAATCGGAACTCTACCATTATCATTTCTGTCTTGGTGGCAGTCATCATTTCCCCCTTGTTTGGGATATTTCTCCCAACAGGCATCCTTGCTGTGTCCTTCTTTTCCACATCTGTCGCACTTAGGACTCAGACATCGACCCTCACGGTGAAACTTGCATTCGTCGTACCTCGGCTTAGTCCCCAAATATACCTTTCCACCGGCCTTAATAGTGGCTCCATAGGCTTTCATGCCACGAGGCGGGTTCACTTCCCTTCTTTTGTTTGCATTAGAGTTATCATTACTGACTTGGGTGCCTTTCTTCAGGTTTGAAAACTTTCTTTTGTTGTCGCCCGAAGACTCCACGTGAGTCTCTTTCTTATTTGTCTCAGATCCCGAAAACTTTCCCATACGAAGAGCTTCTTCAGTAAGCGTAACACTCAAATCGATAGCCTCTGTGATGGTTGGAGGCTTTGAGGCAGTAACCATGCTCAGGATTTGAGGTGCAAGTCCCCAAATGAATCGTTCAATCCTCTTGAATTCCAGCTCGACTAAGTAGGGAACAACCCTAGACAAGTTGTGAAAGCGTTGGACGTACTCAGTAATCTTCGGCCCGTCCATTTTCAAATTCCAGAACTCAGTCTCAAGCTTCTGGATTTTGGCCCTAGCGTAGTATTTCTTCCGCATCAATTCCTTGAGGTCATCCCAGCTCAGTGCATAAGTAGTAGCTTCACCAAGGGTCTGAACCTGTAGGTTCCACCAGGAGAGTGCGCCATCCAAAAACAACCCTGAGATATAGGTAACTCTCTGCTCGGGAGAACATTTACTCATTCTCAGAACGGAGTCAATCGTTTCTACCCAACGAACAAAAGCAACGGCACCTCCCGTGCCATCAAAATTCAATGGCTTGCAGTCCAGGAACTGTTTACAGGTGCAGCCAGTTGGAGGGTTATTTCCGAAAGTGCCACCATTGTGTTCAGAGCGGAGGGCTTCATGCTGCGCTATAGCTTGGGAAATGGGCTCATTGAGTTCGGCCTTAGTTCTTGGTAACGTAATGGTGTCTGTGTCACGTCTGGGCGGCATTTTCTTCTGCCAAAAAGATATGAGGTAGGTTAGACAACATTCAATAATTGTCTATGAGATATATATCACCACAAGCAAACATGTAATCACCTAACATCACATGCATATATAATCATCAATGTATAAGTAAGAAAACAACCACTGAGCTTTGATATATGCTTGACAACTTGACTTATTGTTTTTATCAGAGGAAAACAAAATGAACCCGAGGTTACATCACCTCGGTCATACAAGTTCCATAATATGAAAGTAGTAGTTATTTTCCTTCTACATTGGTTTTCTTAGGTCTTTAGTTTCATAAAGACGGGTATACTTCCCAAGAGATGGGGGTTGTGCATCTTTACCACATATAGGGGTGATAGAGAGTGTAAAGTTACGGAATCTTTCCTGGGTGCTAACCATCTTCTCTAGCTTATATATCGGTTCCCAAACGACTCGTATACGGGTAGAAGTGTTAGGCACGAAGTAGGCAAAGATAGATTTCCTACTTATAGAGTGTTATAACATCTATCTCGGTATCGTTCCATTAGATGGAGGTTTGAACACTTAGAAATTTTTGGATGGGTTATGATCATTAGCGTGACCCGCAGAGTCCACCAAAATTCCATTCACTACAAGTTGTTATTATGTGGGCCCCCGTAATAATAAATTGTCTTGCATGGTCACCCTAATTTTCCCTCGTTCAAAGCAGATGATCAACCAAAGAGGGGACACTATTGTCCTTATACCTCCGACATGGAAAGGACCATTGTGGTGGTCCACACGCTAACATCCGTTATCGTTACGCGTGAATGGGCACGATGCTTAGACGTAATAGGAATAAGGAGAATTCATAGTAGTTGGAGGGGCACCTTCAAGATGGCCTCAACTTCCTTGACTGGACGAGAGTTTCGTCAATCTTGTTTCACAAAAGCCACAGGGATCTCGTCCTTCTCATAAGGTTGTTATCCAAGGTTGCCTCCTCTGCCTCGCTGACACTACCGTAGTCAGGCACCTTCACATAACCCCTCCCAGGCCGCCACCCGACAAGCCTGAGCCTGGCAGTAAATACCCTTGCCGAGCCGACCCTTTGAGGGTACTTTGTTCGCCCCAAGGTTCGAACCCGGTACCTCTTGGTAAGAGGTGGGTGTCGGTGGCCAACTGGGCTACCCCAGCTGGTTAGGGAAGAACAACCATCTTCTACGGAAACCAGCTCATGATCTCGTTTGGTAATCACTCCAGCCATGAGCTTCGCAATAAACACGAGGTCGATAGTCTCATTGTGCGAGTCAAGAACAATAATAGGATTCGGAGTCGAAGGTATCTCGTTCACGTCAATAATTATTTCGTACACTTATACGCATATATATTAATGAATAAATATGTTACTTAGTATAACAGGCAAATAGATGCATCATGTCACATATAACTCTCGTTTGTCCTTTCGGAGGGGGGGGTCATTTTGTCTTTGGCAAGTCTATCTCACGTAGACTATACCTCAATTGGCACTTTAATTTGGGGTATTCTCCTCCCTACTAATGTCCTTGCCTTGTCTTTTCTTTGAAAAATGTTTGACTCGTGGATCTTGGTGCTTTCGTAAATGCAATGAAAAACCCTTTTTGTAAAAATGTTTTCGTGAGAGAGTTCTAGTGATTGTAGTCTAGACTCGAGAAGGAATCCTAGTTCACTACAATCGAAGCTCTGATACCAAACTGTCACACTCTGACTTTTGCGGAAGCGTATGTGTGTGATTTGATCGGTTCTCATTGCGTTCGATTATAATAAACAACTATATGATCAAAATGATGTTCATCCATTCATAAAGTTTAAAATATTACAAACACCAGTCATTTATGTTTCAAAGAAGACAACCTCTGATTAAGTTACAAACCAACAAAAGTGGATGACATCTAAACTTGAAATTTACGTCCCGAAACAACACCAGCGCCTAAGATCCAACTTGTTTCCTGAAATACATGTAATTTGGGAAAACATCAACAAAAGTTGAGCGAGTTCATGCGTTTTGTATGAGTACTGATAAACTTGTAAACATTTGAGAGACTCCTTTAAAAACAGGTATGAAAAGCATCTATGAACAGATCAATTAATGTTTTGCAAGGACATTAATGTATGCGGAAGCATAGGGAGTACTCAACCTGAGTAGATAATTATCGGTGTCAAATCCCCTCGACTGTGTCGAATCCCCCTCGACTGTGTCAAATCTCCTTGACTGTGTCAAATCCCCTTGAGTGTATCCCCCTTGATTATGCCAAATCACCTTGACCGTTGCCGAATCACCTCGAATGGGACACAAAAGCACTCTAAGTGGTCACACAAGGACCATGAGTGGGGCTCGACCGTACCCATTAGATCTAACCTTTGTCCATGTTTCTTATGAGAGTTATTGGCATTTCAGTTTCAGCATATGCTCACATGATCTAATAGTTCATTTCATAGCCAAATCATACCATGGAAACATATGTAACATGTATTTCACCCCCCGAGAGTTATAAATCCGAAAACAGTTAAGAGAAAAAGGGGACATGAACTCACAAGTTTGCGTCCTGCTATCTTGTATGCTCAAAGGTCCTTCTATGAGTCGTACAACTACCAACACACGTGCCATGTTTTATTAGACGTGTAGGTCGTGTAACGACTGTTTGTCTTATTTGTTATGACTTAGTATCTTTGAGTGACGTTTTTTATGTGATAAATATTATTCCAAAGTATATAATTATTGGTTAAAATAATAATATTTTAACTTAAATTATATTTATCAATTATTGGAATATTCGTTAAAATAATATATTTTAACTTATTTTGACTTGTAAACCTTCCATGAATATTTTCCCCATGGATGAGTATACTTATACTTATATTTTTAGACTTGTGTATTTTGCCAAGTATTGGTGACGTATTCCGGTGTGTATTTGTACGTACGAGTATACGTATTTTTATTGTACTTATTAAGTATTATTAAACTTAATTTTTGTGTTTAAATTTTTCCGGAATATTATTTTTAACTAATAAAAATCACCAATTTGTATTCTTAAAATATATATATTTTAAGAAATCTTTTATAGAAAACTCTCTACAATTCTTTCTTGGCAAAAATAATTATATTTTCATATAAACCTCAAAAACAATATAATTTCAGGAATGACTTGGAAAATATTCATAATTCCATTTTTCACCCAAAATAATATATTTTTGGTTTGTTTAAGAAAATATTTATTTTCTTCAAAATAATATATCTTCTAATAATTTAAGAAAATATATATATATCTTTTCTCTATTAAAAAATAATGTATTTTCTACTTGACAAATATATGATACATTTTAGTAATACTTGTAAAAATTATAATTTCCGTTTCTTTGGTTTGCAAAATATCGTTTAACTTATTTGTCAAAATATATAAACTTAATTCAGGAATATGTATATATATATATATATATATATATATATATATATATATGTAATCCATATTCCTTGTTCGGTTTGTCCAATATTTGGGTATAAATTATATATTTGTTTTCTTGGGATTTTGGTATTATTTTGTATCATAATTCTTGGTATTTTGGTAAGTTATATTATTTTCAAGTCCTAAAGTAATATAACTAATACACATAATATACAAGTAATCACACAAATTGTGACATCTAAATATATATATATATATATATATATATATATTCCTAAACACATACTTAGTCACTTTTATTTATCTAAAAAAGCCTCCAACATTTGTAATTTTTTTGTAACAAAATTTATGACAAATTTTATATGAAAGATCATGGTTAAATTTACTTATAAACACTTGTTTAAAAATATTTTTCTAAGTGTTTAAATTCTATAAAAAAAATCCATGGTTTCCCCTTAAAAATGGAGGTTTCTATGCTTACAAAGCATATCATTTTCTTTTAAAATCATCACCAATCAACAACAATTCAATCAACACTTACCATGAGCCAAAATCATGTAATTTACACTACATCATGAACTTGAAGTTTTTGTAAAAACTTGTAGTAACTTACTATGTTATTTAGTAGGTTTAGTTACCCTTAAAAGTGTGGTTATTTGTTTGTAAATCACATTCTTGCAAAATCTAGTCTTTACAACTTACAAGATGATTTTTCTAAAAATACTTCTTTTGTATTTTTCTTGTTACAAACATGTTTCTAGTCTTGATTTAACACTAAAAATATGATTAGTTTCCTTAGAAATAATGACTTTGTAAATCTTGTAAATAAACTTGGTTTCTTGAGAAAATTAGTTTTGTAATCACCTATTACAAGACCTTTAACATGTATCATACTTCATCATACACAAAATCATCTTCATTTTCAAGTTCATGAGAAACATAAAGGATAATCATCTTGTTTTTCACAAGATTCATCCTCTCACTTGCTAGATCATGTGTTTAATCACAATCTAGCAAGCTTCTTATGATGTTTAACATCATAAACACAAGAAATCAACAATCAAGTAAACTACATACACTTAAAACTACTTGTTCTTCATGTTATTTAGCTTTATGTTTATGTTCATCTTCATGTTTCTTTATGATCTTCAAGATTAACAAGTTACATAACACTTTAACCACTAAAATTAGAAGTGAAAACATGGTTGAAGGGGCTTACTACTAGCACTATGGCTATGGAAGAACAAGTATGAAGATGATGAAGATTTGGAGTGGTTAATAGCTCTTTGTGAAGGTCCTTTCAATTCCGTTGCTTCCCACCTTCTTAGATAGGCTTGAGACACCTTAAATTCACCTTAGAATACTTGGAAGGTTACTAGAAAAATTGATAGTGAGTGTAGGGGTGTTGGCCGTAGCTTATTGAGAGAGGGAGAGAAGTTTATGGAGCTTGAACAATGGTGAAATGAGAAGTGTAAGACTTATGGTCCTTTTAACAAGATCTTCCAATATCTTATGACACAGGGTGTTTTATATTCAAAATTCATCCAACATTATCTAATATAATATTAGAAAGAAATCCTATTTGTGGACCCCTTGTCTAACTGGTTATGAGGGGGGGGTCTAGTTGTGTGGTAATGTTAAGTTAAAGAGTTTGGTTAGATTGTAAGGTAGTTAGTTAGGGTTATATGTGTTTATAGGAGGTGTTATGATGTTCCGTGACCACAACTAGCTTCGTAACACTAAAACAGTGCTTCTAGTGAAAATTTGGTGTTTCGGGTAGTGTCCGGTTGTTCGGTTGGTTACCAGTTCATTAAAGTGCTAAATTACGCAGTTTAGTGTGTTTTATGTAGGCTTTTATAACAGTTTTGATTCCCGACACTTAGGAAGGTATTCTGGACCATTAATCCATAATTTTGCATTATATCTTGTTGTTAAAAAGCTTAAAATTGCTGAATTTTGGTGTTTTCTGCAGAATCTCTGCAGTTTTAGTGTGTTTCCGGCACTTTCCGGCACCTAAATCATCACTAGGAAAGCAGTTTTGTAATCCCTACTTTCCTACACACTATTCTAGTGTAACACTTGGTTCTGGGGCTCATTCTGTGTCTTAGCATCATGTCTATTTGAGTACTGAACTCCCATCAGTACTTCTAGTTTGTCTGATAACTGTGTTAACTTTGTTTTGTTCACTTATTGAACCATATTGTGTTGCATGTAATATTGATGAACAATCTTGCAACATGAAATGCCTTTGTATGCATATGACAGTAATCAGAAATTCATTCGTCTTGTTAATTCAATCATGCACAGTCATTAAATCACAGATTACTGTTTATTATTGTACGTAATACATGGACAAGTGCCAGTTGTCACATCACATCTTCCACACAGTTCCTTCTAATTATTCTAACTTTGGCATACTAAGTGTGTACCCCGCTTTCTTAACAGTTCCTCACTTTTCTTTCCTTTCCTTTCTACTACCCATTTTCCGATATGCGGGTCGACTCTTACCATCTTTCCATCATGATATTTCAAGACGTCTAATAACCGTACTTTACAATAAACAAGAATTTAGAGCCGCTGTTATTTCAGTTTAGGTCTACGACGATTAACTCAACATGATACTTCTTTCATCATAATCTTATTACCTCAACATCTTTCTATGTATATATATAATTACTTACACCATCACATGTTACCGCATTTTTCATATGTTTTACTCTTACTCGTATATCCAGTTTAGGTCTACGACGATTAACTATCAACATATCCCTACTCATGTGCCCACAACCAGTGGCAACATATCTCACATACGTTCACATACGTATCACTTATATATATATATATATATATATATATATATATATATATATATGTATGTGTTCTTTTAGTCCTACAATATACTTGACCAACTAGGCTATCTGTGCCACTTACTTGTTATGTTTATACTTATCTTTAGTTAGGTGGAGAAAAAGCATCTCCTCATTTGCTTTTCATACTTTCCTTCCCACCTAACGACTCTAACTTTCATCCGTCTACAACCCTTTCTTAAGGCTCTATCCATGCTTACCACATAAATATCTTCCTTTAAAATTTTAATTCTACTAACATTTACTTTTTTTTGACAAAATTTTCATCCTTAGGACCACACTATACTCGAAATTCTATTATCCTTTCATGTTCAATATTTTCTAAGCTTAATCGTAATTATCATTCCTACCTTTCATTACATTCTAGGACCATACCATCCTCTTCCGTAATCATTGCTTTTATTCCTTCCTACCATGTCATTCGTTATCGTTTGTATTTCCTTCGTCCGTCATCTACATTAAGCATTTTCTACATTCATTACTTCATATACTTTCCATGTCATCTCAAGTTACATTGATGCATTCATAATCATATTTCAATAACTTTCATTCCACTTGTACATCATCATCAACATCGGTCACGATAGGCCACATCATGCATGCTTTTCGTTCATAGGGGAATAGAATCCCTCATCCTTCTTACTTACTTTCTCACACCATCCGCTACTCGGAACATATTTTTTTAACAATTTCTTTGTTTTCATCAGCCATCTACTATATCATTCGAGATCATTATTAAAATTTATTCTTTGGCCATGTTCATTTCATTATATCATTTTAAATTTTTATACTTTCCTTTCTTTCATGCTAGGTGTTAACGGTCCTTTATGACCACACCACATATCTCTCATTATAGGGTTGATAAACCCAACTAGAACTTCATTCACAACCTTCCAATCATATATGTTCTTACTTTGAAACATTTCGACATGACCCGGTTGACATTTAGAGGATCCTAATTATCATAAGTTGTATTTTCGTAAACTTAACGAAATTATTGGATTTGCCTTAAGAAATATTCTACCACATAGTTTAGGAAATATGTTAATATGCCTAACATATTTCAATGACTTCATTCTCTTACTTATTACACATTCGTTAATTTTATATACTTTTCACTTCGTTATATGTTACTTCATGCCATCATGCTTACGTCTTATTGACCTTTTTCCTTTTTAATTATGGTTATCATGCTTTTATTTCATAATTCCGGGTGTTAATAGCCACTTAGTGACCATACCCGCATTCCTTTCATCATCCTCGGTGCTAACGGCTACTTCGTGCCCACACCGCATACCATTCATCATTCTTGGTGTCAACGGTCACTTCATGACCCCACCGCATACCATTCATCATTCTCGGTGTTAACGGTCACTTCGTGACCACACTGCATACCATTCATCATTATCGGTGTTAACGGTCACTTCGTGACCACACCGCATACCATTTATCATAGGGCATCATCTTTACCATCATTATTGGTAATATCATTATCATCATCATTTACATTCATTGCGTTCGCCATCTACAATTACATACTTTTATTAGATACCGTATCATTCATTTCTTTATCATTCATGCATTATTTGCTTTTAATAATTCATTTCCGTTGGTCATAAAACCTTACTATCCTTCATTACGTATATGCCGTGAAACGATTTTGGCAGAGCTTTGCTTCAGTTTCCAAAAGTTACATATGAACTGACCAAGTCTACTATTTATACTGAGAGCCTTTCGCATGAAAGCACCTAGGACGGATGGTCGTTCCGTGCGAATGGGACATTTTGGGCTTCTTCCTCACGAAGGACTCCTTCGTGCGGAAAGGCTTCAAACATATATTTCTGTCTCTTTTTCATACTAATCTATACATTATACCTAGACATGACACGAAGACGCATGTTGCAGACATATGTACTCACACAAATGTATTATCTCTATTACCACTGTGACAACCCTCAAATTTACATGTAACCGTATAGTTTATTAATAATAATTAATGTGTTTGACGACTGTGTGGAATTACTTAACTGCTTTCTGATATCTGTGTTATGCTTACACGTATTTGTTAATATACTAATAGTGTACAGAAAGGTCACTAAATAGTCCGTTATATTTTCCTAAGTGTTAGAAAGTAAAAAACGTTACAAAATATATAAATAGGACGCCTTACGAATTAATTAAGCACTTTAACGGAACAGTATCCAACCGAACAACCGGACTTAACCCGGAGCATAAAAATATTGTCATTGACACTATTTTTCTTTTCCTGAGCCAGTTAGGGTCCCCGAATACCCTAACACCCGTTATAATTTTCTACCCACTAATAACTAATTTAAATCTCTAAACTATTAAACTAACACTAACTATTTAGTTCAAAAATCAACCATGAAACCTCCCCCCTTGAACGAGTTCGGTTCCCATGGGGGACACCCCACTAGGTTTCTTGATTATTTTATTTACATATGCTTAATATCTTTAAGACATAATATACATTGGTTAATAGAGCATGATGGTTTATAATGAGACTTGAGGATAAGCACTACTTGCATTCAAAAACACTTTACAAAAAAAAATTGCCTTTCTTTCCCCTTGCTATTCTCTGCCGACCACACAAGCCACACCACACCCACTTTCCAATTTCATTCAAATTATTCCAAGTGCACTCAAGTGTGATGGATCTCATACGAGGAAGCCCGGAGCTTACGGATTGCCAATGACCTCTTCACATCGCTATTAACCAGCCGTTCTTCGTCTAGTTTCTTCCCTAGCCACGAGCTAGTAGTAAGTGATTCTAATCACCTTCTTAAGCTTGTCTAAAGTGGTTAATAAGAATTTTGTCGGATAAAAATCATGAACACTAGAGTTCAAAACTAAAAGTCCACTAAAAATAATAAACATGGTGGTTAATGAATGAATGTTAGTGTAAAACTTTTGAAACTAGTTTTGTTATGATTCTTGGTTGATTATCTGATGTTTTGCTGGTTAGTATTGATGTTTAATGTTGTTATGATTAATAAACTTGCTAACGGAAATCAATCGAACACGAACTAGGAAGTTAAAGAGTGAAAGCAGAATCTGTCCCGGTTTTACAGCCAAATTCAGTTGGCTGTAAACAAGTCATAAACTCTATGAAAAACTGATATTTCGAGTCTAAAACATGTTATTATGAAATACGGTTCTAATGGCACCAGAATCGTAATTTTTGGACTACGTTTGCTATTTTTAAAGCGTCATTTCGTAACAGCAGCTAGAGCTGCATTTTTCTGCTGAAAATATGAGTTTTGTTTTCTGTCATAACATGGGTTCTGTGTCGAGTTGGATCCTAAAACTTGTACGGTAGATGACCACCGATGTATTTGTAATTACCCCACTAGAATTTCGTAAATCGGACGCTCGATGAATTTTTAATAAATTATCCCGTGGACTGTGGTCAGAAAAATATAAATCTGAGTTCAGTCCGGAAAATGAATTTTTATAAAATATTGGTAATGAACCGGACCCCGATATTTTTTACACAATAAAATTTGGAACGTTTAAGACATTCGGTAAAAATTTGGGAATTTTTGGAATAAGTGAGCTATTTTATTAAAATGTCTGAAAACAGCCCGGTTTTGAATATTAATGCTGAAATGACATAAGTTGTGATTTGCATGTCTGAATGTCGGGTAGGTTATCTGTGAATGATATACCATGTTATATGTGTTATGTGCATTATCGTATGTTCGTTTATGAGTGGGGAATGGATGGGAAACTTATATGGGCATAAACTGTTAAAGTGATGCATGTTATGTGATAGATACGTGTAGGAACTTTGTGCTCTATCTGAAACCACTAAATGACTAACTGGTAAATCATACTAGGACGTGATTGACCGGCCTTGACTGTTAGCTATATTTGAGAATCTAACCAAGCAAACCGAGGTGATTTCACACTTTTCAACAAAGCATGGTAAATTCCCGGTGGGAATGGGAATGGGCACCGGAATAGGGATTCCTCGTCCTTTGAGACGTGTTCAGGAATGTAAATTCCTCGTCCTGTTGGGACGTGTTAGACTTACTAGACCAGAACTCTATCAGCGAAGTCCCTCCCTTTTTGTATCGACTTAATCGTCGAGGCTATGGCGAGCGGGTCATTAGTTAATAGCGCTATTAGGTTTAACAAACCTCACACCGTGCCAGTTGGGCGGGTGTGTACTAATGGGCTATGGCACGTCGGTGGTGATAGAACACCGACGCTAGGGCACAATTGATTTCTTTTGTTAGTAGTCGATATGATAAACGAGTCTGGTAGTTTAAAATACTGGGGTAGCTCCCCACGGCCAAAGTGCCGGGCTGGTTAGCCAGGGAAGGTGGACATGGGATGGTTAACTAATAAACGTTTTCGAACTATGGGGTAACCCCCACGGCTGGATAGCCGAATGATATTAAACTATGTTTTTGGAAACAACTATAAAATGGACAACCAACCGTGAACTCACTCAACTTTGTTGTTGACTCGTTATTACATGCTTTGCAGGTCATTAGATGCTATGGAGCTTGCATATGGAGGTGGTCGTTGTGGGATGCGAATTGATATGTCCCGTACTTAATGAATAAACTTTATAAACTTATTTAACCTACGTTTTGGACTTTAAACTTATGAACTATGGACTTATGTTTTGAATTTATGTTTTATGCTTCCGCTGTTAACCTAAAATCGGTTTACTTCCTTTTGGTCACCAATCGTATTGTGTTTGGTTTTATTTACTTAATTATGTTGTTCAATATGATTGGTGGCTCGATCCTGGTCATGTCACGCCTCCAAGCGGTGATACCCCGCATGGTGGATTTTGGGGGTGTGACAAATTGGTATCAGAGCCATTGGTTATAGTGAACTTGGTTTTTTAAAAGGGAAAAGTTTTTTATAAAACCAGACTATAACCAGTACAGTGCTCAATGATCCACAACAACGCTTCGCTCCACGTGCAAGACTCGACACCATAAGTGGTATAATTTATGTTATATGGTCGGTTAGATAGTTGTCACTGTGCATTGGATAATGTGATAATTGCTATTTGAACCTCGTGTGCTTACTCTCTATTGTCGTCCCACACTTACGCACTTTCGCGACACCCTTCTCACTTACGTTGCTTCATTATGAAGATCATGAGCGGACGCGGAGGACGTATCAACCTCACTCAAGCCCTGTTGACGACTTTGATCAACGAACGAGTCGCTGAGGCACTCGCAGCCAACCCTGCAGGAGGTATAACCTGTCATACCAACTCACCTTAGGACGTTTAGATCCTACCTTCGCAAACCAACCCTCGTGCTTAACCTTGTCTTTTATTCTCGCGTAACAGGTCAACACGCTCAAACTCCTGTGTGCACATTCAAAACCTTCATGGACTGCCGACCTACCACTTTCAGTGGCACCGAAGGAGCAGTAGGCCTTCTTCACTGGTTTGAAAATCTTGAGTCAGTTTTCGAGATATGAAAATGCCCCGAAGACCATAGGGTGAAATATGCTACCGGAACACTTGAAGGGGTAGCGCTCACATGGTGGAACGCTCAGGTTCAGCTGCTGGGGTTGGTTGCTGCTAATGCCACCCCATGGAACGGTTTCAAGGAACTGATCAAAGAGGAATACTGTAGTCGGGATGACATCCACAAACTGGAGGTGGAATTTTTCAATCTGAAGATGACGGGGTCTGAGATTGAGGCGTATACCAAGAGGTCGAATGAACTGGCCATCCTGTGCCCTACTATGGTAGACCCTCCCATCAAACGTATTGAGCTTTACCTCAAGGTCCTTGTACCCGAGATTCAGAGTCACGTGACTTCGGCCAACCTGGGTACCATTCAGCAGATCATTAAGTTAGCCCATCGTCTCACCGACCAAGATATGGAACAAAACAAACTGCCCAAGCGTATTGGTGCTGCTACTGCTGACGCACCCAATAATAACAAGCGAAAATGGGATGGGAATTCAGGCAAAGGTTCTACTTCAGCTCAGTCCCAGCAGCGAAAGACAGATGAGTACAGGAGCCCCAGTCAGCAGTCTTTTGGGAATCAAGGTCAGGGCGGATACAAGGGAAATCACCCCAAATGTAATCGCTGTAACTTGCACCACAGTGGGCCATGTGGTAAAGGCAACTGTCATCGATGCAACAAGCCTGGTCACATGGCAAGGGACTGCAGGAGTCAGCATCCGGCGAATCAGAACCGGCAGCAACAACAAGCCCCACCCAATCAACGCCAGCAGCGGCAACAACAAGGTAACAACAAAGGGTGCTTCCAATGTAGTGCTGAGGGCCATTTCAAGAAAGACTGCCCCCAGTTATATCAGAACCAGAACAACAACAATCAGGGGAATGGAAACGGCAATGGGGGGAAACAACAATGGTAATGGGGCAAGAGGTCGTGCTTTCGTGATTGGTCAGGGTGATGCAAGGAACGATACCAACGTTGTGATGGGTAAGTTTCTTCTGGATGACTTCTTTGTTACTGTTTTATTCGATTCGAGTGCCGATACTAGTTATGTGTCCCTAAAAGTTAGCCAAATGCTTAAACGCACTCCAACACTCCTGAACACCAAGCACACGGTAGAACTAGCTAACGGTAAAAATCTTGAAGCCACACACATAGTTAAAGGTTGTAACCTCATCTTAGCTGGTCAGACTCTCTCTATCGATCATATTCCTATCACACTGGGTAGTTTCGACGTCGTTATTGGGATGGATTGGCTATCTCATCATCAAGCGGAGATTGTTTGCAAGGAGAAAATCGTCCGCATTCCTCGTTCTGGTGAAGAACCTCTCATGATTCATGGCGACAAGAGTGGTGTTGTCGAAGGCATCATCTCTTTCCTTAAAGCCCAGAAGTGTTTGCGAAAGGGCCACACTGCCATTCTAGCGCTCGTTACTGATACATCAACAGAAGAGAAGAGAATTGAAGACATTCCTATTGTGCGCGATTTTCCTGAGGTATTTCCTGAGGAGTTGCCTGGTCTTTCGCCTCATCGCCAAGTCGAGTTTCAAATCGAGCTAGCTCCTGGAGTAGCGCCAGTAGCTCGAGCACCATATCGTCTAGCTCCATCAGAACTTGAAGAACTGTCCACACAACTACAAGAACTCTTGAAAAAGGATTTTATACGTCCTATCTCTTCGCACTGGGGAGCTCCAGTCTTGTTCGTAAAGAAGAAAGACGGTACCTTCAGAATGTGTATTGACTATCGTGAACTTAACAAGGTGACTGTGAAGAATCGTTATCCTCTTCCACGTATTGACGACTTGTTCGACCAGTTGCAAGGGTCGAGCTATTACTCCAAGATTGATTTGAGATCAGGATATCATCAGCTGAGGGTCCGAGATGAGGACGTCTCCAAAACAGCATTCAGAACTCGTTACGGCCATTACGAGTTTCTGGTTATGCCATTCGGGCTGACGAATGCACCAGCGGTCTTCATGGATCTCATGAACCGAGTGTGCAAGCCTTACCTGGATAAGTTCGTTATTGTGTTCATCGACGACATCCTGATCTATTCCAAGAGTCAGGAGGAACACGAGCAGCATCTACGACTTATGCTGGAACTTCTTCGAAAAGAGCAGTTATATGCCAAGTTTTCGAAATGTGACTTCTGGCTTCGCGAAGTCCACTTTCTAGGACATGTGGTAAACAAGGATGGAATTCATGTGGATCCATATAAGGTTGAATCGATCAAGAATTGGCCTGCACCCCGCACACCAACAGAGATCCGCCAATTCTTGGGTTTGGCAGGATATTACAGAAGGTTTATCAAAGATTTCTCCAAGATTGCTCAACCTCTCACTTCACTGACTCAGAAGGGTGTCACCTATCGTTGGGGTGATGCACAAGAGTCTACATTTCAGCACTTGAAGGATAGACTTTGTAGCGCGCCTATCCTCTCATTGCCTGAGGGCACAGACGATTTTGTGGTTTACTGCGATGCTTCCATCCAAGGACTTGGTTGCGTGTTGATGCAACGTGACAAGGTCATTGCCTACGCATCACGCCAACTCAAGGTTCACGAAAGAAATTACACTACTCACGATCTAGAGCTGGGAGCAGTTATTTTCGCGCTTAAGATATGGAGACATTACCTGTACGGTACCAAGTGCACCATTTACACCGATCACAGGAGTCTCGAGCATATTTTTCAAGCAAAAGGAGTTAAACATGCATCAACGCCGATGGGTTGAGCACTTGAATGATTATGAATGCACTATCAAATACCATCCGGGTAAAGCCAATGTTGTGGCCGACGCCCTCAGTCGAAAGGATACCATACCTAGGCGTGTACGTGCTCTATAGCTTACCATCCAGTCTAACCTTCCCGCTCAGATTCGCGATGCTCAGGTTGAAGCATTGAAAGGAGAAAACATCAGGGATGAGTCCCTACGAGGATCGAGGCAGCGGCTAGAACAAAAGGAAGACGGCGCTTACTATGTAACAGGGCGCATCTAGGTCCCACTGTATGGAGACCTACGCGAGCTTGTGATGGACGAAGCGCACAAGTCTCGTTATTCGGTACATCCTGATTCGGATAAAATGTACCACGACCTCAAGACTACGTATTGGTGGCCTGGCATGAAAGCCCACATAGCAACCTACGTCAGCAAGTGCTTGACTTGTGCGAGAGTTAAGTCTGAATATCAGAAACCATCAGGCCTACTTCAACAACCGGAGATCCCGAAATGGAAATGGGAGCAAATTTCCATGGATTTCGTTACCATCCTGCCCAGATCTCAACGCGAAAATGATACCATTTGGGTGATCGTAGATCGACTGACCAAGTCTGCACATTTTCTGGCTATCAAAGAAACGGATAAGTTTTCTACTCTTGCAGACATTTACCTAAAGGAAGTGGTATCAAGGCACGGAGTGCCAACCTACATCATTTCTGATCGTGACGCGCGTTTTACTTCTGAACTGTGGCAGGCAATGCACAAGTCTTTTGGCTCACGTTTAGATATGAGCACCGCTTATCACCCGCAGACGGATGGGCAATCTGAACGCACCATCCAAACCCTTGAAGACATGCTTAGGGCATGTGTAATCGATTTTGGTAATGGCTGGGAAAAGCACCTCCCGCTAGTGGGGTTCTCATATAACAACAGCTACCACACCAGCATTCAGGCCGCTCCGTTCGAGGCATTGTACGGACGCAAATGCCGATCACTTCTCTGTTGGGCAGAAGTTGGTGACAGTCAGATCACTGGCCCAGAACTCGTAGTAGATACAACAGAAAGGATTGCTCAGATACGACAGCGAATGGTGGCAGCTCGTGACCGTCAGAAAAGCTATGCTGATAAGGGAAGAAAACCACTCGAGCTCCAGGTTGGGGATCGAGTGCTACTCAAAGTCTCACATTGGAAAGGTGTAGTCCGCTTTGGAAAATGAGGCAAACTCAACCCGCGATATGTCGAACCATTCGAAGTCACCGAGAAAATTGGCAAAGTCGCCTACAGGTTGGATCTACCTGAAGTACTCAGCGGAGTTCACAATGTTTTCCATGTGTCAAATCTGAAGAAGTGTCTGTCAGATGAGACCCTCATAGTTCCTCTCAAGGAACTCACAATCGACGACTAGCTGCGATTCGTCGAGGAACCAGTAGAGATTACAGATCAAGATGTTAAGATCCTCAAGCATACCAGGATACCTCTGGTCCGAGTTCGTTGGAATGCTCGTCGTGGCCCAGAGTATACTTGGGAACGAGAAGACCAAATGAAACTCAAGTATCCCCAGCTGTTTAAGAAAAACGCAACCACTACTGAGGCTGAAGATACTACAGAATTTCGGGACGAAATTCCAAATCAACGGGGGATGATGTGACACCCCAGGAAAATCAGGAAAACAACGCAACTTAACTAGCTTCCTCAGTAACCATGCACTAAATTTCGGGACGAAATTCTCTTAACAGGGGGAGAATGTGACAACCCTCAAATTTACATGTAACCGTACAGTTTATTAATAATAATTAATGTGCTTGACGACTGTGTGGAATTACTTAACTGCTTTCTGATATCTGTGTTATGCTTACACGTATTTGTTAATATACTAATAGTGTACAGAAAGGTCACTAAATAGTCCGTTATATTTTCCTAAGTGTTAGAAAGTAAAAAACGTTACAAAATATATAAATAGGACGCCTTACGAATTAATTAAGCACTTTAACGGAACAGTATCCAACCGAACAACCGGACTTAACCCGGAGCATAAAAATACTGTCATTGACACTATTTTTCTTTTTCTGAGCCAGTTAGGGTCCCCGAATACCCTAACACCCGTTATAATTTTCTACCCACTAATAACTAATTTAAATCTCTAAACTATTAAACTAACACTAACTATTTAGTTCAAAAATCAACCATGAAACCTCCCCCCTTGAACGAGTTCGGTTCCCATGGGGGACACCCCACTAGGTTTCTTGATTATTTTATTTACATATGCTTAATATCTTTAAGACATAATATACATTGGTTAATAGAACATGATGGTTTATAATGAGACTTGAGGATAAGCACTACTTGCATTCAAAAACACTTTAAAAAAAAAATTGCCTTTCTTTCTTTCCCCTTGCTATTCTCGGCCGACCACACAAGCCACACCACACCCACTTTCCAATTTCATTCAAATTATTCCAAGTGCACTCAAGTGTGAAGGATCTAATACGAGGAAGCCCGGAGCTTACGAATTTCCAAGGACTTCTTCACATCGCTATTAACCAGCCGTTCTTCGTCTAGTTTCTTCCCTAGCCACGAGCTAGTAGTAATCTCATACGAGGAAGCCCGGAGCTTACGGATTGCCAAGGAGTTCTTCACATCGCTATTAACCAGCCGTTCTTCGTCTAGTTTCTTCCCTAGCCACGAGCTAGTAGTAAGTGATTCTAATCACCTTCTTAAGCTTGTCTAAAGTGGTTAATAAGAAATTTGTCGGATAAAAATCATGAACACTAGAGTTCAAAACTAAAAGTCCACTAAAAATAATAAACATGGTGGTTAATGAATGAATGTTAGTGTAAAACTTTTGAAATTAGTTTTGTTATGATTCTTGGTTGATTATCTGATGTTTTGCTGGTTAGTATTGATGTTTAATGTTGTTGTGATTAATAAACTTGCTAACGGAAATCAATCAAACACGAACTAGGAAGTTAAAGAGTGAAAGCAGAATCTGTCCCGGTTTTACAGCCAACTTCAGTTACGAAAAACTGATATTTCGAGTCTAAAATATGTTATTATGAAATACGGTTCTAATGGCACCGGAATCGTAATTTTTGGACTTCCTTTACTATTTTTAAAGCGTCATTTCGTAACAGCAGCTAGAGCTGCATTTTTCTGCTGAAAATATGAGTTTTGTTTTCTGTCATAACATGGGTTCTGTGTAGAGTTGGATCCTGAAACGTGTACGGTACATGACCACCGATGTATTTGTAATTACCCCTCTGGAATTTCGTAAATCGGACGCTCGATGAATTTTTAATAAATTATCCCGTGGACTGTGGTCAGAAAAATATAAATCTGAGTTCAGTCCAGAAAATGAATTTTTATAAAATATTGGTAATGAACCGGACCCCGATATTTTTTACACAATAAAATTTGGAACGTTTAAGACATTCGGTAAAAATTTGGGAATTTTTGGAATAAGTGAGCTATTTTATTAAAGTGTCCGAAAACAGCCCGGTTTTGAATATTAATGCTGAAATGACATAAGTTGTGATTTGCATGTCTGAATGTCGGGTAGGTTATCTGTGAATGATATACCATGTTATATGTGTTATGTGCATTATCGTATGTTCGTTTATGAGTGGGGAATGGATGGGAAACTTATATGGGCATAAACTGTTAAAGTGATGCATGTTATGTGATAGATACGTGTAGGAACTTTGTGCTCTATCTGAAACCACTAAATGACTAACTGATAAATCATACTAGGACGTGATTGACCGGCCGTGACTGTTAGCTATATTTGAGAATCTAACCGAGCAAACCGAGGTGAGTTCACACTTTTCAACAAAGCATGGTAAATTCCCGGTGGGAATGGGCACAGCAATAGGGATTCCTCGTCCTTTGAGACGTGTTCAGGAATGTAAATTCCTTGTCCTGTTGGGACATGTTAGACTTACTGGACTAGAACTCTATCAGCGAAGTCCTTCCCCTTTTGTATCGACTTAATCGCCGAGGCTATGGCGAGCGGGTCATTAGTTAATAGCGCTATTAGGTTTAACAAACCTCACACCGTGCCAGTTGGACGGGTGTGTACTAATGGACTATGGCACGTCGGTGGTGATAGAACACCGACGCTAGGGCACAATTGATTTCTTTTGTTAGTAGTCGATATGATAAACGAGTCTGGTAGTTTAAAATACTGGGGTAGCTCCCCACGGCCAAAGTGCCGGGCTGGATAGCCAGGGAAGGTGGACATGGGATGGTTAACTAATAAACGTTTTCGAACTATGGGGTAACCCCCACGGCTGGATAGCTGAATGAGATTAAACTATGTTTTTGGAAACAACTCTAAAATGGACAACCAACCGTGAACTCACTCAACTTTGTTGTTGACTCGTTATTACATGCTTTGCAGGTCATTAGATGCTATGGAGCTTGCATATGGAGGTGGTCTTTGTGGGATGCGAACTGATATGTCCCGTACTTAATGAATAAACTTTATAAACTTATTTAACCTACGTTTTGGACTTTAAACTTATGAACTATGGACTTATGTTTTGAACTTATGTTTTATGCTTCCGCTGAAACCTAAAATCGGTTTACTTCCTTTTGGTCACCAATCGTATTGTGTTTGGTTTTATTTACTTAATTATGTTGTTCAATATGATTGGTGGCTCGATCCTGGTCATGTCACGCCTCCAAGCGGTGATACCCCGCATGGTGGATTTTGGGGGTGTGACAACCACAGTTTCCAATTCCACAAGTTCCTAGGCTTGGAGACTTAAATGTTGAATTTGATTTTGAGAATGATTATCCACAAAGCTCAAATGTCTAAGAATCACAAAGTCAGACTGAAGAATTAAAGAAGGAAGATCAAGAATTGAAGGCCAAAATTGATGAACAACAAAAAGTTATTGACAATTTGGTTACTATGAATAAGAATCATAGCTTTTTTATTAAAGAACTCATGAAGATATTTAAGTATTTTGAAGGAAACCTTGGATGTAATTATGAAGCATAAATGAAAGAATTAGAAGAGAAAGAAGCCAGATAGAAAGCTTAGACTGTAGCCACTATTCAAACAAAGTAAAATCAAGAGGAAGGTCCTTCTAGGGTCAATCTAAAAGATCAAGCTAAGAAAGAAGTACTTACAATGCCATTTCCCGAATCTTCAAATGTTCAAGATGATGTTTTTATGAGGGATGCGGTTGAAAGTAAAATCTCAAGAGTTATAAAGAACTGATTTTGTTTCTAAAAGGCAAGAAACTCATTCTTCCTAGGTATAATAATCTGAAGATGAACTACATGTTTTACTTGAAGATGAACAATAGATAGAAGCCTTGTATAATATTGATCCAGACAAAGAAAGGATAATTAACTTAGATCAAGATGGAGATAAGGATGAAGTAGATAAGGAAGATGAAGAAGATTTGGATGTAGATTCTGAAGATAGTGATTCCAAGAATGATGATGATGTTGGCGGTGATAGTAAAGGAGACAAGAAATTTAAGGCTGTTGATAAAGGAATTGAAGATGTTGATAATCATGTAGTGCAAGATAATGTTTATGGTGGGGAAACAAGAAGCAAGTATATGCATGACCAAGATAGAACTTCTACCTTTTCACATGAAGTTGGTGGAAATTCACAAAGTCAAGGGGAGTCTAGCAAAACAGTTATTTATTGACGTTGAACCTAGCATACATGCTTCTCCCATTTCAGTGTTCTTTAACGAAGACTATGAGATTGAAGAGGGTGAGTTGTGCATAGCCATAGTAAGGAAGAGGTTGCCAAGATGTTTAGGATTAAAGAAGAAGAAGTTGTGATGACTGAAGAATCAGTTCCTGTGGTAGATGAACCAATAAATGATTCAGATGCTAATGATTATGTGGAAGTGGAAGAGGCTTCGGATGGATGATGACAAGAAAGATACTGTGATAAGAGAGGTAATAGATGAAGACCAAAGCCCACAAGATGAGGACACCAGCTACATCCGGGGGGGTCTGTTAGAGCGTCTGTAGTTGATTTTGTAATGTGTCTTGTATCTTGAAAATGTCATAGATATAAGTTAGAAAAAAGTTGTTTTGTATTTGTAAGTCAAGCGCAAGAGTCTTGTGTTTGACATGTCAATCTTATGTGTTTTGAGTACGTTTGAGACATGCGTTTAGTCAGTCAACCGCATGAGTCATGCGTCTGTCAATGTTAAATGTAAGAGTCTTATGTCTATAAATACTGATGACATGTGGTTAGACCTTCATAACTTTGAAACACATGTGCCCTAGAATTCTCTGTGTGTAGGGAAACTCTGTCCAATCATTTTAGGAATACAGAAAACGTTTATTCAGCTTTCATGTGTATACAATCATGCATACTAGTTGGATTCCTTACTTCTAGTATGTTATAGCGTAGTTATTGCTTGTTTTCAGACGTTTCATCAAGTATCACAAGATTCAGATGGGATTTCAAGCGTGTAAACCGTTTCCGGCAATACAACTACTATTCCAAGGAGATGTGCTAAATTGGTTTTAGGGAACGCGTATTAAACACGAAGCTTCAGCCATCATCTCAAGTTCTCAATACTTTGTCTATTCTTGCAACCAATGACACTACAATGAAAGCACTACTTAAAGACATTGGTTTAAAACCTTATGCGTTTGTGTAATGTTTAATTTGAACTTCTATCCTTATGCGTTTGTGTAATGTTTATGTTGTTTGGTACAGAGATTGATCTTTGAATTGGGTTTGAATTGTTTTCGGTGAATTGTTTGCACTATTTCAAATGTACCCAATAAAAGTGAATCATGTGTAATAATAAATGAATATTCCATGAGTTTTCTAAGATGTATATAATGTAATCATGCAGTCCGAATATTCAAAACACATACTTGTATTATGTAAAACATCGTTTTAAATGTAAGTAAATTACCCGAAAGTGGCAGTTGTCACAGTGTCGGAAAGAAGAAAAAGATAGTATAGGGGCTAGAGTGTAATATTGGGTACATTTGAAATAGTGCCTAGTGAACTAGAGTGTTGACGAAAACTCCGGATCCGCAGAAAACATCTAAAATGACATCTTTAGGACTCGGACGAGAGTCCAACATCAATTATATATTAAACCCTATATGGGAACACAAGGGTTTGGTTAATATTCTACCAATGCCCGGTAGCACTAAAAACTATCCGAAAAACGCTAAAAGTGACCATTTCATGAATTTTCCGCAAAATTCAGCAATTGTATTTTATTACAAGATGCAAAAATTGATGTTTAGGCACCAATTTCATATAAAAATAATTATGGAATATCAATTACACACATAACTGGAATTTTTCCTACAACTTCCTTAAGCGTACCTTTCGACTATCTACTTGCGAAACGAGCGCTATACATCTAGCCGAACTATATTTTGACACATGTAGCGAACTAGTGATTATTATTTTGGTCTTGTAAAGCTAGTTTATGGTCTTTGCAAGTCAAGAAACATCTCGGAAAATTGCAAACCCTTAACACCAAAATACTTACATCCTTATATTCATTTGAAACCTTAAAAATAACTAACTTATTTTTACCACACAAGACCCCCCCCCCCACCTTATGACCGTGAACAAGGGGTCCCACCCCCTTGTTTATTATGGTAAAATATCTAGATATTTGTTATTACTAGTGGATGAGAAAGATGATTAGTTACAACCCTTAATCACTAAGTTACTACATGTTACCTCTTTCATCATTCATCATCCAAGAACACTCTAACTATCTTCATCTTTTTCACAAGAACACCTTCAAAAACCCAATTATTTTTATCACCTCCTTCATGATCATTATGGATTTCCAAGTAACATAAGAGGATCTAAAGCTTTTGGAAGTAAAAGGAAGGGTTTTCATCCATACAAAAGTGCTCTATCATCAAGATCATCATCTTCTTAGTTCTTAATAATCTTCCAAGATCATCCCTAGCCTAGTGCTAGAAGTAAGCTTCTATAACTATTTTTTTTATACAAATATATTATGATTATGATTGTTATTATTACTAATAATAACCAAGGAAATCATACATAATAAACATGAAGAAAATACAAAGAAGCAAAGATAATAATCATGATATAATTATGTTTGTTTATATTGTGATCTTAGACATGTTATGTGCATATTTAATATTGTTATGATGATTATGATACAAATAAATTGTTAGAAGATGTTGCAAAATATAATCTAACAATTATACATGTTTATGTTAAAGGGTGTTTAACATAAAGGTTGAAAGTAATGATCATAACCTTTGATCTTGTGAAAGTATTAAGGGTTTTTATTTAAAAACAATACTTTCACAAAATTATAAAAAGTAACATACAACTAGAGATTTTTATAAAAGTTGTTAAAACTAGAATTAAACTTGGTTTTTGAACTAGTTAACATATGAAATGATCATGGTTAAAACCCTACATGATTAGCATATCATCTTGATAATTTCATGTTATAAAAGTCTCATATGTTTAGTTAAGATGTTGAGTAAATTGATGATGATTTGAAAGAAAAAGAAAATGATATGTTTATGAAACATGGTTAAGATAAAAATACAAAGGTTATATGGCAATTTTTCATAAAAAAAAAACTTTATTTTATAAAGTAACAACATTTTTGGTTAATTTTAAGACAAGGTAAATATATATATTTTTTTAGAAAATATATATATTTGGCTACTTTAATAAGATTTGTGATATGTATTACTTGATGTATTAGTTATGTATATCAAAGTAGGAACTTGTATCTAATGTCACATTTAAACTCAAAACACTTTATAACGAAAGTCCTACAAGACTTCACATAATAACGCCTTAAAACGAGTTACGGACGATTCGAATAATCGGACACCAATTATGGTCAAAACGGACAACGGACGAATCTTAAACGAGTCACCAATCCTGGGAGTTACTATGACGTTTAGACGATCTTTCGACACGAAATATAAATATGCTATCTATAACAAATTTCGGATGTTTATAAACTTATAAAAACTAGTATGTTTTTTTATTTACCAAAAAGTATGCTTAGTAAATTTTTATAAAAAGGTTTTTATAAAAATGAAAGGCTTACACTAGTAAATGGGCTTACCTTACTTAATGGACTACTTTTTATAACAAATGGGCTTATATTACTTAATGGGCTATATTTCTACAAATGGGCTTATTTTCTTAATGGGCTTATCTTCATAATGGGCTTATCTACATAATGGGCTTAACATAAATTCATGGGCTAAGCCCAAATACCAAACATATGGGCCAAAGCCCAACACTATTCAAGCCCAACACTATTCAAGCCCAATACTATTCAAGCCCAACACTATTCAAGCCCAAATACTATTCAAGCCCAATACTATTCAAGCCCAATACTATTCAAGCCCAATACTATTTGAGGCCCAACACTGTTTGAGGCCCAACACTGTTTGAGGTCCAACACTATTTGAGGCCCAACACTGTTTGAGGCCCAACACTGTTTGAGGTCCAACACTATTTGAGGCCCAACACTATTTGAGGCCCAACACTATTTGAGGCCCAACACTATTTGAGGCCCAACACTATTGAGGCCCAACACTATTTAAGGTCCAGCACTATTTAAGCCCAATAACTTGAAAACATGGGTTTGGCCCAATGATACCATTATTGGAAACACAATTATACAATTGATACATATAAGACACGAAATTCAGCGGACTAGATCCGACTATACAACTCACAAGATACAAGATAACATTTATATATATATATATTTGGTGAAAATATATATATAACATTTGAACAACTCATTCATCGAATACACAGTTAACGAACAGTAAAGACATACAAGTCTTACACATATTGAAGACACAAGACTTGTACTCAAGTTCTTTACAAAGGCCGAAGTGTCTAACAAAAATAAGAACATTTGTAGGTCGCAACGCTATTCAGGACGACCGCACGTGAGATCTTATTTACATCTATTCACAGGACGCGATACTGTGAGTTCATGTCCCCTATTCATTTAAATGTTTTACAACTTTACAACTATCGGGGAAAATACATATTCAACGTATGTTAAAGTTAGGGAATGAAACACCTTAGATCATGTGCGAATTAGGGTTATACATCTAAGCACCATTAATCCAGTTTGGACCTAGGTACAAGTGGTTAGATCTAATGGGTTTTGGCGAGCCCCACTCTTGGTCGTGGACCCATACAGAAGAGTGCTTTTGTGTCCCAATCGATAGGAGTCGACATAAAATCGTCTAGGGTTGGATTGCTTCCTTTTTCGTCACACATATTAATGTCCTTGCAAAACATTAATGATCAACGATTTCATTGACGCTTTACATACTACAACTCACATTTTAAATACATCGTTTACAACTAAATTGCATGAATTCACCAACTTTTGTTGATGTTTTCCAAACTTAACATGTATTTCAGGGAATTAAAGGACCATGTCGGATTTCCCAGTCAAGATAACAAGTACAAGAACTCCATGCCATCTTTTGAAGGGTTTAACTATTATATTCCGCCTCTTTGAGGAAATATGATGGCTTAACCTTTAGTAGTTTATTTCATGTTAATGTATGAAACAATAACACTTTACTTTTATGTTAATGGTTTGTAACCAACACACTAAACTTATGTTGTAATCCTTTTGGAAACACTTATGTGATGGCAATGGAAATGGAGTATGTTTTATTCATATAGTTTGTTCATGTACATCGATATTTATGCAATGAAAACCATATCGATCACACCTTGCGTTTCCGCTACGAGCGGGTGTGACAGATTGGTATCAGAGCATCGATTGTAGTGAACCAGGATTCTTTACCGAGTCTAAGTCTACAATCACTAGGGATCTCTCATGAAAACCATCTAAACACAAACACATGTTTTCATTTGCATAAACATTTTTCATGGTCCATTTTCAACAAGAATTCATCTCATACAAATCAAGCAAGGACATTAGTGTCTTAGTCATCTAAATGGTAGACATGCAACTTTAAGTTAATCCACACAACTCAAGTAGGATAACTTAAAATGAACATTATGTGAAAAATACATTTCGTGTATATATGTAAAATACCAAATGCTCATACGTGTCGAACAACTTATTTCTCAGGATATCATGTCTTCCTCTGAAGGAAGCAACATATACGACGACGTAGACCCGATGGAGCTATCCTCCGACGACGAGTATGTACCGGCAGTCCAGGTCATTACGTCCGACAGGGAGTCGGCATCTGACGATGATCTGGATGACTTTCAGCCGTTCGCAATTGTTGATGACATTATCGACGCAGACGGGTTAGGAGACATTATTGATGATGATGTGCTATGTATGTCCCCTCTACTTAACGAGATAGTTATCATGGGTCACCCGGAGGGTGAACATGTGGTCGAGGTTATACCCTGGGATATCCTTCCTCTTGCTATTATGCCTTTTATTGACGATCTCGACAAGGATGACGACGCTGTAGTTCCTGTGATTCCTGTGGAGCATTTAGGTGATGAGTTGGGAGACAGGGATGTTCATGACTTAGTTATTTTGGAGGTCGCTGCACCGGTAGTCCCGGTTATTGTCATTTCTTCTGACTCCGATACCGATTCAGATGCTTCTTCTTATGCATCTGTTACTTCATCTGCACTGCAGGCCCTTGGCCTACAGCGCAATGCAGACATTGAGTTGGATGACGTCTTACCAGATGAGCCAGTTGCCCCTGCACATGATCATGTTGCCCCTATTCTACCACATATAGACCATACTGACGAGGCAGGACCCTCTGGACATGTCCATATACCACCCGGGGACATGGACCTATACCCACATGATATGCCCATCACAGACCCATACCACCCATTGCATTACCTAGTTGCTACTACCGAGTTACCGGCTCGTGTGCTCACACTCGAGCATCAGATAGACTTTATTATCCGTCGAGTTAGTGAACTCGAGGATGAGCTTACTCACCTGCTTGGTTTGGTACTTCTGGCTCCACCACCACCAGCCCATTCACCACCCCATGCACCACCACCACCAGGGTCACCACCATTACCCCCACTACCACCTCAGATGCCACTAGTGGATCTACCGCCAGTTGATTTACCTGCTCGTGTTCTGACGCTCGAGCTGCAGATTGTATTCCTGAACCGTTTGGTTCTAGATTTGGAGGGTAGGGTTTCTGATGTCCACAGGTTGTTGTTCCCGATTCCACCACCAGTTTTTCCCCCACCATAGACTATGTTTACAGGTATTATACTTTTGGGACGGGTATTTATATCCGTTTTGTGTACATATTGATGCTCCACCAAGTTTTGAAGACAACCGACATACAGCGGATCACACAGTTGGAAGGAAGATTTTGTTATCTCTTGTTGTACTAGACTAGTATGACCGGGTTATGTAGCCCGAGTCTATTTTTGTTCCTTTCAAACGATTATGTAACCGGTTTGCTATATATATGAAAAACTTGGTGTTATCTATTAAATGCATCTGAGTGGTCTGGTTGGACATATCTTATTGTTTATGTTAACTTATTTACTCGCATTATATATTTGGTGGTGATATTGTTATTAATGTTATGAACTTTTTTTTTGAACAAACCAAATCAACGTCTAATCTTTATCCTATTTCTCCTTTGGAAGAATCATGCCACCGAGGAGAGTCTTACGTTCACGGACTAATCCACCCCCACCTCCACCAATGCCTACGACCGAGGCGGAATTGAATGCACTTATAGAACAGAGAATCGCTTAAGCTATCGCACTGTATGAGGCATCCCGTGTCGAACAAAGTGGTGGCACCGGCGGATCGAGAGGCCAGGGTCCAGGCGGTACTTCAGATGGAACAAATAATACGGGTAACATTTAGCTGTTTTGTTACGACTTATCAAATTTCTTTCTAAATCTATTCGTGCGATTCACTGTTTGCTCATTCAAAATCCGTTGTCCAATTTCAGGGTGCACATTCAAGCAGTTTCTGGACTGCAAACCACTTAACTACGATGGCACAGGCGGTGCTGTGGCTTACGTGAGATGGACTGAGAAAACGGATTCCACTATAAGAATGAGCAGATGTTCCGCTAATCAGTAAGTCACTTTCGTTACTGTCTTGTTTCTCAACGAGGCTCTTACATGGTGGAACCTACAAGTGCAAACTTTGGGTGAAAACGCTGCTTATGCGTTGACTTGGGATGAACTGAAGGAACGTATGAGGGATAAGTACTGTTCTCGTGCTGAACTCCAGAAGTTGGAGAACGAGTTTTGGAACCTTACCATAGTCGGAGCTGATATCACGGGATATACGCAAAGATTTCATGATCTGTCCCGCGTGATTCCTTATCTTGTAACACCGGAATACAAGCGTATCGAACGCTACATCTGGGGACTTTCTGACAAGATTCGAAGTCTGGTTACTGCAGCTAAACCCACAACTATTACTCAGGCTGTGACTATAGCCGTGAGTCTTACTGAAGACGGGGTCAGGATGAAAATATTCACTGAGAAAGGTGATGATAAGAAGGAAACACATGTCGAGTCTTCCAACCGTGGGAAGAGGAGTTACTCGAATTTCAAGAAGGGAACCCGCGGTAATAACAACAACAACAGTAACAACAACAACAATAACAATAACCCCAACAACAACAACAGGCGACAGAATAACTCGCAAAAGGATGCAAGGGCGTTTGTAGCCACAAACGACACTGGTCCTAAGAAGTACGCTGGTACTTTACCTAAGTGTGAGCGATGCAAATTTCATCACTTGGGTGATTGTCGGGTTGTCAAGTGTGACAAGTGTGGCAAGACTGGCCACCGTACTGAATCATGTTGGGGAACGGGAAATAATACTGGATCAGGAAGTGGTTTTGGTAACAAGAATGGGAACGGGAATGGTCGTGGTCAAGGATGCTTTGGATGCGGAAGCAAAGATCACTACAAGAAAGACTGTCCTAAAGAAATTCAAGCTCGTGGTCGATCATTCGTGATTGGAGCCAAAGATGCGCGCCAAGACCCTAATGTGGTCACTGGTACGTTTCTCCTCAACGATCATTTCGCATCCATATTATTTGATACCGGAGCTGATTTTAGTTTTATTTCTATAGAATTTAAAAATATTCTGGGCTTGGAACCTAGTAAACTAGATGTTCCGTATTCTATAGAATTGGCTAACGGTAAACTAATAGAGACGAGAGAAGTTGTTAAGGAGTGTACCTTAGAACTTGGCGAACAAAAATTCAATATCGATCTCTTACCCGTTGAATTGGGTAATTTCGACGTAGTGGTTGGCATGGATTGGCTATCCAAAAATCGAGCTGAAGTCGTTTGCCACGAGAAGATCATTCGCCTACCACTACCGAACGAAGAGACACTTGTTATACATGGAGAGAAGCGTGACACTCCATTGCGGATCATCAATTGCATAAAAGCACAGAAATACTTACGGAAAGGTTATATTGCCTTTCTGGCGCATGTTGTGGACAAGAAGGCCGATGGGCCGAAGTTGACAGATATTCCGGTAGTAAAAGAATTTCCTGAAGTCTTTCCTGAAGACTTGCCAGGACTACCGCCTTATCGACAAGTCGAATTTCACATCGACTTGGTACCAGGAGCCGCACCTGTAGCCAGATCTCCATATCGATTAGCACCTTCTGAAATGCAGGAATTGTCCACACAACTTCAAGAGTTGTTGGATAAGGGATTCATCAGACCGAGTTTCTCGCCTTGGGGAGCTCCAGTTCTTTTTGTGAAAAAGAAGGACGGGACATTCAGAATGTGTATCGACTACAGAGAGTTGAATAAACTCACCATAAAGAATCGGTATCCACTACCGAGGATTGACGACTTATTCGATCAACTTCAAGGGTCGAGTTTTTATTCAAAGATAGACTTACGATCGGGGTATCATCAGTTACGGGTTCAAGAAGAAAGCATACCGAAAACGGCTTTTCGGACTCGTTACGGTCATTACGAGTTTCTCGTTATGCCTTTTGGTTTAACGAACGCACCAGCGGTCTTCATGGGTTTAATGAACCGCATGTGCAAGCCGTACCTCGACAAATTCGTCATAGTGTTCATTGACGACATCTTGATATACTCACAATCGGTAAACGAGCATGAACAACATTTGAGAACCATCTTAGAACTACTCAAAAAGGAGAATTTATACGCGAAGTTTTCCAAATGTGAGTTTTGGATTCGTGAAGTACAATTTCTCGGGCATATAGTGAACGAGAAGGGTATTCAAGTAGACCCGTCGAAGATTGAATCGATTAAGAATTGGGAAGCGCCCAAGACTCCTACTGAAGTGCGACAATTTTTGGGCTTAGCGGGATATTATCGGAGATTCATTGAGAATTTCTCAAAGATTGCTCAACCGCTAACTTCTCTTACACAGAAAGACAGGAAATTCGATTGGGGAGAGAAACAAGAAGCAGCATTTCAACTTCTTAAAGACAAGTTGTGCATTGCACCAATCTTATCATTACCTGACGGTACCGATGAATTTGTAGTATACTGTGATGCTTCGCATCAAGGTTTGGGTTGTGTACTCATGCAACGTGAAAAGGTTATCGCGTACGCGTCCTGCCAATTGAAAGTTCACGAGAAGAACTATACCACTCACGACCTAGAGCTAGGCGCGGTGGTATTTGCTTTGAAAATTTGGCGGCATTACTTATATGGTACACAGTGCACTATTTTCACAGATCATAGGAGTCTACAACACATATTCAACCAAAAAGAATTAAATATGCGTCAGCGACGTTGGGTTGAATTATTAAACGACTATGATTGTGAAATCAAGTACCATCCGGGCAAGGCGAACGTTGTAGCAGACGCCTTGAGCCGCAAGGAACGAGTTAAAACACTAAGAGTGTGAGCACTAGAGATGATGATTCACACAGATCTTACTGCACGAATTCAACAGGCACAACAAGAAGCGCTCAAGGAGGAGCATATTCTAGCAGAATCACTTCGAGGCATGGAAAAACAGTTAGTGCCGAAGGAAGATGGAACTTTGTACGTTGCAGGTAGAATTTGGGTTCCATTCTTTGGAGGTCTCCGAGATCTCATTTTTGAGGAAGCACATAGGTCAAAGTACTCGATCCATCCTGGATCAGATAAGATGTACCAAGACTTAAAAGAGTACTATTGGTGGCCTAACCTCAAAAAGGATATTGCTAACTATGTTAGAAAATGCTTGACCTGCGCGAAGGTCAAGGCAGAGTATCAGAAACCATCAGGTTTACTACAACAACCCGAGATTCCCGCTTGGAAATGGGAACAAATATCTATGGACTTCATTACGAAGTTACCCAGGACCTCGAAAGGTCATGACATGATATGGGTAATCGTCGATAGATTGACAAAGTCCGCACACTTCTTACCTATTCGGGAGAAGGATAGTACTGAGAAACTAGCGGAAATATATCTCAAAGAAATAGTGGCTCGTCATGGAGTGCCTATTTCAACCATTTCGGACCGAGACGGTCGTTTTGTGTCAAGAATATGGAAATCATTTCAACAGGCCTTTGGATCTCAATTGAATCTAAGTACGGCCTTTCATCCACAAACTGACGGCCAGAGCGAACGGACAATCCAAACACTCGAAGATATGCTTCGTGCATGTGTTATGGATTTAGGCGGCAATTGGGATAATCATCTACCTCTAGTTGACTTTTTCCTAAAATAACAGCTACCATACAAGTATACGAGCTGCACCGTTTGAAGCTCTTTATGGTCGAAAGTGTCGCTCTCCGCTATGTTGGGCGGAAACAGGCGATAGTCAATTAACTGGTCCGGAACTAGTCCAAGATACTACGGATAAAATTTTTCAGATCCGAGACCGTATCAAGGCGGCTCGCGATCGACAAAAGATCTACGCAGATGGAAAACGAAAACAAGCATCTTTCGAGGTTGGAGAGAAAGTTTTGTTGAAAGTCTCACCTTGGAAAGGCGTAGTGAGGTTCGGTAAACGTGGAAAGCTTAACCCGCGTTACATTGGACCATTTGAAATCTTAGAAAAGATTGGCACTGTTGCCTATAAGTTGAAGTTACCTGATGAACTTAGCAGTGTACACCACACGTTTCATGTGTCGAATCTTAAAAAGAGTCCAACACAAGTAACTGTTACCATTCCTGTGGATGAAATTCACATTGACGACAAACTCCAATTCACTGAAGAACCTGTTGAGGTCACAGACTGGAAGGTCAATAAAACACGGAGAAGTCGTATCAAGTTAGTAAAAGTTCGTTGGAACTCTCGTCATGGACCCGAGTATACTTGGGAACGTGAAGATCGAATGAAGGAAAAATATCCCCACTTATTTCCGAAGACTCCTGCAAAGAATAACAAAGCTAGAATTTCGGGACGAAATTCTCAATAACAAGGGGAGAATGTGACAACTGCCACTTTCGGGTAATTTACTTACATTTAAAACGATGATTTACATAATACAAGTATGTGTTTTGAATATTCGGACTGCATGATTACATTATATACATCTTAGAAAACTCATGGAATATTCATTTATTATTACACATGATTCACTTTTATTGGGTACATTTGAAATAGTGCAAACAATTCACCGAAACAACTAGAGTAGTGCCTAGTGAACTAGAGTGTTGACGAAAACTCCGGATCCGCAGAAAACATCTAAAATGACATCTTTAGGACTCGGACGAGAGTCCAACATCAATTATATATTAAACCCTATATGGGAACACAAGGGTTTGGTTAATATTCTACCAATGCCCGGTAGCACTAAAAACTATCCGAAAAACGCTAAAAGTGACCATTTCATGAATTTTCCGCAAAATTCAGCAATTGTATTTTATTACAAGATGCAAAAATTGATGTTTAGGCACCAATTTCATATAAAAATAATTATGGAATATCAATTACACACATAACTGGAATTTTTCCTACAACTTCCTTAAGCGTACCTTTCGACTATCTACTTGCGAAACGAGCGCTATACATCTAGCCGAACTATATTTTGACACATGTAGCGAACTAGTGATTATTATTTTGGTCTTGTAAAGCTAGTTTATGGTCTTTGCAAGTCAAGAAACATCTCGGAAAATTGCAAACCCTTAACACCAAAATACTTACATCCTTATATTCATTTGAAACCTTAAAAATAACTAACTTATTTTTACCACACAAGACCCCCCCCCCCCCCACCTTATGACCGTGAACAAGGGGTCCCACCCCCTTGTTTATTATGGTAAAATATCTAGATATTTGTTATTACTAGTGGATGAGAAAGATGATTAGTTACAACCCTTAATCACTAAGTTACTACATGTTACCTCTTTCATCATTCATCATCCAAGAACACTCTAACTATCTTCATCTTTTTCACAAGAACACCTTCAAAAACCCAATTATTTTTATCACCTCCTTCATGATCATTATGGATTTCCAAGTAACATAAGAGGATCTAAAGCTTTTGGAAGTAAAAGGAAGGGTTTTCATCCATACAAAAGTGCTCTATCATCAAGATCATCATCTTCTTAGTTCTTAATAATCTTCCAAGATCATCCCTAGCCTAGTGCTAGAAGTAAGCTTCTATAACTATTTTTTTTTATACAAATATATTATGATTATGATTGTTATTATTACTAATAATAACCAAGGAAATCATACATAATAAACATGAAGAAAATACAAAGAAGCAAAGATAATAATCATGATATAATTATGTTTGTTTATATTGTGATCTTAGACATGTTATGTGCATATTTAATATTGTTATGATGATTATGATACAAATAAATTGTTAGAAGATGTTGCAAAATATAATCTAACAATTATACATGTTTATGTTAAAGGGTGTTTAACATAAAGGTTGAAAGTAATGATCATAACCTTTGATCTTGTGAAAGTATTAAGGGTTTTTATTTAAAAACAATACTTTCACAAAATTATAAAAAGTAACATACAACTAGAGATTTTTATAAAAGTTGTTAAAACTAGAATTAAACTTGGTTTTTGAACTAGTTAACATATGAAATGATCATGGTTAAAACCCTACATGATTAGCATATCATCTTGATAATTTCATGTTATAAAAGTCTCATATGTTTAGTTAAGATGTTGAGTAAATTGATGATGATTTGAAAGAAAAAGAAAATGATATGTTTATGAAACATGGTTAAGATAAAAATACAAAGGTTATATGGCCATTTTTCATAAAAAAAAACTTTATTTTATAAAGTAACAACATTTTTGGTTAATTTTAAGACAAGGTAAATATATATATTTTTTTAGAAAATATATATATTTGGCTACTTTAATAAGATTTGTGATATGTATTACTTGATGTATTAGTTATGTATATCAAAGTAGGAACTTGTATCTAATGTCACATTTAAACTCAAAACACTTTATAACGAAAGTCCTACAAGACTTCACATAATAACGCCTTAAAACGAGTTACGGACGATTCGAATAATCGGACACCAATTATGGTCAAAACGGACAACGGACGAATCTTAAACGAGTCACCAATCCTGGGAGTTACTACGACGTTTAGACGATCTTTCGACACGAAATATAAATATGCTATCTATAACAAATTTCGGATGTTTATAAACTTATAAAAACTAGTATGTTTTTTTATTTACCAAAAAGTATGCTTAGTAAATTTTTATAAAAAGGTTTTTATAAAAATGAAAGGCTTACACTAGTAAATGGGCTTACCTTACTTAATGGACTACTTTTTATAACAAATGGGCTTATATTACTTAATGGGCTATATTTCTACAAATGGGCTTATTTTCTTAATGGGCTTATCTTCATAATGGGCTTATCTACATAATGGGCTTAACATAAATTCATGGGCTAAGCCCAAATACCAAACATATGGGCCAAAGCCCAACACTATTCAAGCCCAACACTATTCAAGCCCAATACTATTCAAGCCCAACACTATTCAAGCCCAAATACTATTCAAGCCCAATACTATTCAAGCCCAATACTATTCAAGCCCAATACTATTTGAGGCCCAACACTGTTTGAGGCCCAACACTGTTTGAGGTCCAACACTATTTGAGGCCCAACACTATTTGAGGCCCAACACTATTTGTGGCCCAACACTATTGAGGCCCAACACTATTTAAGGTCCAGCACTATTTAAGCCCAATAACTTGAAAACATGGGTTTGGCCCAATGATACCATTATTGGAAACACAACTATACAATTGATACATATAAGACACGAAATTCAGCGGACTAGATCCGACTATACAACTCACAAGATACAAGATAACATTTATATATATATATATATTTGGTGAAAATATATATATAACATTTGAACAACTCATTCATCGAATACACAGTTAACGAACAGTAAAGACATACAAGTCTTACACATATTGAAGACACAAGACTTGTACTCAAGTTCTTTACAAAGGCCGAAGTGTCTAACAAAAATAAGAACATTTGTAGGTCGCAACGCTATTCAGGACGACCGCACGTGAGATCTTATTTACATCTATTCACAGGACGCGATACTGTGAGTTCATGTCCCCTATTCATTTAAATGTTTTACAACTTTACAACTATCGGGGAAAATACATATTCAACGTATGTTAAAGTTAGGGAATGAAACACCTTAGATCATGTGCGAATTAGGGTTATACATCTAAGCACCATTAATCCAGTTTGGACCTAGGTACAAGTGGTTAGATCTAATGGGTTTTGGCGAGCCCCACTCTTGGTCGTGGACCCATACAGAAGAGTGCTTTTGTGTCCCAGTCGATAGGAGTCGACATAAAATCGTCTAGGGTTGGATTGCTTCCTTTTTCGTCACACATATTAATGTCCTTGCAAAACATTAATGATCAACGATTTCATTGACGCTTTACATACTACAACTCACATTTTAAATACATCGTTTACAACTAAATTGCATGAATTCACCAACTTTTGTTGATGTTTTCCAAACTTAACATGTATTTCAGGGAATTAAAGGACCATGTCGGATTTCCCAGTCAAGATAACAAGTACAAGAACTCCATGCCATCTTTTGAAGGGTTTAACTATTATATTCCGCCTCTTTGAGGAAATATGATGGCTTAACCTTTAGTAGTTTATTTCATGTTAATGTATGAAACAATAACACTTTACTTTTATGTTAATGGTTTGTAACCAACACACTAAACTTATGTTGTAATCCTTTTGGAAACACTTATGTGATGGCAATGGCAATGGAGTATGTTTTATTCATATAGTTTGTTCATGTACATCGATATTTATGCAATGAAAACCATATCGATCACACCTTGCGTTTCCGCTACGAGCGGGTGTGACAGACACTCCCCCTCAAGTTGAGTAGTGGGGTCACCAATACTTAACTTGCTCAAACAGCTACTAAAAGCGTTTCCGGTGACTGCTTTTGTGAGTATATTTGCGAGTTGTTCTTTTGTTGATATATATGGGAGCTCTATGATTCTTTCCTCCAGTTTTTCCATGATGAAATGTCGATCCACCTCCACATGTTTGGTTCGATCATGCTGAACTGGGTTTTCTGAGATTTGTATTGCAGCTGTATTATCGCACATAATTTTACTGGGTATCGCCCTTTGAGAGAAACCAATGTCTTCTAGGAGCTTCCTGATCCAAAGAACTTCACTTAGCCCTCGAGCTATGCCTCTGAACTCAGCTTCTGCACTCGACAGAGCGACCACCTTCTGTTTCTTACTTCTCCAGGTGATAAGATTTCCACCAACCAAGGAGAAGTACCCTGACGTTGACCTTCGGTTTCCCTTATCTCCTGCCCAGTCAGCGTCCGTGTAGAGCTCAACATTTAAATGTCCACTTGCTTTGAACAACACTCCATGGCCTGCGGTACCCTTTAGATACCTTAGAATTCTCTGAGCAGCTTCCATGTGGGCAACTTGCGGTTGGTGCATAAACTGACTTACCACTCCAACAGCATAAGCTATATCAGGACGAGTATGGGAGAGATAAATTAACTTGCCCACGAGCCGTTGATATCTTTCTTTGTCTGCGAGCTTTCCATCGAGTTCCATGTGAAGATTGTGGTTCACCACCATTGGCGTATCTGCTGGTTTACAATCAATCAACCAAGTTTCCGCCAAGAGATCAAGAACATACTTCTTTTGGCAGATGAAAATCCCCCGTTTAGACCTGAGAACTTCTATTCCAAGGAAATACTTGAGATTCCCAAGGTCTTTCATTTCAAACTTTGAAAACAAATTTTTCTTCAGTTGTGCTATTTCTTCTACATCGTCTCCAGTGATAATCATGTCATCCACATATATGATCAAGCAGGTTACGAGGCCGTTCCTCCTTTTGAGGAACAAGGTATGATCAGCGTTACTTTGGTGATACCCGTATTCTTTCATGGCCAAGGTGAACTTTCCAAACCATGCCCGAGGAGACTATTTTAGCCCGTATAGAGATTTCTTCAACCTACAAACTTCCCCATCTTTAAAACCCCCTGAAAAACCTGGAGGTGCTTCCATGTAAACTTCTTCAATTAGGTCTCCATGAAGAAATGCATTTGTAACATCAAATTGATGAAGGGGCCAATCCTTATTAGCTGCCACGGAAAAAAGAACTCTTATGGTATCCATTTTTGCAACCGGAGAAAATGTCTCAGAGTAATCGATCCCATACGTCTGAGTGTACCCTTTGGCTACAAGCCCGGCTTTGAATCTTCCAATAGAGCCATCTGGTTTATATTTAATCGAATACACCCACCGGCATCCAACTGTTTTCTTTCCTTTAGGAAGAATGCACTTCTCCCATGTGTTGTTTTCATAAGAGCACGCATCTCCACTTCTATTGCTTCTTCCCAGTTCTTCTTACCTTGAGCTTCCTTTACGGAATTAGGTATTTGTTCAGTGTATAGAGAAGTAACAAATGCTTTCGCACTGTTAGATAAGTTCCCGTTGACCATATTAGCTACAGGATATCTTGAATTTCTGGTCTCCCTCTCTGGGGAGTACCATTTTGGAGGGACCCCTCTATTGGCTCTAGGTGGAAGAGAGTATCTTCCGGTAGTCTCTGCTGCAACTGGTTCAACATGTTCAACAACTGGTTCAACCTGTTCAACAACTGGATCAACATGTTCTGTATTTGTCGGTTCTATATGTTCCCCTGTTGTCTCATAGTTATAAGACGTAGAACATTCAGGGTTCTCAGTATTTCTTACCTTAGGCATCACGTTGGATGGACTTTCTTCAGTGGTACTGTGCTCCGCGGATTGTGTGTCTGTGTTTGAAGGACTCGCAGTACTGTGATAGTTTTCTGTTGTGACTTCTTCAGATGAGGGAATTTGGGTTAACCAGCTCAGAGTGTCTATACTGTCATTCTCCCCCTGACCACTGAGTTGGGTGTTATAAAAGTATTTTGTTTCAAGAAAGTCAACATTCATTGTGGTGAACATTTGACGAGTTGTTGGATTATAACATCGGTAACCTATTTGATCGATCCTATAGCCGATAAATACACATTTTTCAGCACATGGGCCGAGCTTGTTTCGATTGGTTTTGGGTATATGAACAAATGTTGTATACCCCAAGATTCGAGGTTCAAGTGTAAGAGGATGAGGAATACTGGCAGACTTAGACAGACAATCTAAGGGAGTCTTAAATTTAAGAGCTTTTGTGGGAAGCCGATTCAGCAGATACACGGATGTTGCTACTGCCTCCGGCCAGAAAGATTTAGGGACCTGAGATTCGATCAAAAGGGCTCGAGTCATTTCAAGAATAATACGGTTTTTCCGTTCAGAAACATCGTTTTGTTCGGGGGTATGAGCACAAGAGGTTTGATGAATTAATCCTTTGGTTTTAAAGAATTGTTTCATAGATGTATTGACAAATTCCCCCCCCCCCCCCAATTGTCGGATCGAAGAATTTGGATTTGAGTTTGGAATTCAGTTTGAATCATAGCATAAAACGTGATAAATTTTTCGTAAACTTCGGCTTTGTTTTTCAAAAAATATACCCATGTCATGCGAGTGCAATCATCCACGAATAGTATAAAGTACCGAAGACCCTGCCCCCCCCCCCCCCATCACAGGATCAGGACCCCACACATCAGAATGGATAAGTGAGAAAGGTGAGGCCACTTTCGTATTGCTAGGTTTGAACGATTGTCGATGGCTTTTAGCGCGAAGACAGGTTTCACAATCTATTTTCCCATTTGAAGGGAAGAGTTTTGGAAACAAAAGGTGCAAATAACCATGGGATGGATGTCCCAAACGTCTATGCCATAGCCAGGCTTCCCGGTTACCAGTTCCGTGAGCCAACATCACAGTACCCTGTTGAGCCACTTCATCCACATAGTACAATCCTTGGCGCTCAGTATCACGTCCAATAATCACACCCGTCCTGATATCCTGTAGAAGGCAGAAAGTAGGATGCATTAGTACTGTGCAATTTAGCTCTTTGGTAATATGGCTAATTGAGAGCAGTTTGTGCGATAATGATGGAACATAAATACAATTTGATAATTTCATAGTTGGTGAAATTTCAATTGTTCCTCCTCCTTTCACGTGCATCATTCCATTGTTTGCAGTGTGGATTTGAGTTTTTTGAGGATTGGACATTGATCGTATGTCTGATAGTTCAAACGTCATGGTGTCAGTGGCACCAGAATCGAAAATCCAAGCACTGTTCCTACTATGATTGACTTCCATTTTTTTTAGACGACAACTGAACTGAGCGTATTTAATAGGTGACCAACTACGCCGAAATCACGTTCAAAAAAATAAGTTTGGAATAACTCCGCTCAATGGCGAAGCTATCTCACGCGGCGAATTTATCACAATTCACCGGCGACTTGAACTCGCGTTCAAGATTTAGGTTCGGAATAACTCCGCTAAGAGGCGAAGCTATCTCAGCCGGCGAATTTATCGAAATTCACCGGTGACTTGAACTCGCGTTCAAGATTTAAACAAATACGCAAATAACAATTCCGCTATTAACAACTCCGCTACCGACAGCGAATTTATCACAAAAGGAAACTTTCAAGATTTAAGGAAATCTTGAAAAATTTGGTAATCCTCCGCAATCACAGCCCAACGTATTTATCAAAAAAAAAAAAGAAACTTTCAAGATTTAAGGAAATCTTGAAAACACGGTAATTCTCTGCAATCGACAGCGAACCCCCAAAATCACAGCGATCAGAATAGATGAAGGATCTGCGAAGGACAGAAGTTGAACAGGTTACGCTCTGAAGTAGGTACGACTGATCTGCAACAGATTTGGTCGGAACTGATCTGCCGGAACCGATATTGCAACAGATTTTGCCGGAACTAATATGCTGGTTTGGTGTTTCTTGTTGAACTGGTTTTGGTCGATAGTAGGTACGGCCGGCTGAAGGGAAGTGCACCTTCTCTAACAATAATAATAATATTGACAAGCCTCCTTTTTCATTAAATTCGTCCACCCCCACAAATACAATAACTGATATTAGATTCTTGGAGTTTGATCAGACCCTTTTTGGAGTTGCTTTTGGTTTTTTTTTTTTTTTTTTTTTTTGAGATAGATTGAAGATGATGAATGAAGGTGTTTACGGATCAAAAACTCTGCTCTGATACCATGTTGTTTGGTATAGAGATTGATCTTTGAATTGGGTTTGAATGGTGTTAATCGTATTGTGCATCAAAAAAGGATTACATAGAGGTGGTGTATATATAGAACACCATATTACACTCTAGCCTCTATACTATATTTTTCTTCTTTCCGACAGTTTAATTTGAACTTCTTGTAATTTGTTTGTACACTATGATAATATACTTTAGATTTGCATAAAGAGAATAACTTTGTTATTTAATTTGAATAACAACGGACCTATTTTCCTATAATTGATTAGACACCCGTTGTTATTGCAAATACCTCTACCCTATATAGACGCTAGTTGTCTTTCCAAATAATATGTCAGTTACTTCTATTAGATTATTCTTGAAATTAGTGTGAGAGTGAATACAACTTATCTTATTCTATGATGGTGTTGGCCAAGTAACATATCAAAAGTTGATATAGTGATTGTGAAAAGAGTTCCATCTTATGCTTTGTATATCGTATCAAATTATTCTTATAGATATGGTTTCAACATGATACATCAAATTCCTTTCCTTTTAGTCATTATTCCAATTAAGATTGGCTTTATGCTATATGTTTCCTCACACATTTGACAAATAAAAATCAATACACCAAATTATATATTCATGAGTTGCCTATTAAAATACTTGTCCCAATGTAGAATTTTAGGTTTGTTAGAATCAAACTAGCACATCTTTACTTCATTCTAAGGATGCGGTCTTCAAGATAATTACACTTATTTAGTGGCGGACCCAAAAATTATTTGTTGGGGGTGCGGATAAAGTGTTCAACTATATTTTCAAGGGGTGCGGTCGGGTTTTTTGCTTAAAATATACACTAAATTTTTTTTTTCAAGGGGTGCGGCCGCCCACCCTGGCCAAAGGGTAGGTCCGCCCTTGAACTTATTATGTTACTTGACCAAGTATTTTTATGTTTAAACACATAGTTGATAAATTATATTGATGTAAAAATCATATTTCTTTTATCGAATACTTCAAATAAGAATGGAATTAGCAACCAGAATATCTCACCATGGACTTGTACTCTAGTCTACAACCATACAATAGACACTAGATTTTATTCCACTAGAGGATACCACCGTTGGAGAGCCATATAGAGCAGGGGCGGATCTACGCTTTGTCAATGGGTAGCCCGGGATACCCCTCAACTTTCATGGCGAAGTACAATGTTCTTTCTTTTTTTCTGCGTTTTATGTATGGGATACCTCTCAGCATATATTAGGATACCCCTAAATGCTTGTGGGGATGAAAGATGTCAAGAACCGATAGTAGAATTCTCAAGTAAACGGCTATCTTTGTTTCAGTTGTCTGGTTATTAGTAATGAGTTTCAAAAAGGAAGAAGATGATTTGAAAAAATATTTAAATAATGATAGTGTTGAGCCTAAGGAGGCACACGGCACAAGTCCCACTGTAAGTATTAAATTTATATTAAAGTAATACTTTTTTTTTTATGTTTGTTGTTTGTACGGTTCACAAAGGTTAATAAAAGAGAGCAATTGATATTTTATTAATTTATTTCTTCTTTTAGGTTATATTTATATTTGGTTTTTAGCTCAGTCGACTATTTAATAGTTTATTTTAAGTAATTGAATAAAAAAGTTATGTTCTTATATTTTATCATATTATTACATATAGAATATATAAATTGATTGTTATTACTCTATCTATTTTTCATTTTGGTGTTCGATATTAGTTTATTTTAAGTAATATAAATAGTTATTATATTTAATCATATTAGTAAATATATAATATAAAGTTTGATTGTTATTACTTTTTTTATCTTAGTATGTAAGAGAATGTAATTTTATTAGTTTATTTTAAAATTATATAAAAAGTTAGGTTTTTCTATTTTCCATATTATTAATTATTAAATATATAAAATAGTCAAAATATAGCTTTAGTGGGTGATTTATCTATTTTTTAAAGGTGGTTTTTTTAACCACCTATTTGGTTATCTAAAAATGGTCAAAATTTTTTCTAGTTTTCTTAAAGGTGGTCTTTGGTTATCTTAAATGGCCAAAATTTTATCTAATTTTTTTAAAGGTAGTCTCTTTATCACGATACATGCTGTGAGCTATACACCACTAATTTAAATTTAAAACCGCAACAAAAAAGTAGTATAAATATATATTATTTAGTTTTTTTTCATATTCAAGGCTCACAAAATCGTCTTATTACTAGTTTTTTTATAAATATGTATGTATTTAGGGGCCTATGTTTTCTACTTGCACTGGGCCCTCTAGGAAATCCGAATTCTCAAAGACGGCCCTGGGTATTTTTTAAACTTTATTTATTATCATGTTTTTTTATTATTGTATGAATGTACGGTAAAAAAAATTGGGATACCCCTATACTTTTCTTCTAGTTCCGCCACTGATATAGAGAGGATCGGTGTCACACGACACCAATCTATTTTGCATGTTATATTGAACGTATAATAGACAATTTTCAAAAGATACCAGTGTTTTTCTACAATTGGCACCATTGGTTTTATTAAAATGAAATAGTTGACCTCATTGAAATGAAAAAAAAAAAACTATATATCTATATTTTACTAAAGAAAAAATTATATGAACATTTTTACTAAAATAATCTCTATAGCTTATTTGTTAAGCTAATTTTTTTTTTAAGTTTTTAACAAAATAACCAAATTAAATGATTAAGTAATTAATTCCAATTGTTTCACCTTAGATTGATATGGAAAACTGATGAGTCACGAGACGATCATAAGCTGAGAAGATTCACAATTAGTGTAATTTAAGGTCGATTCTATTCGATCTAAAGATTCACAAGTGATAGATTTTTGAATTTCTAACCACGGAGGGGAGCCAGGGACAATTAAACAAAAGTCTTTTACATGAACATTATACAATTATTAGGGGAGGGGGTGGTTATCACTTGCAAAAAATCCATCACTCACAATATCCAATCAAGTTATGTCATGTCATCAACCATTTTTTTATCACTTACAACTTTTTTTAGTGGCAATGGTCATCACTCAAAACACCCAATAATAAACTCTCACACCCCCTCACATCCAATTATCACATAACAAGCCATAACGAATGAAAAAATTCACGGAAACAATCCATCACGCATGGAGCTATGTATGTGGCGGTGGAAAAATTGAAACATCACGCATTGAAGTTTGTCCCATCACGGAGCACAAGCCACCGCCCCCAGTCCCCTTATGATATTGGTTTTGTATTATGTGATTCAGGGCCGGCCCTGGGGTTGGGCGGGGAGGACCACCGGCCAGGTCCCGATGTTTGGATGGCACGCTATTTTTAGAAAAAACCCGATATGTATACGTAATTTTTTTATGGGGTATACCTATATAAAAACCAACATAGACCCACTTACAAAACTATTCTTATGCTTTAGATTAGTTATTAGCTCATTGACATTAGGTTTAGACCTTTATTGAGCCCAATACCCGATTTCGTTCAGACCTAAGAACACGTTTTTAGGAGCTCGAATAGAGTACACGAGTTCTCAGGGCCAGCTCTGATGTGATTCCACCCAATCTGACCCAAAACTTTGGCACCGGTTTATAAATCTAAGTGCCAAGAAAATGATGCTATAGGAAAAAATTCCTGGTGTCATCACTGTAGAAAAATTTGTTAAGAGAGGGAAAAGAAACTTAGTTAAAAGTGTGTGAATTAGTGGTAAACGGTTCATCTACATTTATATAATCATGTTTAATTGATAAATTAACTTGAGTTAATTTTATAACACACGCTCATGGTCAATTAACTGTGTACAAAAACATTAGTTACCACATGGGATATATGTAACTCCGTCAATCTGAGGACGTGTTTTTTTAAGAGCTTAAATTATACTAACTCCATCTTTGATAAGACTCGAACCCTTAGGCCTTAACCTCAAGGGAACCAACACCTTAATTTTTATGACCTTACCAATTGGACTCAGCACCCACGAGGGGCGTACCCACCCTAAGCCAAGGGTGGGCGGGTGCACTATATGTAAAAAAACTTTTTTAGTGTTATTTTTCGTTGGAAATCCCGACCGCACCCTTTGGAAATTTTCACCCGCACGCCTTGAAAATTTTCAACCATCCCACTGAGAAAAATTTTTATTTTTAACCACTTATTCACTTAATTACTTAACCCAATCAAAGTCCAATCTACAATATATTTTTATTAACCCAAGCCTAAACCCAACCTAAAGAAATTTGAACTCAATAAAATAACTCAAACCCATCCACTCATTCCAATTCCAAATCCCGCCCCCAAAAAAATTCCTAGCGACTTGACGCCATTCTCATGACGGGACGGCTTTTTTGGCGGAAAACCAAAATTTCGGCTGGTCCGACTTATATTACGCCAAAATTCCAATATAGAACTAGTATGGTTTCTTTATGTAATTTTTTATGTGATAATTAGGAGAAAATATAGACGTGTAAGAGTTTGATTTTTTAATTTTTTTTTGCTGTTCTAAACTTGTAGTTAAATGATTTAGTTATTTTGTTTATAGCTCTATATATATTCTAAAGTTTAGTTATATGTTCTATTTTAAAACCAAAATTTATGGTTGTTTTAAATGCACCAACCTATAAAAATCATATTAATTGCATTTAATTTACATTAAATAAAGAAGAGATAAGATAAAAAAATAAAATAAAATAATTATATATCAATAATCATTAAAATTAATATCATTAGGAGAAAATATAGACGTGTAAGAGTTTGATTTTTTAATTTTTTTTGCTGTTCTAAACTTGTAGTTAAATGATTTAGTTATTTTGTTTTTAGCTTTATCTATATATATTCTAAAGTTTAGTTATATGTTCTATTTTAAAACCAAAATTTATGGTTGTTTTAAATGCACAAGCCTATAAAAATCATATTAATTGCATTTAATTTACATTAAATAAATAAGAGATAAGATAAAAAATAAAATAAAATAATTATATATCAATAATCATTAAAATTAATATCAATCAATAACACATTATACTAAATAATATATTATAGATAAAGGTAGATTAGTTTAAAGTTAACTTTGATCTTAATTTTTTTTAATAATTGGTTTAAAGATAATTATTCCAAACTTATGATTATTCTATAAAATGATCTTTGACAAGGTAACCATAAATTTAAATTTCGAAGTAACTAAAGTTTAGTTATATGTTCTATTTTAAAACCAAAATTTATGGTTGTTTTAAATGCACAAGCCTATAAAAATCCTATTAATTGCATTTAATTTACATTAAATAAATGAGAGATAAGATAAAAAATAAAATAAAATAATTATATATCAATAATCATTAAAATTAATATCAATCAATAACACATTATACTAAATAATATATTATAGATAAAGGTAGATTAGTTTAAAGTTAACTTTGATCTTAATTTTTTTAATAATTGGTTTAAAGATAATTATTCCAAACTTATGATTATTCTATAAAATGATCTTTGACAAGGTAACCATAAATTTAAATTTTGAAGTAACTAAAGTTTAGTTATATGTTCTATTTTAAAACCAAAATTTATGGTTGTTTTAAATGCACAAGCCTATAAAAATCCTATTAATTGCATTTAATTTACATTAAATAAATAAGAGATAAGATAAAAAATAAAATAAAATAATTATATATCAATAATCATTAAAATTAATATCAATCAATAACACATTATACTAAATAATATATTATAGGTAAAGGTAGATTAGTTTAAAGTTAACTTTGATCTTATTTTTTTTTAATAATTGGTTTAAAGATAATTATTCCAAACTTATGATTATTCTATAAAATGATCTTTGACAAGGTAACCATAAATTTAAATTTCGAAGTAACTAATATATTAAAAGTAGCTCAAATATAATTCGTAATAAAAACACAACAATATATTTTCAAAGAAAACATATAATAAAAAAATAGGTAAAGGGATCCAAATGATATCAAATATTAAGAACTTATCCATGATATTAGTATCAGAATTTAATAGATTAAGATAAAATTTAAACCGAAAGATCATAAGTATCATAAAAATATCATTACATTAAAGTTAAAAAGTAAAGAAAAGAATTATTATTATTATAATATTAAAATAATAAAAATATTTAAAAAAACTATATATATTATTAAAATATTAAAATTACTATTTGTACCGATACCAAACAAGACCGTACCGGTATTTTCGATACCAGTACCGGTTGACACCAAGCTTATCCCACCCCGTGATACTAAAAAATCATTAAATTAAAGTTAAAAAGTAAAAAAAAAGGAATTATTATTATAATATTAAAATAATATAAGTATTAAAATAACTATATATATATTCTAATATATTATTAACAAGATTTTGGCTAAATTAATTAGATTATTATAAATAATAATAATAATTTACAAATAAAACAACACAATTTACAACAAAGCAATGCATGAAACACCATATTAACATATAGTACAGTATATTAATGCTAGAACCTAATGCAAATTAATAGTTACATTACTTTAATCATTTGTGTCAAAAATAATTCCACAAACTAGATCATCTGATAATAACAATAAGAAGAAAGCTCCGGCCGCACACAAATCTCCGGTATTCGACTGCGATTGCTTCGATTGTTACACGAACTACTGGTTCCGGTGGGACACGTCTGTTAACCGAGAGCTAATTCATCAAGTAATTGAAGCATTTGAAGAAAACCTTACCAGTAGTGAACAGGTTAACTGCCGCGGCCGTAAACCTAACCAGAAGAAAGAGAAGGCGAGTCATCGGAGGTTCGCCGGAAAAGCTTTAAATCCTCCGCCAGAGGTTTTGGTTTCGCCTCCGTACGACGTCTCATTAGTTGAAGAATGTGCAAAGGAAGAACATGAGGTAGTGGAGGAGTCGCCGGAGACGGATGCAACGGCGAGAAGAGGACTTCCGGAAGTGAAAGGGTTGTTTAACTGGCGTTTGTGGGGACTTTGGAGTCCGTGATATTCATCCTTCGCCTCTCAATATATGCTCTCCAATCCATAATTAACTTCTCCCCAATTGAAGATCTTCATCGATTAGGCACACAACTCTCAGACATATATCTTCGATTGATCTCCTGCACAGGCTCGCCATCAGGCTCTCCATCAGTCGGCAACTTAATTGGAATCGTAATTAACTTTTCCTCAATTGAAGATCTTCATCGATTTGGCACACAATTCTCAGACATATATCTTCGATTGATCTCCTGCACAGGCTCTCCATCAGTCGGCAACTTCAATTGGAATCAAAATGGGTCATTTACTTGCTCCTTTAATTACACATCATCCTCCGACTCTCCAGCAACCTTTAAGTGCAATATCTATATCTCTAAGATGAAGATAATGTATGGTAATGAAGATTTGGAGCAGCAAGAGGTAAAAAAAAGCCCGAATTTTTCCTTTTATAAATTCGATTCGTGAGTGTTAGTGTGTGTTTATATTGATTAGGGTTTCATCAAATGCAATGTGAGGGTTTCCAATCGGTGTTTATACAAATAATATTGAACCCAATTTTTATGTATGTGTACGCAGTGTGTAGTATGGGGTCTTGCTTACCTCATTCAAGGAATAACAATGAAAGACAGGGGTCATTGATTTCGAAAAACTCCGCCCCTTTGTTCGCCTTCTTCCTGATTTTAAGTTATGGTGAGTCAATTTCCTTTTTTCTGATTCTAATCAATTAAGAACTATACGTGATTAACCAACGAATTGTGGTAGATTTTTTGTTTCTATTGCAGTATTTGGATTGAATTGACTGTTGCAATTTAATAATCGGCAGTTATAGTTCGTTTTTTGAATACAGAGAAACACTGACTTATTTAAGGTGCTTTATTTGGGTGAATAGTAGCAATATAAACTGTTATTGTAATTTGGTGTGATATTCAATTCAGTATCAGCAACCTAATCAAATTGTGCCCTAAACATAGAGTAAATGTGTTCACCAGCAAGGTAATAATATGTACTAATTTTCAATTATCAGTGACTTCTAATAAGGAAATATAGCTATTAGGTTATGTCAAGGTAAGCATAGTTTATAAAGAATATGTTGCAGAATAATGTTAATACAACATTTTAGTAATAAATAATAAACTGCTTTCTTATCTATAAAAGGGAACAAAATTTGCAATTTGACTTTTAGATGTCAAAACTGAATTTATATGTATATGTGTATGTAGTATAATATATATATTTAACATCTATTTTACACCATCTAAAACAATGAAAAAGAAAAAATAAAAATAATAAATTTGAAAACTGTGACATCTTTTGAAGAGGGTTGAGAAACCACACGTCCATAGATTTGAAGTTTTGTGAGACCACATGTGGTGGGGCGCAAACCTCTCTCAAAGCGTCTTAAAAACGCGGGGGAACACTGTACCCTCGGGCGTTTTGGGCCTTTTTTGACTGGTAGTGCTACCACAAAGCGCCGAACGAGGAGTGGACTTTGGTCAAAATAACCATGGTCAAACGGCTAACTTTAAAAAAACCGGTTTTTGTTTTAAAAATCTATACTATATTCGCACTTTCGTACCGTGTCACACACTATCTATATCAGTCGTCGTTCCAGGAAAAAACAATAACTATTATGCATGTCGTGCATCGCACGGGTGTTCCCCCTAGTTTGTTTAAATTATTAGTTACAAGTAATCAACATTTAATACTAGAGGTTGAATGTTTGAAAATAAAATTGAAAATTATGGACTATGGTTGAACATGATTATTTTGTTTAAGTTTTTAGTGTTGTTTTATGAACTTATGAAGCAAATTATATGTCAATGTGTAGTAGCTCACTTAGTAGAGACAAACATCTTTTGGATTGGAGATGAGGTCCCAGTTTCAAACATGTGCAAAGATAGAAATTTTTATAATTAACGTAGAGTTGGATGGAAGTAACATTTTCCGTTAAAAAAAATATAATCCGATTCACACCTCATCTTTTACTCCATGGTATCATCTGCGTTCGATTATATCCTAACACTTTCAATAAAGATATATAAAAGGTTATTCCAAACGATTTTTAATGTTTTGGAACTTAGAATAATTGTGACAAAGACGAATAAGTATTATGTTCTTTAGGTATCGCAAATCAACACCTTTACTCTCATGATAATGGCAATGAAGTTTCAAGAGAGCAGTTATCCTGTAATAAACTATATAAAACAATATTATATTTATTATCAATCCAATGATATCAAGTTTAAGAACCAGTTAATGGTTTTTAGTACGTGTTTTGAAATAAATAATAATATTTATTTTATATGTATAGTGAAGATAAACCAGTGGGATTCTCCTACGTCGCGATGTGGGAATCTAATCAGTATCGGTTCGATTCATTATGATACCAGCACTCGTCATAGTAACAAAAAAAACTCAAAAAAAAAAAAAAATCTTGATATGCCCAAAATGATATTGACACGTATTTTACATCCAGCGAAAACCATAAAAAATGAATATTCGTACAAGTATCTGTTATGATATTACCAACACCGGTACTGATTTTGTTCGGTCGGAATCGGTTCGGTTCGTCACGGTACCCGCACACGTATAGCTTATGATATACTCAAAAGGATATCGACACGTGTTTTTGTTGGTCCCAGGACTAACAGTTATACATTGATTGGAACACATATAAATAAATACCGGTTCTGATTTCGATAATACTGATACCGGTACCGATATTATTCCGTCAGAATCGCATTGGTTCGTTGCACTACTGACACTCGTATAATGATACCAAAAAGTACTCTTACTTGAATACACTCTCATTTTCAACAATAATTATACGAGAATACTAAGGATGCGTATTCATTTTTCTTTAAGTTAATGAACCTATGTTATTATAGAAAAAATTAAATTAAAAAAAAAATTGAACGAGTTAAACGAGTATATAATATATGTCGCATAAGTGTTGAATTAAAAATTTGAAAAATGACCGACACCGGTATCGAGTTGTTTGGCTAGTAGAAAACAACAAAGTTACATACCTAAGCAACATGAAGACGATTCGGTTGGTATCAGTTCGCTTTTTTGCGGCATTGGTATATGGTATCGGCAATCAGTATAGTAACTGAAAGGGAAACCCTAAAAAGTACAGTCGTGATATGCTAAAAGAATATCGGCAAATGGTTTCCATTGATCAAAATCCATAAAAGCGAATACCAGTACCGATCCCCTAATACCAATACCGGTACAAATGGTGTACGGTTACCGGTCCCCTAATACCAATACCGGTTCCGATGTTGTACGGTCAAAATTAGTTTGGTTCGTCTTGGCAACTGTATGGTACCAGAATTCGCCATCATAGGATACAACTCCGTTTTCAACAAAAGTTTATAGCGGAACGTCAAAAAAATAAACACATCTACATATTCAGTCTTTTAATAAAAACAACATACGGAAGTTATTAGCGAAAATCAAATAAATACCATAATTAAAAGGTTAAAAACGTATATTTTTTATACTATAGGGAGTGTGTGTCTCTCTCTATATCCAGGTTAATTATAATTTGAAACCCATGTTTAATGAGAAAACGTGACAATACTCTATGTAACAAAACATGTGTTACGTAGGATACAAAAACGAGATTTTGTTACGTATATGCAGCACAAAAATCCCGTTGATGCTTTTTTAATATGTTTTTTTTTTCAAATAGTAGAAATTAAATATAAAAACAAATGTTTCATAGGTGATGAAACAATGGTTAACCGAAGTGGTTAACACACTGGTCTCGTCAAGTAGGGTTAATCCCTTCTTTCCGAGGATCGCTGACTGGATCGTCTAAACAGTTGATCTCCTGCACAAGGAAACAAACCGTGACTCGTAACAAGGAGAAAGAGGTGGGGGGTGCTCCTTGTTACCACTCTCCGGCGTGAGAATCAGTAATTTACTTGGGAAGCAAAGTGTGATAGTAGTAGTAGTGAGAGAGTTGTGAGGAGATACCTCAAACCTGGTTTGGGATGAATATTTATAGCCGAGGAGTGAAGGAGGGTAGTTGAGTAGCTAGCCTGACATCGCACAGCCTCCTGTAGGTGTGTCAGGCCTGTCGATTACGATGGTGATGCCACGTCCTGCTGTGGTGTCAGGCTGTTGCATACATGTGGGCTGACAAGTGACTGTTCTCAGTGCCACTTGCAATGTGGTGTCAGACCCACTTGCCTTGTGGGCAGGATGCGGTGCCGGGCCGCATCGCTGCTTTCGGTAACTAATGTTGTTCCCGCGTTCTTGTTCTGGCCAAGATGGATGCGGGATGCGGTGCCGTGCCGCATCGCCGTTTGGTGACTGTTACTGTTGTCCAGATCCCTTGTCGTGACGAAAATGTTCATAGGATGCGGTGCCAGGCCGCATCGCTATGTGTAACATTTGTTCTCGTACTTAAGGTATGTCTTCTCATCAATGGACAGATTGGTTTCAACCGTTGTGTTCGCGCGTGCCCGCACGGACATAGATAAGTTCTTGCTGGTGGGGGTTTTTGATAAGGGTAATGGTCACTCGCGGTCGTGCTGACGCGAGATCTGGGACCATACCCCTTCAAGTCCCCCCAGTCTAGTGTTCCTTCCTTATGCAAGTTGCATGTGGGAGGGATACTGGACTATGGTTTCTAGAAGGTAGAATATGGGCCATGTAGATGGCTCCTACTTTCAGTAAATCAAGCTGCGGGTCCGGTGACGTCTCTTCCGTACCGGTGAGCAAGTTCCGTCTGATGCGGAATTCTCAGCCAAGGATTTGATCCGGTAATATTGTCTATCTTTTTTCTGATGTCATCAGCCACCTGTTGGTGTTTCGAACCAACCTTTGAAACGGTGACTGAAGATGTTAGCAGGGTTCGAACCAACCTTTGAGATGGTGACGGAAGATGTTCGTTACCGCAACTGTAGTTGTAACCTCTGCATCAGCTTAGGTTAATGCTTTAAGTGCTTTGCTCAAGCTCTATGTTCATCAACTGGACATTCAACGATGATCCCTGCTTTGTGGGGTGTTCGTGTTCTTCCAATTTAATTCTCAAGTAACCGCACGTCTTTTGCGGTTTAGCTCTCTAGTAACCGCACGTCCTTTGCGGTTACCTCGTTGCTGCACATCATTGGCCATGTGTAGTCGAGCTACGTGGGGTACTTGCGTCATTGTTGGCCGTGTGTGGTCGAACAATTTGAATCTGGACTATGGGCAAATAAACATGGTCATAGGCATGGTAGTGCCCACCATTGTTTATTCTATGCGGTCCATATGTGGGCAAACATGGTCATAAGCAGACTTGTTACCACTGTTCCTTAGCTACTTTCCTTCACGCTTTGGTGGAAGGTAGGTTTCCTTAACGTAGTGTTGCTGAAGGAGATCACCTTAGATAGTTGGGAATCTGGGTGAAAACTCGTCCGCATTCGTTCTGAAACCACTTTCCTTCACGCCTAGTTGGAAAGCAGTTTTCCTGGAAGTAGCTTTGATCAACCGCGTGGTGGTTTAGTTGTGGCTCTTCCTTAGTTACCGTCTGCGTACTTGTATTTCGCCGCAACTACTCGTGAGTGTCTGCGGTTTTCAGCAAAGAACTCGCTTCTAGGGAGTTTGAAGCTTGTATGTGGCTCTTGAAGGATCAGAAGTCAGAGTTGCTGATGTGCGGTTGCTCAGCATACTTGTCCTTTATCCTAAGGAGAAGCCGTTTGCGTCCCCTCCGTGGTTGTGGACCGGACACGAGGGATTTGAAACTTGAAGAACCTTGCATGGTATGCGGTTTGCCGCATCCTGAGAAGCGGTTTTGGCAGTCCAAGGAACCATGCTGGTTCTGAGTATCTGACACACCTGTATGGGCTCGTGTGTGTCATCGCCGCATATTCCACGTGTGCTTGTAGGTGATACGTGGTTGAAAACCGGTGTTCGTTTATGTCTAAGTTTATGTTTTTACTTAACTTTTTATCCCGAATAGCCTACTTGTAAAAGGATTTGTGTTTTGCAGGTCTTGTGAAGTTTAAGGAGCTAATTGGGAGCTAAACGGACCATCGGGACGAAAAACGAGCCATCGGTAAGTGAAACGGGTCAACCGGGAGCAAGGAACTTGAAAAACCGGAAAGTGAAACATAGGAGCACCGTCGCCGACGCCCATATGGGTCGTCGGCGACGCCCCATAGAAAGCCACGTCGCCTGAAATGCTCGTAGACAGTGAATTAGGCCGTCGGATGGTTTCAGGAATGCATGCACCGTCGGCGACGGTCCCTTTGGCCGTCGGCGACGGTCCCCTGAATGATCAATCGCGAAATGTTGCTAATTGTGGTGCTTTGACGGGTTTTAGGAGTGGCTTTGACCGAGATTGAGGAGTTACACTTATTTTCAAGTTTGAATATCATTTGGGGAAGTCATTATCATCATCCTTTATCACCTACCATTCATCATCTATCCTCTCAGGAACCCGAATCAAGAACAATTCATCATCATCTTCTTGATTTCAAAAACCCTAGCTTCACCAATTCCCCAATCCACCAATCCATCATCATTCACCATTAATTCATCCATCAAAGCTTCAAGATGTCTTCACTCGCGTTCCAAACATCCGGTGATCAAGCTTCTTCAACCATGAGCGGCTAATCATCTCGGTTTCACCTCGGTGTAGGTAGTTGTTAATTTTAGGGTTTCGAATTGTTCTTGTTCAACTTAGTGACAATTTGTATTTGGTTTTTGAAACTCTTGATAATAGTATTACATTTGTTGCGAATTCGTGAATTGTCGAGCGATGTTAAAAGTTATGACTTTGCGAAACGGTGATATGTAATTGTGCATTATCATTGTTAGGATTTACTTGTGTTGATTACAAAGTGTCTTTTTGTCCGTTCTTCGGGACGTTGATAGCTAGTAGCACCTAAGTCACGGTACACTAAATCCGTTAATCGAATGCATTTGAGTTGAAACTAAAACTTGTAGAAACCCTAGGTTAACAATTACCGAAACCGGGTGTGATTCCTTTTTATTATTATTGTTCTAGTAACCATTTTCTCGTAATCGTTAATCATTAGTTGTTCATCAATTTAATCAATTCAATTAGTCTAAACTCATATCTCTTAATTAAACAAAAATACAAAAACATTCTAGTAAGCTTCATAAATCGTGACATTTGTTATAATTCATTCGAATCCATACACAAACCACATACTCTTCGTGGTTCGACCCTTCACTACCACTAGTTATTTGTTAAGGGTAATTAGGGCATATAAATATTATCTTTGGCCGGAGCGCGACACTCCGATCAAATTTTGGCGCCGTTGCCGGGGAGTGCGTGCGCTTTGTGTTTGGATATTGTTTGAATTTGCGTGATTAACTGTTTAAATTGTTTAGCTTTCTTTTTGCATTTTGTCTTTTTCCTTGTTACGCGGGTGTGTTACTTGTGCAGGTTACAGGTAGTGCATGCATACGCGGAACTCCGGGAGGACTTCACCTTTAGTCTACGAACCGGAAATCGAAAGGGTAGCAAGAAGAAATCTAGCAAGCCGGTTAGAAGCAACACTTGCTTCTAATCAAACCACCAACACACCACAACATACACCATCCATTGAAACCGATTCAATGGCGAACCAAAACTCTAACCAAAACTTCAACCAAAATCAAAATCCGAACCAATTTCAATACCGAGGCAATTTCAATCCCGCTCCAAATGCTCAACCTATACCTCAAGAACAACCGGGTGGCAACAACTCGAGACCACCTACACCACCGTCTCAAAACCGAGGCCCTAACAATAACCAAAGAAAACCTCCACATCAAAACCTCAACCGAAAAAACCCTTTACCCACCAACCTTGATGACCGAAACGTTAACTCCGATCGTAGAGGTAACCGTGATCGTGGCAATCCCGCGAATGAAGACCCATTCTTCAATATCGATGATTTGAGGAACGCAATCCCCGACGATGAACCATATAGTGTTCCCGGTTACCAATCGCCAGAACACGTGAGTATTCACTCGGAGTATTCGGATGACGGTGGGAATTACAACGAGCGGGTTGAAGATGACTTTTGGGAAGATGATAACATGGGGGACTTTCATAAGGCTCGGGGGTTTGAGTATGAGGACTTCGGTAATCAAAATGCTAATTTTGTGGGAAACAACGAAGGTTATGGTTATGGGAATGTCCGGAATGATGGTTATGGAAATAACCGCCAGCCACGAAACAATAATCCAAGGAACCGGGATGACGGTTATTACAACAATAACAACAATGCTACCCGTAACCAGATTCCCCAATTCGTGGGGGGTGGTAATCAAGGTGGAAATAGAAGAGGTGACCGAAGGTATAATCGAAGGCCGGTTGATCAAGAAGTGAACGGCCCGCGTCGTCATCAACAACCCCCGCGGGGAGTAAATGACCGTTTTAGGCCGGTGGTCACCGACAATGACTCTCCAATAGTTTGTGAAAGAAGGATGTTCGATTGCAAGCCCCACTACATTAACATACTTCCCCACTTCAACGGGAGGTCCAATGATGAACCGTACGCTCATTTGGCGGAGTTTTCGTCCATATGTAGCACTATCGGGGGGCATAATTTTGCATTAGAGGAGGTCAAGCTTCGATTATTTCAGTTTTCGCTAAAAGATAAAGCGAAACAATGGTTTCTTACACTACCGGCGAATAGTATTTGCAAATGGGCTGAAATGCAGCAAGTTTTTCTTGACGAATACTACTCAATGGCGAAGACCGACGATGCTAGAGATGAAATTCGGTCTTTTCGCCAACTTTCGAGTGAACCGTTACATGAAGCATTCACTCGATTCAAGGAATTGATCCGGAAGTGCCCACATCACCAAATCGAAAGGTGGGAGTTGGTTAAATGCTTCGTGAGGGGTTTGGATGATGAGACGTGGAACCGCCTTGAATCGACCAGTAATGGAACTCTATTAAGCAATCACGAGGATGACGATTGGGAGTTCCTAGAAAGAATGAGCAAGAGATCAAAGGCAAAAGATGTGACAACCCGCACTAAACCAGGTATCCGTACAACTTAATTAATGATTAATTACTGCTTAATTACTGTGCTTGTTGAAACTAGCTGATAAACTGCTACCTGCATACTGATACATGTACTTACTTGCATCATACTTTATTTGCTGTCACTACATTATTTACATACTGGACCCTAGTGACAAACATGATGCACAAAAAGCACAGTAGCACTAAACGGATACACGGCGAACATGCTGATATGACCAGCATCAGGCAGACACTGCCTCTAAGGCCTGTTAAGAGCCTCAAATATTTTGGCTACACTGGTAGTGAGTGTAGGGATATAAGGGTTGTGGTACCGCGTCTCTAGGAATAAGATACACTGATTCGGATGTGCCAAAAACGTACTTTAAGTACCAAACACAGCACTTTAATAATTAATCCAGCTTCTAGCTGACTAGTAAAGTGCCAGAACATGAGAAAATAACACTAGACACTTTCTAAAGTGTCGGGAAAACAAATTGTGTCACTAAAAGTAACAATAACGACACTTTAAAGCTTTTGTAACGCTTTAACGGATTACTATCCAACCGGACACCCGGACTTTACCCGGAACATGAAAATATTACTATTTTCACTATTTATATTTTTCTGAGCCAGTTAGGGTCCCTGATTACCCTAACACCCGTTGTAACATTCTACACACAAGTAACTAAGTTAATTACTTAACTTAACTAATTACTCCCTAACTATATACTTAAAATCGAACAAGGTACCCCCCCCCCCCAACCGAATTCGGTCCTCTAGGGGACATACTTGTACCTTATGGATCTACTAAATCTTCTATGCTTAATATCTTAGATACATGTTAACCATTGGGTAAGAACCATTCTAATTGTCTATAAGTTTGAAGTTAAACACATTAGAACATTATCATCACAACTCACCACACCAAACTCTCTCTCCCTCTCCCTTACACTCTCGGCCGAACCCCCCTATAACCACCCACCCATTTTCGACTTCCATCTTCATCACTCCAAGATCATACAAGCTTTAAGGGTTGCGTATTAGGAGCTTTGGTGCACTCGGAACGCGAAGGACCTCTACCGTTAGCTTTTATCCACCTCTTTTTCGCCAAAGATCTTCCCTAGCCTTGAGCTAGAGGTATAACACTTAAAACTTGTTCTTGAACATATCTAAGGTGGTTAAAAGGAATATTGTCGGTTAAATATCGTAAACATAGATTTTGATGTGTTAAAGTCTACTAAAAACTATAAAAGTGGTGGTTAATAGCTTACAACTTGTGTAAAAGTTGTAGTAATTGGAATTTGTGTTTATCTAGACCCGATCTATGATGTGGTAGCTCGGATCTCCGTTTAACCCGACTTTGTAAGATCATGTATCTTCACATAAGCTCGTTTTTGGTTACCGCAAGGGTTAAAAGGCGAAACTCTACCACACAAGATGCATGAACTTGTGTAGAAATATTTTACTTGTGTAAAAGTAATTTAACTTGTACAATGGAGTTTAAAACTAGCAGATCTACGTATCTGCAAGTGGTATTTTTGAAGAACCACACATTTAAGAAACCATGTATTTTAAAGAAAGGATCTTACACTAACAAGCATGATTTTATAAACCACAAGTGTGTAGACACTTGTGAAATGAAAAGATCCGACAAATAACTATTTTTGGGAAAAATGACTAGAAGTTGTAAAGACGGATTTCTCTAGTCACAAGGTTTTTACAAGATTAAAGTTACTTTATATAAAGATCTACATATATAAAGGGGATTTACACTATAGATTCGGAAAAACTGCAAGTTCATGCGATTATGCGATTTACATACTTGTCGACTAGTTTGATGTGTCGGAAATTGTTTGATTGAATAAAGAAGTTGTTGAATTGATTTGTTAAAAGAAAATGATACGCTTGAAAGCGTGGCCACCTCCAGTTACAGAGGAAACTCTGGCGAAATTTTCTAAAAACCTAACACTTAGGCTTATTTACACAACAAGTGTTAGAACTACTTTTGGACATATTTCGAAACATAAATTTCGCCAGCACTATATTTTACTAAATATTCGGAGGTGGGATTTTCACAAAGACTAACGTGATAAATATATTTGTCACAACACTGTTTATGATTATTTTGTGAAAATACATAAATATTGTTTTAGAGTAAAAATAATATTTACAAGCGTTAATGATTCCAAAACCTTACGAACGCTTCCACAAACATATAAGTTACACCGGTAATTACATTACCACAAGATTGATAAAACGTAACTTACGCACATGTATTGTATCCCCCATCCTTGGGAAGAAGAATAACTACCAAGTGTATACGGAACATAAACACGAAATAGTTGTCTAACTATTTCCCAAAGACATAAACTGTAAAGCTAAGGCACGGCCGTCCGTCTAATAGAATTAGCACTTGTAAGTCGTTGCACAGCTTACTGTATTGGAGACACTTGGTAGAGACGCGCATTCACTGTGAGTTCATGTCCCCCTTTTCTCTAACTGTTTTCAGTTTACTTAACTGCGGGGGTGAAATACATGTTACTATGATTTACGAGTACTTTACAACGGTATGTTTAACGTAAGGAGGTGTTATACGATCATGTGAGTGGATAGGAACAACATGGGGCCATTAGTCCTCATGGAGGGACCGAGGGACAGGAGCGGTAGATCTATCTGGGTGTAGCGAGCCCAGCCCCCGGCCAAACTAGAAACGGACCGTGGGGTGACTTTGTCCACATACTTTGCCGTGGCGAAATCTGCTAGGTTTGAGTCTCCCTATTTGCACTTCACATATGTCAGTGGCCTTGCAAACCATTGGTGATCACAAGTCCTCTTACACTGCTACATACCACAACTATTTTATACTCACAAGTGTTTTACATACTCACTTACACATGAACTCGCTCAACATTATTGTTGATTTTTCAACTCACATGTATTTCAGGAAATTAAAACGGATCTGGCACGGTATGGAACTTTTTCCGCTGCACTTGTCATGAAGTCATCAGGGTTTAGGGGATGTGTCTCTTTCCTGGACAAGACACAGTCCTTAAACCACGTTTATGCTATGTTATAAGTTGTAATGTCTACTGAACAAGGTTATGGTTGTATGTTAAAACAATGGTACTGTATGTTGTTTTCAAAACTTAATGGATGACTTGCATGGTTTTTAATTCATATAGCTTTGTTATGATTAAGCTATGGTATTAAGAAGTCACACCAAAAGTTAACCACGCTTCCGCAAAGCCAGGGTGTGACAGCTTGGTATCAGAGCTCTGATCATAGCGAACTAGGATTCTTTCTCGAGTCTAGACTATGATCACTAGGGCTCTCACGAAAACATTTTTCTGCATACCACTTAAGTCCAGATCCACAACTTTTTACAAACAAATGTTGAGCACGTTTTATTAATTATAGGCTCAGCTTGGAGGGCTGAGGATCGATCTGGAGGATCGAGGTGATTAAGGTAGTTGAGCACGTTGGTTTGTTATAGGATCGATCTGGAGGATCGAGGCTCGGTCTAGGTGACTGAGGTAGTAGGCTAGCAAGGCTAGGAAGAAAAGGCTCGGCTTGGAGGGCTGAGGATCGATCTGGAGGATCGAGGTTTGGTTTAAGTGAAGGATAGAGCAGCCTTGTAGACTGGATGGTATTGGCTAGTAAGACTAGGAGGATTATGTGATGCCTTACTTGATGACTTATGTGATTACTTGATTTATGATTGACTATTTGTGCATGTTTGTGTATATGTTACAGACACATGGATTCTGCAGACACTGGTGGTTCAGGCACCACAGGCCCGAGGCCTATCGTTTCAGACAACGTTGAGTCATCGGAGCACGAGGTTTACACGTCCGACTTCACTAGCACAGATGAGGACGACTTTCAGCCTTTTGCACTACCTGACGGTGCTGGCGAGCTCGCAGATGGTCCTATCACAGGGGATCTACCACTGGCACTGATCCCTGCTCCTATACCGCTGGCTGCGTACCCAGCTTACGATTTACCCATCGACGATGAGGAGGATGATATCGATATGTTTGATGAGGAGCCTTTCGAGGATGATTGTATGACACTATGATGTACTGATACACTTACTCTGTGGTCTTGATGTATGGCAATCGCAGTATTCTCATCATATCTGTTTCGCTTGATTACTTATTTGCATTGTTATGGTATGAGATGTGGATGATTGATATATGTGATGTATTGATGACATGAGATATTACGTGCTATTACTATTACTATATACGTACTTTTCGCTATGGCCTGACCAACGTAAACCATCATTTAGAAAATGCCGCCAAGACGCGAACCAAACATGCCAACTAATGAGGCAGAACTCCAGCAGATTATTGCTGCTGCCATAGCACAGTACGCAACATCTCAGCCAGGAGCAAGCGGAAGTGTTAACCAAGGCAATAACAATCCACCTCACAGTAATACCACGCCATTCGGACCGACCATGAACTAGTTGGAGATTTTAGCGATGATGCTAATGCCAAACACATGTTTTAACATACGTGCAGGATGCACCTACAAGCAGTTCTTAGACTGCAAACCAGTTAACTTCGATGGCACAGGAGGTGCAGTTGCCTTTACCCGCTGGGCTGAGAAAACCGATTCTGTTTTACGCATGAGCAAGTGTGCAGAGGATCAGCAAGTCACATACATTTCAGGGCTGTTTCTAGATGGAGCCCTATCCTGGTGGAACCTACAAGTACAAACACTAGGCGAAGCTGCCGCCTACACCCTGACTTGGGCCGAATTGAAAGAACTAATGCGCAAAAAGTACTGTTCACGCGCAGAAATTCAAAGGTTGGAGACTGAATTTTGGCACCTAAAGATGGATGGACCAAAGATTGCAGAATACGTCCAGAGGTTTCACGACTTATCTCAAGTGGTTCCTTACATGGTTACGCCAGAATACAAGCGAATCGAGCGCTTCATTTGGGGTTTGGCTCCCCAAATAATAAGCATGGTAACCTCCTCCAAACCAGCGACTATCACTGAAGCCATCGATTTGAGCGTGGCTCTCACCGAGGAGGCGATTCGTCTAAACAAGTTTGATGAAGTCAAGGCAAAGAAGACAGAGACTCACGTTGAGTCCTCAGGAGATAACAAAAGGAAGTTTTCAAACTTCAAACAAGGCGTCAGTATGGCAGTAAAGAAAGGAAAATCAGCTGGCAGTACCAAGAGAGGAAAAGGGTACCAGGGCACCCAGCCCAAATGCAACAACTGCCAACGCCACCATACTGGCCATTGTAACATGAGAGTTTGTGAATCTTGTGGAAAACCGGGCCACTCAAAGGAATCATGTTGGGCTAGTGCGAGCCGCGGAGGCCAGGGAGGATATGGAAATAGGAATGATAACCGTGGTGGAAATGGAAACCGCCTACAAGGAAATTTTGGAGGAAACAGAAACCGAGGCAACAATGCAAATCAGGCTGGCAATGCCAACCAGAACAACACCCCAGCTGGAAATGGGGATGGAAACGGGCAGAGACTCGGATGCTATAACTGCGGGGAAATCGGGCATTTTAAGAAGAACTGCCCAACGTTGAATCAGGCCCGCGGTAGAGTATTCCAACTCGAAGCTAGGGAAGCACGCCAAGATCCAAATGTTGTTACGGGTACGTTCCCTATCAATCAACGCTATGCATCCGTTTTATTTGATACTGGTTCCGATTATAGCTTCGTATCGTTAGAATTTAAGAATATGCTTGGGTTAGCTGCTAATAAGTTAGACATTCCCTACTCGATCGAATTAGCTAATGGAAAGTTAGTTGGAGCCGACGAAGTAATCAGAGGTTGTGTGATAGAATTGGGAGAACGCGAGTTTACTCTGGATCTACTACCAGTCCAATTGGGAAGCTTCGACGTGGTGGTAGGAATGGATTGGTTATCCGGAAACAAGGCTGAGATAGTATGTCACGAGAAAGTTGTTCGTATCCCAACTGATGATGGTGAGACAATTGTGGTTCACGGAGAGAAGCGTGACACACCGCTAAGATTTATCAGCTGCTTGAAAGCAAGGAAGTGTTTACAGAAAGGATGTGTTGCTTTTCTGGTACACATCGTAGACAAGAAGGCTGCTGAGCCAACAATCGAGGACATCCCTGTCGTAAGGGAGTATCCAGAAGTCTTCCCAGAAGACTTACCCGGACTGCCACCTCAGAGGCAAGTGGAGTTTCACATTGACTTAGTTCCAGGCGCCGCGCCTGTGGCTAAGGCACCATACAGACTTGCTCCATCTGAGATGCAGGAATTGTCGACACAACTTCAAGAGTTGTTAGACAAGGGTTTTATCCGACCAAGCTTCTCGCCTTGGGGAGCTCCGGTCCTGTTTGTCAAGAAGAAGGACGGAAGTTTCCGCATGTGTATTGACTACAGAGAATTGAAAAAACTGACGATCAAGAACAGGTATCCTCTGCCAAGAATCGATGATCTGTTCGACCAACTTCAAGGTTCAAGCTGTTACTCTAAGATCGATCTTCGATCTGGATACCATCAACTAAGGATACAGGAGGAAAGTATCCCGAAAACAGCCTTCCGAACTCGTTATGGACACTACGAGTTCCTCGTTATGCCATTTGGTTTGACAAACGCGCCTGCGGTATTCATGGATCTAATGAATAGGGTTTGCAAGCCATACCTGGACAAGTTCGTGATTGTATTCATCGACGACATCTTGATTTACTTGAAGACGAAGGCTGCACACGAACAACATCTTAGAACCATACTGGAGCTGCTAAAGAAGGAACAGCTGTACGCCAAATTCTCCAAGTGCGAGTTTTGGCTACGCGAAGTCCAGTTTCTTGGACATGTGGTTAATGGGGATGGAATTCATGTTGATCCCGCAAAGATCGAGGCAATCAAAAATTGGGAAACGCCTACAACGCCAACCGAGATTCGACAATTCTTGGGGTTGGCTGGCTACTATCGAAGGTTCATCGAGGATTTCTCGAAAATCGCTCAACCTTTGACGCTCCTCACGCAGAAGGACAAGACGTTTGATTGGGGAATCAAACAGGATGAAGCGTTTCAGATATTAAAGGGTAAGCTTTGTAACGCGCCAATCTTAGCTCTACCAGAAGGTACTGATGACTTTGTGGTATACTGCGACGCATCGCGTCAAGGATTGGGTTGTGTGTTGATGCAACGCCAAAAGGTCATTGCTTATGCATCACGCCAACTGAAAGTGCACGAAAAGAATTATACCACACACGATTTAGAGCTTGGCGCAGTGGTTTTTGCTTTAAAGATCTGGAGACACTACCTGTATGGTACGAAGTGCACAATCTTCACAGATCACAAAAGCCTACAGCATATATTCAACCAGAAGGAGTTGAATATGAGGCAAAGACGATGGGTTGAATTGTTAAACGACTACGACTGCGAGATAAAATATCATCCAGGGAAGGCGAATGTAGTCGCCGATGCCCTAAGTCGTAAAGAAAGAATCAAGCCCATAAGGGTTAGAGCTTTGGAAATGATTATACGAACCGACCTCTCCTTGCGCATTCGTGCTGCACAAAAGGAAGCTCTCAAGGAGGGAAACCTTGAGGAAGAATATCTCCGTGGAATGGAGAAGCTTTTGGTACCAAACGAGGAAGGGACGTTATGTTTTGAGAAAAGGATTTGGGTTCCTCTGTTTGGTGGATTAAGGGAAGTTATTTTCGACGAAGCGCACAAGTCACGGTACTCTATCCACCCTGGATCGGATAAGATGTACCAGGATCTCAAGGATTACTATTGGTGGCCTAGGATGAAAGGCGACGTTGCTGTTTACGTGAGCAAATGTTTAACGTGCGCTAAGGTCAAGGCGGAATACCAGAAGCCTTCGGGACTTCTGCAACAACCCGAGATTCCCAAGTGGAAATGGGAACAAATCTCAATGGATTTTGTTACAAAACTGCCAAGAACGCCAAGAGGCCATGATATGATTTGGGTGATTGTTGACCGCCTAACAAAGTCCGCACACTTTCTGCCAATCAAGGAGAAAGACAGTACTAGTAAACTTGCGGAAATTTACTTGAGAGAGATCGTAGCACGTCATGGAGTACCTCTCTCGATCATCTCTGATAGAGACGGAAGGTTTGTGTCAAGAATATGGCAATCCTTCCAAGAATCTTTTGGCTCACAATTGAATCTGAGCACTGCGTTCCATCCGCAAACTGACGGCCAGAGCGAGCGAACGATACAAACTTTGGAAGACATGCTGAGGGCATGTGTTATGGATTTAGGCGGTAGCTGGGATAAACACTTACCTTTGGTCGAATTTTCATACAACAACAGCTACCACACCAGTATTGGTGTCGCGCCATTTGAGGCCCTATACGGACGCAAGTGCCGATCACCACTATGTTGGTCTGACGCAGGTGATAGGCAGCTTGCTGGCCCCGAGATCGTCCAAGAGACGACAGACAAGATTGCGCAAATACTTAAACGCATCGAAGCAGCTCGCCACAGACAAAAGGCCTACGCGGATCCAAACCGGAAGCATGTGGATTTTCAAGTTGGAGAAATGGTTTTACTGAAGGTATCACCCTGGAAGGGGGTGGCACGCTTTGGAAAGCGTGGGAAGTTAAATCCGCGCTACATTGGTCCTTTCAGAATTCTGGAAAGAATTGGGACAGTAGCATACAAGTTGGACCTACCTGCTGAACTGAATGGTGTTCACGATACATTTCATGTATCCAATTTAAAGAAAAGTCCAACTCAAATTGACGTTGCCATTCCTATCGACGAGATTCATATTGACGACACGCTCCACTTCGTTGAAGAACCTGTTGAGGTCACGGATTGGAAAGTTAACAAGACCCGCCGGAGCAGTGTCAAGCTCGTCAAGGTTCGTTGGAATGCCAGACATGGTCCTGAATTCACCTGGGAACGTGAGGACCGGATGAAAGAGAAATACCCCCACTTATTTCCTAAGAACCCTGCAACTACAAGCAGAACTTAAATTTCGGGACGAAATTTATTTAACGGGGGGAGAATGTGACAACCCGCACTAAACCAGGTATCCGTACAACTTAATTAATGATTAATTACTGCTTAATTACTGTGCTTGTTGAAACTAGCTGATAAACTGCTACCTGCATACTGATACATGCACTTACTTGCATCATACTTTATTTGCTGTCACTACATTATTTACATACTGGACCCTAGTGACAAACATGATGCACAAAAAGCACAGTAGCACTAAACGGATACACGGCGAACATGCTGATATGACCAGCATCAGGCAGACACTGCCTCTAAGGCCTGTTAAGAGCCTCAAATATTTTGGCTACACTGGTAGTGAGTGTAGGGATATAAGGGTTGTGGTACCGCGTCTCTAGGAATAAGATACACTGATTCGGATGTGCCAAAAACGTACTTTAAGTACCAAACACAGCACTTTAATAATTAATCCAGCTTCTAGCTGACTAGTAAAGTGCCAGAACATGAGAAAATAACACTAGACACTTTCTAAAGTGTCGGGAAAACAAATTGTGTCACTAAAAGTAACAATAACGACACTTTAAAGCTTTTGTAACGCTTTAACGGATTACTATCCAACCGGACACCCGGACTTTACCCGGAACATGAAAATATTACTATTTTCACTATTTATATTTTTCTGAGCCAGTTAGGGTCCCTGATTACCCTAACACCCGTTGTAACATTCTACACACAAGTAACTAAGTTAATTACTTAACTTAACTAATTACTCCCTAACTATATACTTAAAATCGAACAAGGTACCCCCCCCCCCCAACCGAATTCGGTCCTCTAGGGGACATACTTGTACCTTATGGATCTACTAAATCTTCTATGCTTAATATCTTGGATACATGTTAACCATTGGGTAAGAACCATTCTAATTGTCTATAAGTTTGAAGTTAAACACATTAGAACATTATCATCACAACTCACCACACCAAACTCTCTCTCCCTCTCCCTTACACTCTCGGCCGAACCCCCCTATAACCACCCACCCATTTTCGACTTCCATCTTCATCACTCCAAGATCATACAAGCTTTAAGGGTTGCGTATTAGGAGCTTTGGTGCACTCGGAACGCGAAGGACCTCTACCGTTAGCTTTTATCCACCTCTTTTTCGCCAAAGATCTTCCCTAGCCTTGAGCTAGAGGTATAACACTTAAAACTTGTTCTTGAACATATCTAAGGTGGTTAAAAGGAATATTGTCGGTTAAATATCGTAAACATACATTTTGATGTGTTAAAGTCTACTAAAAACTATAAAAGTGGTGGTTAATAGCTTACAACTTGTGTAAAAGTTGTAGTAATTGGAATTTGTGTTTATCTAGACCCGATCTATGATGTGGTAGCTCGGATCTCCGTTTAACCCGACTTTGTAAGAACATGTATCTTCACATAAGCTCGTTTTTGGTTACCGCAAGGGTTAAAAGGCGAAACTCTACCACACAAGATGCATGAACTTGTGTAGAAATATTTTACTTGTGTAAAAGTAATTTAACTTGTACAATGGAGTTTAAAACTAGCAGATCTACGTATCTGCAAGTGGTATTTTTGAAGAACCACACATTTAAGAAACCATGTATTTTAAAGAAAGGATCTTACACTAACAAGCATGATTTTATAAACCACAAGTGTGTAGACACTTGTGAAATGAAAAGATCCGACAAATAACTATTTTTGGGAAAAATGACTAGAAGTTGTAAAGACGGATTTCTCTAGTCACAAGGTTTTTACAAGATTAAAGTTACTTTATATAAAGATCTACATATATAAAGGGGATTTACACTATAGATTCGGAAAAACTGCAAGTTCATGCGATTATGCGATTTACATACTTGTCGACTAGTTTGATGTGTCGGAAATTGTTTGATTGAATAAAGAAGTTGTTGAATTGATTTGTTAAAAGAAAATGATACGCTTGAAAGCGTGGCCACCTCCAGTTACAGAGGAAACTCTGGCGAAATTTTCTAAAAACCTAACACTTAGGCTTATTTACACAACAAGTGTTAGAACTACTTTTGGACATATTTCGAAACATAAATTTCGCCAGCACTATATTTTACTAAATATTCGGAGGTGGGATTTTCACAAAGACTAACGTGATAAATATATTTGTCACAACACTGTTTATGATTATTTTGTGAAAATACATAAATATTGTTTTAGAGTAAAAATAATATTTACAAGCGTTAATGATTCCAAAACCTTACGAACGCTTCCACAAACATATAAGTTACACCGGTAATTACATTACCACAAGATTGATAAAACGTAACTTACGCACATGTATTGTATCCCCCATCCTTGGGAAGAAGAATAACTACCAAGTGTATACAGAACATAAACACGAAATAGTTGTCTAACTATTTCCCAAAGACATAAACTGTAAAGCTAAGGCACGGCCGTCCGTCTAATAGAATTAGCACTTGTAGGTCGTTGCACAGCTTACTGTATTGGAGACACTTGGTAGAGACGCGCATTCACTGTGAGTTCATGTCCCCCTTTTCTCTAACTGTTTTCAGTTTACTTAACTGCGGGGGTGAAATACATGTTACTATGATTTACGAGTACTTTACAACGGTATGTTTAACGTAAGGAGGTGTTATACGATCATGTGAGTGGATAGGAACAACATGGGGCCATTAGTCCTCATGGAGGGACCGAGGGACAGGAGCGGTAGATCTATCTGGGTGTAGCGAGCCCAGCCCCCGGCCAAACTAGAAACGGACCGTGGGGTGACTTTGTCCACATACTTTGCCGTGGCGAAATCTGCTAGGTTTGAGTCTCCCTATTTGCACTTCACATATGTCAGTGGCCTTGCAAACCATTGGTGATCACAAGTCCTCTTACACTGCTACATACCACAACTATTTTATACTCACAAGTGTTTTACATACTCACTTACACATGAACTCGCTCAACATTATTGTTGATTTTTCAACTCACATGTATTTCAGGAAATTAAAACGGATCTGGCACGGTATGGAACGTTTTCCGCTGCACTTGTCATGAAGTCATCAGGGTTTTGGGGATGTGTCTCTTTCCTGGACAGGACACAGTCCTTAAACCACGTTTATGCTATGTTATAAGTTGTAATGTCTACTGAACAAGGTTATGGTTGTATGTTAAAACAATGGTACTGTATGTTGTTTTCAAAACTTAATGGATGACTTGCATGGTTTTTAATTCATATAGCTTTGTTATGATTAAGCTATGGTATTAAGAAGTCACACCAAAAGTTAACCACGCTTCCGCAAAGCCAGGGTGTGACAGCCTGGTATCAGAGCTCTGATCATAGCGAACTAGGATTCTTTCTCGAGTCTAGACTATGATCACTAGGGCTCTCACGAAAACATTTTTCTGCATACCACTTAAGTCCAGATCCACAACTTTTTACAAACAAATGTTGAGCACGTTTTATTAATTATAGGCTCAGCTTGGAGGGCTGAGGATCGATCTGGAGGATCGAGGTGATTAAGGTAGTTGAGCACGTTGGTTTGTTATAGGATCGATCTGGAGGATCGAGGCTCGGTCTAGGTGACTGAGGTAGTAGGCTAGCAAGGCTAGGAAGAAAAGGCTCGGCTTGGAGGGCTGAGGATCGATCTGGAGGATCGAGGTTTGGTTTAAGTGAAGGATAGAGCAGCCTTGTAGACTGGATGGTATTGGCTAGTAAGACTAGGAGGATTATGTGATGCCTTACTTGATGACTTATGTGATTACTTGATTTATGATTGACTATTTGTGCATGTTTGTGTATATGTTACAGACACATGGATTCTGCAGACACTGGTGGTTCAGGCACCACAGGCCCGAGGCCTATCGTTTCAGACAACGTTGAGTCATCGGAGCACGAGGTTTACACGTCCGAGGATCGGATTGGATTGATACGTTGGAGCGGGAATTGGCCCGCTCGTGATGCAAGTTCTTGGCCCGATCGTGATGCAAGTTCTAAGGATCGGATTGATACGTTGGAGCGGGAATTGGCCCGCATGAAGAAGAAAGAAGTGGGTGCGGTACAATATAGCGTATGTGAAGAATGTGGTGACATTGGTCACCGAACCGAGAATTGCCAAGCCACCGCGGATGTGAATCAAGTGTATGGAGACCGGAGCCAATACGATATGAACTCCAACACTTACCACCCTGGGTTAAGGAACCATCCTAACTTTAGGTATGGTAATGCCTCCAATCAAATAAACCCGAATTTCCAATCGGGAAATCAAGGTGGGTATTCGCACCAAACTCGCCAAGGAGGTAACCAAGGGGGTTACCAAAGGAATTACCATAATCAAGGTGGTAATGGAAGCGGGTCGAAAAATCAAACCGGTGGCGATGATTTGAGTGCCAAAATGGATGCTTTGTTGAATATGCAAAAAGAATCTCAAAACAATATAAAAGAATCTCACCATGATATCAAGGAGATAAAGAAGACAAACGAGATTCGGGACAAAGCACATGACGCATTGGCAAAGCAAGTGGGCCAACTCGCGGAAGAGATGGCTCAAATGAGGGGAAGCATGGGAAAACTTCCAAGTGACACTACAGTGAACCCGAAGCATCAAAGTTTTAGCACAAGCAACGTGAGGGATGCACGCGTTATCGCGGTAAGTATTCTTTTAAATGATGAAGTTTGTAGTGTTGAAAGCATTCCACCACCACAATTTGTTGATGGTGTAGTGGAAAATATAGGTGAAGGGCCGGAAAATGAAAATGAACACGAAACGATTTCACAAAGTAAAAATGAAAACGTAACTAAAAATTCTTTTTGTGAAAATTGTTTAAATCAATTTAACCCGTTTAATGCATCGAAAAGTGAAGAACGGTGCCCACCGAAGGACGAGGGGTGGGAAAATTTTAAGCAAGCTAAAATTAATTTACCGTTACTAGATGACATTAAAAAGGTTCCGGCTCATGTGGAATGCTTAAAGGAGTTAAGCATCGAAAAAAGGCACAACAAATTACCCGAACCGGTTGATTTGATATCTCATGTGAGTGCCATTTTATCGAGTGCCCTTCCTCAAAAAGCTCAAGATCTGAGAGACCCTCTTATTCCAATTCAAATTGGAACATTTAAAATTGAGAGGGCGCTCCTAGATCTTGGAGCTTGTGTGAGCATCTTGCCCGGGAGTTTGTATGACCAATATGATTTTGGTCCATTAAAAAAATTTGATACTCCCGTGGTATTGGCCGATCAGACTCCCACGCATCCAAGGGGGATGGTGAAGGATGTGATTGTTAAGGTGGATGATTGCTACTACCCAGTTGACTTTTTGGTAGTAGACTATGTTGGGTGTGTTGGGGACACCCAACCGATAGTCATACTGGGTAGACCGTTCTTGGCAACTGCTAATGCCATAATAAATTGTGCCACGGGAACGGTAAGCATGAAGTTTGGGGACCGGGAGTTAAATTTAAATGTTTTTCCAAAATTTACTAACCCGCTCGGTGAGGATAAGAGTCCTAAAAAGGACATGAATCCAAACAAAAAGGTGTGTGCTATGGTTGGTAGGTTTGGAGAAACAAGGAAGAAAACGGTCAAGAAAAAGAAGGCGAAAAAGTCACCTCCACAAAAGAAGAAGGAAGAGGAGGTGAGGAAGTTTGGGCCATTTGGCAACAAATGGTATGAATCACCGGCGGGTGATTTTGAGGAGCTCGTGGACGGCAAGCATGCTATTCGACCACCATGAGGTGGTAAGTTAATTGTTGTTGTATATTTTATTTCGCATTTCGTGTTAGTGTTATCCGTAGTTTAGTTAGTATTGTTGTTGTTGTATAATTTTGTTATTTCGTTTTATTAGTTAAATGAACGTTGTGGGTGTGTTCCCTATATAACCCTCACGAGACCTCTCGTCCTCCCAAGCTATTGGAGGGTTTAAAAGGGCTTATTGCATAAGCTAAATGCAACCGTGATTCCTACGAAAGTGAGTTAGGTTTGTTGTTGTTGTAAATTATTCTCCACACAAATCAAAGTAAAATAAGGTATGACTTGGTAATAATTTCATAAAAATGGTAGAACTAAGTACCTAACAAATTTTAATGGTTGTGAGAAGCATGCTTCTACACAAGGGTTTAGATTTGTAGGTACACCATGTTCGCAGGACAACCATTTTTGTGACGAGAAGAAGAAGACAGGAGCATCTAGTTACAAATATCAGGTGCATGCGTTTCCTTTTTACCTTGATTCTTAGATTAGTAATAAGTGGATTGTAAATTGTATATTATTTTTCCGGGGTGAAATGTTGGGAAGGTTAGTCATGTCACATCCCTTATGCGTTTTAAAACTCTAGTTCTTACACATTGAGGACAATGTTTACCTCAAGTGTAGGGATGGGGGAGTAGTAAAAGTTTTCGATTTTGTCCCGTTCATTTAAATACTACACATTGAGGACAATGTTCACCTCAAGTGTGGGGATGGGGGAAAATTTCAACAAATTTTTCAAAAATGTCTTGTTTAAAAGCGGTCTTAAAGCACAAGTAACTAAGTCAACGAGGGATGTCACAACCCATTTGGTCTTTTGTCATGGTCAAGTTCAAATTAATAGCATGACGGGTATTTAACGGGTGGTTATTTGGGAATAATCCGCCTAAGAAACTAGTCTTTTATGCATGTCACATATACATGTTTCTTTGTTTGAGTGGACCATTAGTCGCGTATTGTAGAACTTGCAACTTTTGATACGTTCGAGACCATAGACTGAATACAAGCACGAGAATGATTAAGGCATTAGGTAAACCTTTTCCTGTTACACCATTTTTATATCCTTACCCAAAAAAAAATTATCCCCTAGTAGCCAATTTTGAGCTTAATCCTTTCGTTTGACTACCCTTTAGCCCATAACCTTAAAACCTTTTTCTTTTAAAATCGTGTGATGGAAATTCGATTGTACAAAGTTTGTATAGTTGTATTTGTCGTGGTTAAAAAAAATAAAAAAATATTATGAAAAAGAATTGAAAATCGTTGAAGAAAAACAAAAAAAGAAGTGTTAGTAGTTGTTGAATAAAAGGCGAATGTTGTTGCCTCATATTTGGTTTTTATAGTTAGTTTTCTTAGAATAGTCTTTTGTAATAAAAATCGAATTTTCATCACCTTAGCCACTTTAAAATATCCTAATTCCTACCCTTAGCCTAGCCCCGTTACAACCCTTACAAAGACCTTATGACTTGTGCTTAGTGTTTGTGATCAATGGTGGAGAATGATTGAGTTGCAAGCTTATCCGGGTATGTGTTCTAATCGGTTTTGAGTGAATAGTCTTTGAAGTGCTAATACACTATAAATATTAGCCAAATTACAAGCCGAGTGGAGAGGACATTGTGAGGGGTGTGCATGAATTGTTGGTTTCACGGGCGGGTTAATCTTGGGTAACCATTTGTGTACTTGAAATCACATTACCGTTAAATATATTGAAAACTGTAAAGAGTTTGAGCTTTAGCATGACTTTGGACCTTAACCTTCATCTCAGGAATGGGGAGTGTATTCGTTGTTCAACCCACGTGAAAGTGAAAAACAGATTTGCTTGAGGGCAAGCAAAAGATAAGTGTGGGGATGTGATACGTGGTTGAAAACCGGTGTTCGTTTATGTCTAAGTTTATGTTTTTACTTAACTTTTTATCCCGAATAGCCTACTTGTAAAAGTATTTGTGTTTTGCAGGTCTTGTGAAGTTTAAGGAGCTAATTGGGAGCTAAACGGACCATCGGGACGAAAAACGAGCCATCGGGAAGTGAAACGGGTCAACCGAGAGCAAGGAACTTGAAAAACCGGAAAGTGAAACATAGGAGCACCGTCGCCGACGCCCATATGGGTCGTCGGCGACGCCCCATAGAAAGTCACGTCGCCTGAAATGCTCGTAGACAGTGAATTAGGCCGTCGGATGGTTTCAGGAATGCATGCACCGTCGGCGACGGTCCCTTTGGCCGTCGGCGACGGTCCCCTGAATGATCAATCGCGAAATGTTGCTAATTGAGGTGCTTTGATGGGTTTTAGGAGTGGCTTTGACCGAGATTGAGGAGTTACACTTATTTTCAAGTTTGAATATCATTTGGGGAAGCCATTATCATCATCCTTTATCACCTACCATCCATCATCCATCCTCTCAGGAACCCGAATCAAGAACAATTCATCATCATCTTCTTGATTTCAAAAACCCTAGCTTCACCAATTCCCCAATCCACCAATCCATCATCATTCACCATTAATTCATCCATCAAAGCTTCAAGATGTCTTCACTCGCGTTCCAAACATCCGGTGATCAAGCTTCTTCAACCATGAGCGGCTAATCATCTCGGTTTCACCTCGGTGTAGGTAGTTGTTAATTTTAGGGTTTCGAATTGTTCTTGTTCAACTTAGTGACAATTTGTATTTGGTTTTTGAAACTCTTGATAATAGTATTACATTTGTTGCGAATTCGTGAATTGTCGAGCGATGTTAAAAGTTATGACTTTGCGAAACGGTGATATGTAATTGTGCATTATCATTGTTAGGATTTACTTGTGTTGATTACAAAGTGTCTTTTTGTCCGTTCTTCGGGACGTTGATAGCTAGTAGCACCTAAGTCACGGTACACTAAATCCGTTAATCGAATGCATTTGAGTTGAAACTAAAACTTGTAGAAACCCTAGGTTAACAATTACCGAAACCGGGTGTGATTCCTTTTTATTATTATTGTTCTAGTAACCATTTTCTCGTAATCGTTAATCATTAGTTGTTCATCAATTTAATCAATTCAATTAGTCTAAACTCATATCTCTTAATTAAACAAAAATACAAAAACATTCAAGTAAGCTTCATAAATCGTGACATTTGTTATAATTCATTCGAATCCATACACAAACCACATACTCTTCGTGGTTCGACCCCTCACTACCACTAGTTATTTGTTAAGGGTAATTAGGGCATATAAATATTATCTTTGACCGGAGCGTGACACTCCGATCAGTAGGTATATGTGGATATTGGTTATACCCCTTTACATAATGTAGAGAGATTTATTTTTGCCTTTTTTGAGGGGTATGTAAAAAATGACATGTGGTATGGGTTATGGTGCGGTAAACCAGAGGAACCACATGCCGCTTATGTTTGGATATTGTTGTCGCTTTTGTGCTGCATACGTGGCTGAACGCACGTGTGAGTTGGTGAAAGTTGGTAGGATTTTCTGGCATGTGCTGAAATGAAAGGACGTTTGCACTGCCCGAGGTAATAAATGCACTGTAGCAGAGAGTGTAAAATTCTCTTTTTGTCAGGCGCGTGAGTGGCCACTCACGCGTGGTAACCGTCAGCGGAAACGTCGCTAAACACGTGGCGTCGCATAATTCGCCCTTTTTGAACGTGATAAGTCGGTTACTGCATCGCATTAATTGCGATGCGTATATAAGGGGAAACCATTTGTGGTTTCCTCTCACTTGTTCGAAATTTCAAAAATTCTCCAGTGAAAGAAAGAGTGCTTCCATCGTCTTCTCTGATAAACTTGTCTGAAATTCCGGTGAGATTTCTGAGTTTCTTGTGAACTCATTCTGTTGTCTTCTTCTTTACATTACTTGATGGCTGAACCATCCAATCCACACCATGCTAAGGGTGAAAACCCTGATCCCTCTTCGCCGGTGGTGGCGGAAGAGGAAGAAGAAGGTGGTAGTGCTCCCGGCGGGGGCCTACCAGTGCTGAAGTGGTCGAAGGTTCTGTTTAACAACCTGATGACCAGCATCCAGATGCCCCAGGAGTATGGGGCTGTCTTCCCACAGGAAGGTGAAACCGGTGCCGACGCTCCGACCGGTTACGTCACCATGTGGGCTGATTCCTTCGTTGATGGTAACCTTCGTTTACCATTGACTGTGTTCGTTGCTGAGGTTTTGGAGTATTACAAACTCCATATCTCCCAGATGAGTCCGTTCGGGATGATTCGGATTAGAAATTTTGAGTACACTTTTCGTGCTCTTGGTCTGGAAATTTCTGTTGAAAACTTCCGTCGGTTCTACCAGTTGACGGTGAACACCGGGTTCTTTTCTTTTGGCCAACGATATGGGAGCCCCAAGCTGATGACCCCTCCGAAGGGTATTACAAAGTAGAAGACCAAGTTCTTCTACATTAAGGCTGCCGCGGTTGTTGCTAACATGACCTTGCGGAATGTGAATGAGACCATCCCTGCAGAGGATAATGCTCTTCCTAGTGAGAAGACGGTGGAGTGGTTCCCAAGGTTGAAGACTATTGAGCATAAGAAGCTGGATAACTCGCAGTTGTGGGTGCTACGGATGATGTTGACCAGGCCTGATAGGAAGGCAAGGCCCGTTGTGCGGGAAAAGAGTGGTGGTAAGTATTCCTACTCTTTTGCGGTTTCCTTGTTTCCCTTTGTAGGCTACTGAATTTGTAAGTGTACTATCAGAGGACGCTGCCCTATGGAGGATATTTGATCCGGCTTTCCTGGGCAAGGTTGAGTTACTTCCGTGTGCGGAGGGTGAAGGTTTTAACTTGACCATTGTTGACAACTTTCGCGTTCCTAAACGCGAAGCGCTGAATGCACCCCTGCCGCAAGGCAAAGGTATAATCCATAATCTTCTTACTTGCCTTATAAAGAAGTTCACCTTGCGGATTTGCTTGTTTGATGATTTAAACGCAGGTACTCTTGGTACCTTGGGAGAATATGAGGTGAAAGGTGCCCCCAAGAAGCATGCGGAGAAGAAGCATGTTGAGAAAGTTGTGCGAGGTCACGGCAATAAAAAGCCTGAGGCTGCCGTTGTTCCTCCTTTGATGCCGCAGGCGGCAGGTATCTCTCGTTCTAGTTTCCGCAGATATACCGATTACGTGGTAGTATCTGACACGCTTGAGGGTTTGGGTGTTCCAGGTGGTGGTGCGGCGGCAGGTGGATCTTCCGCGGGTTCCAAACCTGCTGATGAGAAGAAGAAGAGAAAGGTAGATGATAAGGCTGCTGGTGCCGGTGAGAAGAAGCGTCCGAGGATACAGACCAAACGGACAACGGCTGATTCTCAGGCAAAGCCTGCGGTTACATCTGGTAAGTGATTCATAACCTTTACAAGTGTTTTGTTATTGTAACTTGTATTTGATGGTTATTGTTGCTTTTTCTGCAGAACCGCAAGATGAAGGGTTCTCTTTGTTTGATGCTCCTCATCCCCCCCCCCCCCGCATGACATGGCTGCGGATGCGGGGGTTCATAAAGATTTTACCAGAAGCCCTTCGATGGAAGTGGTGAATGAGCCTTCTATGCAGGCAGAGGATACTGGAAAGAAAACGGCGACTCAGATCTTTGATACGGTGGATTCCCATGATAATCTGATCTCCCTGCAAGATACTGATGATCTGAACCTGAAGTTTTCTGATGCTGAAAAAAAAATCTCCTGCTGCCGAGAAGGCTTCCGGTTCCGCTTCTGGGGGTGCGGGTTTTAAAGGGCCTCTTATTCAGCCTGAAGAGTCTGAATTGGAGTTTTACTACCGCACCTATGCTGAAGACTGGACTGTGAACTATCACCGTCCCCCTTGGAATGTTATGCAAGGGGATGATATTTCCACTGATCCCTCCGCGTGTAGGGAGATTTTGGGTGGTTTGGGCACCCCGTTTGAAGTTAATTGGGCCCGCGGTTTGCCACGTGAGCTCCGGATCAATCAACTCTCCTCCATCCTTATGGGGAGTTCCATAATGGTGAATGCCATTATGGAAGACTACAAGGTTCTGGGGCGCAAGGAGGAGGAAACTGCTCGCTTGCGGGCTGAGGCTGAAGAGTTGGTTAAGGCTGCGCGTGAGGGTGTGGAGCAGCTCAAAAGGGATAAGGCTGCCTTTGAGCAGCATAAGCAGACTGAGGAGTGGGCCGCAACTGCTGGCCTTAAATAGGTTCGTACTCTCGCCAAACTGCTCTCTGATGAGCGCAAGAGTTGGAAAGAAACACTTTCTAACAAGCGCAAGACTTGGAAAGAATCTTGGGCCAAATAGAATGAAACGGTGTTTCGTGTTCGTCAGGAGCTTACTAACGCCAAGGCAGCGAATGCTGCTCTGGTTAAGGAGAAAGCCGCAGCTGATATGGTTGCCAAAGAGGCCAAGGAAGCGGAGGCTCGCACTGCCAAGGCTCTTGAAGAGGCCAAGGAGGCGGAGGCCCGTGCTGCCAAGGCTTTTGAAGAGGCCAATGCTGACCGCACCAACTTAACCAAAACTGTTAAGGGCACCCAGGTATGAGTTTCTTTTGCTCTTGAATTTGTATACGTATTCCACAAATATGATTGATTATCTTTGTATACTTGTGTTTTTCTTGTTGAAAGGCTGAAGTGCGGAGCTGGGTGGCCATTATTGAGGAGGTCACTGTCCGTACGACCGAAGCTGAAGCGCGGGCTAGGGATGCTGCCGAGCTTAGGGATAGCCTTGCTTCTTCATTTGATCAGCTCCAGGCCGATCGCGAATGGATGCGTGATCACGGCATTGGGCATGTAAGTATCCGGTGCCTTTGCTTTTGTTTAGATTTTCCTGTGATAACCGTATTGCTTGTGCTTTGCAGATTGTTAGGGCTATCCTTGACGCGCCTGAGAACGCAGCTGGTGTAGAGCAGATTAGGCTGCGTGCGCGGGAGGCTGGTTTTAAAGCTGGCTACAACCGTTGCATCAGTCATATCAACGTTTTAGCCCAAGGCAAATATATCGACGAAAGGTCCGGGTTCCATGGCGTGGATACTGAAGCGCGTCTTGATGCTGCTCTTGCAGCGTACAACGACATGTCCATTTCCGCCCTCGAAGAACTTGATAAATGCTTGGATGCGGAAGACTATGTGGACCGCTTGCGGTTGTTATATGCTGATGAGGAAGATGAGGAAGAGACCACTGGTGATGGTACGGGTGGTGCGGAGTCCAGCGGTACAAAGAAGGACTAGGTTGGCCTGCGTGCCCTTTTTTGTTTCCTTGATGTAAATGTTAGAAACTTTGTGTAAATATTATGTGCACCGCATAGGTGTAGAAATTTTTCTGAATATAAAGTTTTAACCGTTTTGTTCAATTTGTACAAGTGTTTTTACTACTTGCATGTTTGAACTTGTATGAGTTAATGTTATTGTGAATAACACTAAGTCTGTATTTGCCTTTTGCATATCTAGGTGATATGCAGGTATGAAGAACTCTACCCGCTGTAAAGCGCGGTTAAGTATACTTTATATCTTTTTTGTATGAGCATTAATCAATTCCTGTTTTTGTTCCATTAGGGTTTAGAAATTGTGTAGGCTTTGTGAAAAACGTATGTGCGTATCCGGCCGGATAGACATTTAACGTTTTACCTTTGCTGGCCTATTACAATATTTGTGTGCGGTAACCACTTTGTGTGGGTATCGCGAATGAAGATTTTGCCAATCTGTTTTTGTAGATACCGCAAAGTGGAACACGCATTTGTAATAGGAGGAAATAAATAATATTGCATTCAATCGTTCATTTATTTATTTGCAAGTGGCCTGCGGCCCGATAGGTTACATGTCAAATGTAAAAACATGGCTTACATGTAACAGCGTCAGAGCTGTTGTGCATTCCATGTGCGCGCGATAGGTTCGCCTTCTAACGTTTGTAGTTTATACGCGCCTTTGCCCAGGACCTCTTGGATGAGGTAGGGTCCTTCCCATTTGAGGGAAAGTTTCCCTGGGCGTTCTGCGTTAGATGCTTCATTGTCACGAAGGACATAGTCTCCCGGGTTGAAGGTACAAATGCGGACGCGTGCATTGTAGTACTTTTCAAGTTTGGTTTTGTACTTGGCCTCGTGGATTGCTGCGTTTTCACGCCTTTCCTCTAGGAGGTCCAAGTCAACCCTGCGTTCCCCACTGTTGTCTATTTTGTTGATAGCCAACATTCGGGGTGAGGGGAGACCTACTTCAGCGGGGATCAGCGCCTCAGTGGCATAGACCAGGCTGAAGGGTGTCTCACCGTGACTTGTCTTCGGGCTTGTCCTGTGAGCCCATAGGATACTAGGGAGTTCATCGACCCAGCCTCGTCTGGCTGTTCCCAACCGTGCCTTGATGCCTTCGACTAAACTTTTATTGATACTCTCTACTTGGCCATTCCCTTGCGGATGCGCCACTGAGGAGAATATGTGTTCAATGTGTAGTTCCTTACGCCATTTTTGAAAGTCGTCGGCAGCGAAGTTGGTGCCGTTGTCGGTAACTATGCACATTGGTAAACCGAAACGACAGATGATATGTTCCCAGATGAATTTCCTTGTTATCATAGCGGTGGTTGAGGCGAGCGGTTTTGCCTCTACCCATTTTGTAAAGTAATCAATAGCCACTATGATAAACTTTACCGCACCTGGTGCGTCTGGAAATGGTCCCACCACATCGATTGCCCATTTTTGAAATGGCCATGCAGTGGTGACGGGAATCAGGTTGTTCAAAATAAGTTAAACTGGAAGGGTTCAAAACCTTACAACAGAGGGTTCAAAACCTAGTAATCAATCATCCTAGAACGAATGATTAGTTTTCAAAGCGGATTCGAAAATTGTGTTCTCGTTGTGGTTATCACCTAAGGATAGGTGACGATTTTTTTTAACAATCTAAACGCAAATAAACTTGCGTTGGGGTCCTAGAAGTTAAAGTCTAGGTCAAAGAATTACTAATAACCTAATTCCCTATAACCATTGGCTCTGATACCAACTCTTCTGTCACACCCCGACCACGTAAAACAACAAAGCGTGGCGGAAACGTCGGGGAGTGTTGTAACAGAATTATTGTTTCATAACCATGGATACAAAAAGTGTTTTGTTTTATTGATAATATTAAACATTAACATTGTTTTAACACATAACAAACAAGTTTTATATCGACTATCATCGTTTTATGTCACTAAGGCCTCGTCCAGATCCTATGTGACGCATGCATCCTAGAATGTCAATCACGCAACAACAAGATGGTTATAATTTATAAAATTTCGTAGCCACGATTCTTAACCCAAAAGCTTTTTGTTTTAGAAAACCATCTTGTAAAACATCTCGTATAAACTTGTTAATAAAACTCGTATATTATTTCGAAAACATCGTTGAGTGACATCGTTTCAATATCGTTTACCCAAGTGAACTAAATAACGCCACGGTATGTAATATGTTGAAAACACTTATATATAAGAAGTACCAGCGGCGTATCTACCATGTTTTCACCACATTACACCTGTCCCGTTATCTAAACACTAACCAAAAACCAATCGTTTACCCAAATCGTTTAACATCGTTTCCAAATCGTTTCCAAATCGTTTTCAAATCGTTTTCTCGTTTAAATCGTTTAAATCATCCTCGTTTTAATTATGAAAACTTATATATATGGTCTTCTCGCTAATAACATGCAAACCTTCGTGACTCGACTACCTCGTTCCTCGCTTCTTGTATTAACAAACCTCCAAAGGGCAAGTTAATAGTTACAGATTCAGTCGTTACCCACAACACCCACACATAACCATGGGTATAGTGTAATAACGGGATATGTCAGATCCTATGGTACCATAACCTAATACTGGTCAGTTCGGCCAAAATTAATGAATGTCATTCGTTATGTAACTACAACCAACAAGTTCATTCACATTGTCGAAATCGTTATTAGTTTAGTATAAATCGTTCTAATCATTTTTGAAATCATCGTTAAAACCTTGAAAACATTATGTACATATGAATCACCCCAAAACATTTGAAAACAGTAAAATAGGGGAACTATGTACTCACATGTAGTGCAAGGTATCCTCAATCAATAGTACTTCAACAAACTCGAGTAAACTAGAGAAATCAAGCAGCACCTAGTAATTTAATCACTAGTCAAACAATAGACGCCTAAATCGGAAGATCGGACAGAATGAGGTCTTGTAAACCAAATGAGTGTTGGAACTCATGTGATATGGTTTAACAAGGCCTACATCTTAAATGAAACCTAACCTAAGTGCTTTCGACCCATCGCGACCCATTAAGGTAGCTTACGCTACTCTAACGTGTCGTGCGCGCAAAGCGCGTTCGAGACGTCTAACTAGTCCTATGACAAGTATTATATGCCAAAACATGTTTAAATAAGTTACATATTCTTAATTACCAAGTATGTATGAAAAGGGTATTCTGGTAATTTACCTATGGCATATAAACTACTTATCATAAAACTACTTAAACGAAGCGACCATAAGGTATAACCTTGGAAGGTTATTCCCTATACACTATGGTAACCTAATGTGTTTGGTCGGATCCTAATGATCGACCACACGGGTCGGGTTCGAAAGTATAAGCGATTGTTTAGATCGCTTACCTTTACGACCCTAGACAAGCACAAAACTAAAAGTGACGAGCTAAGCATGTTAAAACATGCTTAACTAAGTTAGAAAACAAGTTTGGTATCAAAACAAACGGTTTTGATACCCACAAGTAGTTTGGTTACAAAATACGTAAGAATACGTATTTTGGCCGAAACTACGACTCGTCACTGAGCCTAGATAACGTGGTAATCAGTAGGTATAGTCACAAGGGACTATAACCATCGTGATTACGCTCACGTTATGAAGTTCAAACGAACTTCACATTGACCATAAACTGGTCAATGCAAAAAGTCAAACGCAGTTTGACTTTAACACTAAAACGAATGAAAAGAATGAAAGAACACTTACAACGGGTCCAAGAATGGAAGTTTTGAATCCGAATATTCTCAGGTATGAAGTGTTAAACACATCAACTTAGAGAACAAATTCAGATTTCAAAGGTGTGGGTTTTGGGGTTGAGATCATGGGGGTATTTATAGATTTCCTTGAACCGTTAAGATTGTTTATCGAAAACCGTGATTCAATCTCATCCATACATGTGTTGCAATACCATGGTACATCAAAATGGCCCCCCATTATCAGGAAATAACATGTGGAAGTGGGTTTTGTGAGTGTAACAGCTGGAAAAAGGCTGGAAAGAAGCTTCTGATGAACTGGGACATGCTTACAGACCGTATGGTCCTCACCCTTACGGTCCGTAAGGACCCTGCAGACCAGCAAGTTTCAGTTTTGGCAGTTTTGGTCCCTGTGCGCGTATGGTCGTGTTTTGGCACTTCTATCACCCGTCAAGCCCATTTTTAAGCTTCAAAAGGATGTTAAAGCATAGGGAACATGAAACATGCTTAAAATTATCTCGGATGTCGGTTCGTTTGGCCGTACAGTTGCGTTGTTCGGTTAATTACGATGGAAGTCGTAACGGATGCAAAAACGGTCCAAATTGCGCGACGAATGGATTTTTCTTATGACAAACACTAAAATAAAATATTTTAATGCTTACATAAATTTTTGGAGGTCCGGATATATTCAGAACGTAAGATATGCGCGAAAATGCAAACTTATGCACTTTTTGATGCTTTTAGTCCCTATTAGTCAATAAAGTTTGTTTTAGCATACCGAACCCCTCAAAGCCAATTTCTAAGCTATGTAAAGGTTATTTAGGGTATGTTTAACTGATGATCAAGTTCCGGAATGTTCGTTACTATACAAATCGGCATAGTTTCGCAGTTTGACACAAATAGTCCCTGCGATCGAACAAAGTTGATTTCAACACACCAAACCATTCAAAACTTATTTCTAAGTTATGTGGAGGTTATTTAAGGTATGTTAAGCCTATGTCACTATTCCGGAGTGTTTTTCGTGTTTTACTGACTGCGTTTACTCACCAGTTTGCGTATAACCTTCCAGAACGCGATTTAAAGCTTACAATCGGAATCGAATCGAATTGAAAAATCACCAAACACAAATACACACATAGAAACACCAAAACACATATAATAACACCAAAGCACATTGTTTTATTAATAATCATCATTGTTTTACATTGTACATCGATTACAGAACACAGTTGTCACACTCCATGCTCATGACGACCAGGTCGTCCATATAGATCTCGACACTTTTGCTTATTTGACCGCGAAAAGTGTCGTTCATCAACTTTTGATAGGTTGCGCCCGCATTGCGTAACCTGAACGGCATTTTTGTGTAACAGTAGTTCCCGGTAGGCGTGCGGAATGCCGTTTTATCTTCGTCCCCGATTGCCATCTGTACCTGGTGGTAGCCTTTGTAACAATCAAGGAAACACTTCCATCGAAATGGTGCGAGGTTATCGACTTTCTCGTCGATCTCCGGAAGTGCGTAACAATCCTTGGGGCAAGCTTTGTTGAGATCTTTATAATCGACGCACATGCGCCAGCCCCCGGTTGGTTTTTCTACCATGACTGGGTTGGATAACCAAGTCTGGTATTTGACTTCCTACAGGATGCCTGCGGAGAGCAGTTCTTGGACCTGCTCTTTCATCGCCTCGTTCTTTGAAGATCCAAGGTGGCGTTGGCCTTGGATCACCGACTTAATACCTGGCATGGTATTCAAGAAATGATGCGCAATTTCGCGTGGTACCCCTGTCATGTCTGTGGGTGTCCACGCAAAAATATCATGGTTCCTGAAGAGGAGCTGCTTCAGGCGCGCTCTGATGCTGTGGGACAAGGTGTGGCCCAACGTGACCGTTTGCTCTGGGTGTCTTGCGTTAAGAACCCATTTTTCTGGTTGCGTTTGGGGGTAGGCCTTGCAATCTTGGTCGGACACAGTTCGTTCGACGACATGACCTCTCTGCGTGCGTAGATTATCGCGACCCCCGTTTCGGTTGGGAAACCGACAGAAGAGTGGGGTACGGACGTAATCATGTTGAAGTCGCCTTGGGACTCCCTCCTGAGAAGTACGTCGTATTTGGAGGTGTGAGGTAAAACCATGAAGTTTACCTTCTCCGTTCGTGTGTGCCTTCCGTTGGTGAGGCGCACAGGAAAAGTGATTTGGCCCAGGGGGAATACGGTTTCTCCCGCAAACCTGGCCAAAGGGTAGTCTACCGGCAGCAACCGATCCTTGTCTTCTTGATCGAAATGGTTGAAGCATTGCTCGTATATAATGTCAGACGTACTGCCCGGGTCGATGAAGAGTCGCTCGGTGCAGTAGTGAGCCAGGTAGCCTATGATAACGACGGCGCGCCTGTCGCGCGGTCCGCCTCGAACTTTTGGAAAGACAACTTGCTCGTCTTTCCAGTCGTTGTCCGGTCTTCTTGCCGCCTTGCGCGGATTTCCTCACCCTCCATTGATCATGTGGGTTGAGGCCACGTACATGGTCCTCTTACCCGTGGAGGGGCCCTCGTTGTGGGGGGTGATGCGCTTGGTTTGCTTTTGCGCGGCTGGCAACAGATGTTGCAACTTCCCCTCTTTTAGGGCTCGCTCAATCTCTAGTCGGAGACTGATGCAGTTGTTTGTTGTGTGGCCTGAGTCCTTGTGATACTCGCAGTAGAGTGCGAGATCCTGGTTCTTCTTGGACTTCATCGGTTGGGCCGGTCGCAGGAATTGCGCGTCCGTAAGGAGGACGTCGCTTGGCGACTGGTTGATCTCGGTCCAGTTACGGTCCCGAGACTCCTTCTTTGACGCCCTATTTTCACGCTGGGCGTTGATTGTTGCCCTTGCGTCGGGCTGGTTGTTACGCGGGACATATGGCTTGGGATTGCTGCCACGATTCCATGTGTCCCGGTTGCGCTTGTTGTTGCGCTTGGGCTCTTGTCGGGAGGACTGGCCTCCCGACTGGGGCTGTGCCTTTGCGACGTGCGGCTTGACAGACCGCTGAGTCTGGGCGTACGTCTTGACCGCGACCATGACATCTTCCCATTTCTTTGGCAAGCCTTCCATGCCGGAGATGGTCATAACCATTTCTTCGTCTTTTATGGCACGAATGAAATGGTTGCGTGCCATTTGGTCTGCAACGCCGCCTATCTCCAGGCACTCTTTGTTGTAATGGACAACGAACGCCTCGAGAGATTCATTGCCTCTACGCCAGATGTTCATGACATCCATAGAATCATGTCCGTGACGTCGTTGCTGGCTACAATGTGCGAGGAACTTTGCTTCCAAGTCCTCGAATGAGGCCAGTGATCCCACTGGCAAAGAATCGAACCAAGTCCTCGCCAGACCCGTGAAGGTCTGGGGGAAAAAATGACAACAGGTGGGCTCGTCCCACTTGCCGTTGCACCCTACGCCGGTGAAGATGTTCATGTGATCGTCCGGGTCGGACGAACCATTGTATTTCCCAATGTTTATTGGGAATTTAGTGGTGGTGACATCGGCGTGGGCAATCTCCGAGACGAACTTGGAGTTTTCGGCCACAAATTTTGGCCTGTAGGGTTGGCTCTGGTGGCGCTTTGCAGCGCGGAGGTATGTGGTGCGGTGTTGAGTGGGAGGAACATAGTTGCGTCCTCCCGGTCTGCTGCTAGTGGCGTGGGACTCCCCGCCATATGTATGGTCATCCGGATCGGTACAGCCATATCCTTCATGGTGGGACTGAGGTCCCAACCGGCTGTGGATGTCGGGGCCGCGGTGGGCTGTGAATTGCCGCCTGTTTTCGCCAATAGGGCCCAGGCGGCTATGTATTGGGCCCCTACTGCGGGACCCGTATGAGGAATCATCCTCATTAATTGTGCGGACCTCACAGTAAGAGGAGCCGTAGTCTTCATGCCTACTTCGGGAGGCTGGATGTGTGGGGCCCTGCCGTCGTATTGTAAAATACGACCTGCAGGTGTATGCGGTGCCGGGGTAGGCCCGACAGGTACTTGCGCTTCTACGCAAGCTCTGTTGTATGCCGCGGCCAGCAAAGCGTGTTGTTGGTTTTCATGTCTGGAGGTATCACAACAGCGTACTGGGAAAGATCGTGTCCGAACGTAAGGGATGCGCCCCCTTGCGTTGATGTGCTAATGTGGCTAGGATTTGGGGATGGGGGAGCAGTCCCCGTAGGCCCTGTATTTGCGAGGTTTAGATCATCCCCGGCAGTGTTGTTTAGACGATCAGACATAATTTTTGGAGAGAAAGGGATGGTGGAAAAAAGTGCTAAGAGTAGCGGTGGGCGCCAATGATGAAACAATGGTTAACCGAAGTGGTTAACACACTGGTCTCGTCAAGTAGGGTTAATCCCTTCTTTCCGAGGATCGCTGGCTGGATCGTCTAAAGAGTTGATCTCCTGCACAAGGAAACGAACCGTGACTCGTAACAAGGAGAAAGGGGTGGGGGTGCTCCTTGTTACCACTCTCCGGTGTGAGAATCAGTAATTTGCTTGGGAAGCAAAGTGTGATAGTAGTAGTAGTGAGAGAGTTGTGAAGAGATACCTCTAACCTGGTTTGGGATGGGTATTTATAGTCGAGGAGTGAAGGAGGGTAGTTGAGTAGCTAGCCTGACATCGCACAGCCTCCTGTAGGTGTGTCAGGCCTGTCGATTACGGTGGTGATGCCACGTCCTGCTGTGGTGTCAGGCTGTTGCATACATGTGGGCTGACAAGTGACTGTTCTCAGTGCCACTTGCACTGTGGTGTCAGACCCACTTGCCTTCTGGGCAGGATGTGGTGCCGGGCCGCATCGCTGCTTGCGGTAACTAATGTTGTTCCCGTGTTCTTGTTCTGGCCAAGATGGATGCGGGATGCGGTGCCGTGCCGCATCGCCGCTTGGTGACTGTTACTGTTGTCCAGATCCCTTGTCGTGACGAAAATGTTCATAGGATGCGATGCCAGGCCGCATCGCTATGTGTAACATTCGTTGTCGTACTTAAGGTAAGTCTTCTCATCAATGGAAAGATTGGTTTCAACCGCTGTGTTCGCGCGAGCCCGCACGGACACATAAAAGTTCTTACTGGTGGGGGTTTTTGATTACGGTAATGGTCACTCGCGATCGTGCTGACGCGGGATCTGGGACCATACCCCTTCAATAAGGTTTTTCTTGATTTTTTTTCATTTAAAGTAGGTTTCCAAATTAACCATATCATATTATATATACATTTATATATATATATATATATATATATATATATACATATATAGAGTAGGAGTTGGGTAGAAAGTGTATTTTTTCTAGAAAGTCTAGGAAGCAATGAGAGTTGGACATGTGGCATTGAGTTATTATAACTAGAAGGGCAATTATGTAATTTCACATTTTAATTTTATTTTTGGAATTTATATTTCATTAACTAACATTGCATGATCTAGAAGGTAACTGATTATGTCCATGATTTTCGGAATTTTGGTTGTGTTTCGAATCCAAATCTCATTCAAATCATATGTATATACAATTCTTTCTATCATTTTCTTCTTCACCCGTAGTATTCGTATTCAATAAATTTTTCAGAGAGAAAAATCATGGCTTCAAACACACTTGTTGATTGTGGAGATGGTTATTAACATTTAATTGCAAAACCATCAGCTTGTTCTTGGTGATGTGTTTTAACAGTAAGCAGATTCATACAGTTGTGTTTTAGCATTCATGTTGGTAATGCTGGAGAATTTCTTGATGTTGTGTTTTATTATTCAGATTCATACAGTTGTGTTTTAACAGCAAGCAGATTCATTCAGTTGTGTTTTAACATTCAGATTCATACAGTTGTGTTTTCACAGCAAGCACATTCATACAGTTGTGTTTTAGCATTCAGATTCATACAGTTGTGTTTTGCATTCAGATTCATACAGTTGTGTGTTAACAGCAAGCAGATTCATACAGTTGTGTTTTAACATCAAGCAGATTCATACAGTTGTGTTTTAACAGCAAGCAGATTCATACAGTTGTGTTTTAGCATTCAGATTCATACAGTTGTGTTTTAACAGCAAGCAGCTTCATACAGTTGTGTTTTAGCATTCAGATTCATACAGTTGTGTTTTAACAGCAAGCAGATTCATACGCTGTGTTTTAACAGCAATCAGATTAGCAAGCAGATTAATACGATGTGTTTTCTTGATGTGTTTCTTCATGAAGGATAGAAGGAAGAGAGAGAGAGAGAAAGGGAGAGAGAGAGAAAGAGAAAGGGAGAGAGAGAGAGAGAGAGAGAGAAAATCGCAAGAAATGTGCGATGGTTATGGAATGACAATTATTTCCATATTTAAAACAAACTAAATGACATATCTACCCCTGATTAATTAAATAATCCTATGTTTAAGAAACACATATTACCAAAATGCCACAAAGATGATCTCAACCATTAAACACACCCATTGGACGACCCAGATCGCTTCCTAGACTTTCTAGGAAAAACACACTTTCCGTAGGATCCCCACTCTACATATATATATATATATATATATATATATATATATATAGGGTAGGGTTCATGCGAGAACCACCTTTATTGCGAGAACAGAGAGAACCAATGTGAACAACAAAAATGCCTAAAAATAAAAAAACACTGATGTGTACAAAATGCAACATATAAATTATATCAATAGAGGCATAAAACCGACCATTTTTTAGTACTAATGTTGGAAAAAGCGTGTTTCTTTCTTCCTTTAAATTTACAGGACCAAATGAGCTTAAAAGAACAAAAGAAACAAATAAGCAGCTAAAACCAACATAAATACAAAAAGAAGGAATAACGTGACATGCCCGACCCCTCGGCAGCATCTCCCAAGACAAAAACAAGAAAACAGAAACTAATCACGGGGTCATGCCCAGCCAGGCATGGGGCGTGGTCAGCCCTGACACAAAAAGACAAAGACTGCAGAAACTTCTACGCCCACCATGGGGTCGTGCCCAGCTTACCATGGGACGTGGTCAACTCTAAGATTTGCAGAATCTTGATAGTACAACAAATAGTTGACCACGGGGCCGTGTCCAGAAGCCACGGGGTCGTGTGGGGCCCTCTGCTGACCGATACAATTAATGAAAGAAGAAGATGGGCACGGGCCGTGCCAAGTGGACACGGGGCCGTGGCTGGGGCTCTGTTCTGACTATAAATAGGGGTGCTTGGTTCACTTCAAAGGCATCCCTTGACAAACCACTTCTCTCCCACTTTGCCACCACTCCACTACCACTACAACACCAACACCCACCACCATCATCCATCTTTCATCTTTATAGTGTGTAGTAGTCTCGGGATCCAAGATTGATCGCAAGAGTTTTTGTCAATCAAAGGTAATGCTTGGCTAATCTCTTGCATCACTTGGTGAAAATAAGTTTTTAATGTATTACTTTTGATTTTTAATCTTTCAGCATTTTTAGTTGGGTATGTATTAATTACTTTAATAACTAGTTTCTTATGTTGAAAGTGAATTTTCCTAACCATTTCTTCATGATGTCATTGATTTGCTCATTCGTGTTTTTACGGTCTATATAAAGCGCGTTAACTACCTGGAAGGGGGTTAGGGGGTGGTTTGGTAAAGTTCTTGTCTCGTTCAGTGTATAGATCCTGCGAGGACTTGGTTCAAGCTTACTAGGACCTCCTTCAATGCCCCAAGGGTATTGGATGGCGGGGGTGCGAATATCTTGAACCCCTCATATGTAAACTACTATTAAAACTTTAAACCGACTTCTTGGGATTGTATCCTTTCTGACTCAAACCACTTAGCCGAGGGTAACGTCACCTTCAAAAGAGGGGCCTACCACTTTTCGCATTAATAACTTAGTTGTCTTTCAATATTCCGACCCTTTGTGATTGTATCCCTGCTGACTCAAACCACTGGGTTGAGGGTAACGTCACCTTCAAAAGAGGGGCCTACTACTATAACTAAGATAATCTCTTAAAAAGTCAAAAGTTCAAAAATCATCAAAGGATACATTAAAAATGAGTTGGATCAAAGTGATTCTATCTTGTCTATTTGTTTTCTTATTTATCTTTCTAATTTTTAGATTTATTTTCATGTTTAAAAACTCTTTACCAAAATTTAGATCGATTAGACGTTGACGATAAACCGGTACTAAAAGCTCTTGTGTCATTGGACGACCTCGGTATCTTACCAACACTAGACTACGCTCGCGATGGGTGCACTTGCCCAAGTGTGTGTTTAGTGTTAGTACAATATCGTGTTTTATAAATTGAAAACTTGACTAATGCGTAAAACGGGCTTAAAATATTAATAAATTCATATCACGCTTAACACACACCAAGCAAGTTTTTGGCGCCGTTGCCGGGGACAGAAGGATTTTAAGAAAGTTTAAAATCAACGTCCTAATTATTTTTAGCATTTTTTCTTTTTTTTTAGGATTTTTCTTAATTTTTCAAAAATCAGCAAAACTCAGCACGGGTCGTGCTCGGTCAGACACGGGGCCATTCCCATCAACCTTACTGGTAGTTTTTGTTTTCTGATTTACAGTAGCTGACCACGGGGCCGTGCCACTCCAACATGGGGTTGTGCCCATTACCCAGTTACGAAAAAAAAGACTGTAAGATCCCGACGGTTGGTAAAATCTACCAAAAGCACGGATGATATTGATTATTTTTACTTTCGCCACTCTTACGGTGAGTGATGTCAACTATGTGGTGGATTTCATCAAGATTTAGAATGTTACATTCTAAAATTTGATCCCCATTACCTAGTAGACCCATCATTCTCCTGTAGTGATCACCTTAAGATGGGCGAAAGTAAAAACGATCATTATTATCCAACCGAATGCCCTCAACCATCTTTTCCAACCGACATAACCTCCGATGAATTATGTCAAATGGAAGAAAGGATTCTCCAAATACTAAAGGAAATAAAGCTTATGATGAAAATGAGGTACGCATCACAAGACAAAAATCAAGGAGAAATGTTGGGGCCACATTCGGAATCTATCAACATCGACGACACCAAAAGTACCTCAACCTCTTATGAAAGCATTAGCGATAGTCGTCCCTATGTCGATTGTACCGTGAAGGACTCTCCATCTTCCCCCACCGATGCACTCATAGACCTGAGCGACTCGACATATACCTTCTTTAACAAGAGCCCGGATAAGGGGAATAAAGGTTGGTTTCGCCCACCGGTAAGTAGTTTACGTTTTACCCTTTCCGATAACCTTTTCCATTCTTGCATAAATCAAGAGCAATTAAGGTACCTTAGGCACTTCGGTGTTGTTCCCTCCAGTAAGGAACCATCCGATCCGAATAAAAACCTTAAAAATAATATAGACGTTACTTCATAAAACTCTAGCCACGGGGCTGTGCTTAGGTCAACACGCCTCGTGCCCACCGGAAAACTCACCATGGGGACGTGTTCAGGCCACCACGTCCCGTGCTCATAATACAGACAAAATTGTCTGACCCATCTCTGCGCACAGGGTCGTGTCCAGCCAACGCGGGGCCGTGGTCAGTGTGCTGTCACTTTCTATAAAGTCAGCATTGGGGTAGCATGTTTGGACCTATTCTAAAGACAAAGATCCTGCCCTGATTTGCACACATACCCAAAAAGGTAGGTTCTTAAAAAGGTTTCACTCAAACCATCTTGTCTTTGTCACTTTTGTCAATTTCCTTCTTCTCCAAAACTCTTCCACCTTCAATAAAGCTTGAAGCTTCATAACTCCAAGCTTTATCTAAGTAATTGCAACGTTTTTAACCAAGAAGTCTTAATAAACATAAGCTTTACAACACTGTTTTGAGTTATTTATGTTCAGAAATGTTTTAAAACACAGAAAAATAATTTAAAACAATGAGTTTCTAGGTTCAAAAGTCTTGCAGAGTTGTCACCACGGGGCCGTGCCCAGCAGGCACAGGGTCGTGGCCAAGGGTTTCATCTTCATCTTTTAAAGATTTTCTTCTTGTTTTCTTAGTATGTCGAGCCAAAACAGTGGAACATCATCAACCAACTCAAGAAACAGTCGAAGAGGAAGAAGACCGTCAATCGAAGCTACCCTTGTCCGCTATGTGTATACATTAAGGGAAGCGATCGACGAAATGACATCGGTGGAGGAGATCCTCATTGACCGTATCAACTACTTGAAGGTGGGACTAGAGAATAGCTTCCAGGCCACCCATGGAACCGATCTTCCCAAAAGAGGATTGGAACCTTGTGCAAGAAGTTGTTAACCCAACCGAATGGGATGACCTTCCTCTGGAACCTCCTCTAGATGCATTGCACGAGGTTCCGGTGGTCATCGCACCTCCCTCGTATGAGAATACGAAAGAAGAGCCCTTCCTCTTCCTCCCTAGGGAGGTCGAGGAAACGCTCAATGACTTTTGAGGGGCACACCCTCCGGGTTGAAGTTCTAAGAGCCCTTAGTCACCGGAAAATCATTTTCGGGTTTCTGTTGTTCTTAACATGTAAACATCTAGGGTAGAACTTCATTATGGTTTAAAATTTCTTGCATATTAGGACCTATCTATCCAATTCTAGGACTTTTGTAATTTTTAGGACTATTTGTACTTCGCACTCTAATATATGATGGTTTAAGTTATTGTGTGGTGTTTGGAACTTATATAATGGCTTAACAAACGAGAAAAGATGAAAACTGCCAAAGGGACGTTAAAACCGCCCCCATGCACGTAAACAGTGCCTCTCGACAACTTTTTCAGCCTTCCAGCATGTGCAGCACGGGGCCGTGCCCAGCCCAACACGCCCCGTGCCCAGACTCTGCAGAAAACAGCATCTGGTCAGGTAACTGACCACGGGCTGTGTTCACTGGACACGCCCCGTGGTCAACATTCTGTTCATATTTTATAATGGCACTCTGACCACACGGGGCCGTGCCCCGACCACACCGGGCCGTGCCCCGACCACACCGGGCCGTGGTCAGGTGCTCAGTAACAAAAAAACTTGTTTTAAACACACTTTTACACATTCAAATCAACCTAAAAACTTATTTTGGGACACATTGAGGACAATGTGTAATTTAAGTGTGGGGGGGGGGGGGGAGCTAAAACCTTGCATCTTGCAAGTCCTAATAACAAGCCTTACACAAAACTCTATTGGAACCGCTAATCACCCCAAATCTTTTCAAAAAATTTCATTTTATTGACTTGTCTTAGCTCAATTTGGGAAAAACAAGTTCTAAAAAGGTTATGTTTTTACAAATATACAACCGATGGCATCGTGATAAAAAGAACCAAATAAGAAAATTATAAAAAGGCATGATAAATCTTTTTAAAATTTGATTATATATACTTGTTCACAATATAAACCCATTCCCACAATAAGTGAGTTTTGAGCCTTTATTGAGCATACATCTTTAAACTAAATGCTCATTTTTGTTTCTTGCATGAATAGCCGCTTGGTTCTTACGACTCTAGAACTTGCCAAGACGATTCATTCCTGGTCCTTACCAACTTGAACCCAAGTAAGTAAATGATGAAGGCATTAGGACTAACCCTTTTTGATTTCAAAACCATTGTTTTCTTTCTTTTATTCCCCCACCTAAAATCCCCCTAGTTAACCCCTTTGAGCCTAAACCTTTTCGTTTCAAAACCCGCAAAACAAACACCCATTACCCACCAAAACCTTTTTCCTTTCAAACCTATTTGTTTTAGTAAAAAGCTCGGTTATCATGTGACAAAAAACAGAGAATTTTGCAATAAGCAAACAAGTCCTCAAAAATCTTGTTTGAATATGCTTAGTTTGAATAAATGTCACAAAAACAAAAAAGTTTTATGACAACCAACACTTTTTACGCTTTTCGCCATTTCACTAACTACTAACCCAAAAACCACCTACCCTTAACCTAAGCTTAACCCTTTCCAAAGTCCTCTTGATATTTACGAAGTTTTATCGTTAAAAAGGAGGAGGTTTGATCACTTGGCAAGCATATGGTAGAAGTAAGCCCCATGCCGGTATCGAGTGTTTTCACAAAAATACACCTCCGTCCGAGTGTTGAGTGATCTCCCATGAGGTATGTGAACTTGTATATAAATAGAATTTTAAAGGGGCATGTTATGCCTAAATAAATAATTATTTCTTAATAAGTTCTAAATAAATCATGACGAATAGGATTGTAAATAAAATAAAAACAAAATTAAATTAAATAAAGATCTTGGATTCCTGACACTCAAGACAAGACACAAAACTTCTTCTCTACCTATTCCATTTGGGTGTGTAAGCCACATTTAAAGAGTTTTGCTTGAGGACAAACAAAGATTCAAGTGTGGCGGTATTTTATGTGTACAAAATGCAACATATAAATTACATCAATAGAGGCATAAAACCGACCCTTTTTTGTACTAATGTTGGAAAAAGCGTGTTTCTTTCTTCCTTTTGAATTGACAGGACCAAATGAGCTTTAAAGAACAAAAGGAACAAATAAGTAGCCAAAACCAACATAAATACAAGAAGAATGAATAACGTGACATGCCCGACCCCTCGGTAGCATCTCCTAAGACAAAAACAAGAAAATAGAAATTGACCACGGGGCCGTGCCCAGCCAGGCATGGGGCATGGTCAGCCCTGACACAAAAAGACAAAGACTGCAAAAGCTTCTACGCCCATCATGGGGCCGTGCCCAGCTCACCATGGGGCGTGGTCAACTCTAAGATTTGCAGAATCTTGATAGTACAACAAAGAGTTGACCACGGGGCCGTGTCCAGAAGCCACGGGGTCGTGTGGGGCCCTCTTCTGACAGATGCAATTAATGAAATAAGAAGATGGCCATGGGCCATGCCTAATGGACACGGGGTTATGGCCGGGGCTCTGTTCTGACTATAAATTGAATGATTTTAATAACTAGTTTCTTATTTTGAAAGTGAATTTTCCTAACCATTTCTTCATGATGTCATTGATTTGCTCATTCGTGTCTTTAAGTTCTATATAAAGCGCGTTAACTAACTGTAAGGGGGTTAGGGGGTGGTTTGGTAAAGTTCTTGTCTTGTTCAGTGTATGGATCCTGCGAGGACTTGGTTCAAGCTTATTAGAACCTCCATCAATACCCGAAGGGTATTGGATGGCGGGGGTGCGAATAGCTTGAACCCCTCATATGTAAACTACTATTAAAACTTTAAACCGGCTTCTTGGGATTGTATCCTTGCCGACTCAAACCACTAAGCCGAGGGTAACGTCACCTTCAAAAGAGGGGCCTACCACTTTTCGCATTAATAACTCACTTAATTGTCTTTCAATATTCCGACCCTTTGGGATTGTATCCCTGCTGACTCAAACCACTGGGTTGAGGGTAACGTCACCTTCAAAAGAGGGTCCTACTACTATAACTAAGATAATCTCTTAAAAAGTCAAAAGTTCAAAAATCATCAAAGGATACATTAAAAATGAGTTGGATCAAAGTGATTCTATCTTGTCTATTTGTTTTCATTTTATTTATCTTTTTATTTTTTAGATTTATTTTCATGTTTAAAAACTCTTTACCAAAATTTAGATCGATTAGACGTTGACGATAAACCTACCCTAAAAGCTCTTGTGTCATTGGACGAACTCGGTATCTTACCAACACTATACTACGCTCGCGATGGGTGCACTTGCCCAAGTCTGTGTTTAGTGTTAGTACAATATCGTGTTTTATAAATTTAAAACTTGACTAATGCGTAAAACGGTCTTAAAATATTAATAATACCATATCACGCTTAACGCACACCAACACACAAATTTTTTTTAATATTTTTCTAAAAAAAATCGCTATATTTCGTTACCAAGAAAAAACCTTTTTTTTCGAGTAACATTTATGGATGCACATGTGCATATGTATCATTTCTTGGACAAATTCCCTAATATATTAACAGTAGTAGAAAAATGCACTTTCATTTACATTACCATCCGCAATACAATACTTTTTACATACCAATATTAAGAATGCACATGTGCATCACTATGTATAACCATGATATAACGTGTTTTAGTACAAAAAGATTGGGATTTTAAATGATGAAGTAGGCCCATACACATGTTTTTTGGTTAGTTATATCTAGTGGTTGATGGTTTGATTATATTTGTAACTTTATGATGTAATATGTTGTTTGGATGTTATAAAGGGTATTGATGTACATGTAATAAAATGAAATATTGGTAATGGTATTGTTTTATGGATGGTAGGAGGCAATGGTATTGTATTATGGATGGTATGATAGATGAAAGGGAAAGTGTATTCAAAGTGGTGTATGAAAACACGTTATAATATGTTGATACATATAAATGCACATATGAATTTCTAGTGTTGTTAATGTTATAGCAAGTTCATACATATAGATGTGTCACACCCCGATAAATCACTTACATAATAGTCGAGTGTGATCCGAATGGTATCTTCATTACACAGCAGAAGTGTTTGTTTGCTAAGATTCTAGAAAGTGAATGCCGCAAGGTACTTGAATCCCCATGGGTTCTCCTATTCCAACTGTTCCATAGTTTGAAATTATGACATGAGAAAGAACATGCGAGAAAAATCAACATAAAGTTGAGCGAGTTCATAGTTTGTTTATTTTGTATCAAATGCGTCTTAAAATATTTGAAATCTTGCATGTTGAAACCGGTTTGTGAGATCATAGTATTTCAAAACGTTTGAAATGTCATATCTGTATATCAGTAATGAAATCTTTGTGCATTGCACGAGAGAAACTGGGCCGAGCCCAAAAGAGTCTTTGTAAGCAGGACCAACCCGTCCTCTTACTGGTACATAAGTTGAAAACATCAACAACTTTGTAATTTCATGTAATTATGAGTTTCAAATCAAAGGAATCTTTAAAATATTTGAAAGAATATCAAAAACTGGTATGTAAATGTTTTCTGTTATATTCGAAAACCAGAATTGAAATCATAGTATGTATGATACCTATGGTATCTATGGATCAATCAGTGTGTAGCTAATACACTGACCTATGCCATAAGTAAGTAACCAACCCGAGACAACTTTGAATCAATTGGGATCACAAAAGCACTCATAAAGGGTTAACAAACCCTGAGTGGAGCGCGCCTCAAACTCGATAGATCTATACCTTGCACCTTGGTCACTACGTGATTAATGGTTACTAATGTCATCCTCTTACTTACGCATAGTGATCTGTTATCATCTAATTCCATAGCTACATACCTAGTGTTAAAATATGTGTGTTATTGGGCGTTTGCCTATGTCCTTGGGCCTAGCCCACGTCATTCATGTTATTAAAACTCATCCATGTTTCGAAAAACACTTATGTTTTTATAAAGCCGGTATGTTTAGCATGATCTTTTCATAAACCATTTGAGTTCATTGAAATCCTGTCGCGAAATGGTTTATAAATGTGTGATATTCATTTATCGAAACCTTGTGTGATTTTGCAAAACTTGCATGTCTTTCCACCGCCGAAAACATTTATAAAAATGTAAAACTAGAAAAGTGGGGGTTATGAACTCACCTTGACATTCCTGTGCAAAACTAGCTTAGCGTGATTCCGTGATGTCATTCCAAGGATTTGAACTCGCTAGCGTGCAACTAAAGCATTCCTAATCAAGGAATAATTTTAAGTTTCTAATTAAACGTAGCTAAACTACGTATCCGAGCTCTACCGAATTGTTAACTAAACGATTCTATAAAGGTGTTATTATCTTATTTTGAAATTGTGGGAACGTTATATGACCTGACAAGTCGATCAGAAGAGTGCTCAGACTGAATCAGAGGCGGAATTCATTGATTCAGTCTTTGTTTAGCTTGATTTCACTATTTAACGTCTCTTTTATTGATCTGCTAACAATATACAAGCTCTGGAGACAAACTGGCAGGGCTTCGCCATAATACAATCTAAGTGCTACTAGTTCCGCTCATATGTCACCTATATATAGGCCAGGGTGGTTCGCTTATATGGACATGTCCATATAAGCGGACCTACATTATTGACACATAAGCGGATCTCCTCACTAATGTTCAAATAAGCGGATCTCCAAGCTTATGACCATATGAGCGAACCTAATACACTAAACACATACAATCTCCTGTTTTCTCATACAATAAGCCCTAACCTAAGACTCGAACTAAGATGTAGTCGACAGACAACTGCACCAACAGAAATAACCAAATTATGGTTATTTGATCTCGTTTATAATCGGGATAATACTAAGTCACGAATTCGACTTAGTTTTCGAGTGTTATAATATATATATATATATATAGGATAAGGATCATGTGAGAAGTAGTAGGCTAATTGAGAAACTTGAGAATCATTCTGGACCACACATTTTCCCTAAGCAAAAAAAAATGCAAAAAAAAAAAAAAAAAAGTAAAAAAATGCAAAAAAAAATTTGGGAAAAATCGGAGCTTTTTCTTTAAGGTTTTTTTTTTTTTGAATTTATACACATGTGTATATTGTTAATCTTTTAACTAGACATATGTGTATATTGTCAAATATACATATATGTATATACATGTTTAAAATTGAAAAATAAGTGTTATTTAGGATTTAGCATTAGTATTTAGGGTTTAGCATTAGGGTTTAGTTTTTGGGTTTAGGGTTTAACATTAGTATTTAGGGTTTAGCTTTTAGGTGTAGCATTAGGGTTTAGCACTATGGTTTAGCTTTTGGGTTTAGCATTAGGGTTTAGCTTTAGCTTTTGGGTTTAGCTTTAGCTTTAGGGCTTGCATTAGGGTTTAGCATTAAGGGTTTAGCTTTAGGTTTAGGGTTTAGCATTAGGGTTTAGCTTTAGGGTTTAGCTTTGGCTTTAGGGTTTAGGGTTAGCTTTAGGGTTTAGGGTTTATAACACTTATTTTTCAATTTTAAACATGTATATACATATATGTATAATTGACAATATACACATATTTATACCCATAACAATGTTTATTATCTAAACACTACTTAATGTAGAATGTATTAAAGTTAGTTGGTTGTGTTATTACCCATAACAATGTACACCTTAGTTTATTAACTAAGTTTTTGATAATTATGCATTTGGTTTTTGAAATGTGCGTATTTAATAATAAAATAATAAAGAAATGAGACGGGCGTTACACTTAAGATTTGGAGACACTATTTATATGGAAATAAATTTGTTTTCTTCACCAATCGTAAGAGTTTAAGGTATATTTTTGGGCAAAAAGAACTAATTATGAGACAGAGACTTTGGATGGAAATTCTTAGTGATTATGATTGTAATATCCAGTATCACGCGTATCACGCTGGAAAAGCCAATATAATGGCTGATGCTTTAAGTCGAAAGTATCATGAAAAACCAAAGCGAGTACGTTCTCTCCAATTAAATCTACAAGTAGATTTAAATGAACAAATCAAAGAAGTACAGGAATCAGTAATCAAGGACGATACTGAAAAATTGAAAGGAATGATTAAGGAATTAGAACAAGGAACAGATGGAATTTGGAAGTTCCATAATAAAAGAATATGGATACCTAAACAAGGAAACCTACGTCATAGGATTCTAGAAGAAGCTCATAAATCTAAGTATACGATACATCCTGGAAGTGATAAGATGTATCAAGACTTAAGAAAGAATTTCTGGTGGATAGGAATGAAAAAGGATATAGCAGCTTATGTTTTCAAGTGTCTAACATGTTCACAAGTTAAAGCTGAACACCAAAAACCCTCAGGTTTACTGTAGTAGTTAGAAATGCCCATATGGAAATGGGAATTGATAACAATGGATTTTGTTACCAAATTACCCAAGACAAGAAAAGGAAATGATACAATCTGGGTGATTGTAGACAGATTGACTAAATCTGCTCATTTCTTACCCATGAAGGAAACTTTCAGTATGGAACAATTAGCCAAGCTATATGTAAATGAAATAGTTTCATTACATGGAATTCCTTTATCTATCGTATCTGATAGAGATAGCCGTTTTACTTCACATTTTTGGACAAGTTTCCAAAAAGCAATAGGAACCAAGTTGAATCTAAGCACAACTTACCATCCACAGATGGACAGATAAAGCGAAAGGACAATCCAAACTATGGAAGATATGCTTAGAGCTTGTGTAATTGATTTCGGAGGAAATTGGGACGACCATTTACCATTAATAGAATTTTCCTACAATAACAACTATCATACTAGCATAAATGTTGCACCATTTGAGGCACTTTTTGGACGAAAGTGCAGAACTCCAGTCTGCTGGGCAGAGATTGGAGAAAAAACATTTATCTGGACCAGAAATAGTGCAGGAAATGACATATGAGAAAATTCAAGTTAAGGAAAGACTAAAAGCAACATGAGATCGTCAAAAGAGTATGCTGATAATAGACGAAAACCATTGGAATTTCAACTAGGAGACAAAGTGTTGTTAAAAGTTTCTCCATGGAAAGGAGTAGTCAGATTTGTGAAAAGAGGGTAGCTAAGCCCTAGGTATGTTGGACCTTTTCAGATTATTAGTAGAATAGGACCTGTAGCTTATCAGCTACAACTGCCAGAGGAAATGGTAGGAATACATGATGTATTTCATGTAAGTAATCTCAAAAAGTGTTTAGCAGATGAATCTCTAGTAATGCCTCTTAAGGACATAGAGGTAAATGAGAAACTTAAGTTTATCGAGAAACCTGTACAGATTGAAGATAGAAAGATTAAGAATCTCAAATACAAGAGATTAGTTCTGGTCAAAGTAAAATGGGATTCAAAAGAGGACAAGAATACACATGGGAACTCGAATTAGAGATGCAAAGGAAATACCCACACCAGTTCCAGTAGATCTCGAGGACGAGATCCAAAACAAGGTGGGGAGGATATAACAACCCTCCTAAAAATATTTTTGGACACCCTAAATGTCCCAAAATATACACCGCATGTGAAAACCGGACCCGTTATACCTCTATATTTACAAATCAATAAAAACTGAGTTTGGCAGTCTCTCGCGGGCCGCGTAAGCCTAAGCTTTGGCTTTCGCGGGGCACGACAGCCTGGTTCTTATCCAGACACGTGGCATACCACGTGGCACCTGTCTTAACAAGGCTACATGCTGACTCGACAAGGCAATGGCCGCCTTTCAGTCGCTCGCGGGCCGCGAAGGCTTGAGCCTTGGCTGTCGCGGGGCGCGATGGACCCCCGGTTCAGCCTATAAGAGGGGGGCTCGAGCTCATTTGTTTTTCGTTCATTTCCCGATTCTCCCTCAAACTTCTTTATAGTAAAAATTCTGCTCAAGTATTAAACCCATTATATAGCGAAGCTCTGCCTCGTTGTAAGTACTATAACCCTGCTATTACCCTACATGATCGATTTAGAATTTCCATAATGCATGTCGGCTCTGCCCGAGTCAGTCATTGGAATTCTGTCTCGTGTGTACACCCGATTGATTTAGAAATTTCCGTAATGCATGTCGGCTCCGCCCGACTCAGTCATTGGAATTTCTGTCTCGAGTGCACGGTTAATTTAAATTGGGTTATTTTACTAACACGTGTGCATTATTTGATTTAATAGATACTAATCAGGAGATTTCCATGAAGCTTTAGTATTATCTAAACTTGCAATGTGAGTAATCCCTCTTTTCACAAATTGTTTTGCAAAACCTCAAATGTTTAAATTATATTTCACAATGATTGAGGATTTGTATTTCTACAATTATCCTCGGTATGTTGGGGTTTTGTATACAAAATTTGTTACTACACTGTTTTGATTAAATTGGGATTCACTCACCAGTATTTCCTGCTGACAAAATGTTTTAAAACGTGTTTCAGGTAACTTAATATGAAAGCCCAATAGAAGCCAGTTGGAGAGCACTGAAGGCTTAGGATAGTGGCTATAAAAGTTACCTAAAATAAACAAGACATTTTGTTTTCAATAATTAGGGTTTATCCCTATCCATGTATTGTCAAATGAACTTGGGTTTTATTCCCATGAATTATTATTATAAAAGTTTGGTGTTTTACTCTGATAAAAATATTTTCTAAATACGGTCCTAATGTATTCCGCTGCCAAATTAATAAACACTGATGCCACCCGCTCTGAGTAGCTCGCGACCCCCCGCTCCCGGGTGTGACAACTGTCAAAATTCCAGGTATCCGTACAATTATTAAACAATGATTAGTGCTTAATGACTGTGCTGGATTACAATTAATGACTTGCATTGCTTTCTGATTATTTTCCATATACATACATGTGCATCACATATTACAAATAATATATCATTATTGCATGCAAACTTTATTGATTCAAATGATGCACGAAACACAGTTAGCACAGTTATCAGACAAATCAGAAAAATGCTGACGGAGTTCAGTACATAGACAGACATTGTGTTGAGACACAGAATGAGCCAGAAACCAAGTGTTACACTAGTATAGTGTGTAGGAAAGTAAGGATCACAAAACTGCCTTCCTAGAGATAGTTTAAGTGCCGGAAAGTGCCTAAAACTCACATAAACTGCAGAGTTCTGCAGAAATCAGCAAAATTCAGCATTTAAACACTCTAATATCATGCAGAAATATGGCTAAATAGCCCAGAATACTTTTCTAAGTGTCGGGAATCAAAACTGTCACGAAAGGTAACATAAAGCACACTAAACTGCATAGTTTAGCACCTTAACGAACCGGTAACCGACCGAACAACCAGACACTACCCGAAACACCAAATTTTCACTAGAAGCATTGTTTTAACATTACCAAGCCAGTTATGGTCCCCGAACATCATAACACACTATATAACACCTAGTAACTAAATACCTAACTAACACTTGATTTCTAACTACATAAACTAACTTATAGTTGAAACCTAGCCTAAGACCCCCCCCCCCCCACCTAGTTCACGACCCAACAAGGGCCCCACACCAAGATTTTATTTGATTAATAAATTGGATCATGTTGTTCTTTTTATTATACAATGGAAATTTAGGTGTTGGTGGTTATAAGTGTAAACTCCTAGATCCTAACCTTCATTTCACAACGTTCACCAACACTTGAACTTCTCTTCTTCTTCCCCTTCACCTCACGGCCGAGAACAACAACAACCATACCACCACCTTCACTTCATCTTCATTCAATTCCAAGTAATCACAAGGGTGTAAGAAGGTGTATAAGGAAGCTTGGAGCTTGTGGAAGTTGGAGGACCTTTCTCTTGTGCTTTTATCCACTCCATTTCATCTAGTGATCATCCCTAGCCTTGAGCTAGTAGTAAGAACACCATACTCTTCATTTTACATCTTATTTTAGTGGTTAAAAGAAGATACAAGTTGTTGATCATGATGAACACTAAGAATCTTGAACTTGAAACTTGAACATAAGCTTAAAATCATAAGAAATCATGATGTTTATGTGTTGTTATACTTGTTGATTATTGTTTACTCATGTTATTGATGTAGATCATCATGTGATCTTGCTAGATAATGATTAAAAATATAATCTAGCAAGATGAGAGGATGAAAATGTTAAAGATCCATAGATCATCCTCATGTAAATCATGAACTTGAAAGAATAAGTTGTTTTCTTGTTAAGTGATGATCAAAATGTGTATAAAGTCTTGTAAATCTATGATATCAAGAATGGATTTTCAAGAAATCAAGTTAAAAATACAAATTTTACTTAATCTTGGTTCTTAAATAAATAAACCACATTTTTAGTGGTTAATCAAGTGTAGGATAATGTATTTAACAAGAAAAATCCAAGAAGAAACATTTTTGGAAAAATGATATACAAGTTGTGAAGATCTAATTTCTTTAAAAATGATGATTTTAAATAAACAACCACACTTCAAAGGGTAACTAAGCTTACTAAACACACTAGTAAGTTACTACACATTTTTATAAATTTTCAAGTTCATGAGGTGGTAGTTTATGCTTGATTTTGGCAAATTGGTAAGTGTAGATTGATTTGTTGTTGATTGTGTTGATTTACAAAAGAAAATGATATGCCATGAAGGCATGGAAACCTCCATTTTTAGGGGAAACTATGAAAAAAAATTTCTAAAAATTAAACACTTAGAAAAATATTTCTAAACAAATATTTACAAGTATATTTAAAACCATAAATTTTCATATAAAGTTTGCCATAAATTTTGTTACAAAAATTGTAAATATTGGAGGTTTGTTTTTATAAATAAAAGTGACTAAATATGTATTTAGGAAATATATATTTAGAAGTCACCATGTGTGTGATTATTTGTATATTATGTGTATCAATTATATTGTTTTAGGACTTGAAATAATATAACTCACCAAAATACCAAGAAATTACAATCCAAAATATTACCAAAATTCCAAGAATATGAATATATAAATCATACCCAAAATCTTGGAGAAACCGAACAAAGGAATATAAGTCACAAAAATATTCCGAAGAATTTATTCATAAGTATATTTTGGTAATTGATATTTTGGACACCAAGTGAATGAAAATATGATTTTTACAAGAAGAAAATATATTATTTTTGGGTGAATAAAAGTATATATTTTCTTGGAATTATTAGAAGATATATTATTTTTGGAAGAAAATATATTTTGTCAAACAAACATGAAATACAATATTTTTGGGGTGAAAAATATATTTTCTTGAATACACATGGAATACATTATTTTTGGGTGAAAATAAGTTAATATATATTTTCTAAGTTAGACTTGGAAATATACTATTTTTGAGACTTGTATGAGATTTATAAATATTTTTCCAAGGAAAAATTATAAGTAATTTTTCTATGTAATATTTCTTAAAATATATATTTTGAAAATATATATTGATTTATTTTTATTAGAAATATCATTCCGGAAAAGTTAAGTATAAAATACTTAATAATTACAAGAAAATACGTATTCTCGTACGTATAAATACACACCGAAATACGCCACAGATACTTGGCAAAAATCTACAAGTATAAGAATACGAATACAAATACACCCATCCTTGGGAAGGATATACATGCATAAATACATAAAAAGTAACAAGTTAAAAATGTATTATTTTAACTAATATTCCAAAATTTGATAAATATAATTTAAGTTAAAATATTTATTATTTTAACAAATAATTATATAACTTGGAATAATATTAAGGACACAAAGAAACGTAACTCAAAGACACTAATTAATACTAAGTCAAGGCACGACCCGCTCGTCTAATAAACTGTAGTACATTGTAGGTAGTTGTGTATGCCAGAAGAAGCTTTGAGTTACAGTTGGTTACGAAGAACGCAAGACTGTGAGTTCATGTCCCCCTTTTCTTTTAACTGTTTTCGGTTTTATAACTTCGAGGGTGAAGTCATGTTACAAACTGTTTACATACGATTACATTTGGTATGGTTAGCTAAGAAAAGGTACTGCTTGATCATGTGAGTGGTGGGTACAACGCTTAAGACCATGAATCCTCGTAGTAGGACCGAGGGACATGAGTGATAGATCTATTTGAGTGTAGCGAGCCCACACCCATGTGGACCGGGGTTTGGCCCATGAGGTGACTATGTCTTACTGCCGGAGATAAAATTTGCTAGGTTTGAGCCTTCCTGCATCACGTCACACATATTAATGGCCTTGTAAACCATTAATGATCTGTTTTCCTTGTTGCTTTCATACCGAAGTTTACAAACATACATACATACTTTCAATGATTCAAAGGTTTATTCATGCACACATATAAACACATGAACTCGCTCAACTTTTGTTGATGTTTTCAAACTACATGTATTTCAGGAAACTAAGAATGGATCTGGCGGGCGTTTGGATGTTTCAAGTGATGTTGGGAATAAAAGATGTCATCCGGAGTCTAAGGGTTTGGATAGTGTGTCTTATCTTGGATAAGACACATCTTTCAAAGCCTGGTTTTTATTAATGTCTTTTGTCGAGTCCTTGAGGAACTCTAAACAATTTGCATGGTTTGTAATTTGGATTGAAGTCTCTGTTTGGATTCAAAAACAATGTTGTCGTAATGCTTTAAATGTCACACCCCTTTCTACGGCGGAAGCACGAGGTGTGATCATGAAAGGTTCTCATTGCATACGAAGAGTAAACATGCTACATGCTCAAGAAAATAACTTCAAATACCATAATTTGAAAACATACGTTAGCGTTTACATCGCTAAGTCTCATAAAGCATTGTCTTAAAAGTTTACAACTTTATTTAAAGATAAACATAAGCGACATCCACGAGCATGAGTAAGACCACGCGCACATCCATCCTAGTTACCTGAAATACATGTGAGTTTTTGGAAAAACGTCAACATAAAGTTGTTGTGAATTCATGCGGTTTTGTGTTTCATGTTTGTATACTTTGTATGAAAACATAGTTTGTGAGTAATTCAAGTTTTCATATATAAATTCAGTTTCATGTGTACGCCACGTACACATGTATAATTCAACTTCTTCTTGAGTACCCCACGTACTCAAGTATAATTCTCATTCTCTTGAGTACCCCACGTACTTCAAGTATAATTCAATCTTCTTGAGTACCCCACGTACTTCAAGTTATATATCAATCTTAGTATGGTATGAATTTCATGTAAATACAGTATTTCTGTAATTATCAGATTGTTAATGGGTTGCAAAGCCATTAACATGTGGCACGACATAGGAAGTCACCAAACCTAAGGCATTTAATTGGTATATTCTGAGACACAAAAGCACTCCTCGGTTCTCGCCCCGACCGGGAGTGTGGCTGCCAGGCACCCGTTAGATCTAACCTTTTGTTCTGCGGTCTAAGTATGTACACGATTAATGGTGCTTCTGTATCCTATTCGTGACACTATTTCTCATAACGCATCTTACTTGGTTCTCGTTCTCACCAAGCGCGTTTCTTGTTATCCTTTCTCATAGCGCCTCTTACTTGGTTCTCGTTCTCACCAAGTGCGCTTCTCATATTCCTATATTTCGTCACACTTGGTTCTCGTTCTCACCAAGTGTACTTCTTGTATTTATATTTCGTCACACTTGGTTCTCGTTCTCACCAAGTGTACTTCTTGTATTTATATCATACCAATTATAAATTTTGTACATTTGTACATGTATTTCACCCCCGAAGTTATAAAAACTGAAAACAGTTAAAGAGAAAAGGGGGAGCATGAACTCACAACTTTGCGTTCCTAGCGTCGTAAACTCCACCGGATTTGCTTAATTAACGTCGTAACCTATACGCATTTTCTTAACGTTAGTTACTAGACTTGCGTCGCACAAGTACAGTCACTCTCTTTTGTATATATTCTTGTGTTAAAAATATTCTATATTTTTAACTACGTATCTTACTTATATTATTTTCTCCAAAAATAAATATAAGTCTTTTGTGTTTTGCACTTTGCACCCGAATTATGTATCTTGTATTTTATATGTGCATTTTTATGTTTATACTCCTCATGAGTATTTAGTGTATTTTTAAGTCTTAATACACTAGCACGTATAACACATACTATATACACTTAGCACAAAAATTGGTGATAAAATAATATATATTTTTCTCTCAAAAATATATATACATAATATCCATTTTTATTCTTCAAGAAATCACCATTTCTTATCATCAAAAATTAGGGAAACCTTGTTAATGTTTTGAGGTATATTTTTAGGGGATAAGTTTCTCAAAAACTCATATTTTTCTAAGTGTCAAAATTTATAAAAATTTTGACAGAGTTTCCCCTAAAAATGGAGGTTTCCCACGTTTTCAAAACGTGTGTTTATTTTCTTTTAAATCATTATCAATCATCAACAACAATTACCAACAATCATCATCAACAATAATCACTAACTTCTCCATTTCATGAACTTGAATATTTACAAAAATTGTGTAGTATCTTACTAGCACATTTAGTAGGTCTTGTTATCTTTAAAAATAAGTTTAATTTCTTAAAAATCTTATTTTTAAAGAACATGAAGTTTCACAACTTCTAGTCGGTTTTTACGAAAACTATTTCTTCGTTAAAACTTTTGTTACACAAGTATCCACACTCTTGTTTGTTCACAAAAACCACTTTTGTTTGTGTAAGATCCGGTTTAGAACATGTGATTTCCTTTGATGCTTGGTCTTTTGAAAATACCACTTGTAGATACATAGATCTACTAGTTTTAAACACTTTTGTACAAGTTAAAACATTTTTACACAAGTTCATGGTTTATGTGTGGTAGGGTTTCACCTTTTAACCCTTGTTACTTCTAAAATAGCTTTATGTTAAGATCCATGATCTTACCAAACCGGGTCAAACGATGATCCGAGCTACCACGTCATAGATCGGGTCTAGATAACCATATATTTCAAATACTACAACTTTTACACAACTTATGTGCTATTAACCACCATTTTCATGCTTTTAGTAGACTTTTGTGCATCTTTTCGCATTTTAACGAGATTTAACCAACACAAATCCTTTTAACCACTTTAGATAAGTTCAAATATGAGTTTTAAGTGTTATACCTCTAGCTCGAGGCTAGGGAAGATTCTATGCGCAAAAGAGGTGGATAAAAGCAAAGTAGAGAGGTCCTTCGCCCTCCGTTTGCTCCAAGACTCCTAATACGTGACCCTTAACACTTGTGTGTGCTTGAAATGATGATGATCAAACTCGAAAAAATGATGGATATGTGGATGCTTGGCCGAAACTTAGAGAGCAAGGGAGAGTAGTGAGAAAGTTGTGTTGAGTAGTGATGAATATGTGGTGTAATTGGAGGAACTTATAGACTAAGATTAAGAGTATTAACCAATAGGTTTTGTGTCACACCCCTTTCTACGGCGGAAGCACGAGGTGTGATCATGAAAGGTTCTCATTGCATACGAAGAGTAAACATGCTACATGCTCGTAAAATAACATCAAATACCATAATTTGAAAACATAAGTTTAGCGTTTACATCGCTAGACAGCTTAAAACATTGTCTCAAGAGTTTACAACTTTATTTAAAGTTAAACACAAGTGACATCCACGAGCATAAGCAAGACCACGCGCACATCCATCCTAGTTACCTGAAATACATGTGAGTTTTTGGAAAAACGTCAACATAAAGTTGGTGTGAATTCATGCAGTTTTGTATTTCATGTTTGTATACTTTGTATGAAAACATAGTTTGTGAGTAAATCAAGTTTTCATATATAAATCCAGTTTCATGTGTACATCACGTACATCTGTATAATTCAATTTCTTCTTGAGTACCCCACGTACTTCAAGTATAACTCAATCTTTTCTTGAGTACCCCACGTACTCAAGTATTCATCAATTTTTAGTATGGTATGAATTTCATGTAATTAAAATATTCCTGTAAATATCAGGATTGTTAATGGGTTGCAAAGCCATTAACATGTGACACGTCATAGGAAGCCACCAAACCTAAGGCATTTAATTGGTATATTCTGAGACACAAAAGCACTTCCTCGGTTCTCGCCCCGACCGGGAGTGTGGCTGCCAGGCACCCGTTAGATCTAACCTTTTGTTCTGCGGTCTGAATGTATACGTTGATTAATGGTGCTTCTGTACCCTATTCGTGACACTATTTCTCATAACGCATCCTACTTGGTTCTCGTCCTCACCAAGCGCGTTTCTTGTTATCATTTCTCATAGCGCCTCATACTTGGTTCTCATTCTCACCAAGTGCGCTTCTTGTATTTATATCATACCAATTATAAATATTGTACATTTGTACATGTATTCCACCCCCGAAGTTATGAAAACTGAAAACAGTTAAAGAGAAAAGGGGGAGCATGAACTCACAACTTTGTGTTCCTAGCGTCGTAAACTCCACCGGATTTGCTTACTTAACGTCGTAACCTATACGCGTTTTCTTATCGTTAGTCACTAGACTTGCGTCGCACAAGTACAGTCACTCTCTTTTGTGTATATTTTCTTGTGTTAAAAATATTCTATATTTTTAACTACGTATCTTACTTATATTATTTTCTCCAAAAATAAATATAAGTCTTTTGTGTTTTGCACTTTGCACCCGAATTATGTATCTTCTATGTTGTATGTGTATTTTTATGTTTATACTCCTCATGAGTATTTAGTGTATTTTTTTTAAGTCTTAATACACTAGCACGTATAACACATACTATATACACTTAGCACAAAAGTTGGTGATAAAATAATATATATTTTTCTCTCAAAAATATATATACATAAGATCCATTTTTATTTTTGGAGAAATCACCATTTCTTATCACCAAGAATTAGGGAAACCTTGGTAATACTTTTAAATACATTTTTAGGGAATAAGTTTCTCAAAAACTTATATTTTTCTAAGTGTCAAAATTTATAAAAATTTTGACAGAGTTTCCCCTAAAAATGGAGGTTTCCCATGTTTTCAAAACATGTGTTTATTTTCTTTTTGAATTGTAAACAATCATCAACAACAATTATCAACAATATTCATCAACATTAATCACTAATTTCTTTATTTCATGAACTTGAATATTTACAAAAATGTGTAGTAACTTACTAGCACATTTAGTAAGTCTTGTTATCTTTAAAAATAAGTTTAATTTCATAAAAACTTTATTTTTAAAGAATATGAAGTTTTACAACTTCTAGTCGGTTTTTACGAAACTATTTCTTCGTTAACACTTTTGTTACACAAGTATCCACACACTTGTTTGTTCACAAAACCACTTTTGTTTGTCTAAGATCCGGATTAGAACATGTGATTTCTTTTGATGCTTGGTCTTTTGAAAATACCACTTGTAGATACATAGATCTACTAGTTTTAAACACTTTTGTACAAGTTAAAACATTTTTACACAAGTTCATGGTTTATGTGTGGTAGGGTTTCACCTTTTAACCCTTGTTACTTCTAAAATAGCTTTATGTTAAGATCCATGATCTTACCAAACCGGGTTAAACGATGATCCGAGCTACCACATCATAGATCGGGTCTAGATAACCATATATTTCAAATACTACAACTTTTACACAACTTATGTGCTATTAACCACCATTTTTCATGCTTTTAGTAGACTTTTGTGCATCTTTTCGCATTTTAACGAGATTTAACCAACACAAATCCTTTTAACCACTTTAGATAAGTTCAAATATGAGTTTTAAGCATTATACCTCTAGCTCGAGGCTAGGGAAGAATCTATGCGCAAAAGAGGTGGATAAAAGCTAGATAAAGAGGTCCTTCGAACTCCGTTTGCTCCAAGCTTCCTAATACGAGACCCTTAACACTTGTAGATGCTTGAAATATGAAGATCAAGATCGAAAGTATGATGGATGGATTAGGGGTGTTTGGCCGTAAGCTTTGAGAGAGAAAGAGGAGTGTTCTTGTTGAGTGTTGTGAAGTGTAAGTGTTAAGTGTGCTAACCTTTGATCTTATAGGCAATTAGTTAGGGTATTATCCATAGGATCAAGTGTCTTCTAGATTTTAAACACCTTGATTAAAATAATAAAAAGAAATCAAGGCTTGTCTCCCCTTGATGGGGCCGTTTCCAATGGGGGGGGGGGGGGTCTTTAGTTGGCTTCTAACTATTAGTTGGTTACTTAGTTAGGTTAACTAAGTTAAGTTTAGAGATTAACTTGGTTAGTTGTGTGTCACGCGTTATAATGGGTGTTAGGGTGTTCAGGGACCCTAACTAGCTCAGAAAAGGATAAATAATGAAAATAACAATATTTTCATGTTCCGGGTATAGTCCGGTTGTTCGGTTACATACCGATCCGTTAAAGTGCTAAATTACACTTTTTAGTGTCGTTTAAGTACCTTTCTTGTACTCTTTCAATTCCCAACACTTAGGGAAATATTCTGGATAATAAAACGACATTTCTGCATAATATTTATATGTCTAAATGCTGAATTATTGCTGATTTGTATAAATTCTGCACTTAAAGTGCGTTTCGGGTGCTTTTTAGTGCTTATTTTTGCTTTCGTATTGCATATATATTAACCCTTGTATGTACTCTTGGGTTTTAATGCATTCTTGTTGTTGGACCTACACCTAGGCCTCAATTCTATTGTCTGGCTGCTTTCTGCAGTTCCGTTGACACATAGTGTCTTACCGGTGAGTTTACTTAATATTTTTGACGCAACGCTCTTGTTTATGCATAAAGCAATATTTTGTAGTATACAACGTGCATGAATTCACTTGTTTAATCATGTGTTCAGACATTGCTGACACTTAAACTCATAATTGCAGTCATTGAGCAATAATTATAGTGTACGGAAATTACCGGTTTGTGCCAGTTGTCACAGTCTCCCCCCGTTAAAAGAATTTCGTCCCGAAATTCAGACTGAACTAACTCTCGCTGGAGTCTTCTTGAATAGGTGGGGATACTTTTTATTGAACTGGTCTTCACGTTCCCATGTATACTCGGGTCCGTGCTTAGAGCTCCAACGTACTTTGACAAGTTTCACACTGCTCCTCCTGGTCTTGTTGACTTTCCAGTCAGTAACCTCAACGGGTTGCTCTGTAAATCGGAGGGCTTCATCAATATGTATTTCATCCATCGGGATGATCACGTTTTCTTGCGTTGGACTCTTCTTCAGGTTGGATACATGAAACGTATCATGTACTCCGTTAAGTTCTTCCGGTAACTCCAACTTGTATGCCACGGTACCAATTCTCTTCAGTATTCTGAATGGTCCGATATATCGTGGATTCAGCTTTCCACGCTTTCCAAATCTGACTACGCCCTTCCATGGTGAGACTTTTAACAACACTTTGTCTCCCACCTTGAAATCTACCGATTTTCTATTCGGATCAGCGTAGCTCTTTTGTCGCTCTCGAGCCGCCTTAATGCGCTCTCGGATCTGCGCAATCTTGTCGGTGGTCTCTTGTACAAGTTCAGGACCAACCATACGCTTATCTCCAGCGTCTGCCCAACATAAGGGCGACCGGCATTTTCGGCCATACAGAGCTTCGAACGGCGCGGCTTTTATGCTCGTATGATAACTGTTATTGTAGGAAAACTCAACTAGAGGTAGATGAGTATCCCAGCTGCCGCCTAGATCCATGACACATGCGCGAAGCATATCTTCTAGCGTTTGTATAGTCCGTTCGCTCTGGCCGTCTGTTTGCGGATGGAATGTCGTGCTCAGATCTAACTGGGATCCAAAGGCTTCCTGAAATGATTGCCAGATTCTTGAGACAAAGCGTCCATCTCTGTCTGAAATGATTGAGATTGGCACTCCATGTCGTGCCACAATTTCTCTTAAGTATATCTCAGCAAGCTTTCCAGTGCTGTCTTTTTCTCGGATCGGTAGGAAGTGCGCAGACTTCGTCAATCGATCAACGATTACCCATATCATATCGTGCCCTCTCGGGGTCCTGGGTAATTTCGTTATGAAGTCCATCGAGATTTGTTCCCACTTCCACACGGGAATCTCTGGTTGTTGAAGTAGGCCGGACGGTTTCTGATATTCTGCCTTAACCTTAGCACAGGTTAGGCATTTTTCCAACATAAACAGCAACGTCGCTTTTGAGTCTCGTCCACCAATAATAATTTTTTCAAGTCTTGATACATCTTGTCCGACCCTGGGTGGATCGAGTATCTTGACTTGTGCGCTTCATCAAGGATGACTTCTCGTAGGCCACCATAGAGCGGAACCCAAATGCGCTTTTTAAAGTATAAGGCTCCCCCTTCATTTGGCGCCATGTATTTAAGCATACCCCGGAGGTATTCAGCTTTACGATTCTCTTCTTTAAGAGCTTCTTGTTGTGCATCTCGAATGCGTGCAGTGAGGTTCGTTCGAATTCGTCATTTCCAATGCTCGAACTCTTAGGGTCTTAACCCTTTCTTTTCGGCTCAACGCGTACGCTACAACGTTTGCCTTTCCAGGATGGTACTTAATCTCACAGTCATAATCGTTCAGCAGCTCGACCCAACGTCGCTGGCGCATATTCAATTCCTTCTGATCAAATATGTGTTGTAAGCTTTAGTGATCTGTGAAGATTGTACATCGAGTACCATATAAATAATGTCGCCAAATCTTCAAGGCGAATACCACTGCACCCAGCTCCAGGTCGTGAGTGGTATAATTTCTCTCGTGAACCTTCAGTTGTCTTGAAGCATAAGCGATGACTTTTTGGCGTTGCATGAGCACGCAACCCAAGCCTTGTAGTGAGGCGTTGCAGTATACCACGAAGTCTTCAGTGCCTTCGGGTAACGATAGTATTGGTGCATCGCAGAGCTTGTTCTTAAGTAGCTGAAAGGCTTCTTCTTGTTTGTGACCCCAGTCGTATTTCTTGTCTTTCTGAGTAAGGGTCGTTAGCGGTTGAGCTATCCTCGAGAAATTCTCAATGAATCGCCGATAGTAGCCCGCTAAGCCTAAAAATTGTCGAACTTCAGTTGGGGTCTTGGGAGCTTCCCAATTCTTTATTGCTTCAATCTTGGATGGGTCTACATGAATGCCCTTCTCATTCACCACGTGACCAAGAAATTGTACTTCGCGAATCCAGAATTCGCATTTCGAGAACTTTGCATAAGGTTTCTCTCTCTTCAGTAGTTCCAGAATAGTTCGGAGATATTGCTCATGCTCTTCTTTCGTTCGCGAGTAAATCAGGATATCATCGATAAATACTATCACGAATTTATCGAGATATGGTTTGCATACGCGGTTCATCAGACCCATAAAGACCACTCGCGCGTTCGTCAATCCAAACGGCATCACAAGATATTCGTAGTGCCCATAGCGCGTTCTGAATGCAGTCTTTGGCACACTTTTATCTTGGATTCTCAGCTGATGGTATCCAGATTCGAAGGTCGATCTTGGAATAGTAGCTTGATCCTTGCACTTTGATCAAACAAGTCATCAATCCTCGGTAGCGGATACCGATTCTTGATTGTGAGCTTGTTCAGTTCCCTGTAATCGATACACATCCGCAGTGATCCATCCTTCTTCACGAATAATACTGGAGCTCCCCAGGGTGAGAAGCTTGGCCTTATAAATCCCTTATCCAACAACTCCTGGAGTTGTGTAGATAATTTTTGCATTTCGGATGGCGCAAGTCGATATGGAGCCTTGGCTACAGGAGCGGCTCCTGGAACCAAGTCTATGTGGAATTCGACTTGTCGATGCGGAGGTAGTCCTGGCAGATCTTCGGGGAACACATCAGGAAATTCCTTCACCACAGGAATGTCTTCGAGTTTTGGCTCCACAGCCTTCTTATTTACAACGTGTGCTAGGAAAGCAACACATCCTTTCCTTAAGCACTTATGTGCCTTCATACATCTGATGATTTGTAGAGGCGCGTTTCGTCTTCCTCCATGTACGATGAGAGTTTCACCATTCGCTAAAGGGATGCGAATGATTTTCTCATGACAAATGACTTCAGCCTTGTTCTTGGACAACCAGTCCATTCCAACCACTACATCGAAGCTACCTAATTGAATAGGTAAGAGGTCGATGCTAAATCTTCGTTCACCAAGTTCTAGCGTGCAGCCTCTAACAGTGTTGCCCGATTCAACAAGTTTACCATTGGCTAGTTCTATGGAATAAGGAATTTCTAATCTACTAGATTCTATTCCAAGTATGCGTTTAATTTCCACAGGCATGAAACTATAATCGGTGCCAGTGTCGAATAATATGGATGCAAAGTGATTGTTAATGAGGAACGTACCGTTGACCACATTAGGGTCCTTGTGTGCGTCCCTTGCTCTAATTACAAATGCTCGGGTCTGAGCATTGTTTCCCCTTGGGCAATTTTTCTTGAAATGATCCATGCCTCCACAACCAAAGCATCCTTGGTTTTGCCCAGCTCCACGGCTATTCCGGTTACCATTGCCATTCCCATTCCTTCCGTTTCCCCAACAGTTTTCTGCTTGGTGACCCAATCTACCACATTTGTCGCACCTTGGAATGCGACAAGCTCCTTTATGATGAAACTTACATTTTTGGCATTCAGGCGTGGAGCCTTGGTATGCCTTGGTTGAAAGGGTCTTCGCCTCCTGAGACGGGTTGGCCTCATGCTTTTTGTTGAAACCTTTGTTGTTGCGAGTCGCTTGATTCAGATTCGAACGCTTTCTCTTCTTGTCACCGGACGACTCATCATGTGTCTCGGTCTTCTCTGTTGGGTTCAACGATAACTTCTTCTTACGAACACAATCTTTGGTCAGGCTGACAGCCAGAGTTACAGCCTCAGTGGTTGTTTGTGGTTGGGCTGACGTCACCATGCCACGAAACTCTGAGGCCAGTCCCCAAATGTAGCGTTCGACACGCTTGAATTCGGGAGTCACCATGTAGGGAAGCACTCTGGACAGATCGTGGAATCTTCGAGTATAACTATCAATATTAGCACCTTCCATAGTCAAGTGCCAGAACTCTGTTTCCAGCCTTTGGAGTTCCGCACGAGAGCAGTACTTCTCTCTCATCCTTTCCTTCAGTTCCTCCCAAGTTAGACCATACGCGGCATTTTTGAGCAAGGTTTGGGCTTGCAGATTCCACCAAGTCAGAGCTTCATCGGCAAACAACCCGGTAGCAAAGGTGACTTGTTGATCCGCGGTACACTTGCTCATGCGGAAGGTAGCTTCAGTCTTCTCCGTCCAGCGCACAAATGCTACTGCACCTCCTGTGCCATCATAGTTCATCGGCTTGCAGTCGAGGAACTGCTTAAATGTGCAGTTTCGAACTGCGCTGTCTCCAGATGAATCTCCATTCCCATTATGTCTAGCGTTGCTTGGTCCTCCACTGTCTTGAGTACGGTTTGCCTCGTACTGGGCGATAGCAGCGGAGATCCTTTCTTCCAGTAGAGCCTCCAGCTCTTCGGCAATTCTTGGCAGTGGGGGAGGAGGAGGTTGGTCACGAGCGTTCACAGCTCTTTTGGGTGCCATGTTCTGAAGAACACAACCCAATAGGGTTAGACATTTGTTTGATATCGTCATACGAGATAGTGGTAGTATTTATATATACACAAGCATATACCACCTAGTAACATCAAACAATCCGCCAATTGTATAAATCAATTCATACTGCAGCAAGCATGTAGAGTTAGGTAAACACCTTATTGACGGTTCTTGTCTTTATGTCCTAAATCATTACTCTGGCAGAGTACTTAGTAGGCTTGCACTGAGGGAATCTATACGTGACAAGACTTGCTGTGATTTTTGTGCACTGAATTCCATAATTATGTATGCATCCATAATTACGTAACTCCTTGCACAGTCCGCACAGTTCGTTTCATCCTCGTATTTCTTCCTTCAGATGGGCCATTGCTTTCAGGTAAAGTCACATATACTTGTGACATTCTACTTCTAGTACATGCTAATTATCACACATAATTGCAAGTAATTTCTAGTCAATGACAAGTGCTACTCAAGTGCACTCTAAATCTCGTAATGTCTTTCCTAGACTCATGTAGACAGTTTCAGGTAGTGGATGTCGCGGGACGTTTTATGCAATGAAAACTCTTTGAAAATTGTTTTCGTGTATGGATCCTAGAGATTGTAGACTAGACTCGAGAAGGAATCCTGGTTCACTACAATCGCAGCTCTGATATCAATCTGTCACACCCCTTTCTACGGCGGAAGCACGAGGTGTGATCATGAAAGGTTCTCATTGCATACGAAGAGTAAACATGCTACATGCTCGTAAAATAACATCAAATACCATAATTTGAAAACATAAGTTTAGCGTTTACATCGCTAGACAGCTTAAAACATTGTCTCAAGAGTTTACAACTTTATTTAAAGTTAAACACAAGTGACATCCATGAGCATAAGCAAGACCACGCGCACATCCATCCTAGTTACCTGAAATACATGTGAGTTTTTGGAAAAACGTCAACATAAAGTTGGTGTGAATTCATGCAGTTTTGTATTTCATGTTTGTATACTTTGTATGAAAACATAGTTTGTGAGTAAATCAAGTTTTCATATATAAATCCAGTTTCATGTGTACATCACGTACATCTGTATAATTCAATTTCTTCTTGAGTACCCCACGTACTTCAAGTATAACTCAATCTTTTCTTGAGTACCCCACGTACTCAAGTATTCATCAATTTTTAGTATGGTATGAATTTCATGTAATTAAAATATTCCTGTAAATATCAGGATTGTTAATGGGTTGCAAAGCCATTAACATGTGACACGTCATAGGAAGCCACCAAACCTAAGGCATTTAATTGGTATATTCTGAGACACAAAAGCACTTCCTCGGTTCTCGCCCCGACCGGGAGTGTGGCTGCCAGGCACCCGTTAGATCTAACCTTTTGTTCTGCGGTCTGAATGTATACGTTGATTAATGGTGCTTCTGTACCCTATTTGTGACACTATTTCTCATAACGCATCCTACTTGGTTCTCGTCCTCACCAAGCGCGTTTCTTGTTATCATTTCTCATAGCGCCTCATACTTGGTTCTCATTCTCACCAAGTGCGCTTCTTGTATTTATATCATACCAATTATAAATATTGTACATTTGTACATGTATTCCACCCCCGAAGTTATGAAAACTGAAAACAGTTAAAGAGAAAAGGGGGAGCATGAACTCACAACTTTGCGTTCCTAGCGTCGTAAACTCCACCGGATTTGCTTACTTAACGTCGTAACCTATACGCGTTTTCTTATCGTTAGTCACTAGACTTGCGTCGTACAAGTACAGTCACTCTCTTTTGTGTATATTTTCTTGTGTTAAAAATATTCTATATTTTTAACTACGTATCTTACTTATATTATTTTCTCCAAAAATAAATATAAGTCTTTTGTGTTTTGCACTTTGCACCCGAATTATGTATCTTGTATGGTGTATGTGTATTTTTATGTTTATACTCCTCATGAGTATTTAGTGTATTTTTTTTAAGTCTTAATACACTAGCACGTATAACACATACTATATACACTTAGCACAAAAGTTGGTGATAAAATAATATATATTTTTCTCTCAAAAATATATATACATAATATCCACAATATTCATCAACATTAATCACTAATTTCTTTATTTCATGAACTTGAATATTTACAAAAATGTGTAGTAACTTACTAGCACATTTAGTAAGTCTTGTTATCTTTAAAAATAAGTTTAATTTCATAAAAACTTTATTTTTAAAGAATATGAAGTTTTACAACTTCTAGTCGGTTTTTACGAAACTATTTCTTCGTTAACACTTTTGTTACACAAGTATCCACACACTTGTTTGTTCACAAAAACCACTTTTGTTTGTGTAAGATCCGGATTAGAACATGTGATTTCTTTTGATTCTTGGTCTTTTGAAAATACCACTTGTAGATACATAGATCTACTAGTTTTAAACACTTTTGTACAAGTTAAAACATTTTTACACAAGTTCATGGTTTATGTGTGGTAGGGTTTCACCTTTTAACCCTTGTTACTTCTAAAATAGCTTTATGTTAAGATCCATGATCTTACCAAACCGGGTTAAACGATGATCCGAGCTACCACATCATAGATCGGGTCTAGATAACCATATATTTCAAATACTACAACTTTTACACAACTTATGTGCTATTAACCACCATTTTTCATGCTTTTAGTAGACTTTTGTGCATCTTTTCGCATTTTAACGAGATTTAACAAACACAAATCCTTTTAACCACTTTAGATAAGTTCAAATATGAGTTTTAAGCATTATACCTCTAGCTCGAGGCTAGGGAAGAATCTATGCGCAAAAGAGGTGGATAAAAGCTAGATAAAGAGGTCCTTCGAACTCCGTTTGCTCCAAGCTTCCTAATACGAGACCCTTAACACTTGTAGATGCTTGAAATATGAAGATCAAGATCGAAAGTATGATGGATGGATTAGGGGTGTTTGGCCGTAAGCTTTGAGAGAGAAAGAGGAGTGTTCTTGTTGAGTGTTGTGAAGTGTAAGTGTTAAGTGTGCTAACCTTTGATCTTATAGGCAATTAGTTAGGGTATTATCCATAGGATCAAGTGTCTTCTAGATTTTAAACACCTTGATTAAAATAATAAAAAGAAATCAAGGCTTGTCTCCCCTTGATGGGGCCGTTTCCAATGGGGGGGGGGGGGTCTTTAGTTGGCTTCTAACTATTAGTTGGTTACTTAGTTAGGTTAACTAAGTTAAGTTTAGAGATTAACTTGGTTAGTTGTGTGTCACGCGTTATAATGGGTGTTAGGGTGTTCAGGGACCCTAACTAGCTCAGAAAAGGATAAATAATGAAAATAACAATTTTTTCATGTTCCGGGTATAGTCCGGTTGTTCGGTTACATACCGATCCGTTAAAGTGCTAAATTACACTTTTTAGTGTCGTTTAAGTACCTTTCTTGTACTCTTTCAATTCCCAACACTTAGGGAAATATTCTGGATAATAAAACGACATTTCTGCATAATATTTATATGTCTAAATGCTGAATTATTGCTGATTTGTATAAATTCTGCACTTAAAGTGCGTTTCGGGTGCTTTTTAGTGCTTATTTTTGCTTTCGTATTGCATATATATTAACCCTTGTATGTACTCTTGGGTTTTAATGCATTCTTGTTGTTGGACCTACACCTAGGCCTCAATTCTATTGTCTGGCTGCTTTCTGCAGTTCCGTTGACACATAGTGTCTTACCGGTGAGTTTACTTAATATTTTTGACGCAACGCTCTTGTTTATGCATAAAGCAATATTTTGTAGTATACAACGTGCATGAATTCACTTGTTTAATCATGTGTTCAGACATTGCTGACACTTAAACTCATAATTGCAGTCATTAAGCAATAATTATAGTGTACGGAAATTACCGGTTTGTGCCAGTTGTCACATTTTGTGCCCCCTAGATACTATGCATACAAGGATTAAAATAATCAAAGTGTACAATTGTGTTCCCCATGGTTTGGGGCCGGTTAGGATGGGGGGGGGGGGGTACTAGTTCGATCTCAACTAGTAATTAGGTAGTTAGTTAGGTTAAGTTAAGTAATTAACCCGGTTACTAACGTGTAGTGTGTTATAACGGGTGTTAGGGAAATCAGGGACCCTAACTAGCTCAGAAAAAGATAAATAATGTTATTAACAATATTTTCATGTTCCGGGTATAGTCCGGTTGTTCGGTTACATACCGATTCGTTAAAGTGCTAAATTACACTTTTTAGTGTCGTTTAAGTACCTTTCTTGTACTCTTTCAATTCCCAACACTTAGGGAAACATTCTGGATAATAAAACGCCATTTCTGCATAATATTTATATGTCTAAATGCTGAATTATTGCTGATTTGTATAAATTCTGCACTTAAAGTGCGTTTCGGGTGCTTTTTAGTGCTTATTTTTGCTTTCGTATTGCATATATACTAACCCTTGTATGTACTCTTGGGTTTTAATGCATTCTTGTTGTTGGACCTACACCTAGGCCTCAATTCTATTGTCTGGCTGCTTTCTGCAGTTCCGTTGACACATAGTGTCTTACCGGTGAGTTTACTTAGTATTTTTGACGCAACGCTCTTATTTATGCATAAAGCAATATTTTGTAGTATACAACGTGCATGAATTCACTTGTTTAATCATGTGTTCAGACATTGCTGACACTTAAACTCATAATTGCAGTCATTAAGCAATAATTATAGTGTACGGAAATTACCGGTTTGTGCCAGTTGTCACAGTCTCCCCCCGTTAAAAGAATTTCGTCCCGAAATTCAGACTGAACTCACCCTCGCTGGAGTCTTCTTGAATAGGTGGGGATACTTTTTCCTGAACTGGTCCTCACGTTCCCATGTGTACTCGGGTCCGTGCTTAGAGCTCCAACGTACTTTGACAAGCTTCACACTGCTCCTCCTGGTCTTGTTGACTTTCCAGTCAGTAACCTCAATGGGTTGTTCTGTAAATCGGAGGGCTTCATCAGTATGCACTTCATCCATCGGGATGATCATGTTTTCTTGCGTTGGACTCTTCTTCAGGTTGGATACATGAAACGTATCATGTATTCCGTTAAGTTCTTCCGGTAACTCCAACTTGTATGCCACGGTACCAATTCTCTTCAGTATTCTGAATGGTCCGATGTATCGTGGATTCAGCTTTCCACGCTTTCCAAACCTGACTACGCCCTTCCATGGTGAGACTTTTAACAACACTTTGTCTCCCACCTTGAAATCTACCGATTTTCTATTTGGATCAGCGTAGCTCTTTTGTCGCTCTCGAGCCGCCTTAATGCGCTCTCGGATCTGCGCAATCTTGTCGGTGGTCTCTTGTAGAAGTTCAGGACCAACCATACGCTTATCTCCAGCGTCTGCCCAACATAAGGGCGATCGGCATTTGCGGCCATACAGAGCTTCGAACGGCGCGGCTTTTATGCTCGTATGATAGCTGTTATTGTAGGAAAACTCAACTAAAGGTAGATGAGTATCCCAGCTGCCGCCTAGATCCATGACACATGCGCGAAGCATATCTTCTAACGTTTGTATTGTCCGTTCGCTCTGGCCGTCTGTTTGCGGATGAAATGCCGTGCTCAGATCTAACTGAGATCCAAAGGCTTCCTGAAATGATTGCCAGATTCTTGAGACAAAGCGTCCATCTCTGTCTGAAATGATTGAGATTGGCACTCCATGACGTGCCACAATTTCTCTTAAATATATCTCTGCAAGCTTTCCAGTGCTATCCTTTTCTCGGATTGGTAGGAAATGCGCAGACTTCGTCAATCGATCAACTATTACCCATATCATATCGTGCCCTCTCGGGGTCCTGGGTAATTTCGTTATGAAGTCCATCGAGATTTGTTCCCACTTCCACACGGGAATCTCTGGTTGTTGTAGTAGGCCGGACGGTTTCTGATATTCTGCCTTAACCTTGGCACAGGTTAGGCATTTTCCAACATACACAGCAACGTCGCTTTTGAGTCTCGGCCACCAATAGTATTCTTTCAAATCTTGATACATTTTGTCTGATCCTGGGTGGATCGAATATCTCGATTTGTGGGCTTCATTAAGGATGACTTCTCGTATGCCACCATAGAGTGGAACCCAAATACGCTTCTTAAAGTATAAGGCTCCCTCTTCGTTTGGCACCATGTATTTCAGCATACCCCGTAGGTATTCAGCTTTACGATTCTCTTCTTTAAGAGCTTCTTGTTGTGCATCTCGAATGCGTGCAGTGAGGTTCGTTCGAATCGTCATTTCCAATGCTCGAACCCTTAGGGTCTTAACCCTTTCTTTTCGGCTCAACGCGTCTGCTACAACGTTTGCCTTTCCAGGATGGTACTTAATCTCACAGTCATAATCGTTCAGCAGCTCGACCCAATGTCGCTGGCGCATATTCAATTCCTTCTGATCAAATATGTGTTGTAAGCTTTTGTGATCTGTGAAGATTGTACATCGAGTACCATATAAATAATGTCGCCAAATCTTTAAGGCGAACACCACTGCACCCAGCTCCAGGTCGTGAGTGGTATAATTTCTCTCATGAACCTTCAGTTGTCTTGAAGCATAAGCGATGACTTTTTGGCGTTGCATGAGCACGCAACCCAAGCCTTGTCGTGAGGCGTCGCAGTATACCACGAAGTCTTCAGTGCCTTCGGGTAATGATAGTATCGGTGCATCGCAGAGCTTGTTCTTAAGTAGCTGAAAGGCTTCTTCCTGTTTGTGACCCCAGTCGTATTTCTTGTCTTTCTGAGTAAGGGTCGTTAGCGGTTGAGCTATCCTTGAGAAATTCTCAATGAATCGCCGATAGTAGCCCGCTAAGCCCAAAAATTGACGGACTTCGGTCGGGGTCTTGGGAGCTTCCCAATTCTTTATTGCTTCAATCTTGGACGGGTCTACATGAATGCCCTTCTCATTCACCACGTGACCAAGAAATTGTACTTCGCGAATCCAGAATTCGCACTTCGAGAACTTTGCATAAAGTTTCTCTTTCTTCAGTAGTTCCAAGATAGTCCTGAGATGTTGCTCATGCTCTTCTTTCGTTCGTGAGTAAATCAGGATATCGTCGATAAATACAATCACGAATTTATCAAGATATGGTTTGCATACGCGGTTCATTAGGTCCATAAAGACCGCTGGTGCATTCGTTAGCCCAAATGGCATCACAAGAAATTCGTAGTGCCCATATCGCGTTCTGAATGCAGTCTTTGGCACGCTTTTATCTTGGATTCTCAGCTGATGGTATCCAGATCGAAGGTCGATCTTGGAATAGTAGCTTGATCCTTGCAGTTGATCAAACAAGTCATCGATCCTCGGTAGCGGATACCGATTCTTGGTTGTGAGCTTGTTCAGTTCCCTGTAATCGATACACATCCGCAGTGATCCATCCTTCTTTTTCACGAATAATACTGGAGCTCCCCAGGGCGAGAAGCTTGGCCTTATGAATCCTTTATCCAACAACTCCTGAAGCTGTGTAGATAATTCTTGCATTTCGGATGGTGCAAGTCGATAGGGTGCCTTGGCTACAGGAGCGGCTCCTGGAACCAAGTCTATGCGGAATTCGACTTGTCGTTGCGGAGGTAGTCCTGGCAGATCTTCAGGGAACACATTAGGAAATTCCTTCACCACAGGAATGTCTTCGAGTTTTGGCTCCACAGTCTTCTTATCTACAACGTGTGCTAGGAAAGCAACACATCCTTTCCTTAAGCACTTCTGCGCCTTCATACAACTGATGATTCGTAGAGGCGCGTTTCGTCTTTCTCCATGTACGATGAGAGTTTCATCATTCGTCAGAGGGATGCGAATGATTTTCTCATGACAAATGACTTCAGCTTTGTTCTTGGACAACCAGTCCATTCCGACCACTACATCGAAGCTACCCAATTGGATAGGTAGGAGGTCGATGCTAAACCTTCGTTCACCAAGTTCTAGTGTGCAGCCTTTAACAATTTCGCCTGATTCAACAAGTTTACCATTGGCTAGTTCTATGGAATAAGGAATTTCTAATCTACTAGATTCTATTCCGAGTATGCGTTTAAATTCCACAGACATGAAGCTATAATCGGCGCCAGTGTCGAATAATATGGATGCAAAGTGATTGTTAATGAGAAACATACCGGTGACCACGTTAGGGTCCTCGCGTGCGTCTCTTGCTCCAATCACAAATGCTCGAGCCGGAGCGTTGTTTCTCTCCGGGCAGTTCTTCATGAAATGATCATTGCTTCCACACTTGAAGCATCCTTGGTTCTGCCCTTTCCCGTTGCCATTCTTATTACCAGCACCGTTTCCATTTCGGTTCTTTCCTTTTCCCCAACAGTCTTCTGTTCGATGACCCAATTTACCATATTTGTCGCACCTTGGAATGCGACAAGCTCCATCATGATGATACTTACATTTTTGGCATCTAGGCATGGAGCCTTGGTATGGTTTGGTTGCATGGGTTTTCGTCTCCTGAGGTGGATTAGTGTCGCGCTTCTTGTTGAAACCCTTGTTGTTGCGAGTGGCTTGGTTCAAACTTGTATGCTTTCTCTTTCTGTCACCGGACGACTCAGCATGTGTGTCGGTCTTTTCTGTTGGGTTCAGTGATAGCTTCTTCATACGAACACAATCTTCAGTCAGGCTGACAGCCAGAGTTACAGCCTCGGTGATTGTTTGTGGTTTGGCCGACGTCACCATGCCACGAAACTCTGAGGCCAGTCCCCAAATGTAGCGTTCCACACGCTTGAATTCGGGAGTCACCATGTAGGGAAGCACTCTCGACAGGTCGTGGAACCTTCGAGTGTAACCATTGATGTCAGCGCCTTCCATAGTCAAGTGCCAGAACTCTGTTTCCAGCCTTTGGAGTTCCGCATGAGAGCAATACTTCTCTCTCATTCTTTCCTTCAGTTCCTCCCAAGTTAAGCCATAAGCGGCATCGTCACCCAAGGTTTGGGCTTGCAGGTTCCACCAAGTCAGAGCTTCATCGACGAATAACCCAGTAGCAAAAGTGACTTGTTGATCCGCGGTACACTTGCTCATGCGGAAAGTAGCTTCAGTCTTCTCCGTCCAGCGCACAAATGCTACTGCACCTCCTGTGCCATCATAGTTCATCGGCTTGCAGTCGAGGAACTGCTTGAAAGTGCAGCCTGGAATTGATTCAACCAATTCACATGTGAGCAATCGAAGAAATAATGAAACAAGGACCGTTCATAAATTTCCTCATGCTTAGCACAGTGTCTTAAGGTTACCTTGAGCTGCATTGCCTCCAGACGAATCTCCATTCCCATTACGCCTAGCGTTGCTTGGTCCTCCACTGTCTTGAGTTCGGTTCGCCTCGTACTGGGCGATAGCAGCAGAGATCCTTTCCTCCAGTAGAGCGTCCAGCTCTTCAGCAGTTCTTGGCAGTGGGGGAGGAGGAGGTAGATCATCATTGCGAGCATTCACAGCTTTCCTGGGTGCTATGTTCTGACAGAACATAACACAGCAGGGTTAGGCATTTGTTTGATATCGTCATACTAGGCCGTAGTAGTATATATATACACAGGCATATACCACATAAGTGACGTCAAACAATTATTACTCTAGCAGAGTATTTAGAAGGCTTGCACTGAGGGAACCTATACGTGACAAGACTTGCTGTGATTTCTGTGCACTGAATTCCATAATTATGTATGCATCCATAATTACGTAACTCCTTGCACAGTCCGCACAGTTCGTTTCATCCTCGTATTTCTTCCTTCAGATGGGTCATTGCTTTCAGGTAAAGTCACATATACTTGTGACATTCCACTTCTAGTACATGCTAATTATCACACATAATTGCAAGTAATTTCTAGTCAACGACAAGTGCTACTCAAGTGCACTCTAAGTCTCGTAGTGTCCTTTCTAGACTCATGTAGACAGTTTCAGGTAGTGGATGTCGCGGGACGTTTTATGCAATGAAAACTCTTTGAAAATTGTTTTCGTGAATGGATCCTAGAGATTGTAGACTAGACTCGAGAAGGAATCCTGGTTCACTACAATCGCAGCTCTGATACCAATCTGTCACACCCCTTTCTACGGCGGAAGCACGAGGTGTGATCATGAAAGGTTCTCATTGCATACGAAGAGTAAACATGCTACATGCTCAAGAAAATAACTTCAAATACCATAATTTGAAACATACGTTAGCGTTTACATCGCTAAGTCTCATAAAGCATTGTCTTAAAAGTTTACAACTTTATTTAAAGATAAACATAAGCGACATCCACGAGCATGAGTAAGACCACGCGCACATCCATCCTAGTTACCTGAAATACATGTGAGTTTTTGGAAAAACGTCAACATAAAGTTGGTGTGAATTCATGCGGTTTTGTGTTTCATGTTTGTATACTTTGTATGAAAACATAGTTTGTGAGTAATTCAAGTTTTCATATATAAATTCAGTTTCATGTGTACGCCACGTACACATGTATAATTCAACTTCTTCTTGAGTACCCCACGTACTCAAGTATAATTCTCATTCTCTTGAGTACCCCACGTACTTCAAGTATAATTCAATCTTCTTGAGTACCCCACGTACTTCAAGTTATATATCAATCTTAGTATGGTATGAATTTCATGTAAATACAGTATTTCTGTAATTATCAGATTGTTAATGGGTTGCAAAGCCATTAACATGTGGCACGACATAGGAAGTCACCAAACCTAAGGCATTTAATTGGTATATTCTGAGACACAAAAGCACTCCTCGGTTCTCGCCCCGACCGGGAGTGTGGCTGCCAGGCACCCGTTAGATCTAACCTTTTGTTCTGCGGTCTAAGTATGTACACGATTAATAGTGCTTCTGTATCCTATTCGTGACACTATTTCTCATAACGCATCTTACTTGGTTCTCGTTCTCACCAAGCGCGTTTCTTGTTATCCTTTCTCATAGCGCCTCTTACTTGGTTCTCGTTCTCACCAAGTGCGCTTCTCATATTCCTATATTTCGTCACACTTGGTTCTCGTTCTCACCAAGTGTACTTCTTGTATTTATATTTCGTCACACTTGGTTCTCGTTCTCACCAAGTGTACTTCTTGTATTTATATCATACCAATTATAAATTTTGTACATTTGTACATGTATTTCACCCCCGAAGTTATAAAAACTGAAAACAGTTAAAGAGAAAAGGGGGAGCATGAACTCACAACTTTGCGTTCCTAGCGTCGTAAACTCCACCGGATTTGCTTAATTAACGTCGTAACCTATACGCGTTTTCTTAACGTTAGTTACTAGACTTGCGTCGCACAAGTACAGTCACTCTCTTTTGTATATATTCTTGTGTTAAAAATATTCTATATTTTTAACTACGTATCTTACTTATATTATTTTCTCCAAAAATAAATATAAGTCTTTTGTGTTTTGCACTTTGCACCCGAATTATGTATCTTGTATTTTGTATGTGCATTTTTATGTTTATACTCCTCATGAGTATTTAGTGTATTTTTAAGTCTTAATACACTAGCTCGTATAACACATACTATATACACTTAGCACAAAAATTGGTGATAAAATAATATATATTTTTCTCTCAAAAATATATATACATAATATCCATTTTTATTCTTCAAGAAATCACCATTTCTTATCATCAAAAATTAGGGAAACCTTGTTAATGTTTTGAGGTATATTTTTAGGGGATAAGTTTCTCAAAAACTCATATTTTTCTAAGTGTCAAAATTTATAAAAATTTTGACAGAGTTTCCCCTAAAAATGGAGGTTTCCCACGTTTTCAAAACGTGTGTTTATTTTCTTTTAAATCATTATCAATCATCAACAACAATTACCAACAATCATCATCAACAATAATCACTAACTTCTCCATTTCATGAACTTGAATATTTACAAAAATTGTGTAGTATCTTACTAGCACATTTAGTAGGTCTTGTTATCTTTAAAAATAAGTTTAATTTCTTAAAAATCTTATTTTTAAAGAACATGAAGTTTCACAACTTCTAGTCGGTTTTTACGAAAACTATTTCTTCGTTAAAACTTTTGTTACACAAGTATCCACACTCTTGTTTGTTCACAAAAACCACTTTTGTTTGTGTAAGATCCGGTTTAGAACATGTGATTTCCTTTGATGCTTGGTCTTTTGAAAATACCACTTGTAGATACATAGATCTACTAGTTTTAAACACTTTTGTACAAGTTAAAACATTTTTACACAAGTTCATGGTTTATGTGTGGTAGGGTTTCACCTTTTAACCCTTGTTACTTCTAAAATAGCTTTATGTTAAGATCCATGATCTTACCAAACCGGGTCAAACGATGATCCGAGCTACCACATCATAGATCGGGTCTAGATAACCATATATTTCAAATACTACAACTTTTACACAACTTATGTGCTATTAACCACCATTTTTCATGCTTTTAGTAGACTTTTGTGCATCTTTTCGCATTTTAACGAGATTTAACCAACACAAATCCTTTTAACCACTTTAGATAAGTTCAAATATGAGTTTTAACGAGGCTAGGGAAGATTCTATGCGCAAAAGAGGTGGATAAAAGCAAAGTAGAGAGGTCCTTCGCCCTCCGTTTGCTCCAAGACTCCTAATACGTGACCCTTAACACTTGTGTGTGCTTGAAATGATGATGATCAAACTCGAAAAAATGATGGATATGGGGATGCTTGGCCGAAACTTAGAGAGCAAGGGAGAGTAGTGAGAAAGTTGTGTTGAGTAGTGATGAATATGTGGTGTAATTGGAGGAACTTATAGACTAAGATTAAGAGTATTAACCAATAGGTTTTGTGCCCCCTAGATACTATGCATACAAGGATTAAAATAATCAAAGTGTACAATTGTGTTCCCCATGGTTTGGGGCCGGTTAGGATGGGGGGGGGGGGTACTAGTTCGATCTCAACTAGTAATTAGGTAGTTAGTTAGGTTAAGTTAAGTAATTAACCCGGTTACTAACGTGTAGTGTGTTATAACGGGTGTTAGGGAAATCAGGGACCCTAACTAGCTCAGAAAAAGATAAATAATGTTATTAACAATATTTTCATGTTCCGGGTATAGTCCGGTTGTTCGGTTACATACCGATTCGTTAAAGTGCTAAATTACACTTTTTAGTGTCGTTTAAGTACCCTTCTTGTACTCTTTCAATTCCCAACACTTAGGGAAACATTCTGGATAATAAAACGACATTTCTGCATAATATTTATATGTCTAAATACTGAATTATTGCTGATTTGTATAAATTCTGCACTTAAAGTGCGTTTCGGGTGCTTTTTAGTGCTTATTTTTGCTTTCGTATTGCATATATACTAACCCTTGTATGTACTCTTGGGTTTTAATGCATTCTTGTTGTTGGACCTACACCTAGGCCTCAATTCTATTGTCTGGCTGCTTTCTGCAGTTCCGTTGACACATAGTGTCTTACCGGTGAGTTTACTTAGTATTTTTGACGCAACGCTCTTGTTTATGCATAAAGCAATATTTTGTAGTATACAACGTGCATGAATTCACTTGTTTAATCATGTGTTCAGACATTGCTGACACTTAAACTCATAATTGCAGTCATTAAGAAATAATTATAGTGTACGGAAATTACCGGTTTGTGCCAGTTGTCACATTAAAACTAAATCAATGGATGAACATCTTTAGTTTTATCATGTAGTTGTTTGTTATGGTAGAATGCAATGATATTAAGCAAGTCACACATAATCACGATTCCACAAAAGTCAGGGTGTGACACCAGGTAGGGGTCGGGGTTGCGACTTTAGGGTTTTATTGTCTTTTTATATGTAGGTTTTTGTTAAGTGGGTTGGGCCCAGGGCCCGTTAGCGTGTTTTGAGCGGCCTAATAACAATTCTGAAGCCCGTTTATGCACACGATTCTCGTGAATTGTCGTAGGATATTGTTTTAGGGTAAAATGTCCTCAAAATTTCACCGTAAGTCGTTAATAGACGCGTTCGTTCGATTAGTTGCATTAAATCGCGTAAAAGCCTTGTCTATCGTTTCTCATTCGTTTCTCGATCTGGTTTCAACTACGAATATTAAAATTCGAAAACGAAGCCAAAAATATCATATTACATAAATATCAAGACATAACTTGAGTCTGGTGCTTCCGTTTCGTTGTTGATTGTCAGTGCGTTATCGTTTCCGTGTTTTTCGCTCACGTACGCGTTTTGTGTCGTTCAAGAGTATGAAAACTTCACAAAACGAAATCCATATGTTTAAATTATACGTATACAATTCGTATTTGTCGGCGTTGCCAGTATTTCATACGATGTCTGTTCGTTATCGTTTAACGCTCAGCAGATTTCCCGAAAATCAAGATACGCGCACTGTAACGTCGGATAAGCGTTCCTAGGCTTTCCAATAGCCTAATTAAGCTAATTCATGTCTTAAACATTATTTATTATCGCCTAAATGTTTGTTAATCGCGTAATTAGAAGACGTTAATTGCCATTTGTCACAAGATGCACATGTGCATTTCTAGTATTGTTAATGTAAAAAATAGTGCATTATGAATGGAAGTGTAAATGAAAGTGCAATTGTCGGATATTAGTAATGTATTACGGAATTTGTCAAAGAAATGATACATATGCACATATGCATGGATAATTGTTACTCGAAAAAAAATTTTAATTTTATTTTGGTGACGAAATATAGCGATTTTTTTAAAAAAAAATTAAGTGTTTTTTGATTTTTTTAGGTATTTTTTGGTTGTGTTAACACTTGGTTCTCGCGGTTCTCGTAATAAAGCGTGGTTCCTAAAGGATCCTTCTCATATATATATATATATATATATATATAGGATCAGGATTTAGGGAAAACGGTGAAAAGTATAAAAATGGTGAGAACGCTTATGGATCGTCAGATCAAAACAACCTATGGACTAGATTGGCGTGGTGGCGTTTTCATAAATAACATCAATTTTATTAGTTGAACGTGCTTCATTAAGGGTAAAAGGGTAAACATCGTTTCTTACATAAAAAACCATTAAATATAAAACGTCAACTAAATACAAAACGCCAAATAATAAAAAAAATGTTTTTCCTGCGTAACTTTTCTGTGTTTTAGTTAGTGTATTTTATAATCTTGGCCTACAAAAACGCCAGTAAATATAAAACGCCAACCTTGAAAGATGGGACGTGTTATAGACTTAAAAGATAAAGCTGAGAAAAAAATAAATACAAACAGTAACCGAAAATACGGTTACTTTATTAATTGCATTTATTATAATATCCCGCCTAAACTGCGCGCCAAAAACATCCTATAAAGAGAAACATCTCAACTGTCACACTCCGACCGCGTAAAACAACAAACCGCAGCGGAAACGTCGGGGAGTCGAGCAACAGAATTATTGTTTCACAACCATGGAAATTAAAGTTTTGTGTTATTTATAAACAAAGGGGTTACATTGTCTTAAGACAACGGAAACAAAGAGTACACATCATAGTTAAAACTATTCTAACTTCATTTTATGTCACTAAGGCACAGGTCCGCCTAAGTGTATCTTGATCATTCCTATGCATCAGCTTCTGAAAACACATGTGAAAATAGGTACGTCAGCATAAAAATGCCTGTGAGATACATAGGTTTATTGATTTAGGATTCATGACTTGTAATTTAAAGAATTGTTTTATAAAAGTTAGTCATGAACCTTTGGAAAAATGTTTTCTTTCATAAACCATACAAAAAGTGATAAGAAAATCAGATGATATATAAAAGAAAGTTGTATAGTTAAATAAGTAACCAAGTAAAAATGAGTTGTATAAGTTAAATTGTTTGTAAAACAATGTTTTTAAGATATTATGTTATTTGAGTAAAATGTAATGTGTCTAAACTGAAATGGTTTAAATAACGCTACGATATGTAATATCATAAAAGCACTTATATATAGGAAGTACCAGCGGCGTATCCACCATGCTTTTATCATATTACACATGCCTCGTTATTTAAATCACTTCTCCCAAACAAACCACCAAAGTGTAATGTTTAAACCAATGTTAAAATGTTCATGTATAAACAAATGTTATGTATGAAAAGTGAAAATATCAACTTAAATTATAAGTAAAATGTACAAAATAATGTATTTGATATAAATCATAGTTTAAGTCAAAGATATGTTTTGCAAAAATCCATGCTTTACTGATACAAACACTTATGCGGTAATATTAAACGTATACATTCAAGCCTTGAGACTGTAAGATAAACCCTAGAACAAATCAAAGGTTATCAAAAATGTTTTTGGATTCAGTCATTCCTTACGTCCAAACAAACCTAGGATTTCAGGAATGGGAGTTGTCAAGTCCTATGGTACCACTACTTACTACCGAGCGGCGTAGCTAATGTTAATGAACGTATTTCAGTTTCGTTAAACAAACCAAATGTCTTACCAAATGTAAGAATGTTATGAAAATAATGTACCCAGTATGCTAAGTGAACATACAAAGTAGAAATGTAAAACAATGTGTCCATATGCTGAGTGAACATATGCAACAGAAATGCAATGTAAAACAATGTGTCCATATGCTGAGTGAACATATGCAACCAAATGCTTATGAAAATCAATGTGCTAGCATGCTAAGTGAACATACATAGCAAAACATAAATGAAATCATGTACTATATGTGTACTAATGAATATAGTAAGTATGTGACATGAAAGCATAAAAATCACGAAAGTAACAAGTAGGCACATGTGTTTCACCCCAAAATATTTGAAAACAGTAAAAGAGGGGTCTATGTACTTACTTGAAATTGCTTAGAAGTCCTTGAATAACAACCAATCGAAACCTATCCTAAGTGCTTACGACCCATTACGACCCGTTTAGGTAGCTTACGCTACTTTAACGCGTCCTTCGCGTAAAATGCGTCCGGACCGCCTAACTAGTCCTATGACAAGTGTTATATGCCTTAACAAGTCTAATAATGTTTTCTAATCAGTTTAGATGTCAAAATTTAAGTTACATATGCTTAAAATGAATTTATGCGCAAAAGGGCATTTTGGTCATTTTCCTAAGGCATATAAACTACCTGTTATACAACTAACTAAACGTAGTGACCATAAGGTATAACCTCGGAAGGTTATTCGCTATGCAATTATGGTCACAAAAATATGTTTGGTCGGATCCTAATGATCGACCAAACGGGTCGGGTTCGAAAGTCTAAGCGGTTGTTTAGACCACTTATCTTACGACCCTATATAAGCACTAAAACTAAAAGTGACGAGTTAAACATGTTAAAACAAGTTTAACGAAGTTAAAAAACAAGTTTGATATCAAAACAAAGGGTTTTGATACCCAAGAATAGTTTGGTTGCAAAATACGCATAAACGCGCATTTTGACCGAAACTATGACTCATCACTATGCATAAATAACGTGGTAATCAGTAGGTATAGTCACAAAGGACTATGACCATCGTGATTACGCTCACGTTGCGAAGTTCAAACGAACTTCGTGTTGACCATTGACCGGTCAAAGTAGAAAGTCAAACCGTTCTTAAAAACGCATAAAAGCATGAAAGAAACTTACAAAAGGTCCAAGCTATGAAGATTTATCTAAAAATTCTCAGGTATGAAGTTTTAAACTTCAACTTTGAGAAAATTCAGATCAAGTGTGAGTTGAAATGAAATTAGGGGTGGGTATTTATAGATTTCTCAAAACCGTTAAGATCGTTCCTCGATAAATGAGCTTCAATCTGGACCGTCCATGTGTGCCCACTGTTTTGGTAATCTATGGGTGCCCAAAACAAGCCCCTAGAGTTGCAAAACTATGCTCAAAATCTAGGAAACCAGCTGCTGATTGCAAAAATGGTTTTCTGATCTGGGCATTCTGTCGTGCCGTGCGTAAGGAAAGGACTCACCTTACGCGCCCCACGAGAGCCATGTTTGGCAGATTGTCAGAAATGGTCCCTGAATGTGTAAAACTCGGTTTTTGATGCATTTTTTACACATTTAAGCCCCGTTATCCTCATTTCAAGGCTCTAAAATGAAGTTAAAGTAGAGGGAACTTAAAATATGCTCAAAAACATCTCGGATGTTGGTTCGTTTGGTCTTACGACTCTGTTGTTCGGTTAATTACGACGAAACACGAACGGACGCGAAAAACGATCCAAATTACGCGACGAATGGAATTTTATCATGCCAATCACTAAAATAAAATATTTTAATGATTACATAAATTTTTGGATGTCTGGATATATTCAGAACGTAAAATATGCGCGAAAATGCAAACTTATGCACTTTTTAACGCTTTTAGTCCCTGATTGACCAAAATGTTTGTTTTAGCACACTGAACCCCTCAAAGACAATTTCTAAGCTATGTAAAGGATATTTATGGTATGTTTAACTTATGGCCATGTTCCAGAATGTTCGTTACGGCACGAATCGGCATACTTTCACAGTTTGTCGAAAATGGTCCCTGTAAGCGAATAAACTTGATTTTGCCAACCAAAGCCTTCAAAACTTATTTCTAAGTTATGTAAAGGTTATTTAAGGTATGTTAAGCATATATTGATATTATGGAGTGTTTCTCACGTTAAACTGATTACGTTTAAACATCGGTAAGCGATATAGAGTTTGAAATTGAACAAAAATCAAAACATACAAAATGTCAAACATAAATAAACAAACATTGGAATCAAATCACATTGTTTTATTGGTAAAAGAATTATTCAGAGTATATACAATGATTACAACCACAGATGTCACAGTCTCCCCTACTTGTGGAAATTTCGTCCCAAAATTTATTTAGAGGAAACTTGTGAGAATAGATGTGGATATTTCGCCTTCATTTGATCTTCACGTTCCCAAGTAAATTCTAGTCCACGTTTAGATTCCCAGCGAACTTTGACAAGTGGAATGCGCTTGCGTTTGAGCCATTTGACTTCACGTTCCATGATTTCCACAGGTTTCTCAACAAAATGCATCGTGTCATCAACACGAATTTCATCAAGCGGTATGTGGAGGTTCTCATCTACTAAACACTTCTTGAGATTGGACACGTGAAAGGTTGGATGAATATTTCCATGTTCAGGAGGTAACTCAAGTCTGTAGGCTACCTTTCCAATTCTTTCGACGATCTTGAATGGTCCAACATATCTAGGTGCAAGTTTTCCTGTCTTTCCAAATTTGATCACACCTTTCCAAGGTGAAACCTTAAGTAGAACGCGATCACCGACTTGGAATTCCAAGGGCTTGCGTCGTCGATCCGCGTAACTCTTTTGACGGCTTCGAGCTGTCTGAAGGTTATCGCGAACTTTCTTAACCTTATCTGTGGTCTCTAGAATGAGGTCAGGTCCAGTAAGCTGAGCCTCACCGATCTCATTCCAGCAGACTGGTGAATGACATTTTCGACCATAGAGGGCTTCGAAAGGAGCCATGTTGATGTTGGAGTGATAACTATTGTTGTAGGATAATTCAATCAACGGAAGATACGAATCCCAACTACCACCAAAATCGATCACACAAGCTCTAAGCATATCTTCCAGTGTTTGGATTGTTCTTTCAGATTGACCATCTGTTTGCGGATGATAAGCTATGCTCAAATTAAGTTGGGTTCCCATAGCAGATTGCATGGTCCTCCAAAAGCGAGATGAGAATCGAGCATCTCTGTCGGAAATAATGTTCAGAGGAACACCGTGTCGGGATACAATCTCATCCACATAGATTTTAGCAAGCTTGTCGGCAGATAGATCCTCACGGATTGGCAAGAAATGCGCTGACTTGGTAAGACGATCAACAACTACCCAAATAGCATCATAACCTTTCTTAGTGCGCGGAAGTTTGGTAATAAGATCCATAGCAATGTTTTCCCACTTCCAAACTAGAATCTCTGGTTGCTCCAATAATCCAGAGGGATGTTGATGTTCAGCCTTAACCTTAAGACAAGTAAGGCATTTGGATACGTATAAGGCAATGTCTTTCTTCATACCAGGCCACCAAAACTGAGTACGAAGATCCTTATACATTTTATCTGCATCAGGATGAATAGAATAATGAGACTTATGAGCTTCATCCATAAGCAAGGTGTGGAGATTGTCTTGAATTGGGACCCATAAACGGTCCATGAAATAATACAATCCATTGTCTTTTAGCTCGAGATCAGGCTTAATATGAAATGGTAATTCCTTACCCATCAAATCTTGTGAAACACAAGTATGTTGAGCCTGAGAAATGCGGGTTTGAATATCAGATCGAACTCGAACACAATGAAGCTTGACATGCTCTTTACGACTCAATGCATCAGCCACGGCATTCGCCTTACCAGGATGGTGGTGAATTTCGCAGTCATAGTCGTTACGAAGTTCAACCCAACGTCGTTGCCTCATGTTAAGTTCTTTCTGATTGAAGATATGCTACAGACTTTTGTGGTAAGTGAAAACCACACATTTAGTACCATACAGATAATGTCTCCTGATCTTGAGAGCGAATACAACTGCACCTAACTCAAGATCATGAGTCGTGTAGTTCTTCTCGTGAATCTTCAACTGTCTCGATGCGTAAGCTATGACTTTGTTCCTTTGCATGAGAACACAGCCAAGACCTAATTTGGATGCATGACAGTATACGACAAAATCATCATTGCCCTCATGTAAAGATAGAACAGGTGCAACGCAAAGTTTCTGTTTCAAGGTCTGAAAAGCTTCTTCCTGTTTGAATCCCCATTCAAAGGGTTTATTCTTTTGAGTTAGAGCAGTTAGAGGAACTGCAATCTTGGAGAAGTTTTTGATGAAGCAGCGGTAATAACCCGCGAGACCAAGAAATGAACGAACCTCGGTGGGTGTAGTAGGCGTATCCCAATCCTTAATCGCACTGATCTTGGTGGGATCTACATGAATACATCGTTCGTTGACGATATGTCCAAAAAATTAAACTTCTTTGAGCCAAAACTCGCACTTGGAGAATTTGGCAAAAAGTTGTTCTTTCTTTAGGAGTTCCAAAGTAAGATGAAGATGTTGCTCATGATCAGCTCGAGTCTTAGAATAAATCAAGATGTCGTCAACGAAAACGATGATGAACTTATCCAAATAAGGCTTACAAACCCTATTCATCAAGTCCATGAAAACAGCAGGAGCATTAGTCAAACCAAATGGCATAACCGTGAACTTATAATGCCCATATCGAGTACGGAAAGCAGTCTTGGGAATATCTTCTTCAAGCACTCGAAGCTGATGATACCCAGAACGTAGATCAATCTTCGAAAAACAAGTTGCACCCTGTAACTAATCAAAGAGATCATCAATGCGAGGTAGGGGATATCAATTCTTGATGGTAATCTTGTTAAGCTCACGGTAATCGATACACATCCTGAAAGATCCATCATTCTTCTTAACAAAAAGAACGGGAGCACCCCAAGGTGAAAAGCTAGGACGGATAAAACCTTTGTCAGAAAGCTCCTGAAGCTGTTTAGATAACTCTTGCATCTCAGAAGGTGCAAGACGATACGGAGACCAAGTGATAGGATTAGCACCAGGTACAAGATCAATACGAAACTCAACTTGGCGTGCTAGGGGTAAACCAGGTAATTCTTCAGGAAACACTTCTGGATAATCCCAAACAACAGGGATATCTTGAATAGACTTACCTTTGCCTTTATCTGCTACAACATGTGCCAAAAAGGCCACGTAGTTCTTTCGCAGATACCTTTGAGCTTGAGTACAAGACATGAGTTTGAGACTACTAGCAGGTTTCTCACCACGAACCTCTAAAATCTCACCAGTCGAAAGTGGAATACGGAAAATCTTCTCAAAACAAACTACCTCTGCATGGTATTTGGCTAACCAATCCATACCTACTATAACATCAAAACTTCCAAGCTGCATAGGCGTGAGGTTGATAGGAAAAAGATGATAATTAAGGTTCAACTGGCAATTCCGAAGAATAGAATTGAGAACAATGGGTTCACCACTAGCAACTTCTACTGTCAAGGGTTTTCCTAGTTTGGTTCTAGACATGCGAAGCAAAGGTTCAAAAGATAATGACACAAAACTCTTATCGGCACCTGAATAAAAAAGAACAGATGCAGGCTGATTGTTAACAAAGAACGTACCATTGACCACCTCGTTGTCTGCCCGCACCTCATTAGCATTCATGTTAAAGACTCGGCCACGAGCCTGCGCCTGATTCGCATTCGCCAACCTTGGATACTGATTTCTGTAGTGGGTCAAATCCCCATAATTGTAGCATGAACCAGGAGGATAGTGAGGTCGTGCAGCTTGAGCCTGTTGTTGAGCAGGCGGTTGAGCAGCTTGCTGAGCAGGGTTCTGAGCTGCTTGATTCTGATTAGCAGGAAGACGACATGTGGCGACAAGATGACCAGATCTCCCGCAGTTAGTACAATAACGAAACTGAATGTGCGGCTGATGATGACCGTTACACCTGTTGCACAGAGGTGCATTACCAAGGTATCGTTTCTTTGCAGGTGTTTGCGCAGGTTGATTTGGAGCAGCTTGGTTGGCCTGCGCTATAACAATGAAGTTTTGGGAAGCCTTGCGCTTCCTTGATCTCCTCGAAGGCCCAGCTTTCTTTCCCTTCTTGTTCTCACCCTTATTAGACGACTGTTTTTTATCCTTGTCACCTTTCCTGTGTAGCTTACCCTTTCTGATCTGTGACTCAGTCAAAGTCGCAGCTAACTCGATTGCCTGATGAACTGTGGTAGGTTTGCTACCAGTGACGATATCTTGCACTGGGTCAGGCAGACCATCGACATACCTCTCGATAGCTTTCTCGAGTGGGGTAACCATTGTAGGGCATAACAAACTCAGCTCCTTGTACCTGTCGGTATAAGCCCGATGTTCACCACTATCCTGTTTCAAATCATCAAACTCTCTTTCCAATGCCCTCTGTTCATGAAGGGGACAGAATTCCCTCATCATAAGAGCCCTAAGCTCTTCCCATCTCTGACCCAAAGCGACGTTAGCACCATGATCCCTCATGACTCCATTCCACCAAGTAAGAGCCCTCTTTTGAAACACACTAGAAGCAATCTCGACTTTGCGATTATCAGGACACTGAACATGATGAAATGTACTCTCAATGCTTTCAAACCACTGTAGGAGCCTAGTTGCTCCCTCAGAACCACTGAACTTGAGTGGTTTAGCCGAATTGAAACTTTTAAAGTTGCATGGAGCATTATGGTTATTATTGGCTTGGTTAACTTGAGCAACGATGTTTGGGAGTATAGCAGCCATTTGCTGCACAATGATTGCTGCCATTTCGGCATTAGGTAGCTGATTTTCGCGTCGAGGAGGCATTCTAAAAGAGGAAACATGAGAGAAAACAAGTGCGACGATTAGATGAAAAATGAGATGATACAAATATCGATAAAAGCATGGATGGTGGTCATTAATTTGTACCACAAGGCAAACAAACGACACACAGTGACTAATCAAAGTAAATGGGTCAAAAATAATGTACCGCGAAGATATGCTTTAGCCTATAAGTGGACACTCACCCCAAGAGTTCCCAGGTAGGAGTGACTGATCCGATTATGTGGATTTGTACGAACACTCTAGCCTAGACAGAAAACTCGAGATACAGGCATCCACCCTTCCAGATTGCACGTGTTCACATCATTTAGACCCAAAACTTTGACGAGATTTTGAAAACTTAGAAGGCATTAAGCCAAAAGAATCATTCAAGAAAGGATGATTAAATTTTCAAAATTAATTTGGAAAATTGGAGGGTTCAAAACCTTATAACAAATCATCTAAGAATAGATGATTGATTTTCAAAAAATCATTTTGGAAAATTGTGTTCTTGTTCTGGTAATCACCTAAGGATACGTGAAGTGCATGTTTTAAGATCTAAACACAAGATAACTTGTGTTAGGGTCCTAGAAAAGTTATAGTCTAGGTCAAAGCATTACTAATAACCTAATTCCCTATAACCATTGGCTCTGATACCAACTCTTCTGTCACACCCCGACCGCGTAAAACAACAAGCCGCGGCGGAAACGTCGGGGAGTCGAGCAACAGAATTATTGTTTCACAACCATGGAAATTAAAGTTTTGTGTTATTTATAAACAAAGGGGTTACATTGTATTAAAACAACGGAAACAAAGAGTACACAACATAGTTAAAACTATTCTAGCTTCATTTTATGTCACTAAGGCACAGGTCCGCCTAAGTGTATCTTGATCATTCCTATGCATCAGCTCCTGAAAACACATGTGAAAATAGGTACGTCAGCATAAAAATGCCTGTGAGATACATAGGTTTATTGATTTAGGATTCATGACTTGTAATTTAAAGAATTGTTTTATAAAAGTTAGTCATGAACCTTTGGAAAAATGTTTTCTTTTATAAACCATACAAAAAGTGATAAGAAAATCAGATGATATATAAAAGAAAGTTGTATAGTTAAATAAGTAACCAAGTAAAAATGAGTTGTATAAGTTAAGTTGTTTGTAAAATAATGTTTTTAAGATATTATGTTATTTGTGTAAAATGTAATGTGTCTAAACTGAAATGGTTTAAATAACGCTACGATATGTAATATCGTAAAAGCACTTATATATAGGAAGTACCAGCGGCGTATCCACCATGCTTTTATCATATTACACACGCCTCTTTATTTAAATCACTTTCCAAACAAACCACCAAAGTGTAATGTTTAAACCAATGTTAAAATGTTCATGTATAAACAAATGTTATGTATGACAAGTGAAAATATCAACTTAAATCATAAGTAAAATGTACTAAATAATGTATTTGATATAAATCATAGTTTAAGTCAAAGATATGTTTTGCAAAAATCCATGCTTTACTGATACAAACACTTATGCGGTAATGTTAAACTTATACATTCAAGCCTTGAGACTGTAAGATAAACCCTAGAACAAATCAAAGGTTATCAAAAATGTTTTCGGATTCAGTCATTCCTTACGTCCGAACAAACCTAGGACTTCAAGAATGGGAGTTGTCAAGTCCTATGGTACCACTACTTATTACCGAGCGGCGTAGCTAATGTTAATGAATGTGTATTTCAGTTTCGTTAAACAAACCAAATGTCATACCAAATATAAGCATGTTATGAAAATAATGTACCTAGTATGCTAAGTGAACATACAAAGTAGAAATGTAAAACAATGTGTCCATATGCTGAGTGAACATATGCAACAGAAATACAATGTAAAACAATCTGTCCATATGCTGAGTGAACATATGCAACCAAATGCTTATGAAAATCAATGTGCTAGCATGCTAAGTGAACATACATAGCAAAACATAAATGAAATCATGTACTATATGTGTACAAATGAACATAGTAAGTATGTGACATGAAAGCATAAAAAGCACGAAAGTAACAACTAGGCACATGTGTTTCACCCCAAAATATTTGAAAACAGTAAAAGAGGGGTCTATGTACTCACTTGAGATTGCTTAGAAGTCCTTGAATAACAACCAAGCAAAGCTAGAAGGATAACGGAATCAATCAGCACCTAATATAGGTAACTACGTTAATAAACCGGACCTAAATCGGAAGATCGGATAGGATGAGGTTTCGTAAACCAACTGAGTATTGGAACTCATATGATATGGTTTAACAAAGCCTACATACTAAATCGAAACCTATCCTAAGTGCTTACGGCCCATTACGACCCGTTTAGGTAGCTTACCCTACTTTAACGCGTCATTCACGTAAATGCGTTCGGACCGCCTAACTAGTCCTATGACAAGTTTTATATGCCTTAATAATGTTGCCTAATCAGTTTAGATGTCAAAATTTAAGTTACATATGCTGAAAATGAATTTATGCGCAAAAGGGCATTTTGGTCATTTTCCTAAGGCATATATAAACTACCTATCATACAACTAACTAAACGTAGTGACCATAAGGTATAACCTCGGAAGGTTATTCCCTATGCAACTATGGTCACAAAAATATGTTTGGTCAGATCCTAATGATCGACCAAACGGGTCGGGTTCAAAAGTCTAAGCGGTTGTTTAGACCGCTTATCTTACGACCCTATATAAGCACTAAAACTAAAAGTGACGAGTTAAACATGTTAAAACATGTTTAACGAAGTTAGAAAACAAGTTTGATATCAAAACAAAGGGTTTTGATACCCAAGAATAGTTTGGTTGCAAAATACGCATAAACGCGCATTTTAACCGAAACTATGACTCGTCACTATGCCTAAATAACGTGGTAATCAGTAGGTATAGTCACAAAGGACTATGACCATCGTGATTACGCTCACGTTGCGAAGTTCAAACGAACTTCGTATTGACCATTGACCGGTCAAAGCAGAAAGTCAAACACTGTTTGACTTTCGTGCTTAAAAATGCATAAAAGCATGAAAGAAACTTACTAAAGGTCCAAGCTATGAAGATTTGATCTAAAAATTCTCAAGTATGAAGTTTTGAACTTCAACTTGATTGACCAAAACGTTTGTTTTACACACTGAACCCCTCAAAGCCTATTTCTAAGCTATGTAAAGGATATTTATGGTATGTTTAACTTATGGTCATGTTCAAGAATGTTCGTTACGGCATGAATCAGCATACTTTCGCAGTTTGTCGAAAATAGTCCATGTAAGCGAATAAACTTGATTTTGCCATACCAAAGCCTTCAAAACTTATTTCTAATTTATGTAAAGGTTATTTAAGGTATGTTTAGCATATATTGATATTCCGGAGTGTTTTTCGCATTAAACTGATTATGTTTACGCATCAGTTTGCGTATAACTCTCCAGAAAGTGATATAGAGTTTGAAATTAAACAAAAATCAAAACATGCAAAATGTCAAACATAAATAAACAAACATTGGGATCAAATCACATTGTTTTTTGGTAAAAGAAGTATTCAGTGTATATACAATGATTACAAGCACAGATGTCACATCAACACCTTCCATTTATAACACCAAAAAAACAAACGCCATGTTTCCTAAATACCACTCACTGTAAAACGCCAAAAAAGTTAAAAAAATCAAAGATGGCAAACATCGTTTCTTGGATATTCAGTATTGTTCTATGTGAACTTCCACTGAATGGATTCTTCTGTGAGTGGGGTTACTCAATAAGATTTTGTTGCATGAGATGGACAAATCTTCAAGAAAAAGAGACTGATGATAGTCATATGTCATTTTGTCAGTGCGTTATTTGTTCTTGGAAGAAGGCTTGGATGAGAAGAAGAGACCGATCCCAGTGTAAATGCGATTTTGTACTCCATGATGATAATGAGGATGACGGACAAATAGTATCCAACCACACGACGTCGATCTATGTCTCCAACATTCACAAAAGCCACTTCAACAACGAAAAAACAATAAAATCACGCCAAAACCAAAACGCCCTATATTTGTGACAGTTCTTATAGTTTCAAAGGAAGAAAGAGACACTGATGACATTGAAGACTGGGAGAGAAATTGGATTCGGATTTTTAATTTTTTGTTTTTTCTGTGGTTTGTTATCTAATTATCCGCTAAAAAATACATTGTTTCTCTAAAAAAATGCATGTAAAACGCCAAGATGCCACAAAATCCAAACTCCAAATCTATAATAAAATTACTTTACACAAGTATTATTAAAAACTCCAAAAAAATGTATAAAACAATTTGACACCTATCAGCAGCCTCCAAAGCATCAATTAGAGTTTTCTTATTTGGGACTATTTTGATGTCAATATTGATGTGTGTGAGTGTTAGCCTTTTGAAGAAACCGATACACAAACACCACCGGTGATCTTATCCACCCAAAATTCCTCAAACAAAACACTAAAATCTCACTCCAAACGTAGCTCATAACTCACTTATAGTGTGATCGATCAACTCAAAACAAAAACAAAAACAAAAACCCTACCTTATTTCCACCATCGAACAACACAGGCCTACTCAACTTTGCAAATATCTCCTTTTCACCCGGTCTTTTCTTATCATCGATCATCACTTTCCCCGCCAGATGATGATAATTACACGGCAGTTTAACGACCCAGATGAATCAGACCAAGAAATCAAAAACCCAAAATGGAAAATTATCCAAATTTAGCAAAAATCTAAAAAATAAAGAAAAAAGATGGGATTTTTAGCCTCTCATCGGCACCGCCGGAATGAAACAAAGGTCACCCCAGGTCGCCGGACATCGCTGAAAGTCACCTCCGTCTCCACAAAAACCTATAGCTCTCTTGAGGTCATCAACTACCGCCTCCCGCTCACCCCTCAGTTATACTCACATGTTTAATGAGGTGTCCACTTTTGAGTGGTTAATATCGTTTACGATTCTCACAACTGAGGGTGATTTTCAATTGAGTCGGATCTTATATATATATATATATATATATATATATATATATATATATATATATATATATATATATATATATATATATATATAGTGAGAGGATCATGAGAAAACTATATCAAAATGAGAAAACTAGAAAACTAACTAAAAAAAGCCTAAAAAAAGGTAAAAAAACATACCAGTTTTTTTTTACAATTTATTATAAAAAAAACCGTTATTATATATATATAAAAAAATTTCAAAAAAAAAATTGTACTGCACATGTGCATTATATGTGTACTACAACTTGCATTACATGCTTAAAATTAGTTTTTTGAGTCTAGTTTAGCTTTTAGAATTAGTTTTTTTGGAGGTTTATGATTAGGATTATGTTTTTGGGTGTGGGGGGGGGGTGAGGTGGTGGGGGGGTTTAAGTTTTTTTCGTGTTTATGTTTAGGGTTTAGTTTTAGGTTTTCGGGAGGGGGGTGGGGGGTTTAGGTTTTTGGGGGATGTCGGTGGGGGTGGGTTAAGTTGTTTAGGCTTTCCGTATTAGTGCAAATGTGCAGTACAACAATTTTTTTTTGAAAATTTGTTTCCATACATAAATAATGGCGATTTTTTTATAAAAAAATTGTAAAAAAAAATTGGTATGTTTTTTAGGCTTTTTTAGTTAGTTTTTTGGTTTTCTCATTTAAACTAGTTTTCTCATGATCCATCCCCTATATATATATATAGGACAAAGATCCGTTAGGAACCACCCTTTATTGCGAGAAACGCGAGAACCAGTGTGAACACAAACAGTATTACCTAAAAAAATCTAAAGAACACCCAAATTTTTTTTTTTTACTATTTTTTTTGTAAAAATCGCTATATTTTGTTTACAATAAAAAAAATTCGAGTCACAGTTGTCCATGCACATGTGCATTTGTATCATTTCTTTGACAAATTCCGTAATTCATTACAAGTATTAGACAATTACACTTTCATTTACATTACCACGTGAAATACACTACTTTTTACTTTACCAATATTAGAAATGCATATGTGCATCTATATGTATCAACATGAAATAAGCTGTGTTGGTACACTACTTTCTCTTTCATCTATCATTCCATCCATAATACACAAGCATGCACATGTGCATTTTTGTCATTTATTTGACAAATTCCGTAATTCATTACAGATATTAGACAATTGCACTTTCATTTACACTACCATATGTAATATATTACTTTTTACATTACCAATATTAGAAATGCACATGTGCATTTATATGTATCAACATGAAATAAGGTGTTTTGGTACACTACTTTGAATACACTTTCCCTTTCATCTATCATACCATCCATAATACACTACCATTACCTCCTACCATCCATAATACGATACCATTACCTCCTACCATCCATAATACAATACCATTACCGATATTTTCACTTTATTACATGTATGTAAACATCATTTATACCATCCTGTAGGATCGGTTTGAGACCCAAATTAGTCGTTCAGAAGAGATTTTATCAGTTTCAGATGCGGAAAATAAGAAACCGACTTCGAAACAGCTTGAATATCATTTTAATCTTCTTGTGTATTGATTTAACAACGCATACATTCACAAAATATACCGGCAGCACTTCGGTACAAGTTCTAGTCTTCTCTCCTGTCCGCTTCAAATGACAACTCATGACATCTATTTATACTACATGCTAGTTCGCTTGAATGACACAAACAATCTCAAGCGAACACACATTTCAAGCGAACATACAATATACAATTCAAGCGAACATGACTTTTGTCCTATATGAACTTTCAATTTCGTTTCATGTGCTGATGTAGGATGTGATGTCATATATGTGATGTCACTTGTGATGTCACACATATGATGTCACACTTGTTCAGATCCGCAACGCAACCGAGACTCGATATAAGACGAAGTCGACAGATGTATGTACCAACACATCCAATCAACATATTACATCATAAATTGACAACTATAACCAAACCATCAACCACTAGATATAACTAACCAAGAAACATGTATATGGGTCTACTTCTCCATTCAAAATCACAAACTTTTTGTACCAAAACACATTATATCATGGTTATACCTAATGATGCACATGTGAATTTTAAATATTGGTAATGTAAAAAGTAGTGTATTACGAATAGTATTGTAAATTAAAGTGCAATTGTCTATTTCTGATAACGTATTACCGAATTTGTCGAAGTAATGATACATATGCACATGTGCATATATATCTGTTACTCGAAAAAAAATTAATGGTAACGAAATATAGCGATTTTTTGAAAAAATATATAAAAAAAAATTTGAGTGCTTTTTTATTTTTTTTTAGAATTTATTTTGTGTTCACATTGGTTCTCGTAATAAGGGTGGTTCTCGCATGAACCTTACCCTATATATATAGGGGGCCGCTAAAATGAAAATCACCCCAGTTGCGAGAACCACAAGAACCACTCTCCACCAATCAGACAGATAATGACACCCAAAAGGGTAATATAGTCACTTAATCAAAACCATCAAATCATCTCTCTCTCCTCTTTAAAGTCTCTATTTAAAGTCATTTCAATTTCTCTCTCTTCACATTTTTTGAAACTCTCATTTTCTCTTCACCTGATGAAGAAAATCATCATGTTCATCATCTTCAGCTCATGAACAATCTCTGTTACCGGTACCACACCCACACCTGCGACCCCCGAAACCCCACACCCTCACCAGCAACCACCTCGTTTTCTCCGGCGACCCCCAAACACCACCGTCAAAGACTTGCAACTCCCTAGATCAATGAGAAACTGGTGTCTCCGGCCACCCACAGGTTTTTTCAACAGGTGAGCTTCTCGGATCCACCACCATAATCAGATTTTTCAACCGGTGGTGGCTGTGTGAGAGGTGTTGGCGGTGAGCGGTGGTGTGGGGGTGGGTGAAGGGGGTGGTTGAACGATGGAGGGGGTGTGTGAACGATGGTGAGTGGTGGTGCCGTTGGTGCCATCGATTGTCGATAGTGCCCGTGGTGCCGTAGAAGTCGGTGGTGCCGGTGGTCCCGTCGATGTCGGTGGTGTCGTCGATGTCGGTGGTGTTTGTGTTCTTGATTCTGTTTTATTTTGGATCTTGGATTGATTTTGTTTTATCCGGATCTTTGGATTGATTCTACAAGTGATGTTATAGATTGACTGTGTAAGCTGTTGATGGTAAGGGGATGGGTTTTGATCTTGATTATGTAAGGTATTGATGTTATAGATTCTGTTTATTATTTTGATCCCCCCTGTTTTTGTATATTTGATATTTTGTGTTTTAATTAAAGATATGAGGATTTTGAGTTGGCAGTGACAGGCCGAAATGTTTTTCCAACAATTTGATGACGATGGCGCGGCAAGGACGGTGGAGGGTAGGTTTTTGACCTACAACCCCACTTTTGCAGCCATGATTATTAGAAACTTTGAGCCAAACCCCGTTTTTCAAGATCCCACACATGAATTTTGAGTTTTGTTTTTTGTTTTTTTTTTTGTGTAGTCGATGATGATAAGTTCATTCTATCAGAGTTACCTACTAAGTTGTGATTTTTGGGTGAGTTCGTTTTAGGGTAAAAAAGTTTTTGTAAAAAAAAGTTTAAAACCGTAAAAAAGTTTTCGTAAAAATTTTTTGTAAAAAAAAGGTTAAAACCGTAAAAAAGTTTTCGTATAAATCTTTTTTATTTTGAAAAAAAAAAGTTTAAAACCGTAAAAAAAAATTCGTAAAAAAACTTAAAAAGTTTAAAAAACGTGTGTGTAAAAAAACGTTTTTGTAAAAAAAGGTTAAAACCGTAAAAAAATTTTCAAATAATTTTTTTTCATTCATAAAAAGTGTTTGTAAAAAAAAATTTGTAAAAAAGGTTTTTTGTAAAAAAACAATTCTAAAACCGTAAAACTAAGTTTTTGCAAAAAAAAAGTTTAAAACCGTAAAAAAAATTTCAAAAACGTGTGTCTAAAAAAACGGAGCGTAAATACGGGGCGAAAAAACGACGCGTAAATACGGGGCGTAAAAAACGACGCGTAAAAAAACAGCACGTATAAAACGGGGTGTAAAAAACTGCGCGTAAAAACGAGGCGTAAAAATGGCTTGTAAAAAAAGCGGGTGATAAAACGACGCGTAAATACAGGGCGTGAATACGGGGCGTAAAACGCCGCGTAAAAATGGGGCATAAAAAACGACGCATTAAAAAACAGCGCGTAAACCCGGGCGTAAAAGAACGGCGCGTAAAACCAGGTATAAAAACGGCGCGTAAAACCAGGCATGAAGACGATACGTAAAAACGGGGAATAAAAAACAGCGTGTAAAAAACGGGGCGTAAAAAACGGATTTTAAAAAAACCGGCTCCTAAAACCATTTTATTGTAAAAAAAAAAATCCAGAAAATAATTGTTTTTTTGTAAAAAAATCAGATTTTAAAATGTTTTTTAATTAAAAAATTTGATTTTAATAAAAACAATTAATTTAATAAGATAAAAAAAGTAATAAAAAACAATATATACAATAAGACAAAACAAGCAAATTTACTAAACTGCCATTTTGACATTAAAGTATTAAAAACATAATAAGACAAAAATAATTTAATATTGTTTTTATAACTTTTAATCTGATCCATCCATCTTCAAAGATCAATGGTTGGAAAGTGGTTCTCGTGGTTCTCTTAACTGGTGGTGGTTTTCATTTTAGCGGCCCCCGATATATATATATATATATATATATATATATATATATATATATATAGGGGATTTGACGCCCCGCTTGCGGTATGCTCATATAATGTATATATGCGTGGGCGCTCGGGGGGCAAAAGTGAAAGTGCACTAATTTTAACGTTATTTTACTAATTTCGTGAAAATAACGTTAAAAGAGGGGGACGGTTAATCATGCATCATGTGGTGGCGTTGATAGCCAAAAGACAAGGGGGTGCATGCACTAATCGGCGTTTGTCTCAATTGCTGAGTGTTATGTGCCTTATGTCCAAGGCTTGATGCAAAACCACAATCGAGCCGGGGGTCTCATTGGAAGCAGCCTCTCTATTCCTACAAGGTAGAGGTAAGGCTGTCTACATCTCACCCTCCTCAGACCCTACCTTAGCTTTGCTATTGGTGGGATATACTGAGTATGATGATGATGATGATGATGATGATGATATATAGGGGATTTATCATGAGAAAACTAGTTTAAATGAGAAAACAAAAAAAACTAACTAAAAAAGTCTAAAAACATATCAATTTTTTTTTACAAATTTTTATAAAAAAATCGCTAGTTTTTATACCTGGAAAAAAAATTTTAAAAAAAAATTTGTTGTATTGCACATGTGCACTATTACGTATATAATGCACATGTGTAGTACACATATAATGCACATGTGCAGTACAACAACAAAAAATTCTTGAAATTTTTTTATATATAAAAACTAACGATTTTTTTATAAAAATTTGTAAGAAAATTTTTTTTTTGGTATGTTTTTTAGCTTTTTTAGGCTTTTTTTAGTTAGTTTTCTAGTTTTCTTATTTAGATGTAGTTTTCTCTTGATCCTCTCCCTATATATATATATATATATATATATATATATATTAGGTTTAAGAGTGAACAACTTCTTGAGAGTGAACAAAGTGAACTAATCTTGGCCCTTGATCACTTTTTAGGTTAAAAGGGTAAGACTGACATTAGTAAAGTACGTTTAATTAAAATCCTTTAATTTTCTTATCTCTTAACTCTCTCTCTCTATATATATCTCATTTCTAAATATTTCTCCATCATTTCTTTATCCATAGATTTTGGTTTAATTTAACTTGAATATTGTTTTTTCTTTTATTATCCGTTTATATTGTTTTTAACCTTTTATAATATTGTTTTTTACTTTTTATAATTCTCAATAAATATGAAAAAAATTATCTGAGATTGAAATTGTAATTATTTTTTGGCATTAACTTTTTTTTGAATATGTGACTAAGTTATTTATTTTTGCATACATGTGCTATGTTTCGTTTTCATTTTCATAATTTTTATATGAATCTACTCGTGTGCATGCATAATATACTAAATGTTGTTATCATACACATATGCATAAAAGACTGTACACATGTGTATAAACTAACAACTGTGTATCTTGTATAAACTGATAGTTAGCGAGACTGTACACATGTGTATAAACTAACAGCTGTGCATCTTGTATAAATTGATAGTTAGTGAGTATGTACACATGTGTATAAACTAACATCTGTGTATCCTGTATAAACTGATACTAGCGAGACTGTACACATGAGTATACACTAACAGTTGTGTATCTTGTAGATACGGAAACTAGCGAGATTTTAGGGATTTTGATTATATTGTTTAATAAATGCAAATTACAAAAGACGCAAACACCAGTCGGTCAATTATTTTAAAGGGAAGTTACAACATTATAATTACAATCTTACCATTGTTTAAAAATATCTAGATGATGTAATCTAATGGCCTAGATTAGTTCACACAGTTCACTCTCAACCTAGTGTTCCCTCTAGAACCCTACCATATATATATAAGGATGAGTTAAAATGAGAACCACTACGAGTTGTGAGAACCGTGAGAACTTTTTGATCCGGCACGAGTTGGGCTAAATTTTTTTTACACAAATGTATATGAAAATATTATAAACACACCTGTAAAAAAAAATTGTCTAGGCGTTAGTTTTGACTGACTCAAGGTTCAGCTGTAAATTTTTACGCCAGCGCGTAAAAACCTTTTATCAGTCAAAACTAACGCCTCGACAATTTTTTTTACTTTTTTTTACAAATGTGTTTATAATGTTTTCATCTACGTTTGTGCAAAAAAAATTTGGCCCAACTCGCGCAGCATCAAAAAGTTCACCACGGTTCTCACAACTCGTAGTGGTTTTCAATTGAGCCGAATATATATATATATATATATATATATATATATATACAAAGTGGAGGGTTCAAATGAGAAGAAAAATTTTGTGAGAATAAATTGAATAAGTTTTAAACCAATAGAAATGCTCAATTTTAGTTCATTTAATATGTGTATTTAATGTTATTGAAAATGGCATATAAGTAAGTATATAATTGTAATTAATTAGCTAACTAATTAAACTTGTAACTCACTTCTAAATATATTCTTTCAAGATAAAATAATCTATGGTGAAAGACAAGTTTCGACATGTTTAGGAAAACTTTCGGTATATGTAGGATAAATTTTGAAATGTGTAGGATAAAATGTTTTTTCCTTTATTAATGAAAGATAACATAATTAATAAGAGGAGTTATAGACTATTTAATATTTTACCATTATGCCATTTCTTCTTTTTCTTCTAATGTTAAATTTCTTCTCAGATAAACCTTCCCATATATATATAGGGGTGAGCAGAAAACCGAAATAACCAAACCGTAACCGAAATAACCGAAAAATCCGGACCGAAAAAACCGAACAGAAAAAAAAACCGACGGTTCGGTTTTCAGATTTTTAATAACTGAAAATTTCGGTTCGGTTTTCGGATAATCATTTTAAATAACCGAACCGATAAGTTTTAATAGTATACCAAATCTATATATTTTATGTTTAAGTGTTTACCCATACTACTAAGAATTATTAATTTTATTCTTGTTTGTTAAATATTTATAATTAGAACATTACCATGTTTATTTATCATTAAAATTATCCATTGTTTACAAGAACGGACAAAGTTTAATATAAAAATTATATGGTTTTCAAAGTGTTATAAAAGAATACATTAACAAAAACTTTGGAGAAACATTAAATATATTAACTTAAATGTAAACATTTAAGAAAGATTCTTAAACTTTGAATTATACTTTTAAGTTTTGAATCTTACATAATTTGTTAAAAAAACCGAAAAAACCGAGAAACCAAACCGTACCGTTACTAAAACTGAAATAACTGAAACTGAATAAACCGAAACCGAACAGTTTTTAAAAACCAAAAACCGAACTTTCAGTTATGGTTTTACCCAAAAACCGAACCGAACCATGCACACCCCTATATATATATATAGGGTCAGGATTTTGAGATAATAGTGAAAAGTGTGAGAACCCGGTGAGAACGATTTTGATGGTGACATGTGGCATTGATGCTAAATTACACTAAGGGGTAATATTGTCAAAAAAATCACTCACATGAACTGGGTGTTCAAATAAAACACCATAAAAACACAAAATTCAGAAAAACGCCATGAAAATACCTAGTTAAAAATGCCATAAAACACCCGGTTCAGAAAAACGCCATGAAAATACCTAGTTAAAACGCCGTAAAAACACCTAGTTCAGAAAAAACGCCATGAAAATACCTATTCTAAAACGTCATAAAACACTAAGTTCAGAAAAACGCCATAAAACCCAGTTAATTTTTTTTCGAAAAGTATATCAATAGTATAATTGTTGAAAAGATAAAAAAACACAGAGTTTTATGGTGTATTTTTTTAGAAAAATAAACACGTATAAAAAAAGTTATTGGCGTTTAAATATGATGGGGGGAAATGGTATGTGATTAGCACGTGCACCCTTGTTTGGATCTTCCAACTTTACCCCTCCTGGTAGTTATACGGTTCCCATTATTTACAAAAATACCACCGCATCATCTTAGCCACAAATCACAAAGATCCTATGGCTGAAAATCGTTCTCACTATTCTCACACTTCAAATCGTTTTCTCTTGATCCCATTCCTATATATATATATATATATATATATATATATATATATATATATATATATATATATATATATATATATATATATATATAGGATAAGGCTAGGTAGAAAACCCTCTTTAGGTAGAAAACCCGGGAAACTCAAAGCTCCCGACATTTTTTTTTTAAAAAAAATAACACATGTAATATACTTGTTTTTAAGAGTTTTGGGCCAAAAAAATCAAAAAAGGCGCCGAAGGGTTTTTTTAAAAAAAAAAAAACAAATTTCAGCAACTTTCAGCATTTGTTGTCTAACACATGTTAGTTAACGAAGTTTTTGGAACTTGTTTATTTTTTTTAAAAAAAAAGTACTCGGCGCTTTTTTGATTTTTTTGGCCCAAAAGTCTTAAAAACATGTATATTACATGTGTTATTTTTTTCAAAAAAAAAAATGTCGGGAGCTTTGAGTTTCCAGAGTTTTCTAAGAAAGATAGGGTTTTTTGTCTAGCCCAACCCTATATATATATATAGGGAACCGCTAGAATGAGAACCATCACGAGTTATGAGAACCACGAGAACCGCGACCCGCGGGTGGCTGTCGGCGACGAAATTTTTTTTACACCTAGATCCGTATATTTTAGTGGGGGGTTTAAATTTTCGGTTCAAACGGCGCGCCCGAGTGGGTAGTTTTTTACGCCCAAAGTTTGGTAAAAAAAAGAAAAATTTAAAAAAACCCAAACTTTGGGCGTAAAAAACTACCCCCTCGGGCGCGCCGTTTGAACCGAAAATTTAAACCCCCCACTAAAATATACGGATCTAGGTGTAAAAAAAATTTCGTCGCCGACGGCCACCCGCGGGGCGCGGTTCTCGTGGTTCTCATAACTCGTGGTGGTTCTCATTCTAGCGATCCCCTATATATATATATATATAGGGAGAGGATCATGAGAAATAAGAGGTGGTTCACATTTGTGTGATTTTTAGCTATTTTTAGGCATTTTTGGTGTGTTCACATTGGTTCTCGCGGTTCTCGCAATAAGAGGTGGTTCTCGCATGATCTTCTCCCTATAATATAGGGAGAAGATCATGCGAGAACCACCTCTTATTGCGAGAACCGCAAGAACCAATGTGAACACACCAAAAATGCCTAAAAATAGCTAAAAATCACACAAATTTTTTTTTTAATTTTTTTAATATTTTTTAGGTTAAAATCGCTACTTTTCGAACAAAAAAAAAAAATTTTAAAATTTTTTATTTGCTTCGAAAAGTAGCGATTTTAACCTAAAAAATATTAAAAAAATCTAAAAAAAAATTTTGGATTTTTTTTTGGATTTTTTTAGATTTTTTTAGGTTTTTTGGGGGTTTAGTTTTTAGTTTTTAGCATTTTAGCTTGGGGTGGGGGGGGGGGTGGGGGGGGGGGTTTAGGTTTTTGGGGGGTGGGGAAGGGGGGTTTAGGTTTTTTTTTGGGGGGGGGGGGGGTGGGGTTAGGTTTTTTTTAGGTTTTTTTTTTAGGTTTTTTTAGCTTGGGGGGGAGGGGGGTTTAGGTTTTTTTTTGGGGGGGGGGGGGGGGGGGGGTGGGGGGTTTAGGTTTTTGGGTGGGGGGGGGGGGTGGGGGTTAGGTTTTTTTAGGTTTTTTTTAGGTTTTTTTAGCTATTTTAGGTTGTGTTCACATTGGTTCTCAAGGTTCTCACAATAAGGGTGATTCTCGCATGAGCTCCTCCATATATATATATATATAGGGGATGTATCATGAGAAAACTAGTTTAAATGAGAAAACCAAAAAACTAACTAAAAAAGCCTAAAAACATACCAAATTTTTTATTAAAAAAACGATATTTTTTATATACCAAAAAAAAAAATTTCAACAAATTTTTTTTGTATTGCACATATGCACCAATACGTAAAGCCTAAACCACTTAACCCACCCCCACCGACACCCCCAAAAAACCTAAACCTGCCAACCCCCACCCCTCAAAAACCTAAATTCACCCTCCCACCAAAAGCCTAACCCCCCCCCCCCCCCCCACCCCCCAAAAACCTAAACCCCCTCTCCCCACACCCAAAATCCTAATCCTAAACCTCTAAAAAAACTAACAATAAAAGCTAAACTAGACTCCAGAAGCTAATTTTAAGCCTGTGATGCACATGGGTAGTACACATATAATGCACATGTGCAGTACAATTTTTTTTTTTGAAATTTTTTTCTATATATAAAAATAGCGATTTTTTTATAAAAATTGTAAAAAAAAAATTTGGTATGACTTTTAGCTTTTTTTTAGGTTTTTTTAGTTAGTTTTCTATTTTTCTTATTTATATGTAGTTTTCTCATTATCCTCTCCCTATATATACATATATATATATATATATATATATAATACTTTTTTTTGTTTGAAATTAATTTTATAATTAATAATTATATAATACCTTAATTTCAAAGGTCGTGCCAACCTTTGAAATCACCAATCACCCATTAAGTTTTGTGAGTTGACAAAATTCACCCCTCCCAGCCCTCTACTAAATTGACTAAAATAACTTTCTAACCTGACGACTCTCCTACTTTCTAATTTGACAAAAAGGCTCCATACTTTCTAACATTTTTTAAACCTCTAGCCTTTAACATAAATTTGAGTTTGTTTACGACTTAACGTATTTTTTGTTTGAAAACGAGGCAGATCAATTATAACATATTTTCTTTTTATATATGTTTTGACGTAAATTTTGCTTGGAAACAAATCCTGTAAAATGTAATACATCTCAATTTGACGGTATAAACTTGAGTTCATGGCCGGCCCTGGGGTGGGCAGGGAGGACCACCGGCTAGGGCCCGATATTTCGAGGGGCACGTTTTTTATGAAAAAAACCCGATATGTATAGGTAAAAAAAATTTATAGGGTACACCCATACAAACACTAACATAGGCCCTCTTACAAAATTATTTTTATGGTTTAGATTACTTATTAACCCCTTTGACATTAGGTTTAGACCTCTAGTGAGTTAAATACCCAATTTCGTTAAGGCCTAAGGGCACTTTTTTTCGAGATCGAACAGGGTACACGAATTCTCAGGGCCGGCCCTGCTTGAGTTAACCTATGTTTCGATGTAAACATAGTTCTGAAACGAGTCTGGTCGATTGTAGTCTATACGTTATCATGTCGCGTACGGTGCTGCAACAACGTGTGACGGGTAAAAACACTAATATCATATATGTTATGGGAATATAACAGAGATATTTCTTTTCTTCCCATCGAATATCATCAGTATAAAAGCATACTCACTACTAAAAAACTGTCATGTTTCCGACCAAGGTTTTTGTCGGAAAACTGTCGGAAAACGGCGTTTCCGACCAATTTCCGACAAAAATACGTTTTTCGGAAAAATCCTTGTAGGAAAAGATTTCCGATAAGCATCCGACTAAATTGGCGACAAAAAAAAGTTACTATTTCCGAAAAAGTCCCGACCACAATTTTCCTACAGCTTTCCGACCGTCGTTTTCCTACTTTTTCCGACCACCGCTTTCCTACTATTTTCGGACCAAAAGGTTCCTACAATGTCCCGACCACAATTTTCCGACAGCTTTCCGACCACCGTTTTCCTACTACTTTCCGACCACCGTTTTCCTACTATTTTCCGACCAAAAGGTTCCTACAGCTTTCCAACCACCGTATACCTACTGTTTTCCGACAACCATGTTCCCACTGTTTTCCGACCATAACCTGTCCACAGTTTTCCGACCAGATTTTCCAATTTCTGTTCCTACCAATTTCTGACTAAAAACTTTTTAATAAAAAAATATAAAAAAAAACTAAAAAATCCAGATTTTTCTACTAAAAATGCAGAAAAAAATCCAATAAAAATCCTAAATACAACACAATTATAGAACTGAAAGTTCATCCACAAAATACTAAACGGTTGTCAAATTGTAGGTTCAACAACAAAATATGCCACGGTTGTTAAATTACAAGTTCAACCGCAAAAGATAACAAACAAAACTAAACCATGGTGGAGGATTGCTAGGATTACCAAACTGCTTCATCAACTCGGTTATTAAACGCCATTAACCGACAATCAGCCGCACAAACAGCAACATCATCGCATCCAGCATAGGCAACTGGTCTGGCACCCAGCTTCAACTCTCTTATAAAGAATTCATTGAAAGTCTGCATTCATAAACTTGTGTATGATTTAGTAAGAACCTATAAATCAACATTATTTGAAAGTTTAATGAGTTTGAATTTGACTTGCCTTAAAATGATGCAAAGGGTATTTAACTTCATCCATATGGATTCGATCCTATAATATAAACAAAACGGTGTAATTAGAAAATAAGTTGATAAGATGGTTTATTCAAGCAGAATTGTTATATTGCCTATAGTTGGATATCTCATGTTAAGCTTTTGACCCACCATCCCCAATTTGCTTCCTTGTGTCAAACTAATTTGACTAACAAAAGAAACAATCAAACATATGTTTAGAAAGATACCTCTGTGTTACGAAGGATCTTCAAGGTTGCAACATGATACAATGAATAATATTACCTGTACAAAGCTATAGAAGTAGACAAAAGGAGGCGAAGTTGCAAAATGGAATAGAACATCTTTAGAACATTATTTAACTTCAATAACTATCCACCACCTATCTAGGGATGAGGAAAGGGTACCGGGTAGCATTACAGAATTTACCGAACCGGGTACATTTTCAGTACCGATTCGGTACCGACTTTTGACATTTTAGGTATGGGTCCGGTTCGGTACCTGTATTTACCCTCAAAGACCGGTACCAAATCGTACCAGGTATATTCGGTACCGGTACCACTTTTGTGGATTTCCGGTACAGGTTGGTACCGAGCTCATCCCTATGCCAACCTAAGCTTATTAAGATCTTTTAAACATAATGATGATTAAGTGGAACAATTTATTTTGTAATAAGCAGAGTAGCAATTTAAAAGAAAAACAAACTTATGTGGGGAAAGATATTGACACGAATATTACCTGTACAAATCAATAAAAGTAGACAAAGAGCAAACCAGCTATGCATCCAACAAACTCGTTATTCAATAACTTTTTTATTTCATACCATTTGAATTCTAATCTCTAAACCATCACAGAAAAAATAATATAATTATCACTTGTTCCATAAAAATATCATAACAGTCAAATAAAAATTAAATTTATTTAAATTTATAAATAAATGAAACATAATCCCTAAGAAACCAAATCACAATATCAAAATCCCTATATTTAACAAAAACCACTGTCACCATTGGAGCCCTTGTCAGAAACCTTGTTGATTTACTGGAACCTAATCATAACTGCCACCATCGTCGTTAACACCACCACCATAACCATTATCGGACCACCGCTGACCTCATCACCGGAACCCACCTCTGTTTACCTGTCTTCTAACCAAACCAACGCCATTATCGGTGAAACAAATCATGTGCGATATAGCTGAGAACGATATTAATAACCAGACAACAGAATTTAAATGGAGTCGTATAGCAATGTCGAATGGTGACATTCTTCCAAACCTTTCCATCATATTTCTTAGGAACTACATGTCACACCCCGACCGCGTAAAACAACAAATCACGGCGGAAACATCGGGGCGTGTTGCAACAGAATTAATGTTTCATAACCATGGATATCAAAAGTGTTTCGTTTTATTAAACATTGAATAATTACATCGTCTGGAAATCTAAATACACAATTTAAACATAATCTATCATTGTTATTGAGTCACTAAGGCCTTGTCCAGTCCTATGTGAGCATGCATCTTATCAATCGATATCATTCAACAATACCTGAAACATATGTGAAAACGAGGTCAGCAAAGAAATGCTGGCGAGTACATAGGTTTTGTGAAAATAAGATTCATGACTTCTGTTTAAGAAAATGTTTAGTCATGAACCTTGTAATTTGCTTTATCTTTGTAAATCATTTGAAAAATAATAAGTTTAGGTGATATGTATAAATAAGAGAATAATGCATGATTAAATGAATAACCATGTAAAATGAGTTTGTATAAGATAAGTTGTTTGTAAATAAATGTCTTGTGAAAAGTATGTTACTTGTATAAAATGTTCTATGTCTCAAGCTGAAATGATTCAAATAACGCTACAATATGTAATACCATACAAACACTTATATATAGGAAGTACCAGCGGCGTATCCACCATGCTTGTATCATATTCCACACGCATTGTTACTTAATCACTTAATCCAAACCAAACCACCAAAGTAATGTTCATGCCCAAATGTAAATCATGTAATATGTATAACCAATGTCAAAAGTGTTTTTGTGTCAAATGTAAACCATGTAATATGTAACCAAAATAATATCGTATATCGCTTTGAAGCCAATCGTTTACCCAATCGTTAAAACATCGTGTGAAAACCTATCGTTTACCCAATTGTTTAATTCGTTTTAGGTCGTGAAACTACTTAAATGGTCGTCTCGCTAATAACATTCAAACCTTCTTGACTCGCATTAATAAACCCTTACCAAAGGATAGATTAATAATTCGCATTAATAAACCCTTACCAAAGGATAGATTAACATCTCGCATTAATAAACCCTTACCAAAGAGTAAATTAACAATTACAGATTCAGTCGCTACCCACAACACCCACACATAACTACGGGTGTAGTAACTAACGGGATTTGTCAGATCCTATGGTACCATAACCTAATACTGGTCGGCTTGATCATTGCTAATGAATGTCATTTGTTATGTAACCCAACCAACAAGTTTGTTCACTTTATTGAAATCGTTATTAGTTTTGTATAAATCGTCTTAATCGTTTTTGAAACCATCGTTATACCATCGAAAATCGTTTTGTTATCATCGTTAAAGCCTTGAAAACATTTAGCACATATGAGTCACCCCAAAACAATTGAAAGTAGTAAAATAGGGGAATAATGTACTCGCCTGAGAATGCTTGGAGGTCTTGAACAACAACCAAACAAAGCTAGAGAGAACACGGAATCAGTCGGCAATCTAAAACTATATAAATAAACCGGACTTAAATCGGGAGATCGGATAGGATGAGGCTTGGTAAACCAAATGAGTGTTGGAACTCATATGATATGGTTTAACAAGGCCTACATACTACAATGAAACCAAACCTAAGTGCTTTCGACCCATCGCGACCCATTAAGGTAGCTTATGCTACTTTAACGCGTCGTTCGCGTGAAACGCGTTCGGACCGCCTAACTAGCCCTATGATAAGTGTTATATGCCTAAACATGTTACATAATCAGTTATGTGACAAAGGTTTAGGTTACATATGCTTAATTACCAATTATACATGAAAAGGGTATTCTAGTAATTTACCTAAGGCATATAAACTACCTATCATACAACTACTTAAACGATGTGACCATAGGGTATAACCTCGGAAGGTTATTCCCTACCTACTATGGTCACCTAATGTATTTGGTCGGATCCTAATGATCGACCAAATGGGTCGGGTTCGAGGTATAAGCGATTTATTAGATCGCTTACCCTACGACCCTAGACAACGTGGTAATCAGTAGGCATAGTCCCAAGGGACTATAACCAACGTGATTACACTCACGTTGCGAAGTTCAAACGAACTTCGCATTGACCATAACTGGTCAATGTAGAAAGTCAAACAAAGACTCGAAAGACTCGAAAAGCAATAAAAGAACGAAAGAATACTTACGAAGGGTCCCCGAATGCTAACCTCGATTCAAAAATCTCAGGTATGAAACAATAGTTTCAACTTAGAGTTTCTCAAATCAAAGTTCTTGTAATTTTGAAGCATGGGGGGTGGGGTATTTATAGTATTCGGTTAGTCGTTAGGATCGTTTCTAGGAAAACGTGATGCGATCTTGGCCATACACTTAGCACACATGGTATTGTAATACCATGTGCCCAAAATACCAGCCCATAGATTCCCAAAACCATGTGCAACAACTGGGAAGGACTAGATTCGATGTATAAGCAAACATCTTTCAGAAATGACAGTTTTGGTCCCTGTTATGTGTTTATGCCATTTCCGACACTTCTAAGGCCCGTAAAGCCAACTTTAAGGCCCTAAAATGATTTCTAAACATTGTGGACATGAAACATGCTCAAAAATATGTCGGATGTCAGTTCGTTTGGTCGTACGAACGCGATGTTCGCCTAATTACGACGGAATGCGCATAAGCGCGAAAAACGATCCAAATGACGCAACGAATGGATTTTTGGCAAGCCAAACACTAAAGCATAATATAGTAATGCCTACATAAATTTTTGGATGTCCGGATGTATTCAGAACGTAAGTTATGCGCGAAAATGCAAACTTGTGCACTTTTTGACACTTTTAGTCCCTGAATGACACAAAAGTTTATTTTAGCATACCGAACACCTCAAAGCCTATTTCTAAGCTATGTGAAGGATATTTATGGTATGTTTAACTTATGGTCATGTTTCGGTATGTCTGTTACAGTTCAAATTGGCATACTTTCGCAGTTTGTCAACTTTAGTCCCTGTAAGCGATTTAACTTGATTTCACCACACCAAACCTTCCAAAACTTATATCTAAGTTATGTAAAGGTTATTTAAGGTATGTTAAGCCTATGTCACTATTCCGGAGTGTTTGTTGCATTAAACTGGTTATATTTACGCATCAGTGCGCGTATAACCTTCTAGAAAGCGATTTAGAGTTTGAAATTTAACAAGAATTGATATGTGCAAATGATACACATATTTTTACAAATCCCAAGTATGAAATATAATATTTCATTGGTTTGGTATTTGTTTGATGGCCGTGGAGGCACAGGTGTTACACTACAAGCCTTACTCTTACAAATCGACATATTGGCATGATGATCAACCTACATTTCACAGCCGGCTTTTACATTCTTGTTATATTAAAAATTACTTTCTTTTAAGACTATCAAAGAAAAGCATGATAAGTCATCCTAGTCTTTGATTGTTTTTAACCTTTTTGCACGTGTTAATATAATACAAAACTAATAAGCAAATAATTGTCAGCATATCAGGTTATTTAATTGTGAACTCAACTAAAAGTAGGCTAATGCTACAGAATAATAATTGCTCAAGGAAAGATACGTAATTGCAGGGAATTCTTTATTGATTGAGAATTTTGTGCATACAAAACACAGCATACAACCTTGCTATTTAAAGGAAAACATGATTCGGCAACTAGAAAAGTTCAGCAGATCCAAAGGAATCAGACGACTATAACAACCCTAACAGGTGTTAACTTATTCAAACGTAAACAACCTAACCACTGCATAGTTATTCAACATACGAAATAGACACGTGTATGCATATGACCGAAATTCCCAGCAAACTGAGATTGGATCACATTTTATCAACCTAGATAACGAAACAGAAAACCCTAATTTATATAACAATAGGGTAATGATTAAAAAAATTAAAAGTGCAAATCAAAATTTGATTTACCTGGTGTCAATCTTCAATCAGATTGCAGCCAGAGAAATATGGAGAAGTAAATCCGATTTGGCGCTAGAGAGGGTTCTCTCTTCAACCATTATAGGAGAGATGATCGGAAGGTGGGTTGAGGAATTGGCGGGGTGCAGGAGATATACGCGCCCATCTTGACTCTTGAGGGTAGTTATGGAATTCCTTATATAAACATCATGACTCTTGAGGGCAAAAGAAAAGAGTTTACCGAATTACCAGAAGAAAGGAATCTGAGTACATCTCGTCGGACCTCCACGGCTTCACCACTATGCATCATGTTCCGGTGGCCGAACGTCACCTCTGCTGCCGGAAACCATTACTGACTGTCATAAAAAAACATATCTAACCGGGTTCCTTGTGGACCTGCACTTGAGAGCCGTTGTCGTGCCACGATTGAAGGTTTTGTGGCCACCGGAGATCCCAAACAACTCCGACAACCACCATGTTTCACTACTTGAGTCTTCGGTTGGAACCAAACACACCACCAGTCGCACACCACCACTCCGTTCACCCTCACATCAGCCGTCACTAGGGCTGCAAATGAATCAAACGTTTGCCAAATAGTTCATGAACCGTTCGGGGGGAAGTTCGTTTGTGTTCGTTTGTTTAATAAATGAACGAACACGAACAAGAAATTTCGTTTGTTTAGTTAAACAAACGAACATGAACAAATGTCGCGTTCGTTCATTTATGTTCGTGAACGTTCAGTAACGTGTTCGTTTATGTTCGTTTATGTTTGTTTGGGTTCGTTCGTTTGTTGGTTTATTAGAGATATTAATAATTAATTTTTACTTAACACATCAAAATTAGCACTGATATATTATTAAATAAACTATTGTTCAACGAGCTCGAGTTTATGTTGTTTGGATTAAATGAAGACTTCGAGTTTATTTCGGGTGGATTAAATGAAGACTTCAAGTTTATTATGATATATTTTTGAAACATTATTTTATGGTAATTTTTTGTATCAATCTTATGTCAATTATGTTTGGATAAGTGGTTAGTATATCTTGGGCAGATCTATGCCATGTTTATGATGAAAGATTTGTGTTAGTTTTTGTTAACGAATGCTTGTTTGTATTCGTTTACGTTCATTAGTGTTCATGAACGTTTGTTTGTGTTCGATTGCGTTCATGAACGTTTGTTTGTGTTCGATTGCGTTCATGAGCGTTCGTTTGTGTTCGTTTGCATTCGCATTTGTCTAACACCTAAATTCCAAACAGACACAAACAAACACGAACATGTTCATTTCCTTAACAAACAAACACAAACAAAAAAGCTCATTCAGTAAGTGTTCGTGAACAGTTGGTGAACACCTATTTTCCTTAACAAACAAACACGAACAAGGCCTTGTTCGTGTTTGTTTGGTTCGTTTGCAGCCCTAGCCGTCACCTAACACTAAACCACCGCTGCCCTCGTATCACCACCACATCAACCATACACCACCGCCACACCAGACTCGAACTACGTCAACCACCGCAACGCCGCTACTGCTGGTGGTTCTTGACGCTTGAAGAATGACGCTCCGCCGCAAGACCACTTTGGTGCCACCAAGAAAGGGTGGCCGACCATGCTCCTTTCTCTGTCATCGTGACTCTCTCTCTCTCTCTCTCCAGAGTCTCTAGGATATGCAGAGTGTGTTGTTTTTTTTAAGAGAAGTTAGAGGGGGCTAGGGTTTTGCAAAGGTGAAAAGGGAAGAGGAGAAAGAGAGGTTATAGAGCTAGGGTTTGGGTAGGTGGGTTGGGCTTAAACCGTGTATACTAACCGGGATTAACGTTCCTGCTTAAATCAGCTGGTTCAATTTTTATAAAATAAATATAATACAATATATTTACTAGCTTAAATCAAAACAATATGTTCAACTCAACTAAATTAAATATATACACTTCTATACAAATGTGTGTATTGAATTTGTGGTGAGCTGTCACCGTAATTGTCAACTAAATGACGTATTTGCTCATTATATGTTGTTATTATTTAGTAAATAATAATAAATAGTATTTCCACAGGTAACGTAACGTAATTAACCAAGGTCAAAAATATGGGTTAAAATACGGGTTGTCACAGTGTGTGTCATGTATACAAACCCGCTTTTGTAGTTTCTTGCTAGGGGTGAATTTCTGACACGACACAAACCTAACACAAAATTTGCAGGTTCAGGTTTACTCTAAACGGGTTCGGGTCAGTTTCAGGTTGAACCCGCTAACCCGTTTAGGTTAACGGATCAGGTTCGGGTCAACCTGGTCGGGTTGACGGGTTGACCCGTTTAACACATTTATATTATATTATATTATATATTTTACAATATGTTTTATGTCATAAATTAAACGGGGTATGTTTTTATTCTATAATTATTACTTAAAAAGAGAAATTAATATAAGATTTTATAATTTAAATATAATTGTGTTACATAAATTTATGTTTTTTAATTAAATTTTAATATTAATATAGCTATTTCAGAAAAAAAAATAAAAAATAAAAAAAATTCGGGTTGAACGGGTCGTGTTCGGGTCAACCGACGAAATTTCGGGTCGTGTTCGGGTTCATATGAATGATACGATTTTCGGGTTCGGGTCGGGTTCGAGTTCGTGTAATTAAATATGAAAAAAATAATTAAATATGAAAAAAATAAATGTTTTAGTCGGAAATTGGTCGGAAATTACCGACAACTTTCAGACCAAATGTTATGTTTCGTCGGTAAGTGGTCCGAACTTTTCGACCATTTTCCGACACGCATATCCATTTTTTCGGTTTTTCAACGTTCTAACATGGATTTTTCATTACGTATTTTGTACACCTTAGTTATACATGAAAAGCTCTTACTTTACCAACTTATACGTATAATTATACCCAGTCATACGTGCGTGTAAGCTATCGGGACCCATTACTTAAACTAGGCTTTTACAATTGTATACTTGTGTATATATGCGTGTGTATGCACCGATACAACTACATACTTATACACACATATACATACACATACATATAGACACAAGAATTACGTTTATATATATATATATATATATATAGATAAACACCTCCGCATAATTAAATATGAAAAGAATAAATGTTTTAGTCGGAAACTGGTCGGAAATTTCCGACAACTTTCCAACCAAATGTGATGTTTCGTCGGTAAGTGGTCGGAAATTTCCGACCATTTTCCGACACCCATATTCGTTTTTTCGCGTTTTTAACCTTCTAACATGGTTTTTTCATTACGTATTTTGTACACCTTAGTTATACATGAAAAGCTCTTACTTTACAAACTTTTAGTATAATTATACCCAGTCATACGTGCATGTAAGCTATCGGGACCCATTACTTAAATTAGGTTTTTACTATTGTATAAGTGTGTATATATGTATATGTATGTGTGTGTATGCACCGATACAACTACATACTTATACACACATACACATACATATAGACACAAGAAATACGTTTATATATATTGATAAACACCTCCGCATAATTAAATATGAAAAGAATAAATGTTTTAGTCGGAAACTGGTCGGAAATTTCCGACAACTTTCCAACCAAATGTGATGTTTCGTCGGTAAGTGGTCGGAAATTTCCGACCATTTTCCGACACCCATATTCGTTTTTTCGGGTTTTTAACCTTCTAACATGGTTTTTTCATTACGTATTTTGTACACCTTAGTTATACATGAAAAGCTCTTACTTTACAAACTTATAGTATAATTATACCCAGTCATACGTGCATGTAAGCTATCGGGACCTATTACTTAAACTAGGTTTTTACTATTGTATAAGTGTGTATATATGTATAAGTATGTGTGTGTATGCACCGATACAACTACATACTTATACACACATACACATACATATAGACATAAGAAATACGTTTATATATATAGATAAACACCTCTGCATATTAAATATGAAAAGAATAAATGTTTTAGTAGGAAACTGGTCAGAAATTTCCGACAACTTTCCGACCAAATGTTATGTTTCGTCGGTAAGCGGTCGGAAATTTCCGACAATTTTCCGACACCCATATTCGTTTTTTCGGATTTTCAACCTTCTAACATGGTTTTTTTCATTCATACTTTGTACACCTTAGTTATACAAGAAAAGCTCTTACTTTACAAACTTATACGTATTATTATATCCAGTCATACGTGCGTGTAAGCTATCGGGACCCATTACTTAAACTAGGTTTTTACTATTGTATAAGTGTGTATATATGTATATGTATGTGTGTGTATGCACCGATACAACTACATACTTATACACACATACACATAGACAAGAGAAATACGTTTATATATATAGATAAACACCTCTGCATATTAAATATGTAAAGAATAAATGTTTTAGTCGGAAACTGGTCAGAAATTTCAGACAACTTTCCGACCAAATGTTATGTTTCGTCGGTAAGCGGTCGGAAATTTCCGACCATTTTCCGACACCCATATTCGTTTTTTCGGATTTTCAACCTTCTAACATGGTTTTTTCATTCATACTTTTTACACCTTAGTTATACATAAAAAGCTCTTACTTTACAAACTTATACGTATTATTATATCCAATCATACGTGCGTGTAAGCTATCGGGACCCATTACTTAAACTAGGTTTTTACTATTGTATAAGTGTGTATATATGTATTTGTATGTGTGTGTATGCACCGATACAACTACATACTTATACACACATACACATACATATAGACACAAGAAATACGTTTATATATATAGATAAACACCTCCACATATTAAATATGAAAAGAATAAATGTTTTAGTCGGAAACTGGTCGGAAATTTCTGACAACTTTCCGACCAAATGTTATGTTTCGTCGGTAAGTGGTAGGAAATTTCCGACACCCATATCCGTTTTTTCGGTTTTTCAACTTTCTAACATGGTTTTTTCATTACGTATTTTGTACACCTTAGTTATACATGAAAAGATCTTACTTTACAAACTTATACGTATAATTATATCCAGTCATACGTGCGTGTAAGCTATCGGGACCCATTACTTAAACTAGGTTTTTACTATTGTATAAGTGTGTATATATGTATATGTATGTGTGTGTATGCACCGATACAACTATATACTTATACACACATACACACACACATACATATAGACACAAGAAATACGTTTACATATATAGATAAACACCTCCGCATAATTAAATATGAAAAGAATAAATGTTTTAGTCGGAAACTGGTCGGAAATTTCCGACAACTTTCCAACCAAATGTTATGTTTCATCGGTAAGTGGTCGGAAATTTCCGACCATTTTCCGACACCCATATTCGTTTTTTCGGTTTTTCAACCTTCTAACATGGTTTTTTCATTACGTATTTTGTACATCTTAGTTATACATGAAAAGCTCTTACTTTACAAACTTATGCGTATAATTATACCCAGTCATACGTGCGTGTAAGCTATCAGGACCCATTACTTAAACTAGGTTTTTACTATTGTATAAGTGTGTATATATGTATATGTATGTGTGTGTATGCAACGATACAACTACATACTTATACACACATACACATACATATAGACACAAGAAACACGTTTATATATATAGATAAACACCTCCACATATTAAATATGAAAAGAATAAATGTTTAAGTCGGAAACTGGTCGGAAATTTCCGACAACTTTCCGACCAAATGTTATGTTTCGTCGGTAAGCGGTCGGAAATTTCCGACACCCATATCCGTTTTTTCGGTTTTTTAACCTTCTAACATGGGTTTTTCATTACGTATTTTGTACACCTTAGTTATACATGAAAAGCTCTTACTTTACAAACTTATACGTATTATTATATCCAGTCATACGTGCGTGTAAGCTATCGGGACCCATTACTTAAACTAGGTTTTTACTATTCTATAAGTGTGTATATATGTATATGTATGTGTGTGTATGCACCGATACAACTACATACTTATACACACATACACATACATATAGACACAAGAAATACGTTTATATATATAGATAAACACCTCTGCATATTAAATATGAAAAGAATAAATGTTTTAGTCGGAAACTGGTCAGAAATTTCGGACAACTTTCCGACCAAATGTTATGTTTCGTCGGTAAGCGGTCGGAAATTTCCGACCATTTTCCGACACCCATATTCGTTTTTTCGGATTTTCAACCTTCTAACATGGTTTTTTTCTTTCATACTTTGTACACCTTAGTTATACATAAAAAGCTCTTACTTTACAAACTTATACGTATTATTATATCCAGTCATACGTGCGTGTAAGCTATCGGGACCCATTACTTAAACTAGGTTTTTACTATTGTATAAGTGTGTATATATGTATATGTATGTGTGTGTATGCACCGATACAACTACATACTTATACACACATACACATACATATAGACACAAGAAATACGTTTATATATATAGATAAACACCTCCGCATATTAAATATGAAAAGAATAAATGTTTTAGTCGGAAACTGGTCGGAAATTTCTGACAACTTTCCGACCAAATGTTATGTTTCGTCGGTAAGTGGTCGGAAATTTCCGACACCCATATCCGTTTTTTCGGTTTTTCAACTTTCTAACATGGTTTTTTCATTACGTATTTTGTACACCTTAGTTATACATGAAAAGATCTTACTTTACAAACTTATACGTATAATTATATCCAGTCATACGTGCGTGTAAGCTATCGGGACCCATTACATAAACTAGGTTTTTACTATTGTATAAGTGTGTATATATGTATATGTATGTGTGTGTATGCACCAATACAACTACATACTTATACACACATACACATACACATACATATAGACACAAGAAATACGTTTATATATATAGATAAACACCTCCGCATAATTAAATATGAAAGAATAAATGTTTTAGTCGGAAACTGGTCGGAAATTTCCGACAACTTTCCAACCAAATGTTATGTTTCATCGGTAAGTGGTCGGAAATTTCCGACCATTTTCCGACACCCATATTCGTTTTTTCGGTTTTTCAACCTTCTAACATGGTTTTTTCATTACGTATTTTGTACATCTTAGTTATACATGAAAAGCTCTTACTTTACAAACTTATGCGTATAATTATACCCAGTCATACGTGCGTGTAAGCTATCAGGACCCATTACTTAAACTAGGTTTTTACTATTGTATAAGTGTGTATATATGTATATGTATGTGTGTGTATGCAACGATACAACTACATACTTATACACACATACACATACATATAGACACAAGAAACACGTTTATATATATAGATAAACACCTCCACATATTAAATATGAAAAGAATAAATGTTTAAGTCGGAAACTGGTCGGAAATTTCCGACAACTTTCCGACCAAATGTTATGTTTCGTCGGTAAGCGGTCGGAAATTTCCGACACCCATATCCGTTTTTTCGGTTTTTTAACCTTCTAACATGGGTTTTTCATTACGTATTTTGTACACCTTAGTTATACATGAAAAGATCTTACTTTACAAACTTATACGTATTATTATATCCAGTCATACGTGCGTGTAAGCTATCGGGACCCATTACTTAAACTAGGTTTTTACTATTCTATAAGTGTGTATATATGTATATGTATGTGTGTGTATGCACCGATACAACTACATACTTATACACACATACACATACATATAGACACAAGAAATACGTTTATATATATAGATAAACACCTCTGCATATTAAATATGAAAAGAATAAATGTTTTAGTCGGAAACTGGTCAGAAATTTCGGACAACTTTCCGACCAAATGTTATGTTTCGTCGGTAAGTGGTAGGAAATTTCCGACACCCATATCCGTTTTTTCGGTTTTTCAACTTTCTAACATGGTTTTTTCATTACGTATTTTGTACACCTTAGTTATACATGAAAAGATCTTACTTTACAAACTTATACGTATAATTATATCCAGTCATACGTGCGTGTAAGCTATCGGGACCCATTACTTAAACTAGGTTTTTACTATTGTATAAGTGTGTATATATGTATATGTATGTGTGTGTATGCACCGATACAACTATATACTTATACACACATACACACACACATACATATAGACACAAGAAATACGTTTACATATATAGATAAACACCTCCGCATAATTAAATATGAAAAGAATAAATGTTTTAGTCGGAAACTGGTCGGAGATTTCCGACAACTTTCCAACCAAATGTTATGTTTCATCGGTAAGTGGTCGGAAATTTCCGACCATTTTCCGACACCCATATTCGTTTTTTCGGTTTTTCAACCTTCTAACATGGTTTTTTCATTACGTATTTTGTACATCTTAGTTATACATGAAAAGCTCTTACTTTACAAACTTATGCGTATAATTATACCCAGTCATACGTGCGTGTAAGCTATCAGGACCCATTACTTAAACTAGGTTTTTACTATTGTATAAGTGTGTATATATGTATATGTATGTGTGTGTATGCAACGATACAACTACATACTTATACACACATACACATACATATAGACACAAGAAACACGTTTATATATATAGATAAACACCTCCACATATTAAATATGAAAAGAATAAATGTTTAAGTCGGAAACTGGTCGGAAATTTCCGACAACTTTCTGACCAAATGTTATGTTTCGTCGGTAAGCGGTCGGAAATTTCCGACACCCATATCCGTTTTTTCGGTTTTTTAACCTTCTAACATGGGTTTTTCATTACGTATTTTGTACACCTTAGTTATACATGAAAAGCTCTTACTTTACAAACTTATACGTATTATTATATCCAGTCATACGTGCGTGTAAGCTATCGGGACCCATTACTTAAACTAGGTTTTTACTATTCTATAAGTGTGTATATATGTATATGTATGTGTGTGTATGCACCGATACAACTACATACTTATACACACATACACATACATATAGACACAAGAAATACGTTTATATATATAGATAAACACCTCTGCATATTAAATATGAAAAGAATAAATGTTTTAGTCGGAAACTGGTCAGAAATTTCGGACAACTTTCCGACCAAATGTTATGTTTCGTCGGTAAGCGGTCGGAAATTTCCGACCATTTTCCGACACCCATATTCGTTTTTTCGGATTTTCAACCTTCTAACATGGTTTTTTTCTTTCATACTTTGTACACCTTAGTTATACATAAAAAGCTCTTACTTTACAAACTTATACGTATTATTATATCCAGTCATACGTGCGTGTAAGCTATCGGGACCCATTACTTAAACTAGGTTTTTACTATTGTATAAGTGTGTATATATGTATATGTATGTGTGTGTATGCACCGATACAACTACATACTTATACACACATACACATACATATAGACACAAGAAATACGTTTATATATATAGATAAACACCTCCGCATATTAAATATGAAAAGAATAAATGTTTTAGTCGGAAACTGGTCGGAAATTTCTGACAACTTTCCGACCAAATGTTATGTTTCGTCGGTAAGTGGTCGGAAATTTCCGACACCCATATCCGTTTTTTCGGTTTTTCAACTTTCTAACATGGTTTTTTCATTACGTATTTTGTACACCTTAGTTATACATGAAAAGATCTTACTTTACAAACTTATACGTATAATTATATCCAGTCATACGTGCGTGTAAGCTATCGGGACCCATTACATAAACTAGGTTTTTACTATTGTATAAGTGTGTATATATGTATATGTATGTGTGTGTATGCACCAATACAACTACATACTTATACACACATACACATACACATACATATAGACACAAGAAATACGTTTATATATATAGATAAACACCTCCGCATAATTAAATATGAAAGAATAAATGTTTTAGTCGGAAACTAGTCGGAAATTTCCGACAACTTTCCAACCAAATGTTATGTTTCATCGGTAAGTGGTCGGAAATTTCCGACCATTTTCCGACACCCATATTCGTTTTTTCGGTTTTTCAACCTTCTAACATGGTTTTTTCATTACGTATTTTGTACACCTTAGTTATACATGAAAAGCTCTTACTTTACAAACTTATGCGTATAATTATACCCAGTCATACGTGCGTGTAAGCTATTGGGGACCCATTACTTAAACTAGGTTTTTACTATTCTATAAGTGTGTATATATGTATATGTATGTGTGTGTATGCAACGATACAACTACATACTTATACACACATACACATACATATAGACACAAGAAATACGTTTATATATATAGATAAACACCTCCACATATTAAATATGAAAATAATAAATGTTTAAGTCGGAAATTTCCGACAACTTTCCGACCAAATGTTATCTTTTGTCGGTAAGCGGTCGGAAATTTCCGACACCCATATCCGTTTTTTCGGTTTTTTAACCTTCTAACATGGTTTTTTCATTACGTATTTTGTACACCTTAGTTATACATGAAAAGCTCTTACTTTACAAACTTATACGTATTATTATATCCAGTCATACGTGCGTGTAAGCTATCGGGACCCATTACTTAAACTAGGTTTTTAGTATTGTATAAGTGTGTATATATGTATATGTATGTGTGTGTATGCACCGATACAACTACATACTTATACACACATACACATACATATAGACACAAGAAATACGTTTATATATATAGATAAACACTCTGCATATTAAATATGAAAAGAATAAATGTTTTAGTCGGAAACTGGTCAGAAATTTCTGACAACTTTCCGACCAAATGTTATGTTTCGTCGGTAAGCGGTCGGAAATTTCCGACCATTTTCCGACACCCATATTCGTTTTTTCGGAATTTCAACCTTCTAACATGGTTTTTTTCATTCATACTTTGTACACCTTAGTTATACATGAAAAGCTCTTACTTTACAAACTTATACGTATTATTATATCCAGTCATACGTGCGTGTAAGCTATCGGGACCCATTACTTAAACTAGGTTTTTACTATTGTATAAGTGTGTATATATGTATATGTATGTGTGTGTATGCACCGATACAACTACATACTTATACACACATACACATACATATAGACACAAGAAATACGTTTATATATATAGATAAACACCTCCGCATATTAAATATGAAAAGAATAAATGTTTTAGTCGGAAACTGGTCAGAAATTTCTGACAACTTTCCGACCAAATGTTATGTTTCGTCGGTAAGTGGTCGGAAATTTCCGACACACATATCCGTTTTTTCGGTTTTTCAACTTTCTAACATGGTTTTTCATTACGTATTTTGTACACCTTAGTTATACATGAAAAGATCTTACTTTACAAACTTATACGTATAATTATATCCAGTCATACGTGCGTGTAAGCTATCGGGACCCATTACTTAAACTAGGTTTTTACTATTGTATAAGTGTGTATATATGTATATATATGTGTGTGTATGCACCGATACAACTACATACTTATACACACATACACATACACATACATATAGACACAAGAAATACGTTTATATATATAGATAAACACCTCCGCATAATTAAATATGAAAAGAATAAATGTTTTAGTCGGAAACTGGTCAGAAATTTCCGACAACTTTCCAACCAAATGTTATGTTTCATCGGTAAGTGGTCGGAAATTTCCGACCATTTTCCGACACCCATGTTCGTTTTTTCGGTTTTTCAACCTTCTAACATGGTTTTTTCATTACGTATTTTGTACACCTTAGTTATACATGAAAAGCTCTTACTTTACAAACTTATGCGTATAATTATACCCAGTCATACGTGCGTGTAAGCTATCGGGACCCATCACTTAAACTAGGTTTTTACTATTGTATAAGTGTGTATATATGTATATGTATGTGTGTGTATGCAACGATACAACTACATACTTATACACACATACACATACATATAGACACAAGAAATACGTTTATATATATATAGATAAACACCTCCACATATTAAATATGAAAAGAATAAATGTTTTAGTCGGAAACTGGTCGGAAATTTCCGACAACTTTCCGACCAAATGTTATGTTTCGTCGGTAAGCGGTCGGAAATTTCTGACACCCATATCCGTTTTTCGGTTTTTTAACCTTCTAACATGGTTTTTTCATTACGTATTTTGTACACCTTAGTTATACATGAAAAGCTCTTACTTTACAAACTTATACGTAATATTATATCCAGTCATACGTGCGTGTAAGCTATCGGGACCCATTACTTAAACTAGGTTTTTACTATTGTATAAGTGTGTATATATGTATATGTATGTGTGTGTATGCACCGATACAACTACATACTTAGACACACATACACATACATATAGACACAAGAAATACGTTTATATATATAGATAAACACCTCTGCATATTAAATATGAAAAGAATAAATGTTTTAGTCAGAAACTGGTGGGAAATTTCCGACAACTTTCTGACCAAATGTTATGTTTCGTCGGTAAGTGGTCGGAAATTTCCGACACCCATATCCGTTTTTTCGGTTTTTCAACTTTCTAACATGGTTTTTTCATTACGTATTTTTACACCTTAGTTATACATGAAAGGATCTTACTTTACAAACTTATACGTATAATTATATCCAGTCATACGTGCGTTTAAGCTATCGGGACCAATTACTTAAACTAGGTTTTTACTATTGCATAAGTGTGTATATATGTATATGTATGTGTGTGTATGCACCGATACAACTACATACTTATACACACATACACATACATATAGAGACAAGAAATACGTTTATATATATAGATAAACACCTCCGCATAATTAAATATGAAAAGAATAAATGTTTTAGTCTGAAACTGGTCGGAAATTTCTGACAAATTTCCGACCAAATGTTATTTTTCGTCGGTATGAAAAGAATATATGTTTTAGTCGGAAACTGGTCGGATATTTTTCGTCGGTAAGTGGTCGGAAATTTCCGACCATTTTCCGACACCCATATTCGTTTTTTCGTTTTTTCAACCTTCTAACATGGTTTTTTCATTACGTATTTTGTACACCATAGTTATACATGATAAGAATTTGAAAACATATAAAACAACTTATCATAAGTTGGTCATAAATTCAACTGCAATTATCATATGATGTTACCAAATTAGCTGCCTTTGATTGTGCCACATGTTAATATTATGAATGTGTTTCAATTTTATTATATGTTTACAAACTATGTATGGTATTGTGCATTGCTTATAACATTTAAAGTGTTAATAGTATACAAGAAACCCAATTGATTTACAAACTATGTATGGTATTGTGTATTGCTTAGAACATCGTTAATAAATTGTTCGCCGCTCAAAAAACTGCCAATTTGGACAAAAAATACTGTTTTCAGATGATCTTGGCCGTCCATTTAAGGCAGTTATTTGTGAGGTTTAATCCTGGCCGGAATAACCCCCAAAAATCTGGCAAATTTTTTTTTGGGTTGCGGCAGTTTAGCAGTTCCTTTGTTTTCAGCATTTTTCTTGTTAACCTCTTCCACGTCTAGGCGTTAACTGATTATACGCTCATCTTACCACCTATATAATGTGACAACCGACAAAATTTCATGATAATTACGGACAACTTAATCACAATTTACACAATTTAATTGTGTCATTTTGACTTAATTTATGAATAATTGAGTCATACAATGTCACACCCTGACTTTTGCGGAAGCGTGATTATGTGTGACTTGCTTAATATCATTGCATTCAACCATAACAAACTACTATATGATAAAACCAAGATGTTCATCCATAGACTAAGTTTAAAACATCACAACAACATTGTCTTAAAATCCAACACAGACTTCAAATCCAAATTACAAACCATTCAAATTGTTTTTAGAGTTCCAAAATGACTCGACAAAAGATACTACTAAAAACTAGGTTTTGGACTATGTATCTTATCCAGTATAAGATACACAACCCCAAACCCTTAGACACCGGATGCCATCTTTTATTCCAAACAACCCTTGGAAACTCCAACGCCCGCCAGATCCATACTTAGTTTCCTAAATACATGTAGTTTGAAAACATCAACAAAAGTTGAGCGAGTTCATGTGTTTGGTATGTGTGCACGAATAAACCTTGTAATCATTGTAGTATGTATGTATTTGTAAATCCCGGTATGAAAGCAAACAAGGAAAACAGATCGATTAATGGTTTGGAAGGCCATTAATATGTGTGACGTGATGCAGGAAGGCTCAATCCTAGCAGATTTTGCACCGGGCTTCCGGCTGTAAGACATAGTCACCTCATGGGCCAAATCCCGGTCCACATGGGTGGGGCTCGCTACACCCAAATAGATCTATCACTCATGTCCCTCGGTCCTACTACGAGGATTAATGGTCTTAAGCGTTGTACCCACCACTCACATGATCTAGCAGTACATTCCTTAGCTAACCATACCATATGTAAACGTTTGTAAACATTTTGTAACATGTACTTCACCCCCAAAGTTATAAAACCAAAAACAGTTAAAAGAAAAGGGGGACATGACCTCACAATCTTGCGTTCTTCGTATCCAAATGTAACCCAAAGCCGCTACTCGTATGCACGACTACCTACAACGTACTACAGGTTATTAGACGAGCGGGTCGTGCCTTGACTTAGTACTAATTAGTGTCTTTGAGTTACGTTTCATTGTGTCAACAATATTATTCCAAGTTATATAAGTATTTGTTAAAATAATAAATATTTTAACTTAAATTATATTTATTGAATTATGGAATAATAGTTAAAATAATATATTTTAACTTGTCATACTTATGTATTTGTACATGTATAATTTCCCAAGGATGGGTGTACTCATACTCGTATCTTAAACTTATATATTTTTGCCAAGTATCGGTGGCGTATTCCGGTGTATTTATACGTACGAGAATACATATTCTTATTGTGTTTATTAAGTATTCATATACTAAATTTTGTGTTAATCTCTCCGGAATAACATTTCTAATAAAAATCCATCAATATACATTCCCAAAACATATTCTAAGAAATATTACATAGAAAAATTATTTATAATTTTTCCCTTGGCAAAAATATTTATAATTTTCATATAAACCTCAAAAATAATATATTTTCAAGTCTAACTTAGAAAATATATATATAAATCCATTTTTCACCCAAAAATAATATGTTCCAAGTTTATGTAAGAAAATACATTTTCTCCCAAAAATAATATCTTCTTAATAATTTCAAGAAAATATATATTTTTATTTACCCAAAAATAATATATTTTCTCCTTGTAAAAAATATGATATATTTTTGTAATAATTGTAAAAATCATATTTTTTGTTTTCTTGATCTTCAAAATACCGTTTACTAAAATATACTTATGAATTAAATTCCGGAATATTTATGTAAGTTATATTGCTTGTTTGGTTTCTCTAATATTTTGGGGTACAAATTATGTATCTATTTCTTGGAATTTTGGTAATATTTTGTATTGTATTTTCTTGGTATTTTGGTGAGTTATATTATTTCAAGTCCTGAAATAATATAACTAATACACATAATATACAAATAATCACACACATGGTGACATCTAAATATATATTCTCCTAAATATATATTTAGTCACTTTTATTATCAAAAACCAACCTCCAATATTTATAATCTTTGTAACAAAAAATATGGCAAACTTTCTATGAAAATTCATAGTTTAAAATATACTTGTAAATATTTGTTTAAAAATATTTTTCTAGGTGCTAAATTTCTAGAAAAATTTTGCCATAGTTTCCCCTTAAAAATGGAGGTTTCCATGCTTTCAAAGCATATCATTTTCTTTTATAAATCAACACAATCAACAACAAACCAATCAACAGTTACCAATTTGCCAAAATCATGCATAAATTACTACTTCATGAACTTGAAAGTTTACAAAAATTTGTAGTAACTTACTAGTGTGTTTAGTAGGCTTAGTCACACTTTAAAGTGTGATTGTTTATTTAAAAACATCATTTTTAAAGAAGTTAGATGTTTACAACTTGTAAATCATTTTTCTAAAAATGTTTATTCTTGAGTTTTTCTTGTTAAATATATATTTCTACACTTGATTAACCACCAAAAATATGGTTAATTTCTTTAAGAACCAAGCTTATGTAAATCTTGTATTTTTAACTTGGTTTCTTGAAAAATCATTCTTGAAATCATAGGTTTACAAGACTTTATGTTCACTTTGATCATCATTTTACAAGAAAAACAATTTTCACTTCAAGTTCATGATTTACATATGGATGATTACTTTGATCTTAACATAATCATCCTCTCATCTTGCTAGATTATGCCTTTAATCACTATCTAGCAAGATCACATGATGATTAACATCAATAACATGAGTAATCAACAATTAATAAGCATAACAACACTTCAACAACATGATTTCTTATGATTTTAGTCTTATGTTTAAGTTTCATGTTCAAGATTCATAGCGTTCTTCATGATTAACAACTTGTATCATTCTTTAACCACCAAAACAAGATGTAAAATAAGGTGTAGATGATCTTACTACTAGCTCAAGGCTAGGGATGATCACAAGATGAAGAAGAGGTGGATAAATGCTTGTATGAGAGGTCATTCAACTTCCAATAGTTCCCAGCTTCCTTGTATGGCTCCTTACACCTTTGTATATGTGTAGAATGGATGAAAGATGATTGATGATGGTGGTGGTGCTTGGGGTTGTGTTCGGCCGAGACCAAACAGAGGAGAGGGAGAGAGTATGGTGTTGGTTTGTTTGAGAAAGAATGATGGTTATGATCTCTTGGTAAGTCTTATATTACAGCAACACTTCAAGTCCATTGCTTTTTATGTTATAAAAGAAGAAACACAATCTAATATAATAAAAAAATAACCATATTGGCCGAGAATAGGTGGGGGGGGGGGGGTCTAGACTTGGTTGCAACTCTTAGTTAGTTTTGTTAGTTGAAAATCAAGTGTTTAGTTAGGGTGATTAGTTACTAGATGTTATATAGTGTGTTATGATGTTCGGGGACCATAACTAGCTTGGTAATGTTAAAACAATGCTTCTAGTGAAAATTTGGTGTTTCGGGTAGTGTCCGGTTGTTCGGTTGGTTACCGGTTCATTAAGGTGCTAAACTATGCAGTTTAGTGTGCTTTATGTTACCTTTTTGTGACAGTCTTGATTCCCGATACTTAGGAAAGTATTCTGGACCATTTAACCATGTTTCTGCATGATATTAAGTTGTTTAAATGCTGAATTCTGCAGTTTGTGTGAGTTTTAGGCACTTTCCGGCACTTAAACTATCTCTACGAAGGCAATTTTATGATCCTTACTTTCCTACACACTATACTAGTGTAACTCTAGGTTTCTGGCTCATTCTGTGTCTCAATACCATGTCTGTCTATGTACTGAACTCCGTCATCATTTTTCTGATTTGTCTGATAACTGTGCTATCTCTGTTTCGTGCATCATTTGAATCAATAGTTATTGCATGCAATAAGGGTATGTCATTTTCAATATATGATGCACATGTATGTATATGGCAATAATCAGAAAGCAATTCAAGTCATTAATTGTAACTCAGCACAGTCATTAAATCATAATTACTGTTTAATAGTTGTACGGATACCTGGAATTTTGACAGTTGTCACATACAAAGTCTTGCAGTGATAGGACATGTTAAAACATTAATTTTCATATCACCGATTCCCCGTGTCGCGAAAACAAACAACTATGTCCTAAAATGTTGGTAGCAAAATCCTGAAAAACACTATTCACCTGAACACACTATTCATGTCAGGAAGATTCTGAAACAAACTAGAACGACAAGAACGGGATACGAAAACATATACAAATCCATATCTATATCAAAATCCTAATGTGGAAACATAACTAGTAATAATATATACTCTCCAGTATAATGCCCAAAGGACGAAATTGTCCGATCCGAACTAAAATGTAACAATTTCAACTTGTCCGCAACATAAATTCAGCATTTCCGCAGCATCAATAAAGATTGTAGATAATGTTAATTATCTTAAATAACCACGAGGATAACTATTATTCATCAAAAAATATTATTACTCGTATTATTCCGCGCATTACATATTTCATCCGGTTTTGACCCGTCGACGAACTGGTGACTAAATATAACATCCTAACACAAAAACAACTAGTTTAGTGAACTATTTAAGATTGTTTAACACCTTAGACTACAATTATCACCTAAATTTCCATTATTTATCCTAATGACCAAAATATCTAAAAAATTAAAATATTATGCACATATTATATTTTATAAAAAAACTTACACTTTACCCCCCCATGTGGGCCCCTGAAACGCCCATTTTAAAAGAAAGGTAAAAATGAGAATTATAAACATCTACTTTTTAAAACTTTCATGTCATTGCAAAATTTCAACCAACTAATGTAGGTCCCTCGGAGGTTGAGGTCAAACCTTATCCTTGTTATGTTTAACACACTAGCAAGTGCGGAATCCAAGCTAGAGTGCAAACCGGTAGTTTATATGAGAACACAAGCTACAAAGAGAAAGGTAGACACACGAGATATCAAAGTTTTCTCTTGTATTTCAGTGGACACGGTTACAGCCCTTGACAAACTGAAAATGCTCTCTACAAGACTGAGTTCACTCCCTTCTCACACACACACTTCTGTCTCTCTATTTTTGTCTCTCTAAATGAAGTGAACCCATTACATGGATATATATATCCATCATAGCACGTCTGGTCGAAGGATCAGATAGACTGATCGAAGGATCATCTATCGATCAGAAGCCTATCGAAGGATCCACATATACCTCGAAGGATGATATCCTTCGAGGTCTATCTATATCCATCGAAGGTTTATCCTTAGAGCTCATCGAAGGATATAACCAATCCTTCGATGACCCATCCTTCGACACACACATATTACAAACAATGTGCTAACTGTTTGGCCAAGTCAAACCAGGAGGATGGTTGACTTGGTCAAACTTACATCGAACACACATATTAACAGACCTAAGACGTAACTCAGACTAACACAAGACATCGTTTTGTATCATGACAAAATACAGACAAAGTACAGAGACAAGTGCACCAACAAACTCCCCCTTGGCTGTAGCTTTGTCTCGATCTTCGTGTCTTCAAGTCTTTGACGTCCTTTCAAGTCTTCAATGTCGGAGGATCTTTAAAGTCTTCACGTCTTGAAAGCAGAAAGTGTACCAACAAACTCCCCGTTTCATGTAGGAAGTGTGTTGACAAACTCCCCCTTAACATAAGCTCCCCCTTGAGTTATGCTCGTGAATGTCTTGATCTTTAGAACTTGAGATCCTTGTGGTGTTGATGATGGTCAGCGGCAACTCGATCATCTTCATCATTTGAGTGCCTTCACGTTGTGTCTTCATTCCGAGGCTTGTCATCGACCATGTTCTCCTTGCCTTTAGAATCTGCACATGCAAGAAATTTAAACGCGTAATGAGAACAACTGCTTGGAATATAGTTAGCATTAAACAAATGACACACATGTGACCATGTTTTCAACTACCGTCCGACAGTTTGAAAGTTTAACAAATTGTTCAGTTTTAGGTTTTAACTTTCAAAACTTGCAAATTCTGACCATTTATGAAGATTCAGTCGATTTTAGTTTTCAATCAGGTTTCAGGTAACGAAGACTCGAGCTCCAACATCGTACGATCGAAAATAAAATAGAAATAAAATCTTTTTGGCTTTTAGAAAGTTTATATTAAAACACACCTAAAATCTTTTTGGTATTTTTGAATATTTCAAATGTAAAGACTGAAAGCAGTAAATAAATATATACAAGGAGCAGAAACTGAAAGCATTAAATAAATATATACAGACATTCTTTTTGCGAGTTTCGAGGGTAAGAGAATCATATCAGTGTACGGTCATGTCAAAACGCTCTTGTTGTTCTTTTAGTTAACATTAAGATAAGCATCCTATAACGATTATCGGTATTGTTGTCCACTTAAGCTCAACTTATCAGATGTAATCATGGCGAGGGGATACGTTAAGGTATGATTTATACTTACCGACCGGTGTTCATCCACATCACGACACATTCCCGTATCAAGGTATGCACGAGGGTTCATCTTACCGGTGAGTATACCGATTATCATCTGTTTGACCGTATATGATGTGAGAAACTCACTTATTTTGATTTGAAAACAAGCCCTATGTGATAGAATCACTTATTGATGAGGAACTTGATTTTCATATGCATGAGGGCACAGGAGCAAGTCCGTGAACAGGTCAGTACTTTCGTACAGCAGAGAGACGAACTTGACTCCCGGATAAATGTGATATTTTATCACTTATTTGTGGACATGTGATTGTTGATCACTTATTGAGGTCGTATGCAATATGTACACGTATGTATGGTATCATGGAAGATCTAGACTTGCGTCCCCGTTATTTTTCGGTAAAAGATACAACCATGATACCCAGATGATAAGCAGCATAAAGACCGAATATCTCAGAACCTCGGCAATCTCTCAAACGAAATTTCGGTACTAAGACCATATGCCAATGAATGGTTCCCACCTGGTCTTCAGTCGATTTAAGTTTATATCACCCTTCACACTTTAAAATGATTGTGAGCCTACCGATACATCTTATATAGAGCTGCTTATCGTTTTTCAGTTTAGGTTTAAAGAGGTTTGGACAGACCACTGATGTACTATCATTTTCTCTTTTGCTCGCCAGGAAACTCATTTTTGTTTTTCTATTGTTTTTGTGTTTTTAAAAATTTTCAATGTTTTTGGATTTTTCAAATTTTACTCCCCCTAAAATCAACAAACTAAGATAAAATTTAAAAGACAAAGGTATTTACAAAAATGATTTTCCGATGTTGGTTTTACTCTTGCTTGACCTTAATGCCGTTTACCAATAATAAACAGTCAAATCTTGATTTGTCAAATGCTTTGGTAAAAAGGTCGGCACGTTGGTCATCAGTGTGGACGTAAGCAACATCGATTAGCCTTTTCTCAAAGCAATCACGTATGAAGTGATACTTAATTTCGATGTGCTTAGTCTTTGAATGCTGAAGTGATACTTAATTTCGATGTGCTTAGTCTTTGAATGCTGCACAGGATTTCTAGTGATCTGTAAGGCAGCAGAATTATCAACGTAAATAGGAGTAGTTAGAAATTCAAAACCGTAGTCCCGCATCTGTTGTTGGATCCATAGAACCTGGGAGCAGCAACTAGACGCAGCAATGTATTCCGCTTCACATGTAGACGTAGCCACACATGTCTGCTTCTTGCACTGCCAAGTGACTAGGCGATTGCCTAAGAACTGACATCCTGCTGTAGTTGATTTGCCATCTTTCTTGCAGCCGCCGAAATCAGAATCACTGTAAGCCTTGAGATCGAAGTTATCATCCTTAGGGTACCATAACCCGGTGTCAGGGCAACCCTTCAGATAACGAAAAATCCTTTTGACAGCAGCATAGTGAGAGACCTTCGGATTCGCTTGGTATCTGGCGAGAAGGCACGTTGGATACATAATGTCGGGTCGTGATGCGGTGAGATACATTAAAGATCCAATCATAGCACGATAAAGTGAAGAGTCCACAGCTTCCCCTTTTTCATCCGGAGTAATCCCATGATTCTGCGGAAGAGGAGTAGAAATTGGCTTTGAATCGGACATCTGGAACCGGCTCAAGATGTCTCCGACGTATTTGGTTTGATGGATAAAAATTCCAGATTCGGACTGATTAACTTGCAAACCCAAGAAGCACGTCATTTCACCCATCGCACTCATCTCGAATCGATCTTGCATCACCTTCTCAAATTCCTTGCATAACTTATCATCGGTAGAACCAAAGATAATGTCATCGACGTATACCTGTACCAACAGAAGATCTTCACCTTTTTCTTTGATGAAGAGGGTACAATCGATCAAACCCCGTCTAAAACCGTTGTTCAGCAGGTAGGTAGACAGTGTCTCATACCAGGCTCGAGGTGCTTGATGAAGACCATATAACGCTTTGTTAAGTAGTAAAACTCTGTCAGGATGTAATGGATCTTCAAACCCCGGTGGTTGCTCGACATATACTTCCTCTTCGACTACTCCGTGAAGAAGTGCACTTTTAACATCCATCTGGTACACCTTGAATTTCTTGAAGGATGCGTAGGCTAGAAAGATTCTAATAGCCTCCAGACGTGCAACAGGTGCATACACTTCATTGTAGTCAATACCTTCTATCTGACTGAAACCTTGAACCACTAACCTTGCTTTGTTTCGGACAACAATCCCACGGTCGTCCTTCTTGCACTTAAACACCCAACGAGTTCCGATCTTCTTGTAGTGTTCGGGCCTATCAACCAATTTCCATACGCCCAACTTCTCGAACTGCTGAAGTTCTTCTTGCATGGCTTCCACCCAGGAATCATCTTTCAATGCCTCCTTCCAAGATCTAGGCTCTTCTTGGCTCACATAGCAGGCGAAAGACCAATCATTTTGTTGTCCCGATTCTCGTATCTCAGCATACAAGCCAGCATTTTCGTTATTTCTGATTTGATTCCTTGTCCTTACACCACTGAGAACATCACCTATAATATTCTGCTGAGGATGAATGTTATGAATTCGGGTTTCAGGAACTAGAGGAATGTCAACATTGGTCCTTAAGTTATTGATATTTAAATTCCCGATATCATTCTGAAGCTGTTGAGTTGTAGAAGATGATGCATTTTCTTCTTGGACAATTGGCGCAGACACTGGATCCGTTGCTTCTGAAGTACCTTGAACCGGACCCCGTGCTTCACCATCATTTGCATCAACATACTCCTCATCTTCTGATGACAAATTGTAGTCGACAGCATCATTAAACACCTCATTTGAAACGAGATTGTTGACAGAAGAAGATGCTTGTGAGTCAACAATGATTGGGCGAACTAACTGAGAGCCAGTCGCATTCTCGCTTTCAGACAACATTTGAGCAATTGCATTGTCATCATCAAATGTCGGCAGATTGAATGAGTCGAAAAGACCATCATAATCGAACATCCATGGATCTCCAGAAGGCTTCGGTGGATTAGAATATCTTTGAACTTTTACTTCACCCCACTCTTCAATCTTCTTGGTAGTTAGGTTCCATACTCGCAGATTAGGAGTAGCATACCCAAGGAAGTAACCTTCGATAGCTTTGGCACCAAACTTCCCGTCAGGCTCAATCATGGTACATGGTGCACCAAAAGGTTCTAGATATTCTATGTCAGGAGTCTTCTTGTGTAGGAGTTCGAAGCACGTTTTGCCATGTCTTTTCACTGTGAGAACCCTGTTTAACGTGTAGCAAGCCGAGGCAACAGCTTCAGTCCAGAATCGAACTGGAAGCTGAGACTCAACCAACATGGTTCTTGCAGTCTCAATTAAGGTTCTGTTCTTTCTTTCAGTGACTCCGTTTTGTTGTGGCGTGTACCGAGAGCTGTATTCATGAAGGATTCCTTTTGCAGTGCAAAATTCACCCATAACCCTGTTTTTGAACTCGGTTCCATTGTCGCTTCGAATTCGCCTCACCTTTAGATTATAAAGATTTTCCAACAAGGTGATCAAATTCTTTAGAATTTCTAGAGTCTCACTCTTGTGGACCATGAAAGCAACCCATGAAAATCTTGAATAGTCATCAGTGACTACCAAGCAGAAAACTTCCCCGTGCACACTCTTGTGTTTGACTGGGCCGAAAAGGTCCATATGCAGACGTTCGAGTGGCATGTTTACAGTGTTAACCTTCTTCAATGGATGTGATTTCTTGATCTGCTTCCCTTTCTGACACGGCACACAGACATCTTGAAGTTGAAAATTCTTCACATTGACACCTCTCACCAGATTGTTTTTGACAAGGTGATTCATTTTTCTGAGGTGAATATGACCCATCCGTCTGTGCCAAGAGATCGTCTCATTTTCAGTGGCTTTTGAAATAAAGCAAGTAACTTGTTTGGACTTGGTTATTGCTTGGCTCATATCGAGGACATACAAATCATTAACTCTTGGTGCTGATAAGAGAATCCATTCTTCGGGAATCTTGAATCCTGGCTTCAGCACATAACAACCGGCATCATCAAAATGCACGGTGAACTTCTTGTCGCAGATCTGAGAAACACTCAGGAGATTGTGATCCAACTGTTGCACATAATTGATTTTGTCGAAACTCACAACTCCATTTGAGATCATTCCCTCGCCGGTGATATACCCTCCTTTGTCTCCAGCAAACGCAACATATCCTCCTCTTATACTTCGCACATCAAAAAGAAGACGATAGTCGCCCGTCATGTGCCTGGAAGCCCCACTATCAACAATCCAATGACTATTAATAGTTCCTCCTGGAGCCGCCTGCACATGCAATTAACTTATCAGTTTGAGAGGGGGACCCAAGCCTTTGTGGACTTGGGTCGTCCTTGATCATCAAGGAAAGTGATTTCAATCACTTGATGATTAGGAAAAAGAACCTGTGGTGCTCCCCCTGATTGAATTACCCGCTTTTGCTTCCAAGCTGTTTGTCCTTTACCAGTATTTGAATTCATTGTTTTAACATTTACTGGTTTTACAGTTTCAGATTTTGCTTGTACAGGTTTTTCTTCTTTGACCTCTGATTTTAAGGCCTTTTCAATTACCTTTTGATTCTTTTGCTTTAACTTTTTTTCCCTTTCTTTCAAGACACGTGGGTCTTGTTTCGGGGAAACTGATCGTTTTCGGTAATCGATTTCTTAGGGAGCACTCGTTTTTGACTTCAGCTTTTGCACGTGTGGGCAATATCTTACAATATGCCCAACTGTCCCACATTCAAAACATGTTCTCCGCTCTACAAACTTCGGAGAAACATGTTGATGACCAGACAGAGAACCAGACAATGAATTTTGTGATCTAGACGTGCTTGGACCTAAATCACATCCGTTGGTGTGTTGGGTGTAATTATTCTGATCATTTCGTTTTAAAATTCTAACTTGTTTTATAAACTCAATGTTAGATTGATCCTGAAATGTTTCAAGTTTGTCTGAACCCGTGGATCCAACAAAGTTCATTTTCGGTTCTCGTTTCTTAACAGGAGCTCTTTTGTTTTGCACCTTTTGTTGTTGAACCTTAGGTTGCTCAACCTTTAATTGTTGAATTTTAGGTTGTGCAGCCTTAGGTTGAGTAGCCTTAGACTGTTGAACTTTAGGTTGTTGAACCTTTGGTTGTTCAGTCTTAGGCTGCTGAACTTTAGGTGCTTGAACATTCTTGTTCTGAGCCTTCTTTCCCTGTACCTTACCCTTTCCGGAGTTGACTTGTTGTTTTCGCTCAATTGGTAGTTTTTGGTTTCCGTATTGTTTTCTAATTTGTTCACACGGAATTGAATCACATTGAGTGACGGTAACTTTGCCACTTTTGTTCCCCAAAAATTTATCAGTGCATCCTTCAAAAATTTGCTCAATTAAATCTTGATTTACATTTTTAATTGGAAAATCTTTGTTAGAGTAGATTTTGCTATCTCCTTTGAGCGTGTACAACAAGTTATTCCCTTCACGGCTAGGTACAAGGGACTCCATTGCTTTTGACATTTCAGTCTTACTCGGTTTCACTGGTGGATCACACAGGATGTGATTCTCGATTGGAATATCTGTTGTAACCGAGTTAGACTGTTGTTTCACAATTTCTTCAGATTCATCATCCGAAGAATCAGCATCCTCAACAATGGGAGGACTCTGTTCCTTAACACACGATGAATCTGTCACATTCTCAGATTCTGATTGACCCGAGGATGATGTACCAGTTGTGAACCCGAGGCCTGCTGCAAAGTCATCTAGACCGAGTGGCACAGTAGGTTCAAAACAGGGCATATCCTCGTCATCAGGCAATTTGGAGTAATTGTGATTCATTGGGGGAGGACATGATTTGAATCCAATACATTTTGCATCCCCCTTTTTCTTTCTCTTTTGAACGTCAATGATGTGATCCAATACAAAGCGGGAATTGGAATAGCTTTCCAGTTTCTGCTTAATTGTCTCACATTCACATCGAGCTGTTGCCAACTCTACCATTTGCTTTTCAATTGTGTCAATAAGATTATTGTTAGCATGTTGTTTTCGCAAAACAACCTTTTGTAATTCTGAAACATCATGTCTTAATGACGCAATTGTTGCTTTAAATTCCTTTTCATTTCTGGTTAAAAACAAGTTAGCTTCAGTTGCTTTAGAAAGATCTACAATCAATTCTTGATTGTGTTTGTATGTGATTTCAAACTGACTTTCCTTTTCAGCATATTTTAAACACTTTGCACATTCAATAGGAACAGAAACAGAGTCAGAATTAGTATCACATACCTGAGAAGTCTGACCTTCTACGTGAGCCATAAAGGCTGTATGAAAAGAAAAAGATCCATCTTCAGAGAAGAACTGAGCAAGCTTCTCGGAAGTTCCAGCAGATTTCTGGCAAAGAATAGATCTCCTCTTGCATAATGCTTCAGCTTCAGCCAAAAGCTCATCAACTTCCAAATCTAAAGCATCACTTGATAAATCACCAGCATCAAGTGATTCCCCATCCATGCTCGCACTATAACCCGAACTATCTTCATCTTCTGAAGATTCACCAGCAGACACGGGTTCTACTACCTTCTCAATCACTTTAGCATAACATGCTGTTCCACCATTTCCTCCTTCTCCAAGCTGAAGATTCCAATTGTAGATTTCATCAGCTTGAACAACCAATCCTCTGTGGAGATTAGTGTTTGTGGATCCAGATGCATTTCCTCCAACGGGAACTATTGATCTGTCAGAATTGTTGTTCTGTTGCTGTTGTGGCTGTCCTTGATTCCTGAAGGGATTCTGATTTCCTTGCTTAGGTGGCTTCTGACACTCCCGCTTGAAGTGACCCTTTTCACCACAATTGAAGCAAGTGACAGCATTCTTATCAAAACCATACTTGGTGTTGTTGTTGCTATTCAAGTTGGTTCTCCCCGTTCTTTCCATAAACTCCTTTGCTCTTCGAATTGCACTAGCAAGAGCCCATTTGATATCCATCATCTCAAACTCTTCTCTATCCACTTGCTGATAATCTTCATTGGTTAGATTGATATTACCAATCTGACCTGCGACCAATCCACAATAAGCACTAACCAAGGTGTTCAACATCTCCATATGCTCCTTGGCTATTTCGACACTGACTTTGGAAAAGTTGGAAGTGTCTAATCTGACTGTGTTCGGATTGGAAGTGGCTTGAAAGTTTGAAGAGCTTCCATAAAACCCTTGCTGTTGCGGTTGTTGCTGCTGAGCTGACGGTTGCACATTCTGTTGTAGAGAAGAAGAAACTGGTCTTGAATACATCGTGTATACTGAAGGATCAAACTGATCTGTTGTGGAAGGTCCGGTGTTTGAGATGAAGGCTGTTTGAAGCTTCGCATGTTGAGAGGCTGGTTTTTCTCCACTGATACCTCCTGCAATCCCATAGTACATCTCTGGATTTTGAGGAGTTAGTGTTCTTTTTGCCTTAAGCTTTTCTTCTACATCCTTGTTCTCCAATTTTTGAATTAACTCATAAACGGTGATTGTGTCTAGAACACCATTTTCTTTGAGAATTTCAAGATAACCGCTCCACTTTGCTGGTAAGCTATCAGCGAATCTCTTCACCATTTCTTGTGGAGTGGCAGTGACTCTAAAAGCAAACATCTCGCTCAACAAGTGATGGAACCTTGTAGATAACTCTGCCAAAGTCTCATTCTCCATACACGTGAATCCTTCAAACTCTTTCTTCAGTAATTCTTGCTTGATCTTTCTAGATTGAGCATTTCCTTCACATCGTAACGTGAGCATATCCCACAAGCTTTTAGTAGTCGTGCAGTAAACAAACTGGTGGTAAATGTCTCTGTGAAGAGCTTGTGTGAGAATCATGAATGCTTTCTTTTCTAACTCAAATTTCTTCTTATCATCATCAGACATAGTGCTGTAAGTTTCTGGATTAGATCCTGCAACTTCCAAATCATTGTCAAATGCGGTGAAGAAGCACATCCATAGATCTTGACCTTGCCCCTGAACATAAGTTCTCAGCCTTTCTTTCCACCATCCCCAATCATTGATGTGATTTAGCTTTGGCGGTTTTGTGCTTGTACCAGTTTCACTGTCGTTCTGCATCATAGCTTGAATGCTGCTGCTTTGATTTGTGACCAATGCCCATTGATTTGCAGTTATCATAGCAGCTTGAGGTGGGGCAATAGCCTGCATCCATGCAGTTTTGTTGAAATCTGATGCAGATTGCGTAGCTGATGATTGCGTGGCTGATGATTGTGGAGTCAAAGTTGTTTGAGTCCACGCGGTTGGATCCCACTGACCGTTTGTTCCCATTTTATAAAAATTAATATATTAAGTGAAAATTGATTTGAAAATTGAAAAACAAGTTTTCCCCTTTTAAAAATTTAATTTTCACAAATTATGTTAATATCTCGAATGATAACAACCAGCCGAAGGATCCTTGATCGAAAGACCTGAAAAACACAAACTTGTTAAACTTAAACAGACTAGAATCGAAGGAACAGAACTTGTTCGAAGGATCAACAATGTTCGAAAGATCACTGTTGAGTTTCGAACAATGATTTCGAAAGACTCTCCAATCGTAGGATCCTTATCTTTCGAATAAGAGCTGTAGATCGACAGATGTATCCTTCGAAAAGATTCCTTGGATCGAAGGATAAGACACAGACTTCGAAGGATGTTCGAAGGATGATTATCTATCGAACTTCCTTTGATCGAAAGATGATCTTTCGACTTCGAAGGATATCCTTCGATCGATACTGACACAGTTGACGAAAGTGACAGGTTGGTGAAAAGGTGATGGGTTGGTAGGAAGCTTTCGGCAGAAGGTATGCTCAGACCATACTTTCTGCCAAAACAAGATTTGAACAATAAAAAATTACTTAAAAGTCTGTTCTTATCCAGAAAACCGGTCACCGGAGTAAGCCGGAGTTTGGCCGGAAATTACCAAACTTCTTAAAAACAAGTTTTTAAGTTACCCAACCCGTCCTATAACACACCCGGTTAGTTTAGAACACGTTTTTATGACAAGAACAGCGAGAAAAACACTAAAAACAGGTACTAAACCAAGTGAGTTTTGTCCAAACACTCCAAAGTCTTGTATAAACTCGGTTTTTAACAAGGAAAAGGGCCACGGCTCTGATACCACTTGTAGGTCCCTCGGAGGTTGAGGTCAAACCTTATCCTTGTTATGTTTAACACACTAGCAAGTGCGGAATCCAAGCTAGAGTGCAAACCGGTAGTTTATATGAGAACACAAGCTACAAAGAGAAAGGTAGACACACGAGATATCAAAGTTTTCTCTTGTATTTCAGTGGACACGGTTACAGCCCTTGACAAACTGAAAATGCTCTCTACAAGACTGAGTTCATTCCCTTCTCACACACACACTTCTGTCTCTCTATTTCTGTCTCTCTAAATGAAGTGAACCCATTACATGGATATATATATCCATCACAGCACGTCTGGTTGAAGGATCAGATAGACTGATCGAAGGATCATCTATCGATCAGAAGCCTATCGAAGGATCCACATATACCTCGAAGGATGATATCCTTCGAGGTCCATCTATATCCTTCGAAGGTTTATCCTTCGAGCTCATCGAAGGATATAACCAATCCTTCGATGACCCATCCTTCGACACACACATATTACAAACAATGTGCTAACTGTTTGGCCAAGTCAAACCAGGAGGATGGTTGACTTGGTCAAACTTACATCGAACACACATATTAACAGACCTAAGACGTAACTCAGACTAACACACGACATCGTTTTGTATCATGACAAAATACTGACAAAGTACAGACACAAGTGCACCAACAACTAACTTTTATACATCTTTAAGAAACATTGGTCACACCTACAGTAATGACCCTATTAGCCTAATAACCACTATTCGACATATACAAAAAGGTAACCGTAAGTCTTTTAACACAATATTTAAACAACTAGACATAATTTACTACATAACCAAAATGTTTTGACCCATATGCATTCACTAAATTACGGAAGCGTGTTGAAGGCATCGCGATTCGTGTCCGTTTCGAGCAAGGTGTGGCCGTTTAAGTAGGTGGTTTACCTATCATTCAACAAAACAAAAGCGTTAATAATTCTTACATAAGAGATATACAACTTCTAATAAACATAACCTTAAATTCACCACAAATCATTCTTGAAAAATCAACTTATCACGAGTTCGTTGACCCATAGCTAATGGGTCAACATATTACAATACTTTCTTTTTCCATAGTACCGATCGACCCGTTTAGCAACGGTTTGGCACTATACCATTCTAGTACCGATCGACCAGTTTAGCAACGGTTCGACACTATACCATTCTTTTACACTCTAATTCCATTCTAAGTAATCCATTCATAATGGGTCATCATGAAACCTTATCTTACACATTCTCAATCAAATCCCATTTGACCCGTTCATCACGAATCAATACGGAACCTTACTTTTGACATCTCATTCAATTAGAAATATACCTTCTATAGTTCGACTAGAAACTAATGGAATGTACAACTAACATTATTCATGGATTTGTAATAATAAATTTACAACTACTAGCATTCAATAAGTTTGTAAGTAAACGAACTTACTTCGCTCTTGAGCCTTTTGTTGTAACCCGAAACTTGCTCCTTCTTCTTTCAATCCTACACATAATCCATTCTTATTTAGATTATGTCATTCGTTTACATAACACTTACATTCATGTACCATTCATATTTTATATCACGATTGACAATATATCAATTACTGTAATTTCCTTATGCAAAACCTTAGTTCACATTTCATTCAAAACTACTTAGATTGTTATTGAGACATTTCATCGAACACATAGTATGCATACAACATTTTATGCATCATGTACATGTGTCCTATGCACAATTTCACTAGAAATCTTCAAAATTCATTCAATCAACTAACTTTGCATAATTCATTCATCCTACTACATAATCAACTATCAATATTCTAGTACACATACATTTATTCATCAAAATTACTCTATTTACTCAACTACATGATCATTATAATACTATAACATGTAGGTTTCTCCTCAAACCTTCAATCCAATCAATTTCAAGCATAAAACATCTTCTATATGTTGATTCTTGATGCGTGTGAAGTGTTATATATATTAGGTGTATATTTTAAGCCCTTTTTAACACTTATTTTAGCCAAGTTTTAAATTTATAAAACACGATATTTTACTAACACTAAACACACATATGGGCAAGTGCACCCATCGTTGAGCGTAGTATAGCGTTGGTAAGATACCGAGGTTGTCCAAGGACACAAGAGCTTTTAATACCTGTTTATCCTCAACGTCTAACCAAAATAAAAAGTTTAGAAAAATGTTTAAAGCTAAGAAAAATAAAAACTAACTAAAATGCTGAAAAATAAAAATAAAAGAAAAACAGATAGACAAGATGAATCACTTGGTTCCGACTCGTATCTAGTATAACCTTTGATTATTTCCGCACTTTTGCACATAATTAAGAGATTATCTTAGTTATTGTAGTAGGCCCCTCTTTTGAAGGTGACGTTACCCTCACCCCAGTAGTTTGAGTCAGCAAGGATACAATCCTAAAAGGGTGGATTATTGGAAGATAACGAATTAAGTTATTAATGCAGTATTGTGGTAGGCCCCGCTTTTGGCGGTGACGTTACCCTCGGCTAAGTAGTCTGAGTCAGCAGGGATACAGTCCTAAATAGCCGGGTTATAGTATTAATAGTAGTTAACTTATGAGGGGGTCAAAGAGTTTGGACCCCCGCCATCCAATACCGTGAAGTATTGAAGGAGGTCCTACTAAATTTGACCCAGGTCCATTGCAGGACCTCTAAACGCTGAACAATGGCAAGACCTTTACCAAACCGTTCCCTTAACCCCCGACCAGGTAGCCAACATACCTCCATATAGACCGTGGAGATATGAATGGTGAAAATCCTTTATTTTATATAGACAGTAAAATAATGCCAAGACACCACGGACAAACGATAAGGAAAGAACACCTTCAACATAAGTAACTAGTTATTAAAGTCATTAATACAAAACCAAATAAAAAGTGCAAAAGATTAGAAATAAAAAGTATTATACTAGACACTTTGTCTTCACCAAGTGATGTAAGAGACTTAGGCAAACATGGCCTTGATTGTCAAGAACTCTTACGATCAATCTTGGATCCCGAGACGACTCACACACTCTACGATGGACAATGGATGATGGTGGTGGATGATGGTGTTGTGATGGTGGTGGATGGTGGATGAAGTGTGAGAGAGGTGGTGTGCCAAGGGATGAGTTGAAATGAATCCAAGCACTCCTATTTATAGGCTGAACAGAGAGCTGGGCATGGCCCCGTGCCCGTCTGACACTCTCTCTCCTCATTAATTGTAATTCGCAATTACAATTAATGCGCCTGCTGTAATTTCGACACGCCCCCGTGTTAATTGGGCACGACCCCGTGGTGGGCAATAGAAGCTTCTATAGGTTTGTCTTTTCTGCTGCTTCTTGGGCACGGCCCCGTGCTGGCTGAGCACGGGGAGTGTTCAGTCTTCTGACTTCTCTATTTTGCTTTGGAAGGTGCCGTTAAGGGGTCGGGCAGTCCACTAATGTTCCTTTCCTTGTATTTATGTTGGAATTAGCTGTCTTTTTGCTTCTTTTGTGTTTTTGAGCTCATTTAATCCTGAAAATACAAAAGGAAGACAAAAACACTCTTTTTCCAATATTAGTACTTAAAAAGGGTTAGTTTTATGCCTCATTTGATGTAATTTATATGTTGCATTTTACACACATCAAATACCCCCACACTTGAACTTTTGCTTGTCCTCAAGCAAAACTCTTTAATATGTGGCTTACACTCCCAAATGGAATAGGTAGAAGAGAAGGTTTTGGGCTTGTCGTAGAGTGTCGGGATATCCAAGATCCTTTTGGGTTTTATTTTTATCTATTTACAATCCTATTCGTAATGATTTATTTAGAACGTTTCATAGGAGAAATTACTTATTTGGGCATAACATGCCTTTTTCAAAATTCCATTTATATACAAGTTCACATACCTCACGGGAGAAATCACTCACACTCGGCCGAAGGTGTATTTTTAGTGAATCACTCGAGAGCGGCATGGAACTTATTCCTACCATAAGCTTGCCAAGCAATCAATCCTCCTCCTTTTTAACCTTTATACCTTTGTAGATATCAAGAGGACTTTGTGGGTTAAGGGTTAGGCTTGGGTTAAAGGTAGGTGGTTGGGATAGTGGTTAGTAGAAAAAGGGCGAAAAGCGTAACAAGTGTCGGTTTTCGTAGGATTTTCTATTTTTGCAACTTTTTATTTTGATGAAGCTTTTATTCAAACAAAGTTATTTTTGATGAACTTGTTTGTTTTTCTTTTTGCTTCATCAACAACACATTTTTTTTTTACGAAAAACCGAACTTGTTACTAAAACAAAGGGTTAAAAATGAAAAAGGTTTTGGTGGGTAAAAGGGTTTTTGGTTTGGGTGATGAAATGAAAATGTTTAGGCTCAAAGGGGTTAACTAGGGGGATTTTTGGGTAGGTGGTAAAAGAAAAAGAAAAAAAAATGGTGTAGAAATAAAAAGGGGTTAGTCCTAATGCCTCCATCATTTACTTACTCGGGTTTAAGTTGATAAGGACCGAGAATGTATCGTCATGGCAAGTTCTAGAGTCGTAAGAACCAAGCGGCTATTCACACAAGAAACGAAAAATGAGCATTTAGTTTTAATGATATGTAATTGTGCTCAATAAAGGCTCAAAACTCACTTTTGTGGGAATGGGTTTTTATGTGATCAAGTATATATAATCAAATTTTAACTAAGTTTGCTATGTCTTTTCATAATTTTCTTATGTTGGTTCTTTTTATCACTACGCTATCGGTTGTAAATTTGTAAAAATATAACCTTTTTGAGAACTTGAATTTCCCGAGTTAAACCTAGACAAGTAAAAAAAATGAAATTTTTGAAAAAAATTTGGGGTGATTAGCGGTTCCAATAGAGTTTTGTGTAAGGCTTGTATTTAGGACTTGCAAAATTCAAGGCTTTAGCATCCCCCCCACACTTAAATTACACATTGTCCTCAATGTGTCCCAAAAATAAATTTTTAGGTTGATTAGATGTGTAAAATAATGTTAAAAAGCAAAAATTTTGTGATACTGGGCGCTGAACACGGCCCCGTGTTCAAGTGCCAGTAACAAAATTCAAACAAGAGAAACAGAAGTCTGGACAATGGGGCGTGTTGGGTGAACACGGCCCGTGTCCAGTTACCTGAACTGGGCGTTTTCTGCAGGTGGTTCAGCACGGGGCCGTGTTGGTTGGGCATGGCCCGTGTTGAACCTTCTGAAATGGAGAGAATTGTCGGGTTGCCTTGTTCTTGTACATGAGTTCATTTTTCTCGTTCCCCTTTTCATCCTTTACCACCATGAGTGTGTTTTATTCATTACAAACCATCCAAACCTTAAAACCATCATTTCATTTCATCATAGAGAGAACTTACATAATCCTAAATTAAACTAGATAAAACAAGGAAATAATAAACCATGGAGTCCTAGCCTTTACTTTATTTTAATTAGCAAAATTTCCAAGAAGTAACTAATCTTGGTTAAACAAGGCCTTTTTGAACTCCTTCTTCCGCGTGCGGTTCTCCTCAATTGTCGGCGAGCCATTCTTCCACCTCCCTTGGAAGGAGAAAAGAAGGCTCATTGGCATTAGTTTGAGGAGTTTCAACTTCCACCGGGATCTCTTGTGGGTGTTCCACGGGAGGTTCCGCCGGTAAGTCTTCCCACCCGGTAGGGTTGTTGATTCCGAGTGCCAGGTTCCAATCCTGCTGAGGAAGGACTGGTTCCATTGGGGGTGCTACAAGAATATTTAACCTCTGGTGTAAGAGGTTAATTTCTTGGAAGCTGCTTTCAAGTCCCATCATAAGATCGTTAATACGGTCGATTAGGACCTCCTCTACTGAAGTCATTTCGTCGAGAGCCTCCCTTAATGCTATCACATAGTGCACAAGTGTAGCTTCAATGGAGGGTCTTCTTCCTCTTCGGCTGTTTGACGAATGCACAGAAGATGTTTCGCTGTTTTCACTTGACATTCTACGAAAAATAAACTGAAAAAGTTTATTTAAATGAAACAGTTACCGGACACGGCCCCGTGCTCAGTGAGCACGGCCCCGTGTTCATCTTTCTGCAGAACTTTGGAGCAAGGAAACTTGGATTTTTAAGTCATTTTCTGAACTTGTGGGGTCTTTTTAGTTGCTAATAACTTAAAAAATGTTACATAACATGTTTTTACCAAGATTCCTTGAACAAAACTCATTAATCCTTACCACAAAGTTTGAAGAACTCAAACTTTTAATGGTAGTTCTTTGAAGAAAGATGGAGAAGAAGGAAATGGCTAAAAGAGGAAAGGACAAGATGGGTTGTTGGAACCTTCTTTTAGACTTACCTAGGATAGTTTGAGAGAAGATTCCTGCAAATCTCTGCCCCAAGTTGGTCCAAATGTGCAGAATTCTTGGCTGCATTTATAGAAAACGACAGCATCCTGGACACGGCCCCGTGCCCAGTGGACACGGCCCCGTGTGCAGGTGGAGTTCTGACACAGTTTGTCCGTATTCTGACGTACTGATCAGAATGGAATCTTTTGATGGACACGGGGGCGTGTTGGCTGGACACGGCCCCGTGTCGAGGGACTGTTTTATGAAGTTGTCTAGTTTTTTAAGGAACTTGTTAGTATCGGGTGGCTCCTGACTGGTTGGAACAACCCCAAAGTGCCTAAGATACCTTAATTGTCCTAGACTAAGGCGAGAACGCAAAAGGTTGTCAGTGAGGGTAATTCCTATTTTCATTCTAGGTGGACAAGTCCAACCCTTTTCCGGGCTCTTGTTAAAGAAGGTGTATGCCGAATCGCTCAGGTCTATGTATGCACCGAACGAAGTCGATGGAGAGTCCTTCACAGCACAATCGACACAGGGACGACTATCGTCCAAGTCTTTGCTAGGTACTAAGGCATTTTCTGGAGCAACGAGGTTGTCGGAATGCGGTTCCAACATTTCTTCATGGTTATCGTCTTGGGGTGGATCAATAAAATCCTTCCTAAGTTCTATTAACCAATTCAGAATTAGCTTTTCTAGTTTAAATAACTCATCAAGGAGCATTTCCCCTAGAATATCTGGCTGGGCGCATTCGAGGGAGAAATAGTGCTTGTTTTTACTTTCGCCCCTCTTAAGGTTATAAGAAGTCGGTGGGTCCATGTAGTGGGGCCTATAATTTAGAAAGTAGCATTTTACTTCTTCATGTTTGCCACCACATAATTGACACCACGTACCATAAGAGTGCCGAAAGTAAAAACAATTACTATCACTCATGTTTATGTCAAAAATTACCAACCGCTGGGATCTTACGGTTCTGTTTTCAGTAACTGAAACTTGGGCACGGGGGCGTGTTGAGTGGGCACGGCCCCGTGTTCAGCTTACTGTCTGACGTAAAACAGGATTGCCAGTTCCAATGATTGAGCACGGGGGAGTGTTCAGCGGGCACGGCCCGTGCTGAGCTCTGCAGAAGCTGAAAAACTAAGAAAATCCTAAAAAATTAAAAAGAAAAATAAAAGATGATTAGGCCGTTGATTCCTAACTTTCTTAAAATCCTTGTGTTCCCTGGCAACGGCGCCAAAAACTTGATGCGTGTGAAGTGTTATATATATTAGGTGTATATTTTAAGCCCTTTTTAACACTTATTTTAGCCAAGTTTTAAATTTATAAAATACGATATTTTACTAACACAAAACACACATATGGGCAAGTGCACCCATCGTTGAGCGTAGTATAGCGTTGGTAAGATACCGAGGTCGTCCAAGGACACAAGAGCTTTTAATACCGGTTTATCCTCAACGTCTAACCAAAATAAAAAGTTTAGAAAAATGTTTAAAGCTAAGAAAAATAAAAACTAACTAAAATGCTGAAAAATAAAAATAAAAGAAAAACAGATAGACAAGATGAATCACTTGGTTCCGACTCGTATCTAGTATAACCTTTGATTATTTCCGCACTTTTGAACATAATTAAGAGATTATCTTAGTTATTGTAGTAGGCCCCTCTATTGAAGGTGACGTTACCCTCACCCCAGTAGTTTGAGTCAGCAAGGATACAATCCTAATAGGGTGGATTATTGGAAGATAATGAATTAAGTTATTAATGCAGTATTGTGGTAGGCCCCGCTTTTGGCGGTGACGTTACCCTCGGCTAAGTAGTCTGAGTCAGCAGGGATACAGTCCTAAATAGCCGGGTTATAGTATTAATAGTAGTTAACTTATGAGGGGGTCAAAGAGTTTGGACCCCCGCCATCCAATACCGTGAAGTATTGAAGGAGGTCCTACTAAATTTGACCCAGGTCCATTGCAGGACCTCTAAACGCTGAACAATGGCAAGACCTTTACCAAACCGTTCCCTTAACCCCCGACCAGGTAGCCAACATACCTCCATATAGATCGTGGATATATGAATGGTGAAAATCCTTTATTTTATATAGACAGTAAAATAATGCCAAGACACCACAGACAAACGATAAGGAAAGATCACCTTCAACATAAGTAACTAGTTATTAAAGTCATTAATACAAAACCAAATAAAAAGTGCAAAAGATTAGAAATAAAAAGTATTATACTAGACACTTTGTCTTCACCAAGTGATGTAAGAGACTTAGGCAAACATGGCTTGATTGTCAAGAACTCTTACGATCAATCTTGGATCCCGAGACGACTCACACACTCTACGATGGACAATGGATGATGGTGGTGGATGATGGTGTTGTGATGGTGGTGGATGGTGGATGAAGTGTGAGAGAGGTGGTGTGCCAAGGGATGAGTTGAAATGAATCCAAGCACTCCTATTTATAGGCTGAACAGAGAGCTGGGCACGACCCCGTGTCCGCTGGGCACGGCCCCGTGCCCGTCTGACACTATCTCTCCTCATTAATTGTAATTCGCAATTACAATTAATGCGCCTACTGTACTTTCGGCACGCCCCAGTGTTCACTGGGCACGGCCCCGTGGTGGGCAATAGAAGCTTCTATAGGTTTGTCTTTTCTGCTGCTTCTTGGGCACGGCCCCGTGCTGGCTGAGCACGGGGCGTGTTCAGTCTTCTGACTTCTCTATTTTGCTTTGGAAGGTGCCGTTGAGGGGTCGGGCAGTCCACTAATGTTCCTTTCCTTGTATTTATGTTGGAATTAGCTGTCTTTTTGCTTCTTTTGTGTTTTTGAGCTCATTTAATCCTGAAAATACAAAAGGAAGACAAAAACACTCTTTTTCCAATATTAGTACTTAAAAAGGGTTAGTTTTATGCCTCATTTGATGTAATTTATATGTTGCATTTTACACACATCAATTCTAACTCACATACAAGTTCAATTTCATATAATTTCACGGATGGATTAAAACCCACTTCATCAAATCATAAAATTTAACTTACCTTATGTTCAAATCACTTAGGTTATGGAGAAACTAAGCTCATGCATTCAATTTGTGTTTAAAACCAACACTAATTTGCTGAATCTTGAGTTCAATTGAAGGAGAAGGGTTTTCCCCTTTTCCTTGGCCTCTGCTCGCAACACACACACCCACCAACAACTGGGTTTTTACTTTTTCTTATGTCTATTATCATAATTTACATGTTCAACCCCTCAAAGTTGCTTTTGTTGTCATTTTTGTATACTTCTCAAAGTTTATAAACTTCCTTTTTATATTTAAGAACTTAATTAATCATTTGAACATTTAAACATTAAAATAGGCTATTATGCATTTTTGGGATGTTACAAGTCTACCCCCTTAAAGGAGGTTTCGTCCCCGAAACCTTAATACGTACCAAATAAAGACGGCTAGATCTTCCGCATTTCATCCTCCGATTCCCATGTTAGATCCGATCCTTTCCGGTGTTGCCATTGGACTAGAACTTGTCGAATGGCCTTATTGCGAAGATGCGTTATTTTGGAATCCTTGATAGCCACCGGCCTTTCAACATAGTTAATCTTCTCATCCAGTTCGATATCGTCGAGTGGCAAGTAAGTCGTTTCATCCGCGAGACATTTTCTTAATTGTGACACGTGAAAAGTGTTATGGATTACATCCAAAGCTAGAGGTAATTCCAACTGGTATGCCACTTTTTCGACACGGGCTAAAATTTTAAATGGCCCAATGTACCGAGGGCCCAACTTCCCCCGTTTATGGAACCGAATGCCCTTCCACGGCGAGACCTTTAAAAATACTCGATCCCCTTCTTGAATTTAATAGGGCGCCTTCTTTTGTCCATGTAGGACTTTTGTCGGTCTTGCGTTGCCTTCAATCAAGCCCTCACTAGATCGATCTTTCCATTCGTTTTTAACAAAACATCCTTAGGAGCGAGCTCTCGCTGTCCTATTTCTCCCGAGCACACGGGGGTTCTACACTTTCTATCGTACAACATTTCATACGGCCTCATTTGAATACTACTTTGATAACTGTTATTATACGCGAACTCTACCAATGGCAAATGGTCATCCCAGTTTCCCCCAAAATCTATGACACAAGCCCTCAACATGTCTACTAACGTTTGTATAGTTCTTTCTGACTGCCCATCCGTTTGCTGATGGTACGCGGTACTCAATCGCAATTTGGTGCCCATGTTTTCATGAAATCTATACCAAAATCCAGACGTGAATCTTGTGTCACGATCCGACACAATAGACACTGGTACTCCATGACGGGCTATTATTTCATTTGTGTAAATCTCCGCCAACTTTTCAGAAGAAAAGGTTTCTCGTATAGGCAAAAAGTGAGCACTCTTCATGAGACGGTCGATAATAACCCAAATAGCATCGTGGCCTCATTTTGTTTTAGGGATTTTTGTAATGAGATCCATGGTTATGTCTTCCCATTTCCAAACCGGTACTTTTAAAGGTTGTAATTTGCCATACGATTTCTGGTGCTCCGCTTTCACTTGAGACTTAGCGACGTACTTAACGATGTCGCGTTTCATTCCGGGCCACCAATATACCCTTTTTAGATCTTTATACATTTTTGCTGCTTCGGGGTGCACCGTATAATGAGATTTGTGAGCCTCCTCATGTAACAATGATTTTACTTCACATAACCAAGGTACCCAGATTCGGCCATACCTGGTCATGATGCCGGCAGCATTCATTTCTAGTTCATCAATAAATCCCTTCGTTCTCTCTTTCATTGGGTCATTTGCATTTAGAGACTTTATTTGGGCCTTTTTTACCAACTCCAAAAGTTTAGGGGTGGCTTCATTCTCATAGATTTAATTTGTATTGGAAGTGGGTAATCCTTCCGACTTAATGCATCCACTACAATATTGGCCTTCCCCGGGTGATAAAGAATTTCGCAGTCATAATCCTTAATTAGCTCCAACCACCTTCACTGTATCATATTTAAGTCTTTTTGTTCGAAAAAATACTTGAGACTTTTGTGGTCTGAATATATCGTGCGTTTCGTTCCATATAGATAATGTCGCCACAGTTTTAACGCGAATACCACTGCAGCCAATTCCAGATCATGAGTAGGGTAATTGCTTTCGTGTGGTTTAAGCCGCCTTGAGGCATAAGCTATCACCTTACCCCGTTGCATTAAAACACCTCCCAACCTGTTAGGCCATGCACGGGGATCTGTTGTAAGTCGTAGAACGTAGCTGAATCGATCCGTGGCGAGGTGCGGAATCCCTCGACACCGTCTAAGAATCACTAACAACAGTTTCAACGATTAACATGTCTGATTTCATTGATTGATGGTGAAAATACAACAGTTCCTGATGAAAGTCAGACAGACAGGGCTTCGCTACAATGATCACCCAAAGGTTCTAAACAACTAGCACTAACCAGCTATTTATAGGCAATCAGGGAAGGAGATAGATAGTGTAACCCGGCCGGATGGTCATCCGGTCGGATGGCCATCCGTTCAGATGACACAAGTCGTCCGACGGACTTCTCTTTAACAGTTTCGCGTCGTTCCCTGAATTGTCTACACACAAACATACATATACATACATAAACAAAAATACATACACATCACAAAATACATAAGACTCGATGCAGACGGAAGCTATAGACATATGTACTAACAGACTCCCCCTTGGATGTAGCTGTAGTTCCTTCTTGCATAGTCTTTAATCCGTCTTCCTGCTGCGTCTTCTCGCCTTAGCTTTCTGTCTTCTTTGTTCATCTCTCTCAGCAAGCATCTTTCTCCTTAATGGCCTACCAACTTCATTCCAGTATTTTCTATATACAGGATCACCATCACGCTTTCTATCCCATCTTGGGATCTTGTTCTCTTCTTTCTCGATTGGTGTCTGGTCTGTTGGTGGTGGTCTCATTAACTTTCTTCGTCCCACAACGGCAACTCTATCAGCAATCTCTTTAAATCTTTGGCTTCACTTATATTTCTTTAAGAACTCATCTATCTCAAGATCTCTGAACTTTGACTTCAAGTATCTGCCAGAATTAATTTCTTTCGCGTAGCACAAGTTCACTAACTTCTGATACTGTTGAGCTTGAACTTTGTTTGACTTTTCATACACAATCTTGTTGTAGAATAGGCAATCAATATCCTTTTTGGAACAATTGACTAGCCACATAGGATCAAACACGCTGATCCTCCTCGATTCTCCAGTCTTTTTTCAAATAAAGAAATCACCGCTTCCGCTGTGCTCTGGTTGTACATCCAACCTTGAAAATCTTCATAGAAATCCTGCTCCATTGCATGTAGCGGCATGTTTTTCAGACATCTCGGTGGCTTGATTATCAGAGTGTCTTTCTCCCCTGTGACAGGATCTATCTTTATATCTTGTTTCAGATATTGTGGCTTCCAATCTGGAAAATGTTTCTTTGCCTGCAACTTAATATACTTCCATAATCTCTGATCATGCTGCTTCACATCAAGACCATGATAAAATTGCTTGATATTTTTGGTCTGCACTAACTCCTCAACATCCCACCACGGAAGTGTTTGAATATCAGCCAGAAACTCAAAGTACCGAACCCCCAGTTCCGGTCTGATAGCATAAACTTGTAGATCTTCAAGATAGCCCCATGATAAGATATCTCCCAGAGATATATCAGCATTATGCGTGAAATACTGAAGAGGTCTCCTGAACTTCCTCTCCTTGGGCATCACTTTGAACCAATTTTTCTTTCCTTCTATCAAAGTTTCTTGCGGAACAGTTTGAGGAATACCTTCAGTTGTTATCTTTTCAACCACCTTCCTTCTTAATTTGTCTTCATTTTGTTCCTTAAACATTTCAGCAAGAGTTGGGAATGAATCATCAACGCCAGAACAGTGAAATGGTGTATCTTCTTCAGACGTATCCGACCCCTCTTCAACTATTACATCATTGAAATTATCAGCTTCATGTGTATATTTGAATTCATACTCCTTTTCTGGAGATGATGGGATTTCATCTTCAATATCAAACTTAAAATTCCCTTCTTCTAACCCCAATTCCTTCAACATCTCAGCCCTTGATCTAGGAACCTCCAACTCCCCCCTCAATTGGAGCATTTAAATAAATAACAATTGGTTGTGTGAGGAATACCTGATCAGTATGCTGCTTTCCAGAAGAAGAAGACTCCTGATGCTGTTCCTCCTCCTGTTCATTGATCTCGTCATTCAGAAACTCATCCAACTTTTGTTGAACAGAGGGATTCACAATCAATACCCCTGTTGACCCTTGATCATCTTCATCGTCTTTGTAATTATCCCAAGATGGATCATAGTTGTCAACCACATCCAGGATTTCTTTCAACTCTTCATCTTCTTCCTCTTCTACTACTACTTTCTCCTCTTCTTTCCATCATAGTAGCTTCACTTTAGCTTCCCTCGCCTTTCTTTTACGTTGTTCAACTTGCACAAGGCGAATAATATCTTCAAAGCTATAAGAAAGAGAACTAGCTTCCCTAACAAGTATGAAGCTTTGTTGTGGATCAACATCCATATGCTCTTCTTCATTCACCACTGCATCTACCATTTCAACATCACCTTGGACTTGTTGACTTGTTGTACCAAGTATATCTTCTGTATCAACAACCAAACCTTTCTTTTTCTGAGTTGCTTCCTGAGCCAACTCTTTCTCCCTGGCAACTCTTCGCTCTTCAAATCTTTAGATCTCAAGGTTGTTGTAAATAGATTGAACATTGATGCCTAGATGATGTTCCATCACAGTATATAACATGTTAAGTTGTTCATCTTTCACTGCCTTGTCTGCTCTTAGTGTTTCAATCTCTAGCTTTAGCACTTTGATTTCATTAGCAGACGCTTCATGAAGTTCTTGTAACATTTGATGGAGTGTCTGATTAGTATCACTCATGTTCGCATACTTCACATTCACTTTAGAAATCTCCATAGAGAGTTGCTCAAAAAGCTTGGCTTTATCATCCACATCTTCTTCCAAAGTCTTTATCTTCTTTGCATGTTTAATCACAACAGACTTCATTTCCTCATTCACTTTAGTCAACTTCACAAGCTGTTGCTTCAACTCATCACGGTCAGCCTCTGCTTTGGCTTTCTCTTTCTCTTTCTCTAGAAAACTTACTTTCTTTTTCAGATCTTTAACCGTTGCGTCATGAAACATATCAAATTCTTCATCAGGAAGAATATAATCTTTGAGTTCACTATGAATGTTAGGAAAACCTTCAAATGGATCAGGAAGAGTAGTTTTCTTCTGCTTTGACGATTCTGCATCATCTTTCTTTTCTACTCTCTCATATTCAGGGCTTTGTGGAACTTTTTCTTTCTCTGCTTCAGGCTTTTGAACACTTTGAGCCTCAACTTCAGGGATACTTTCACTTGGAATCTCCTGAGTCTCAACCACTGGACCTTTACCACTTTGATCTTTTTGGATTGTAGCAGCTCCCTTTCTAGCTCTTACACTTCTGGGAATAACACCTGTTTGAACTGCTTTGCGCTTTCATCATTGTTTCTTTTTCTCTTCATCTGCTGGAATATAAGTAGAATCCTCTTCATCTGAACCCTTTTTCTTCTTTTGAGGCTTCTTTTTCAACGTAACTTTTCCAACCCCAATCTTTGACTTATCAACTTCAGATTCTGTTTCTGTAGATTCATCATCAGCATCACTAGAATCATCATGAACAACACCTTCAGGTTCTTTCTCTTTAACACTTTCAGGTTAAACATGCTTTGCAGATTCATCAATCTTTTCAACACTTGAGCCTTGAGCAGCAGTAGCTTCTTCATTTTTCTTTAGAAAACTTTCAAGTGTATCCTTTAACAGACCAACGCCTTGTTGAAGAACATCAGCAGGTTCAAGCACAGGCTTATTAACCAACCTTGGTGGTGATTTCTTTGAAGGCCCTGCAAAACAAGCATTGAAGCATTCATTTGACAAATATAACAATTAATATTCTAACTTTTCTAATGACTCCCCCTTTCAACTATACCCTTAACAACGATCTTCGGTGTTGAAACTTTAGGTGATATTTTAGGAGTCCTTTTTCTCTTTCCATCCTTCACGAACCAGTATCTTAACTTCTTTTCATGCATTTCACTTAACCTATCTGTTTCATCTTCAGAGTTGCTATTTTCTTGTCTCCACACATCATTTTCAGGAGCTACGTAATTTATGTTGTTAATCTTGCAGATCATATGCTTTGCCCTTGGCTCTGTTTCATCTTTCTTCAGCTTATATTGAGTTAGTCTACTCAAAGTCTCAGCTGTCATATGACGTAGACCTAACTCATCTTCAAGATCCTTCACAAGATCTTGCACTTGATCATCTATCATCATTTGTATGAACCTGGGGTACATAATGTACTTCTCACCCCTGATATTGTCCACCATATGATCAAATATCACTTGAGATACATTGTATGGCCTGTTAAGCACCAAACAAGTGATTATATTCATGATATAGTTGGATGGTTCGTCATCAGCTCCCTTCCTGTGAGATAGAGCATGTATTACGTAGTGAACCAGAAACTTGTATGGTCGGCTAAACATGGACTTCAGATATTTGGCGTTTACATGTCCTACAAAACCCATTCTAAACCATAGACCTTTGCATAATCGTTCAGGAACAACGGCAGGGTCATTATCATCATCTCCTAAGTCCAACACACAACTCACATGTGACAACTCGTATTTCAGAACCTATTTATGTGCTTAATGTAACGTATGTGAACTTGGTGTGATTATCTGATATGTTGATTTAATAAATGTTATGAGATTTTATGTTTGTAATATGTGAATTTATGTATGTATATATACATATAACTCGGATCGCACAACACAACCTTGTTGGGCCACACTCGAACCACAAAGGCCAACCGTAATGGTTTCGGCCCACTCCCTCTACACGCATAACACTATGGGGAATGGGTATACTCCTCATAATTTGCAAAACACAACACACACACAAAACCCTAGTTCTCTATGTGACACCTGCGTTTGTAATCATTGTGAATAGTTCAATTATCAATAAAACAATGTTACTTGATACCAATGTTTGTTTGTTTATGTTTGACATTTTTCATATTTTGACTTTTGTTCAATTTCAAACTCTACATCGCTTTTTCTGGAGAGTTATACGCAAACTGGTGCGTAAACGTAATCAGTTTAAACGCGATAAATACTCCAGAACATCAACATATCCTTAACATACCTTAAATAACCTTTACATAACTTAGAAATAAGTTTTGAAGGCTTTGGTATGGCAAAAACTAGTTAATTCGCCTACAGGGACTAAATTTGACAAACTACGAAAGTATGTCAATTTGAACTGTAACAGACATTCCGGAACATGACCATAAGTTAAAGATACCATAAATATCCTTTACATAGCTTAGAAATAGGATTTGAGGGGTTCGGTGTGCTAAAATAAACTTTTGGGTCATTCAGGGACTAAAAGCGTCAAAAAGTGCACAAGTTTGCATTTTCGCGCATAACTTACATTCTGAATACATCCGGACTTCCAAAAATTTATGTAAGCACTAAAATATTATATTTTAGTGTTTGTCATAAGAAAAATCCATTCGTCGCGCAATTTGGATCGTTTTTAGCGCTCATGCGCATTCCGTCGTAATTAAGCGAACATCGCGATCATACGACCAAACGAACCAACATCCGGCATATTTTTGAGCATGTTTCATGTCGACTATGTTTAGGCATCCTTTTGGAGCCTTTAAAATGGTTTAACGGGCTTCAAACGTGTGGAAAAGGGACTGAAACATGTGCAGGGACCTAATCTGCCATTTCTGCAGAGAGGGGGGCTAGGCGTGACGCGAGGGTACCTTGGCGTCACGCGAGGCCCTTTCAGATCAGCAAAAGTTGTTTTAACAACTGTTAACAGCTCTTATGCACTCCAAACTCAATTCCACTTGTTTGTTCCTGATCATGGGGTGCCAATATGATGCACATGGGGTTACCAACAAGTGTAGGGATGAGATTAAACCACGGATTACGAGAAATGATCCTAACGGTTGTCCATTTACTATAAATACCCCATGATCCCAACCCCAAAAACCCACACCTTTGAAATCTGAATTTGCTCTCTAAGTTGTTGTGTCTAACACTTCATACCTGAGAGTATTCGGATTCAAAACTTCCGTTCTTGGACCCGTTGTAAGTCCTCTTTCGTTCTTTTAGCATTTTCTGCATTGACCAGTTTATGGTCAACATGAAGTTCATTTGAACTTCCTAACGTGAGCGTAATCACGATGGTTATAGTCCCTAGTGGCTATACCTACTGATTACCACGTTATCTAGGCTCAGTGACGAGTCGTAGTTTCGGCCAAAATGCGCATTCTTGCGTATTTTTTAACCAAACTACTCGTGGGTATCAAAACCGTTTGTTTTGATACCAAACCTGTTTTCTAAACTTAGTTAAGCATGTTTCAACATGCTTAGCTCGTCACTTTTAGTTTTGTGCTTGTCTAGGGTAGTAAGGTAAGCGATCTAAACAATCGCTTATACTTTCGAACCCAACCCGTTTGGTCGATCATTAGGATCCGACCAAACACATTAGGTGACCATAGTATATAGGGAATAACCTTCCGAGGTTATACCTTATGGTCACGACGGTTAGTTAGTTGTATGATAGGTAGTTTATATGCCTTAGGTAAATGACCAAAATGCCCTTTTTACGCCAAAATCCATATTAAGCATATGTAACATAAATTTTTATATCTAAACTGTTTTGGCAACAATATTAGACATGTTAAGTCATATTTTACTTATCATAGGTGTAGGATCGTTTGCACGACCAAACGAGTCGTTCAGAAGAGATCTCGTCCAATACGAGAGGCGGAATCAAACGTATCGGTGATATTTCAGCTATATACACACTAGAATCACTTAATCTATCTCTTGTATTGATCTGAAAGTTTTACACGGTCTGGAGATACCTCGGCAGAGCTTCGCTACCGGAAATGCCAAAATTACAAATGAAATAACAAGTCTACTATTTATACTAATCCCACTTCGTTTGAACAAGCACCTCCAGTTCATACGAACTGGTCCAGTTCGTATGAACTGGCCACTTCGTTTGAATGTCCAGTTCGTTTGAACATTCACTTCGTTTGAACATTCACTTCGTTTGAACATTCATTTCGAACTTGACATCATTCTTGTTAAGATCCGCAACGAATTAAAGACTCGATATAAGACGAAGTCGACAGACGCATGCACCAACAGACTCCCCCTCGAATGTTGACGAGTCTTAAGTGTCGAGTCTTTAACGTCTTCAGTCTTTATCAGTCTGAACGTGTAAGCATCCTCAAACTTTATCTCTTTCTCCTCTTCAGCATAAACAGACTCCCCTCGAACAATCTTTCCTCGGATGTTGATTGCAGTTTGACTTTCACATAATCAGGATCATGACCTGGCTCTATACTCAGACTTCAGAATCCAGGCTATCCTGCACATCCTCTACCCAAAAGTAAATTTTCACAAATTTAACATTTTCCAAAATTTATACAACCAAACTCTCCCTCAAATTTATTTAGGATGATTTAAAAATGTTAATAACTGATGAACCACATGTAGATAAGAATTCAAAATCTTTTCTCATTTATACACACACTCCCCCTCACCACATGCTCATCATGTTTAGCACTTGGAATTTTGAAAATCAGTTCTCCAATATCAGTTGTCGAAAATCTTTTTGGATTTTTCAAAATTTATGCTAAAACACACTAAAAATCTTTTTGGATTTTTTTTTTAAATGAAATGAAATGCAATAAAGAAATATATACAGACAATATTTTTGTGAGTTTGTGTAAGAGGATCATATCAGTTTATGAGACAAATCACTAACACCGTTAAGCTTGATTTCATTTTATGCTCTAAACGATTCACATTGATTGACGATATTGTTGTCCACTTAAACTCAATCTAAAAACTTTCGAAATGCTTACCGATATGTTAAGGTATATTAAGATAGCACTAAGTTCTTATGGACCCCACGATCTCAGCATATCCCCTCATCATGCAATACACTGACTCAAGTAATGCCTTTAAACTTTTATCATCTGTGAATTTGTGCGAAAACAAAGCAGAATGTTTAAACATTAACAATCAGGTCGATACTTCCGTATACGCAGAGAAAGTCCAATGTTTAAACAAAATAAGAAAATAAAACAAGTTGAAGTTGTTTAGGCTTTAACCACCAGGTCGATACTCCCGTATACGCAGAGGAGGTCCAAAGCTTAAACGAAACACCAAAGAAAATAAAGCAGAACGTTTAGGCAACAACATCCAGGTCGATACTCACGTATACGCAGAGGATGTCCGATGCTTAAACAAAATAAAGAAATAAGACAAGTTTAAATCTTTGCAAAATAAAATGCACAATCACAACGACTTTTTAGCAAAGTTGTGAAAGTTCACAAACTTAACCAGTTTTATGTCTTTCGACAATCAGCAATTTCTGAGTAGGCACACAATCAAGAAGGACAAAACTAAGTACTATGCTTTTGACCATGTTTCCCACTAGAACTAGGCTTTTTCATTTAAGTTTGTATCGTTATCGCAAATCTACTAGTCTAGCTGAGCCTACCGTCACATCTTTAGTGAGATCGTTTATCACATTTGACATTTACATTTCTTTAGCGTGCTGTGACAGTCCAACTGATCTACTATCATTTCCTCTTCTTGACAACAAAACTCATTTTTGTTTTATCATATTTTTGTCTTTTTCAAAATTTCAAATGTTTTTGGATTTTCTAAAAATTCTTACTCCCCCTAAAATGCAAACACATTTTAGGAAATTTGAAAACAAACTGTACAATAAAATGACAACCAATATCGAATCACCTCAATTCGCCATTCACTTGGCATAAACAATCAGAACTCCCCCTCACAACAAACCATTTTCTCATTAAGATTTCAAAACACTTAAGTTTGTTTTAATCAAAATGATTTTTCCGGAAAATAAGTTTGTTTTTACCACTTGTAAAGTTGGGGATGTGGTTCATCATTTTGTCTTCAACCACTTGTAGAAAATCAAGTACAAATTAATGTCCCTGATTTACCACTTGTACGAAAAATCCAACTAAGAAAGATAGATGCCGATTCCTGCTCCACGCTTACAAACCTGGGAGCTCCGGCACTGTTCACAACCTGTAAAATTTAACAATTTTTAAAATTCATTCACAAAAACAAACTTTATCGAGAATGATGCCGATTCCTGCTCCACGATTACAAACTTGGGAGCTCCGGCAAGTCAGGTTTTTCAATGAAAGAAAATATCCACCCAAGCCTGACCAGCCTTGGGTGTTCTCAACTCAGACTTAGTTGGGGTGTAAGTTGCTTTCTTCTTAGCATAAAACTCTTTTACCCCTTTAACCTTCCCATCAATCATTTTTCCAAAAATTTTCTTTACGTTTCCATTAAAAGCTTTCTCAACATCAAATTCATTCTTATCAGAATAAAATTGATTAGAGATCTCAACTTTTCCAACCTTTGATTTAAAATTCTCAGCTCTCAATGGTGGAAAATGAACATCATCCATTAGAGGCACCGAGTTTTCACTTTTTACCTCAACCTGTGGCTCCTCCGATTTTGTGGAATCAGATTCATCGCCAGATTTTACCTCTGATTTCTTAACAACCCAAGTTTGGTTGTCAAGATTTCCTCGTTTCTTGTAAAATCTTTTGGAACACTCACCAACTTCATATGTAGAATTTTTAAACACTTTAAATCGTTCAGTTAGTGGTTCCGTATTATTAACAACTACTTCTTTGAGTTTTTCTGAGACTCCCTGTTTTGTATTGGTTGCTTTGGGACAGTTCCATGCAATATGACCAACTTCATTGCATCTGTAACAGGTTCTTGTCTCTTTCCTTTGAAAAGCTCCACTCTTCATCTTTTCAGCAAGAAACTCCTTGTTTGACTGTTTCCAGAATGAGCTCTTTGCTTCTTCTTCATGGCTAGTTCCTGCAACATATGTCATTTTAGATTTAAAATCTCGAACATATTTTTCATTTTTATAATTTTCAGGTGGAATAAAACCAAGTCCTTTCTTTTTGTAGCTACGATTGTGGTTTGGTTTCTTTTGAAAACCAGAACCAAAATTGTAACCCTTTTTCTTGTTCAAACGTTGTTGTATTCTTGAAGTGTAAGGTTTAGGTTTTACATTAAGATTTTCATTTTTTATTTCAGAAATATTAATTTCTGTCATTTTGAAAACCTTTTTGATCATGTCAAAACGAACACTTCTTATTGGAAACTCTTTATCAAAATATAATTTGTCAGAATCATTCAAAGTATACACAACTTCAAATGTTTCGTCATTCAAATTAGATTTTGACAACAAAAACTCTTTACTGTAAACCCGTTTTCCCGACGACTTTGAACTCTTTTCGGACGAACTCGAACTCCTGACTGACTGACACGAACTTTCGGATTCTGACTTTGACTCTGACTCCTCATCCTTATCCAACACCTGATCAACCACTCTTTTTATCAATTCGGACTCATGATCTGTGTCGGACGCTGTGAACGTGACATCAATATTGTCCGGTAAAACATCGGTTATCTCGGATTCTAACTTAATATTGACTGCTTGTTTTAGTTCTTCCTCGTTAGGTTTCCTAGATAAGTACCCTTCCCAAATCGGAGGCGGACACTTATTATAACAGACACCCTGTTTCTTACCAGTATCCTTTTTCTTCTTTGGCTTTGTTTCTTCATCTTGAAACGCTTCAAATCCTTCAACTGTTGGATAAATTCTATCAATTATGTAGTCACAACCTTTGTAACTTTGCAGCAATCTTCTGATTCTTTCGTTCTCAGTTGCTTCACTATCCAACTCTTTCTTCCACTTTGCACATTCTTCTATGTACAAGTTGATCTCTTTTTGCTTTGTCATCATAGTAGCATTCAACATCTTCAAAGCTTTCTCTCTTTCAGAGTTAGTCTTTTCTAGACTATTCACAGTTCTGTTCAATACATCATATGACTGTTTCAAATTTTTTACATCAAACAACAACTTTTCTTTCAACTTTTCTTTCAACTTTTCTAACTCACTAAACCTCTCATCTTTCTCTATACATTGTTTACAAGACTCTAAACATGTAAGACAGGGTTTTGTGATTTCAACGATCTTCTCGACTTCAACTATCTTTTCAACTTCCACAATCTTCTCAATCACTTTGACCTCTTTCTTTCCTTTGCAGCTTTCCTTTCTTTCAGTTTCTTCAATTTTTCTGCAAAATAAAATTCAAAAGTGTCAGAAGATAAATGAATTTTTCCCAAATTTATCTGTTCCATCTCTTCATCACTATCACTTGTTTCTGATGAACTGTTTTCAGATGAAACAGATTTTTCATCTTCATTTTTCTCTTCATCAGATAACACTTCCATCCATTCCTTCAACATTTCTGGCTTTTGAACAATATGTGCAATAAAAGCTTTAACATTAGAATCAGCTGGAATATACTTGTCCCAGCTAAAACCATCAGCCACTTTCTCATCATCTTGATCACAAATGCCAAAATAAGCTTTCCTGTTTGCATCCTCGATCATTTTTCCATGTGCCGTTTGTGGCTCCTTTTGTTGATGTGGTTGATGAGTGATTTGCTGATAAATGGATTTCCTATAATAATCATCTTTCCCAGACGACTCCTTTGCTCCTCTCGGCTCCTAATTCTTGCACTCTCTTTTAAAGTGGTCTTTCTCCCTGCAACGAAAACAGACAACTTTAGATTTATCAAATCCTAGATTAGAAAGGTTTGCATCCAAGAAATCATTTCTTCCTGTAACCAATCTAAATTTTTCTGCTCTCCTCAAAACGCTCGCTAAGGCCCATTTAATATCCATCAGTTCCAGCTCCTCTGCATCGATTTGGTCATAATCTTCCTTTGTGAGCATAGGATTGCCAATTTTTCCGGCAATCAACCCTTCATAAGACTCTAATGCAGTTACCAATAATCCCATATGATGTTTTACAACTTCTTCAGAATAATTTTGACCATTTTGAAGATGTAAAGCTACATTGCACTGAATTGAATGCCCATTTCCAGCAGATGCACTTTGAACACTTGGAGGATTCACCGTTGAGAACCCACTTGTGTTGACTGATCCTTGACTGCTTGGTGTAGATTGATTTCCAGCACTAAATGCAGTTTGTATCTTTGGACTGACTTCAGCAGTTTGAACATTTCCTTTATAATACAATTTAATATCTTGTTGATGAGTTGAACTGTTCATTCTAGCAATTTTCTGCTGCTCTAGATCCTGTGCCTCCAACTTCTCTATAAACTGTGCAATCGATAACCTTTTAAACTGTCCGGAATTCTTTAATATCATCAGATATGTACTCCATTCCTTTTGCGGTAACGCGTCAGCAAGCTTTTCAACCCATTCTGCTGGAGTTTTTGTAATCTTCAATTGTGACATGGTGCGTACAAGATGACACTATCTTTCAATAAGACTTTTTGTTGTTTCACCAGACATGCACGCAAATAGTTCAAACTCCTTTTTCAGCAATGCTGCTTTACTTTGAAGCATCTCAGTACTTCCTTCGAATTTCGTTTTAAGAGCTTCCCAAATAGAATAAGCGTTTTCATCATGTTGAAGCAACACAAATATATCTTCTTTAACAGCTTGTTGTAACAAATTGAACATCATCTTTTCTCCTTTGTAACTCTCTCTTTCTTGCTCCGTGAACTCTGAAATTATTTTATCGACTCCCGCTGAATTCTTTGGCCTCTCATATTCAGTTTCGATGCTCTCCCAAGCTTTTAGATGATTCGCCTGAACCCAATTCTCAAACCGTTTCTTCCATCCATGATAATCTTCAATTCCCATAAGTTTCGGGGGGTTTTGCATTGTTCCGGTTTCATTCTCCATGTTCATGTTCTTAGCAATGTCGGATGGATTAATCGGGGTTGAAGCAAATGCGTTGTAGAATTCAGAATCCATGTTTCGATATCGAAAAATTTCTCAAACAAGCTTTCAAACGAACTGGTTCACCTCGTAACACACCTCGGTCACCTGACAACAAACAAATAACAATCAGTTTAAAGAGTTATCAATTAACAGAATAAGACTGGTACTCGAACTGATGACTATTCTGAGCGGACTGAGAGTTGACACACTGTGCGGACAACTATGACCCTGAATATCTATAACTACTACACACGTTCTGAGTAACTTTCTCAACAATGAACTTGGGCTGAACACTTGAATCGATTTATTAGACCAAAAACACACTTGAATATGCCGACTACTTTAAAAGAACACTAACTTCTCATTGGACCAACAAAATCGCCAAGTTGAAAACTTCAAATGAACCACATGGGCCGGTGATTAACAAAACATCTAATTGGACCTTCAATAACCACTAGCCCACAATCCTTTTTAATGACATTAGACACCTCAAGGAACTCATATAGGACCAAACAATCCACTAAACCAACAATCTGTTTAAATGACCTCACAAAATACAATTTGACCAAACACCCACTAAGCTGTTATCATTTATGTTTCACTCAAAACTAATTGGACCGTTCAACCTAGTGAGTTGACACACTTAATCGATAATATGTAGTGGGCTGTCAATTTGATATTACTCAATTCCCATTGGATCACTCAAATTGAAACAATTAAACCTCACTAGAACCACGTGATAGTTCAGATAACTAACTAACTTGATTGGTCCGAATATATGAAACTGGTTGAATTCAGAAATCCACTTCACACAGAAAACTCCCTCAAACAAACTGAGATCTTTTTAAACGAACTAAACAACCTCAGACGAACTGTGATTATACGAACGACCTGATCAACTGTTTCAGACGACCTGAACGAAGAACAAACGAACTGAAAATCTTAAACGAACTGAAGTTCAAACAAACTGAACTGAAAAACTTTCAAACGGACTGACGATTTCAGACGAACTGTGATTCAGATGACTTCGTATGACTTTCAGACGAACTGAATGCAAATTCTCAAACGAACTGAAATCACTTCATACGAATTGATGAACTTTCGGACAGATTTTGGTAAAAATGATACTCTAGGATTGTTCTTTATCAAATTCCGATCAAGATGAAGTATTTTTCGTACAAAATAGTCCACTAAATCTTTGTAGATCTGATTCTAAAGTTTCTGTTCGTGTGATATGAAACAACCTTCAAACGAACTGATTGATTTTTACCAAAATGAACAAGTTTTACTTTGTTTTATGGTCTGATACTTTCATGGATTATCTAAAACACTGTTTTGTACAATATATTTCAAAATCAATTCATTTTATCCAGAAATTCTAGGTTAATTTTGAAAAACGTGACAGAAATGAAGTAGAAAACAGAATTTATCGGCGAATATCGACTGAAATAGCAAGAGCTCTTCCTCCTGAGCTCTGATACCACTTGTAGGATCGTTTGCACGACCAAACGAGTCGTTCAGAAGAGATCTCGTCCAATACGAGAGGCGGAATCAAACGTATCGGTGATATTTCAGCTATATACACACTAGAATCATTTAATCTATCTCTTGTATTGATCTGAAAGTTTTACACGGTCTGGAGATACCTCGGCAGAGCTTCGCTACCGGAAATGCCAAAATTACAAATGAAATAACAAGTCTACTATTTATACTAATCCCACTTCGTTTGAACAAGCACCTCCAGTTCATACGAACTGGTCCAGTTCGTATGAACTAGCCACTTCGTTTGAATGTCCAGTTCGTTTGAACATTCACTTCGTTTGAACATTCACTTCGTTTGAACATTCACTTCGTTTGAACATTCATTTCGAACTTGACATCATTCTTGTTAGGATCCGCAACGAATTAAAGACTCGATATAAGACGAAGTCGACAGACGCATGCACCAACAATAGGGCTAGTTAGGCGTTCCGAACGCGTTTCACGCGAACGACGCGTTAAAGTAGCATAAGCTACCTAAACGGGTCGTAATGGGTCGTAAGCACTTAGGTTAGGTTTCATTTTAGTATGTAGGCTTTGTTAAACCATATTACACGAGTCTCCATACTCGTTTAGTTTACGAACCCTCATTCTATCCAATCCTCCAATCCAGGTCCGGTATATTAACATAGTTACCTATATTAGGTGCCGTTTGATATCCGTGATCTCTAGCATTGTTTGGTTGTTACTCAAGGACTACTAAGCAATTTCAAGTGAGTACATAGACCCGTCTTTTACCGTTTTCAATCTGTTTTGGGGTGAAACACATGTGCCTACTTGTTACTTTCATGCTTTCCATGTTTTCACATCATATACTTGCTATGTTCATTAGTACATTTATAGTACATGATTTACATTACGTTGTCTTGCTATGTATGTCCATTGTGTGCATACTTAGTACATTGTTTTACACTACATTTCATGCTATGTATGTCCATTATGAGCATACTTAGTACATTTGTTATTCATCACATGCTTACATTTTGGTATGACATTTGGTTTGTTCAAATGGAACAATATACATTCATTAACATTGATCACGCCATTCGTTAGTAGGTAGTGGTACCATAGGAATTGACAACTCACGTTCCTAACATCCTAGGTATGTTTGGATGGAAGGAATGACCGAATTCAATAAACATAACACAGATAAACCTTTAATTTGTTTAAAGGTCTATCACCACAGTCACAAGGCTTGAATGTATGCATTATAACAATACCGCATAAATGTTTGTATTCAATATAGCATGCATTTCCACAAAACATAATGTTGATTTAAACCTCGTTTTACTTCAATACATTGCTTTGTGCATTTTTACCTATGGTTTAGTTGATACATATTTCACTTGCCATACATGACATTTTGGTTACACATTACAAAATTGACATTTGACCTAGACATTTTGGCATTGATATACACATTTAGTGATTTACATTAGACATAGACATTTTGATATGGTTTACACAATAACACTTGACAATTGATTTATACATGAACAATTTACAATGATGGTTGGTTTGGGTAAGTGATTTGAGTAATGATGCGTGTGTAATATGATACAAGTATGGTGGATACGCTACTGGTACTTCCTATATATAAGTGCTTGTATGATATTCCATGTCGTAGCGTTACTTAAATCATTTCAATATTTGACATATTACATTTTACATAAACAACTTATTTTTCACAAGACATTGTCTTACAAAACAGTTTATTTTATCCAACTCACTTTACTCGGTTATTTTATTAACCATACACCATTCTTTTATATAGTCTGATTTCTTATCGAGTTTTCATACGATTTATAAAAGAAAACACTTAACAAGGTTCATGACTAATTTTTATTAAACCTTTCTTTTAAAACCCAAGTCATGAATCCTATTTTCACTAAACCTATGTATCTCACAAGCATTTTTATGCTGACGTACCTATTTTCACATGTGTTTTCAGGAGTTGTCGCTTAGGATGATGATCGTGACATTAGGGCGGACCTGTGCCTTAGAGACATAAAACGAAGATAGACTTAGTTTAATTATGTTATGAACTCTTGGTTTCATGTTTAAAGACAATGTAACTCGCTTGTTTGATAAATAAAATATAACTTTGTATGCCATGGTTGTGAAACAATAATTCTGTTACAACACTCCCTGACGTTTCTGCCACGTTTTGATGTTTCACGTGGTCGGGGTGTGACAGAAGAGTTGGTATCAGAGCCAATGGTTATAGGGAATTAGGTTATTAGTAATGCTTTGACCTAGACTATAACCTTTCTAGGACCCCAACACAAGTTATCTTGTGTTTAGATCTTAAAACATGCACTTCACCTATCCTTAGGTGTTAACCACAACGGGAATATCAAGTTCGCATCCACTTTGAAAATTAATCATCTATTTTTGGATGATTAATTGCTAGGTTTTGAACTCTCTGTTATATGGTTCTGAAGCCCTTTAAATTTTCAAAAATCTCGTCAAGGTTTTGGGTTTTAAATAGTGTGAACACGTGCAAACTGGAAGGGTGAATGCCTGTACCCTGGGTTTTCTGTCTAAGGCTAGAGTGTTCGTACAAATCCACATAATCAGACCAGTCACTCTTACCTGGGAACTCTTGGGGTGAGTGTTCACTTATAGGCGAGCATGTCTTCGCGATACATTATTTTTCACCCATTTACTTTGACTAGTCACTGTGTGTCGTTTGTTTGCTTTGTGATGCGGAAGAATGACCACCATCTTTGCTTTTGATGATTTTGTTTCATCTCATCCTTTTCATCCAATCACCTCACTCATTTCCTTTCATGTTTTCCTCTTTTAGAATGCCTCCTCGACGCGAGAATCAGATAGCAAATGCCGAACTGGCAGAAATCATTGCGCAGCAAATGGTTGCTGCGTTCCCAAATCTTATTGCTCAATGGAACCAAGCCAACAACAACAATCATGCTCCATGCAATTTCAAGAATTTTAACTCGGCTAAACCACTCAAGTTTAGTGGTTCTGAGGGAGCAACTGGGCTTCTTCAATGGTTCGAGAGCATTGAGAACACTTTCCATCACGTTCAGTGTCCTGATAATTGCAAGGTCGAGTTTTCTTCAAGTGTGTTTCAGAAGAGGGCTCTTACGTGGTGGAACGGGGTTATGAGAGACCGGGGTGCAGAAGTTGCTCTAGCACAAACTTGGGCCGAACTTCGGGCCCTTATGATAAGGGAGTTTTGTCCTCGTCATGAACTGCGAGCTTTGGAGAGAGAGTTTGATGACTTGAAACAAGATAGTGGCGAGCACAGGGCGTATACTGATAGGTATGAGGAGTTGAGTCTGCTTTGCCCAACAATGGTCACCCCACTCGACAAGGCTATCGAAAGGTACATCGATGGTCTACCTGACTCAGTACAAGACATCATTACTTGTAGTAACCCTACCACACTCCGTTAGGCGATCGAGTTAGCAGCGACATTGACTGAGTCGCAGGTTCGAAAGGGAAAGCTGCACAAAAAGGGTGATAAGGGTAAGAAGCAGGCGTCTGACAAAGAAGATAGCAAGAAAGGTCAAAACAAGAAGGGAAAGGAATCTGGTTCTTCGAAAGGGTCAAGGAAGCGTAAGGCTTCCCAAAATTTTGTTGTCACTGCCCAAGCTAACCAGGCAGCTCCCAACCAACCCGCACAGCCTCCAGCTAAGAAGCATTATGCAGGGAATGCACTTTTGTGCAATAGATGCAACAGTCACCATCAGCCGCAACTTCCGTGCAGTTTCTATACTAACTGTGGGAAGTCAGGTCATCTTGCTGATGTGTGTCGTTTTGCTCAGAATCAGGCAGTTCAGAACCCGACTCAACGAGTTGCTCAGCCTCCTGCTTAGCAACAAGGTCAAGCTACACGACCACACTACCCGCCAGGTTCTTGTTACAATTGTGGGGATCTGACCCACTACCGTAATCAGTGCCCAAGATTGGTGAATGCAAATCAGAATCAGGCTCAGGCTCGAGGTCGAGTCTTCAACATGAATGCACAAGAGGCACAAGCGGACAATGAAGTGGTGAACGATACGTTCTTTATTAATAATCAGCCTGCATCTGTTCTTTTTTATTCGGATGCCGATAAGAGTTTTGTGTCATTATCTTTTGAGCCAATGCTTCGCGTGTCTAGAACCAAACTAGGAAAACCCTTGACTGTAGAAGTTGCTAGTGGTGAACCCATTGTTCTTGATTCTGTTCTTCGCAACTGCCAGTTGAACCTTAACGACCATCTTTTTCCTATTGACCTCACGCCTATGCAACTTGGAAGCTTCGACGTTATTGTGGGTATGGATTGGTTAGCCAAGCATCACGCAGAGGTAGTTTGTTTTGAGAAGATTGTTCATGTGCCACTTTCGACAGGAGAGATCCTACAAGTTCGTGGTGAGAAACCTGCCGGTGGTCTCAAACTCATGTCTTGTTTAAAAGCTCAGAAGTATCTGCGAATGAACTATGTGGCCTTTTTGGCACATGTTGTAGCAGATAAGGGCAAAGGTAAGTCCATTCAAGATATCCCTGTTGTTCGGGATTATCCTGATGTGTTTCCTGAAGAGTTACCTGGTCTACCCCCAGCACGCCAAGTCGAGTTCCGTATTGATCTCGTACCTGGAGCAAATCCCATTGCCAGATCCCCATATCGTCTTGCACCGTCTGAGATGCAAGAGTTGGCTAAGTAGCTTTAGGAACTCTCTGACAAAGGTTTTATCCGTCCTCGCTTTTCACCTTGGGGTACTCCCTTTCTTTTTGTCAAGAAGAAGGATGGATCTTTTAGAATGTGTATCGATTATCGTGAGCTTAACAAGCTTACCATCAAGAATCGATATCCCCTACCTCGTATCGATGATCTCTTTGATCAGTTACAAGGTGCTTCTTATTTTTCGAAGATTGATCTGCGTTCTGGGTATCATCAACTTCGTGTGCATGAAGAAGACATTCCCAAGACAGCGTTCCGCACTCGTTATGGGCATTATGAGTTCACAGTCATGCCATTCGGTTTGACTAATGATCCTGCTGTTTTCATGGACTTAATGAATAGGGTCTGCAAGACTTATTTGGATCAGTTCGTCATTTTTTTTATTGATGACATCTTGATATACTCTAAGACGTGAGCTGATCACGAGCAACATCTTCGTCTTACTCTAGAACTCCTAAAGAAAGAGCAACTTTTCGCCAAATTCTCCAAGTGTGAATTCTGGCTTAAAGAAGTTCAATTTTTAGGACATATTTTCAACGAACAAGGTATTCATGTAGATCCCTCCAAGATCAGTGCGATCAAGGATTGGGATACGCCTACTACTCCTACTGAAGTTCGTTCTTTTCTAGGTCTTGCGGGTTATTACCGCCGCTTCATTGAAAACTTCTCAAAGATTGTAGTTCCTCTAACTGCTCTAACTCAAAAGAACAAGCCTTTTGATTGGGGAATCAAACAAGAGGAAGCTTTTCAAAACTTGAAGCAGAAGCTTTGCGACGCGCCTGTTCTGACTTTTCCTGAGGGCAATGATGATTTCGTCGTTTATTGCGATGCATCTAAATTGGGTCTTGGCTGTGTTCTGATGCAAAGGAACAAAGTCATAGCATATGCATCGAGGCAGTTGAAGATACATGAGAAAAACTACACCACTCATGATCTTGAGTTAGGTGCAGTTGTTTTCGCTCTTAAGATCTGGAGACACTATTTGTACGGTACAAAATGTGTGGTTTTCACGGACCACAAAAGTCTTCAGCATATCTTCAATCAGAACGAACTCAACATGAGGCATCGACGTTGGGTTGAGCTTCTAAACGACTATGACTGCGAAATTCGCTACCATACCATCCTGGTAAGGCGAATGTCGTAGCCGATGCCTTGAGTCGTAAGGAACGTACTAAGCTTCACTGTGTTCGTGTTCAATCTGATATTCAAGCTCGATCCGATATCCAAGCCCGCATTTCTCAGGCTCAACACACTTGTGTTTCACAAGGTTTGATGGATAAGGAATTTCCCTATCACATAACACCTAATCTTGAACTGAAGGACAATGGATCGTATTACTTCATGGACCATTTGTGGGTCCCAAGCCAAGATAACCTTCGCACCTTGCTTATGGATGAAGCCCATAAGTCTCGTTATTCTATTCATCCTGGCTCAGATAAGATGTATAAGGATCTTCGTATTCAGTATTGGTAGCCTGGTATGAAGAAGGACATTGCCTTATATGTATCAAAATGCCTTACTTGTCTTAAGGTAAAGGCTGAACATCAACGTCCTTCTGGTTTATTGGTGCAACCAGAGATCCCAGTTTGGAAATGGGAAAACATTACTATGGATCTCATTACCAAACTTCCGCGCACAAAGAAAGGTCATGATGCCATCTGGGTAGTTGTTGATCGTCTTACGAAGTCAGCGCATTTCTTGCCAATCCGTGAGGATTTTTCTGCTGACAAACTTGCTAAAAGCTATGTGGATGAAATTGTAGCTCGACATGGTGTTCCTTTGAACATCATTTCTGACAGAGATGCTCGTTTCACTTCTCATTTTTGGAGGACCATGCAATCTGCTATGGGGACCCAACTTAATCTGAGCACAGCTTATCATCCGCAAACGGATGGTCAATCTGAAAGAACAATCCAGACTCTGGAGGATATGCTTAGAGCTTGTGTGATCGATTTTGGTGGTAGTTGGGATTCACATCTTCCGTTAATTGAATTCTCCTACAACAACAGTTATCACTCCAGCATCAAAATGGCTCCTTTCGAGGCTCTCTATGGTCGAAAATGTCGTTCACCAGTCTGCTGGAATGAGATCGGCGAGGCTCAGCTTACTGGACATACCCTCATTTTAGAGACAACTGATAAGGTTAAGAAAGTTCATGATAACCTTCAAACAGCTAGAAGCCGTCAAAAGAGTTACGCGGACCAAGGACGCAAGTCCATGGGATTTCAAGTCAGTGATTGAGTATTACTTAAGGTCTCACCTTGGAAAGGTGTGATCAGATTTGGAAAGAAAGGAAAACTTGCACCTAGATACGTTGGACCATTCAAGATCGTCAAAAGAATCGGTAAGGTAGCCTACAGACTTGAGTTACCTCCTGAACTTGGAAATGTTCATCCAACCTTTCACGTGTCCAATCTCAAGAAGTGTTTAGCTGATGAGAACCTCCACATACCACTTGACGAAATTCGTGTTGATAAAACACGGAAATTTGTTGAGAAGCCGGTGGAAATCTTGGAACGTGAAGTCAAGTGGCTCAAACGCAAGCGCATTCCATTGGTCAAAGTTCGCTGGGAATCTAAACGTGGACCTGAGTTTACTTGGGAACGCGAAGATCAAATGAAGGCGAAGTATCCACATCTATTTCCACGAGTTTCCTCTAAATAAATTTCGGGACGAAATTTCCACAAGTAGGGGAGACTGTGACACCTGCGTTTGTAATCATTATGAACTGTTCAATTATCAATAAAACAATGTTATTTGATCCCAATGTTTGTTTGTTTATGTTTGACATTTTTCATATTTTGAATTTTGTTCAATTTCAAACTCTACATCGCTTTCTGGAGAGTTATACGCAAACTGGTGCGTAAACGTAATCAGTTTAAACGCGATAAATACTCTGGAACATCAACATATCCTTAACATACCTTAAATAACCTTTACATAACTTAGAAATAAGTTTTGAAAGCTTTGGTATGGCAAAAACTAGTTAATTCGCCTACAGGGACTAAATTCGACAAACTGCGAAAGTATATCAATATGAACAGTAACAGACATTCTGGAACATGACCATAAGTTAAACATACCATAAATATCCTTTACATAGCTTAGAAATCGGCTTTGAGGGGTTCGGTGTGCTAAAATAAACTTTTGGGTCATTCAGGGACTAAAAGCGTCAAAAAGTGCACAAGTTTGCATTTTCGCGCATAACTTACATTCTGAATACATCCGGACATCCAAAAATTTATGTAAGCACTAAAATATTTTATTTTAGTGTTTGGCATAAGAAAAATCCATTCGTCGCGCAATTTGGATCGTTTTTCGCGCTCATGCGCATTCCGTCGTAATTAAGCGAACATCGCGATCATACGACCAAACGAAACAACATCCGGCATATTTTTGAGCATGTTTCATGTCCACTATGTTTAGGCATCCTTTTGGAGCCTTGAAAATGGTTTAACGGGCTTCAAACGTGTGGAAAAGGGACTGAAACATGTGAAGGGACCTAGTCTGCCATTTCTGCAGAAAGGGGGGCTAGGCGTGATGCGAGGGTACCTTGGCGTCACGCGAGGCCCTTTCAGATCAGAAAAAGCTGTTTTAACAGCTGTTAATAGCTCTTATGCACTCCAAACCCAATTCCACTTGTTTGTTCCTGATCATGGGGGGCCAATATGATGCACATGGGGTTACCAACAAGTGTAGGGATGAGATTAAACCACGGATTACGAGAAACGATCCTTACGGTTGTCCATTTACTATAAATTCCCCATGATCCCAACCCCAAAAACCCACACCTTTGAAATCTGAATTTGCTCTCTAAGTTGTTGTGTCTAACACTTCATACCTGAGAGTATTCGGATTCAAAACGTCCGTTCTTAGATCTGTTGTAAGTCCTCTTTCGTTCTTTTAGCATTTTCTGCATTGACCAGTTTATGGTCAACGTGAAGTTCGTTTGAACTTCCTAACGTGAGCGTAATCACGATGGTTATAGTCCCTAGTGGCTATACCTACTGATTACCACGTTATCTAGGCTCAGTGACGAGTCGTAGTTTCGGCCAAAATGCGCATTCTTGCGTATTTTGTAACCAAACTACTCTTGGGTATCAAAACCGTTTGTTTTAATACCAAACCTATTTTCTAAACTTAGTTAAGCATGTTTCAATATGCTTAGCTCGTCACTTTTAGTTTTGTGCTTGTCTAGGGTCGTAAGGTAAGCGATCTAAACAATCGCTTATACTTTCGAACCCGAGCAGTTTGGTCGATCATTAGGATCCGACCATACACATTAGGTGACCATAGTATATAGGGAATAACCTTCCGAGTTATACCTTATGGTCACGACGGTTAGTTAGTTGTATGATAGGTAGTTTATATGCCTTAGGTAAATGACCAAAATGACCTTTTTACGCCAAAATCCATATTAAGCATATGTAACATAACTTTTTATATCTAAACTGTTTTGGCAACAATATTAGACATGTTAAGGCATATTTTACTTATCATAGGGCTAGTTAGGCATTCCGAACGCGTTTCACGCGAACGACGCGTTAAAGTAGCATAAGCTACCTAAACGGGTCGTAATGGGTCGTAAGCACTTAGGTTAGGTTTCATTTTAGTATGTAGGATTTGTTAAACCATATTACACGAGTCTCCATACTCGTTTGGTTTACGAACCCTTATTCTATCCAATCCTCGGATCTAGGTCCGGTATATTAACATAGTTACCTATATTAGGTGCCGTTTGATATCCGTGATCTCTAGCATTGTTTGGTTGTTACTCAAGGACTACTAAGCAATCTCATGTGAGTACATAGACCCCTCTTTTACCGTTTTCAAACTGTTTTGGGGTGAAACACATGTGCCTACTTGTTACTTTCATGCTTTCCATGTTTTCACATCATATACTTGTTATGTTCATTAGTACATTTATAGTACATGATTTACATTACGTTGTCTTTCTATGTATGTCCATTGTGTGCATACTTAGTACATTGTTTTACATTACATTTCATGCTATGTATGTCCATTGTGTGCATACTTAGTACATTTGTTATTTATCACAAGCTTACATTTTGGTATGACATTTGGTTTGTTCAAATGGGACAATATACATTCATTAACATTGATCACACCATTCGTTAGTAGGTAGTGGTACCAAAGGAATTGACAACTCCCGTTCCTAACATCCTAGGTATGTTTGGATGGAAGGAATGACCGAATTCGATAAACATAACACGGATAAACCTTTAATTTGTTTAAAGGTTTATCACCACAGTCACAAGGCTTGAATGTATGCATTATAACAATACCGCATAAATGTTTCTATTCAATATAGCATGCATTTCCACAAAACATAATGTTGATTTAAACCACGTTTTCCTTCAATACATTGCTTTGTGCATTTTTACCTATGGTTTAGTTGATACATATTTCACTTGCCATACATGACATTTTGGTTACACATTACAAAATTGACATTTGACAAAGACATTTTCGCATTGATATACACATTTAGTGATTTACATTAGACATAGACATTTTGATATGGTTTACACAATAACACTTGACAATTGATTTATACATGAACAATTTACAATGATGGTTGGTTTGGGTAAGTGATTTGAGTAATGAGGCGTGTGTAATATGATACAAGTATGGTGGATACGCCGCTGGTACTTCCTATATATAAGTGCTTGTATGATATTCCATGTCGTAGCGTTACTTAAATCATTTCAATATTTGACATATTACATTTTACATAAACAACTTATTTTTCACAAGACATTGTCTTACAAAACAGTTTGTTTTATCTAACTCACTTTACTCGGTTATTTTATTAACCATACACCATTCTTTTATATAGTCTGATTTCTTATCGAGTTTTCATACGATTTATAAAAGAAAACACTTAACAAGGTTCATGACTAATTTTTATTAAACCTATCTTTTAAAACCCAAGTCATGAATCCTATTTTCACTAAAGCTATGTATCTCACAGGCATTTTTTATGCTGACGTACCTATTTTCACATGTGTTTTCAGGAGCTGTCGCTTAGGATGATGATCGTGACATTAGGGCGGACATGTGCCTTAGAGACATAAAACGAAGATAGACTTAGTTTAATTATGTTTTGAACTCTTGGTTTCATGTTTAAAGATAATGTAACTCGCTTGTTTGATAAATAAAATATAACTTTGTATGCCATGGTTGTGAAACAATAATTCTGTTACAACACTCCCCGACGTTTCTGCCACGTTTTGATGTTTCACGTGGTCGGGGTGTGGCACTCTACTCCTCTCTCTCTTGTTTGACGGCAATCCCCATAGCCGAAGCCTCATCTCGTGAAGCTTTCTTGCTTGGATCGATCCTGTTTCTCTCTCAATCGGTTAGTGTTGTGATTATCGGTTGCATGATAGATGATGTTATGATCTTTATGTATTGCAGGATGTTTTAGTGATATTTTGTGATTGAACATGATATAAACTGTTGAAGCTTTGTGTTCATGTAATCGGCTCATATATGTAGCATGATTTGATTAATAATGTTGATGTTGAACTAGAACCGAGGAGATGTACTCGGCTGTGATGTATTTATGTTAGAACAATTGGTTAAATGGTCATGATTAGGATGCATGTTAGTGATCAAGAATATGAATCAGGTTAATATGATTAAGTGTTAGGATTATTGTTCATGTTTTGATGTTGTTTAGGGTTCATAAGAATTAATGTTAAAACCCTTGTTTGATCGATTTATTTGTATGAATGGAAACTGTTAGTTGTTGATTGATTATCTACATAAATGGAAACAATATAAGTGATTGCCATGATTTCGGATATTAAACAACCAATCGCACAAGTTTGTCGGTCGCACAAGATCAAGTCACACAAGACTTGATCTGATCGCACAAGCTCCGAATCGCACAAGATAGTGCCGATCGCACAAGGCTTGGGCCTCACACGAATTACATTACTGTTGGGCCTCAAAGCCCAAGTCCAGTCACACAAGATGTCCCCAGTCGCACAAGATTAATTGGATCGCACAAGATAGATTATCTGTTATTAATTTGGGCCGTGTATATGTATATGGATTTGTTGGGCTTTCTAGTTATTGGGCCGGGTACTATTGGGCTTCAATGGGTGACTCGCACAAGGTTGTTGAACTTGTGCGAGCCCAATCTTTTGATCGCACAAGTTCGGATATGTTATGACTGTTAAAACGTGATAATACGTGTTTTCCAAGATCAATACGTGTGCGTAACCTGTTAGCTTATGTGTAAACATACGTGCATTACTTGAACCTAGACCTGACTTGTGTTGGACCGTGTCGTGACCCTAAACGATCAATCCGAATAGCTCATCTTCATACATGAAGGCGGAATCAACATATATGAAGTTACAACAACTTGTTCTTTCAATTTCCTTTGCTTTTATTGCTTTTCTACTGAAAATTTGACAGCGCTTCGCTCCAGTTTACACACATAAATACTTACACAAATGAACCACTCACCTATTTATAATGTTTCTGGTTCGCTTATACGACATGACACATGAGCGAACCAGACTTAAGACACATGAGCGGACCAGACACTACCCTATGAGCGGACCAGACTAAACGAAATGACATAAAAGCGATCCAGACTCTATTTCACACAATATTTACACTATGACTCCCTGTTGACCAATCTTGACTTCAGACTTTTCGTAGACGTAGTCAACAGACATTCTATGCATCAACAGACTCCCCCTTGGATGTTGACGTAGTCTTTTAGCATCTTCAGATCCGTAGTCTTCAGTCTTAGTCTTTTCACCAACTCTGTCTATCTTCACAAGCATTCTTCACAGACTTCAGCATCACCTTACTCTATCTTCAACTTCCCAATAATTGTTGATCCAGACTCCCCCTTTCACAGACTCCCCTCTCAGTATGCTAGAATCTGAGGTATCTGGTTCAAGCTTTGACAAATAGCTTCCGTTGGAAATAATGAAGTTCAAACCTGTTACTCAACCAACAAACATTACAATCTATCTTTTCAACATTAAATCACAAAAACAATCAGTTATAGCAATCCACTCAAGTATTCAGGTCCAAATTAATGACCCTGATTACTCAATTAATCTACCAAGTCCAATTTAATGACCTTGGTTGATCATTTGACGAAACAAACTGATTTAAAACAACAATTTCAAACAATTTCTGAAAATAACAAGTATCAAGTTAATGAACTTGCTTTTGACTATTCAATAAAACAAACTCTATCAAGATAAACTCTCCTCATTCTTCAGTCCAGAATCTCCTGCATCTGCTTCAAACATCTAAGAATCCAACAATTAACTCTCCACTTTGGTTTGTCGGAAAATAAAGCAGAAATAAAATCTTTTTGGATTTTATAAAGTGATCTAAACTAAGAAATGAAATACAGAAAACTTAAATTGCAGAAATTAAACAAAGTAAACTATTTACAAACATATTTTTGGTGAGCGTGTCAGGGAATCATATCAGCTTTTCAGACAAATCACAAGTACCGTTAAGCTACATTACATATTCAGACTTAAACAATTTACCTCGATTGTCGATATACTGATCCATCTTAAATTCTCACACAAATTTCAACTTACTCAGGATACGATTTAGATGAATTAAGAACTTAGATCATTCATGTGTCCCACCTCTTGAATATACTCCCGTATCCAGAATCTCAATAATCAGTCTTACAGGTGAGAATACTACAATGATATCTGTATATAATTTAGGTATGCGAGGACCGAGGGATCTCAGGTCGATACTTCCGTATACGCAGAGAGATATCAGCTTCGACTTTTCGGTGTGTCCCCTTTAGAGGATCTTTTTGCTTACAACAGCAGCATTTATCAATTTTATTGTTTCAGCATGCTGAGGGTTTAATGCTGTGTTTCAAGCATTGCAGCAAGTATTAGCCAGGGACTAGGTCAGAACCACCGTTCAGCAGAAGTCCCGGAATACTACCCCAGACATCATTGAGTATAAAGACCTAGTATATCAGATTAAGAGACCTTTCAAACGAGATTTCAGGAGTTACCTATATATCCAAATAGTGTTCCCCACGAATTCACAAGTTTGAATTTTAGGTTTATATCCCGAATAAATCTACTAAATGTGCGAAAACCTATCGACACATCATCAGTAAGATTGTTTAACTCTTTTATACTTTTCAAATCTTTAGCATACTGTAATCGTCTAGCTGATGTACTATCATTTTCCCTATATACACAAACTCTTTTTCAGTTTTTATCATGTTTTTGTATTTTTGCATTTTTTACTGTTTTTGTATTTTCTAAAAAAATAAACTATGTACAAACATCTACTCCCCCTAAATACCAAAACAAGTAAAAAAATCGACAAACCATTGCAGATTGTTTCTCATCTTCATCCGCAACAGTACTCTCATCAACGCCAATTATGCCATCCGACACCGACAGAAGCTTCATACCATTCAGTTTTAACAAATATTTAAACCGATTTTTATCAAAAGCTTTGGTATGTAAATCAGCTTTCTGTTCGTCTGTGTGGATTTTCTCAATTCGTATCAACTTTTTCTCAAAGCAATCACGAATAAAGTGATGACGAATTTCTATGTGTTTAGTTTTAGCGTGATGTACTGGATTCTTTGTTATATTTATAGCGGCCTCATTATCAACAAAAAGAGGTGTGTTAAGAAACTGCAAACCATAGTCGCGCATCTGTTGCTGTATCCACAGAATCTGAGAGCAGCAACTGCTAGCAGAAACATACTCCGCTTCACATGTAGATAACGCCACAGACGTTTGTTTCTTACACTGCCAGGTAACCAATCTAGGACCAAAGAACTGGCATCCTGCAGTTGTTGATTTTGAATTGACTTTGCAGCATCCGAAATCCGAATCGGAATACCCTTCGAGCGTAAAATCACCTTTCCTAGGATACCACAACCCCAATGAAGGAGTTCCTTTTAGGTAGCGCAATATCCTCTTCACAATGATCATATGTGATGCTCTCGGGTTAGACTGAAATCTTGCTGCGAGGCACGTTGGGTACATTATATCAGGACGTGAAGCAGTTAGGTACATTAAAGAACCTATCATGGATCGATAAAAAGTTTCATCAGCCCTGTCTCCGGTGAGATCTGGGTGAATCCCATGATTTGTTGCAAGTGGGGTAGCAGCTGGAGTAGAACTTGACATCCCAAATTTCTCTAGAATATCATGAACGTACTTTGACTGATGAATGAAAATTCCCTCAGGAAGTTGTTCAACTTGTAATCCCAGAAAGAATTTCATCTCCCCCATTGATGACATTTCAAACTTCTGCTTCATCACTGATTCAAAATCTTTGCATAGATTTTCATTTGTCGACCCAAAGATTATATCGTCCACATAAATCTGAACAATCAGAAGATGACCATCGACTTCTTTAGTGAAGAGAGTGGCATCCACTTTTCCACGAATGAACTTGTTGGCTAGTAGGTGTTGAGACAAAGTCTCGTACCAGGCTCTCGGGGCCTGGTGTAAACCATACAGCGCTTTGTCCAATAAGTAGACCTTGTTTTTGTGGATTGGATCGGTAAAGCCCGGCGGCTGACCGACATAAACCTCCTCTTTAACCTTCCCGTAAAGAAACGCCGATTTAACATCCAACTGATAAACTTTGAAGTTCTTCCAAGATGCAAATGCTAGGAAAATTCTGATTGCCTCTAGTCGTGCTACAGGAGCATAGACTTCGGTAAAATCAATCACCTTGACATTCAACATTTGCAGCTTCAATAATCCGCTTTTCACTTGGAACGAAGACACGTCGCAATGGACTTGCATAACCAACAAATATTCCCTCAATGCACTTCGGACCAAACTTCCCAAAAGGTTCTATAACCGTACAAGGTGACCCGAACGGTTCTAGATACTTCAAATTCGGTTTGCGGTTATTTATTAGCTCAAAACATGTTTTGTTGAACTTCTTGACAGTAAGAACCCTGTTGAGCGTATAGCATGCGGCAGAAACAGCTTCAGCCCAAAAATTAATCGGTAACTTTGAATCTGCGAGCATAGTTCTAGCCGTCTCGATTAGCGTCCGGTTTTTGCGTTCTGCGACTCCATTCTGCTGCGGAGTATACAGAGCACTAAACTCATGCAAAATACCTCTTTCATCACAAAATTCTTCCATCTTGCTATTCTTGAATTCAGTACCATTATCACTTCGAATTCTCTTGATACGCCTTTGGTACAAATTCTCAATTTTCCTGAACAGCCCCATCAAACTGTCAAATGTTTCATCTTTCGTCTTCAAGAAAGAAACCCACGAAAATCTGGAATAATCATCAGTAACGACCAAACAATAGTAATCTCCTGTAAAACTTTTGACATTCACCGGACCAAACAAATCCATGTGAAGTCTTTCCAGAGGTCTCGAAACTGAATTGACTTGCTTTGTAGGGTGTGACTTTTTCTTCTGCTTGCCTTTGATGCAGCTAATGCACTCCCCTTCCAGATGAAAACCTTTGATATTAACACCCAATACCAAATCATTGTGCACCAAGTGATTCATCTTCCTTAGGTGAATATGCCCCATCTTTCGGTGCCACAATCTTGATTCTTTCTCAGTTGCTCTAGACACGAAACAATGTGCTTGACCAGTAGTTGTAGTTGCTACAGACATATCTAACACATATAAATCATTCACTCTAGGTGCCCTCATAATAATCCATTCTTCAGGGATAACAAAACCAGGTTTCAGAATCAAACATTCTTTATCAGTGAAGTGAGTAGTATACTGATTGTCACAAATCTGCGAGATACTAAGCAAATTGTTCTCCAGCTCAGTGATGTAGTTAACTCTCTCAAACGTTACAATTCCATTGGATAACGTTCCTTCACCAATAATTCTACCACCTTCATGACCAGCAAATCCCACATAACCACCATTAATGTTTCTCACATCATACAGCAACGCGGTTTTTCCTGTCATATGTCGAGATGCACCACTATCCATAATCCATCTAGATATCAGTTGTGGAAGATCCTGCACAAAATAAACTACAATTTAACCAACTACAATAAAGATGCCGATTCATGCTTCGCGAACAAGGAAGCTCCGGCCATTCAAACTGCTTATTCGAACATGGTGTCCACCCAGGCCTCATCAGCCTTGGGTGTAACCTTGACTCTCGCAATTTGAATTTTGAAATTTTCAGCCTTCAAAGGTGGAAAATTTGCATCATAATCAACTGAAATTGATTCTTCAGCCTTTTTCACTTCAGAAGTTGAAATTTTCATTTCTGTTTTTGGTTTCCAAACTTGTTGAGATGATGCAACCCGTTTGTAAAATGTTTCATTTTTAGTTACCATTTTCTTTACAGGTTCATTTTTCACTTTGATGTTGTCATTTTTCACATTCTTTTTCTCAACAAAGATTGGTGCTTTACCCTTCACATCAACTTTCTTCTGTTGAAACTTCACATTTTCAATCTTAGGCTTCACATTGGTACACGTTCGTGCAATGTGACCAACTTGATTACATCTAAAACATGTTCGAGTATCAACAACTCGACTTGTGCCTTCAGACCGATTATGTGAATCTCTTTTCTCAAAGAACTCTTTATTTGATTTTGAAAAAATTTCATTTTCCTCATCAGAAAGTGAACTTGAACTGTTCACAAACACCTTCTTTTCAGCAAACCTTCTGTTTTGAAAACTCCTTTTCTGATAACTCTTACCACCCTGATAACCACCCGACCAACTGTTTCGATTGTTATTATAAAAACATGATGGATTAACAGATTTCTTGTAGTATGATTTATCTTTCTAAAAAATCATTTTTCTCTTTGTTTGACTGAACTTGTTCACTTCTGACAACTCAACTTCAACCAACTTGAAAACATTTGTCAATTTGTTCACATTAACATTCTCAATCGGAAACTCAGAATCCGAATACAACTTGTCAGATCCAGCCATCTTGTACATCACAAGACCCGATTCATCACTTAAGTTGTTTTTGGATTTTGATTTCTGAATGTACTTGTCCAAGAAACACCCATCTTCCTCAGTAGTGTCACTATCCATTTTTAGTACATTTTCAACAACACCTTTTACAATATCATTTTGGACACTATCGTCATTGGAGGACGTAAACATGACATCAATGTTCTCTGGAAGTTTAACTTCACTTTCTTCCTCAATTTCCACCAAACTAGACTGCTTTTTCGTGTAGTTGTCTAAAATTGGCGGTGGAACTTTGTGAAAACCTACACCCGTTCCATCAGAAAACACATCCTCGCCATCTTTGTTTTTCCCTATAGGTTTAGGAACAATATGCTGCAAAACAAAGCTTGCTGATTTATAGCTGTTAAGCTTCAACTGGATTCGTTCATTCTCAATTTCAGCTTCTTGAACTTTAAGTTTCAGTTTAGCAATTTGATCCAGTTGTTCATTAATCGATTCTTCTTTTAATCTCAAAACAGCTCTTAGATGTTCATTTTCTTTAAATGTTTTGCCATTACGATCATCACTATCTTTGACAATGTTTTTCAATTTCTCAAACTTTTCAGAAATCTGACGGTTTTCAAGAATTAACTTTTCATTTTCAGATTGTATTTTCTCACGTTCAGTTTTATCATTTTCAATTTGAACCGTTAATTCTTTGATCCGTTCAGTTGAAGCTTTTACAGTTTTGTCACGATTGAGAATCTGATCTTCAACATTTCTAACCTTTGTTGTCAGATTCTGAATTTTCTCATTGTTAAGATACGTGACAGTGCTACAAAAATTGCATTGTTTGGTACAATTTTTGCAGTCAGCATTCCCGTCAATCTTGTTACCTGACTCAATCTTGTTACCTGACACATTTGTTGACACACTTTGACTGACCGACCCCTTTGACTCAGTAACAGAATTAGGATCTACCTCAAGTGCTTTTGCAGCTAGCACTTTGTCAGCCATCATTCCCAGGTTCTCAGCTGTCAACTCTTGCGTAGTATCAATTAAGCCTGTATCAACCTGCTTTTCTTTCTTCTCTTTCTCCTCTTTCTCCTTTCTCTCTTTCTCTTTCTCTTCTTCAATCATTTTCGAAGTTGGAGTTCCCCACCATTTGTGTTGCCAATACTCATCATCTTCTTTGTACTCCTTGATGATGGCTTCGATATCTAGCGTTTTGTCATCAATTGCAATGTTGCCATATCTATCAAGATAGCACTCTCTATCTGGATCCCATCTGTTTGCTCTTCTAGCTTCCAGAAAGTCTGATAATCTTGTTTTCAGCAATCATCTTCCGGTATTGATACTTCTGTTCCTCAGTACGATCATCTTTCCACTTAATGGGTTCATCATTGCTTGCCATGAATGCGTAACCCACCGCATCTTCTTCCGGTAGAACTTCCTTACTCCAATCATATCCTTCATCATCATAAATCACAGCAAGAGCCCTTGATTTGTCTCTGTTATCTTCAGACTGCTTCAATCTAGGCGGCTCGGATTTATTCTGATGGTAGATTGCCTTTTTGTAATAATCATCTCGAAACGGATTCTCTGACTCATCAGCATACGCATTCCTGCATTCCCGTTTGAAATGACCCTTCTCCTTACACTTAAAACATGTCACTCTTGACTTGTCAAACCCCAGTTTTGTAGACGGACCACCGATCGTTTTTCTCCCTGTAATCTCCATGAAGCGTTGTGCACGTCGAACTGCACTTGCCATAGCCCAATGAATGTCGATCAGCTCCATTTCTTCAGGGTCTATCTGATCGTAGTCTTCTTTTGTCAGATTCGTATTCCCAATTTTTCCAGCCACCAACCCTTCATAGGATTCCAAAACAGACGCCAGAAAAACCATTTGTTGCTTGGCCGACTCCTCATCAAAATTCTGTGCATTCTTCAGATCTATCGCGATATTGCAAGAAAACTTCGCATCAGAATAATTTGCAGAAGACGTAGATCCACTGTGATAACCACTATGGCTTCCACTGTTTGAATTGCTTTGACTTTCTTTGCTTGCTGGAGAAACATTCTCAGCAGAAAATGCAGTTTTTGGAGAAGTAGCTTTCGGGATCAAACTTTTTGGATAGTACAGATCCAGATTTTGCTGATAAGATGAATTATTAACTTTAAACGTTTTCTTCAGCTCTAGCTCATGACTTTCAAGTTTCTCAATCACCAAATCTGGTTTCAACAATTCAGAAGGAATAGTGTTCTTAAGCATGAGAGCATAATATCTCCATTCCATCTCATCTGTCAACGAATCGAACAACTTGTCTACTTGCTCATCATCAGAATATCTGATATCATGTCTTGCTAATTCCAGCTTCAGATGACCAAACCTTTCAATCATTTTACACACCGATTCATTTTTAAGACAACCAAACATATCAAACTCTTTCCTAAGAAGTTTCTTTTTATTTTTTACAATCTCTTTGCTTCCAAGACACTTCTTTTCGAGTTTTTCCCATAAGTCTTTAGAATTGGAGTAATCTATCAGTGAAATGATGTCTTCACGCACCGATTGAAACAATAATGCCACACATTTTTGCTCGGCCACAAAACTTTCAATCTCTTCAGTTGATCTTAATGCTTCACCATTCTTCTTTCCTTGGGCATAACCATTCTTCATACTCTTCCAGCTAGAAAAAGCAAATGCCATCAACCAATCTTCGAACTTTGTTGCCCACCTGCTATAATCTTCTATAGCCATCAGCTTAGGAGGTTTGTTAAATGTTCCAAATGCACTTTCGGACTCCCAAGCTTCCTTCTTTCTTTCTTTCGGTGGACTTTTGTTTGCATCGTTTGAAGAAGTATCGTTGTTTCCTGAACTACCCGTGAAAGCATACATATCGCTGAAGGGATTCATGAAAATATCATCCATTTTGATCGTACCTGCAAAATCAACCAATACTTAGAAAAATTTTCGAAAATTTTAATAAATGTGACAAATAAACGAAACTATCAATGTTGTCCAAATAAGCGAAAGTCAAATGATCAGATAAACGGACCAGATTATGTCCGTTCAAGCGGACCAGATAATGTCCGTTCAAGCGGACCAGATTATATCCGTAAAAGCGGACCAGATAATGTCTGTAACAGCGAACCAGCTAATGTTCGTTCAAGCGAACCAGCTGATGTTCGTTCGAGCGAACCAGCTAATGTTCGTTCGAGCGACCCAGCAAAATTCGTATGAGCGGTCCAGAAAAATGATCGTTCGAGCGGACCACGTAATATCCGTTCGAGCGATTCAGAATATGATCCTTCGAGCGGACCAGATAGTACGTAACAGCGGGCCAGACAAAGATTCCAGATCTGAAACTCGCGATGACCGTAAAAGCGAACCACAGTTTTTAACCCATTTTTAGTCCAAATTACAATCTGATATTTTCTAGGGTTGTACAACTCTCAATTCCGATCACAATGATATGATTATCGTTCAAATCTGACCGCTAATTCATTCCAGATCTGAGTTTGAAATTTCTGTCCGAGAACCGATCGAGTTTTTGATAAAATTGAATGAGTTTTACTTAGTTTTAAGGTCTGAAACTTATACGGATTGTTTAACAACTAATTTCACTCAAAATACTTGAACTTCAAACCGTTTTGTCCGACAAAACTTGTTTAAACCAAAAAATAAAAGAGAAATAGAGTAGAAATGATGAGAAAAGTGTCGAATCAGCTGATGTAGTATGAGCTCCTCGTCCTGATGCTCTGATACCACTTGTTGGACCGTGTCGTGACCCTAAACGATCAATCCGAATAGCTCATCTTCATACATGAAGGCGGAATCAACATATATGAAGTTACAACAGCTTGTTCTTTCAATTTCCTTTGCTTTTATTGCTTTTCTACTGAAAATTTGACAGCGCTTTGCTCCAGTTTACACACATACATACTTACACAAATGAACCACTCACCTATTTATAATGTTTCTGGTTCACTTATACGACATGACACATGAGCGAACCAGACTTAAGACACATGAGCGGACCAGACACTACCCTATGAGCGGACCAGACTAAACGAAATGACATAAAAGCGATCCAGACTCTATTTCACACAATATTTACACTATGACTCCCTGTTGACCAATCTTGACTTCAGACTTTTCGTAGACGTAGTCAACAGACATTCTATGCATCAACAACTTGTATGGTAACCATGTTAGGACGTGGTTGACCACTTATAGCTCAAGTAACCTTTTCTGTGTATCTGCCGAGCAAACCAAGGTGAGTTCACACTCCTTCCAAGGCATGGGATTCCCAGGGGTTGGGAATGGGATTGAATAACTACTCGTACTATCATTACTATTAAACTACTTTTTACTGTCCTCGGATTGAAGGGCACATACGTAAAACCTACGTACACTCATACTTACTATTGTCCTCGGATTGAAGGGCACGTACGTAAAACCTACGTACACGACCATAAGACCATCAACTCTATCAATTGAAGTCCCTCATTTATCGACTTAATCGCCGAGGCCTATGGCGAGCGGGTCATTAGTTATTAGCGCTATTAGGTTTAACAAACCTCACACCGTGCCGGTCAGACGGGCGTGTACTGATGGACTATGAGCAAAGGGTTAATGCTGATAGTCATTGACTTAGGGCACCTCTTACATATTCTTAGCAGTCGATACGCGTGGTCTAATAACACATGGGAATCCCCCACTAATCTTCGCAATCATGTCAGGGTGACCGCTATATGAATTAATACGATACATGGTTTAAAAAACGAACATACGATTTACGAATCGAATGCTATCACTAAACAACCAACTGTGAACTCGCTCAACTTTGTTGTTGATTCGTTGCTACATGCCTTGCAAGTCGTTAGGTACTCATGGAGCTTGCACAGGGAGGCGCGGTCATTGTGGGACATGGCAGTGTGTGCCATGCTAATAACATTTCTTTATTTTGTATTTAATACTTACATTGGGTTTTACAATTATGCTTCCGCTAAACACTTAACTATGCTTTGGTTTTGAACACCTTTCATATTGTTTGGTTGAATTATGTTTACTTACATGCTTGTTCAATATGATTGGTGGCTTGATCCTGGTCAGTCACGCCTCCAAGTGGTGATACTCCGCATGTGGATTTTGGGGGTGTGACAGATTGGTATCAGAGTCATTGGTTATAGCGAACTTGGTTTTAATAAGGGAAAACGTTTTTATTAAAACCAGACTATAACCTGTACAGTGTTCAACGATCCACAACGACGCTTCGCTCCACATGCAAGACTCGACATTCTAGGTGATACGATTTATGTTTACATTGCCTACTTGTTAGATTACATAGAACATTGCTCATGGTATGGTTAGATAACGTAGTAACTATTGTTTGCAACATTGCGTGCTTACTCCCTTCTGTCATTGAACTTTCGCGAACCTCTCTCACTCATGTTTCCTCTTGATATGAAGATCATGGCTGGACGCGTTAACATGACTCAAGCCCAGTTGACGGCTCTGATTAACCAACAAGTCGCTGCGGCACTTGCAGCCGCCCAAGCAGGAGGTATATCCTGCAGTCGCAACCCACTCTAGGATCTTTAGATCCTACACTCCTAAGTCAACTCTTGTGTTTAACTTGTCCTATTCTCATTTATACAACAGGCCAGCATGCTCAGCCGCCTGCGTGACTTTCATGGACTGTCATCCTGGTACTTTCAGTGGCACTGAAGGGGCAGTTGGACTCCTCCACTGGTTCGAGTAGCTCGAGTCAGTCTTCGAAATGTGTGAACGCCCTGAGGCTCGCAAGGTGAAGTACGCTACCGGTACTCTTGACGGTATAGCGCTCACGTGGTAGAACGCTCGGGTCCAAATGCTGGGGTTGGTTGCTGCTAACGCCACCCCATGGAACAATTTTAAGGAAATGATTAAGGAAGAGTACTGCAATCATGATGACATTCACAAACTGGAAGTAGAGTTCTTCAACTTAAAGATGACAGGGTCAGAAATTGAAGCGTACACAAAAAGATTGAATGAGCTAGCTATCTTATGTCCTACTATGGTGGATCCTCCCATCAAACGCATCGAACTATACCTTAAGGGCTTAGTGCCAGAGATTCAAAGTCATGTGACTTCAGCTAACCTCGCCACCATCTAGCAAGTTGTTCAATTGGCTCATCGTCTCACTGATCAGGCGATGGAGCAGAATAGGTTACCAAAGCGTATTAGTGCTACAGCTACTTCTGAAACTCCCGGCGACAACAAGCGTAAGTGGGATGGAACTTCAAGCAAAGGTTCAACTTCTGTTCAGTCTCAGTCTCAGCAGAGAAGGACTGACGACCACAAGAACCCTGGTCAGCAATCTTCTGGTAGTCAAGGACATGGTGGATATCGAGGAAACCTTCCAAAGTGCAACAGATGCAAGAGACACCACAGTGGTCAGTGCAACAAGGGTCGTTGCCAGAGGTGTCTCAAGATGGGTCATGAAGCTAAGGATTGTAGAAGCTCACGACCTGCGAATCAGAACCAACAACAACAACCACCAGCTCCACAAGACCAGCAGCAACAGTGAGGCAACTAGGGATGCTTTCAGTGTGGAGCTGAAGGCCACTTCAAGAGAGATTATCCCCAGCTGAATCAGAATCAGAACAACAACAATAATAACCAGGGCAATGGGGATAACAATGGGGGAAACTATGGAAACAATGGTGCAAGGGGTCGTGTATTCGTTATTGGCCAGGGTGAAGCGAGGAATGATCCCAATGTTGTGACGGGTAAGTTCCTACTAGACGACTTTTATGTTACTGTTTTATTTGATTTGGGTGCTGATACTAGCTACGTGTCCTTAAAAGTTAGTCAAATGCTTAAGCGTACCCCAACACTTTTGAACACCAAGCACACTGTAGAACTAGCTAATGGTAAGGGTTTAGAGGCCACACACGTAGTCAAGGGTTGTAATCTCATTCTTGCTAATCAGACCTTCTCTATCGACCTCATTCCTATCGTCCTGGGTAGTTTCGACGTTGTCATTGGGATGGATTGGTTATCCCAACTCCAAGCTGAGATTCTTTGCAATGAGAAGATTGTCCGTATTCCTCGTTCGGGTGATGAACCTCTCATGATTCGTGGCGACAAGAGGGGTGCTGTTGTGAGCATCATCTCTTTCCTTAAGGCCCAAAAGTGTCTGCGAAAGGGTCACACTGCTATTTTGGCTCTCGTTACTGACACCTCGAAGAAAGAGAAGAAGATAGAAGATTTTCCTATCGTACGTGACTTTCCTGAGCTATTCCCTGAGGAATTACATGGCCTTCCGCCTCATCATCAAGTCGAGTTTCAAATCTAGCTGGCTCCTGAGCAGCGCCCATAGCACGAGCACCCTATCGTTTAGCTCCATCAGAATTAGAAGAACTGTGCACGCAACTACAAGAGCTTTTGAATAAGGGTTTTATTCGTCCTAGTTCTTCGCCAAGGGGAGCTCCAGTGCTATTTGTGAAGAAGAAGACGGTACCTTCAGAATGTGCATTGACTGACGGTGAAGAATCGTTATCCTCTTCCACGCATTGACGACTTATTCGACCAGTTGCAGGGGTCGAGCAACTACTCAAAGATTGATCTGAGATCAGGATATCACCAGCTGAGAGTCCGAGAAGAGGACGTCTCCAAAACAGCATTTAGAACTCATTATGGACACTACGAGTTTTTGGTCATGCCTTTTGGGCTGACAAACGCACCTGCGGTCTTCATGGACTTGATGAATCGAGTGTGCAAGCCTTACCTAGACAAGTTTGTTAGAGTTTTCATCGACGACATCCTGATCTATTCTAAGAGTCAGGAAGAGCACGAGCAGCATCTACGATGTATTTTGGAACTCCTTCGAACAGAACAACTTTATGCAAAGTTCTCGAAATGCGACTTCTGGCTTCGTGAAGTCCATTTCCTAGGCCATGTGGTAAACAAGGATGGGATCCATGTTAATCCATCCAAGGTAGACTCGAACAAGAACTGGCCTGCACCTAGAACACCAACAGAAATTCACCAATTCTTGGGTTTGGCGGGCTATTACAGAAGGTTTATCAAGGATTTCTCCAAGATTACGCAACCTCTCACCTCACTAACTCAGAAAGGTGTCACCTATCGTTGGGGTGATGCACAGGAAACTGGGTTTCAACACTTAAAGGATAGACTTTGTAGCGCCCCTATCCTCTCATTGCCTGAAGGCACATATGATTTTGTGGTTTATTGCGACGCATCCATTCAGGGACTTGGATGTGTGCTGATGCAACGTGACAAGGTCATTGCTTATGCGTCACGTCAACTTAAGATTCACGAAAGGAACTACACTACGCACGATTTGGAGCTGGGAGTTGTTGTTTTCTCACTCAAGATATGGAGATATTACCTGTATGGTACCAGGTGCACCATTTACACCGATCACAGGAGTCTCGAGCATATCTTCAAGAAAAAGGAGTTGAACATGCGTCAACGTCGATGGGTCAAGTTATTGAATGATTACGAATGCGCGATCAAGTACCATCCAGGTAAAGCCAATGTTGTGGCTGACACCCTCAGTCGAAGGGACACTACGCCTAAGCGTGTACGAGCATTACAACTCACCATTCAATCTAGTCTTCCTTCCCAGATACGAGATGCTCAGGTAGAAGCATTGAAACCAGAAAACGTCAGGGCTGAAGCCCTACGTGGCTCAAGGCAACGGTTAGAACAAAAGGAAGACGGTGCTTACTATGTAACAGGACACATTTGGGTCCCACTCTATGGCAACCTACGAGAGCCTGTGATGGATGAGGCACACAAGTCTCGTTACTCAGTACATCCTGGTTCGGATAAGATGTACCACAATCTCAAAACTACATATTGGTGGCCTAGCATGAAAGCTCACATAGCAACCTACGTTAGTAAATGCTTGACTTGTGCAAGAGTCAAAGTCGAATACCAGAAACCTTCAGGCCTACTTCAACAACCAGAGATACCACAATGGAAATGGGAGCAAATTTCCATGGATTTCGTTACTGGCCTACCAAGATCTCAACGTGGAAATGATACCATTTGGGTGATCGTGGATCGACTCACAAAGTCTGCACACTTCCTGGCTATCAAGGAAACGGATAAGTTCTCCACTCTAGCAGACGTATATCTTAAGGAAGTTGTCTCGAGGCATGGGGTGCCCACCTCTATTATCTCTGATCGTGATGCATGTTTTACTTCTGAACTGTGGCAAGCAATGCACAAATCCTTTGGCTCACGTTTAGATATGAGCACAGCTTATCACCCGCAAACGGATGGGCAGTTTGAACGCACCATCCAGACCCTTGAAGATATGCTTCGTGCATGTCTTATCGATTTTGGCAACGGTTGGGAAAAACATCTGCCACTAGTGGAATTCTTGTATAATAACAGTTACCACACCAGCATCCGGGCCGCTCCATTTGAGGCATTGTACGGGCGTAAATTCCGATCACCTCTTTGTTGGGCAGAGGTGGGGGATAGTCAGATCACTGGCCCAGAACTTGTGATAGACACAACAGAAAGGATTGCTCAAATACGACAACGAATGGCGGCAGCTCGTGACCGTCAGAAAAGCTACGCCGATAAGGGCAGGAAACCACTCGAGTTCTAGGTTAGGGATCGAGTGCTACTTAAAGTCTCACCCTGGAAGGGTGTTGTTCGTTTTGGCAAACGAGGCAAACTTAACCCACGATATGTTGGACCATTCGACATCATAGAGAAAATAGGCAGGGTGGCCTACAAACTGAACCTACCAGCAGAACTCAGTGGAGTTCACAACGTTTTCCACGTGTCGAATCTGAAGAAGTGCCTGTCAGATGAGACCCTCATAGTTCCTTTGAAGGAGCTCACCATCGACGAACAGTTGCGATTCGTCGAAGAACCAGCAGAGATTACTGACCGAGATGTGAAGATTCTCAAGCATACTAGAATACCTCTCGTTCGAGTTCGTTGGAACTCTCGTCGTGGCCCAGAGTTCACCTGGGAACTCGAAGATCAAATGAAACAAAAGTATCCCCAATTGTTCGCAAACAGTACAACCACTACTGAGGCTGAAGCTACTACGGAATTTCGGGACGAAATTCTAGATCAACGGGGGGAGGATGTGACACCCCAAAAAAACCAGGAAAACCATGCAACTTAACTAGCTTCCTCAGTGAGTACGTACCAAATTTCGGGCCAAAATTTCTTTCAACTTGGGGATAATGTGACAACTCGTATTTCAGAACCTATTTATGTGCTTAATGTAACGTATGTGAACTTGGTGTGATTATCTGATATGTTGATTTTATGAATGTTATGAGATTTTATGTTTGTAATATGTGAATTTATGTATGTATATATACATATAACTCGGATCGCACAACACAACCTAGTCGCACAAGCCCTTGTTGGGCCACACTCCTTACACTCGAACCACAAAGGCCAACCGTAATGGTTTCGGCCCACTCCCCCTGCACGCATAACACTATGGGGAATGGGTATACTCCTCATAATTTGCAAAACACAACACACACACAAAACCCTAGTTCTCTACTCCTCTCTCTCTTGTTCGACGGCAATCCCCATAGCCGAAGCCTCATCTCGTGAAGCTTTCTTGCTTGGATCGATCCTGTTTCTCTCTCAATCGGTTAGTGTTGTGATTATCGGTTGCATGATAGATGATGTTATGATCTTTCTTTATTGCATGATGTTTTAGTGATATTTTGTGATTGAACATGATATAAACTGTTGAAGCTTTGTGTTCATGTAATCGGCTCATATATGTAGCATGATTTGATTAATAATGTTGATGTTGAACTAGAACCGAGGAGATGTACTCGGCTGTGATGTATTTATGTTAGAACAATTGGTTAAATGGTCATGATTAGGATGCATGTTAGTGATCAAGAATATAAATCAGGTTAATATGATTAAGTGTTAGGATTATTGTTCATGTTTTGATGTTGTTTAGGGTTCATAAGAATTAATGTTAAAACCCTTGTTTGATCGATTTATTTGTATGAATGGAAACTGTTAGTTGTTGATTGATTATCTACATAAATGTAAACAATATAACTGATTGCCATGATTTCGGGTATTAAACAACCAATCGCACAAGTTTGTCGGTCGCACAAGATCAAGTCACA